>JBBGZY010000429.1:1462500-2782500 GCA_037952925.1 Lithobates clamitans
TCCACAAAAAAATAAAAATTGATTTTCTAAAAAACACCAAAAAAAAAAAAAAAAAAATTGATTTTAAAAAAACCCCCAAAAAAAAAAAAATTGATTTTAAAAAAACCACAAAAAAAAAAAATTGATTTTAAAAAAACCAAAAAAAAAAACAAAAAGTGATTTTAAAAAAACCAAAAAAAAGAAAAAAGTGATTTTAAAAAAACCAAAAAAAAAAAAAAATTGATTTTAAAAAAACCAAAAAAAAAAAAAAAAAGTGATTTTAAAAAAACCAAAAAAAAAAAAAATTGATTTTAAAAAAACCAAAAAAAAAAAAATAATTAATGTTAAAAAACCAAAAAAATTCAAAAAATTGATTTTAAAAAACCAAAAAAAAGAAAAATAATTAATGTTAAAAAACCAAAAAAATTCAAAAAATTGATTTTAAAAAACCAAAAAAAAGAAAAATAATTAATGTTAAAAAACCAAAAAAATTCAAAAAATTGATTTTAAAAAACCAAAAAAAAGAAAAATAATTAATGTTAAAAAACCAAAAAAATTCAAAAAATTGATTTAAAAAAAACAAAAAAAAAAAAAATTGCTTTTAAAAAAAAACAAAACTTGATTTTCCAAAAAAAAAAAGCCTGTTTTCGAAAATCAAAAAGCCAAAAATATTTTTTTGTGGATTAGGTAGAAATATTTAAATATAATTATATTTTGCTACATCATTAAGATACCATTATATTTTTGTCTATGAACATTTTATACTAAATGCAGAACTGAATGCATAACAACCATTAATAAAAACATCTCCTTATAGGATTTTAACAAATGTGTGGTTTGTTATTTCAAGGCTCAGTATCAGTTTGGTTATAATTGTCAAAAAGTTGTTTACAGTGGCAATGGAGCTTATTTAGACATTTTTAAAATTCAAATACAGTTGGCACTACAACTGCTCGACCATAACCTAGGAGACAGCCCAAAAGAAAGGCAAGCAAAAAATATAATGCCAGATTTCAGCAATATTTTTTTTATTGTCAAAAAATTATATATCCTGGCCCATTGCAATGGCCCCCCTACCCATAAAATAATCAACATATTGCTGTCTAACTTGACGGGAACTTTGGGGGGCCAAGCCAGTACGGACAGTATCCAGGCCTGTAAGGTTGGCTTCTATTTGTCCGGCCTCAGGCCCAACTGTGCCTATATAATTGGCAGAATGCTTATTTAAAAAGTTGTGCAGAATGCAGCACGATAAAATTATAAAATTAAGTTTGTATTCCGCCAAATTAATGGCTGTTTGAAACAGGCGGAACCGGCTGGCCAGAATTCCAAACGCATTCTCAACCACTCTTCTAGTTCTGGCCAGCCGGTAATTAAAAACCCTCCTCTCCGGGGTGAGGGTTCTTTGGGGGAATGGCCTCATGAGGTGCTTGCTCAGAGCGAAGGCTTCATCGGCAATGAAGACAAAGGGGAGTCCTTCCACGTTATCCTCATCAGGTGGCAATCCCAGGCCACCACTCTGGAGACGCTGGCAGAACTCCGTCTGGGCAAATACTCCTCCATCCGACATCCGGCCATTCTTCCCCACGTCCACATATAAAAAATCATAGTGTGCCGACACCACCGCCATTAAAACAATACTGTGGAACCCCTTATAATTAAAATAATATGACCCCGAATGGGGTGGTGGCACAATGTGGACATGTTTCCCATCTATAGCCCCTCCACAATTGGGAAAGTCCCAACGGCTGGCAAAATGGGATGCCACAGTCTGCCATTCCTGTGGCGTTGAAGGAAACTGGGGAATCAAACAAGAAAACCAAAATCAATTAATTTGGAAGCTAACATTGCAAGAAAATTAGACAATTAAAAACATTATTCCCCAGCATCAGTATAACATTCAATAATTTAATTCTTCTGGAATAACTAATATGGAAAAAGGCACACTTATCAGATTGCTCACCCCCTCTGATAGAACATTGATTACATTTTAGGGGGTTGTGAAATCCCTAAAAAAAATTACTTTAACAACACGCAGGAATTTAGGGACTAACAAAGGCTACAAGACTGCAGTTGTCGCACTCTGCAGGTGCAGTTGCTAACCAGCTTACAGTAAATGAGGTAATGTCAAAAGGCATTCATGTTGCAAAGAGTACACAATCACATGCAAGGGCAATTAATGAAAACACTTTGAGGCTTGCATATGATTTGATGATGGAAATCAGCAGAGCTTCTGCTCATTTACTAAAGCACTGGAACAAATGCACTTGTAGAGTGCACATGCATTTTGCTAAGTGCAACATAGATTTGCTTTAGACAAATCAACACCACAGAACATTCAAGCAAATTTTAACGAGGGTGGGGGTGGGGGGGTTGTGAAATCTAGCTAATTGCTAATTAGCAGCACACTATTTGGAGTGAGTTCAGGTGGGGGGGGGTTGTGAAATCTAGCTAATTGCTAATTAGCAGCACACTATTTGGAGTGAGTTCAGGTGGGGGGGGGTTGTGAAATCTAGATAATTGCTAATTAGCAGCACACTATTTGGAGTGAGTTCAGGTGGGGGGGGGGTTGTGAAATCTAGCTAATTGCTAATTAGCAGCACACTATTTGGAGTGAGTTCAGGTGGGGGGGGGGGTTGTGAAATCTAGATAATTGCTAATTAGCAGCACACTATTTGGAGTGAGTTCAGGTGGGGGGGGGGGTTGTGAAATCTAGCTAATTGCTAATTATAAGCACACTAAATACACTCCAACAAAATACATTCAAAATGAGTAGACTAGGTGGATATGTTCCCATCACTTCATGCTGGGAAGGTTATTGAAGGAAACTATACATGCATGACAAAAAATAACAGGAAAAAATCCCAGCATGTGTGAGGATAAAAAGGGGACATTCACACTATATTGCAATGATGGGAAGTAGTGTTTGAAGCAAGAAATACATTACATTATCAAAGATTACATAAAAGAACATGTGATGCTAATAAAAGAAAAATATCTTACCTTAATATAGTCCTTCTGCAGGACCTGTATGATGGCAGAACAGGTCTCTGGGATAATGATCCCCAGAGCCTGGGGGGAGATGCCTGTCGAGAACTTAAGGTCCTGCAGGCTTCTCCCTGTGGCCAAATACCGCAAGGTAGCGACCAGCCTCTGCTCCGGAGTGATGGCTTGCCTCATGCAGGTATCCTGCCTGCTGATATAGGGGGTCAGCAAAGCCACCAAACGGTCAAAAACGGGGTCCGTCACCCGGAGAAAGTTCCTGAAATCCTCAGGATTATTCTCACGGATCTCACGGAGCAAAGGCATGTGACAGAACTGGTCACGCTGAAGCAACCAATTCTTGGTCCATGAACTCCTCCTTGCCCTGTTCATGGACTGGTCTTGGGCTGAAGAATAAACTACAGCACCAAGCACATACAATGCACGAGCTCTACGACGAGTACGTACAGGTAACATGGCTTCAAAACGGTCGGCTGGTCAGAACGCACTAAACAGAACGCACTGAAGAACAGCAAGGCCTGTGAAGAACGACCTGAAAATCAGGAACGAGCGGCCAATAAAACAAAGATTTCTCAATGCCAACTGACCAAACGCACTGAAAAGCAGATACAAACCTCACAAGCACAGACTGAACAACAGTTAAAACGAACTGAAAAATACGAGTCTCACAAGCGCGAATCGTCTCTCACCAAACTTCTACTAACACGAGATAAACACGAGATTAGCAGAAGGAGCCCAAAGGGTGTCGTACGGGCTATTGAACTTCCGTTTTATAGTCTCGTCGGACTTGGTGTACGTCACAGCGTACTAAGCTGTCGTACTTTTGTGTGGTCATGTGTGGGCAAGTCCGTTCGTAAGAAAGTCTGCCCCAAGTCCGCCGAAGGTACGCCGGAAGTATGTCGGACAGGCTGTCCGACTTTTGTAGCTGCAAAGTCCGACCGTGTGTACGCGGCATTACTGTGTTAGCACAGTTACTGTTACCCCCCTGTAGGTCTAGGGTACCCCCCTAACCCCCCCTAATAAAGTTTTAACCCCTTGATCACCCCCCGTCACCAGTGTCGCTAAGCGATCATTTTTCTGATCGCTGTATTAGTGTCGCTGGTGACGCTAGTTAGTGAGGTAAATATTTAGGTTCGCCGTCAGTGTTTTATAGCGTCAGGGACCCCCATATACTACCTAATAAATGTTTTAACCCCTTGATTGCCCCCTAGTTAACCCTTTCACCACTGATCACCGTATAACCGTTACGGTTGACGCTGGTTAGTTTGTTTATTTTTTATAGTGTCAGGGCACCCGCCGTTTATTACCGAATAAAGGTTTAGCCCCCCGATCGCCCGGCGGTGATATGCGTCGCCCCAGGCAGCGTCAGATTAGCGCCAGTACCGCTAACACCCACGCACGCAGCATGCGCCTCCCTTAGTGGTATAGTATCTGATCGGATCAATATCTGATCCGATCAGATCTATACTAGCGTCCCCAGCAGTTTAGGGTTCCCAAAAACGCAGTGTTAGCGTGATCAGCCCAGATACCCGCTAGCACCTGCGTTTTGCCCCTCCGCCCGGCCCAGCCCAGCCCACCCAAGTGCAGTATCGATCGATCACTGTCACTTACAAAACACTAAACGCATAACTGCAGCGTTCGCAGAGTCAGGCCTGATCCCTGCGATTGCTAACAGTTTTTTTGGTAGCATTTTGGTGAACTGGCAAGCACCAGCCCCAGGCGTCAGGTTAGCGCCAGTACCGCTAACACCCACGCACGCACCGTACACCTCCCTTAGTGGTATAGTATCTGAACGGATCAATATCTGATCCGATCAGATCTATACTAGCGTCACCAGCAGTTTAGGGTTCCCAAAAACGCAGTGTTAGCAGGATCAGCCCAGATACCTGCTAGCACCTGCGTTTTGCCCCTCCGCCCGGCCCAGCCCAGCCCACCCAAGTGCAGTATCGATCGATCACTGACACTTACAAAACACTAAACGCATAACTGCAGCGTTCGCAGAGTCAGGCCTGATCCCTGCGATTGCTAACAGTTTTTTTTGTAGCGTTTTGGTGAACTGGCAAGCACCAGCCCCAGGCAGCGTCAGGTTAGCGCCAGTACCGCTAACACCCACGCACGCACCGTACACCTCCCTTAGTGGTATAGTATCTGATCGCATCAATATCTGATCCGATCAGATCTATACTAGCGTCACCAGCAGTTTAGGGTTCCCAAAAACGCAGTGTTAGCGGGATCAGCCCAGATACCTGCTAGCACCTGCGTTTTGCCCCTCCGCCCGGCCCAGCCCAGCCCACCCAAGTGCAGTATCGATCGATCACTGTCACTTACAAAAGACTAAAACGCATAACTGCAGCGTTCGCAGAGTCAGGCCTGATCCCTGCGATCGCTAACAGTTTTTTGGTAGCGTTTTGGTGAACTGGCAAGCACCAGCGGCCTAGTACACCCCGGTCGTAGTCAAACCAGCACTGCAGTAACACTTGGTGACGTGGCGAGTCCCATAAGTGCAGTTCAAGCTGGCGAGATGGCAAGCACAAGTAGTGTCCCGCTGCCACCAAAAAGACAAACACAGGCCCGTCGTGCCCATAATGCCCTTCCTGCTGCATTCGCCAATCCTAATTGGGAACCCACCGCTTCTGCAGCGCCCGTACTTCCCCCATTCACATCCCCAACCAAATGCAGTCGGCTGCATGAGAGGCATTTTTATGTCCCCCCAAGTACCCCTACCCAACGAACCCCCCCAAAAAAGATGTCGTGTCTGCAGCAAGCGCGGATATAGGCGTGACACCCGCTATTATTGTCCCTCCTGTCCTGACAATCCTGGTCTTTGCATTGGTGAATGTTTTGAACGCTACCATGCACTAGTTGACTATTAGCGTAGGTTACAGCATTGCACAGACTAGGCACACTTTCACAGGGTCTCCCAAGATGCCATCGCATTTTGAGAGACCCGAACCTGGAACCGGTTACCGTTATAAAAGTTAGTTACAAAAAAAGTGTAAAAAAAAAAAAAAATATGAAATAAAAAAAAATAGTTGTTGTTTTATTGTTCTCTCTCTCTATTCTCTCTCTCTATTGTACTGCTCTTTTTTACTGTATTCTATTCTGCAATGTTTTATTGTTATTGTTATTGTTATTGTTATTGTTATTATGTTTTATCATGTTTGTTTTTCAGGTGTGTAATTATTTACACTTTACTGTTTACTGTGCTTTATTGTTAACCATTGTTAACCATTTTTTTGTCTTCAGGTACGCCATTCACGACTTTGAGTGGTTATACCAGAATGATGCCTGCAGGTTTAGGTATCATCTTGGTATCATTCTTTTCAGCCAGCGGTCGGCTTTCATGTAAAAGCAATTCTAGCGGCTAATTAGCCTCTAGACTGCTTTTACAAGCCGTGGGAGGGAATGCCCCCCCCCCACCGTCTTCCGTGTTTTTCTCTGGCTCTCCTGTCTCAACAGGGAACCTGAGAATGCAGCCGGTGATTCAGCCAGCTGACCATAGAGCTGATCAGAGACCAGAGTGGCTCCAAACATCTCTATGGCCTAAGAAACCGGAAGCTACGAGTATTTCATGACTTAGATTTCGCCGGATGTAAATAGCGCCATTGGGAAATTGGGGAAGCATTTTATCACACCGATCTTGGTGTGGTCAGATGCTTTGAGGGCAGAGGAGAGATCTAGGGTCTAATAGACCACAATTTTTTCAAAAAAGAGTACCTGTCACTACCTATTGCTATCATAGGGGATATTTACATTCCCCGAGATAACAATAAAAATGATTAAAAAAAAAAATATGAAAGGAACAGTTTAAAAGTAAGATTAAAAAAGCAAAAAAATAATAAAGAAAAAAACAAAACAAAAAAAAAACACCCCTGTCGCCCCCTGCTCTCGCGCTAAGGCGAACGCAAGCGGCGGTCTGTCGTCAAACGTAAACAGCAATTGCACCATGCATGTGAGGTATCGCCGCGAAGGCCAGATCGAGTGCAGTAATTTTTCCAGTAGACCTCCTCTGTAAATCTAAAGTGGTAACCTGTAAAGGCTTTTGAAGGCTTTTAAACATGTATTTATTTTGTTGCCACCGCACGTTTGTGCGCAATTTTAAAGCATGTCATGTTTGGTATCCATGTACTCGGCCTAAGATCATCTTTTTTATTTCATCAAACATTTGGGCAATATAGCGTGTTTTAGTGCATTAAAATTTAAAAAAGTGTGTTTTTTCCCCAAAAAATGCGTTTGAAAAATCGCTGCGCAATTACTGTGTGAAAAAAAAAAATGAAACACCAACCATTTTAATCTGTAGGGCATTTGCTTTAAAAAAATATATAATGTTTGGGGGTTCAAAGTAATTTTTTTGCACAAAAAAAAAAACTTTTTCATGTAAACAATAAGTGTCAGAAAGGGCTTTGTCTTCAAGTGGTTAGAAGAGTGGGTGATGTGTGACATAAGCTTCTAAATGTTGTGCATAAAATGCCAGGACAGTTCAAAACCCCCCCAAATGACCCCATTTTGGAAAGTAGACACCCCAAGCTATTTGCTGAGAGGCATGTCGAGTCCATGGAATATTTTATATTGCGACACAAGTTGCGGGAAAGAGACAAATTTTTTTTTTTTTTTTTTTTTTTGCACAAAGTTGTCACTAAATGATATATTGCTCAAACATGCCATGGGAATATGTGAAATTACACCCCAAAATACATTCTGCTGCTTCTCCTGAGCACGGGGATACCACATGTGTGAGACTTTTTGGGAGCCTAGCCGCGTACGGGACCCCGAAAACCAAGCACCGCCTTCAGGCTTTCTAAGGGCGTGAATTTTTTATTTCACTCTTCACTGCCTATCACAGTTTCGGAGGCCATGGAATGCCCAGGTGGCACAAAACCCCCCCAAATGACCCCATTTTGGAAAGTAGACACCCCAAGCTATTTGCTGAGAGGTATAGTGAGTATTTTGCAGACCTCACTTTTTGTCACAAAGTTTTAAAAATTGAAAAAAGAAAAAAAAAAATGTTTTTTCTTGTCTTTCTTAATTTTCAAAAACAAATGAGAGCTGCAAAATACTCACCATGCCTTTCAGCAAATAGCTTGGGGTGTCTACTTTCCAAAATGGGGTCATTTGGGGGGGGTTTGTGCCACCTGGGCATTCCATGGCCTCCGAAACTGTGATAGGCAGTAAAGAGTGAAATCAAAAATTTTCACCCTTAGAAATCCTGAAGGCAGTGATTGGTTTTCGGGGTCCCGTACGCGGCTAGGCTCCCAAAAAGTCCCACACATGTGGTATCCCCATACTCAGGAGAAGCAGCTAAATGTATTTTGGGGTGCAATTCCACATATACCCATGGCCTGTGTGAGCAATATATCATTTAGTGACAACTTTATGAAAAAAAAAAAAAAAAAAAAAAAAGTGTCACTTTCCTGCAACTTGTGTCAAAATATAAAATATTCCATGGACTCAATATGCCTCTCAGCAAATAGCTTGGGGTGTCTACTTTCCAAAATGCGGTCATTTTGGGGGGGTTTGTGCCACCTGGGCATTCCATGGCCTCCAAAACTGTGATAGGCAGTGAAGAGTGAAAGCAAAAATTTACACCCTTAGAAATCCTGAAGGCGGTGATTGGTTTTCGGGGCCCCGTACGTGGCTAGGCTCCCAAAAAGTGCCACACATGTGGTATCCCCATACTCAGGAGAAGCAGCTAAATGTATTTTGGGGTGCAATTCCACATAGTGTGTGAGCAATATATCATTTAGTGACAACTTTTTTAAATATTTTTTTTTTTTTTTTTTTTGTCATTTTTCAATCACTTGGGACAAAAAAAATAAATATTCAATGGGTTCAACATGCCTCTCAGCAATTTCCTTGGGGTGTCTACTTTCCAAAATGGGGTCATTTGGGGGGGTTTTGTACTGCCCTGCCATTTTAGCACCTCAAGAAATGACATAGGCAGTCATAAACTAAAAGCTGTGTAAATTCCAGAAAATGTACCCTAGTTTGTAGACGCTATAACTTTTGCGCAAACCAATAAATATACGCTTATTGACATTTTTTTTACCAAAGACATGTGGCCGAATACATTTTGGCCTAAATGTATGACTAAAATTTAGTTTATTGGATTTTTTTTATAACAAAAAGTAGAAAATATCATTTTTTTTCAAAATTTTCGGTCTTTTTCCGTTTATAGCGCAAAAAATAAAAACCGCAGAGGTGATCAAATACCATCAAAAGAAAGCTCTATTTGTGGGAAGAAAAGGACGCAAATTTCGTTTGGGTACAGCATTGCATGACCGCGCAATTAGCAGTTAAAGCGACGCAGTGCCAAATTGGAAAAAGACCTCTGGTCCTTAGGCAGCATAATGGTCCGGGGCTCAAGTGGTTAAAGGAGCATGGTTTGAGGGTGGTAAAAACATAGCTCATCTGTGCGTTTTTTGTGATGGCTCCATGGGTGGCTAGATGTCCATTTCCATTCTGTTTCTGGACCTGAATGAACATGGAGGAAGGCAGGTGTAAATGGACACAAGACCATTTACATCCAGACTCCCATAGACCTATCTAGAGCTTTCAATCAGGTCTGCAACAAAAACTGGCAGGCGAACCTAATAGAAAAGCTTGGATGAAAGGTTCTTAAAGGAGCATGGTTAGAGGGTGGTAAAAACACAGCTCATCTGTGCGTTTTTACTGCCCCATCAAACACAAGTGTAAAGTAGCAGCTCACTGTATCTTATGATCATTAGCATTATGATAATCACAGCACAGCAGGTGTTCTATGGCTCAGTCACAGTGTCACATGGCTATTTGGATTCTGACTTTGTTCTGGCTATAGTGGGTTACAGTCTATAACACACAGTACAGCCATAAGTTAACAAAGTCAGCACCCAACAGCCATGCAATACTGTGACAGAGCCATAGAGAATCTGCTGTGCTATAATTATCATAATGATGATGATTGTAAGACACAGTGAGGATTCTGGGGACTGTACCTTTTATCTAGATTAGTCTGTGTGTGTCAGTGTCACTGTGTGCAGCCCTGCCGCTTGCCTGTACACCGCCACCCACCAGCAGGATTGGTCTGCTCCCTCTTAGCTGCCTTGCATCAGTCTCAGCACTTACTGAGAGAGCGGAGCATGTACAAAAGAATCACTCTGCCAGAGAACACAATGGGGTAGGGTGACCAGACGTCCCCGGTTTCCGGGGACAGTCCCCGGATTGAGGACACTGTCCCCGGACCACGTCTGTCCCCGGATCTGTCCCCGGATTCAGGGGGGTACCTATACTTATTACCTAGCCCTAGCAGGACATGCAGCAATGTCAATATCATCCAGTGTGGTTTGGATTGGTGGGCAAGCCTGGAGCGTAGGGCCGCAGTGACACTGAGAGTGAGTGGAGCTGTCAAACCCAAGCTCTGATGTCGGGGATGGGAGGGGCCGATATGCGGAGCTCCGCCCCCTCTGTCAGACAGCCCGTGCATAAACAAATAGCTGGCGGTTTATGCATTGGTGGGCGGGGAGGAAGGTGGCAGGGGGCAGGACCAATTGTAACTAGTGTATATGTACCCACACCGGTGTATAATTCAGGTTTATTATACACCACTGTGGGTACATATACACTAGTTACAATTGGTCCCGCCCCCTGCCACCTTCCTCCACGCCCACCAATGCATAAACCGCCAGCTATTTGTTTATGCACGGGCTGTCTGACAGAGGGGGCGGAGCTCCGCATATTGGCCCCGCCCATCCCGACATCAGAGGTTGGACTTGACAGCTCCATTCATTCTCACTACTCAGGCAGTCTTGGGGCGCAAATCGGAAATCTTGGGTTTTGTCTTGGATGTCTATGATCAACATCTCTGTCCAGCATCTTTCCCTGGAGAGCTCTGACCTCCCCCTATGGAGCAGCACATATAGAGAGACCAGCTGTACCCACCAATCACTGCACCCGGGCCTAACACATCCTGAGGAGAGAAGGAGGAGCAGTGCAGTCACCAAGTAGAGACACAACCTCTGAAGATAGCAGGTTTGCTCACTCTTCTATTAAAACTCCATCTCAACTATCTGCTGCTGCACAGGCCTTTCCTCCCCCCTGCAAAGTCCTCACAATTTCAGGAGCACACACAGATTGCATGCTGCATGCCTTGGCATCCCCTCCCCCTCAGACACTGTAAGTAAGACTACTCAGCTACCTACAACTTCTTTTCTTTCTGTTAACTAATGATGTACCAGAAAAGTCTTTACACAAAATCATGGCTGCACTTATGGCACCTCTCACCTTGTGTCTTTGCAGCCTTGTGTCATTACAGCCTTGTGTCATTACAGCCTTGTGTCATTACAGCCTTGTGTCATTACAGCCTTGTGTCATTGCAGCCTTGTGTCATTGCAGCCTTGTGTCATTACAGCCTTGTGTCATTACAGCCTTGTGTCATTGCAGCCTTGTGTCATTACAGCCTTGTGTCATTGCAGCCTTGTGTCATTACAGCCTTGTGTCATTACAGCCTTGTGTCATTACAGCCTTGTGTCATTACAGCCTTGTGTCTTTGCAGCCTTGTGTCATTGCAGCCTTGTGTCATTGCAGCCTTGTGTCATTGCAGCCTTGTGTCATTACAGCCTTGTGTCATTACAGCCTTGTGTCATTACAGCCTTGTGTCATTACAGCCTTGTGTCATTACAGCCTTGTGTCATTACAGCCTTGTGTCTTTGCAGCCTTGTGTCATTGCAGCCTTGTGTCATTACAGCCTTGTGTCATTACAGCCTTGTGTCATTACAGCCTTGTGTCATTGCAGCCTTGTGTCATTACAGCCTCGTGTCTTGTCAGCCTTGTGTCATTACAGCCTTGTGTCATTGCAGCCTTGTGTCATTGCAGCCTTGTATCTTTGCAGCCTTGGCCAGGCAGGCTGATTATTTAAAATTGGCGCCGATCTCCGCTGATTTCTAGAGGAGAGGAGCGAGCGCTCCTCTCGCAGTCCCGCCCAGTCCCGCCCCTATGATGGACATAACACAGGTCCAATGGCAGGACTGGGCGTGACTGTGAGTGGAGCCGAGCCTAGCCGAGTACACTCGGCTATGTGTATATCGGCGGCGCTCGCTCCTCTCCCTTCAGCGTAGCGGAGATCGGCGGGGATCAGCGTATAACACGCACCCACCCAAAAAGTGTGTGGTATACGCTGATAAATACGGTAATTGGTGTCTTTTTTTTAGTTTAACTAATTCCTGGACCTTGCACTCCGTACAACGCACTCCTGAACCGTGCACTCTATATGTAATGCATGCCTGAACCTTGCACTCTGTACATAGAATCCTCCTGACCACTGCACTCTGTATGTAGCATCCTCCTGAGCCCTGCACCCTGCACGTAGCATCCCCCTGAAGCCTGCACCCTGCACGGAGCATCCTCCTGAGCCCTGCACCCTGCATGTAGCATCCTCCTGAGCCCTGCACCCTGCACGTAGCATCCCCCTGAAGCCTGCACCCTGCACGGAGCATCCTCCTGAGCCCTGCACCCTGCATGTAGCATCCTCCTGAGCCCTGCACCCTGCACGTAGCATCCTCCTGAAGCCTGCACGTAGCATCCACCAGAACTCTGCACGTAGCATCCTCCTGATCCCTGCAAGTAGCATCCTCCTGAACCCAGCACGTACCACCAGCATACAGCGGGCACACTGACCACCAGCATACAGCGGGCACACTGACCACCAGCATACAGGGGGCACACTGACCACCAGCATACAGGGGGCACACTGACCACCAGCATACAGGGGGCACACTGACCACCAGCATACAGGGGGCACACTGACCACCAGCATACAGGGGGCACACTGACCACCAGCATACAGGGGGCACACTGACCACCAGCATACAGGGGGCACACTGACCACCAGCATACAGGGGGCACACTGACCACCAGCATACAGGGGGCACACTGACCACCAGCATACAGGGGGCACACTGACCACCAGCATACAGGGGGCACACTGACCACCAGCATACAGGGGCGCACACTGACCACCAGCATACAGGGGGCACACTGACCACCAGCATACAGGGGGCACACTGACCACCAGCATACAGGGGGCACACTGACCACCAGCATACAGCGGGCACACTGACCACCAATATGCAGGGCCAGTGGCTACCAGTATACAGAGGACATAACAAAGTAAAACCACTGCCATGCAACAAAAAAAACCCTCAAAAACAATAAGAGAATCTTGTTAGCTGGTTCCCTCATCTAATGTGAATCAATAAAAAGCAAAAAATGCAGCGCTGCCCTACACGTAATCTATAAAATTGTACAAATGGACTTATAAGGGCAATGGTAACACCTATAAATGAAGATCCAGTGCAAATCAACCCAATGTATTGCAATATGAGTAAAGTAATAATGGTCTTACCCCCTCTGCAAAAATATTTTGAGAAATTGCAGAGCTGCAATGTGCAAATCGTGGTGAAACCCCTTATATATTAACATAATAAAATGTACAATTGATGTACATATTTTACATTTTATTACTATGATTACATATAGGGGTTTTCACCATGATTTGCACATTGCAGCTCTGCAATATTTCTTACTTTTTGCAGAGATGGTGACACCATCACTACTATGTTCTAATACACTGCTTGATTTGCATCTTGGTTATTATTGTATGTAGGGGGTTTCAACATTATTTGCACATTGAAGCTCTGCAATTTCTCAAAATATTTTTGCGGAGGGGGTGACACCGTCACTACTACATTGCAATACATTGGTTGTTTTGCACTGGATATTATTTTATAGGTTTCACCATTGCACTTATAGGTCCATTTGTAGAAATGTATAAAGGAAGAGTAGAGTTGTGCTGCATGTTTTGGCTTTTTATTGGTATACAGAGGCCAGGATATACTGATCACCATTGTACGCCATGAAGAAACCTCCACTTTCTGACCGCGGCAACTTGCTGGCCACACCCACTTTTGGCCACGCCCACAGGTAGCGCACCACAGTTGCACCCTCACTTTTACCTCAAGCACCGCCACAGCACCCCCAAAAAAAATTGTCTGGAGCCGCCCCTGCCCGTATTGGATTTGAATTTAGCTGCCCCATCCCTCCCCTCCCAAAAAATTCTAAGAAGTATCTTTTTTTATCTCATGGAGGAAGTGTGAGAAATAACATCTATATCATTTTTACAATTATTCCATACTCACATACCACATACACTGCATATATCATTTAGGATAATATGCGTATAAAATATTTTACCATTTGCCAGTAAAAAAAAATTTAAAAAATGTCCCCGGATTTCATTTTAAAAATCTGGTCACCTTACAATGGGGGGGACAGTCAAAACTATAATATGTGCAGCGCAACATGCAGCATGAGATTATGTGTCTGTGCCCCCAAGATGGAGAAAAAATCCCTCCTCTGCTCTCACCTCCTGGGCCCCTCTGTTATTTTTTTCCTTGCTGAAGGCAAGTAAGCAAGTTAATGCTGTTGTCACACACAACCTTGCCTAGTGAAGATGGTGTGGGGCAGGGGCATACGTACAGGGGTGGCAGGGGTCACAATTGCAACTCAATCCCATGATCCACGGGGCCTGTGCAGCCTATCCGATCCCCTGGAAGGCTGCAGAAGGAAAAAGGAGGGATCAGTTCCTCTACATGCCAACCCTCCTATCCACTTCCTGCTGTGATCAGGTTCCTGTGTCTCCCAAATCCCCCTCCTCCTCCACAGCATTATCAGGTTCCCCCCTCCCCTTTCCAGCCAGCTACTGCACAGGATTTGTCAGGGTGTATAGCGAGGAAGTATATGTCATTCTTAGCAATAACTGACTTTGTCCATTCATAACTGAAACATAGTAGACTGTGTTTATTATGCTTCAGTTTGTGAATATAAGGTAAGCTCTGCACAGAGCTATTACTGTCCATTCATTCTTTGCAGGCTGCAGAAATGGAGGTTGAAGGCTATGTCCTCAATCTCCTTTCTCTGTCTCAAAGGTGAAACATCAGAGGTCTGTTTAGTCCCCTGATATTTCACCAGAGCCCCCCCCCCCCCCCCATGGGATTCCTAAAAAATCGTAAAAAAAAATAATAAAAAATACAATTGTAAAAAAAATAAAAATAAAATACAATTTTAAAAAACAAAACAAAAAACTACTGACACCAGTGGCGAAACTACCAGGGTTGCAAAGGTTGCACCCTGGGGGGGGCCCAGCTGGGGATCACAGGGTCCCTGAAGTTTCTAGTTAGGTGTGGGGTCAGCCAACTCTCGGCCTAGAGCATTTACACAGTGTGGCTCCTGTTTTCCAGGCCAATGAGCTTCAACACAGCATAGCAGCACTAGCATAGCAGGCTGGGACATTGCATATGCCCTAGGATGTTTGGAGGGCTGCTGATTATTAGGGGGTGGAGGAAGGGGCCAGTGAGTAAGCAGGGGTAGAGGTGACTACACTGTCATAATTAGACAAGGCTTGTGGTGGCCTGTTTCCTGCCAACTTGTCTCATTGAGATGCTGTTCCCACTTAGCTCTATTGTGCAGAATCATGTGTTTCCTTGTATATGTGGTACCCAAATGGCTGTTATTTTTACCATAACCTGCAGGCAGTGGCTGCAGAAGATAAAAATGCTATTAGCAGCATATATGTTAAAAAAAAAAAAACAACACACTAAAGAGTTCTGTGGACTGGCCCTGGCCTGAGGATTGCAGTGGGGCAGTGCCACTGGATAAATAAACACAGCTACTTCTTCTGGTCTGCTGCAGCTTGACTAAATCCTCCTTTGCTGCTGTCTTGTAGCAAGTCTGTGATGGTTTAATTAAATAATTCTCTTGACTTCCTATTGCCAGTTTGCAGGACTATGTTGGAATTAGGAGAAGAAGGAAGAAGATGAAATAAAAGTAGCAACAGACAACTGGACAGACCCACACAAAGGTCTCACCACCAAGCAGAGAAGTGACACAAGCTAAGCTACCCTTGTTTGATCAGTAAAGCAGACCTTGCTATGGGAGAAAGGAAAGGTGCCACAGAAAAAAGTGGAGCAAATATAAAAATAGTTCTCAGTACAAACTGTAGCTAATCAAAGCAGACCAGTTATTTATTAATTTATTTATTTTTTACTTTATTTTATTTTATAGAAATGTCATCATACAAAAAGCAAAACGTATATTTATATTACATCTCAACGAAAACATATCATTATCCTTTTACCCTCCCCCCATTCCGCCCACACCTTGTATCCAAAATCCAAAAGGCAGTTTATCTATTGTTGTCTTCATGTCCCCACCATTTTTTATTTATTGAGTTATTGCCTCCAAATAACTCCATGATTTTTTAAACTCCTTCCACTTTTCCCATTTGTCTTTACAATCTGCCCCATCTTGTGCTTCCTCCCCTCTATCATCTAAACTCTCCAAATGATATATTTAATTGATTCAAAATACCCAATCCCGAATTTTAGGGCTATCTACTTCCTGCCATTTTTTTGGTATAAGACTTTTTGCTGCATTGATCAAGATGGGAAATAAGGATCTTTTATATTGCTTAATAGAGACTTCTGATCCATGAAACAAACATATCCAGGGATCTTCCAGTATTTCTTTGTGGGTGATTTTCTTTATTAGTTGTAAAACCTTCTTCCAATATTTTTTAATAGAGGGACAATCCCACCATATGTGCCATTGCTCCCGTTGCCTTACACCCTCTCCAGCACTCCGAGGATATCTCTGGCTAAAATTTACATATTTTATCTGGCGTCATGTACCACCTAGCCAGGCACTTGTAGTTCATCTCAACCATTTTAGTATCTACCGCAGAACTATGTGCAAGTATCTTAATTTTATCAATAGTGTCTTTATTACATCTTGACCCCAATTCGTTTTCCCATTTTTTGATGTATGGCAGAACCTCCAGGTCATCTCTATCTGATAATATTTTATATATATGGACTATATTGCTCTTTGATTTTTCTCTCAGACAAAGCTGCTCCAGCGGCCTGTAGTCTTCACCGTATCTTATTGGCTGAGGCAGTTTCTCTACAAACTGACTTAACTGGAGGTAACGCCATGCATCTATCACCATTAAATCCGTGTCCAATTTCAAATCTTGAAAAGTGCTTATTTTACCCCTTTGTATTATATCTTTCATGTGTGGTTTTTTTTATCCAATTCCCTCCCACTGACCTTTTCCCCGGAGCAAAATACTCGTTTTCCTTTAAAAAGATCAAAGGTGAATTGTAGGCCCAATTATTTTGTGTATGGGTCGTGTCCCAAATTTTTAGGGCAGTGCGTGTTATTTCATGCCTGTTCAATCCCAATACCCTGTGCTGTGGGGGGTTCCATATCATGTCTTAAATTGTGTACCACTCATTGCATTTTCTATATTAACCCACCTCTTTTCATTTACCTCTTTTGCCCATTCCACCACCCGTGTAAGTACCGGGACTGCTAAGCCCCCTTGTTTTTTCCCCCTTTCTAGCACCACGGCTGCAATTCTTGTTTTTTTATTATGCCATATAAACTTTGAGATTAAGCTTTTAAAAGTTTTAAAATATGTTTGAGGAAGTGATAAAGGCAGCATTTGAAACTTGTATAGAATTTTTGGCACCAGCACCATCTTGACCGTATTAATATGCCCTATCCAGGAGAGAGGTCGTGTTGATATTTTTTTATTTCCTGCTTGATTTCATCTAGCAAAGGGATATAATTTATTAGGTATATTTTCCTTAATGAGTCAGTGAAACTGACTCCTAAGTATTTTATTTCCTTTCTTCATGGAAAATGAAATTCTTCTTGTAGTTTCACTTCTTCCTGTCTGCTAATATTTATGTTCAAGATTTCAGACTTGCTAAGGTTTATTTTGAGATTTGAAATTTCTCCATATTGTTTCAATGTCCCCAGCAAGTTTGGAATCGTGATCCTTGGATTTGAAATATATGCCATCATCGGCATACGCTGCCAATTTAGGCTCTTCTTCTCCCATCCTAATCCCATTGATATCTGTGTTATTTCGGATTGAAGCCAGCAGGGGTTCCAGCGTCAACACAAACAAGAGTGGCAACAATGGGCACCCCTGCCTAGTTCCATTTTCCATTACAAACGGGGAGGAGGATACCCTGTTCACCTTTACCAAGGTGGACGGGTGATTATATAGCACTTCAATCCATTGGATCATTCTGGGACCAACGCCCATGACTTCCAACGATTTTATCATGAGTCCCCAGTCTACCCTGTCGACTGCTTTTTCGGCGTCTATCGACAGGAGTAGACCTGGGGACCCGCTCAGTTTAAACCTGTCTGGTCTCAGACCTTTGCCCAGAGCAGAATCTTTTAATGCTCCAAGGATTTCTTCCTCTGTGATGGGTTTGTCAAGATTGGACCTACCGTTTACTGACAGTAGAGGCAGTCTAGAGTTTTTTTGGTTTTCTCTGTTTTCTTTGTTTCCCGCTGTCCTTTCTGTCCCACGGAGTAAAGTAGTAATTCCTAAATACTTTTGCAATCTCATTAGCAGTGTATACCATTTCCCCGTTCTTATTTTGGATTTTTTCAATGTAGTTAATTTCTTTTTTCTTTTTTAGTATCCTTGCTAGGTGTTTACTCGCTTTATTTCCTCATTGGTATCTTTCTTTTGCTATTCTGTTAAATGTCCTTTTTGACTCTTGCTCCATGATACCTTTAAGATCTTCTCTCTTATTAATCAATTGGTAGAGTAGCTCCTGTTGTTTTCCCTTGTGTTTTTATGTTCTTGTTCTAGACTATAAATCTCTTCAATTAGGATGTTCATTTTTTTTATTCATTCCTTTTTTTTCCTCACACCTATGGAGATTAGGACACCCCTGATGTATTCTCTGTGTGCCTCCCAAAGAGTGGCACCCGAAAGTTTTGCCCGTGTCATTAACCAAAAAATATGATTCTAATTATTTCTTGACTGCTTCTGCTACTTTCTATCCTGAAGATGGATTTCATTTCCCCTAATCTGCCCTTCAGGAAGAAAAAATCGTCCCTCAGGGTCTATAATCCTATCTACCAGCGTAAACCTTGTCCTTTTCACAAACACAATTGCCACTCCTTTAGCCCTCCTAGTTGATGAATCCCCATAAAACCAAGTCAGGAAATCCTTAGAGTATAATTTGATATCTGATTCATGGAATAAGTGGGTCTCCTGCAAAAACACTACTTCTGCTCTGTACTGCTGGAGTTCTTTTAGTATTTTATGTCTTTTGACAGGGGAGTTTAAACCCTTAACATTGTATGTCAGAAAATTCATTTCTGTCATCTATACTTTTCAAATGGGGTAATAACCAGTGGGGTTAAGGCCTGCCTGCTGTGGGTATCTATTGTTTGTCTTTGAAAGGTGCGTCTCCCCCCTCCCCGTCTCCCCCCTCCCCATCTCCCCCTCTCCTTCCGCCCCCTCCCCCCTCATCTCCCCCCAATCTCCCCCCCATCTCCCCCTCCTCCTGCCCCCTCCCCCCTCATCACCCCCCCTCCTCAGCCCCTCCTTGGGCCCCTTTATGGCCCTTAAACCACAGGTGGATCTGAGTTCCATCCCCACCAATGGTTTTTGGTTCTCCTATCCTGAGGTAGTGCTCTGACCCCGCCTCCTCCATCTCTAACCAGGGGAGGAGGGATCAGGATGCACTGATGACCCCAGGATTTGCCAGCCTCAGACCCCTTTTTATACCTTTCTTCACCCCCCCACCCCTCTCTCCACACAGTCACAGAGCCTTTACCGCTATCACATCAATTCATCGATCCTGCTATGTCCTATTTTCTCCTTCTAACCATCCTGGAATTGCTGTAACTTGTAGGTCCAATTTATCACAAAATTCCTGTAGGCCTTCTGGGAACCTTAAAGTCTCTGATCTTCCATCCTTCTGGCCTATCAGGCATGCAGGAAAATTCTAGTTGTATTTAATATTCTGTATCCGCATTTGCTCGAGTAATGGTTTGAGGAGTCGTCTCCTAGCCAGTGTTTCAGGCGCCAAATCAGTAAATAGTTGAAGGTCATTCCCCTCGTATTTTATAGGTGGTTTTCCCTCTCGTCTTTCCCCATATTATGGCTTTATCCTGATATTTTTGGAATCTTACAATAATATCTCGAGGCTGGTCCTCCACTAAATTTTTTAGGTTTTCTGACACGGTGTATTCGCTCAATCTCCAGGCCATTTTCCATACTTTTTCCCAACACTGGATTAAAGATTTTATTCATTATTTTTCTCAGGTCTTCTCCTCTTTCCTCTGGTACTGCTCGAATTCTCATATTTTGTCTTCTATTTTGATTTTCCTGGTCTTCCAATTTGTATAGGATTTTTCTTTGATTTATTTCCATTAACCTGACTTGCTCTTTTATTTTGCTTAATTCCTGGGCCTGGTTATCTGCTCTCTCTCTTCAACTGCCTCTACCCGTGCCAGCACATGCCCCATATCCTCTCGTAATATAGTTATCTCTGCTTTAATGGAATTTTCCAGTCTTAAAAGCATCTCTGCCATATCTGTTTGTGTAGGGACTTGAGACACAGCCCTCTGTTTATCCATTTTACTTGTCTCCAATTCACTCTCAATACTTCTATTTTCTCCTGAATGGTCAGAGTAGTCCCCCTTCTTTTTTGCCATTTCTTTTTTCTTATCTGGTTTACCTTGCTGTTTGCCGTTTTACTTACCTGAAACCTGGAACTTGACCCATGGGGATGTGGTGTCTCTCTTCCCGGGGCAGCCATTGGCTCCCGCTGCTGTCAATCAAATCCAATGCCGGGGGGCGGGTCCGAGTCCTGCATTTGGCCTCTATGGATGCCGAATGCTGGACTCAGGAGTGAGCCCACAAGGTAATCCCCCTGGAGAGCGCTTCTCCCAGGGGGTTTTCTGATGTGGTGAGGAGCCGCAAAAGCCGCCAGGGGACCCCAGAAGAGCAGGTTTGGGGCCACTTTGTGCAAACCGAGCTACACAGTGGAGGTAAGCATGATATGTTTGTTATTTTTTAAAAAAAGAAAAAAAATGAACCCTTACAATCACTTTAAGAATGGTTAATTCAGCAACGCAGTTCTAAACAGAAATGGCTACTTGTGATTATATTCATAAACAGCTTCTCACTTAATGATATCTAAAGTAGCTCTGGTAATACAGGCAATCAACTGGAAAGATACAAGGGCCACTGGAACAGGAGTACTGTGGTAGCAACTGTGGAATGATTATCTACAGTATCTGGCTCTGCTGGAGGAGAAGCTATGTGCTATCAGGCTCCTGCCAGTCTACCTGAAAGCCAGTTCTGACAGTGGTGGGTCACTCTACCTCTGCTTCTTCAAGTGTGGTCTTTCTTAGCTAGCAAATGAGGGAAGCTTGGGAATAGATCCTCCCCGGGCCTGTCCAGAAACCCAGGAAGTTGGAGAGTGCGGGAAATGTATTTAAAAGGGCTTACACCTGTATCTGAAAATGGTGATTAAATAGGTACTCCACAACACTCAACCCCACTTAAAATTGCTGTCCCTGGCATGTTACCAAACCATTCAAACCCATCCTGTACAAGAAGCACCTAAGAAGTTGAGTGTCGATTCCATCTTTTGGATATGTGGGAATAAATCCGCGCGGTGGTTGTGTGTTGTTAGAATATGGGGCTGCTGGAATTTGGAAAAAAGCAGAAGTAGTTATGGCGCTGCCCTTATGGAGTTAGAAAGATTTTTCCTATTTATGGACCATTCCTCTATATATTACCTGGTGTACATAACTTCTATAAATTTGATTTGTTATTCTTAGAAATCGTATTTGTGAACGAAAAAACTATATGTACCAAAATAACATGAATATTTTAGATCTGAAATTTGTGACTGGTACTCAGTTAAAAATAATCACATTGTAATAAAGGTGAAATTTCAACATAAAATGCTTCAATTATTACCACAAGGTGCATTTGTGCTAAACCAGTGCTGTAAAAATCATAAAGTGACTGGTGCTAAATCATACAAAATTATACCAAATATTTGGTGCTATAAATTCCATAAAGTGACTGGTGCTAAATCATGCAAAAAATTTTTTCTAAATATCCAATAAAAAAAGTGATTGATGTGTTTTTAACCAGTGATCTTGGATAGGAAAAGTTCCATTTGTGAAAAAAAAAAAAAAAGATCTTTTTGGAGTATTTTAAGATGTTCAATCTCTGAGACACAGATTTCTGTGGAAAAACTTCTTATCCAGGTGCTGGCTCTTTAATTAATGCCTTATCTGCATGTTCTGATACTGCCTGCACTCACCGGATTTTTCTTTCCCCTGTAGGGGTGCCGGCAGTCGCAGTATCTGCCACTGTGTAGCAATCATGGATGTCTCCAATCTTTACTTTGCGTGTTGTTTAGATGTGTTACATATGAAAGAAAGGAGGGATGCCCATAGCGTAAAACCATATAGAAACTTTTATTAAAACTTAACAACACTGTTGTACTCACATTTTCAATGATAAAAATGAGCATGACAAAGATATCAGAATCGCTTTGCTGGAGGTGCTGTAAGACGTCCGTAAGCCCGCCCTATGCGCGTTTCGTCATCAGACTTCTACTGGGGCGTTCATCTTGCTACACCTCTGCAGTTTAAATAGTGTGCCCTGTAATAGGTGCAATTGGGTCCTAATTGCCTACATCCTAATTGCTCGGTGGCCATTTTGGTGTAGATTTTGAGGACCGAAGCCTAATGGGTTTGTTCTTTAAGTTGTTTTGGCGGCCATTTGTTTGAGGACATTGCGGACCAGAGCCTGAGTGGAGCACCTGCGCATTCGTGTTAGTGAGAGATGAGAGAAGAGATGTAATCCGAGCTGTCAGCAAAGGACGTAATTCTTCAGCATTCGGCCCCACTCACTCGTCTCTCACTTACTGCTGAGATTTACGCCAGCATCCGGGTCGGTTACACCCCCGAAGCGCTGCTGGTTGATTTTTAATAAGATTTTTAATATATGCACATACTGGCCACACATTTAACCTGTTATATACCGATTATAAACAAACTATTTCATGTTACAGAAAATACCACAAAAAATAAAATAAAATAAAATAAATAAAATAAAATAAAATAAAAATACAAAAGAATACCTCAATTCGGTCAATGTTTTTGTATATCAAACCTGGTGTTATACTATTATAATACTTTGGTTTTAAAGGGGAACCATTAGTGTGTAATAGTAGAAAAACTTTTTTGGGAAAAAAAAAAATTTTTGCTCAAATTGTATATATATTTTTTTATATAAAATGGGAACCTTCATATCCAATTTTGTATATGTATTGCTGAGTAGTATTTCTGTTTCGTAATCTTTTTTGTTTAGTATAACCAGGCCTGGCAACTAATGCGGATACACAGGAACTGTGGTAAGGAAAATGATTATGAAAAACAAGCAGACATCATAATCAACAGATTTGTTGAAAAAGGATACAACAAGAAGGAGCTAATGCACCTAAAGGAGAAGGTGAAAAAAATGTATAGAAACACACTAATAGAAGGGAAACCAGCTGGCAACATCAAGAAAAAGAACAAAAATATGGACATGGCTTTTTTAACGGGTTACAATAGACAATACAAAATCACGGAGTCCATAATTAAGAAACACTGGCCCATTCTACAATCGGATAAAACTCTGAATTCCATACTACCAAAAAAGCCAAGCTTCATCTACAGAAAAGCCCCACCACTCAGAAACAAATTAGTGCATAACGTCTTGGACCCACCAAAGCAGATTAAAATAATAAAAAACCTAGTAGCAAAAAAACTAACAGGAAAGTAACAACATTCAGATCAGCAAACAATGGAAAAGAATATAATATTAAAGAGCTCATAACCTGCAACAGTACTCATGTGACCTATGTACTGGAGTGTCCATGCCACATACAATATGTGAGCAGGACAACAAGACAGTTACACGTCAAAATCAGGGAACACATAACAAACATTAAAAATGGATATCACAAGCACAGCGTCTCAAGATATTTTAAAGACTTCCACAACAAAGATCCATCCTGCATGGTATTTTATGCGATTGATAAAATCAAAGGACACTGGAGGGGAGAGAGCAAAAAAATCAAAATCTCACAAAATGAGACAAAATGGATCTTCCTTCTGGACACGCTCCAACCAGCGGGAATGAATATAGATATGGATTTAAACTGTTTCCTTACAAATTTTTAATGTTATGAACAAGCAACCTAAATCCAAGTATTTTAAAGTTGAAAATAAGCAATGTAAATCCAAGTATTTAATTTTAATTTCTATTTTCATTTTTTTAAAGGAGAGAATAAACAACCTAAATCCAAGTATTTTATGTTAATTTCTATTTTACACTTTTTTAGAATATTTTAATTTTAAGACTAAACTATTCCCAAGTGCAAACCAGAAAAAATGCACCCTGATTTCCCCCCCTTTTTACAAAACAATCTCAGAGAAACCTGTTTCCATTCTAAACCCAACTCTAAACAAAGCCTAAATTCAGATAAAGACTACTCAGCAATACATATACAAAATTGGATATGAAGGTTCCCATTTTATATAAAAAAATATATATACAATTTGAGCAAAAAAATTTTTTTTCCAAAAAAAGTTTTTCTACTACTACACACTAATGGTTCCCCTTTAAAACCAAAGTATTAGAATAGTATAATATACAAACACCAGGTTTGATATACAAAAACATTGACAGAATTGAGGTATTCTTTTGTATTTTTATTTTATTTTATTTTTTGTGGTGTTTTCTGTAACATGAAATAGTTTGTTTATAATCGGTATATAACAGGTTATATGAGTGGCCAGTATGTGCATATATTAAAAATCTTATTAAAAATCAACCAGCAGTGCTTCGGGGGTGTCACTGACCCGGATGCTGGCATAAATCTTAGCAGTAAGTGAGAGACGAGTGAGAGGGGCTCAATGCTGAAGGATTACGTCCTTTGCTGACAGCTCGGATTACATCTCTTCTCTCATTTTCTCTCACTAACACGAATGCGCAGGCGCGCCACTCAGGCTCCGGTCCGCAATGTCCTCAAACAAATTGCCGCCAAAACAACTTAAAGAACAAACCCATTAGGCTCCGGTCCTCAAAATCTACACCAAAATGGCCGCCGAGCAATTAGGATGTAGGCAATTAGGACACAATTGCACCTATTACAGGGCACACTATTTAAACTGCAGAGGTGTAGCAAGATGAACGCCCCATTAGAAGTCTGATGAGGAAACGTGCGTAGGGCGTGCTTACGGACGTCTTGCAGCACCTCCAGCAAAGCGATTTTGATATCTTTGTCACGCTCGTTTTTATCATTGAAAATGTGAGTACAACAGTGTTATTAAGTTTTAATAAAAGTTTCTATACGGTTTTACGCTATGGGCATCCCTCCTTTCTTTCATATGTAACACATCTAAACAACACGCAAAGTAAAGTTTGGAGACATCCATGATTGCTACACAGTGGCAGATACTGTGACTGCCGGCACCCCTGCAGAGGAAAGAAAAATCCGGTGAGTGCAAGCAGTATCAGAGCATGCAGATAAGGCATTAATTAAAGAGCCAGCACCTGGATAAGAAGTTTTTCCACAGAAATCTGTGTCTCAGAGATTGAACATCTTAAAATACTCCAAAAAGATCTTTTTTTTTTTCACAAATGGAACTTTTCCTATCCAAGATCACTGGTTAAAAACACATCAGTCACTTTTTTTATTGGATATTTAGAAAACATTTTTTGCATGATTTAGCACCAGTCACTTTA
The DNA here is from genome assembly GCA_037952925.1 of Lithobates clamitans. Taxonomy (NCBI): domain Eukaryota; kingdom Metazoa; phylum Chordata; class Amphibia; order Anura; family Ranidae; genus Lithobates; species Lithobates clamitans. The sequence continues at coordinate 1,488,155 of JBBGZY010000429.1, forward strand.
TGGAATTTATAGCACCGAATATTTGGTATAATTTTGTATGATTTAGCACCAGTCACTTTATGATATTTAAAGCACTGGATTAGCACAAATGCACCTTGTGGTAATAATTGAAGCATTTTATGTTGAAATTTCACCTTTATTACAATGTGATTATTATTAACTGAGTACCAGTCACAAATTTCAGATCTAAAATATTCATGTTATTTTGGTACATATAGTTTTTTCGTTCACAAATACAATTTCTAAGAATAACAAATCAAATTTATAGGAGTTATGTACACCAGGTAATATATAGAGGAATGGTCCATAAATAGGAAAAATCTTTCTAACTCCATAAGGGCAGCGCCATAACTACTTCTGCTTTTTTCCAGATTCCATCTTTTGGCAGAAGAAGCGCGTATTCAAGTTCTTCTATGGACACTGTGATCTATTGGTCTATTGATCCCTAGAGTATGGTCACACATAACATTGTAAGGTGAGTGGCCTATTGAGGATGTATTGTGTGGTTATCTTTCCAAACCACTTTAAGTTGGGGATCCATTTTCTTTTTTCCTCGAGAGAGCAGTTATATCAGGATTGGATTAAACCTCAGGTAAGCCCTATTAACTTGTGAGTGATATAGAATAGTGTGCTACTTCTTAATGCCTAGTAAGTAGCTCCATTTTTGGAAGAACTTGATTTTAGAACAGAGTCCCTGGTCTGAATTCATCCTATGTGGACAGCAATAAGGAAGGCAGAAATGCTTCCCCATCATCTGGGTGGCAGTTTTGGTGGTCTGATTGCAGGTTGGTACTGGCACCGCAAACTTATTAAAGTAGTCTTAACTAGAATGAGATGGTATCGGTCTTCTGACCTGCCAAGTATCAACAAGATGATTGTTAGTACTTTCAATAGGGTAGACATTTGCCAAGTCAAGAGATGGAATCTGAGCCTCATTCTCCTCTGACCCTGAACAGACCACAGTGTTGCCAGATATTTTAAACCAACTGGAAGAGACACACACACTTCATGTCCCTTGAACCAAGTGAATATTTTATTAATACTCCAGTGTCTCACTTCCATGTGTATCATTTCTGCCATAGAGACAGTCTGGGTCCTTAAAAGTACAAACTGCCAGGTCACTGACAAGTCATAGGGTAATATGATTCTGCAGAACAGTATAAAAGACAAGACAAAACACAACCATTTATTAAGCAGTTTCTTGGCTTAGGGTAACAGCTTCAATGTTTCTCTGGGACTGGGCTACCACTGTAACTGAATCACTGGAGGGGATGGGGGGGGGGTTCCAGTATATGGAAGTGGTTTGCCTGAAGTCAACTCTTATGTTTTCTTCTTCTTAAGTTAGGGATTTGTATTGCTTCAGCTTTTTCTTCCACATCTTCAGTTCTGAGATAGGGAGTATTTCCACTTTGCCTCCCTACTGCTTGACTCCTGGAAGAGAGGAATTCTTATCTACTGGTTTTTACTGTATATGTTTGGGGCAGTCACCCTGGAGATGACCCAACTCGACATCGACAGCTGGGGGCAGCAGTGACCTTAGTCACCTTTGAGACACTGGGGGTCATTTACTAAGATGAATGCACTGCGCTTGTTCAGACCATTCATTGGTGCGCTGGATAGATCCTTAATTCAGCGTGTGAACTGGCACACACACAGGAGTACCTACACGCGAGATTGTTTACAGCGCTATGGGATCTTGCTGGTTCTCAGCGAGGTACATCTCATGCTCTCTGAAATAGGAAAAACACATCTTCCTATTAAAGCAGTGCAAGAAAAACCAGCATGGGTTCCCTACGCCAAAAAAACGGTGTGGGGTTCCCCCAAAATCCATACCAGACAATTATCCGAGCATGCAGTCCAGCCAGTCAGGAAAGGGGGTGGGGACAAGCGAGTGCCCCCCTCCTGAATTGTACCAGGCCACATGCCCTCAACATGGGGGATGGGTACTTTGGGGAAGGGGGGCGCGCTGTGGCCCCCCCACACCCCAAATCACCTTGCCCCCATGTTGATGAGGACAAGGGCCTCTTCCCAACAACCCTGGCCGTTGGTTGTCTGGGTCTGCGGGCGGGGGCTTATCAGAATCCGGGAGCCCCCCATGAGCCCGGCCCCCCACCCTACGTGAATGAGTATGGGGTACATGGTACCCCTACCCATTCACCTGGGAGAGAAAAGTGTCAAGAAAAAAAACACACTACACAGGTTTTTAAAGTAATTTATTAGGCAGCTCTGGGGGTCTTCTTCGAACTTCGGGGGTCTTCTTCCACGCTCTCCGCATCTTCTCCCGGTGTCCAGTTCTTCTCTGCACCGTCTGGCCTCTTCTCCCGGTGTCCGGTATCTTCTGCCGGCCTCCCCCGCTATCTTCTTCCAGCTCTTTTGCTAGCGGGCGGCCCGGTCTTCTGCCGCTGTCCAGTTCTTCTCCGGTATCTTCTGCCGGCTTCCCCCGCTAGCGGGGGATCCGGAAGAAGATACCACAGAAGAACCGGACAGCGGCAGAAGATCCAGACAGTGGCAGAAGACAGGGCCCCCGCTAGCAAAAGAGCTGGAAGAAGATAGCGGGGGAAGCCGGCAGAAGATACCGGAGAAGATCCGGACAGCGGCAGAAGACCGGGCCCCCACTAGCAAAAGAGCTGGAAGAAGATTGCAGGGGAAGCCAGCAGAAGATAACGGAGAAGAACCGGACAGCGGCAGAAGACCGGGCCCCCGCTAGCAAAAGAGCTGGAAGAAGATAGCGGGGAAGGCCTGCAGAAGATACCGGGGAAGAACTGGACAGCGGCAGAAGATCCGGACAGCGCCAGAAGATCGGGCACCCGCTAGCAAAAGAGATGGAAGAAGATAGCGGGGGAGGCTGGCAGAAGATACCGGACACCGGGAGAAGAGGCCGGACAGCGTGGAGAAGAACCAGACACTGGGAAAAGATGCGGAGAGCGCGGAAGAAGACCCCCGAAGTTGGAAGAAGACCCCTGGAGCTGCCTAATAAATTACTTTAAAACCTGTGTAGTGTGTTTTTTTCTTGACACTTTTCTCCCCCAGGTGAATGGGTAGGGGTACCATGTACCCCATACTCATTCACGTAGGGTGGGGGGCCGGGCTCTTATTAAAGGGGGCTCCCAGATTCTGATAAACCCCCAGCCCGCAGACCCAGACAACCAACGGCCAGGGTTGTTGGGAAGAGGCCCTTGTCCTCATCAACATGGGGACAAGGTGATTTGGCGTGTGGGGGGGTCACAGCGTGCCCCCCTTCCCCAAAGTACCCATCCCCATGTTGAGGGCATGTGGCCTGGTAAGGTTCAGGAGGAGGGGGCGCTCGCTCGTCCCCATCCCCTTTCCTGACCGGCCGGGATGCATGTTCGGATAAGGGTCTGGTATGGATTTTGGGGGGACCCCCACGCTGTTTTTTCAGCGTAGGGGGTTCCCCTTAAAATCCATAACAGACTAAAGGGCCTGGTATGCTCTTGGAGGGGAACCCATGCCATTTTTTCCTTGCCCGATGAGCGAGCCAGCTCGGCGCTGCTATCTGCAGCTGACACAGTGCATTGCTTTTACCTGCGGTTATGTGCGGATAGCTGCACTAAATCACTCCTGGATGCAGTCAATTCTATTTTTTCTATCCACACCAAACCACATGTAATCAAAACGCAGTGAGTGAATGGGGCCATAGGAAAGCATTGTGTGCGTTTATCTGCGGTAGAAAACGCAGCTAAAAGCACAATTCTATCTGTCCGTGTGAAAAGATAAGGCCCCTTTCACACTGGCACGTTTTTTCAGGTGCTAAAAATAGCGCCTGAAAAACGCCCTAAAGAAGTGACTTGTATGTAAACTGCGCTTAGGACAAGTCTATGCGGTGAGAAACCACAGCTTGCTGCCCCCCTTACACAGAGTGCCCAATAAGGTACCCTGTCAAGCGTGTGTGAAAATAAAAAATGGGCTTGTATGGCGCTACCTGAAAACCTAAAATAATTAGGTCTGTATCGGGATAGCCTTGTGAAGTACTTAAACCATTACACTCTTATATATCTATATGGTATTCATTAACATGGAGTCCATACCTCCTAAAGTGTTAAATTTGGGGATGGAATACTGTATATAAGTGTGTTCACACTAGTATGTGATTAAAGGTGTGCAGTTTGAAAGCCAATATAATTGTATCTGACTATCTGCCCAACAATGAGAGGTTTGCAATATAACAGTCACTACTAGGACTAAAGGCTGCACCTCAACATGTGCACCTGCTCAAAAGATGTTTCATATATTGCAAGACACCTCCAAATAAAACCAGTTACATATCCATTAATATGGTGTGCATCATGGAGTGGATATTGCTCATAGATGCTCATATGATTTCAATGGGCAGGAGCGGTAAAGGAGCGGTATACACTCCGCTCCTTCACCGCTCCAAAGATGCTGCTGGCAGGACTTTTTTTACCGCCCTGCCAGCGCATCGCTCCAGTGTAAAAGCCCTCGGGGCTTTCACACTGGATACACAGCAGCGGCACTTTCGGGTCGGTTTGCAGGCGCTATTATTAGCGCAATAGCGCCTGCAAACCGCCCCAGTGTGAAAGGGCTCTAAGACATGCCAATCAGCCTAGTTAAGCTGCAGCTGGGACATCCATTGCATGAAAAGAACACACAAAAAATTTTAAACAATTTTATTGGTCCAAAAAAAAAAAAAAACAGGACTCGGAAAAGCAGCAAGGAAAGCAAAATACACTCATGTATGTTAATTTCAGACACTAACAGAATATGTTTGAGGTTTGACCCTTTTGCAGTGTAAATTAACAGGAGTTAAAAGGAGTGCACCCACAAATGGACATCTATTAAGGATTAAAACAACATTAGGCACAACATCTTGAAAAAGAATTTTAAAAATAAGGCAGCACAGACAGTTAAATCAAAGTGAACAACATAAAAACAACAAAAATTGCCAACTTAAAAAAGATTTCATGGTAAAATAACCACCACCCAAAAAAAAACAACAAACCAAAGGAACAAATAAATTGCATAAAAACACATCTGTTTTGCAACAACATAATAAACAAAATAAAAATACAAAATACATGTGTTAGAAACTCGATAAGGACACCCAAATGTACTCTTGCCAGCCCACACACACAATCTTGGCTCTTTTCAGGGCAAAGTAAAGAATGCTATCTGCAAGCTTTATATAACATAGGTTTGTGTGCTAATGAAATGCAATTGCAAACACATGGACAATCCAAAATGCAAGTTCAACCAATGTAGAGAGAACTTAAAAGTGAGTACACCTGTTAAGGATGTCCTTAAATTACTAACCCAAAAAACACACTCTGAGCATGCCCAGAAACATCCAAGTAATGTTCACATACAAAAAGCACCACCAAAAAAAAAAAAAAAAAAGTCCCTGAGAATGCCCAGACCAACCCAAATGCATTTCACACACCAAAAGGCACAGGAAAAAAACAAAGTCCCTGAGCATGCCCAGAACAACCCAAATGCAGCTAGCACAAAATAAGCCACCCCCTGTTCAAAATTAAGTACATCATCCAGCATGCACCAAAATTACAGATGGGACAAAACACCCCAAGTTCAGGGGGGCAACTAAAGAGCCTAACATGTGCAATAGTTATACAACAAATACCATTACAGTCTCAGAGAACTGACTTGGCAATTTTACTAGTCCCACTTGGCTGTCTTATCTTCTAGTTATTGGCCTTAAAATGGGTATGGGGGCCCAGGTCCCACCCTAAGGGACATATATCAATGTCACCAATTGGACAACCCCAAAAACGAAACAAGGAGAAATGCCTTTAAATATGCCAAATTATTTAAGGGCCAGTTCACACCAATGCAGTCCAGTGAATATTTTATGCATCAAAAATGCATGGAAATTCGGTTATATGGTTTTCAATGGCATAGTTCACACCAGTGCTTGCAGTTCCAGTGCGTTCCAGTTCCAGAAAAAAAAGTAGAACATGCTGCATTTTTTCTGCACTGGACTGTACTGAAAAGCTGTAAAACACATCAAAAACGCACTGGAACGCACTTGTGCTTGTCCTTATTTAAGGTTAAGAAAAAAGAGGGTGGGAAAAAAAGCACTGGATTGCATCAAAAATGCACCAAAAACACACTGGAACGCATCAAAAACGCGCATGCAGAAAAGCACCTGTAACGCGTCCGGACTGCATTTCTATGGTGTGAACTAGCCCTAAGGGCCCTAAGGGCCAGATCACACTATAGAAACGCAGTCCAGATGCGTTCCAGGAGCTTTTCTGCATGCACATTTTTGATGCGTTCCAGTGCGTTTTTGGTGCATTTTTGATGCAGTCCAGTGCTTGTTTCCCCCCCTCTTTTTTTCTTAAGCTTAAATAAGGACAAGTGTGTTGCAGTGCGTTTTTGGTGCGTTTAGGTGCGTTCCAGTGCATTTTTGATGAATTCTACAGCGTTCCAGTACAGTCCAGTACATAAAAAATGCAGCATGTTCTACATTTTTTTCTGGAACTGGAAACACACTGGAACTGCAAGCACTGGTGTGAACTATGCCATTGAAAACCATATATCCTACTTTCCATGCGTTTTTGATGCAGAAAAAAAACGCACTGGACTGCATGTGGTGTGAACTGGCCCTTAAGAAATAAAAGTTATTTAAAAATACTTGCGGCTATAATGAAATGTCGGTCCGGCAATACACATAAAAGTTAATTGATAAAAACAGCATTAAGAAAAAAAACAAAATTAAGAACAAAAAAATGTGTGGGGTTCCCCCGAAATTCAATACCAGGCCCTTCAGGTCTGGTATGGATATTAAGGGGAACTCCGCGCCAAAATAAAACAAAAAATGGTGTGGGGGTCCCCTCAAAATCAATAGCAGGCCCTTCAGGTCTGGTATGGATTTTAAGGGGAACCCCGCGCCAAAATTGAAAAAAAAAATGGCGTGGGGTCCCCCTAAAAATCCATACCAGACCTTTATCCGAGCACGCAACCTGGCAGGCTGCAGAAAAAGAGAGGGGATGATTAAGCACCCCCCCTCCTGAACTGTACCAGGCCACATGCCCTCAACATTGGGACAAAGCACATTGTCCCCATGTTAATGAGGACAAGGGCCTCATCCCCACAACCCTTGCCCGGTGGTTGTGGGGGTCTGCGGGCAGGGGGCTTATTGGAATCTGTAAGCCCCCTTTAACAAGGGGACCCCCAGATCCCGCCCCCCCTGTGTGAAATGGTAAGGGGGTACTTGTACCCCTACCATTTCACAAAAAAAGTGTAAATGCTTCTTCTTTCTTCTATCTTCTATCTTCTTTCTTCTTTCTTCTATCTTCTTTCTTCTACTGTACCTTCTTTCTTCTATCTTCTATCTTCCTTCGGTTTCTTCATCCATCTTCTTCTTCCTCCGATCCTCTGCTTCTTGCTCTAGTGTTCTCGTCCGGCATCTTCCTCCGCGGCGTCTTCTTCCCTTCTTCGCCTCGGGCCGCTCCGCATCCATGGGAGGCTCCCGCTGTGTGACGCTTCTCGTCTTCTGACGGTTTTTAAATAACGGAGGGCGGGGCCACCTGGTGACTGTGCCCCCCTCTGACGCACGGGGACTTCCCCGAGGCTTTCCCCATGACGTCAGAGGTGGCAGACAGGGAAGTTCCCGTGCGTCAGAGGGGGGCAGGGTCACCGCGTGGCCCCACCCTCCATTATTTAAGAACTGTCAGAAGACAAGAAGCGTCACACAGCGGGAGCCTCCCATGGATGCAGAGCGGCCCGAGAAGAAGAAGGGAAGAAGACGCCACAGAGGAAGATGCCGGAGGAGAACACCAGAGGAAGAACCAGTAGAACCAGAAAAATATGAAGGAAGAAAATGAAGGAAGATAGAAGATAGAAGATAGCAGAAAGAAGAAGCATTTAACTAATGGAATTGTCAAAAACTGTCTCTTGTCATTTCTAACATTTTTGACACTTTTTTGTGAAATAGTAGGGGTACTTTTGTCCACCCTTACCATTTCACACAGGGGGGGCCGGGATCTGGGGGTCCCCACCGCCCGCAGACCCCCACAACCACCGAGCAAGGGTTGTGGGGATGAGGCGCCCTTGTCCTCCCAATGTTGAGGGCATGTGGCCTGGTACGGTTCAGGAGGGGGGGGCGATCTCTCGTCCCCCCCTCTTTTCCTGCGGCCTGCCAGGTTGCGTGCTCGGATAAGGGCCTGGTATGGATTATGAGGGGCACCCCCACGACATTTTTTTTTTGGCGTGGGGTTCCCCTTAATATTCATACCAGACCTGAAGGGCCTGGTATTGAATTTTGGGGGGAACTCCACGCATTTTTTTTTTGAATTTTGTATTTTTTCTTCATGCTGTTTTTATCAATGAACTTTTATGTGTATTGCCGGACCGACATTTCATTATAGCCGCGAAGTGAACCAGCGTAAATAAAATAAAAAAGTCTAGAGTTGCAACCTATGCAAATGCATTTACATTGCTTGACATTTACTAAGATTTTGCTGGCACACCGAACCAAAGCATTTGAACAAGCACAAATGCCATTTGAGCATGCGCAGTGTATAAATTCACCTCCCGCAGCTCTAAATGTATTTGCCGGCACTGCCGGCTTGTTCAGAGAAAGTCACTTTCTCATTCTATTTTGGCCATATTTGTTACTTGGACAGTTAGTACTACACTTCCCCACATCACCCCCATAATTTTGGCACTTCCAGCTTGTTTAAATTTGAAGTTAAAGATGCCATGCACCATGTCTATAGTGGCGTACCGATAACCTCTTCCCGTGCGCCGGGAAGAGAATAGTAAATGGGGGATTGCGCTGTGTTACCGGCGCAAATGCTTTGTAAATACGAAAATGTCATTTGCGCATCGGCGTGCACCGCAAGTCATGGCGCAAATGCTCTGTAAATCAGCCCCACTGTCTTTTCCACAAGGGAGAAACATCTGGTTGCCTACAGAGAAGTATTCTCTACTGCACTTCTATGAGAATTATTCTGTATAGTGCTGAGCCATCCTTTCTGCCAATTTCTGGATGGCTACCTCGCATGGAGCTGTCAGATTAGTTTCAGGTGGGTCTATCTGTTTCCTACTTTTGATTCCTATGAGTTTGTCTGTGTCCTTTTATCTCTGCTGCTGACATGCTATGGTAGCTTCTAATGCCCTGTGCACACGGTTAGATTTTCTGATAGAAAATGTTCGATGGGAGCTTGTTGTCAGAAATTCCAACCATGTGTAGGCTCCATCGGACATTTTCCATCGGAATATCCGTCACACAAAATTTGAGATCTGGATCTCAAACTTTCCATCAACAAAATCCGTTGTCGTAAATTCCGATTGTGTGAACACAATTCCAACGCACAAAGTTCCACGCATCCTAGGAATAAAGCAGAAGAGCCACACTGGCTATTGAACTTCCTTTTACTCGGCTTGTCGTACGTGTTGTACGTCACCGCGTTCTTGACGTTCAGAATTTCCAACAAGATTTGTGTGACCGTGTGTATGCAAGACAAGTTTGAGCCAACATCCAACTTTCTCTTACAAGGTTTCTCCAACCTTGTTGGACAGAAGTCCATCTACAAATTGTTCCCACAGCCATTACTCCACCTCACCCCAGCTGGCTCCTCCTCCTTAGCCCTTTTTTGTGGTGTATATCTGTTGCTATGTCTTGTGCATATTGCAGAATGGATTCTACAGTACCACTCTGTGCTGTCTACTAATGAAGGGAGTCCTATGGTCCCCTAATGCTACTGCTTGACTATATACAGCTAAATATTTTGTCAAGAGAATCATGGTCTTCTGCTGGGAGGTGTTAACCTTTCTGATCCCTCTTCTAAAGCATTAGAAATCAGTTCTGCCTGCTGGGCGGATGGGATCCCAAATGATCTGATAAGATCCCCCGCAATCTCTATGTACTTGGGTTAGTTTTTGCAGCATAAAATCTAAGAGAAATAAGGAAGTTATTATTGAAAGGCGATGGAGGCCTGTTTCCCTCTAGAATAGCACTGCCAGGCGCTGCTGTTGCACTGTTCCCATTACCTGTGTTTGGCATGGACGATCTTGTTTGTAGACACCAAGTGCAATAAGGGATAGCTGATCAAACAGAGGATAGCTTTAGCTTTAACATTAACCATACTAAGCAGGTGCAGAGTAGGATTAAGAATACAAATGGGGTCAAAATAGCAAAAAGATGTGCATACAGTATAGAACAATATTAAATGGATTATGTTGTGCAAAAAAGAGCTCACAAGAGCAATGTCATAGATACTTTGTGGCAGCACAGAACAGTCTCTATATGGCTCTGTAAACCCAGACACTAGCACATGACCACTATCAATAAATACAGTACATAAACAGCTACCCACTCTGTGATGATGTCTCTCATAGAGAAGTCCAAGATTGGTCTGGGGACACAGGAAAACAGCTAGAGGGATCTTTGAGCTGCTACTACAGGTAAGTGGCTAGAAGATTCCAAGGGTTGGCAACAGAGATGGGTGGCTGAAGATGCAGGGCCACCCCATTGAAATGTAGTACATTGGAAGCAATTGAGGCTGCATGATACTGGGCTCCTGTCCTGCTGCCTGAACTCCAGGACTAACAGTGGAGGACTTTAGACCTCTTAGCATATCACATGTAAAACCACCTCTACCTCATCAGGTGATAGCACTCTGAGCTGCAGAGGGCAAGAAAAAGGAAAACCTATTTCCTGGGCATGTGCAGGACCCTAGGGGCTTATGGGAACCAACAAGCCCTCTAACTTTATTTTGTTTTAGACTTTAATTCCTTTATTTTCACCTGTTAATCCATCCAGTAAGTCTGTTATATTTCAACTTCTTTTAACAAACCATGATATTCAGCAAAAGTAGCAGTTAGAGGGCTGAGACAAACCATTTAACACTAATGCCCTGTACACACGATCGGACATTGATCGGACATTCCGACAACAAAATCCATGTTTTTTTTCTGACGGATGTTGGCTCAAACCTGTCTTGCATACACACGGTCGCACAAAGTTGTCCGAAAATCGGATCGTTCTGAACGCGGTGGTGTAAAACACGTACGTCGGGACTATAAACGGGCCAATAGCCAATAGCTTTCATCTCTTAATTTATTCTGAGCATGTGTGGCACTTTGTGTGTCGGATCTGTGTACACATGATTGGAATTTAATTGATCAGATTTTGTTGTCAGAAAATGTTATATCCTGCTCTCAAACTTTGTGTGTCGGAAATTCCGGCGGAAAAAGTCAGATGGAGCCCACACACGATCGGAATTTCCGACAACACAATCCGATCGCACTTTGTCCGTCGGAAAATCTGACCATGTGTACAGGGCATAACAGGGGTCCACTCCCTACAATGGTCAGCATTTATTTATGTTCTTAAAGGGGAAAAAAAATGATTCTATATCTGCTTAAACATTGTTAGCAGTAGTTATGCCCTGTACACACGGTCGGATTTTCCGACGGAAAATGTGTGATAGGACCTTGTTGTCGGAAATTCCGACCGTGTGTGGGCTCCATCACACATTTTCCATCGGAATTTCCGACACACAAAGTTTGAGAGCTTGCTATAAAATTTTCCGACAACAAAATCAGTTGTCGGAAATTCCGATCGTGTGTACACAAATCCGACGCACAAAGTGCCACGCATGCTCTGAATAAATTAAGAGACGAAAGCTATTGGCTACTGCCCTATTTATAGTCCCGACGTACGTGTTTTACATCACCGCGTTTAGAACGATCGGATTTTCCAACAACTTTGTGTGACCGTGTGTATGCAAGACAAGTTTGAGCCAACATCTGTCGGAAAAAATCCATGGATTTTGTTGTCGGAATGTCCGATCAATGTCCGACCGTGTGTACAGGGCATTAGACTTTACTAAAAAATTAAAGCCATTTAAATTTGCTAGTGCATATAAAATTACTCTCCCCCCAGACTCACAATGCTGTCATCCAAAGGGGTGTCTGTTGCCTTTCCATCCAGAGTGGAGATTCTGAAGACAGGAAGTGTGTTACTGGTTGGATCACCAGGTAATTAAAAGGAAAAAAAAGCATTAAAAAGGAAAATAAGACAGCTGCCAAACTGACAGATTGGTAACATTTGACATACACATTTTTTTGGTTTTATACTGCTTAAAAGTAGTTTTCATACCAAAAAAAGGTTGTTTTGCTCTCATACTGACTGACTTGTGTCAATGTTTTCAGTCACCAGCCTGGCACAAATATGCAGACTAGGGCTTTTCGCTATCTTTACCTATATATCTTTGTTTATGGTCAGCAACTCAAAAACTACTGAGGTCACTGGATCAGCATAACAGTGTAGGAACTACCATTTCTAAAAGGAAGTCAGTAATGAACACCTCTTCTTGCAAGTGGAGAAACTAGCCCCATGCACATTGTGTGTAAACAGCCATGGCCAAATTTGTACCCTGTACAAATCCATGGCAGGTGCCACTAATGTTCACATCTTTTGAGCAGTTACATGTAATTAAAGGGCTCTGGTTGAATGCTGTTGTGTCATGCTGTGGCTTTTAGCGCATTGGAATGCAACAGCCTATTTGTCTTAATTTGTCCATCTGAATGAGGCCTTAACATTTAAGAGATAAAAATATTTTTTGTCTGCCCTAGTCTCAATAATATTATGATTTCTACTACATTACAAGAAAGTTAAGGTTTATGACACTATGGGGTTGATTTACTAAAGCAATCATAAGCATCTATTGATTGGTTTGCGTAAAAGTTATAGCGTCTACAAAATAGGGGATAGATTTATGGCATTTTAATTATTTTTTTATTTTTTTACTAGTAATGGCAGCGATCTGTGATTTTTATCGGACTGCGACATTATGGCAGACACATCGGACACTTTTGACACATTTTAGAAACCATTGACAATTATACAGCGATCAGTGCTATACAAATTCACTGATTACTGTATAAATGTTACTGGCAGGGAAGGGGGTTAATACTAGGGGACGATCAAGGGGTTAACTGTGTTCCCTATGTGTGTTTCTAATTGTGGAGGCATAGCACTGTTTAGGAGGAGAGAGAGATCGGTGTTCATACATAGTATGAACACACAATCTATCTACTCTCCCCTGAAAGAACGGAAATCTGTGTGTTTACACACACAGATCCTGGTTCTCACCCTGTCATGTGCGATTGCAGGAGCCCAGTGGTCATCATGCCTGCCCCCAGCTGCGTGCGTGTGCCCCTAGTAGCCAAAAGGCGAAGCGACGTAACATAATGTTGTTTCACCCAGCCGTGCCATTCTGTCGCAGTAACGGCTGGTCGGCAAGAAGTTAACAGAAGATGGAGATGTCAATAATATGGGGTGATGTGAGGAAGTTTAGTAACAACCGTCCAAGTAACAGACATGGCCGAAATAGAATGAGAAAGTAACTTTTTCCAAAATAACCTGCTGCGCCTGCAAGTATGTTTAGAACTGCGTGAGATCCATGTAAGCATTGCACATGTGCAAGCGGCTCTTGCGCCCTTTCACATGAGTTTTTACATTGCGTAACCAAAATCTTAGTAAATGTTAAGCAACATACATGCAGTTGCATGCTTTGTAAGGGCGCACCTCTAATCTTTGTGGAAATACGTAACTCCTGACTAATTTCTTTTTAAGCTGGTTCAACTTTATGTATTTTTTTTTTAGGAGATTTGCACACAGGTCACATGAGCATGTTAAATTGCCAACATGCAGGGGCAGATCCAGAGTCTAGTCTCGGGAGGGGCACTGCCAGAAAATATGTTTTTTTGCGGGCAATTTATTGGGGAAATGGCTGGTGTTGGTGGTTCAATCATCTCGGCACCATGCTTGTTATGGTGTCAGAATGATTGAAGCGCATTATTTCTATTATTACATTGTCATATAAAATGAAATAGTTCGACTCACCATAATGCAGAGTCAGTGGGAGCTCCTGGGAGTGTGACTTGCCACCGTTGCAAACCAGCAGATGTGGATTATCACTTGCCACGTCACCTGCCACACATTGCGGATTTGCACTTGCCACGTCACCTGCCACATGTTGCTGGTTGTCACTTGCCTGCTGCCAGATGCAGATTGTCACTTGCCACATCACCTGCCACATGTTGCGGATTGTCAATTGCCATGTCACCTGCCACACGTTGCTGGTTGTCACTTGACACGTCACCTGCCACATGTTGCGGATTGTCACTTGCCACATCACCTGCCACATGTTGCGTATTGTCACTTGCCACATCACCTGCCACAGGTTGTGGATTGTCACTTGTCACGTCACCTGTCACACATTGCTGGTTGTCACTTGACTGCCACCAGATGCAGATTGTCACTTGCCACATCACCTGCACACATTGCAAACTGTCACTTGCCACATCACCTGCCACACATTGCTGGCTGTCACGTGCCACATCACCTGCCACACATTGCGGACTGCCACTTGCCTTGTCACCTGCCACATGTTGTGGATTGTCACTTGCCACGTCACCTGCCACATGCTGCGGATTGTCACTTGCCACATCACCTGCCACATGTTGAGGATTGTCACTTGCCACGTCACCTGACACATGTTGCGGATTGTCACTTGCCACATCACCTGCCACATTTTGCGGATTGTCACTTGCCAAATCACCTGCCACATGTTGCAGATTGTCACTTGCCACATCACCTGCCACATGTTGCGGATTGTCACTTGCCAAATCACCTGCCACATGTTGCAGATTGTCACTTGCCACATCACCTGCCACACATTGCTGGTTATTAAACATGTGTGACCAAGTGTAGATGAGTGTAGATGTGAATATACAAAGCAAAAAACATGTAAATAAAGTCCAAATAAATGTGCTGAATGTTCTGATCCGCAATGGGAAAAAATGAAAAAACGTTAGATTACAGGCGCTCCAGGACTTTTCAGGTGCAGAAAAGCCCTATTGTCACTGTAAACACCAAATAACTTATAAAACTGGTTTTGAGCATTGAAAGAAGAAGCCACACATTGTTGATTCGCAAACTTTTTAATCTGTGCACATTCACATGTGCGTTTATAAAATTTTTATAGAAAATTTTTTTTTTTTTTTAAATATTTTTTTTGTTTTAAAAAACATATTTTTTTTTGTTTGTTTTTTACAAACATGCATATATTTTTTCTTTTTACAAACAGGCAGGGGGAGGGTAGGAAAAAGGGAGGGAGTGAGGTGTAGGGCATGAGGAGAGGGAAGAAAGGATAGAGGGCAGGAAGAAAAAGAGGGGAACAGGGGGGGGAGAGGGGGGACCGGGAGTGGAAATGTGAGGGGGAATGTGTTCTGGGGTGTGAAAACCACCTTAGGGTGGTAAGTAAAGTGGAAACATGCTGTGACTAAGAGGTGAGGAAGTGATAACTACATTAGATGGGCCAAGGGGAGAGGTACTTACAAATGACCCGTCTAGGTCTAAGAAAAAGCGAGGGCTGCCAGATAGGGATGTTTATCTGATTGAAAAAATAATAATAAGGACCATAATAAATATTTATTATAATTGGTACTGAATGTAGAAGAGTATGTGGGGAGAGGACGCACTGCCATAGTAGGGTTAGTTTAGGAAAAAATTAAAGCTTGCATTAATTTTGCACCTGCATTGTGATCTCTTAGGATATTCATAGTAACCTTGCACCTGAGTGTGGCTTATTTCATCCTTATGTTCATTTCATATGTGTTTTCACTTTTTAAACATATCTTTATTGCTCTCTACACCACAGGTGAAGTTTGTGTATTTAAAATCAGTTGCTTATTGTTTTTACTCATACGTAGCTCTTATCTGTAATTTTCAAATGAGCACAGCACGGAATATTAGTAACGCATGATTACGTTTTTATCATTTATTCCTTTGAGAATAGGCACTACGCCACCCAGTCACTATCACTTTATTGTTGTCACACGTTTACACCAGGATTAGTGCAGCACCATCCCCCCTTTTATTTTAGCTACCATTTAGGGCCAGGTTGGACCCTTCTCGGTGCAACCTGCTTTTCCCCCTCTTATTTCTTCTTTTTTTGCATGGTAGCGCAGGAATACCATACTTGTTAATGTTGCTCCTACTGCGCACTGTAGAGAGAAGGGGAGGGGAATATTCGTGAAAAAGAACATCAGGGGCAGGCGATGCAGGTGGAGTTTTGGACATTATGGCGGACACATCGGACACTTTTGACACATTTTTGAAACCATTGACAATTATACAGCGATCAGTGCTATACAAATTCACTGATTACTGTATAAATGTTACTGGCAGGGAAGGGGGTTAATACTAGGGGACGATCAAGGGGTTAACTGTGTTTCCTATGTGTGTTTCTAATTGTGGAGGCATAGCACTGTTTAGGAGGAGAGAGAGATCGGTGTTCATACATAGTATGAACACACAATCTATCTACTCTCCCCTGAAAGAACGGAAATCTGTGTGTTTACACACACAGATCCTGGTTCTCACCCTGTCATGTGCGATTGCAGGAGCCCAGTGGTCATCATGCCTGCCCCCAGCTGCGTGCGTGTGCCCCTAGTAGCCAAAAGGCGAAGCGACGTAACATAACGTTGTTTCACCCAGCCGTGCCATTCTGTCGCAGTAACGGCTGGTCGGCAAGAAGTTAACAGAAGATGGAGATGTTAATAATATGGGGTGATGTGAGGAAGTTTAGTAACAACCGTCCAAGTAACAGACATGGCCGAAATAGAATGAGAAAGTAACTTTTTCCAAAATAACCTGCTGCGCCTGCAAGTATGTTTAGAACTGCGTGAGATCCATGTAAGCATTGCACATGTGCAAGCGGCTCTTGCACCCTTTCACATGAGTTTTTACATTGCGTGACCAAAATCTTAGTAAATGTTAAGCAACACACATGCAGTTGCATGCTTTGTAAGGGCGCACCTCTAATCTTTGTGGAAATACGTAACTCCTGACTAATTTCTTTTTAAGCTGGTTCAACTTTATGTATTTTTTTTTTAGGAGATTTGCACACAGGTCACATGAGCATGTTAAATTGCCAACATGCAGGGGCAGATCCAGAGTCTAGTCTCGGGAGGGGCACTGCCAGAAAATATGTTTTTTTGTGGGCAATTTATTGGGGAAATGGCTGGTGTTGGTGGTTCAATCATCTCGGCACCATGCTTGTTATGGTGTCAGGATGATTGAAGCGCATTATTTCTATTATTACATTGTCATATAAAATGAAATAGTTCGACTCACCATAATGCAGAGTCAGTGGGAGCTCCTGGGAGTGTGACTTGCCACCGTTGCAAACCAGCAGATGTGGATTATCACTTGCCACGTCACCTGCCACACATTGCGGATTTGCACTTGCCACGTCACCTGCCACATGTTGCTGGTTGTCACTTGCCTGCTGCCAGATGCAGATTGTCACTTGCCACATCACCTGCCACAGTGGCATTTTCTGAGAACTCTGTGTGAATATGAGCAGCAAAACAACTTCGTTCTTCTAGCATTATAAAGAAGACAATAATGCTCTGCAATAAACAATCACAGAATTTGCAGCACACTAGTTTTACCAGACCGAGCGCTTCCGTCTCGTACTTGCTTCAGAGCATGCGTTGTTCTTTGTCCGTCGGACCGGCATACAGACGAGCGGATTTCTCGATAGGAACTGGGTCTGACGGAGTTCCGGCGGAAAGATTTGAAATATGTTCCAAATCTAAAGTCCGTCTGATTTTCGACCGAAAAAGTCCGCTGCAGGTCCGATGAAGCCCACACACGGTTGGATTGTCTGACGGATTTGTCCCGTCCAGCCAGTCCGGTCGAAAAAGTCCGCCTGTGTGTACACGGCATTAGTCTCTCAAATTAACATACATGTGTTTTTGCTTTCCTACCTCTTTTCCAAGTCCTGTTTTGTTGACCAATAAAATTTGAAGACTTTTTTTATGTTTTTTTTTTTTTTTCAAATAACGTTTTTATTATTATTTCGTTTTTGCATTACATTATGCATTAACAAATGGTAAATGTAACAGTAGTACAAAAGTGCAAGTTTTCTGTATAGAGTGCTAACATTCAATTGCTATGTTCCAATATTTAAGCTTATAACTTTAACGTGGTTGCGGATTCACAACCTAGTTCTCTGTAACTTATTGAAATCGCAGACGCACATGGTATAGAAAAGTAGAAGGGGATAGTAGGAAAAGAGGAAAGTATAAGGGGGTGGTATAGTAGGTATATCAACGGTGGTGTTACCTGGTCATGGTTGGTTCCTCCTGGAGGTGCCATAGCTCCCAGACCCTGTTATGTGCTTCAAGTCTATCTTGTAGTCTGGCTGTCATCTTCTCCATCACCTCTATATCCTTTATTCTAGCATATAGATCCTCAGCAGAGGGGGGGGAGGGGCGTTTCCAATGTAGTGCTATAAGGCATCTTGCCGCCGTTAGTATGTGGCGTACTAGTTTTTTGTATGGAGTAGGAAGTTTAAGTGGCGATAGGCCTAATAGGAAGAATTTTGGGGACGCCTGGACTTGCGTGTCCAGGAGGCGTGCTAGTAGTTGTTCGACTGTGGACCAATAAGGAGTTAACAGTGGACAGCTCCAGTATATATGTATGAAGGTGCCCCTTGCTCCCTGACATCTCCAGCATCTATCGGAACTATTGGGAAAGATGGCATGGAGAACCTCTGGGGTCATGTACCACAACAGAAGGATTTTATATGAGTTTTCTTTGTATAAAGAACACATTGAACTCTTTGCTGTTTGATTCCATATGATCTGCCATTGTGAAGTAGGGAGTTCCTCACCGAGAGTCCTCTCCCATTTAGTCATGTATAGGTGTTTACCCTGGCCATCCTTAGAGAAGACGTTCAGGATCTTATATATGCTCGATATAAGCCCCCTCTGGGTGCTACCTGCCAATATAGTAGTTTCGAACGGTGACGGTGTTGAGAATTGTAGGGTGGGAGTTATGGTGAGTGCATAATGCCGAATTTGTAAATATCCGTAAAATGCCTGTCTAGGGAGATCATGTTTGTTTTGTAGCTCGGCAAACGGCAGTAGTTTCCTAGTCCTAGGGTCCACCAGGTCCCCAAAGTGGAACAGATTCCGGGACGTCCAGGGATGTGACATTTGGTGAGTTAGGCTATCTGGCACTTTGGGGTTACAGATGAAGGAGGTCAAAAGCGATTTATCTGATGGGAGATCGTGTTTAGGAGCTAGAGCACGCCACGTCCGTCTCAAAAGGGACATTGGGCCCAGCATACGTTCAGGGGCTACATCCGCATTCGCACTCCACAACAGGTTATTTGGATGTATAGGAGCAAGCCATAATTTTTCAATTTCTGTCCACTTATTGTAAGACTTGTGGGTGTACCATGAGGCTATTGCTCGCAATTGTGCTGCGTAATAATATTTAATGATATTAGGGAATGCTAGTCCTCCCTCATTGCGCGATGCCATCAACACCGATCCCGGAACCCTGTGTCTTTTGTAATTCCATGTGTAATGTAGTAGGTCAGTTTAAAGTTTTTTCAGTTGGGATATTGGAATTGGTATGGGTAGTGTTTGGAAGAGGTATAGAAGCCTCGGAAGGATGTTCATTTTTATTGAAGTTATTCGGCCTAGTAGTGAGATGTGGTGCTTTTTCCATTGAGTCAGTGAAGATCTTATGGATCGAAACAGTGGTGGAAAGTTTTCTTGGTAGAGCGTATTAAAATTAGACATGATACATGTACCTAGGTACTTCAGGGAGGTTGTCTTCCATGTGAATGGGAAATTGGATTTTAAAAGTGAGACCTCCGTGGGAGGAATATTGATGGGGAGGGCCTCCGATTTTGATGCGTTTATCTTATACCCTGAGAGGGCACGGAAGCGATCCAGCTCTGTTTGCAATATCGGGAGGGTAGTGTGGGGTTGAGTTAGTGTGAGTATGATATCGTCCGCGAAAAGGGAGATCTTAAATTCCCTTCCTCTAACCGATATTCCCCGTATGTCCGGGTTGTGCCTAATGGATGCGGCCAGGGGTTCAACGCATAGTGCAAATAGCAGGGGCGAAAGTGGACACCCCTGCCTGGTCCCGTTTGCTACTGAAAATACCGGGGATAGTGCAAAGGGAGTTCTGACTTGGGATGACGGGCAGGTGTATAGATGTCTGATGGCTTGTAAGAAGGGGCCCCGAAATCCCATGTATTTTAAGGTGGCGAAAAGAAACGGCCATCCCAGGCGATCAAACGCTTTTTCTGCGTCTAAGCTTAGCAGGAGGGCTGCCTGGTGCTCTCTATTCGCCACCTCTACTAGGTCTATGACCTTTCTGGTATTGTCACCGGCCTGTCGGAGTGGGACGAACCCCACCTGGTCTTTATGGACCAAGGAGGGGAGAATCTGGTTCAGGCGGTTGGAGAGTAGTTTGGTGAAAATCTTAAGGTCAGAGTTCAGTAATGCAATGGGTCTGTAACTTGCGCAAAGGGAAGGGTCTTTGTCTGGTTTAGGAATTAAAGTTATGAAAGAACGTTGCATGTCTGGGGGTATGGTGGCATCGCGAAGAAAGGTGTGGAAGACCTTGCGCATATGTGGGAGCAGTATAGGAAGAAACGTCTTGTAGTATTCGTATGGGAATCCGTCTGGTCCCGGGGCTTTATGAGATGGTAGGGATTTAATGGTCATCTCTATTTCCTCATCAGTAATCTGTGTGTTTAATGTCAACAGGTCGGAGGGTGTTAAGCGGGGAATTCCACTGCGTTCTAAGTATGTTCGCAATTTGTGGGATAAGTCTGGTGAAGGGGGATTACTAGGTATATCTGGGTTATTGAATAAGTGTTTATAGAAGTCTGCAAAGACATGAGCAATCTCTTTAGGATGAGAGACTATGTGCCCCGATGTGTTTTTAATCTGATGTGGTGTCTGCATGTGGAATTTGTCACGTAATTTGTTAGCTAAGAGGGAGTGTGCTTTGTTTCCCTTGTCGTAGAATACTTGCTTCAGTCTTATCAGTGCTTTTTCTACCTGGCCTAGGGCAAATTGCTTTAAAATTGAGCGAAGTTTAACAACCTTCCGAAGGATGGGTATGGAGGGGGTAACTTGAAGTTTACGTTCGGCCGTCCTAAGATCCTGTTCAGTTTTAGTCTTTGTAGCTAGGGAGTCTTTTTTCATAGAGGAGGATAAGGCTACACACTTGCCGCGTAGGACCGCCTTATGGGCTTCCCAGAGGGTGGTTGGCGATATATCCAGGGTATTATTTTCTATGAAGTAATGTTTTAGGGTGGTATGTAGTTCAACTTGGGAGGGGAGGTGTTGAAGAAGAAATGTGTTAAGCCTCCAGTTATAGGATTTACGGGTGGGATTATCTAGTTCTAGTTCTAGTAGGATAGGGGCATGGACTGACCATGAGATAGGGAGTATTTGGGCTGTTCGTGTAAGTTTAAGTGTATGATTGTTGACAAAGAAGTAGTCTATGCGGAAGTGTGTACGGTGGGGGGCGGAGTAAAATGTAAACTGCCGGTCACCTGGGTGAAGGACCCTCCAGGCATCAAAGAGCACGTAACGTCTGGTGATTTGTTGAAACAGTCTAGAGTCCCGGAGGGCACCTGGTGGAGATACCCGGGGGCCCACCACCTGACGGTCGACAGTTGCTGATTGAGTGAGATTAAAATCTCCCCCCACCACCAAAACCCCGGGGTCTGATTTAAAGATGCGCGTGTATACTTTAGAAAGAAAATTATATTGTTTAGTGTTAGGTGCGTATATAGCACACAGCGTAATAGGTTGTGTATGCCAGTGTCCATGTAGAATAACAAAGTGGCCCCCAGGATCAGAGTAATGGCCCGCGCATTTGAAGGGGACACCCTTTTTGAGTAATATGGCCACTCCTGCTTTTTTTTGAGTGCTAGATGAGAGATATACCTGTGGAAAATATCTGGAGGCGAACGCGAACGAGCCCTCTTTATTAAAATGTGTCTCCTGTACTAGTATAATATCAGCTCCTGATTGTCTGAACTCCCGCAGCGCCAGATGCCTTTTTTTGTTAGAATTCAGGCCATGGACATTTAAGGATAGTAACTTTGCCATCTATTTACGTGTGGACAGGTGTGTGTTTGCTTACCCCATGATGATGCACCAGGGCCTGAGGTTGAAAACCCGGAGCCGGCACCCCCCGGGAGGAGACCAAGACCATTCACCCGCACCGCCGCATGTGCTTGCTTCCTACAAAGAGGGGGAGAGAAGAAAAAGAGTTGGGGGGGAAAAAGGTGGTTAGGTAATACCAAGTGAAAACAAAACGTACACATTATCAAACTGTAAATGGCCAACAGGCCTAGGTTACACGGAGTTCCAGGTGTCCGTCCGCCGCCAGCCCGATTGGGGTGGCAGGGGGGGCCACCAGGGGGTCCGCGGCCAATAAGGTGGTATAAAACATTTGTGTAATTCCCTGAACTAGAAATCGGGGGTAGGTGGGGGGGTGGGAAGTAAACGGCAAAATGTCTACTCTTTCGGAGCCTGATCTTAGCAAGCCCTTAGTAGCAGTTTAAACTGTGGCTTAGGGGCAATTTGGGGGGTACTGAACTAGTAAGTCTGACCGACTTTTTGAGTCCCGAGCAGGAAAAGTCATCATGACGATGTAGGCGCATCTTGTAAGAAGGAGTGTGGACTATATTAAGACAATGATGCCGGTCAGTTCCTGTGTTTGGCAGATTTGCGGGGTGCTTCTGGGTTTCGGGGCCGGTGAGAGGAGGGTACTTTCTGCCAAACTGTAGGCGGTGACGGGGGGATAGCCACTAGGTCCCATTCTGGTAGCTGTGGGGGTTGAATCTCCAGGGTGTTGCAGAAGACACGGAGGTCCTCCGGGTATCTCAACACCGCAGAAGTTCCCTGTTGTTTTGCAGTGAGAGTGAAGGGGAAGCCCCATCTGTAAGGGATTGCTTTGGATTGCAGTATTTGCAATAAGGGTTGCAGTAATCTGCGCTTTTGCAGAGTGATCCAAGACAGATCAGGGTACAGCTGAATTTGGGTTCCTTCGAAGAGGATTTTACGTGCGATACGAGCTTGTTTCATGATAGACTCTTTAAGAGGATAGGAGGTGATTCTGCATATAACATCTCTTCGATGCAGGTCCTTTGGGTCGCAGGGCCCGGTGAGCTCTATCCATTTCTATGTGTTTCGTAGGGGGTTCGCCCAGTAAATTGTTAAAGATGGATTGCAGGGTAATTTGTAAATCTTCGCTGCCCTCTGGTTCTGGGATCCCTCTCACTCGGATATTGTTGCGGCGCCCCCTATTGTCCAAGTCTTCCATGTGTCTTTGCATGTCTCTGAGGAGAGAGCGGTGTTCCGCTCCTTGCAACTGTGTTCTGTGGATTGCTATTTTAGTTTCTTGGATCTCTTCTTCCGCCATTTCCACTCTATCCGCTAGATGTTTAAGTCCCGTTTGAAGAACCTGGATTTCTGTGCGACATGTTGATTTTACATCCTCTATGAGTTGTTTAAAGTCCTCTTTGGTGGGCATCGCCTGGAAATATGTGTGCCATGGAGATGGCATATGTTGGTCTTGTCTAGGGCCCAGGTGCTGGCTTGGTGAGGCTGGGGCTGGGGGTGGAGAACGTGGGCTAAGTGAGCCCGCTTCAGATGATCTGTGTGACCCGGGTGCTGGGGGTTCCCACGGCTCAGACCACATCAAGGCCTGTGGTAGCTGGGGGGGTCTCTCTTGATGGGTGTCCGTAAAGGAGCATGGAGGGGTGCTGGCTTTTTGTGCATACGTGGGGTTAATGGAGGGCAGCTGCTTAGAGACGCTAGTGTCCCTGGATCTAGAGAGCCTTTGCGTCTTAGGTGGGGGGGAGGATGCCATGGCCCACAGTGTCCCATCTTCCTCTCCCTGCACATGATGCAGCTCCACTGGGGGATGAGCCGGGCCTGGTAGTGGAGGGAAGTCCTGAGATAGGACCGAGGGTGTTGGGGACAGAGATGGCTGTTCCTGGAGGTAGGGGTCTGAGGCCGCCCTCAGCAGCCTCGGAAATGCCGCGGAGCACTGGGTATAGGGCTGTGAGGGGATGGGCGGCTTGGATGGCTGCGGCGCACGTGTCTGCCAGGCCTTGGGATCGGGGAGGGTGGATGGACTCACCGCTCCTGTGTGTGTGGCTGAGGGTGTCTGACCTGTCGCCGCTGGAGAGGGATCCTTAAGGCATCGCTGCTGTGTGAGCTGTGGCGGCTGGTCCCGTGGAGACGTCTGTCCTCCATGTGCCTGTGTGATCGGCGCCATCTTGTCTCCTCTGGCCGGAGAACCTTCTGATTGCAGAAAGAAGGTACGGAGGTCTGCGGAGGTCCCCGGAGGGGGTTGGGATGTGCCCCTGTGTTTTGAGGATCGGGTGGTCCGCGATCTGCCCATATGGGAGTTGTTATTTGTCCCCCAAATTGCCTATATTGTTGCGGGCTGCTGGAGCTGAGGGATCAAGCGTCCATCGAGGTCGGCTTCCGGTCACGCCCCCTTTTTTTTATGTTTTATGTGTTTTGTTTGTTGTGTATTTATTTGTTTTGCAGATGCATGCTCAATCCAAGTAATGCATTTTACACTCCCTCCGAAACAATTTTCCACAAACAGATTTCCCAGCTGCAACTTAAATAGGCTTGTCATGGCAAACTAAAAAAAATTGTGCTTTGTCTAAAATAAAGCTACATTAGAGCAGTGGTTCTCAACCTCATTCCTCAAATACCTCAAACAGGCCATGTTTTGGTAATTTATCTTAGCTAAAAATAGCTGGGCCAAAATACCAAGCTATGGACTCTGATTTAAAGCACCTGTGCAAGATAAAGGAAAATCTGAAAACTTGGCCTGTTGGGGGTACTGGAGGACAGGGTTGAGAATCACTGCTTTAGAGCACTGAGCTAAATAAAATCTATCTCAAGACAATCCTACTATTCTAATTGTGGGTATTTGATGGAAACCAAGTGAGTGAGTGTTAGAACTCCTGCTTGTCTTTTTAGTTTGGGCTTTGTGTCCCTTTTCTGAAAAATTAGCTTCACTTCCTGTTGCATTGCCAAACAGGAAGTGAGGGTAAAACCCTACCAATGTCTTTCCCTGGGGACACACGGGTTAATCTAACTAGTGTCTCCATTAGGCAAATTGCACTTTAGCACTTGGCTGTAGACATGTGCACACTGAAATATTTCGTTTCGGAATTTCGTTTTCGTCCGAAATATAAATTTATTTAGTTACTCCCGAAATTCGTTTTTCTTTATTTCGTTTTTCGTTAAAAAAAAGCATTCGTCCGAAAATCGAAATGAATTAAGGTCGAATCGGTCATTAAAGGCTTATGGTGTCTGTCGAATGTTCAAAGTAGATTCGACGGAGCAGCTAAACTGTACGACGTCGCAATCGTACATTCCGGTCGAATTTTCTGGGATGCATTTGACCGGAAATGTTCGATAGCAGCATCGTACAGTTTGTTTAGCTGCTCTGTCGAATCTTCTAACTTTTGACAGACACCATAAGCCACATTTACGTTTGCATGTTTTCGTTTCTGTGTCGAATCTTCATCGTTCATGCTCATTGCATTGGTCTACTCTGCCCCAGCAGTCAGCCAACCAAACTTTCACATTCGTTTCTCAATCGGAAGTGCGGAAGTGCGGCCGCAAAATCCGACGCTGTGTGGCTTAGAGATAATGGCAATGGCAGCAGCAACCCATTCCAGCACTAGCAGCATGGAGGAGGCTGTTCCTGGGCCTTCTAAGGCAGCATCCAAAAATGGGCGCAGGAGGGGGACACAAGCTGCATCCAGCAGGAAGCGTAACCTAATGTGGACTCATATTGAGTCCCAGGTCCTGGTAAGGGAAACGCTTCCTTGCTGGATGCAGCTGTGTGGCCCCCGCTCCAGGGAAACCACTACGGAGTGGAAGCGAGAAAAGTGGGAGGAGATTTCCAGGAAGGTGGAGGAGACATATCGCCATCGGCGTGACCCGACTGCCTGTCGCAAAAAATTCAGCGACATAAAACGGTAAGTAACGTGTCTGATTATTTTTTTTTTTTACATTTTAACCACTTTAGCCCCGGAGGTATGGCTGCCAAATGACCATGCCACTTTGTGCGATTCGGCACTGCGACGCTTTAACTGACAATTGCGCGTTCGTGTGACGTTGCTCCAAAACAAAATTGATGTCCTTTTTTTCCCACAAATAGAGCTTTCTTTTGGTGGTATTTGATCACCTCTGCGGTTTTTATTGCTTTTTGCTATATAAGTATCCCCAACAAATATATAAAAAACGAATTTTTTCCTCAGTTTATGCCGATATGTATTCTTCTACATATTTTTGGTAACAAAAATTGCAATAGGCGTTTATTGATTGGTTTGTGCAAAAGTTATAGCGTCTACAAAATAGGGATAGTTTTATGGCATTTTTATTAACATTTTTTTTTACTAGTAATGGCGGCGATCAGCGATTTTTATTGTGACTGCGACATTATGGCGGACACATCGGACACTTTTGATGCCATTTCGGGACCATTGTCATTTATACAATGATAAAAGCTCCAAAAAATGCACTGATTTTACACACACACATATAAACATATGTTATTGCTATCACAATTTGATGTCAGTAAAGTTAGGTGAATTTTTTTTTATAAAAAGGAATAAATAATTTTCAATTTATCCTCCCTCCTGTGAAAAACCAAATTTGCGCATAGGTGTGCCTAGGCTACACGTAGTTTGCAGTTGCACATGTTATATATTATCGCCACGATCATTTTAAGAGGAATATTTCCATGCCGTTATTTGTTCTTAGTTAGTTATCACTAAACTGAGCAGTAAGTGCTTTTAAGTTCCACTTGACCTGACCACCTGTAGGTTGCGCCCCCTTTCTGACCAGGCCATATTTTGCTATTTAGCGCATTGCAGCTTTAAACTGCACGCTCCTGTGATGTATTACCCAAATGAAATTTATGCTCTTCTCCCGCCATATATAGAGCTTTTATTGGTGGCATTAGATCACCGCTGGGTTTTACATTTTTTGTTATTGAAAAATAAAAAAGTTATATATATATATATATATATATATGTATATATATAAAAAAGTGTTACGGTGGCTGGACTTAACCAGCTTGCGGACCCGCCATATTTTTAGTTACTATGGGGGGGGGTCCACATCTGCAAGTGGGTTAATGCTTTGCAAAAGAAACAAGGAAGGAAATTTTACACTATACACAGTTCGCACAAGCGCGTAATAGAAAGGTGGACTGGAGTGGACACAATGGACATTTACTCGGCACAATCCCTATCCTGCCTTTTATTATTTATTGTGCACCAAAAAAGCATAGGTTTTTCTTACAATAAATTTGGTTAATAAATAAATGTGCAAACCTTGTGCTACATGAAAAAATGTGCCTAATCCAAAAATTCCATTTGCATTGTTTCATTCTACGGGTTCATTCTACATGTGTTTCATGTGTTGATGTCATTTTCAGATTACAATTGTAGTTTAATTGTGGAACCCGTTTCTCTTCTCTTTTTGTTTTGCAGTTCCATAGTGCGTAAACGCAGGCAGTCGGGGCGCAGAGGAAAGCAGGTATCTCTCCTCCCCCATGAGAAGGAGCTCTTAGCAGCTGTAGGGGAGGATGAGATAAAAAAACTGCTGGCTCATCAGGGTTGGTGTCAGCATTGCATTGTGTGTAGGAAATTTTTTTTGTCAACCATGCGACGCGACATAGTCATTTACCATGATGTGTTTGATTTTATTTAAAGATCGTCTCCAGGCCCAGCGCCGCCGGAGGCAGAGGGCAGAGGAGCAGGAGTCCTCCACGTCATCATGCAGTAAGTACTGTAGTAGTGACACTAATACAGTGGTTCCTTTTCCATTTGTCCAGCCTTCCATTGTTGATTCCAGTGTCATTGTTTCTCGCTCATGTAGTGACAGGTAGAGCCTCTGCGACGCTCTGTCAGGTAACGCAAGCGATTGCGTAACTTACGTAATTTGACAGAACGTGGCCGCTCTGAACTGAGGTGCCTGATCAGTGGCAGTGCACCTAGCACTCGCCGGCGCTGCTGGAACCAGGACAGGTAAGTGCCTCGTATTTGTTTTTTTTTTAAATGATTTTTTCTAAATGGTGAATGCATGTCCCTGCCTTGTAGATAAACGTTAGTGACCTGCCCTGTATTGCCATGCTAATGGATAATTAATTTTATCTATTTACACTACAGTATATTTATTTACGTTTATTAACGTTCATCATTTCTCCTTTATAAATAGGTGTCATCCAGTCAGAGGGGGAGACTGAGGAGGAGGCTGAGGCAGCAACGCCCACATGTAAGTTAGTATAATCTTGCTGGTATCTGCTGAGTGATCATACATGTTTCAATGTTCTTGTACTAATGTGTGAGATTGTTGTACACTGCAGATTGTAATGTTCTTTTCTATCATTACTCAACAGCTGCTGAGCAGGAGGTGGAGGAGACCTGCCCTGTAGAGGCTGCTGGGGATGCGGAGGAACAGCCAGACGCGGCAGATCCAGGGAGTAAGCATAACTTTTTTTGTATTTTCCAGGCAATAATAGTATTTTAAATATGAAATGCTGATGGCATACCTTGTCTAGAATAGCTTGTGATTTATTCTGCAAGGCTTCGGTTTAGCTGGAACTATTAATTATATTAGTTCCCCTCTGCAGCTGATTCCAGTCTTCCTGTTAGCATGACCTGTGCTTGTTAATATTTCCCCAATGTCCCTGATCATGCCACCTTCTTGCTGCAGTTCAGATTCCCAGTCTGAGCCAATCACTGTTAATCATTATGAATAACACAGGAGGCTGGGGGGGTGTCAGAAAAGAATCTCCAGCTATTGGCTGGCAGTCCCTGGACATGTTCAATCTCTGGCATGCCCCTAATGCATGCATTAACACTTTTCTCATGATGTTATACCTGTTATACCTCCTAGCCTAGACCAGGAGTGAGTAACCTACCTAGCCTAGAACAGAAGTGGGGCTTAATTTATTCAACAATCAGTGGCCTTACAAAATTATCAACTTTAAAAAGTAGCCTGCTATATTTTATTAAACAACTTTTTATTAGGTCATCCCAAATGCAATGGCTTGAATGGCTTCTCTTTGGTGAGTGTAATGTTAAAAGCTGGTATAGCTGATATGTTTTTCTGCAAGTGCAACTGATCCTCCATATTTGCCAAAGTCAGTCAGTCTGGATGAGGTAGATTAGTTAGCAGTAGCACTTAGGCGTCCATTACACCTTAAGATTTTCTCCAGCCGCCCGTGCGACCAAGCGGATAAAATCTTTGGGAGATTCCCCTTTACACTGCTCGATGTGTAGAGGGGAATCCCTTTGTACTCTGGCCGGGGAGGACACTCAGCTCCACCCCGGTCAGAGTACAGTAAAGTAGTACTACACCTTCCTGCACAGCTCTGCAAACTTGGTATGACGCAGCAAATTGACACAGACACCACTATCTCCTACACACAAATTGATTAGGTGCATCTCACTAAATATCAAAAACTGGTATGGATGGAAGTGAAAACATCTCAAGATGTTACAGGATTGTCTACAAGGGCTGGGAGATCGTTGCCTTTATATAATGTTAGGGTGAAGAAGCCATGTGTATGTGTATTGTATTATCTATCTATCTAATGTATTTTCTTTTCTTCACAGGTGAAGTCTTCATCCTGCAACTGCAGCCTGTGGACGAAGACCTGGACCTGCCCGCGTCTGGTTGGACTGGCTGTCCTTCTGAGTCCCCAGTGGTTTCTACAGTCCTCCACCCTTCAACATCCCCCCACCTGGCCTCCCCAGTGCATCCTTCACCCGCTCCAGAACAGGCACACATCCCCCACCCTCCAGAGCCACATGTGACGGATTATCTGCGACGCATTGTGGAGGTCCAAAAGAGACATTTTGCAGTTACCCGGAGGCTGCGTCAATCTTTGGCCCTCCACAATCACCGGCAGCTCCGTCACTCTGTGGCTCTGCAGAGGTACCAGCGTAGCCTCAGGAGACACCTGGAGGCTATGCGGTACCTTGGTGACCAGTTGGCTGGGATTAATATGTCCCTACAGCGACTGGTCACCAGGTTGGGGGAGAATGTACTCTAATTTTTTTTTTTTTTTTTTTGTTTTGTTTATGTTAACTGTTAAATAAAAAAAATCTGTTCAGAAATAATTGTTTTCTTGAGTTTTGCTTTCCTTGTTAGATTTGTGTGATGTTTATCTAAATGAACTAGTCCATATATTGTTACTAACTTACTAGAGGCCTTATAATTGTAGTTTTTCTACATTTAACCATCAGGCTGAACTTAGAAAATTGATGAGATTTCTCTCTACACTATTTCAATGTGCAAAGGGTAATCCAATGTATTGTGTCCAGTCACGCCGTTCAGCTTTCCCTCCACCAGAATACACAGCAGATAGTTAGAGCAGGGGTTACTCTATACAGTCCTCAACAGTTCACAGGACATAGGTTGCAGGCTTGCAATCATGAGGGCAACAGTTAACTGCAGTGCTGATCAACCATTGTGTGTTAGCTTTCATGTGTAATGGCTGTGTTTCCTACGTCTGATTCCAGTTAACTGACTTTGGCCTGTTCTCTACTATTCCTGTCTGCTCGTGACCCTGACCTTTGGCGTGTCCCTGACCATCCCTGTTTGCCTGTGACCCTGAACCTTGGCGTGTACTCTGTTGTCCTTGTCTGCTTGTGGCCTCGACCTTGGCTTGTCCCTTACTTCCTTGTTGTTCCAGCCTGCTGCCTCTTTCCTCTTCTCCTGTAGTCTACCGTGAGCATGAGATGTGAGACCCTGGGGGCTGCGACCTGGAGCCAGACTGCAGCGCAGTCCATCCTCACCACTAGAGGCTCTGGTGAACACCTACTGGCTCTTAGACTCCGCGCCCTGGAGAATCTATGCTCTAGCTCCCAGTGGGATCTGTGTTAGTGATCCAGTAGACCTGCTTCCTGAACCTCCCAGGTTTCAATCCACAGCAGTCAGTCCTAGGATCCACTACCTAGCGGTGCACTTCCGATTCCTACAGAGTGCATCTGTCACCTAGCCTCAAGGTGACCTGACAGACAGTCATCATTTCCAGGGCTTGAGTAACATGGCAGCAGGGTAGATTACTCACTCACACTAGTGACTATGGACAATTGCAGATGGTCATGAAACAGGCGGAGGATCAGAGAGGGCCCTGGTGTCCCCAGGGTCAGAGATGGTAAATGGGAGGGGTCCTGGGCATCTGGATGCAGCTCAGCAGTGACCAACTAATATATCTTGCATAGAATCACGTTTCCAACTGTATGCTTCTTTGTGCTATGTTGTGTTGGTAGCATATTCTGATCCTTGAGTTGACAGTCTCTCCATCAAGAGGAACTGTCATGCTGTTGAGGTCATCTTTAATCATTGTCTCTTATTTCCAGACCACCAAACAAAAATGGTTAAATATTAGCACATGTTGCTATTTGTATTTACAAAGACAGCAACACGTGAGCAGTAGCGCCACGTCAAGGCTTCAACCCTTGCTACTGTCCATTCACACAACATTCATTCATGCAATCAAGCACACTCTAGTTACTCTACACAACATTCATTACAAAAAAGGGTGATGGAAGGAATAAAGGGAAAAATTTGGATTGCTTAAAACAATATAATTCTATTTAAATCTTGGGGTCACACCAAAGTCAAGTAGACAACTGCTATTGTGTCAAGTGGTAAGAAAATAAAAAAAATGATTTTCCTCAACATTTGGATGGTTCCTCTGAGTCCCATCTATCTTCACTGTCCATTCACACAACATTCATTCATGCAATCACGCACAATCAAGTCACTCTTGTCCCATCTATCTTCACATGGTAACAATGATTCAGGTCTCACAAATTAAGGGTAGGGTAACCCAGCTTGGGGAGGTTAAATTTGAGGAAAGTTATTTGTTCCATCAAATGGGGTGTTAGTTGTGAACGGTGTGGATTAAGGATATTCCCAGTAATAGAGAAAACTCTCTCACTTTGCACAGTGGTTGGAGGACAGGATAGTAGTTGCTGGGCAACCAGGCAAAGACCAGGCCACAAACTTTTCTTACCATCCCAATAGGTCAAAGGGTCCTCTGTAGGAAGCAAAGGTGCTTCATATAGGTAGGCCCTGACCATTTCAGAGGCACTGCTCTCCTCTCGATTACCTGCTGCTTGACCTGCATCCACCAGATTGTCAAGTGCCTCTACCCAACATGCACATGCTCCACTCTGTTGTTTTTGAGTGATGCTGCCAGGCCTTGGAATAGCAGACATGGCAGGTGAATCTTCCAAACCGGCCTCAACCGTCGTACATCTCTGTTGCTGCAAATTCCGGACCCTTTCAATCAATTTTTGTTTCCAGTAGGAGAGGCTGTTGTCTCTGAGTGCCAGTTTACCTTTGATCCTGGGATCACACAGGGAAGCCAGCATGAGTTCAGGGCTTTTGCGGACACGGTCATTTAGCCGATCTTTTAGGTTAGCTTGTAGCTTTCTGATGAAAGACGCTACATCGGCATGAAGTGGGCTGCCACAAACAGGCTCACTGTTTTCTAGGTACAATCCCATCTTATCTATGAGATAGGTAAACAAGGGTATGACCTGTCCTAGGCTGGCATTGCTCTGACTCAAGTTTTCCGTCACATTCTGAAAGGGTTTTAAGACATAAACGAGCTGCCCAATTATACACCAGTCATCACGTCCCAGTGTGGAATCAATCCCGATGCTGTGGCGGGATGATAGATTGTGGATGGCTGTCTTTTGCTCCAAAATGCGTTCCAGCATTTCCAGGGTATAGTTCCACCGGGTGCTGACATCTTGTTTCAGGCGATGTATGGGGAGCCCTGATTGTTCTTGCTCCTCCCTCAACAGTTGACTAGCCCCAACACTGCGGTGGAAATGCCCTGCAATCTTTCTACAAAGGTCCAAGATTTGAGCAATCTTGTTGGTTTTCTCCACTGGGATTGCACCCTTGACCACTAAATGCAGTATGTGTGCAGAACAGCGCACACCGACAAAAGATCCATCTTGGAGAGCTTTAACCATGTTTGAACCTCCGTCTGTCACAATGAACCCAACAGAGACATTGGTGACTGCCTGCTCTCCAAACCAATTGGCCAACATTGATCTAATTGCCCGCAATATGTTGGCAGAGCTGTGTTGGTCATCACGGACTTCTGTGTGGAGCAGGAAAGCTTGATAACCCTGCTGGTCTTGCGCTGCAGACCTGCATCCTGATGGAGTTTGAACTTTTACACCAGCGCCACCACCAACAGGCACAGTGGCCTGCCACCAGTGTGCAGTCAAAGACAGGAAAGCGTGTTGACCGCTGGGAGCTGTCCACAAATCAGTTGTCAAATGAATTGTCTGACCCTCGGCTTTGGCCATTTTTTCCTTCAATAATCCAACGCATGAGTGGTATAGTGCTGGAATAATCTTTCTGCTGAAAGTTGTTCGTGCAGGAACAACGTATCGTGGAGCAAGGGCATGCATGAGCTGTTTAAACGGCTCCCCTTCAATCATGCGAAAAGAGGCTCCTCCAACAGCAATGAATTGGCCAATGAGGCGGGTGATCTTGTTGGCCTGCTGTTTTGACATGCCCTTGGAACTAAAGCCAACAAAACTATCGAGGGTAGGCTGATGATGTCCTTGGGAGGATGAGGAGCCTGATTGGGTCTGCAGTGGAACTACTGCACGTGGACGGGTTGTATTAATTGAACCCTCTCTATTGCCTCCTGTGCTCTGAGTAAGTGGTGTGCTTGAGGAGGTACCACCAGTACAGTCAGAGTCTGTTATGCTGCTTCCTGCGCTACCATCTTCTTTTTCTGCCTCTGCCCGCAGTAAAGTAGAGTGGTGGTAATTTTTAAGGTGTAGGTTCATACCAGCATTGGTTAAATGACCTAACTTTTTACCCCTACTTACTTGCTTCCCACACAATTTACACTTGGCAAAGAACCCGCCTTCCAATGTTTGAAAGTATTTCCAAACGTTGCTGCGGCGGGATGCAGCCCCTTGACCCTGTGGATATCTATTTAGGGCTGATATAGCTGCAGCAGGTAGCACACCAGTGGTGGAAGCTGTTGCCACTACATTTACACTTGGTGAACTAGAACTAGTGCTGCTAATGGCAGGGGTGCTGGGGACTGGGAGGTCGGTGATATCATCACAGGATTCTTCCATAATAACAGAGGGAGTAGGGGAGTTAGCAGCAGATGAAAAAAGTGGACTGCTACCTGTCCTACTCCTCACAGAATATCCCTCTTGCACTTTCTCCAGGTCAAGCTGTAAGTCCTGTGGGCTAAGATTGTATAAAACATCCGCAGTGTTTGGGGAAAGAGGAGCATCACATTCAAAATCATCTTCTTGGGCCAATGAAGAAAAAGTCTCACACTCTGTCTCTGCTGCTGTCTCCCTCAATTGCTCCTTTGGGGAGCTGGGCAGTGGCACTGGTAGTGTGATTGGTGGTGGTGACTGTAAAGGCAACTCCACTTTACTAGGTTTCTTGCCTATTCCATAAAAATATGCAGCCATAACACCTGTAGAAGTGGAAGGAGGCGCTGCACTGGCAGTGGAAGTGGCAGCAGATGTTGGTGGTCTGGCAGGAAAAGTAATATTAGAAGAACTGGGGGTGGTGGAACTAGCTTTGCTGGTGGCATTGGCGGTGACACCCACTGCTGTGGACGGCATGTTGGTGGCGGCAGAAGTGTCAGAGGCACTAGTAGCAGAGACCTTGCCACTTTTTTTACCAAGGCGTCCACCGCGACCGCGACCACGACCACTACCTCTACCAGCCTTCACTTTTACATTAGAACGGTACATTTCTGAACTTTACAGCAACTGCAAGTCAGAAAATGGACTGGAGTGGAGATAGGGTATATAGAATCTCAATCTATAAATCACCCCCCACCACAACACGGGCAGCCTCTGAGGCTATCACAACACTAGCAGCAACACTAGTATCACTAGTCTATCTATCAAGTTCACAACACAGATGTAGCTTGCTTCACTACTATTCTGCTGCTGTACTTAGCTTATGCTCAAATGAAATAGTTCAGAATCTCTGATAAGTGACAATGAATTCAAACGGACCAGCTAAGATTGACTGTTCTGAAATGAATCAGCGTGTCTGTCTCTCTCTGCTAGCAAATCGTAAGTGAAACTAAGTTGGCTGTACATGCGGTTCTAGCTATGTTACTGCCCCTCCTCTTTGGTTACAATTGACCAATAATAACCATCATCATCATTATTTTTATTTTACTTAGTTTTTCTCTCTACGTCGAATCTTCTCTCTCTATGTCGAATCTTCTCTCTCTATGTCGAATCTTCTCTCTATGTCGAATCTTTTCGAATAATCTTGGACTACTACGGTGGATAGACTATAGAGTTAAGGTTAGGCACATTCGACCACAGGTTCGATAAACACAAATTGTTATTGTTAGCGTCATGTCGAATCTCCTATCTATATCGAACTGTTGTCGCAACGAAAACGAAAATAAAGCATTTGTTTATGTCGGATCTTTCGTTTTTCGGAATCTGCGCTTTCGTTATCGTTTGTTAAAACGATAACGAAAATACCTGAAATTCGGACGAAAATGCATTCGGACGAAAACGAATGCACATGTCTACTTGGCTGTGGACACCCCAAATTATTAGGTATATTGGACTTTGGGGTTTATTAACTAAAGGCAAATCCATTTTGCATTACAGGTGCACTTGGAAGTGCAGTCGCTGTAGATCTGAGGGGAAGATCTGAAATAAGGGGAAGCTCTGCTGATTTTATCGTCCAATCATGTAGAAGCAAAAATGCTGTTTTTTATTTTCCTTGCATGTCCCCCTTGGATCTCCAGCAACTGCACTTCTAAGTGCACTTGCAGTGCAAAGTGGATTTGCCTTTAGTAAATAAACCCCAAAGTCCAAGATACATAATAATTTTAGGTGCCCACAACAAAGTGCTAGAGTGCAATTTGCATAATGGGGACTAGGGATGAGCTTCGAGTTCGAGCCGAACTCATGTTCGACTCCAACATCGGCTGTTCGCCAGTTCGCCGAACAGCGAACAATTTGGGGTGTTCGCTGCAAATTCAAATGCTGCGGAACACCCTTTAAAAGTCTATGGGAGAAATCAAAAGTGCTAATTTTAAAGGCTTATATTCATGGTATTGTCATAAAAAGTGTTTGGGGACCTGGGTCCTGCCCCAGGGGACATGGATCAATGCAAAAAAAAGTTTTAAAAACGGCCGTTTTTTCGGGAGCAGTGATTTTAATAGTGCTTAAAGTGAAACAATAAAAGTGTAATATCCCTTTAAATTTCATACCTGGGGGTGTCTATAGTATGCCTGTAAAGGGGCGCATGTTTCCTGTGTTTAGAACAGTCTGACAGCAAAATTACATTTCAAAGGAAAAAAAGTCATTTAAAACTACTCGCGGCTATTAAAGAATTGCCAGTCCGACAATACACAAAAAAGTTCATTGATAAAATGGCATGGGAATTCCCCACAGGGGAACCCCCAAACCAAGATTTAAAAAAAAATGACGTGGGGGTCCCCCTAAATTCCATTCCAGGCCCTTCAGGCCAAAATTTAAAAAAAAAACGGTGTGGGATCCCCCCAAAAACCAATACCAGACCCTTATCCGAGCATGCAGCCTGGCAGGCTGCAGGAAAAGAGGGGGGATGAGAGAGCAGCCCCCCTCCTGAACCGTACCAGGCCACATGCCCTTAACATTGGGAGCGTACTTTGGGGTAGCCCCCCAAAACACCTTGTCCTCATGTTGATGGGGACAAGGGCCTCAGCCCCACAACCCTTGCCCGGGTCCCGGGTCCCCCAGATCCAGGCCCTCCCCCCTGTGTGAAATGGTAAGGGGGTATAAAAGTACCCCTACCATTTCACAAAAAAACTGTCAAAAATGTTAAAAATGACAAGTGAGAGTTTTTGACAATTCCTTTATTTAAATGCTTCTTCTTTCTTCTATCTTCTTTCTTCTATCTTCTATCTTCCTTTGGTTTCTTCCCTTATCTTCTTCTTCTGGTTCTTCTGGTTCTTCTGGTTCTTCCTCCGGTGTTCTCGTCCAGCATCTTCCTCCGCAGCGTCAGCGTCTTTTTCCCTTCTTCTCCTCGGGCCGCTCCGCATCCATGATGGCATGGAGGGAGGCTCCCGCTGTGTGACGCTTCTCTCTTCATCTTTTTCTCTTCATCTTTTTCTCTTCATCTTCTGGATGGAGGAAGAAACCGAAGGAGGATAGAAGAAAGAAAATAAAGAATGAAGAAGCATTTAAATAAAGGAATTGTCAAAAACTGTCTCTTGTCATTTTTAACATTTTTGACAGTTTTTTTGTGAAATGGTAGGGCTACAAGTACCCCCTTACCATTTCACACAGGGGGGAGGTCCGGGATCTGGGGGTCCCCTTTTTAAAGGGGGCTTCCAGATTCCGATAAGCCGCCCGCCCGCAGACCCCCACAACCACCGGCCAAGGGTTGTGGGGATGAGGCCCTTGTCTTCATCAACATGGGGACAAGGTGTTTTGGGGGGCTACCCCAAAGCACCCTCCCAATGTTGAGGGCATGTGGCCTGGTACGGTTCAGGAAGGGGGGCGCTCTCTCGTCCCCCCCCTCTTTTCCTGCAGCCTGCCAGGTTGCGTGCTCAGATAAGGGTCTGGTATGGATTTTTAGGGGGACCCCACGCCATTTTTAAAAAAAATTTGGCACGGGGTTCCCCTTAAAATCCATACCAGACCTGAAGGGTCTGGTACAGATTTTGAGGGGGACCCCATGCAATTTTTTTTTTGTAATTTTGGCTGGGATTCCCCTTAATATCCATACCAGACCTGAAGGGCCTGGTATGGAATTTAGGGGGACCCCCACATAATTTTTTTTTTAAATTTTGGTTCGGGGTTCACCTGTGGGGAATTCCCATGCCATTTTTATCAATGAACTTTTAAGTGTATTTTCGGACTGGCAATTCATTAATAGCCGCAAGTAGTTTTAAATGACTTTTTTTCCTTTGAAATGTCATTTTGCTGTCAGACTGTTCTAAACACAGGAAACATGTGCCCCTTTACAGGCATACTATAGACACCCCCCAGGTAAGAAATTTAAAGGGATATTACACTTTTATTGTTTCACTTTAAGCATTATTAAAATGACTGCTCCTGAAAAAACGTCCTTTTTAAAGCTTTATTTTGCATTGATCCATGTCCCCTGGGGCAGGACCCAGGTCCCCAAAGACTTTTTATGACAATAACTTGCATATAAGCTTTTAAAATTAGCACTTTTGATTATTCATGTTCGTGTCCCATAGGCTTTAACAGTGTTCGCGTGTTTGAACAAATTTTTTGCCTGTTCGCAAGTTCTGGTGCGAACCGAACAGGGGGGTGTTCGGCTCATCCCTAATGGGGACACTAGTTAGATTGACCTGTGTGTCCCCAAGGAAAGACATTGGTAGGGTTTTACCCTCACATCCTGTTTGGCTATGTGACAAGAAGTGAATAAATTTAAGGAAAAAACTGGCAAAATTTGGGAGGTGTCTGCACCCTGTCAGGGGTGCAGCCCCCCCAAAACTGACAAGACTTCAACATCCTCTGCACTCTATCCCCAAGCAAAAACAAGAATGGATTTCATTTAGTT
Organism: Lithobates clamitans; assembly: GCA_037952925.1. NCBI lineage: Eukaryota > Metazoa > Chordata > Amphibia > Anura > Ranidae > Lithobates > Lithobates clamitans. Next base: position 1,526,630 of record JBBGZY010000429.1, read on the forward strand.
TAACTTTGCAAAGACACATTCCTAAGTTCAACTGTAATGCATGTCAATGGCCCATTTAGACCTTGTTTAATAGAAAACACCAGTTGCCACTAGAAACATTTGTTAGTCCAGTCCTGGAAATCTGCATCTGCTTTACTGTTATTCACCAATAAAGTTATGGGCCTGCAGCTAGATGCACGACCAATTTGTGCACATGTCCCCATGGTGCATATCTGTTTCCCGGAAGCGGTGGCCAGCACACAGGAATCACATCATGCCCCTCCAGGAAGTTGCTTGCACTGCTGCTAATTTCTTCCCGCCACCATGCCCTACTCACTCTTCTCTAAGGAAGACATGATCCTTATTTGTAAATTAAGATCATTTTTATTTTTTTTTTACATGTGGGTGTTTGTGTGGATCATGTGTGTGTATGTTTAAATGATTTGGCCCCAAAACACACACCTACTTCCTGTGTACTTCCGGGCGAATGTATATTGCTTCCTGCTTCAGTGTGTGTGTCTGTGTGTATATATATATAGATCTATATATATATATAGCTCTATATATATATATATATAGATGTAGGTTCTTGTGTCCACAAGCAGAGAGAAGTTGAGAAGTTGGGCAGATACCACACTCCCAATTCTGGAGGCATAAAAATGGTTTCAGCACTGTCCCTAATCTGTGATGTATGAAAAAAAGCATAGGCTTGAAAAATAATGGTCGAGCACAGGGATCTTCAAACTACGGCCCTCCAGTTGTTCAGGAACTACAATTCCCATCATGCCTAGTCATGTCTTTGAATGTCAGAGTTTAACAATGCATCATGGGATGTGTAGTTCCGAAAGAGCTGAAAGGCCGTAGTTTGAAGATTCCTGGACTCTAGCATATCTTGAAAAAATGTGTGTTCTCATGTGCCTTGTATAATGCCCTAAAAATATCGTTTGCAACATACAAATGGGTCATGGCACGTCTACATTCCAAATTTTGCACTTAAGATAGACATGCGCCATGCAATCTGGTTGGCCAATCTCTGTACAACTTGATATTTAGACAAAATAGATAATAGGAAGGCGCACTTGAAAAATGAATTCAAATTATAGGAAATCAAACAGGCTCTTGCACTAAATCTAATTTATTTGAGAGCTAAGTGATTGCAGTGTATGGTCACCTTTAAAGATCAAGATTTGAAAATATTAATTTGTTTGGTTTAGAAACACTCCTATGTTCTTTGTAATGTATTGAAAGATTTGGGTAAAAAAAGAAAAAACACATTTCAAAGATATATTAGAAGTGATAGGAATGAGATTAGCATCAAAAAGTTTAATTAACTGTGAACACCTACTAATTGCCTCACAAGACACACCCAATTAGATTAAATTAGCCAATTGTATTGGGCTTGCGCTATTATAAACGCGAAACCGCAGTTACCATAGCGCCAGTTGCAGTTTAGATATGCGGGTATTTAATATCACTATTTGCGATTTAACGTGCGCCGGTTTGCAAGTTCAATTAATGATTTTCCGGCACACCAATTAATGTATGAACTGGTGCTGCGCCTTCTTCTTAGTAACAATATATATATATAAAGGGCGCAAAGGAAACAATACAAAAATTAAATATCAAATTAATAATATACAGTATATTTGTATTTGATTAATAAAGTGCAGAATAAAGTAAACCATCAGAAATGTCCATAATAATCATATGTGAACAAATCTTCTTGTGTATGCTCAAATTGAGGTGAGACCTGACGCTTACAATCATAGGAGCCCTATACTATTGCTTGCACAGCTGAGATGCACCACGCACTTTGCGAGTTTTATACCGGCGTCGGAACGATTTCTGCTTCCTGCTGAGTGAATTGTTTGTGATTTCATGCTGGACTATGTAAGTGCTCTTTTTAAGCAATACAACATTACACTATATCCTGCCTTCTGTGGCTTTTTGATGGGGAGCTATTTCACAGACTTACGTGATGCATGTTGATATATGCAGTAGATGCAAGTTGATATATGCAGTGGAGAGAGGTGAAGACATCTACATTTGTATACTTGCAAAGTGGATGGGTGGATCTAGCTTCTTCCATATATAATTGCTTGATTGGAATGGGATGCATAAAGGATCTACGGCACTGAACTAAAGAGTCCTTCCCATTAGCCATGCTTTGAGGTCACTGTGTGGCCGACTCGATCTGGTGAGCGTATTTTCTTATCACTTTGGGTGAAGCACTTTAAGCAAGTCTGCATTTTATTTTTCATGGTTTTGAAGCATACACAAGAAGATTTGCTCACATATGATTATTATGGACATTTTTGATGGTTTATTTTATGTTGCACTTTTTTAATCAGATACACAGTGTATATTATAAATTTGATATTTAATTTTTGTATTGTTTCCTTTGCGCCCTATATATATATATATATATATATATATATATATATATATATATATATATATATATATATATATACATATATATATATATAATTTGCATTGTTATTAGTTTCCAATAATTTTAGGTGCATTGGTATATAATCAATTAATTGTTTTTATGTATTTTGGCGCCAACACCCAACACTTTCCCCTTGCCTTCTTCTTAGTGAATGACCCTCCCCGACCTGCTAAAAAATATACATAAGAAATATAACATTTGCCTCTGATACCCATTTGCTTTACAAAGAATTAAGATTTACTTTTTTAATTGCATGATTGTTGATGTTATTACTACTTTTTTCCATTTAAATATAAGGAAAGAAGGAAAAAAAAACAACAACAGAATACTGTTGACTATTGCTGAAAAAAACTATGGAACATATTTTATTATTTTGCTAATCATTACAGACAGCAGCACTATGGACATTTTGTTCATTTTGGGCAAGGTCCAACTAATCTTGCATGTGAAAGACAGTTAATTAAGAATTCAGTAACAGCTGTTGATGTATTGTACATTTGGGAATATTTGTGATGTCATTATTCATGTAAATCAATTTGTTTATGTTTTTGTAGGTAGTCAAGGTAAACATGCTCAATTCAATCCACCGAGGACAAAGCATTAATTTTTATTACAATGTTGTTTATCTTAATAATAAATCTTTTCTTTACAGTAAATGCAGCACCCTAATATTACATTGCCATATACATAGTATTTGCATATTAAGACCAATAATAAAACCTTTGCATTGTAATTCAGGACAGAAGGTGGAGCTTCAGGTAAAAGTGATCTTGTCATGAAGTCTCATCATTCAAAAAGATCATCTTGTATAATCTAATGACATAATTGCTATTATGATAGCAATTGTGATATGTTTATAAACTTCCAAACCAAAGAAGTATTACTGTAATGCCCCGTACACATGGTCGCACGGAAAATGTGCGATCGGAGCCTGTTGTCGGAAATTCCGACCGTGTGTAGGCTTCATCGGACTTTTTCCATCGTGCACACAAAATTTGAAATCTGGATCTCAACTTTTCCGACAACAAAATCCATTCTTGTAAATTCTGATCGTGTGTAGACAATTCCGACGCACAAAATGCCATCCATGCTCAGAATAAATTATGAGACGGGAGCGCTCGGTCTGGTAAAACTAGCGTTCATAATGGAGATAGCACATTCGTCACGCTGCAATTTTTAAAATATTTTAATGCAGCGCATTCTCTTCTTCTTTATAATGCTAGAATAATGAAGTTGTTTTGCTGCTCGTATTCACACAGAGTTGTGACAAACTGATTTCTTTATTATTTCTCGTGATCTCCTGAATAATATTATTTTTTTCCCTAAGTTCTCCATAATAATGTTTAGAATTTTTGTTTAGATATATTTTTTTTATATCAAGATCTCCTATTTTTTTTTGTTTTTTATAGTGATCTCCATAATATTATTTCTTGTTTTGTGTGTCAAGTTACCACAACATCATTATTATCCTGTATTTTTTATCCTCAAGGAGGTTGTTTGGTGTTGGTGTCCCTTGTTATTTTGACATTGTATTGTTGAAACGTACCTGCATACTCACAAACTAACTGTCCTTTTTTAAGTAAAACACATAGGCAAGTATTTCATTAAAAAAATAGCCATTTATTTTGGGTCAGAACAAAATAAAGATGAAGGCAACGCTGGAGAAACTGCTGAAATTGGCGAAGCCTTTGTACCCCAGGGCACACATCAACTATTTGCCAGTCAAAATTGGTGGCCTGAGGAGTCCATATAATAGTCAGCACAATCCGGTCCAGGACTCCAAGAGATCAGGAACAGCAGCAGATGACATCTATTTTCCCTGGCTGTGGTCATACCACAGCCTGAATCTTTTGCCAGACCAGACTGAACCCAGGCCATCACTTTTTTGTCTTCCTTACATGCTTCCTTCCACGCTGTGGCTGTGGTTTTGGAGGTGTGCCAGGAGGTGGAGGAGGAGGGTGGTCCAACTCACACAGGTGTGTTTTGGTTGTGAGTTGGCCCCTCAACCCCTTATTCTGGGTGATCACCATAAGTTCCTCACATAAGAGGCATTGGCCCTCCTCCATTTGCTGCATTTTGTATGCAGTCATGCATGCAAAGGCCTCTTGGAGAGTGGGGTTGGCTTTGAGGACCTCATTAGCCTCCCTAATCAGCCTGAGCGCTGCCTCCTCCACGTTGATCCCCTTCCTGGCCCTTTTGGTTGGAACGCAGAGGGGAAGGACCTGCGATTCTGTGAGGCTCCTACTGGGCCCGGTCACCTCCTGGCTGCCACTTACCCTGCCACCTCCTGGCTGCCACATTCCCCCCGCCACCTCCTGGCTGCCACATTCCACAGCCTCCTCCTGGCTGCCACATTCCACTGCCTCCTCCTGGCTGAGGCTTTCCTGTGTATGAAAAAGGAACATAGTTTTAGTTTATTGTTCATCAATCACAGACAATTTTCAGCTCATGACTGTTAAAAATTGAATGTTAATTAAAAGAAAAGATTATCATTCTGACCCCAGCATTTTACATTCTTGTCCTTGATTTGATTGTAGCCGTATTAGTGCAATTGTGACAGAGAAAATTGAGTACTGTCCGTGATACTTTTTTTATTTGCACTAACATACAATTTTTCAGGACAAGCTTTCGGGGTATGTCCCCTTCTTCAAGGTCCCTTCTTTAACATTCTGCTTAAAAATGTGTGAATCAGTACTGCTTGGACCTTGAAGAAGGGGACATACCCCGAAAGCTTGTCCTGAAAAATTGTATGTTAGTGCAAATAAAAAAAGTATCACGGACAGTACTCAATTTTCTCTGTCACATTCTTGTCCCAAATCTTTTTGGCTACTACTGTCTATTGATATATATTTAAAGAAAGAGACCATCCAAATAGATCATATGTGTTGCCACCATCCCTAGATATAAAGAATAAAAAAACCCCAAAAAGGTAATGGAACTTTAAAGGCAACAAAGTATTAAAAAAGAATAATTTATTGATTGCAAGAAAAACAAGAAAAATTATATACAAAATCACAATAAGCATATAAACGTAAGGATTATAATGATAGAACCACTAAAAACAAGAGCATGAAGTGGTCATGGTGTATGTGCAGTCTTCCACATGGCCCTACGCGTTTTGGGACTTATATGGAGCGTCCCTTCATCGGGGCAATCAGTGGAGCAGAATCGCACTATCAAAATCAAAAAAGATTATATCAATCAATTGTTACATAAATACAGTACAATACAATACATAATTGCTCTATATCATAACAGCATGCGGCATAATAATTCCATGGAGGGGAAACATACCCAGACCCATCACAGTTGAAATCTCACCGCCAGGACTGCGGCGACGACCGTATCAAAAACAGCACCCCAGGATCCAGAGGGGAAACAGGGAGTGTGGCTGGCCCCACCTTATCCACACTGGTCCACCCAGACACACCAAGAAGGCAGTGCTCACTGATGGAGATAATCCCACCAATATAGATCAGAACTGTATTTGAAAAATTTTGTATACAAGATTCAGGCTCATTATATAGCCTAGCTCTAGTGAAATACAATATTCCAATATAAACATGATTTTTGTTAATAAAGCTGGAGTGGGTCAAAGGTGTCCTACCTCAACAAAGTAGGAAGCCATGGAGAAGGGATGTACCGATGGATAGGCAGAAAAGGACGATCGACCCTGGGGCCAAATGTATAGTACAATGCTCCTAAATATGCTGCTTAAGTAGTATTCAGTCACATAAAAGAACTCTGCAAATGAGAAAAGACACAAAAAAGGTCCACAGTCAATAGGCATTTTACAATATAAATAAATAAATTGCACTAGTCGTCACACTGAGCAAAAAAAAAAGGGGGTATACTTACAAAGCAATAAGAGCTACCAAATGTATAGTGCCTACAGAACAAGCCGATCGTCCGTCCGCTCACTTCGCCGCCACCCTGTACACTGACACTAGCTCCCAGTCAGTCAGGGTTTAAAAAGGCACCAGGAGGTGACGTCCAATGTGGTGCCGCTCGAGAGTGGCCTCATCGCATCAGTACGTCATCATCCGGGGGCGGGGAAGAAACAAGGAAGGAATCATATGCTGTGGGAGCGGCCATAACGTACTGCCGCTCTACATGGCGTCCTTACGCAGAAGATTGTCACAACACCGAGGCAGGTACCAAGATCCCATAGGCACTGCCCCTAGATACACGGGCGGGAACCAAACAGTAACCCAGCTGTTTAACAGGGAGGAGGGACATTGTAGCAACCAAGCAAGTAACCTAGTAGGATAGAGAACCTGAAAAAGAGCAACAAATACGGTTGAGCTAATAGGATTAGATAAATCACGAATCAATACACATATCCCCCAGGCAGTGGCAATGCCATAGATGCTTAGGAAAAAGGACCCTGGATCACAGCTGCAGGGCACCCCCCACAGACCATGGGTCTGTGAAGAGAGTCCTGCAGGAATGGTCCACCGATGCAGGGAGACGGCCGTGCGGATAGTCATCCCCGGGCAACCACGCTGCCCAGTGGACACCATCCACAGCCGGCCGTCAAAATGAAGGCCCCCCACCCACGAATTGATGGGAGGCCCACCTGCGCCAGGCGGGACAAAGAAAGGTCAGCAGATCTAAGGGACATCAACGGTCATCCATTACGGGCACGGCCGGGAGATTCCAACGGTTGGTTCAAGAGACAGGTGGGTGGGCAAAACAAAACATGATACAAAATGACCAAATAACCATATGAAAAATAAAAAATAAAAATAAAAAAGGGAAAAAGAAAGCAAGACAGATGTATATATACAGCAACCGCAAAAGAGGCAGTTATTCCTTCTCACAGTCCCCAAATGAGAGTCCCTCTAAAGAGGCAGTTATTCCTTCTCACAGACCCCAGACGAGAATCCCTCTAAAAAGGGTCTATAACTGAGCTGTTCATTAAGTCCCGGGGTGAGGGGGCAGCAAGGTCCACAATCCAGCGAGTCTCTCGCTGTAGCAGGACCTTGTTCCAATCCCCACCCCTGGGACTGGGATGGATTCTGTGTAAAATAAGAAATTCAATTCCTGGGAAGATACCATGATGCATATTCGCCACATGCCTCCCCAAGGGGAGGTCAGGATTAGCTTTCATCATAGATGTAATGTGTCTGGAGGCACATAGGTACAATTTTAACTTGGTCTTGCCAACATAAAAATGTTGACACTGACAGGTTAGAAAGTATACCACCCCCTCGGTTTTGCAGTTAAAAAAGTGTTGAGGTTTATAGGGTTGTCCATTAGGCAGGATAATATCCCGCCTAGTGTTCATGTAGCGACATATTGGGCATCCACCGCAGGTGAAAGTCCCCAGTATCTTACACGGATTGCTGCGGAACTCGCCCACAAATTCACTGTGGACCAATCGGCCCTTCAATGAACTGGTGCGTCGATGCGTGCGTTCAGAAAGGGAAGGAAGCAAGTTGGGATTGGCATATAGTATATGCCAGAATTTATTAAAAATGGACTTAACTGGTGCTGGTTGTTGAATCTAGTGATCATCCTTACTATCGGGAGGTCATTGGTTTTCCTTTGGTGACCAAACATAAACTCCCGTCTAGTACGTCCATTAGCTCGTCTGAATGCCTTTTTTAAAATGGAGTGAGAATAGCCTCTAACAAGGAGCCTATCTCTAAGGGCGGCTGCTTCCCACAGAAAGGACTCCTGATCGGAGCAATTCCATTTCAGCCTCAAATACTGGCTGTACGGATGGAGAGGTTGGGGATAAGAGCTGGAGGCGTGCAGTATAGTGTTCCCTGCTGTTGGTTTGCGGAACAATCCACTAGAAAGGCTGCCATCCTCCTGCTTGGTGATCATAGTGTCCAGGAAAGTGACACTCGTCTTGCTGTGGGTAATGGTAAATTTTAGATTAAAAGTATTAGGTTGCATTACACCAATGCACGCCTCCAGCTCTGCCTCCGAGCCCTCCCAAAGGACCAAAATGTCATCTATATATCGGAACCAGGCCGCAACATGTTGAGTATGAGATCTAAGAGACTCATCAGACAGGAAGAACTGCTCCCATTCCCCCAGGTACAGATTGGCATATGATGGGGCACAAGAAGTCCCCATCGCAATGCCCTGCACCTGGAGGAAATGGAAGCCATCAAACGAAAAAACGTTATGGTGGAGAATTAACTCCAGTGCCATAACGATAAATTCACATAATTTCTTATCATCCCTATGACTCATAGGGATGATAAGAAATTATGTGAATTTATCATTTTGGCACTGGAGTTTATTCTTCACCATAATGTTTATTCGTTTGATGGCTCCCATTTCCTCCAGGTGCAGGGTGCTGCGATGGGGACTTCTTGTGCCCCATCGTACGCCAATCTGGAAGGTAGGGTTGAGAGGGATCAGTCTGGTCTGCCAGAACATGAAGTCTCTCATAGTACCACAGCCTGGTGACATAAATATCTTCTGCTGCTGCTCCTGATCTCATGTATTTCTGGACCTTAGTACACTCACGATTATATGTGCTTCTCAGGCCACCATTTTTTTTAAATAGGGGATATCTGCCTTGGGGACCAACTCCAGCAGTTTCTCCATCGATGCAAAACTCTTTATTTTGTTATTATAATGCGGATGTTTCACCTGCCACAGACAGGTCTGCTCCCTGTATTTATCAATGAATATTGGGAGGAAGCTGCGGTCTTTGAACCCATCCATTTTCTCTGCAAGACACAACACAAGACAAATCCCAATGTCAGACAAAACTCTCCTAATCTTGACCCAATATAGGCCTTAATCTATAAGCAGTATAGGCCACTGATGCACCAAGTTAAAATTGTACCTTCATTATAACGATCATCGCTTTTGTTACTCCATCCTCCGCTCACAGATCGTACGTATGATGCATGCGTGTTACGCTTTATATACACTGTGCATGCATGAAACTCCGCCCGCCCCTCTTTCTAGTATATTCTCTGCCCCTTGTCTTTCGGCGCAGTGGGTAGAGAACATGGCGGAGACACAGCAGGTGCATGCAGAGGAGAGCAGCAATGACGAAAGCCCAGAGCCACGAATGTTCCGATCCTGGAGGAGATTTAAGGCCTCAAATATGTCCTTTGTAGAGATGGTGGAGATGGTGGACATCTTAAAGAGAGCTGACTATGATGGAAAGTATGGACCTTACCTAAACCCAAATGTGAGAAAGGCCAAGATCATGATCCTTTTGGAGTACGACGATCCAAGGAGCAATTGAGGAAACACTGGTCAGACCTGAAATTGAGGGAGCACGATCAGTACAGAAGGATCAGGAAACTGCTTGGAAAAAGTAAGTACTTGTCGTGTGTTCCTATTATTATTATTACTTGCATGCTGCTCCATGTGCTTTTCTTTACTGTTGTACAGTTTAAAATGGCTACTTTCATGTTTGTGGGTACAGTAATTGGTCATAGTAAACATGGTTCATTTGCCAACTAAATACGATGTTTTTTGCCAGATGCATGTTAACTACATTTGTTCAGGCCTATTTGTATTAAAAGAAGTTTGTTGTCTAGATGGGTTCGTAACTAGAATGAAATGGAAAATTGATTCAGTGTAAGGAGAGGACACTCAGCAGCTGTTTACACATCTGGACACAGGAGCACTAGTGTGGGACACCAGAACAAAATTTTTAGGGTGTCCCACACAGGTGCTCCAGTGGATACTATAGGGGTGTCGCCATGTGTGAAACTTGTACAAAAAAGGTAAGTATTCCAGCTTTAGAAAGGAACTAAAAATTTCTTCAGCTTGGAATTCAGCCAAAACAGACAAGTGGATGACACTTCCAAGCAATGTTTTATTTTCCTATTTCTGGCCTCAAATATCTGTGTGCTAAGTATACCTTTTTTTAATCACATAGGGGAGAAAAGACTTGGGACATCGGAAGTCACCAGGGACCCCCAACCCCCGAAAGAAGGGGAAATCCCAAAACCACAAGCAGAGTATGAGAAGGGAGACGTTTATGAAGTGGCCGAAATAGTCATCACAACAGGTGAGTGTCTGAGACCACAGCTTCAGGTAATAGATGTATGCCTGCATATATATAATACATGGTGTTTTTTTATTTTAGGTGATGTGGATGTTGTGGAAGAAGAATCTCATTTCACAAGTGAAAATGCCCAGATCCTCATTGGGGAGATAATGGGGTGCAATCATGATTTAGAAAATATAAAGGAAAACATTGATGATGTTCAACAAAAAATGAAGAACATCATTTATGTTTTAAGCACAATATAAAGCACACAAAAATTGTACAGTTTTATCGTGTATTTTTGCTTTTAAAAACAAGCTTTAAAGTATTTTAAAAGCCAAATTTTGAAGATGCACACAGTGTTTCAACTTGTGCAATCTGCCATCACGTGATATCAATGTACATGTTTTGTGGGTGCAACCCCTTCCTCGCAACTCAAGTAGGTGAGAGGAAGGGGTTGCACTCCCAAAACACGTCCATTGATCCCCCATGATGTTGACATTAGGCATGGGATCAGGAGGGAAATGCCCAGTTTTAATCACAATTTGTGTGCATCTTCAAAATTTGGCTTTTACAGAGGTAATATCACCCCATCTGCTGAAGGCAAGATCAACACAGCTTGGAAATACTAATGTCTGATATTGCCTTCACTTTATAAGTTCCTGAGTTGTGTATGTTATGGTTTGAAACATGCCTGTTTAACCAAAAAAAGGATACTTCTAATGTGAAAAAAATGTTATACACCAAATATGTTGTTTTGTTCAAAAACCCTTTTCTAACGCACATGTGAATGTGCTTTGAGTAAAATGTTTTCTACTCAGCAATGTGTGGCTTCTTCTTTCAATGTTCAATAGCAATTTTTGTAGAAAGGTAGTGTTTACAGTGACAATGGGGGTTATTTATTAAAGGCAAATCCACTTTGCACTACAAGTGCAGTTTCAAGTGCACTTTTGCAGTGCACTTGGAGTGCAAAGTGGAATTTCCTTTAGTAGCTATAAATCCCACAGTGCTTTATTATTATTATTATTATACAGGATTTATATAGCGCCGACAGTTTACGCAGCGATTTACCACACTAGGGCAGACAGTACAAGTACAATACAATTCAATACAGGAGCGATCAGAGGGCCCTGCTCATTAGAGCTTACAATCTAGGAGGGAGGGTCAAGTTGTACAAAGGGTAATAGCTGTGAGGGATGAGCTAATGGAGAAAATAGTGCAGTTGTTAGATGGAGGCAGGATAGGCTTCTCTGAAGAGGAAAGTTTTCAGGGATTGCCTAAAAGTGGATAAAGTTGGAGACAGTCTGACAGATTGGGGTAGGGAATTTCAGAGGATGGGCAAGGCTCGGGAGAAGTCCTGGAGGCGGATATGGGAGGAGGTGATGAGGGAGCTAGAGAGCAGGAAGTCTTGGGAGGAACGGAGATGGCGATTAGGTTGGTATTTTAAGACTAGGTTAGTGATGTAGCTGGGGGCAGAGTTGTGGATGGCTTTGTAACTTATTGTTAGTATTTTGAATTTAATTCGTTGGGTGAGTGGTAGCCAATGGAGGGATTGGCAGAGAGGGGTAGCAGACACTGAGCGGTTTGTAAGGTGGATGAGTTTGGCAGCAGCATTCATGATGGACTGAAAGGGGGATAGTCTATTTAAAGGTAAGCCAATGAGGAGTGAGTTGCAGTAGTCAAGGCGAGAGATAACCAGGGAGTGAATCAGGAGCTTTGTGGTTTCATTGGTTAGAAAGGGACGTAGTTTAGGGATGTTGCGGAGGTTGAGGCGGCAAGCTTTGGAAAGTGATTGGATGTGGGGCTGAAAGGAGAGTTCAGAGTCCAGGATAACACCTAGTACCCTGACATGTGGGGACGGGTGGATGGTTTTGCCATTGCTCTTGACAGAGAAGTCGGGGGAAGAGGAACGTGGGGTAGGAAATATTATAAGCTCAGTTTTGGACAAGTTGAGTTTGAGGAAGTGGTGTGACATCCATACAGATATGTCGTTTAGTAAGTTAGTGATGCGTGAGGAGACGGATGGAGTGAGTTGAGGGGTGGAGAGATATATTTGTGTGTCATCAGCATAGAAATGATATTGAAAGCCGTGAGAGGCTATCAGCTGACCCAGGGAAGAGTTGTAGATTGAAAATAAAAGAGGTCCAAGAACAGAACCTTGGGGGACCCCGACAGAGAAAGGAAGAGGAGTGGAGGAAGTAGAATTGTAAGTGACACTGAAGGTGCGTTGGGATAGGTAGGATGAGAGCCACTGAAGAGCACAGTCACGGAGACCGAGGGAGTAAAGTTTTTTGAGGAGGAGGGGGTGGTCAACCATGTCAAAGGCAGCTGAAAGATCCAGAAGTAGGAGTACAGAATAGTGTCCGTTGGTTTTTGCAGTTAGTAGGCCATTTGTGAGTTTTAAAAGAGCAGTTTCTGTGGAGTGTTGAGGGCGAAATCCAGATTGAAGGGGATCAAGAAGGTTATTTTTAATGAGGTGGTCACTCAGTTGGTTGTAAACCAGGCGTTCAAGGAGTTTAGAGGAAAAGGGGAGCAAGGAGATTGGGCGTAGGTTGTTAAGATTGGTAGGGTCCAAGGACGGCTTTTTGAGTATGGGGGTGACCAGTGCATGTTTTAGAGCATCGGGGAAGATGCCAGAGGTGAGGGAGAGATTGAAGATGTGGGTTAGAGGGTGTAGGATGGGGTCAGAGGGTGACCGTAGCATTTGAGAGGGAATAGGGTCCAGGGGACAGGTGGTTAGGTGGGCGATAGAAAGGAGTTTAGTAACTTCATCTGTAGTAGTAGATTTGAATAGGGGGAGTGTCAGTTGTACCTGTTGACATGGGGTCTTAGCTGGGGGAGATACCTGTAGAATGGAGATTTCATCATGGATTGTATCAATCTTGTTTTTGAAGTGATTAGCGATTTCCTGGGCAGTGAGTAAGTCAGTGGGTGGAGGCGGTGGAGGACAAAGTAGAGAGTTGAAGGTAGAGAAGAGTTTACGGGGATTGGATGAGAAAGTGTTAATAAGAGTTGTAAAATAGGTTTGCTTGGCAGTGTGGAGGAAAGAATAGTATATTTGGAGGGCAGATTTGTATTGGTTGAAGTCTTTGAGAGACTTAGTCTTGTGCCACAGATGCTCAAGAGCGCGACTACGTTTTTTGAGAATTTTAGTATCATCTGTTTGCCAGGGTTGTAGGGGTCGAGGCCTGATTCTGCGTGTAGTGAGGGGAGCGAGCTTGTCCAGGGTGGAGGACAGAGATTTATTGTAGATGGACATGGCTTGGTTGGGGCAGGACAGGGGAGAGATTTTGTCATAGAGGTGGTCAGTAGTAGAATAGAGGAGACAGGAGTTGAAGTTGTGAAAGTTTCTACGGGTGATGGTTAGGCGATTGGAGGGAAAGGTGGTGGAAGACAGGGGGAGAGAGAAACTAATAAGGTGGTGGTCGGAGAGAGGAAAAGGATTGTTTGAGAAGTTGCATGGAGTGCATAGGTAGGAGAATACAAGGTCAAGGGTGTTGCCATCAGAGTGAGTAGAAGCCTGTACCCATTGCTTCAGGTCAAATGAAGAGGTTAGACTAAGAAGTTTAGAAGTAGCAGGAGTGTTTGTATTAGCGGGGATGTTGAAATCACCGACAAGGATTGTGGGAATATCCGAAGAGAGAAAGTAGGGTAGCCAGGCAGAAAACTCATCAAGGAAAGTCGATAATGGTCCAGGGGGCCGGTAGATCACAGCAATTCTTAGGGAAGTAGGAGAGAATAGACGTATACAGTGGGCTTTGAATGATGAGAGGGAAAAAGAGGGAGGAGGGTGAATAACCTGGAAGGTGCTCTGGGGGGATAGGAGGAATCCCACTTCACCTCCCTTGCATCCATTAGGCCTAGGGGAGTGAGTCCAGTGAAGGCCACCCTGGGAAAGGGGAGCAGGAGAAGGGGTGTCATATTCGTGGAGCCAGGTTTCGGTGAGAGCAAGTAGATTAAAGGAATTAGTGACAAAGAGGTCATGAACAGCAGTGAGTTTGTTGCAGACAGAGCGGGCGTTCCAGAGGGCACAAGAGAGAGGGAGGCTGGCTTGGGAAGAAGAGGAATGGAGACTAAATTGTGTAGACTGCGTCTACTGCCAGAGGGTGTAGGGTGATGGTGATGGGTGTGTTGGGCACAGTTAAATAAGGGAGGCCCAGGGTTTGGGGAAATATCTCCAGCGATTAGGAGAAGCAGAAGAGTGAGGGAGGTAATATGAGAATATGATTTGTATGATGGGACATGCTTTAGTATCCTGGGGGGTATGTTAGCAAGTGGGCTTAGAGTTAGAAAGAGGTGATGAGTGCAGTAGTAGGGGGAGGGGAGAAGTGAGGGTGATATGTACAGATTGTGTGGTGGAGCAGAGGGATGTAGAAAAGAGAGCTTGAGGAGAGAGGCTGCAATTGTGAAGTGGAGGAGAGGTAAAGAGAGCATGTTTCAGAGAAGGTGAGATAATATGAAAATGAGATCACCTGCAATCTGCTATGGTTAGCTTTGTGCAAATCGCTGAAGTGCAAGAGCAGAAGTGCCACTTATTTTCAGAACCCCACTTCTTTGGAAGAACCCCCTGTATGTGCAGCCCCCTGTATGTTCCCCCGTAAAGAAGGCCTTGTTATATACTGTGTTGGGTGTGGATGGAATCTGGCAATTAATCAATTAGGAGGGGATATTAGGAACACAGCAAGCAGGGCATAACTTTCACACCACAATCAAACTGCAAGGGGACTAAAAGGCCAAAATTGTAAAGATAAGGAAACCCATAATTTAGGTAAGGCTTAATGGCTAAATAAACATTGAAATAATGTGAGCATGGCTACAGATGTAGTTGAGACAGCGGTCAGTCAATTTTCAGTTTGCAGGACATGGGAATATAAACGCAGATTACCAAAAATGTCTATAAGCGGTCAGTCAATTTTCAGTTTGCAGGACATGGGAATATAAACGCAGATTACCAAAAATGTCTATAAGCGGTCAGTCAATTTTCAGTTTGCAGGACATGGGAATATAAACGCAGATTACCAAAAATGTCTATAAGCGGTCAGTCAATTTTCAGTTTGCAGGACATGGGAATATAAACGCAGATTACCAAAAATGTCTGTAAGCGGTCAGTCAATTTTCAGTTTGCAGGACATGGGAATATAAACGCAGATTACCTGTGAAGAGAAAAGAAAATGTTCAGATGGATGCTGTAAGAGCAGAAGTGCCACTTATTTTCAGAACCCCACTTCTTTGGAAGAACCCCCTGTATGTGCAGCTTTATAATTTGCCACAATCAGGCCGTTTTCGTGACTCCACACATTTCAGTCATGGTTCTGAAAATGATGAATATTTTTATCAGTAATGCATTACATACATTAATAAGCAGACCCACAACATAATAGTTCGCTGAAGAAGAGATTGTCACCTCATGTATACAATAAATTACGTTTGCAATATTGAACAAAAAGGGAAAAGAGAAAAGCCCATTGGATAACCTAGGAGCCAGTTAAAAGAAACAGAAGCAGTAAATCAAAGTAAATATTATTTGCGTTTAAATAAAAAAATTATTTTTCACATGTTTGTTAAACATTTTGTGGCATATCAATGGCCCCCCTACCCGCAAAGTACTCTAGATACTTTTCACAAACTTCACAGGCGCTTTAGGGGGGCAAGCCAGGACAGCCAGCTTCAAGAGCCGTCAGAGTTGTCGTATCCGGTAATAAGGCGGCCTCAGTCCCAACTGAGGCCACATAGTTCGATGCATTTTTTCTTAAAAAGTTACGCAATATGCAGCATGCCATAATGATTTGATTGATTTTATATTCCGCCATGTTTATTGCAGTAAGGAATAGGTGGAACCAGCTGGCCATTATTCCGAAGGCATTTTCCACCACTCTTCTGGCTCTGGCCAGCCGGTAGTTAAAAACCCTCTGCTCTGGGATGAGGGTCCTCATGGGGAATGGCTGCATCAGGTGTTCACCCAGACCAAATGCTTCATCAGCGACAAAGACGAACGGGAGTCCTTCCACGTTCTCTTCAGCAGGTGGCAATCCCAAGCCAACATTCTGGAGCCGTCTATAAAATTCGGTCTGGGCGATGACTCCACCATCTGACATCCGGCCATTCTTCCCCACGTCAACGTACAGGAACTCATATGTCACCGACACCCCCACCAACATCACTATACTATTAAAACCCTTAGTTATAGTTATAATAGTATGACCCCGAGTTGGGGGGTGGGACGATGTGGACGTGCTTCCCATCTTTTGCCCCTCCGCAGTTGGTAAAGTTTATTCCTGTGGCGTTGAAGGAAACTGTGGAGTGAAACAAGAAAAGAAATATTAGTCATTTTGCACATAAACATTGCAAGCAGATTAGACACAAACATTCTTGGCCAAAATCAGTATTAACATTTATTTGAAGGAGTATTTGAAGACAAAAATATAAGGTCCACTTATCAGATGCCTCACCCCCTCTGATGGCCCATTGTAAAAATTTTAGGGGGGGATGGTTTGGACAGGTAACCCTCTCCACTTTATTGAGAGCTGAATGCATAAATAATGTGTGTTACTTTGGCCAGCCCCTCCTTACTTACACTATTGGCAGCCCAGTGGACAGGTAAGAAGTGTCATAATACAAAAGCACTTTTTACATTATGCAATTACCTATCAAGATAATGGGAGAACAAAACTTTAAACAGTACCATTTGAAAGTATTCAGGCAGGCCCTTTCACTACATGCTTTGGTGAATTCATCAATAAATATGACCACAAAAGAGGTAGGTATAGTGTGTATGGGTTGGGCAAAGTCAGCAGAGAGAGGATTGGTATCGGTTGACTTAGCGGTTGGGGGGAGGGAGGGTTCAAAATGATTTTTGGACCCCCAAAAAAGCCTCTAGGACTCTGCATGAATTTAAGGACACAAATAACATTAGTACACATTTTAGGGGGTGTTTAGGGTAAAGCACTGCTATGGAGCTGACAAAATACATTAAGTGACTAGACTAGGTGTGTATGGGCCCAGAATAGCATGCTGGGGAGGTTAGTGAAGGCAAATATTGATGAAGGACAAAAAAAGGAAGTTTAAAAGCTTCCAGCATGCATGAGGACAAAGGGGACATTCACGGCATATTACAATCATGGTAATTAGGGAATGATGAAATAAATACAATACATTAGTAAACAATAAATACATAGAATGTGATGTTAAAGGATAAAACTTACCTTAATATAGTCCTTCTGCAGGACCTGAATGATGGCAGAACAGGTCTCTGGAATAATGATCCCCAGAGCCTGGGGGGAGGTGCCTGTTGAGAACTTGATGTCCTGCAGAATTCTCCCTGTCGCCAAGTACCGCAACGTGGTGACTAGCCTCTGTTCAGGAGTGATGGCTTGCCACATGCCGGTGTCCTGCCTGCTAATATAAGAGGACAGCAAAGCAAACAAACGATGAAAAACGGGGTGGATCTCCTGCAACAAAGGCATATGAGAGAATTGGTCAAACTGGAGCAACCAATTCTTCGTCTATGAACATCTCCCCACCCTGTTCATGGACTGGGCTTGGGTCACAGCAAGAACCCCAACACCAAGCCCCCACACAGCATGAACTCTATGACGAGTATGTAACCACAACATGGCTTCAAAACGGTTGGCTGGTCAGAACGAACTAACAGAAAGCACTGAAAAACAGAAAGGCCTGAGAAGAGCGAACTGAAAATCAGAAACGAGTGGACAAAAATGCACTGACAATAAAAAATACGTACTATAATAATAATACGCACTGACAAACAAATGTGAATTGACTACACACACTGAAGAACAGATACAAACCCACAAGCACAAACTGAAGAGCAGTAACTATCTGAAAAGCATGAGGCTGAAAAGCGCGAATCGCCTCTCACCCAACTTCTACTAACACGAGATAAACAAAAGATTAGCAGAAGGAGCCCAAAGGGTTGCACACTTGATTTGATACTTCCCTTTTATAGTGCTGTCGTACGTGTTGTACGTCAACATATTCTTGACGTTCGCAATTTCCGACAAACTTTGTGTGACCGTGTGTATGCAAGACAAGTTTGAGCCAACATCTGTCGGAAAAAATCCATGGATTTTGTTGTCGGAATGTGCAATCGTGTGTACGCGGCATAAGTGGACCATAACGGAAAGCCACCATATAAACCTTGAAGTAAAAATGCTTTATAAGATAATCAAGACAAAACAATAACAACTCCAGGTCATGTCACCTCACAGGACTATTTATTATACAAAAATATATAATCAGATAGGCTTATCTATCACCACTAAAACTCCACTCATTGTATTGCCCCAAATTCTTCGGGGTTTTGCTTTAAAAATAAGCCCTCTGTCCCACGGAGGTGACAAATAGTATATTTGTGCATATACGCTTTAAAACCACAAAGCTATCTACTTTTCCAGCTAAGGCTATGTCATAAAAACTTGGTTACACTTTTCCTTTATCTTAGATCTCCAAACATATTTTATATACTGTACATAGATGTTTCCCCCCAAGAAGACATCCAGGAATTACTGCATTATAATCGGTGGCTAATATACTCTATATATCAGAGTTGCACAAGTCAGTGTTAAAGATCCAGCCCTTATACTAAATATACAGTATCTCACAAAAGTGAGTACACCCCTCACATTTTTGTAAATATTTTATTGTATCTTTTCATGTGACAACACTGAAGAAATGACAATGTAAAGTAGTGAGTGTACAGCTTGTATAACAGTGTAAATTTGCTGTCCCCTAAAAATAACTCAACATACAGCCATTAATGTCTAAACCACTGGCAACAAAAAATGAGTAAACCCCCTGAGAGAAAATGTCCAAATTGGGCCCAGTTAGCCATTTTCCCTCCCCAGTGTCATGTGACCCATTAGTGTTACAAGGTCTCAGGTGTAAATAAGGAGCAGGTGTGTTATATTTTGTGTTATCGCTCTCACATATTGGCCATTGGAAGTTCAACATTTCACCTCGTGGCAAAAACTCTCTGAGGATCTGAAAAAAAGAATTGTTGCTCGACATAAAGATGGCCCAAGCTCTAAGAAGATTGCCAAGACCCTGAAACTAAGCTTCAGCATGGTGGCCAAGACCAAAAAGTGGTGTAACAGGACATGTTCCACTGAATGCATGTGCTCAGCATCATATCCAGAGGTTGTCTTTGGGAAATAGATGTATGAGTGCTGCCAGCATTGCTGCAGAGGTTGAAGGGGTGGGGGGTCAGCCTGTCAGTGCTCAGACCATACACCACACACTGCATCAAGTTGATCTGCATGGCTGTCATCCTAGAAGGAAGCCTCTTCTAAAGATGATGCACAAGAAAGCCCGCAAACAGTTTGCTGAAGACAAGCAGACTAAGGAAATGGATTACTGGAACCATGTCCTGTGGTCTGATGAGACCAAGATAAATTTATTTGGTTCAGATGGTGTCAAGCGTGTGTGACAGCAACCAGGTGAAGAGTACAAAGTGGTGGGAGTGTCATGGTCTGGGGCTGCATGAGTGCTGCCGGCACTGGGGAGCTACAGTTCATTGGGGGAACCAGGAATGCCAACATGTACTGTGACATACTAAAGCAGAGCATGATCCCCTCCCTTTGGAGACTGGGCCACAGGGCAGTATTCCAACATGATAACGACCCCAAACACACCTCCAAGATAACCACTGCCTTGATAAAGAAGCTGAGGGTGATGGACTGGCCAAACATGTCTTCAGACCTAAACCCTATTGAGCATCTGTGGAGGATCCTCAAACGGAAGGTGGAGGAGCGCAAGGTCTCTAACATCCACCAGCTCCGTGATGTTGTCATGGAGGAGTGGAAGAGGACTCCAGTGGCAACCTATGAAGCTACGGTGAACTCCATGCCCAAGAGGGTTAAGGCAGTGCTGGAAAAATATGGTGGCCACCCAAAATATTGACACTTTTGGCCCAATTTGGACATTTTCACTTTTGTTGTCAGCAGTTAAGACGTTAATGGCTGTGTGAGTTATTCTGAGGGGTCAGCAAAATTACACAAGCTTGTTATACAAGCTATACACTCACTATTCTACATTGTAGCAAAGTGTCATTTCTTCAGCATTGTCAAATGAAAAGATAGAATAAAATATTTACAAAAATGTGAGGAAAATCCTTGAATTATTAGGGAGATATGGTAGGCAGGGTTTTAAAGTGGTTGTGAAGCCTAAACATTTTTAACTTAATGCATTCCTGGCATTAGGGTAGAAAATGTTGAGGAGCTGGCATCCCCACTCAGCTCCCTCCTTTTACTTACCTTTTTCTTACCTTAGCCCTCATTCGATCCATCGCCGTGCACATCTGCAGCTCTTCTCTCCCCTCACTTTCAGCTTTCGCTGGCTTTGCTGGGGCACGAGGAGCCATTGGCTCCCATTGCTGTCAATCAAAGCAGTGACGAGGGAGTGGGGGGCGATTGATGGTGTCATCGGACACAGCAGTGGGGCTCAGGCGTGAGCGCGCACGAGTGCCCCATGGGAAGTGGCTTCCCATGGGGGCACTGGACAGAGGGGAGGGGCCAGGAGCAACGGCGGGGGACCCAAAAAGAGGAGGTTTGTGCCGCTCTGTGCAACTCCATTGCACAGAGCAGGTAAGGATAGACATGTTTGTTATTTTTTTTTTTACAAATTTACCTTTACAATCACTTTAAGTGTGACAGGTATACCTATTTGATTTTATATTTTTGTATAATAAATAGTTCTTAGAGGTGACATGGCTTGTGAAGGTTATTGTTTTGTTTTGACTATCTTATACAGTATTATTTCTTTATAAGATTATTACAGTAGCTGTTCATTGTAGTCTAATGACAGTGTTTTTTCTTTGGTTGAGTACTAAAGTAAAGGCTAATAAAGGGGAGGTTTCCTAAAATGTGTACCAATGGATTGAAGGGTGAGGGTCATAGGTGCTCTTGGAATTGGCTCCTGATTTCTCTAGCAGGTGGATGGCTTTATTTATTTATTTTTCTTGCGTCTGACAGCTGAAGCTTGAAGTGGTTCTAAAGCTTGGATATTTTTTGCCTTAACCGCTTGCCAACCAGTGAACGCCGATGTACATCGGCAGAATGGCGCTGGTAGGCAAAAGGGAGTACAGGTACATCCCCTGACTGTGACCGAGGGTCCCGCGGACTCGATGTCCGCTGGGTGCCTGCGATCATGTCACGGAGAGGAAGAATGGAGAGATGCTTTTGTAAACAAAGCATTTCCCCATTCTGCCTAGTGACAGGACAGAGATCACAGCTCTCTGTCATCGAGAGCAGTGATAACATTCCTGTGTGTTAAAGCCCACCCCCCTCACAGTTAAAATCACTCCCTAAGACACACTTAATCCCTTTACTGCCCCCTAGTGGTTAACCCCTTCACTGCCAGTGTAATTTACACAGTAATCAATGCATTTTTATAGCATTGATCGCTGTATAAATGACAATGGTCCCAAAATAGTGTCAAAAATGTCCGATGTGTCCGCCATAATGTCAAAGTCCCCATAAAAATCGCAGATCGCCACCATTACTAATAAAAAAATAAATAAATAAATAAAAGTATCCCCTATTTTGTAGACGCTATAAATTTTGCGTAAACCAATCAATATACGCTTATTGCTTTTTTTTTTTACCAAAAATATGTAGAAGAATACATATCGGCCTAAACTGAGGAAATTTTTTTTATATATATTTTGGGGGGATATTTATTATAGCAAAGAGTAAAAAATATTGTGTTTTTTTCAAAATTGTCGCACTTTTTTGTTTATAGCGCAAAAAATAAAAACCGCAGAGGCGATCAAATACCACCAAAAGAAAGCTCTATTTGTGGGAAAAAAAGGACGTCAATTTTGTTTAGGTACAACATTGCACAACCGCGCAATTGTCAGTTAAAGCAACTCAGTGCCAAATTGCAAAAAGTGCTCTGGTCAGGAAGGGGGTAAAATCCTCCGGGGCTGAAGTGATTAAGACATTCCCTGCATTAAAGTGGATGTAAACCCAATTCATGAAATTTGAGCTGGGTATATACTGTATATCTGCAAAGTACTAAGTCCAATAGCTTTGTCCTGCTCCATTCTTCAGCCTGATACCTTTTGGCAACCTCTTCGAGATGGGAGCCTGAAGTGTGTATCAGGAGAGGTTGCTATAAATGGTTTAGCACACAGCTAAACTATTCACAGGCAACCTCTGCATGTGTGGGGAGGGGCTGTGTGCCTTTCCTCCAATCAGCAGTCTCACAGTGTCTCACAGTGTATCGGAATAACCCACTCCTACAGATGAATCAGGAAGAGAAAAGGGATCTGCCCTTTCCAAACAGTATATAAAGGTGAAGACAGCAGATATACATGTAAAACTTATACAGGGAGATTTGTTTCATCTCTGTGTATCATTTGAGGCTGTTCACTTCACTGGGTATATGACAGGATTTACATCCACTTTAAGGTAAAAAATTGTTCCAGCATTTGTATCACCTCCTCTCCCCTTTATAGTCTTATCTCGATCCAGCGCTGTGCCTGTCTGCAGCAGCTCTTTCATCTCTCTCTGCTCCCAGAGGCAGCAGTGGGAGTGATTGGCTTCTGCTGCTGTCAATCAAATCCTGGGAGAAGAGAGCAGAGGGCAGGGCCGAGCCGTGCTTTGTGCATCAACAGATGACCCTTAGAGCTTGGGATAGAGCCCTCAGGTGTATTACCATAGGAAGCTGCTTCCTATGGTGGCACAGTGAGAAGAGGAGCCAAGAGCGCTGGCATGGGACCCCATAAAAGGAGGTTCAGGGTCACTCCATGCAAAACACAAAACCATTGCACAGAGCAGGTAAGTATAACATGTTTGTTATTTTATTTATAAAAAAAGTACTTTTAAAAATCCTTTAAGCATGCTGGCTCACCCCCCAGTCTGATACTCAAGCATCAGACTCTTCCTGTACTGTGCTTGTGCTTATTCTTTCAACCGTCTCTTTGAGTGCAATACTTTTAGCCTTATTTATTTTATTGTGTCATTAAATATTACATTATTTGGATCTTGTTTAGGTATTTTCTTTTATGTTTCTTTGCAGGACTGTACAAAGTTACCTGAAAGATGTACAGACATTAGCATCACTGTGACAATGACACAAGATGCAGCTACTCTAACTGAAGCAACTGGTTATAATAAAAAAAAAGTCAAAGGAAATTGGGTTTTGGATAGAGTGAGCATGGACCCAAACCTCTATTGAGTCTCTATTACTCCCTATGTCCCTGTTGGGAAAATGTTTTACTTATTTCCTGTCCATGTGGCAGAGGTCAGTGGCATAGTCTTGGCATAACCAGAATCAGTGGTGTGAAGTATGGTAACAGCTGACACAAATGCTAGTTCATGTACTTAAATGTAAGGATAGTTTTTCCTCCCACTGGCACTAATATAAGGGGTTGTGTCCTCTTACTGACCACCAGTGTAAGGGGCAGCATTCCACCCAAATTACCACAAATATAAGAGGCTGTATTAATCCCACTGACACCAATAATTGACAGTCTTCCTTCCAATAGCCACACATTAAAGGTCAGTGTTCCTCTCAGAGGCCACCAATGTAAGGGGAAGTCTACCCACTAGCACTGACATTCTTCCTAGTGACTACCAATGTAAGTGGCATTCTTCTCCTCAGTGACCACCAATGTAAAGTGTAACTTTCTACTACCACTAACCATCATTGTAAGGGACTGTACATAACACGTTCCTAAAATTATACACCTTGAGATCTATGCTATATTTTACATACTCCTTATCTCCATAAGCTGTTCATAACTCCTACAGTATATATTATTGTGTATATACTGTATCTGTTAAACTCTGCACTCTGTACGCTAGGCTGTCTGTTACACATTTATAATCAATGCACTGTATATTCCATATCATATATTACATACCACTGCATGGGGCTATACATTATATACTCCAAGTAGTCCTTGAGTATACTGAAAAAGTTTAGGTTTTCAAAAATAATTCTTTGTTCACTTTTGGCAAACTAGTTAATGCATGCTTTGAGGATACAAGAGCTGCGGCACTATTTAGTGTGATTGACCATGCCCTCCATACACAAGGTCACCTTTTGAAATCTTGGGGCCCCATAAAGCCTACATGACAGGGACTCCCTTCCTTTCCTTGCTTGGTGTGACTAGTGTCAGTGTGGGACAGTACATTTAAAAATGTAATGTGCTTTATGCAGTGCAGGGCAGTGTAGCAGCAGAGCAGTCAATGAGCAGTATATAGTAAACAGGCAGTAAGTGAGCAGTATGTAGTGGCAGGGCAGTGAGCAGTATGCAGTCATAGAGCAGAGAGCAGTATGTAGTGGTAGCACAAAGAACAGTATAGCTTGATAGGACAGTCACTAAGCAGTATGTAGTGGTCAGAGGCGTACCTAGGGTCTCCAGCACCCTTGGCGAGAATCTGTATCGGCGCCCCTCCCACCCCCCGGCACCCCCTCTTCATTAAAGATTTAGAATTTCAGTTGTTCGTTTTTTAAATCAAATTTCCTTTAATTTTGAATTGTCTGCATATCCATTAAAGATTCTGCCACATATTTTTGGTAAAAAAAATCCCAATAAGTTTATTTTGATAGGTTTGTGCAAAAGTTATTGCATCTACAAACTAGGGGAAAGATTTAGATCATTTTTTTTTACTAGTAATAGTGGCAATCTGCAATTTTTAGTGGGACTGCAACATTGCGGCGGACAGATCGGACACCTAACTGACATTTTTGACACTTTTGGGGGGACCCGTGACATTACTACAGTTATCAGTGCTAAAAATATGCACTGTTACTGTGATACTGACACTGGCAGGGAAGGGGTTAACACCAGGGGAAATCAAAGGGTTAAATGTGTAGGGGTGTCAATAGAAAGTTAACTACACCCCAGATCAGTTTGCATATCGCAGTGCGATCTGTCAGTTTTGGCAGGAATCGGATCGCATAGGTGTGAACACCCATGCAATCCGATTCTGCTGCGGACCAAAAAAGGGTCCTGTGTGACTTTGGTCCCAATGCAATGTAAATTCAGCCATACAATCTGTATGGCTGAATTTGCATTGCACAGACATAGCATGTGATTTACACTGCAGTGTGGTGCAAATCACATGCAATGTCGGACATCGCATATATGTGAACCGGTCCTAAATATACATTAGTTTTGCATTAGTTAGTAATGCATCATTACATGTGTTTTTTCACATTTGATGTTTCTACCAGAGTCTCACTGTCACAAAGGTGTAAATTCAAATACAATTGTCAGTTCAGTTGTGACCTATCTACCTAACTTCACGATAGTTGGCACTGACTCACTGGCACACCGAGATGAGTTCACTGACACTTGACTGTCTAGTTCACCAACACTTGACTGTCTTCCCGGGCCTTCTCCACACCGTGCTGCATGCTGGAGAAAAAGATGAAATCAGAAGATGGAGGGACAGGAGGAGGTGGATGGAGCCAGCCAGCCTGTCAGGGATCTACCAGCACCAGACCGGGGCCCTTGCATGCGCCTATGCGCCGGCGCGCCCCTGTACAGACGTGGCATCAAACTGCTGCGGGTGCGTGCGCGCGCGCGTTCACGTTAGTGCCGGTTTGCCGCCATTGAGCACATAAAAGTTCCCCTGTTCCATGGGAACATCGCTGCTTCGTCTCAGCTCTGTGATTCTGTTTGAACCTGCATCTGATTGTCTGCTACCTGATTTGGCCCGGCTTGTTTGACCATCCGACCTGCTCCAAACCCGACCCGGCCTGCCTGACCACTCTGCTGTCTTTACCTGCTACCGTTGCCAACCTCTGCTTGTTCACCGACTCTGCCTCTGCCTGCCGTGATTACCTGTATCAGCTACCTGCCGACCCGGACTGTCTGACCCTGCTTGTGCCTGCTACTCCCTCTTGCTGTTGCACCTTCAGCTTCAGCTCCTGTGATCTCTCACCTCCAGTGTGTCAAGTCTGCTGCTGCTTCCAGTCTCCAGCTCACCTGCAGTCCAGCCATCCCAGGAGGGATCTCTACCTCAACATCAGAGACTATACTCCAACAGGCACTCCTACCCCACTGCGCTCAGGAGACCACTGTCCCCACTCCAGTGGCTCCTGAACCAGTGTTGTATGAGAGGTCTTCTCCTACAAGTCAGGCTCTACTACCAGGTACCAAACAGTACGAAGCAGCCATGACCGAGCCTGCAGGAGATACCTCTCCGTTGAAAGAAATATGCACACACCTTGTGGCCCTCACTCAAGCCGTACAATCCCTCCAGGATAACTACAACAGATTGGAAGGACAAGTCCAGAACCTTGCAGAGCCTAACCCCCTGGCCTCCTCTTCAGCCGCAACTCCTGCACAGACTGCTTCAGGTCCTTCCGTTGTGATGCTTCCACCTGAACCAAGGGTTCCCACTCCTGATAGATTCTCTGGAGACCGGGCCAATTTCCGGGCTTTTTGCAACGCCTGCCAGCTCTTCTTCGCACTACAGCCCCGAACTTTCTCACTGGAAGCCACCAAGGTGGGGTTCGTGATCTCCCTCCTACAAGGGGAACCTCAGACCTGGGCTCATCGATTACTTGAGGGGGACTCAGCCCTAACCCAGTCCTTATCTTCTTTCTTTGAAGCCATGGCACAATTATACGAAGACCCTCAACAGACTGCCACAGCTGAATCAGCTCTGTTCGCGCTCCAGCAAGGCCGCAGACCTGCGGAGGACTATATCACGGACTTCAGGCGTTGGAGCGCGGACACTCAGTGGAATGATGTGGCCCTGCGTCACCAGTTCCGCTTGGGTCTATCTGAAGGACTAAAAGATGAACTTGCCCGAGTGGGTGTACCAAATACTCTTGAGGCTTTGATTACCTTGACCATTCAAATTGACCGACGTATCCGGGAACGTCGATCTGAACACTCTGCCCTACAATCCCGCCCGATTTGGATGACAGCAAGAGCACCAGTTCCTGCAACACGCTACTTACCCTCACCTAGTTTGAATCTAGTTAATGCCACGCCTGACTCTTCGGAACCTATGCAATTAGGACTGATGCAACCTGCCTTATCGCCTGAAGAACGGGCCCGACATCGGCAACTCAATCTGTGCCTCTATTGCGGTGGAACTGGGCACTATGTCCTTAACTGTCCAGTCAAAATAAGTAAGTGCCCATCTCCTGTGTATACCAGTCTCTCTGCTCTGTCAATGAATTCTACCCACATTGCCCTTCCTCTTTCATTACAGCTTCAAGAAGGGACAATACCGGTCAACGCCATCATTGATTCCGGAGCATGCAGCTGCTTTATTGATTCAAACTTTGCCAGCCAGCATAACATCCCATTACGGACCAAAACCCATGGACTCGCTGTATTTCTAGCTGATGGATCCCGCATCAGATCAGGACAAGTAACTCAGGAAACCCTGCCTCTGTCTGCTTCTACTTCCTCCCAACACAAGGAACTGCTGGTTCTTGATGCCATCTTCTCTCCTGTGTTTCCCATCATCCTGGGCATTCCTTGGCTGCAGGCCTACAATCCATACATTCATTGGACATCTGGAGAAGTAAAATTTCCATCTTCTTACTGTCAAGAACACTGTTTTAAGAAAGATTCGGATTCCTCATCCACTCTACTTTGTCTGGACACCGACCAGAAACTTTGCCAGCTCATACCTAAACAGTATCATGAATTCATTGATGTTTTCAGTAAGAAGGGGGCAGACTCTCTTCCACCTCATCGCCCCTACGACTGCCCCATTGAATTGCTGCCAGGATCCGAAATTCCATTTGGACGCATTTTTCCATTATCAGAAAAAGAACAAGAAGTACTAAAAACATATATAGATGAAAACCTGGCCAAAGGTTTTATACGCCACTCTACCTCCCCAGCTGGTTCCAGAATATTTTTCGTCACTAAGAAAGACAAGTCTCTCCGTCCATGTATAGACTATCGAGAACTAAACAAAATCACGGTCAAAAATCGGTATCCCCTACCCTTGATACCTGAACTCTTCCAAAAATTAAGGACTGCCGTCATTTTCACTAAACTTGACCTGAGAGGGGCATATAATTTGATCCGCATCCGGGCTGGGCATGAGTGGAAGACAGCGTTCCGAACCCGATTCGGGCATTATGAATACTTAGTCATGCCCTTTGGACTCTGCAACGCCCCTACGACCTTCCAACACCTGATTAATGATGTTCTCAGGGACTTTCTAGATGTGTTTGTAATCGCATACTTGGACGATATCTTGATTTTTTCAGAATCCCGTGAGTTGCATCAAGAACATGTCTGCAGGGTGTTGGGTCGTCTCCGCTTACACAGACTTTATGCAAAAGCGGAAAAATGCGAGTTCGAACAACAGAGCATTCAATTTCTGGGGTTAATAATCTCTGCAACAGGCATCAAGATGGATCCACAGAAGGTTTCCGCTGTTCTGGACTGGCCGGTACCCCTGGACAAGAAGGGAATTCAGCGGTTTGTGGGGTTTGCGAACTTCTACAGAAAGTTCATCATAACTTTCATAATAATTGCACCCATCACGCAGTTAACCAAACAGAATACCCGTTTTTCCTGGAATCAACTTGCCCAAGACGCCTTCGAAAATCTCAAAAGACTGTTTACCTCAGCACCTATCCTCAGCCATCCTGAACCATCTTTACCGTTTATTTTAGAGGTTGATGCCTCTGAGATTGCGGTAGGTGTGATTCTTTCGCAACGTAAAGGTAGCAAAGATGTACTGCATCCCGTAGGGTTCTTCTCCCGTAAACTCTCTCCTGCGAAGAAAAACTATGACGTTGGTGACCGAGAGCTTCTCACCATTAAGACTGCACTGGAAGAGTGGAGGTACCTGTTGGAGGGGGCTATGCATCCAGTACTAATTTAAACTGACCATAAAAACTTGGAATACTTACGATCTGCCAAACGGCTGAAGCCTCGACAAGCCCGCTGGGCTCTGTTTTTCTCACGTTTTTCCTTCCATATTACTTACCGTCCAGGCTCAAAAAATATTAAACCGGATGCATTATCACGAATGCATGACAATCCTAAGGACTTATCTACTCCTGACACCATCTTACCTGCAAACAGTTTCTTACTACTACAAACAGATTTACTCTCCCAGATTAAGGAAGCATCTTCTGAGTCAGCCAGGCCTAGTGGGATTACTTTGGTAAACAGAGATGGTCTGTTCTGGAAAGGAAGCCAAATTTTCATTCCTGAAGATGTTCGGGTCAGGGTTTTGACGCTTCTCCACGATCATCCACTGGCGGGCCACTTTGGAGTTCGCAAAACCCTGGAACTAGTGTAGCGTACATTCTGGTGGCCCAATATGAAAGACTTTTGTGAAAAATATGTCAGTTCCTGTCTCATCTGCATCCAGAATAAGTCATCCAGGAATCGAGCTTGGGGCCTATTAAAACCGTTACCTGTACCTGACAGACCGTGGAAAATGATTTCTATGGATTTTATTGTGGAGCTTCCATGTTCTGAAGGGTGCTCAGCCATCTTTGTAGTAGTGGACCGTTTAACCAAGATGGCTCATTTTCTACCTTTAAGGGGAACCCCGTCTGCCATCGAAACTGCTCGTATATTTGTCAAGGAGATCATCAGACTTCATGGAGTACCTGTAAACATAGTTTCTGATAGAGGGGTTCAATTCACCTCACGTTTCTGGAGAGCCCTGTGTGAAACCCTAAAAATTAAATTGGCCCTGTCCTCGGCCTATCATCCTCAAACGAACGGTCAGACAGAAAGGACCAATCAGACCCTTGAACAATACATCAGATGTTTCACATCTTTCACACAAGACGATTGGGTATCTCTGCTACCCTTAGCAGAATTTGCTTACAATAACGCCAAACATTCTTCCACCGGTCAATCCCCTTTTTTCGCCAATTATGGCTTTCACCTAACCTTTCTACCTGATTTCCTTTCAGAGTCTTCGGTTCCAGCAGTACAAAGTACAGTGGAGTTCCTCAGTCACAACAACCGGTTGTTGCAGGAAGCAGTGTCCAAGGCTCAGGCAGATGGTAAGAGAATCTTCGACCGGAAAAGAAGGGGGGAGCTGAACTTACAGATTGGCGACCAGGTATGGCTTTCTACCAATAATATCAAATTAGCATGTCCTTCTAAGAAGTTGTCACCTAGATTTATGGGACCTTTTCCAGTTAGAAGAAAGATCAATGAAGTGTCTTATGAACTGACTTTACCTGATTTGTTTAAAATACATCCGGTATTCCATGTATCTCTGCTTAAACCTGCTGTACCTGATCCCTTTCCTGCTAGAGGAACAAGACCTCCTGAACCTATTGTAATTAATGGTAGCGAGGAATTTGAGGTTGAGGCTATCCTTGATTGTAGAAGAAGGCAAGGACAAAACCAATTCTTAATCAAGTGGAAAGGCTACGGCCCAGAAAGTAACTCGTGGGAACCGGACAGTAATGTGCATGCTAGGCGTTTAGTTTGCGCCTATTCTTCTACACATCCTGAGAAGAAAAGGCTTTTGGGCATCCGGAGGCTGCCCCTTGGGGGGGGGCAATGTCAGGGATCTACCAGCACCAGACCGGGGCGCTTGCATGTGCCTATGCGCCGGTGCGCCCCTGTACAGACGCGGCATCAAACTGCTGCTGTTGCTGTGCATCAGCGCGTTCGCGCGGATGCGCGCGCGTTCGCGTTAGCGCCGGTTTGGCGCCATTGACTCTGCCTCTGCCTGCCGTGATTACCTGTATCAGCTACCTGCTGACCCGGACTGTCTGACCCTGCTTGTGCCTGCTACTCCCTCTTGCTGTTGCATCTTCAGCTTCAGCTCCTGTGATCTCTCACCTCCAGTGTGTCAAGTCTGCTGCTGCTTCCAGTCTCCACCTCACCTGCAGTCCAGCCATCCCAGGAGGGATCTCTGCCTCAACATCAGAGACTATACTCCAACAGGCACTCCTACCCCACTGCGCTCAGGAGACGACTGTCCCCACTCCAGTGGCTCCTGAACCAGCGTTGTATGAGAGGTCTTCTCCTACAAGTCAGGCTCTACTACCAGGTACCTAACACAGCCTAAATCCACTAGGCGCGGAGGAGGAAGAAGGTAAACCCTCCCTCCTCTGCTCTGATTAAATGCTGGAGGCTGGAGCCTTGGCTGGAAAGTGAGACCAAGACTTCAGCATGCCATTCAGAGTGGAGGAGGAGGGTTACCTTGTTCCCCCTCCTCTCCGCGTTGCGATCTTAGACGTAGCCAGCACCACCACAAAAGGCAGGCACACTCAGAGTCAGGCAGCCGCAGCAGGCTCAGGTTCTCAGGCAGCACTCTGATCTGTCAGTCTGTCAGTCTGTCTGACCTAAGGACCTCTTTAAATTACACAGCCCTTGTACCTCTGGACCCCTTTACATTACACAGCACCTTGCACTTAAGGACCCCTTTATATTACACAGCACCCTGCACCTCTGGACCCCTTTACATTACACAGCATCCTACACCTCTGGACCCCTTTACAATACACAGCACCCTGCACCTCTGGACCCCTTTACATTACACAGCCCTTGTACCTCTGGACCCCTTTACATTACACTGCACCCTGCACCTCTAGACCCCTTTAGATTACACTGCACCCTGCACCTCTAGACCCCTTTATATTACACAGCACTTTGGACCCCTTTACATTACACAGCACCCTACACCTCTGGGCCCCTTTACATTACACAGCACCCTGCACCTCTGGACCCCTTAACATTACACAGCATCCTGAACCTCTGGACCCCTTTATATTACACTGCACCTCTGGTCCCCTTTACATTACACAACACCCTGCCCCTTCGCACCGGACCCCTTTACATTACACAGTACCTTGCACCTAAGGACCTCTTTACATTCCACAGCCCCCTACATCTCTGGACCCCTTTACATTACTCAGCACCCTACACCTCTGGACTCCTTTACATTACACAACACTCTGCACCTCTGGAATGGACCCTTTTACATTACACAACACCTTGCACCTAAGGACCTCTTTACATTACACAGCCCCCTACACCTCTGGACCCCTTTACATTACACAGCACCCTACACCTCTGGCCCCCTTACATTAGACAGCACCCTTCACCTCTGGACCCCTCCCTTTACATTACACAGCACCCTGCACCTCTGGACCCCTTTACATTACACAGCCCCCCACAGCTCTAGACACCTGTATGTTACACGTTCTCTGGACCCCCTGCATGTTACAAAGATACAGTGCAGACCCCCCTCGTTCAGTACAGACCCCCTACAGTGCAGACCCCCCTACAGTACAGACTCCCCTAGAATGCATACCCCCCTACAGTGCAGACCCCCCTACAATACAAACCCCCCTACAGTATAGACCCCCTCCAATACAGAGC
Organism: Lithobates clamitans; assembly: GCA_037952925.1. Taxonomy (NCBI): domain Eukaryota; kingdom Metazoa; phylum Chordata; class Amphibia; order Anura; family Ranidae; genus Lithobates; species Lithobates clamitans. The sequence goes on from JBBGZY010000429.1 coordinate 1,559,366, forward strand.
CCTCTACAATACAGACCCCCCTACAGTACAGACCCCCCCACAGTGCAGACCCCCTACAATACAGACCCCCTTTAGTTCAAATCCTCCCTAAAATACAGACCCCCCCTACAGTACAGACACCCCCTACAGTGCAACCCCCCCTACAGTGCAGATCCCCCTACAGCGCAGACCCCCTCCTACAGTACAGACCCCCCTAAAGTGCAGACCCCCCTTCAGACCCATAATGTACCTCAGCTCAGATGATCAGCATCAGCACGGGACAAGCACAGTCAGCACTCAGCAAGTGTAGACACAGGAGGGGGAGGCAACTTCACTCTGCTCGGCTGTGTGAGACAGTCACAGCCGAGACTTATCAGAGCTGCAGCCACGAGAGCTTGTCAAACCCGCCCGCTGTCTCCGCTGCAGTCGTGGAGGGGCGCATTGGCCTGACACCCCCTAGTGTGTGGCACCATGACCCAGGGTGGCCCGCCCCCCTACTTAGTATGCCACTGGGCCAGCCCACTAACCCAGCAGCAAGCGGCAGTGCTCGGCGCCTGTGCTGAAGTGACTGAAGAACACTGCCAATTGGTGCCCCCCCTCAGGTCTCGCCAACCACTTGGTACGCCCCTGGGAGTAGTGGGGCAATCAATGAGCAGTATGTAGTGATATGGCAGTCAGTGGGCAGTATGTAATGGTTTGGTAGGTTGGTCAGTGAGTAGTATGTAGCAAGCAGAACAGTCAGTGAGCAGTAAGTAGTGGCAGGGTAATGCAGTATGTATTGGTAAGGCAGTCAGTCAGCAGTAGGCAGTGGTAGAGCAGTCAGTGATCAGTATTTAGTGGCAGGGCACTCAGTGAGCAGTATGTAGCAGGCAGAGCAGTATTTAATGGTTTGGTACGGTGGTCAGTGAGTAGTATGAAGCAAGCAGAACAGTCAGCGAGTCATAAGTAATGGCAGGGTAATGCAGTATGTACAGGTAAGGCAGTCAGTCAGGAGTAAGTAGTGGTAGAGCAGTCAGTAATCAGTATGCAGTGGCAGGGCACTCAGTGAGTAGTATGAAGCAGGCAGAGCAGTCAGTGAGCAGTATGCAGTGGCAGGATAGGGCAGCATGTAATGGCAGGCCAATCAGAGGCAGGAACAAGTGGTAAGCTAGGACAGTCAGTGAGGAGTATCCAACTCATATTATGATGCAAGGGAAGTTCCCCAGATCAGGGGCCCCAGAGTGGGATGGTTGAACGGAATTTCTGCCGGGAAATTTATTGCCATTAGTTACATACAGCATGGCTGGGGAAAAAAGACTTGTATGGATGCTATATCTGCCCCTCTTCCTTCCCCATCTTCAGCTACTGAATCAGTGAGCAACTGTATGAGGAGGGGAATAGGTGGTCACACCCTTTGCCCTGCCCATCACTTTTGGCTGCCCGGGCAAAAGCTGCTGAGCATTGCCTGGCTTTTAGCCTCAGGATACTCATGGCACTTCGAAAGGGACATCCAAAACCCTTGGGAGGGGGTGCAATATGAACTCTGGGGAGAGGAGAAAGCCACAGACAGCCCCCACCAGGCTCCCAGCTGACTCAATTGGGCATGGGTTTGGTGCAGAAGGACTGCCTTACGTGCCTATCAGCAGCCCTGTCTGTACAGCTTGATTTTCTCTGTATACCCTTATCTGTCTCAACTGTGTGCCTAAAGGTCTCCAGGTATTTTACAATCCTAGCAGTTCCAGTTACAAGGTAGTAAGATATGCATTGGGATAGCAGCAGAAGACACAACACTTAAGTGCATACTTATAGCAGTTGTTGTGAAGTTTCCCAAACTTTCACTACTGGTTAATGTATCACTTTATTTAAAATACATGTACCAGGACGATATACCTGCAATTAATATTTAGTGAATATAACAAATACTGCTTTATCAATATACTCCTTAATCCCCTCCCATGCCTGGCTATTGGGAATTGAATACTCATTGGCAGAGCAGACACAAAACACAGGTTGGTTCTGGTGAAGTAGAGAGAAAGCATGGGGCAGAACAAGGAGAAAAAGATGTTGGTAAGCCAACATCTCCTCCTCCATTCAAGTGTGTCTTTCTTACTTGTGCTGTAATCATTTCTACACAGGAATATGTAGAATAGATCACAACAAAAGAAGTAAGAAAGACACATTAGGAAGGAAATGACCTAAACTAAAAATTTGATCCTGACACTGACACATACTGTATACAATATGTATTGTACAGGATGGCAGGGATGTGTCCTTTATAGCAGGTATGTTTCCCCATTATTTTAGTTGTGGTCCCTTTAAGGGGGATCATAAGAGACCTTTTTTAGCACTCAGGGCTTTCACTTAAGCACCTGCAGGCTCTTATTTTCATGTAACTGGTCCCCGAAGCCTATGCCTGGCAATCACAGTTGTGAAAAGACACACTTGGCAAGGGATAAAATATGTAGTAAGTAATTGTTCCTAGTACTCTGGGCAAAAACAAGCATTCAGCTCTTGCAGTACAGGGGGAGCCCCACTTCTGGAGTATTTGTTTCTTAGAGTTCAGATTTAAATAATTGTCACTCATGATTGCCTTACTAATTAATTTTGTATTTTATTTTGTGTCACATAGGTATGGTGACAATTGGACCTGAGTCCACAAGGAGGGGATCATTTTTTTCTGACCTGAGTTGTGTTTATATGCAAAAGCACAGAGGATATAAATTGTATTTGTATTCCTCAGTGTTTTTATGAGGTAGCATTATCATGTGGTTTGAATTTCTATTTAGACTATTAATCATGGCTCCATAATAGAGGTAACATTGAGTTCATTATTTTGTGCTTGTGTGGGTCTTTTGGATGGCTTAGCTTTTCTAGGTTTTGAAGATATTTACCCTTTTACCTATAATATTTACCTATTTCCCTGCAAAGTGTAAGTTAATAGATTTTGGGTAGGGCGGGACTTTCATGTCTGTTACGAACCCTTGTAGTATATGGTTCCATTATCACATACCCTACACAAGGTTTACTGTTTCCAGTAAAACATTTGACCCTTTGAAGTTCATATTCTTTTAAGCTTATCTACATTATTTACTGTTTTTATTGCACCCAGAAAAGGTTATATACTATGGCAAATGTTTGCAAATGTTTACTTAACTCTGTTACAAAATAAATAAAAATTCTCTATCACAAAACAAAATACCTGAAGATACAATTTCCTGACTCTAAAGCATGGTACACATGTTTTCTATTGAACCGGCCGATGTAGCCCGACATTCGGCTTGTGTGTACTACCGTGTTTCCCTGTAAATAAGACCTACCCTAAAAATAACACCTACTGTGATATTTGGGAAGGGCTGCAATATAATCCCTACCCCAAAAATAAGCCCTAGTTTAAAGTCATTAGGGTACTTCTGGCTGAGAGTGCTGACCTGAGTGTTCTGGCAGGGGGGCCATCCCCCTGTCAGAGCACAATAGCACAACAGGGGAAATCACTGTACTAACATCTCATAGTTAGTACAGCGGCCCTTCCAGAGCTGTGAGGTTTTTTTTGTTCAGCCCTGCTGGGTTGAATAAAAAGAAAGACTACTAGTGTGTAGAAGGCTCAAGATTATTGTAAAAAAAAAAAAAAAGACTGAAATAGCACTCTTGTTCCAATCGTAGTAGCATGAGCTAAGGAATGGGTGCTTCTCTAAGTGCCTTTCAATCAGGTGTTTTGTATCAAATCAGGTCCCTTTTAAATGACAAACATTCATAGATAACCTAGGCTGTCCGACAGTCTGTCAATCTGGACGGTATACAATGTCTTCAGGCTGCACTGCACATGTTTAATAATGTGAACAAAGTTTCTGAAAATTCTTCATTTGCATAAAAAAACTGCAGCATGCCAGCTGGCATATCTGAAACCAGCAGACATTCAGAACTGTTTTCTTTTAATTCATGAGACCAACCTTTTTTTTTTTTTTAATTGCAAGTAACTAGGAAACTAGATATTTTATTGATAATCTGCAGATTGCAAATAAATAATTTGGAACAAGTTAATCCTGCCTACCTCCCCACTCTATTCTTTTTAGTCTTCTGAGACACAATGACTTTACAAGAAATAATCCATGTATTTAATGTATTCTAGAGGAAACATAAGGTATTTTTTCTGCATATCTTTGACATAACACGATTCTGTCATTTTTGGCAATCAACAAAAGGTTTTTGAGAGTTTCGTGAAAATCTCACATCTGGAAGCAAAGCAAGCCCCTGAAAACACTTTGCTTCTTGCCAAGGAATAGCTAATTAGAATATATTGCTACCCATTTTAGAATCCTAAACTGTATGAATCAAACTGAACTGCAATAATAAATAATGCAAATATAAATGCCCATTATGCTGCCACAAGGGCACACAGAGCTATCTGCTTGAAGGAAAGTATTTCAAGAGAGAGAGAGAGAAGGCATTAAAATGCATTAAGATATACACTGATAACAGAGAAAATCTTGAAGAATATGAAATATGGATCTTAATTGCAGTCTATAGCATTTGCAATTGCTCCTTGCTTTAAATTTCAAAGCAGTGGTAATCTAAGCTTATTTTAGTCCAGGCTTTATCGTTGAATTTTACACTAATATTAGAGTTCTGTAATATTATGTGTCAACCTTCTCACACTATCACATACGTATTTATATAATTTAGTTTAACAAATTCTGTTATGAAGTGGGTGTCCAACTCTTTAAAAATTGCCAGATTGTACAGCTGAAAAAAATACAGCATATAATACATCTAAGTATTTTTCTTTCTGTTAAGCTAAGCAGATTGGAGGTGTTGTTTGTAAACTGCTACAAAAGCCTGATAAATAATTTTTACAAAGATCTTGAATCTGTTGCTCATTTTAGTACTTGAGTAATAAGAATTGTTATGCTTCCTGTTAGTCACTAGATGGCAACTGGAATCCTGTTTCAAGAGACAAAATTCCTAATGGGCTTTAGGTAAAGATGTCAAAGATAAAAACATATGCAATATGAAATATTTGATTATTGGTACAATCTATATCAGATATATGCTGTGAATGTAGTTCTGAGTTATTAGTTGTTACAGTTGGGCTTTCCAAAAAGTTCTAGTCTGATTGCTAATTTGTCTCAAGGTTTTTAATGATGCTAGTAAAACAAAATTAGAGCAGATTTTTGCTAAACGCTAAATACATCTACATCTATTAGACACAAAACATAAACCCATAGCAATGTTAATATCCTCTTTTTGCTTTGGACTGCGTTTCTTGTAAGTAGAGTTCTAAATGAGTAATACCGCCTTGCAATATCCCTATGTTAGAAAAAGAAAAGATTAAAACTCACACTCAGTGTATGAAACTGTAATGCCCCGTACACACGGTCAGATTTCCCGACGGAAAATGCACGATCAGAACTTGTTGTCGAAAATTCTGACCGTGTGGGCTCTAGGGATGAGCCGAACACCCCCCTGTTCGGTTTGCACCAGAACTTGTGAAAAGCAAAAAATTAGTTTGAACACGCGAACACTGTTAAAGTCTATGGGACACGAACATGAATAATCAAAAGTGCTAATTTTAAAGGCTTATATGCAAGTTATTGTCATAAAAAGTGTTTGGGGACCTGGGTCCTGCCCCAGGGGACATGGATCAATACAAAAAAAAGTTTTAAAAACTGACATTTTTTTGGGAGCAGTGATTTTAATAATGCTTAAAGCGAAACAATAAAAGTGTAATATTCCTTTAAATTTCGTACGGGGGGGTGTCTATAGTATGCCTGTAAAGGGGCGCATGTTTCCCGTGTTTAGAACAGTCTGACAGCAAAATGACATTTCAAAGGAAAAAAAGTCATTTAAAACTACTCGCGGCTATTAATGAATTGCCGGTCCGACAATACACATAATAGTTCATTGATAAAAACGGCATGGGAATTCCCCACAGGGGAACCCCAAACCAAAATTATAAAAAAAAATGACATGGGGGTCCCTCTAAATTCCATACCAGGCCCTTCAGGTCTGGTATGGATATTAAGGGGAACCCCGGCCAAAAAAAAAAAAAAATGGCGTGGGGTCCCCCCAAAAATCCATATCAGACCCTTATCCGAGCACGCAACCTGGCAGGCCGCAGGAAAAGAGGGGGGACGAGAGAACGGCCTCCCTCCTGAACTGTACCAGGCCACATGCCCTCAACATTGAGAGGGTGCTTTGGGGTAGCCTTGTCTTCATGTTGATGGAGACAAGGGCCTCATCCCAACAACCCTTGCCCGGTGGTTGTGGGGGTCTGCGGGCGGGGGGCTTATCGGAATCTGGAAGCCCCCTTTAACAAGGGGACCCCCAGATCCTGGCCCTCCACCTGTGTGAAATGGTAAGGGGGTACCTACCATTTCACAAAAAAACTGTCAAAAATGTTAAAAATGACAAGAGACAGTTTTTGACAATTCCTTTATTTAAATGCTTCTTCTTTCTTCTATCTTCTATCTTCTTTCTTCTATCTTCTATCTTCCTTCGGTTTCTTCCTCCATCTTCTTCTTCTTCTTCTGGTTCTTTCCACCGGAGTTCTCGTCCGGCATCTTCCTCCATGACGTCTTCTTCCCTTGTTCTCCTCGGGTCGCTCCACATCCATGATGGCATGGAGGGAGGCTCCCACTGTGTGACGCTTCTCCTCTTCTGACGGTTCTTAAATAACGGGGGTGGGGCCACCTGGTGACCCCGCCCCCCTCTGACACCAGGGGACTTGATGGGGACTTCCCTGTGGCATTCCCCGTGAGGTCAGAAGGGGGCGGGTTTATGGAACGGGTGATCTGCTCATCCCTAGAGCCCACACACGGTCGGAATTTCCAACAACAAGCTCCGATCGTGCATTTTACCCCGGAAAATCTGAACGTGTGTACGGGGCATATGAGCCTTTAAAATTAGCACTTTTAATTTCTCCCATAGACCTTTAAAGGGTGTTCTGCGGCTTTCCAATTTGCCGTGAACACCCCAAATTGTTCGCTGTTCGGCGAACTGGCGAACAGCCGATGTTCGAGTCGAACATGAGTTCGACTCGAACTTGAAGCTCATCCCTAGTGGGCTCCATCGGACTTTTTCCATCGGAATTTCCGACATACAAAGTTTGAGAGCAGGCTATAAAATTTTCCAACAACAAAATCCGTTTGCATCAATTCCGACCGTGTGTGGCCAATTCCGACGCACAAAGTGCCACGCATGCTCAGAATAAATTCCGAGACGGAACTGCTCGGTCTGGTAAAATTAGCGTTCGGAATGGATATAGCACTTTCGTCACGCTGCAATGTTTTAAATTGTTTAATGCAGCACACTCTCTTCTTCTTTATAATGCTAGAAGAATGAATTTGCTTTGCTGCTCATATTCACACAGAGTTCTCACAAACTTCTTTCTTTATTATTTATCGTGATTTCATCAATATAATATTTAGATTTGTCACATCTACCGAAAAAAAAAAAATTATGTTTTTTGATTAAATTTTTTTCTTTAGGATTTTTTTTCCTGACCTTGTTTTTTTTTATAACTCCAGAATAGTTTTGGGTGTATTTTGTGTGTCAAGTTACCACAACACCATTATTATCTTGTATTATTTAATCTCAAGGAGATTGTTTGGTGTTGGTGTCTCTTGTTAATTTCACATTGTATTTTTGAAATGTACCTGCCTCCTCACAAACAAACTGTCCTTTTTGAATGAAAACACATAGGCGAGTATAATAAAAAAAAAATACCTTTATTAAGGGGTCATAACCAAACAAAGAGGGAGGCAACGCTGGATAAACTGCAGAAATTGTCGAAGCCTTTGGCCCCCAGGGCACACATCAATTATTTTACTTCAAAATTGGTGGCCTGAGGAGTCCATATATAAGGGAGTACAATCTGTTCCAGAAGTCCAAGAGATCATGAACAGCAGCAAATGACATACATGTCCCCAGACTGTGGTCATACAAGAGCCTGCATCTTTTGTCAGGCCAGACTGAACCCTGGTCATCACTCTGTTGTCTTCCTTAGACGCTTCCTCCCAGGCTGTGGCTCTGGTGTTGGAGGTGTGGCAGGAGGAGGAGTACCTGGAGGAGAAGGACCATGGTTGAGCTCACAAACGTGGCTTTGGCTTGTGAGTAGGCCCCTCAACCCGTTATTTAGGGCTTGGAAGATGAGATACTCACATATTAGGTAGGGGTGCAACGGATCAAAAAACTCACGGATCGGATCGATCCTCGGATCAGAGTCACGGATCGGATCATTTTCGGATCAGCAAAAAAAACGAAAAAAAAAAGACAAATCTTGTTACATCCACCGGAGTTTTAGATTTAAAAGCTATTTTCCACACAAAACGGAGCTTATATGCATAAATACAGTATTTGTAGATCGGACGGACTGTTTAGATGTTAAATTTTAAAAGCAGCAGCAAACCTGCTGACCTTACATGGTTGCTAATGTGACAGAACACCTCTGATTTTCACATTTAACATTAAATGTGAAAATCAGAGGTGATCTGTCACATTAGCAAATACTGTATTTATGCATATAAGCTCCGTTTTGTGTGGAAAATAGCTTTAAAATCTAAAACTCTGGTGGGTGTAACAAGATGTCCGCTTGCCCCCTTCTAACTCTATAATTACAGTACTGTGCAAGGGAGTGTGGGGTGTAGCAAGATGGCGGCGACGAAACGTCACTTCCTGACGATACAGCGGCCTCCGCCGGGTGTACCAAGATGGCCGCCGCTCCGGAGCTAGGCCGAAGCCGCGGCCTTTCCTATGGCCGAGGCCGCCGAGCACTCCGCGGATCGCGGGTGTGCCGATCCGCAGAGGTTGGCCCGAACGGATCACGGATCAGTGATGATCCGTTGCACCCCTAATATTAGGCATTGGCCCTCCTCCATTTCCTGCATTTTGCAGGCTGTTATATATGCAAAGTCCTCTTGAACACTGTGGGGGGTTCTGAGGGCCTCAGTAGCCTTCCAAAATAGGCCAATTGCTGCCTCCTCCAGGTTACTCCTCTTCCTGCCACTTTTTTTTTTAAGGTAGAGGGGAGGGACCTGGGTATCCGGCAGGCTACTAGGCCTGGCCACCTCCTGGCTGAGACTTTCCTGTGTATAAAAAAGGGACATCATTTTAGTTTTTGGTTCATCAATCACAATCATAAATTAGTAATCCAAACTAACATAGATTTAACATCATTAATTGGACCAACAGAAATATTCTGAAGAATGCTATACCTGGTTTAAGCTGGGCTCCTCCATATGTTTCTGCCTGGAAGGCCCAGGTTGGGCATCAGAAGCCTCAGCTGAGGGGGAAGGAAACATGGATGTAAGAGTGGAGAGTGCTGGCCTGGGTTCAGTCTGACCTGCCAGAAAATGCAGTCTGTCATAGTACCACAGCCTGGGGACATAAATGGCATCTGCAGCTCCCGGACCTTCTTGTGCTCCCTTAGATAAGTGCTCCTCATGCCACCAATTAGGGCCTTCAAATAGGTGATGTCTGCCGTGGGGATCACTGGCTTCACAAATTCCAGCAGTTGATCCAGTGCTGCCTTCCTCTTTGTTTGGTTTTTATAATGTGGGTGGTTTACCTGCCACAGACAGGGCAGCTCCCTGAACATATCAATGAATAGGGGGATAAAGTCCTGATCATTCAATATATCCATTTTCTCTGCAAGACACAACACAAGACAAATCCTAATGTCAGGCTAAAGTCTCCTAAGCTTGTCCCAATATAGGCCTCAATTTCTAAGCTGTAGAGGCCCAAGTTTAAATGTTATCAGGACCGGTGCTTCCTCTACTCCTTCCTCCGCTCACAGATCGTATGTACTACGCACGCGTGTTATTCTTTATATACACTGCGCATGCATGAAACTCCGCCCCCCAACGTTCTTTCTAATCTATTACCCACCCCTTCTCGTTCAGCGCAGTGGGGAAGAGCACATGGCGGAGACAGAGCAGGTGCGTGCTAATTACAGCAACAAGGAGGAGGAAGAGGAGGAAAGGCCGGAGCCAGAAACGTCACGATACCAGAGGGGACGATTTAAGGCCTCAAATATGTCCTACAATCAAAATTATCAGGGCTCAACTCAACCCTCTGGTTTTCAGAAACCAAGGGAAGAGTACCCAGGAAATATAGAAAGAAAAGAGGGACCAGAGGGGGGTGGAGGGTCCAAGGCCAAAAGAAAAAGAACATAAAGGGGACTGGTATATTCAATATCAGCTCTGTTGTTTTGACAGAAGCTGAAAAATCAGTTCTAGATAGAGGTCTTAAATTTGTCCCCCCGAGACCCCTTAATAAATTCTCCACCTTTATTGACATCTTAAAGTTTACGCGTAAACTGAACATACAGAGACATTTTTTGTCACGACCAGTGGGGCCTCCCACTTCCAATTCCATCTCTCTACATACAGTTGTCCCTCCTACCATCCCCACTCAGGATAGGGTCCCTTCATTTACGGATGTGTTCACATCTGAGACAAATTACACACATTCAGGATTATCCAACCCCTCTTTATTAAACCCTCCAGGTACAGTGGCACCAGCAATTCAGGTTTTTAAGAATCTTGTTTTATCAGATTTAGAGAAATTAGCTAAGTGTAGGAAATACACGTATGTTAAACCAGAGACCGGTTTAAAACTACTATGTGAAAGGAAGAACTTCATAATACTCCTGCCGACAAAGGCGGTGAAATTGTCATTCTTGACAAAGCCAAATATCTAAGTTAAATGACAAAAATTTTGAAGGACTCAGATACATATAGCCATATTCCCACAGATCCCACTGCGACCTTCAAAAAGGCCTTGGTTGAATTAGTGGATGAAGGGTTTGCATTGGGAAGTCCTAATAAAAAAGAAAGAAATTTTCTAGTTCCTCAGGTTCCACGCATTCCTGCTATCTACTACCATCCAAAGGTCCATAAGGACCCTATAAATCCCCCTGGCAGACCTATAGTCAGCGGGATTGACTCCGTCACAGCTCGAATTGGAAAGTATGTGGATTATTATTTACAACCATCTGTCCGTTCTACTCCCTCCTATTTAAAAGACACCAGAGACACCATTAAATTATTGGAGTCAGTACATTTCCATGAAGGGATGCTTCTTGCTACCGCCGATGTGGCGGCACTCTACATGTGCATACCTCACAATATAGGTTTTCATGCGGTGGAGAGTCATTTGTCCAGAGATGACAGACTCCCCTCCCTGCAGCGGAATTTTATTATGCAGTTGTTGAGATTTGCCACTCGGCATAACTATTTCTGTTTTCAAAACCAGTTTTTTCTGCAGAAGAGGGGGGTAGCTATGGGGGCCAAGTTTGCCCCCAGCCATGCCAACCTCTTCATGGCACAGTGAGAAAAGTATGACGTCTATGCTGCCCGGAGACCGGAATTGGTTCTCTGGGCTAGGTACATGGACAACATCCTCTTCCTATGGGATGGAGATCATGGGTCTTTGAGTGATTTCATGGTTGCGCTGAACTCTAATGATAGAGGTATCTCCCTGAGTTATGAGGCCAGCGCGTCCATGGTTCATTTTCTTGATTTAGAAATATTTGTGGTAGAACAACATTTAGAGTTCTGGACATATTTTAAACCTACTGACCGGAATGGATACATTCCGGTCGACAGTTGCCAGCAAGATCAATGGCTCAAATCAGTTCCCCGCAGCCAATTTTTAAGGCTGCGTCGTAACTGTACAAGAACTTCTGACTTTTTATCATAATCCCAGGTCCTCAAAAACAGATTTCTAGAGAAAGGCTATAACTCTGATTTACTCGAGACCGAAATTAATAATGTTCTATCAATAGAAAGAAGTTCCACCTTGGCGGAAAAACCAAAAACGAGTCCAAATAATAGATTTCAATGTGCCTTTATCACCACTCATTCCACCTAATCGAAACAAATTAGGGAAATTGTGAGAAGACACTGGAAGGTGCTCCTGAATGACAGGCTTCTTGGCCTGGTTCTTCCGGAATGGGCAGCGATCATTTTTAGAGGGGCACGATCCATTCAAGGGCAAATAGCCCCTAATGTGATAGACCCACCCAAGTAGGGTTCCTTCTTCCAAAAGTGTAAGGGCTACTATCCTTGCCGTAAATGCAAGGTGTGCCTTTGCAATGTTGGAGGAAGATGTAAAAGTACTACATTTAAGTCCACTATTACTTCCAAAATATATTGTATGAAACACTTTACTACCTGTTCATCACAATATATCGTGTACTTGCTTACTTGTCCCTGCTATAAGCAGCACGTGAGCCATATGATTAGAACCTTTTCCATCCGAGTCAACGAACATGTGACCGGTATTAGAAGAGGGAAAAGCAAGCATACGGTACCACGTCATTATTTGCAGTATCAGAACAAAGACCCATCTGGGACTCTCTTTCAAGTGATTGACAGATTTGTTCCTCATTGGAGGGGTGAGTCACGTCTTCGGAGCGTCTCGTGCCTCAAGACGTACTAGATATATGAGCTGAGGTCCTTTTTCCTGTTCAGTTTGAACGTGGAATGGGACCTCAACTCTTTTATTAATCAATCCTAGAGATTTTTCCTTATCACATATTTCATATATCTCCCATATTTTTAGGACAAACAGGGGACGTTTACATTTATACATGTCTGGTATTTTCCATTTTTTTTATTTTATATGCTAACTTTCACGTTTGAGTATTGGAGTATTTTCCCTTTATTCTTAATTGGTGGTATCTTCAACATGATTGCCTTGTTTATACGTGCAACGTATTTTTTCTATTTTCGTAACATTCATATAACATTTTTTATCACCATTTCCGGTTTGAACTAATTTGAGTGACACGGGTCGGGACGTTCTGTGAGATCACGGCGTTGGGCGTGTAGCCAGATCCCTTCGTGCGTGATCACGCCCGGACTCCATCTCTTGTCACGTGATGCGGTCATGACATCGGAGGTGTCATGTGACCCCTCCATACGTGATCATGCCCAGCCTCTGTCCTCTGTCACGTGGTTCAAGTCGGACGCTGGGCGTGCCACTGTATGCAATGTTGGACTTCAATGTCCGACATGCTGACCTTCGGCCATAGACATGGATATTGAGGTCCAAGTCGATTGGCCATTAGGGCTGCTTGTCCTTTACCACGAGACTTAAGATGGACATTCGACACCCTTTTGGGCTGGATGTCATATCTTTTGTTTGGCACGTGTGATTCTGGGTTTAAACATTAAATGTTTCCTGCTGGTTTACGGATTGGCTGCCTGGCCCATTTGTCTTCCCTTGCAGGATATTATTGGCTGATTTGTGCACGGCTTCTCATTTCCTGATCAGCTGACATATATCGGTCCAATTACATTAAGCCATTCCCTCCTCTTGTGATTGTTTTTTATTTGTATGTATTATTTATAAACACTGGTAACTTTGAGTTGGTGGTTTATGCCCCAGTAGAAGACCTATGGGTTGAAACGCGTCAGCCTTCCTTACCTTTTCTCTTGTTGCCCTTGACTTTTATAGTGATCACTTTATTTTAATGTATCTGTTTTTTTAACAATAAAAGATACTTTTTTTATCTGCACCATGGGGAAGCTTTACTTTTCTTTTCACATGACACCGGGAAAGAAGTGAATGCCCCACCTCCGTCACATGCAGTATATCCCAGCTGGCAGAATCCCGTCTGCATCCATCGAGAAGATTAATCTGATGATCCTGCGAGTACTTGGGAAATTGGCACCTGCGAGCCCTGACGGTCTGGATATCGGTCTATATGCCCTGAGTGGCACAATGTCTTTATGACTCTTCATAGACAGGGGAGTCCACTGGATCCGGTAAGAGTTCATGCCTACCATTCTCTGATTTGATGCCATTGTTGGTTGAAGTGGTTCCTATGTACCGACTAACCTAGTCCCTTGTCCACATTTGGAACATTCCTATTGCCAATGACTTTTTTCATGTGCATATTCACTTGGAGATTTTCACTTTTTTCACTTTTTCTTATGATATATGGACTTTCTAATATTTTTTGTGGTATTCACTACACCCGGTCGACAGATTTGGGGCGTTTTTGACTAAATTGTATCATCATTTTTTGTTTCTTCATGCGCTACATTTTTTATAGAGTTTATATTGTTGTTTGTATGATAAATGCTTTGGGAAAAAGAAATGGCGCTGCCCTATTTCACATTAATTAATCAGTCGTGAGTATGAAAACCATATACTACAGACTGTGTTCTGTGTGGTATTCATATATGAGAAATTAAAGACAACCATGTACTTCAGTGTGATTTAAAAAAACAAAAACGTTTTTTAGAAGAGAAACCTTTAGGATTGAACAATCTAATAAACTAGTGAATAAAGGTGCCTTGTGTGTTCAAAATTATATAAATACATGTGTAGAATTGAGAATAAATTTGTGAAAATATTTTAAATATAATAAACCCCTGGGTTCAAAAGTTTTGTGACAGTATGACGCCCCCTAGAGGACCATTATTGTTTTAAGTGAAAACCTCATAGATTAATTATTCAATAGCAATGTGAAAACATATATATTAAACATGAAATAGCAGTGTTGAAATGGGTATATAACTCCCTAAAGAATTAATTAATATGTCTGTAATTTGGTCTCAAACACAATTGCAATAAATTATAAGTCCCATCAATTCAGATATAAGATTTTTCAGCTTCATGAATAATCAGCAGATATTAGTAAAGCTCTTAAACCGTGATAATCCAATAAATTAGAGAGTATTTTTAGCCAGATGGTATAATAAGCAAAGTTCAATAAAAGTGCAATTCTTCAAACCACAGGAACATTAAGCAGTGACTTCATTGCAAGCGGTGACTTGAAGTGCTCGCCCCCCGTGCCCCCCCCACTCACCAGAAGTAATCACCCCTACAGGGGTACCGAGCGATAGAGTGGGTGCCTTAGGGTAGGTATTTCTGATCCTTTCCTGCTGTTGTTCCTCTGTTCTGTGTGATCCCTCCAAGAGATTTCAAACCTCAGCTGTGCGTTCCAAAACCAGGCTCCTCCACTGCTTCCCACCATATGTTTGTTTAGCTCTCCATAAACCAAGAGAAAGAAAACAGGGGGCTTCCTTCGTGAAATGTGTCCAGTTTATTGGTGCACAAATTAATAAAAAAATCCGCAAATGTAGATAGTAAATAGAAACAACTATACTGCAGGCACCGCTGTAAGCAAGGATGGGACCAGGAACAAGTTGCGAGCGAGCGTCCCACCTTGCGTTCCAGCCTGCGCTTCCGGGTATGACGTGTGAGCGTGACTCCGCCTTACGCGTTTCGTTATAGGACGTTCTCATAGACGTCTTTAAGAACGTCCTATGACGAAACGCATAAGGCGGAGTCACGCTCACACGTCATACCCGGAAGCGCAGGCTGGAACGCAAGGTGGGACGCTCGCTCGCAACTTGTTCCTGGTCCCATCCTTGCTTACAGCGGTGCCTGCAGTATAGTTGTTTCTATTTACTATCTACATTTGCGGATTTTTGTATTAATTTGTGCACCAATAAACTGGACACACTTCACGAAGGAAGCCCCCTGTTTTCTTTCTCTTGGTTTATGGAGAGCTAAACAAACATATGGTGGGAAGCAGTGGAGGAGCCTGGTTTTGGAACGCACAGCTGAGGTTTGAAATCTCTTGGAGGTTACACACAGAACAGAGGAACAACAGCAGGAAAGGATCAGAAATACCTACCCTAAGGCACCCACTCTGTCGCTCGGTACCCCTGTAGGGGTAATTACTTCTGGTGAGTGGGGGAGCACGGGGGGGCGAGCACTTCAAGTCACCGCTTGCAATGAACACAGAAGTCACTGCTTAATGTTCCTGTGGTTTGAAGAATTGCACTTTTATTGAACTTTGCTTATTATACCATCTGGCTAAAAATACTCTCAAATTTATTGGATTATCACGGTTTAAGAGCTTTACTAATATCTGCTGATTATACATGAAGCTGAAAAATCTTATATCTGAATTGATGGGACTTATAATTTATTGCAATTGTGTTTGAGACCAAATTACAGACATATTAATTAATTCTTTAGGGAGTTATATACCCATTTCAACACTGCTATTTCATGTTTAATATATATGTTTTCACATTGCTATTGAATAATTAATCTATGAGGTTTTCACTTAAAACAATAATGGTCCTCTAGGGGGCGTCATACTGTCACAAAACTTTTGAACCCTGGGGTTTATTATATTTAAAATATTTTCACAAATGTATTCTCAATTCTACACATGTATTTATATAATTTTGAACACACAAGGCACCTTTATTCACTAGTTTATTAGATTGTTCAACCCTAAAGGTTTCTCTTCTAAAAGTTTTTTTTGTTTTTTAAATCACACTGAAGTACATGGTTGTCTTTAATTTCTCATATATGAATACCACACAGCACACAGTCTGTAGTATATGGTTTTCATACTCATGACTGATTAATTAATGTGAAATAGGGCAGCACCATTTCTTTTTCCCAAAGCATTTATCATACTAACTAAATTAGACCCCTTGGGGAACTAATTAGGGAGAGGCAGCAGCTCTTATACTGTCCAAAGCGCGGATTTCTTCACTCATATTCTTATATTGTTGTTTGTCACACTTTATGTAGCTGCTTTTTTCACCGGTTAGCGCAGTGTTTCTTTGCTATTTTCACCTTGGAGATGGTGGAGATGGTTGACATACTGAAGAGGGCTGACTATGATGGGAAGTATGGACCTTACCTCAACCCCAATGTGAGAAAGGCCAAGATCATGGCGAAAGTTGTGAAGAGTCTGCACAGAAATTTTGAGGTACAGCGATCCAAGGATCAACTCAGGAAGCGGTGGTTGGACCTCAAATTAAGGGAGCACGATCAGTATAGAATGATCAGGAGAGTGCTGCAAAAAGTAAGTAGTCGTCCTGTGTTCCTATTCTTTCTTTTTATTACATTTGTGCTGCTCCATGTGCTTTTCTTTACTGTTGTACAGTTTAAAATGGCCACTTTCATGTTCATGGACACATTATAAGTTCATAGGAAACATTGTTCGTTCGGCCAATAAAACACCATGTTTTGTCCAGATGCATTTCAATACATTATTTCTGGCCTACTTCTCTTAAAATAAGTTTGTTGTCTAGATGGGTTTGTAACTAGAATAAAATGCAAACTAGATTCTGTGTCAGGAGAGGACACTCAGCAGCTGTTTACACATCTGGACGTTGGAGCACTAGTGTGGGACACAAGAGCACACAGGTGCTCCAGTGGATACTATAGGGGTGACACCATCTGTGAAGCTTGTACAAAACAGATAAGTATTCCAGCTTGACAAAGTAAAAAAATATTTCTTCATCTTGCAACTCTGCCAAAATAGACAATTGTACACCACATCCAAGCAATGTTTCATATTCCTATTTCTGCCATCAAATATCTGTGTGCTAAGTATACCTTTTTCTTGTTTACATAGGAGCGAAAAGACTCGGAGGACACCACTCATCAGAGGAGACAACAGACCCCCCACCTCAGGAAGAAGTGGAAATCCCACAAACACAACAGGAGGAGGAGGGAGACGTTGTGGAAATTGCAACCACGGCAGGTGAGTGTCTGCGACCACAGGCTTAGGTAAGAGATGGATGCCGGCATATTTATAATACATGGTGTATTTTTTTCTATATTTTTAGGTGATCGTGATGTTGTGGATGAAGGTCATTTCACCAGTGAAAGTGCCCAGATCCTGATCGTGCAACCCCTTCCTCAATAATAAAGTAGCTGAGAGGAAGGGGTTGCACCCACAAAACGTCCATTGATCCCCCATGATGATCCCCCATGATGGCAGCTAGCATGTGTTGACATTTGTCTGCATCTTCAAAATTTGGCATTTCCAGGGGTGACTTCACCCCATCTGCTAAACGTAATATCAAACACAATTTTTAAATACTCATGTCTGATATTGCCTTTAATTTCTACAAAAGTTGAACTATTTTGTATTTCTTGTTGGTTTGCAACATGCCTGTTTTACCTTAAAAGGAAATTTGTACTTTTATTGTCACCTAAAAAAAGTTATACAACAAACATGTTGGTTTGTTTTAAAAACCTTTTAAAAATGCACATGTGATTGTGCTTTCATTAAAAAGATTGAGAATCAACAATGTGTGGCTTCTTCTTTCAATGCTCAAAAGCATTTTTTTGTTGTAAAGTTGGTGTTTTCAGTGACAATGGGGGTTATTTACTAAAGGCAAATCCATTTAGCACTACAAGTGCAGTTTCAGTGCAGTCTCAAGTGCACTTGTAGTGCAAAGTGTATTTTCCTTTAGTAAATGACACTCACAATGCTTTCTAATTTTACACAATCACGCCATTTTCAGGACTCCCTAAATTTCAGTCAGGGTCAGCTAAAAGAAAGCCAAGCAGTAAATCTAAGCAAATATTTGTTCAGTTTAAAATATTTTTTTTATTTAAAAAATGTCTCAGACATTGTCTGGCATATTGATGGCCCCCCTACCCACAAAGTATTCCATGTATCTTAGACGGACCTCACGGGCACTCGGGGGGGGGCAAGCCAGGATGGCCAGCTCCAAGCGCCGTCAGGGTTGGTTCATTTAGATTATTTATGGCTTCAGCCCCAACTGAGCCAGCATAGTTCACAGAACTTCTCCTTAAAAAGTTGTGGAGAATAAAGCAAGCCAGCATGATGTGATTGAGTTTATACTCCGCCATGTGTATCGGTGCCGGCTGGCCATTATTCCAAACAAGTTCTCCACCACTCTTCTGGCTCTGGCCAGCCAGTAATTAAAAACCCTCTGGTCCGGGGTGAGGATCCTCATAGGGAATGGCCGCATAAGATGGTCCCCCAGCGCAAACGCTTCATCTGCAATGAAGACGAATGGGAGTCCTTCCTCATTGTCTTCTGGAGGTGGCAAGTCCAAGCTGCCATTCTGGAGACGCCTATAGAACTCCGTGTGGGTGATGACTCCACCATCTGACATCCGGCCATTCTTCCCCACATCCACATACAGGAACTCGTAAGTAGCCGACACCACCACCAACATCACAATACTATTGAACCCCTTGTAGTTGTAATAGTATGATCCCGAGTTGGGTGGTGGGACGATGTGGATGTGTTTCCCATCAATTGCCCCTCCACAGTTAGGAAAGTCCCACCGCTAGACAAAGTGGGAGGCCACAGTCTGCCATTCCTGTGGGTTGGAAGGAAACTGTGGAGTCAAACAAGAAAAATAAATTAATCATTTTGCACATAAACATGGAAAGCAGATTAGACACAAACGTTCTTGGCCAACATCAGTATAACATTTATTTTAGGGAGTATTTAAAGACAAAGGTATAAGGTCCACCTATCAGATTCCTCCCCCTACCCTCTCATGGGCCATTTTCTAAATATTAGGGGGAGATGTTTTGGCCAGGTAACCCTCTCCACTTCATTGAGAGATGAATGCCTAAATAATGTGTATTACTTTGGCCAGCACCTCCTTACTTACACTATTGGCAGCCCACTGGACAGGTAAGAAGTGTCATAATACAAAGATATAAATACACACTGTACATATTTTAGCACATTTTTACATTCTGATATTACCAATCAAGATAATAACAGGATACAAAAACTTTGAACATTACCATTTGAAAGTATTCAGGCAGGCCCCTGCACTACATGCTTTGGGGAATTCATCCATAAATTTGACCACAAAAGAGGTGGGCATAGTGTGAGTTAGCAGTTGTGGGGAGGGAGGGTTCCAAATGATTTTGGGACCCAAAAAAAAACCTCTGGCACTCTGCCAGAATTTCAAGCGCAAATCACATTTTAAAACATTTTAGGGGGTGTTTAGCACTACTATGGAGCTGAAAAAATACATTGTTAATTGAGTAGACAAGGTGGATATAGGGCCAGGAGAGCATGCTGTAAGTAAGGTAAGTGAAGGCAAATATATATGAAGGACAAAACAAATTCCAAAAAAATACAGCATGCATGTGGACAAAGGGGACATTCACAGCATATTACAATCATGGTAATTAGGGAATGAGGAAAGAAATACAATATATTAAGAAACATTAAATACAATAACATGTGATGTTAAAGGATAAAAATCTTACCTTAATATACTCCTTCTGCAGGACCTGGATGATGGCAGAACAGGTCTCTGGGATAATGATCCCCAGAGCCTGGGGGGAGATGCCTGTCGGGAACTTGAGGTCCTGCAGGCTTCTCCCCGTCGCCAAGTACCGCAGGGTGGCAACTAGCCTCTGCTCTGGAGTGATGGCTTGCCTCATGCAGGTATACTGCCTGTTAATACAAGGGGTCAGCAAAGCCAACAAACTGTGAAATACGGGGTCCGCCATCTGGAGAAAATTCCTGAAATCGTCAGTATTATTTTCACGGATCTCACGGACCAAAGGCGTGTGACAGAATTGGTCACGCTGGAGCAACCAATTCTTGGTCTATGAACTCCTCCTCGCCCTGTTCATGGACTGGGCTTGTGTCAAAGTAAGGACCCCAACACCAAGCCCCCGCACAGCACGAACTCTACGATGAGTACGTAAACGCAACATGGCTAGAAAACGGTCGACTGCTCAGAACGAAGTAACAGAACACACTGAAGAACAGCAAGGCCTGTGAAGAGAGACCTGAAAATCGGTAACAGACGGACAAGAACACAATGATAAATCAATGGTACTCGCTGCACGCATTGAAGACCAGAAACAAACCCACAAGCACAAACTGAACAGCAGAAATACGATCTGAAAACCACAAGTCTGAAAAAGCGCGAAATGTCTCTCACCAAACTTTTACTAACACGAGATTAGCAAAAGGAGCCCAAGGGGTGCCGCGCTTGGTACTGAACTGCCCTTTTACAGTCTTGTTGTACGTTGTGTACGTCACCGCGTTCTTGGCGTTCAGAAATTCCGACAACTTTGTGCGACCGTATGTATGCAAGACAAGTTTGAGCCAACATCTGTCGGAAAAAATTCATGGATTTTGTTGTCGGAATGTCCGATCAATGTCCAACTGTGTTTACAGGGCATTACAGTCACAAATGTCTGAATACAGGACATAAAAAATGAAATCAAGCAAAAATAAGTGTGTGTGTCCCCTTTAAATGCAATCACAAAGTGAAATAAAACCAAAAAACATGAATAATAAGAGCAAAACATAAATACAGAAGTGCTAAAACTTATATCAAAAGTCCACCAGTGACTAAAGGTGCTTTAAGTGACATTCAAAAAATTTAAAGCAGTTGTAAACCGCTGGATGTTTTTTTTTTTCTTACCTACAAGGCAAAACCATAATGTGCAAGCATACTAGGACATTATGTGAAACTTACCTGAAAACAAACGCTTCCAGCGATGCATCGCTGGAGACAGCTTCCATCTTCACATGTCTTGCTGGCTCTGTGACTGTTTGGAGCCACAATGACGTCACTCTAGCGCATGCACAAGGGAACCACCAGTCTTGGCACAGCGCTCTAAAAGAAGGGCATGGGTGGCCGTTCCTTCAGAGTGCATGTGCCAGTGATGTCACTGGCTGCATGTACAGTAAATATCTCCTAAAAGGCGTAGGTTTAGGAGATATTTACACTACCTTTAGGTAAGCCTTATTATAGGTGAGATTCAAAGATGGATATATGGGGTAAATCCGCAGTTGGGTGTTGTTAGGGTATGGGGCTGCTGCCTCTACAGATACAATACCACCTAAGTGGAGTGTATTAGAAATTGTTAAAAAGCAGGAGTAGTTATGGCGCTGCCCTTGTGGGGTTAGAAAGATTTTTTTCTGTTAGTGAACAATTCCTCTATATATTACCTGGTGTACATAATTCCTATAAACCTAGGATATTGCTTCTAAAAATTACAAAAAATTACAAAAAATACAAAAAACTTATATGTACCAAAATAACGTGAATATTTTAGATCTGAAATCTGTGACTAGTACTCGGTAATTAATAATCACATTGTAATAAAGGTGAAATTCCAACATAAAATGCTTCAATTATTTTCACAAAGTGCATTTGTGCAAAACCAGTGCTGTAAATGTCATAAGGTGACTGGTGCTAAATCATACAAAATCATACAAAATATCCAGTGCTATAAATGCCATAAAGTGACTGGTGCTAGATCATACTACTGTAAATGTCCAATATAAAAGGTGACTAATGTGTTTAACCAGTATTATTGGATAGGAAAAATTCCATTTATGGAAAAAAGTTCTTTTTGGAGTATTTTAGGATGTTCAATCTCTGAGAAACAGATTTCTGTGGGAAAACTTCTTATCCAGGTGCTGGCTCTTTAATTAGTGCCTTATCTGCATGCTCTGATACTGCTTGCACTCACCGGATTTTCTTTCCCCTGCAGGAGTGCAGGCAGTCACAGTATCTGCCACTGTGTAGCAATCTTAGATGTCTCCAAACTTTACTTTTGCCCTGGATCTCCTCTTGGTCCTTCAGATCCCTGAGCTCCAGGTACACCCAATTGTCCTGGTTGTCCAATTGGCCCTCTGAATCCACTTAGTCCAAAGGATCCCTTATTACCCTTATCACCTTTATCTCCTTCATCTCCACTGAGCCCATCAATTCCTTTCTCTCCTTTTTCCCCCTTTAGCCCTGATGGACCTAGAGAGCCAGGTAGACCAGGAACTCCTTGTCCTCCAATTTCACCCTTTGCACCTTTTAAGCCAAGTTCACCTGGTTTCCAGAAAGGAATTGATGGGCTCAGTAGAGATCAAGGAGATATCCCAGACTTTTTGTGGCCGCCCAGCTGGGCTGCCCACTCATGCCACTGATCCCATCCCCCACCAGCACTGCCACTCATCCCAACTCACCGCCAGCACTGACACTCCTCCTATTACCCCCCCCCCCACCAAGGAGTAAGAGGTTGAATAAAAATAGAGAATACATGGAAGGGAGAAGAAAAGAGGGAGATGAACAAAGAAAGAGAGGGAGAGGAAAGAATAAGAGAAATAAGAAGAAAGATAGCTAGAGAGAGGGATGGGGGAAAAACAAAAAATTAGGATAGAGAGAGATAAAAGGAGAACAAAGAGAAAGAGTGGTACATCCTAAAATGTACCATAAGGGGTTTTAATACTGTACGAGTGGAAGGGACTCAGGGAGCGTTAAATGTCCATGGGTTAGGGGCGCAAATTACTTGTCTTCGCTTGGATGCTAACAACCCACGCTACAAAAATAATTTTACTATTAGGGGTCCCAACAACTTGGGAAATTTTATCAAGGGGTCATGGCACTAGGAAGGTTGAGAACCACTGGTCTATTATGAATTCTGCTGCTAGACTCATACACCTTACTAACCGATTTGTGACTGCTCCCCCTCCCTGCCAGTCCCTTCACTGGCTTCCACTACCACACCGTATAAAATTCAAAATACTAACCACAACATACAAGGTCATCCACAACATCACCCCCAGCTACATCACCAAGCTAATCTGCAGATATCTCCCAAATTGTCCTCTTTGCTCCACCCAAGACCTCTCTGTAGCTCCCTTGCTATCTCCTCCTATGCATGCCTCCAGGACTTCTCCATAGCCTCTCCCATCCTCTGGAACTCCCTACCCCAGTATGTCTGTTTAGCCCCTACCCTGTCCACCTTTAAGTGATCCCTGAAACTCATTTATTCAGGGAAGCCTACCCCACCTCTACCTAAGAACTGTACCTGAGCCACCTCCATCAGATCATCCCCTGCAGCTATTACCTTTTGTACCGCCACCCCCTCCCTTTAGATTGTAAGTTCCATGAGCAGGGCCCTCCTGTCCTTTCTGTATTGAACAGTATTATAATTGTACTGTCCCCCCTCCATGTTGTAAAGCGCTGCACAAACTGTTGGCGCTATATACATCCTGTATAATAATAATAATCACAGAGTGCTTTGAATAATACTGAGGGTCCCAGCATTCAGCTTAGTGTGATCAGTGTGATAACAACAGAGGATATCTGTCTCCTTATCCCCCACTCAAATCCAAAGATAATGGCCAAATTAAACAAAGGAGAAGTCTCTTAGTGCAATAAAGCTTAAAACATAAATGTATTTAAAAGGTATTTCAGTTACATGTTCAGAGGGAGAAAACAAATGGTAAAGTATACACAGTACCGCCGTCGTGCGAGTTGACGTCACAAAGCAATGTGTTTCCTCCCAACAGGTATCCTCAGAAAAGAAGACTGGCCTGTAATGTCAGGTGCATCCACTAATTTACCACAAAAAAATGGGAAAAACGTATTGACCCGAGTATAAGACGAGGGTGAGAAATGCAGCAGCTACTGTAAGTGGAAAAAGAGGGTCAACAATGCCCTTCTGCAGCTGTATACCTCCCTGTGTCCTGTGCATGTGTCCTGTGTATATGTGCATGTGTCCTGTGTATATGTGCATGTGTCCTGTGCATGTGTCCTGTGCATATATGCACGTGTCCTGTGTATATGTGCATGTGTCCTGTGCATGTGTCCTGTGTATATGTGCATGTGTCCTGTGCATGTGTCCTGTGTATATGTGCATGTGTCCTGTGCATGTGTCCCTGTGCATGTTTCCCTGTGTATGTGTCCCTGTGTATGTGTGCATCCTACCTGTGTCCTGTGCATGCCTCCGTGTGCCACTCTGCACCGATCAGCATGTCATAATACAATTCAGCCATTCTACTGTTCAAAAGCCTCCTCCTCGTCCATGATAGGCAGAACACTCCATTTCCCTGCAGTCATCGGTCAGCCTATCACGGACATTCTCTCATTCTCATACCACGGACGAGGATGAGAGAATGTCCGTGATAGGCTGTACACTGACTGCTGGGAAATGGAGTTTTCTGTATTTAATGCCATCTGCTGGCCAAAAAATATTGTAGTTAGTAGGGATGAGCCGAACACCCTCCGGTTCGGTTTGCAGCAGAACAGGCAAAAAATTGGTCAGAACACACGAACACCGTTAAAGTCTATGGGACACGAAGATGAATAATCAGAAGTGCTAATTTTAAAGGCTTATATGCAAGTTATTGTCATAATAACTGTTTTGGGGACCTGGGTCTTGTCCCAGGGATATCATTGCACATTTTTTTTTTTAAATGGACGTCTTTTCAGGAGCAGTGATTTTTTTAATGCTTAAAGTGAAACAAGAGAAAAGAAATATTTATTGTATATTTTAGTCTATAGTATGCTTGCAAAGTGGTGCATGTTTCCCATGTTTAGAACAGTACCACAGCAAAATGACATTTTTAAAGGAAAATTTGTAATTTAAAACTGATCTATAATGAATTGTCGGGTCTCGGCAATATATATAAAACTCATTGAAAAAAAGAGCATGGGTTCCCCCCTAGTCCATTACCAGGCTCTTTGGGTCTGGTATGAATATTAAGGTGAACCCCAAACCAAAATTTAAAAAAAAAAAAATGCATGGAGGTCCCCCTAAAATCCATACCAGGCCCTTCAGGTCTGGAATAGAAATTAAGGGGAACCCTGCGCCAAATTAAAAAAAAAGGCATAGGGGTCCCCCTCAAAATCCATACCAGACCCTTATCCGAGCATGCAACCTGGCAGGCAGCAGATAAAGAGGGGGATGAGAGATCGCCCCCCGTCCTGAACCGTACCAGGCCACATGCCCTCAACATGGTGAGTAGGGATGAGCTGAACACCCCCTGGTTCGGTTCACACCAGAACTTGAGAACGGACCAAAACTTTGCATGAACGTTAGAACCCCATCGAAGTCTATGGGACTCGAACGTTTGAAATCAAAAGTGCAAATTTTAAAGGCTAATTTGCATGGTATTGTCCTAAAAAGGGTTTGGAGGGGGAGATGGGCGGAGCCTTGCAGAGCAGACATGCATTGTTAGAGCTCTGCACCGCTGAGGAGAGAAGAGAAGGACAAAGCGGAGCCTGCAGGCTCCAAAGGTATCCATTTGAACCTTTTTGCCCCAGGGAACAAACTGTGAAAGTTTGGGCAGGAAATATGGTACTGGGAGGAAACCGTGGCAGAAATAAAAATCACCTCACAAAGAGCTCACAGGCACTCACTGCAACTAAAGCAGCTCCAGTCACCTCACAAGATACAGGGCGCTCTCACAGACAGAAAATGTCACAGCAAGACTCTCCATTTGAGTCAGATACAGAACAAATCCTCTCACAAACTTCTCCACAAGCCTCCTCAGTATCCCCAGTAATATTATTACAATTTGAAAAGATGCTTCATAAGGCTTTAAAACAAACCTCAGACCAAATAACAAAAAGCCTAACCAAAGAAATAAGAGAGCTGGGAAACCGCACCGCAGCCTTAGAAATAAAAATGGATGAAATTGAAATTACAACCCAAGTAAATATAACAGAATTGGAACAATTAAAAGAAGAGAATTTAATACTTCAAACTAAGCTCGAAGATTACGAAAATAGAGCCAGACGTTCAAACTTGCGCATAAGGGGAATACCTGAAACTGTGACAGACCTGCAATCTACTATTACTGCTCTATTACAAGAACTAAAGCCAGATATCCCTATTGAACGTTTAGAACTGGACAGAGTACACAGAGCCCTCACAGCCAAAAAGAAAGATGGACCCCCATGTGATATAATCACAAAATTTCATTAATACAGAACGAAAGAACAAATACTAATTGCTGCAAGAGAAAAAAAGGAACTTAATTTTCAAGGACACAATTATCAAATTTTTGCTGACCTATCCCAACTTACTATTACTAAAAGACGATCCATGAAACCCCAACTAATGGAACTGCAACGCCACAACATTATGTATCAATGGGGCTTCCCCTTTTCAGTCAGATTTAACTACCAAGGTACAATTTACAGAAGCAGATCAGCAGATGAACTACAACAAACCCTTTTAAAATTAAATCTGACAGAACCCACAAGCAGCAACTCTAACACACGCAGAAGAATGACATCATCTTCACCTTCAGGCAGCACTCAGAAAATTTCAGAACAAAATGGGAATCATCATTCTCACAAAAGAGGCCATTATGCCACATTATCCATGGACCAAGAAGATTCAATGGACTGACATCCTAATTCCTGATATCTCTTCATTTATTATACTAAGAGATGGTTCTCTATAAAAAAACTGTATTTATAACTGAATGTAACTGCATTCTGATAGTCACACACTGTGTGGGATCATGTTACATTCCAGTTATATTTCTTATTACTTCTGATTCATATAGCCTTAGAATATATAAGTGAAATAAGGAAATTCTTGTTCAGTTATATATTATCAGGTAATAACAATAGATTTATTACTTTTTAGGACAAATATGTTCAATAATCCAGAAGTAATGGAAGCTTTTTCTTTCTTTTCTTAAAACAAATATATTATTACCTAACTAGTTCCTAGAATTATGTTTTTGTTTATTCTAATCTGAAGCAATACAACCTCAATTTTATGAGTTAACATATCTAAACAGTTACATATGAATAAAATATGTAATTGTTTACTCTAAAAGGGTTAAAATCCCAAAAAAATTCAAACTATCTTCATCAATACCAAAGTTATTAACAGTACCTTTCTAACTGAATTATTTAGCCTAGGGCAAGACTAACCATATACAACCATCCTGGAATAAATAATTTCAACAAAAACTATATTCTGCACTCCAATTAATGAAACATCATTTTGATGTCTTTTGACATAGCACTTCTCTCCTGTAAGTGGAAGATCCGTGTACCCCCATTAGCCCTCCTCATTCTCCCAACCATATTATGTGGGAGTGTGACGAAGGCACTTATTCCCCTGAGAGAGATATTTACTCTCTTTCACGGGTAAATTGTGATTACTTGCAAAAAATAATTTATACAATGTATCATCTAATCTCATATGTTTTTTGTTTACTCTTTACTCCAGAATTCACTGGTTTCTTTTCTATCTATTCATCTCTTCAGTCCACACAGGTTGATCTGCGCAGTCAGCTCTTCATAACAAAAAGTAAGTCAAAACTATTTGATCTGTTGCCATGGCACCACTGAATATACTTTCCCTGAATGTTCAGGGAATAAATGTCCCTCAAAAAAGGACCAAAGCCTTCCGTACTTTTCATAACAAGAAGGCTCACATAGTATGCCTCCAAGAAACACACTTCACCAAAGATTCTACTCCAAAATATATTTCTCCTTTTTATCAACAAATTTACACGGCTTCTGCCTGTACCAAGCAAAGGGGAACTCTAATTGCATTTCACCGATCCACACCATTCACCTTATCATCAGAAATTAAAGACCCAGAAGGTAGATACCTGATACTCATGGGTTATAAAATTGATACAGCAATCACGGTGATTTCCTACTACGCTCCTAACAAACAACCTACACCATTCCTCTCACATATATTACAAGTGATTAATACACACAAAATAGGAACAGTGATAATGTGTGGGGATTCGAACCAGGTCCTCCTCCCATTTCTAGATAAATCACCTTTTACACCATCCAAAATAACCTCTAGATTACCTTTTTCTCAACTTCTTTCCAAATACAATCTGGTAGATTCGTGGAGAGAAAGTAACCCAATGAAAAAGAAATTCACTTATTTCTCGCACCCTCATCAAACCTTCACCAGAATAGATCATGTTTTTCTAACAATAGGAATGATACCAGAAATTATTGCATCAGATATAATTCCGATTCCGTGGTCTGACCATAATGCAGTATACACTACCATAGCCTCAGCCATACCAAAAGCGCATGACCCAACGTGGTACTTACCGGACATAATGCTCAAACACCCACTACATCAGATGGCCATTGAACAAGCTTTAAAGGAATACATATCAATTAATAATACAACAGACATCTCCCCAATAACACTGTGGGAAGCTCATAAGCCTGTCTTGCGTGGTACAATACAAAGACAAATGACACTATTTAAACGGGAACACAAAAATCTAGCAAAAAAACTAGAACTCAATTTTAATGCAGCCTACATATCATTTCAAGATAATCCATCTCAGAGTACAAAATCTCATCTGGAAAAATCTAGATTGGAATACAATCTATTTCTCACTGAGTCAGTTGATAAATCCCTCAAACGCTCCAAACACAATTTCTACATGAATACAAACAAACCAGGTACATATTTGGCTCGGGCATTAAATTCAACTAACAAATCTTTCAAACCAATACGTTTGAAATTATCAAAAAATGTTTACACTTGTAATCCAGTTAAAATAGTCCATAAATTTCACTCACATCTCGCAACTTTATACAAGACAAACAATGAATTTAATCCTACAGAGGCTGAATCCTTCTTCTCAAAAATAACCTTACCTGAGTTATCTCAGAATCAAAAAAGCAGTTTGGATGAGCCTATAACTATAGATGAAGTTGCTAACGCCATAAAAGACCAAAAACTTAACAAAAGACCAGGCCCAGACAG
The DNA here is from genome assembly GCA_037952925.1 of Lithobates clamitans. Classification (NCBI taxonomy): domain Eukaryota; kingdom Metazoa; phylum Chordata; class Amphibia; order Anura; family Ranidae; genus Lithobates; species Lithobates clamitans. Next base: position 1,588,628 of record JBBGZY010000429.1, read on the forward strand.
CTACTCGGCTTTATACTATAAAACATTCTCAGAAATACTCTCTCCCATTCTCACTGAAACTTTTAACAAACTTCTAGATGGACATTCTTTTCGGCAAGAAACACTAATGGCAAGTGTTTGTATGATCCCAAAACCCCTTTCTGATGATACTTCCTGTGTGAATTATCGGCCTATCTCTCTGTTAAACCTCGATATTAAATTATTAGCAAAAATAATAGCAAAACGCCTCAATAGCATTATAGGAAAATTAATACATAGAGATCAAGTAGGCTTCATGCCAAATAGACAGGCAGGCGATAATATACGCAGGGCAGTGTTATTGGCACATATTGCTAAAAAACGGAAAATCCCTTTATGTTTTCTATCTCTCGATATTAAGAGGGCATTTGACACAGTATCCTGGCAATATATGCAATATTCATTACAAAAATGGGGTTTTGGACCCCACTTTTTAACATGGATCAAAGCATTATATAATAAACCCAAAGCCTATATAAAATATGCTGGATACAAATCTGATGCCTTTAATATCGAAAGAGGTACCCGACAGGGTTGCCCATTATCTCCCTTATTATTTGCCCTTATACTCGAACCCATGGCCCAATACATCAGAACAAACCAAACTATAACTGGCATTGAAGTAGGAGGTATTACACACAAATTAGGTATATTTGCAGACGATATATTACTTTTTCTATCATCACCACAGGTCTCTGGTCCTAACTTAATACCAGCTCTTGATGGATTTGCAGCCCTATCCGGCCTTATGATTAATCCTAAGAAATGCCTAGTGCTTAATATTTCACTCACAAACATGGAATTGATCCCGGCTAGGGCTGCACTCCCATTCACATGGGCAGAAAAATCAATCCCATATCTTGGAATTCATTTAACAGCATCTCATTCTGACTTATTCTCAACCAATTATCCTCCTGTATTAAGACAGATCACAAATCTAATAAAACAATGGTCGCAACTTCCTTTATCCTGGATAGGGAAGATTAATGCAATCAAAATGACTATTCTACCCAAATTGCTTCATCTATTCAGAGTCCTCCCTATTCCAATTCCTTCCTATTTTTTGAGAATAGTACAAAAAAGAGCAACTTCGTTAATATGGGGCTCTTCTAAACCACGTATACCTATACACACATTACATCTTCCCAAAAATAAAGGAGGCCTGGGATACCCTAATTTTACTAACTACTACAGAGCAGCACATTTGGCCAGTCTGTCCAAATACCATGCAAAACAGGAAATCCCATTATGGGTATTTATAGAGGCTTCAGAAAATGACCCTCTATTAATATCAAATTTACTATGGCTTGATCCTAAAGACCGCTTTAAAATTCATAATCCCATAACTAAACACTTCTTATCTCTGTGGGATAAACTAAAAACCAAATATCAGTTACAATCTCCACACAATCCTCTCCTTTCTTTTATCAGAAATCCGGCCTTTTATCCGGCATGGATCTACCCAAATTCTTTTAAAGCTTGGACAACATCAGGCATTCAGACACTAAATGACTTCATAGCATCTAAATCATTCCTTTCATTCCCATTGCTTAGAGAAAAATATGATCTACCAAACTCTGAGATATTTAGATATCTCCAAATCAAAAATTTCTATACACCATTCCTAAAGGGGGATACACCATTATCCCAATTATCCATTTTTGAATCAATCTGTACAAAAGATCCATTTGCTAAAGGTACAATTTCATCACTTTATAATCAATTATATGGAGTAGCAAATCTTAATAGACCCTCTTACGTTCAGAGGTGGGAGGAGGACCTGGGACGAACTTTAGAAGACACGGACTGGTCTAACATATGGCTCACATCTAAGTCATCTTCACCCAACATCTTAGCACTGGAGACAAATTATAAAGTCCTAAGTCGCGGGTACCTTGTACCCGCTAGAGTGGCAAAATATTCACCTAATACCTCAGCTCTTTGTTTTCGAGGATGCCCAGAAATAGGCACATATTTACACATATGGCGGACGTGCCCAGTAATCCAAACCTTCTGGAAGGAAGTCTTCGTGATTGCATCTAAAATATTTAAAAAAATAATACAACCAGATCCATATTTAACTTTACTTAATCTAAAACCGGAATGGTTAACACTCTCTCAATTCAAACTTATGATCCAACTAATAACGGCTGCAAAACAAACAGTGGCCAAGGCATGGAAATCTCCTACATTGGTACTAGCAGAAACAATTCACAGAATGAATAATACAATGTCCCATGCTAAGATGGTAGCCATCGATCAAAATCAAATTCCAAAATTTGAAAAACTTTGGCATCCTTGGATAAAACAACAGTTCCTGTCAAACTTCAATGACTCTGTCCTGTTGCCATGGTAACAGATTAAATGACTTACAGAGACACCTATTCTAAGGCTTCAAAGAGAACTAAAAAGAATAATAAACTGACGAGCGGGACAACCTTGTGGACCATACCTCTACCTTTCAACCCTTTTTCTTCTTTCTCTTTCCTTTTCTCCACCTTACGATTAAAGCTCATTATCAGAATTTATTTGACCTATATACACTCTACTTGTAAACAATATGTATAGTACGAATAAATCATTTAAATACCTACAAAAGTAACTAAGGAAATGATATATATCTTTAATTTAGGTTTACGTGAACCCAATGTTTAATATTTGAAATTTCATGATATTTACCTATATAAACCCTACTGTAAAACAATGAGCTTACTTTATAGATCCTTGTAAACTTACTTTATGTATCTTTATAATATTGTGTACTCAATAAACTTCTTTTGACAAGGAAAAAGGGTTTGGAGACCCGGGTCCTGCCCCAGGGGACATGTATCAATGCAAAAAAAGTTTTAAAAACTGACATTTTTTCGGAAGCAGTGATTTTAATGATGCTTAAAGTGAAAAATAAAAGTGAAATATTCCTTTAAATATCGTACCTGGGGGTGTCTATAGTATGTCTGTAAAGTGGCACATGTTTCCCGTGCTTAGAACAGTCCCTGCAAAAAAATGACATTTTTAAAGGAATAAAAGTCATTTAAAACTGCTTACGGCTTTAATGTAATTTTGCGTCCTGGTAATATGGATGAAAATCAGTGAGACAAACGGCATGGGTACCCCCCCAGTCCATTACCAGGCCCTATGGGTCTTGTATGGATATTAAGGGGAACCACGCACCAAAATTTTAAAAAGGAAAGGCGTGGGGCCCCAGGCCCTCTGAACAGCAGTATACAGGTGGTGCAAACAAGACAGGGACTGTAGGTTTGTTGTTAAGTAGAATCTGTTTGTAATTTTGAACTGGTATATTTTTAAAGTGTTTAGCTCCAGCCAAAAAAATCTATTGTAAGCTTTTTGGAAAACATAGGGAAGGGTTATCACCCCTGTGACATTTGTTTTGCTGTCTGTGCTCCTCTTCAGAAGATTGCACCTCACTTTCTGTCCCAATGACAAATGTTTTTTGAAAATTTTGGGTCTTTAGTGAAACAAGGATTGGTGATAAAGCATCAGTGGAAAGGAAAAACGTTTTTCCCATATTAACTCTTACAGGAGAGAATTTCCCTTCCTAGGGGTAGATTTCATCTCAATTCCTGTTGTCTCCTTCTGTTTGCAAGTAGGAGTCGTTTGTAAGTTGGATGTTTGAAAGTAGGGGCCTGCCCTATATACTCTACAGAAATTGTGGCCTTAGGTGTTGGTGTTGCCACAACACTGTAAGCCCTCACAGGGCCCTGCTGTGAAATATTAGATCAAGAATTGTAATTACAAGCCCCTGTTGAACAGGGTCAGAAAAATTGGGCCTTTGGTGATGGTGGTGGTGGTGCTGGTGCCACAACACTGTAAGTGCTCACAGTTACTCTTGGTGGGCACAGAAACAGGCCCTGCTGCATAAACATTGAGGAGGAAGAGGATAGTCACTCAGCATAACAGGATAGTCATTCAGCATCAGCATAGGGAGTCATGAAGGAATCTTACATTTCAAAAAAATTATTTGGTTACATCAGCATCAGGTGCTTGGTATCTGGTAGTGATCCAAGACTGATTAATTTTTAAGAAGGTCAGCCGATCGACCGAGTTGGTGGACAGGCGCACCCTGTGATCAGTTACAAAGCCTCCAGCAGCAGTGAATGTGCGTTCCAAAAGAACGCTGGATGCAGGACAGGCCAGTAGCTCAATTGCATACTGTGCAAGCTCTGGCCACTGATCCATCCTCAAGACCCAGTAACCCAGAGGATTTTTGGTGGGAAAGGTGTCCAAGTCAGATCTTGCCCCTAGGTATTCCTGCACCATGTAAAACAGACGCTGGAAATGGTTGCTGGAACCGATCATACCTTGGGGCTGCGGACTAAGAATTTGTCTGAACGCATCGGTCAGACAGCCACCTTCTCCACCGTTCCTTCTTTGACTGACCAAAGCCTCAGCAACACATTGTCCAGGAATAGGAGTTTGTAACCTCCCAGTCTCTGGGAACATGTTGCACAGACCTTTCTGCAAGGCCTCCCGAAGATGTTTCATCCTCTGCTGCCTCTGTGATGGCAAGATAAGGTCCGCAACCTTACCCTTGTAACGTGGATCAAGGAGGGTTGCCAGCCAGTAACAATCCCTCTGATTGATACTACAAATACGAGGATCCTTCCGCAGGCTTTGCAGGATCAGGGAGGCCATGCAGCTTAGGTTTGCTGAGGCATTCGGTCCGGAGTCCTCTGGGTCACTAAGGACGACATGATCTGCAGCCACCACCTCCCAGCCACGTACAAGTCCATGGTTTCTTGGGACTGTAAATGATCCCTTAAAGACTGCTGCTAATGCTGAGTGCCAGGCTCCACCTCCATGCTGACACAATCCTCCTCCTCCTCCTCTTCCTGTGCGATTGGCAGGCACACAGGAACACTGTCTGGGTAAAGGGGGCCTTGAGAGCTAAGGAAGTCCTCCTCTTCCTGCCTCTGTTCTGCCTCAAGTGCCCTGTCCATTATTCCATGCAGCATGTGCTCCAACAGGTGGGAAAGGGGGACAATGATGCAAGCACTGTCACTGCTCACCATCCTCGTGGCCTCCTCAAATGGTGACAGGAAAGTGAATGAACCCTTGATCATGGCCCACTGGCATGGGGAAAAAAAACAAGCTCCTCTGACCCTGTCCTGGTGCCAAAATCTCACAGGTAGTCATTGATGGCCCTCTGCTGCGTGTGCAGCCGCTGCAGCATGGCCAACGTTGAGTTCCACCTGGTGGGCATGTCACAGATTAGGCGGTTCTTGGGCCGGTTGAATTCCTTTTGGAGGTCAGCCAGCCAAGCACTGGCATTATATTACTGGCAGAAATGCACACAGACTTTCCTGGCCTGCCTCAGGACATCCTGTAAACCTGGGTACCTGGCCAAGAACCAATGCACCACCAAGTTAAGGACGTGAGCAAAACAGGGCACATGGGTCAGTTGTTCCTGTCGGAGGGCGGAGAGGAGGTTGGTGCCATTATTGCAAACCACCATTCCTGGCTTAAGCTGGCGTGGCGTCAACCACCTCTGAACCTACCCCTGCAGAGCAGAATCTGGGGCAGAATCTCTGCCTCAGTGTGGCTTCTGCCCCCCAAGCACACCAGCTCAAGCACCGCATGGCATCTTATGGCGTGCCTACTTGCCCCTTGATCGCCTACGGAGCACCGCTGGTTCCGAGGACAAAGCACAGGAAGAGGCCATGGAGGAAGAAGAAGAGGAGGGGTGGAGGAGAGAGGTGTGTCAGAATCACCAGTAGTAGCTTTTTGGAGGCGTGGTGGCGGAACAACCTCCAAAACTACTGCACCATGTCCTGCATCCTTCCCAGCTGCCAGCAGAGTCACCCAATGCACCGTGAAACTTAGGTAACGTCCCTGTCCATGCCTGCTGGACCATGAGTTAGCCGTAATATACACCTTACCGCTGACCGCCCTGTCCATCAAGGCCAAGACATTGCCTTCTACATGTTGGTAGAGAGCCAGAATCGCCTTCCGTGACAAAAAGTTGCATTTGGGAACCTGCCACTGAGGAACCGCACATTCCACAAACTCACGGAAGGGGGCAGAGTCTACCAACTCTAAAGGTAGCAGTTGAAGTGCTTGCAATTTTGCTAAGCTAGCATTCAACCGCAGGGCATGTGGATGGCTGGGAGCGAACTTCTTTCTGCGGTGCAGCAGCTGGGGCAGGGAAATTTGCCTGGTACAATCTGACATTGGTGTACCGATAGCAGATTGCCCGCAAGTACTTGGCTGTGACACACCTAATTCTACACCTTCATTCCTCTCAGTTCAGGTCTCAGAGAGGACTGAAGGTATAGTGGGGTTGGAGATCCCAGCTGATGAGAAGCAAGGAGAGGTCCTCTTTGTTCTTTGGTGTGGGTCTTTTAGGTACGTTTTCCGACAAACTGCATGGCAGGTCAACATATGTCTGGTCAAGCATGTGATGCCCAAGCGGGAGATGTTTTGGCCACGTGAAATACGCTTGAGACATATGTTGCAAATAGCAGTGGTGTGATCTGATGCACTCGTCTCAAAAAAGGCCCACACCAAAGAATTTTTGGAATAACGCTCAGAGACAGCAGCGCTCTGCACATGCGGAGCTCTGCGGTGTGATGCAGTCAGTGTGCTGCCCTTAAGCTGGCCCCTGGAGGGCATCCTGCCTCCTTGGTGATGTGCCACCTCCTCCTCCTACTCCTTCTCCTCCTCCTCTCTCCTATCAGGCACCCACGTTGAGTCAGTGACCTCATCATCCCCTCCCTCCTCATCACTGGAGCAAACCTGGCAGTATGCTGCAGCAGGGGGAACATGACTGCCAGATTGCTGTCCTTCTTGGGCACCCCGTCTGTCTGGGCTCACGTTACTGCCTTCCTCTAGCTGAGTACCATCATCGGAGCCTTCAAAACGCTGGGCATCCTCCTGGAGCACGTACCCAACACTGTGGTCAAACAGTTCGAGGACTCCTCTGGAGGACATGGTGGGGCTAGGGAAGGAGTCACTGATGCCATTGAGCTGAGGGAAGAGGCTGTGTTGGCAGCTGCTTTGCCAGACAAAGTACCCTGAGCCTGGGTGAGAAAGGATGAGGAGGATGAGGACGACTCGGTCATCCACTCGACCAAGTCTTCTGCATGTTGCGGCTCAACACGGCCAGCTGCCGAAAAAAAGGCCAAGTGTGTCCCACGGCCACGTGCTGATGAGGATGCACCGTGTCCATGACCAGCACTGTTGCCTCTAGACACAGAGCCTGCTTTCCCTCTTTTATTGGCATGTGACTGTCTGCCTCTCCTTGTTGGCCTTCCAGACATACTATTGGCCTGCAGTGAGATGTAGCTGCACAAAACTGGGATATATATATATATATACCGATTATACTGCAGCTAGCAGAATCAGCTGCCTGCCTGTAGTATTATTAGTATGAGAACACCTTCAGTTGTCTTCAGGTAGCTATACTGTAGGTGCATTTGTGCAGGGTACACAGTACACTAACTGGAAATACTTCAAGAGCCTGCCTGTGCTATTAATAGTATCAGAAGAAGCACATAAGCACCTGGCTTCAGGTAGTTATACTGTAGGCGCAACTGTGCAGGGTTACACAGTATACTAACTGGAAATACTTCAAGAGCCTCCCTGTGCTATTGATAGTATCAGAAGAAGCACACAAGCACCTGGCTTCAGGTAGCTATACTGTAGGTGCAACTGTGCAGGGTACACAGTACACTAAGTGGAAATACTTCAAGAGCCTGCCTGTGCTATTAATAGTATCAGAAGAAGCACACAAGCACCTGGCTTCAGGTAGCTATACTGTAGGTGCAACTGTGCAGGTTACACAGTACACGAACTGAAATTACTGTAAAAACACCTGCCTGCCTGTTAGTGAATGAAACATGTGCTTTAACTGCAGACTTTCAGCTTTAATTTGAGGGTATTTACATCCAAATCAGGTGAACGGTGTAGGAATTACAACAGTTTGTATATGTGCCTGCCACTTTTTAAGGGACCAAAAGTAATGGGACAATTGGCTGCTCAGCTGTTCCATGGCCAGGTGTGTGTTATTCCCTCATTATCCCATTTACAAGGAGCAGATAAAAGGTCCAGAGTTCATTTCAAGTGTGCTATTTGCATTTGGAATCTGTTGCTGTCAACTCTCAATATGAGATCCAAAGAGCTGTCACTATCAGTGAAGCAAGCCATCATTAGGCTGAAAAAACAAAACAAACCCATCAGAGAGAGAGCAAAAACATTAAGTGTGGCCAAATCAACTGTTTGGAACATCCTTAAAAAGAAAGAACGCACCGGTGAGCTCAGCAACACCAATAGACCACGGAAAACAACTGTGGTAGATGACCGAAGAATTCTTTCCCTGGTGAAGAAAACACCCTTCGCAACAGTTGGCCAGATCAAGAACACTCTCCAGGAGGTAGGTGTATGTGTGTCAAAGTCAACAATCAAGAGAAGACTTCACCAGAGTGAATACAGAGTGTTCACCACAAGGTGTAAACTATTGGTGAGCCTCAAAAACAGAAAGGCCAGATTAGAGTTTGCCAAACAACATCTAAAAAAGCCTTCACAGTTCTGGAACAACATCCTATGGACATATGAGACCAAGATCAACTTGTACCAGAGTGATGGGAAGAGAAGAGTATGGAGAAGGAAAGGAACTGCTCATGATCCAAGCATACCACCTCATCAGTGAAGCAGGTGGTGGTAGTGTCATGGCATAGGCATGTGTGGCTGCCAATGGAACTGTTTCTGTTGTATTTATTGATGATGTGGTTGCTGACAAAAGCAGCAGGATGAATTCTGAAGTGTTTCGGGCACTATTATCAGCTCATATTCAGCAAAATGCTTCAGAACTCATTGGACGGCGCTTCACAGTGCAGATAATAACCCGAAGCATACTGCGAAAGCAACCAAAGAGTTTTTTAAGGGAAAGAAGTGGAATGTTATGCAATGGCCAAGTCAATCACCTGACCTGAATCCGATTGAGCATGCATTTCACTTGCTGAAGACAAAACTGAAGGGAAAATGCCCCAAGAACAAGCAGGAACTAAAGACAGTTGCAGTAGAGGCCTGGCAGAGCATCACCAGGGATGAAACCCAACGTCTGGTGATGTCTATGCCTTCCAGACTTCAGGCTGTAATTGACTGCAAAGGATTTGCAACCAAGTATTAAAAAGTGAAAGTTTGATGGATGATTGTTAATCTATCCCAGTGTTTCTCAACTCCAGTCCTCAAGGCGCCCCAACAGGTCAGGTTTTCAGGATTTCCTTCAGATTAAACAGCTGTGGTAATTACTAAGACAGTGAAACTGATCAAATCACCTGTGCAAAGTAATGGAGAGCCTGAAAACATGACCTGTTGGGGCGCCTTGAGGACTGGAGTTGAGAAACACTGATCTATCCCATTACTTTTGGTCCCTTAAAAAGTGGGAGGCACATATACAAACTGTTGTAATTCCTACACCGTTCACCTGATTTGGATGTAAATACCCTCAAATTAAAGCTGAAAGTCTGCAGTTAAAGCACACCTTGTTTGGGTCATTTCAAATCCATTCTGGTGGTGTATAGAGCCAAAAAGATTAGAATTGTGTCGATGTCCCAATATTTATGGACCTGACTGTGTATATATATATATATATATATATATATATACACATACATACATATACATACACACACACAACACCTGGGATGCATATATATATATAAACAATACACTGCATGTGCAGCTAACTGACTCCACCTGCCTACTCTATCTAACTTAAATCAAATGACACTGTCTCTCTGTCTATCTATCTCTCTCCACCGCAACACACTATGCAGGGCCGACGTGCAGGTGGCCTTATATAGTGTGGGACGTGGACTAAACCCCCTGAGCCATAATTGGCCAAAGCCTCCCCGGCTTTGGCCAATTACGGCTCTCTGTACACACGGCGCTGTGATTGGCCAAGCATGCGGGTCATAGTGGATGCTTGGCCAATCATCAGCCAGCAATGCACTGCGATGCCGCAGTCAATTATGGGCCATGACGTGCCACTCAAACACGAAGCTCATGCCTAATGGTGTGGGTGCTTTGGGTCTGACCCCAAAGCATCTTGTCCCCATGTTGATGGGGACAAGGGCCTCATCCCCACAACCCTTGCCCGGTAGTTCTGGGGGTATGTGGGTGGGGGGCTTTTCCGAATCTGGAAGCCCCCTTTAACAAGGGGACCCCCAAATCTGTGCCTCCCCCGGTATGAACTGTTAATGGGGTACATTGTACCCCTACCATTTCACAAAAAAGTGTCAAAAATGGTAAAAAAGACAAAGACAGCTTAGGACAAGTCCTTTATTAAAAAAAAAAAAAAAATGTCCCGCAATGTAAGTTCACGCCGCCCGACGGACCGAAAAAAAAAAGAAAAGCTTTAACCGATCACATGGGAGGCTCCTGCCGACTGACGCATTTTCTCTGTTATATAACTGAAGGCAGGGCCACCCGGTGACATAAACGGGTGACCCCGCCCTCCCTCTGATGCCACGGGGAAGCCACAGGGAAGCCACAGGGAAGCCGAGGCAAACCGGTTGTGGATTTTTTTTTTTTGGTCCCTCAGGCGGCGTGAACTTACATCACTGGACATTTTAATTTTTTTATTTTTTAATAAAGGACTTGTCCCAAGCTTTGACTCGAACATCGGGCTCATCCCTAGTTGTTAGTCCCTGAGATACAATACATTAAAAATGCAGTGAATATAAAAAGCGATACACGTATTTAAAATAAAAAATATTACCAAATATTTCATATTTGTGCATATTTCTCACAGAAACATATAAAAATATTAATTTATGTAGAAATGTGTTATTAAAATGAAAATAATGTTCTTAAAATAAAAAAAACAAAAACCCTTTTTTTTATACAAAATATTTTTCATTTTATTAATGAACCTAAAAAAAAGATGAATTATAAAAACTATAGATGTAAAATAAATTAAACACCAGATAATTAAAGCACTAGGGGCTCAACTGTTATTAATATAACAATTAATTTTGCTTGTCAATAGGTTTTTATTTGTCACAATGTAAGAATTACAAGGTTAACAGAATAACTGTTGCAATGGCAAGTAATGAATAACATGTGAAAGAGCAGGCTTGTATATAGATATATGCTCCGGTGTAGCTAAGTCCGGATCGCTGACATAAAGGATAGACAGTGGGGGAAAGGGACAGGAGGAACACAGAAGGAGGTAGGTTTTACCTTGGTCGGTATTGCGGTTCAGGTTCAGTAGCTGGTGCTGTTGTTCCAAAGCAAGGATAAACAAGAAAAAGAAAGCCGATTAAGGCGATCTTCATCATCTAAAGAAGACACACAGGGGATTCATTGAGGCTGATGCAGTAACCTGGTCAGAATCAGTCCATGGAGACCTCAGTGGATGCTGCTGGGTTGTCAAAGCGACTGCGCTTGTAGAAGTTCCCATGGGTGTGGGCTGGATCCGCGGCAGCATTTTTCTGTGGAGAATGGGAAGATGAGCATCTGCGAGAGGAATCTTTACTTGCGGTATGATCCAGCAGGTCCAAATCTTGCAGGGCTATCTGTAGCTCCTCAGCTGTGCGGCAGACATATTTGGTCTCAAGGTGCGTCAAGCGAATGGAGAAAGGGAATCCTCAGTGGTAAGGGTTCTTCTGTCGCTGTAGAATCTGGAGGTGAGCTTTCAGGGTGCGTCTCTTTGCCACTGTGAGGGGGGAAAGGTCAGCAAATAGTTGATATAGTGACTGTGAAATGACAATGCATCCTTCCCTCTGGCTGCTGCAAGGAGCTGCTCCTTTTTGCGGTAGTAGTGGAATTTGGATATTATGTCCCTGGGGGGACCATTAGTTTTGCATGGGGCCAGGGCCCTGTGTACTCTGTCCATTTCCAACCTTTCAACAAGGATGCCAGGTTGCAGTTTCTGGAACAGGGCCATCATAGTAGCTGGCAGATCTAGCACTGTTTCTGGTATCCCTCTGATTCTCAGATTTGAGCGCCTGTCCCTATTCTTCTTATCTTCTAAGCGGGACATTAGCATAGAGTTTTCTTGCTTGAGGTTCTCAAATTCAGCAATATAGTCCTGAGTATGGTTCTCCAGGTCATCTACCCTCACTTCAAGCTCTGCAGTTCTCTGACCCAACTCCCTTATCTCCCAAGTCAGCTTGTCTGTGATGTGATCAGAAGTCTGTTTAAGGGCTTTCTGCAGCATGTGTTCAAACTGCTTGAACATGCTTGCATGGGACACTGTCTGTGTGCTGCCTGTGTCAGAGTCTGAGTCAGCGCTACCAACCTGGGATAGCTGAGCTTGCTGTGAGGACTTGGCAGTGTGCGGTGTGCTGGGCAGGGATGAGGAAGCCAGCACCATCTTGTGAGGTCTGGGAGGCCTAGACAGGCCGTCCTTGATGTTTCTAGAGCGTACCACTTTGGAGCCTCCAAATACCATGGCTGTGTAAGCGACGAGCTGCCTAGTGATTAGAGAAGGCTGCGGGTATAGTGCAGGGAGCCGATGCATGGCCATGAGTTCCAGTGAGGTTCTCCCTAAGCGGGCATGTCCGTCTCACTCAGAGTCCACGCATGCGCCCCCAACAATTAATATCTCAGTCAACATTCAAACCCTATGAGCTGAATGTCCTGCGATCAAATATCCAACAAATTTCTCTCCTTGAGATAGTTCTCCTAAAATTACTTCCCCTCCAAAGAGGAGAATATTTCTCTATGCCTATCAACTGTAGAGAGAATGAATTCCTGTTGTGATATAAATGGTAGTGCTTCAAAAGACTATGTCCTTTAAAACCAAGGTGTTCCCCAATTCTCACATTCAGAGTCAGTGTGGTTCCCCCAACATATTGGAAACCACATGGACACCGAAGGAGATAAACTACCCCTCAAGTAGAGCAGGTAATGAACCCCTGTATGTCATAAATCTTTGAGGTAGCACATAAAGAAAAAGAAGTGGCGTGAATTGTATCACAATTTGTCATGGACATACTACTTCCAGACCTGCAACAGGGCTCAGGCGCATCCCCACCAACAGGTTCCCAGTAACGAACAGGCGTGCGCCAATGCGCATGTGCCGATCGCGGAGATCGCACGCACAGTGATTCGGCTTTGGCGCCCAGTGGTCTTTAAGAGGGGCTTCCACCATTCAGCTCTTGCTGTTTGATCTGCAGCTTCACCTGTGACCTGTTCCTGTAATCAGCATCCGATCACCTGACCTGGCTCTCTGACCACGCTGCTGTCTCCAATCCTGAACCTTGGCTTTCCCTGACTCTGATTCTGTTTACCTGCCTGTCTGATCTCCTGTTACCAGAAACCAGCCTGAACTTGACTATTCCTTGCCTGCCGATTCTGTTGAACTGATCCACTGTGTATGACCCGGCTTGTCTGACCTTGCTTCTGCCTGCTGTGTGCACCCTGCTGACCTGCATCCAGCTTACCTGCATCCTGCTGACCTGCATCCAGCTTACCTGCAGCCTGCTGACCTGCATCCAGCTCACCTGCACCCTGCTGACCTGCATCCAGCTTACCTGCATCCTGCTGACCTGCATCCAGCTTACCTGCAGCCTGCTGACCTGCATCCAGCTCACCTGCACCCTGCTGACCTGCATCCAGCTTACCTGCATCCTGCTGACGTGCATCCAGCTTACCTGCTGACTTGTATCCAGCTTACCTGCACCCGGCACTCCAGCCAGTTCCAGTGTCTCCCAGTGGACATCATCTCCAGTTCCAGAGAATCCACCAGGCACTCATACCCCGCTGTGCTCCTATGGTCACTGTCCTCAACTCCAGTGATCTGGGAACCAGGGCTATACGAGAGGTCTCCCTCTGCATGTCAGGCTCACATACGAGGTACGTGTCAGTATCAAACAGCCATGCCTGAGCCTGCAAGAGGGACCTCTGCTACTGATGAAATCTGCCAATTACTCCGTCCTCACTCAAGAGGTGAAATCCCTTCAGGACACCTATGAACACCTGGTGAGACAAGTGCAGTCCCGGACGAGTACTACAAACCTTTCTTCCAGTGGGTTGTCATCAGAGGCTTGCCCCGCACTCCCTGTAATGATGTTATCTCCAGAACCCAGGGTCCCAATTCCGGAGAAGTTTTCTGGGGATCGAAGCAAGTTTCGGACTTTCCGTAATGCATGTGAGCTATACTTTTCCTTACTACCCTTAACCTTTTTGCTGGAAAACACCAAGGTGGGGTTTGTTGTCTTACTTCTGCTGGGAGAACCACAAGCCTGGGCTCATCACCTGCTGGAAGAACACCATGTTTCTCTGGACTGTTTGTTATCCTTCTTCGACGCAATGTCACTCTTATATGATGACCCCCAACGAACTTCCACTGCCGAAGCTGCTCTGAGCACGCTCCAGCAGGGCCGCAGATGGGTCGAAGATTATATAATGGACTTTAGACGCTGGAGCGCGGATACCCAGTGGAACCATGCAGCTTTACGGCACCAGTTTCGCCTAGGCTTGTCAGAAGGACTAAAGGATGAACTGGCTCGGGTTGGTGTACCAAATTCCCTGGAATCCTTGATGACCTTAACTATTCAGATAGACCGTCGTCTTCGGGAACGCAGGATGGAGAGGGTGACCCAGCAGACTCAACCAACTTGGATGTTACCCCAAGTGCCTACGACCTCTCGTCCTGTTCCCCTTAGACCAGTCCCAGTTAATCCTGCACCAACCAAACTAATACCAGACTTTCAGAAATCTGGGCAGGTCGGACTAATGAGACTCGCATTGTCTGCCGAGGAACGTCTATGTCGGCAACAGCTCAACCTGTGTTTGTACTGCGGGGGACCGGGCCATTATGTACATTTGTGTCCTGCCAAGTACCGTAGATCTTCATCCATCCCACCACACAGTCACCCAGCTCTCTCTACTCACCTGGCTATTCCCATCACCCTTCAGTTTTCTGGAAAGACTGTGTCTGTTACTGCAATAATAGACTCTGGTGCATGCAGTTGTTTTATTGATTTGAACTTTGCCAACCAACAACGCATTCCACTCCAGCACAGGGCTCAAGGACTTTCTGTTTTATTGGCAGATGGATCCTGTATTAAATCTGGCCAGGTGACTCAAGAGACTCCCCCAATGCCTGTAATTACTGTCTCGAACCACAAGGAACTGCTTAAGTTTGATGCTATTGCTTCCCCTCTGTTCCCGATCATCTTGGGTCTACCGTGGCTTCAGGCCCACAACCCGCAAATTGACTGGGGCTCTGGAGAGATCAGGTTTCAGTCCCTCTACTGTCAAGAACATTGTCTGCCCTTACCTTCCAAGATATCTGGCCCTTTGCTGTGCCTGGAAGCTGACTCAGAATTACGCTCAGCAGTACCTGAACAGTATCACGAGTTCTTAGATGTTTTTAGTAAACGAGGGGCAGAGACACTTCCTCCTCATCGTTCCTACGATTGCCCGATTGAGTTACTGCCCGGAGCTGAAATCCCCTTTGGGCGAATTTTCCCTCTGTCTGAGCGGGAGTTGGAGGTTTTAAAGGAATATGTTGACGAAAACCTTAAGAGGGGGTTCATCCGGCCATCCACCTCTCCAGCTGGGGCAGGGATCTTTTTTGTGGAGAAGAAGGACCACTCATTGCGTCCTTGTGTGGACTACCGGGAGCTGAACAAGGTCACGGTCAAGAACCGGTATCCCTTACCCCTGGTACCTGAGCTTTTTCAAAGATTAAGAACTACTGTTGTGTTCACCAAACTCGATCTTCGTGGGGCCTACAATTTGGTTCGCATTCGTGCAGGGGACGAGTGGAAAACGGCCTTCCGTACCAGGTTTGGCCATTACGAATATCTGGTGATGCCCTTCGGCCTGTGTAATGCCCCTGCTACCTTCCAGCACCTGATAAATGATATCTTCAGAGACTATCTGGACATTTTCGTCATAGCCTACTTAGACGATATCCTGATCTTTTCCTCATCCTTGGATCAGCACCGGAAACACATCAAGATGGTACTCTGCCGACTCCGTCAGCATGGCATATACGCCAAACCAGAAAAATGCGAATTTGAGCGGCAGAGTATCCAATTTCTGGGCCTGGTAATTTCCACAGAAGGGTTCAAGATGGACCCACAAAAAGTCACAGCTGTTCTGGACTGGCCTGCACCCTCAGATAAAAAGGGGGTGCAACGTTTTGTTGGCTTCGCCAATTTTTACAGAAGGTTCATCAAAGGATTTTCTGCAATTATCTCTCCGATCACCCAGCTAACAAGACAAAACGTCCGATTCCAGTGGAATCCCCAGGCTCAAGCCGCCTTTTCTACCCTAAAGGAACTCTTTACCTCTGCCCCCATCTTGAGCCATCCGGATCCCTCTCTTCCTTACCTACTCGAGGTTGATGCCTCAGAAACAGCTGTGGGGGCAGTTATTTCTCAGCGCCAAGGATTCAAGGATCTCATGCACCCCATAGCTTTCTTCTCTCGGAAGCTTTCGCCTGCAGAGAAGAATTACGATGTGGGGGACCGTGAACTTTTGGCCATTAAAGCCGCACTCGAAGAATGGCGATACCTGCTAGAGGGAGCGGCACACCCCATACTTATCTACATGGATCATAAAAATCTGGAATATTTACGAACTGCCAAACGTTTGAAGCCGCGTCAGGCACGATGGGCGTTATTCTTTTCCAGATTTTCATTTCACATCACCTACCGGCCAGGATCAAAGAACATCAAGCCTGACGCTCTCTCTCGGATGTACGATGACCCCAAAGAAACTTCAGTTCCGGACACCATCTTATCTGAGGGCAACTTTCTGCTTTTCCAGACAGACCTGATGTCCGGTCTAAAACAAGCCTCAGAGGGGGTGTCCGGTCCTCCAGGATCAATCTTGATACCCAGGGATGGGATGCTTTGGAAGGACAGCAAAATTTTTGTGCCAGAAAGTTGCCGGACAGAAGTGCCGAGCCTGTGTCACGACCACCTGCTGGCCGGACATTTTGGGGTTCACAAGACTCGTGAACTAATCCAGCGCATGTTTTGGTGGCCGAAGCTTGAGGAAGATTGCAAGGACTATGTTAAGTCATGTGTCATCTGTACCCAAAGCAAGTCTGCCAGGACCAAGTCCTGGGGCCTCCTCAGACCACTACCAATTCCTGACAGACCCTGGAGCATGATTGCCATGGACTTTGTAGTGGAACTACCCCCTTCTAAGGACATATAGCTATCTTTGTAGTGGTTGACCGTCTGTCTAAGATGGCCCACTTCATACCCCTAAAGAGTACGCCGTCTGCTTTGGAAACCGCCCGGGTGTTCATCAGGGAGATCGTAAGGCTGCACGGGGTACCAACCAACATTGTATCTGACAGGGGAGTCCAGTTCACCTCCCGCTTCTGGAGGTCACTATGCCAAATTCTGAAAATTGAACTTTCCATGTCATCTGCTTTCCACCCCCAGACTAACGGACAAACTGAAAGGACGAACCAAACCCTAGAACAGTACATCCGTTGCTTTACCTTATTTGTCCAAGATGATTGGGTAGCACTTTTGCTTTCAACAATGCCAGCCATTCAGCCACAGGTCAGTCACCGTTCTTTGCAAACTATGGGTTCCATCCTGTCTTCCTGCCTAACATTATTCCAGAATCTCCTTTTCCAGCAGTACAAAGCACTGTCGAGTTCCTGGGTCGCAACAACAAGTTGTTGCAAGAAGCTATGGCCAAGGCGCAGGCAACCAACAAGAGGCTTTATGACAGGAAGAGAAGAGGTGAATTACGTCTCCAACCAGGTGATCAGGTGTGGTTATCTACCACCAACCTCAAGATGGCTTGCCCTTCAAAGAAGCTGGCACCTAGATTCATTGGCCCTTTCCCAGTTAAAAGGAAATTGAATGAGGTTTCCTATGAACTTACCCTGCCTGAGTCGCTCAAAGTGCACCCGGTGTTTCACTTGTCTCTGCTTAAACCCACAGTACCCGACCCTTTCCCGGACAGAGGAACGGGGCCACCCAGACCCGTTATTATTAATAAGGACGAGGAGTATGAGGTGGAGGCTGTCGTAAACTGCAGGAGGAGAGGTAACCAACTTCAATTTTTAATCAAATGGAAGGGTTATGGACCAGAGGAGAACTCATGGGAACCTAAGCAAAATGTGCATGCTCAAGAACTGATCCAGGCCTTCTTCCACAGACATCCTCAGAAAAGAGCTCTTTTGGGCACCCGGAGGTTGCCCTTAAGGGGGGGGCAATGTCATGGACATACTACTTCCAGACCTGCAACAGGGCTCAGGCGCATCCCCACCAACAGGTTCCCAGTAACGAACAGGCGTGCGCCAATGTGCATGTGCCGATCGCGGAGATCGCACGCACAGTGATTCGGCTTTGGCGCCCAGTGGCCTTTAAGAGGGGCTTCCACCATTCAGCTCTTGCTGTTTGATCTGCAGCTTCACCTGTGACCTGTTCCTGTAATCAGCATCCGATCACCTGACCTGGCTCTCTGACCACGCTGCTGTCTCCAATCCTGAACCTTGGCTTTCCCTGACTCTGATTCTGTTTACCTGCCTGTCTGATCTCCTGTTACCAGAAACCAGCCTGAACTTGACTATTCCTTGCCTGCCGATTCTGTTGAACTGATCCACTGTGTATGACCCGGCTTGTCTGACCTTGCTTCTGCCTGCTGTGTGCACCCTGCTGACCTGCATCCAGCTTACCTGCATCCTGCTGACCTGCATCCAGCTTACCTGCAGCCTGCTGACCTGCATCCAGCTCACCTGCACCCTGCTGACCTGCATCCAGCTTACCTGCATCCTGCTGACGTGCATCCGGCTTACCTGCTGACTTGTATCCAGCTTACCTGCACCCGGCACTCCAGCCAGTTCCAGTGTCTCCCAGTGGACATCATCTCCAGTTCCAGAGAATCCACCAGGCACTCATACCCCGCTGTGCTCCTACGGTCACTGTCCTCAACTCCAGTGATCTGGGAACCAGGGCTGTACGAGAGGTCTCCCTCTGCATGTCAGGCTCACATACGAGGTACGTGTCACAATTTTTAAACACATTGCCCCTTTTACAAGCAAAAAATCCTTTTAAGTTACCAACACAGTGACAGTGGAAGATGGATCTTCCAAAATAGGGGCAAAGATACCTCGAAGAGTGTGGGTTTTCCAAAAAATAGGGGGGTGATAAGGGGAGTGGACTTGTTCTCTTTAAAAAGCAGGATTTTTTGCAGGAAATTGATAATATTCTATCTGACCTTAAAACCGTTAACAGCTTGATAAAAATTCAGAATAAATACAGGGTTGGCGTTGTCAATAAAAAAGAAAGATTATTAAGTACCCCTGTCCCTGCGGATTCCTATCATATATAGTATTTACCAAAAATACATAAGAATCTTGATAGACCTCCAGGATGTCTGATAGTAAACAGTATTGACTCCCGAATAGGGAAGTTTAAGAATTCTTCTTGCAACCATTGGTGATCCATACTCCTGCAATTCTTAAGTATATCATGCAGATTATTAATGAATTTAGGTTAATCATAAAAAAGTTACTGCAGAAAAAAAGACAGAGTAGTCCATCGAGTCTGATCTTTTTTTTTTTTTACATGTTTTGTATTTCTTTTTACTTTTTTGAATGAGTAGAGATCTATGTTTGTCCCAAGCATGTTTGAAGCCATTTACTGTTGACTGGGTCTCTACCTCTGCTGGAAGTTTATTCCAAGCATTAACTACCCTTTCAGTCAAAAAAATACTTTCTAAGATAAGTATTGAACTTTCCTCCAGTTAGTTTGAGGTCATGTTTCTTGATTTTGGTTTAAAAATACTGCCCTCCTGAATCTTAATCACCCCCTTAATTATGTCTCTCCTTTTCCTTCTTTTCTCCAGACTGTAACTCTCATTTTTTTTGCCCCCAGACCTTTCTCCATTTTTGTTACCCGTCTCTAAACACGTTCTATCCTATCAATATCTTTTTGTAAGTGAGTTCTCCAGAACTGGACACAGTATTCTAAATGAGGATAATATAGGGGAATCAGAACCTCCTTCCAACACTGTCTACAAAACTGTACACTTGTACTCTCTCAAGGGATTATTTTTCCTTAGGTATATTATTTTACATTTAGAAACATTGAACTGCAATTTCCACTTTTTTCACCAATCTTCCAGCAATGCCAAATCATGTTTGATGTTACAGACACCTCCAGGGATATAAACCTTATTACACACCTTTGTATCTTCAGCAAAAAGACATACTCTGCCCAACAAACCTTTAGTTATATCACTTAAATATAGATTAAATAAAACAGACCTAATACAGAATCTTGTGGTAATATACTTTTGGTGGGAGATGTATTACTGGGTACAGTGAATGTTTCCTTTACACTAGTATTCCTCGTCCCAAGGGGTTTGAGGCTGCTGATCACATTTTGAGTTCTGACAAATCTATTTCTCTTGTCCAAGAAATAGGTTCTGGAATTTTGTGATGGATCATAATTATTTTTACTATGGCAGTAATTACTTTTTACAATCCACAGATATTACTATGAGTGCGAAGTTTGCTCCAAGCCTTGCCAATTTATTTATGGTGTGGTGGGAGGAAGAGATTTTATATAGAAATTTTACCAATAATTAATAATCTGGAGGTGTTATATTGATGACACATTCTTTATGTGGAGAGGGGATGCAGAATCCCTTCATGCATTTATGTAATTCTTAAACAATAATACTTGGTGTATTAAATTTGCTATGAGTGGACTGATGTACAGGTTAACTTTTTAGATCTGCTCTAATCAGGGGGGTAACTTATCTCCTTTGGTGCCTGTTTGTTTTGCAATATGTGGGGCAAAACACATGGGCACTAAATGTGAGCATTGGGAAACATCTGGCAAACATTCATAAGAGATTTAAAGGACATAGTCTTTCAAAGACAAACAAGATATTTGGGGGGCACACCTTCTCATTAAAGCTGGTGCAGCCATAAGACCATACAATAGAAGAAAAATTTTACAGCGCACACATGCAAAAAAAAATTCACCTCCAGCAAGGCTAGTTTAAAAACACCTAAACATTCTCAAAAATTTTTTTCAAAAGTATGGGGATTTGGTCACACCATATTGCTGTACGGTGCTAAGCCCACTTACTGCGACAAAGTACCCCATGATTAGTGGGTCCTACACTATCCATAGATTTGGAAGATCTTGCTTCTCTGAACCATGAGAGCTACACTCTTCCAAATGGGAGAATCTTAAGGTCTCCACCTATGACACAATTGGACACTAATGAGAGGTACTTAATGAGGGAGTAGGGTGCTCCTTTCCCAAAAGGATTTGGTCAGAATCCATACAATACACAAACAAGATATTTGGGGGGCACACCTTCTCGTTAAAGCTGGTGCAGTCATAAGACCATACAATAGAAGAACAATTTTACAGCGCACACATGCAAAAAAAACATTCACCTCCAGCAAGGCTAGTTTAAAAACACCTAAACATTCTCAAAAAACTTTTTTTATAAATATGTGGGATTTGGTCACACCATATTGCTGTATGGTGCTAAGGCCACTTACTGCGACAAAGTACCCCATGATTAGTGGGTCCTACACTTTCCATAAATTTGGGAGATCCTGCTTCTCTGAACCAGGAGAGCTATTGGCAATACATTGGAATATCTGAAATGACAAGATTTTGGGTTCAGTCCTTCTTGAATACTAGTAAAATGAATTTCGCGCAATATTGAGTAAAGTGCAAATCAAAAATAAGAATATGATGTGGAACACTATTGACTGCTGGGTGATAAACTCCCTCTTAATAATGAAGTGATCGCTGCTGATACTTAACCACTTGCCGACCGCCTCACGCCTATATACGTGAGCAGAGCGGCACGGGCAGGCAAAATCACGTACCTGAAACGTGATTGCCTTCCCGCGGGTGGGGGGTCCGATCGGACCCCCCCCCGGTGCCAGCTGCGGTCGGCATTTGGTTGGGAGCGATGACAGACGAGGGGGAGGCCATCCGATCGTGGCCCCCCCCTCGCGATCGCTCCCAGCCAATGACAAACATCCCCTGCCTCTGTATAGTACACAGAGGCAGAGGATGTGATGTCATCTCTCCTCGGTCTGGCAGTTTCCGTTCCAGCACCGAGGAGAGATGACATGTAAGTGCACCAACACTCACACACAACACAGTAGAACATGCCAGGCATATATTACACCCCCGATCCCCCCCCGATCGCCCCCCGATCCCCCCCCAATCACCCCCCCCCCCCTGTCACAAACTGACACCAAGCAGGTTTTTTTTTTTTTTTTTTTTTTTTCCTGATTACTGCGTAGTGTCAGTTTGTGACAGTTAGCAGTGGTGGGACAGTTAGTATTACCCCCCTGTAGGTCTAGGGTACCCCCCTTACCCCCCCTAATAAAGTTTTAACCCCTTGATCACCCCTCCTCACCAGTGTCGCTAAGCGATCATTTTTCTGATCGCTGTATTAGTGTCGCTGGTGACGGTAGTTAGGGACGTAAATATTTAGGTTTGCCGTCAGTGTTTTATAGCGACTGGGACCCCCATATACTACCTAATAAATGTTTTAACCCCTTGATGGCCCCCTAGTTAACCCTTTCACCACTGATCACCGTATAACCGTTACGGGTGACGCTGGTTAGTTCGTTTATTTTTTATAGTGTCAGGGCACCCGCCGTTTATTACCGAATAAAGGTTTAGCCCCCTGTAGGTCTAGGGTACCCCCCTTACCCCCCTAATAAAGTTTTAACCCCTTGATCACCCCCTGTCGCCAGTGTCGCTAAGCGATCATTTTTCTGATCGCTGTATTAGTGTCGCTGGTCACGCTAGTTAGGGACGTAAATATTTAGGTTCGCCGTCAGCGTTTTATAGCGACAGGGACCCCCATATACTATCTAATAAATGTTTTAACCCCTTGATGGCCCCCTAGTTAACCCTTTCACCACTGATCACCGTATAACCGTTACGGGTGACGCTGGTTAGTTCGTTTATTTTTTATAGTGTCAGGGCACCCGCCGTTTATTACCGAATAAAGGTTTAGCCCCCTGATCGCCCGGCGGTGATATGCGTCGCCCTAGGCAGCGTCAGATTAGCGCCAGTACCGCGAACACCCACGCACGCACCGTACACCTCCCTTAGTGGTATAGTATCTGAACGCATCAATATCTGATCCGATCAGATCTATACTAGCGTCCCCAGCAGTTTAGGGTTCCCAAAAACGCAGTGTTAGCGGGATCAGCCCAGATACCTGCTAGCACCTGCGTTTTGCCCCTCCGCCCGGCCCAGCCCAGTCCAGCCCACCCAAGTGCAGTATCGATCGATCACTGACACTTTTCTTTGTAGCGTTTTGGTGAACTGGCAAGCACCAGCGGCGTAGTACACCCCGGTCGTAGTCAAACCAGCACTGCAGTAACACTTGGTGAATGTTTTGAACGCTACCATGCACTAGTTGAGTATTAGCGTAGCGTACAGCATTGCACAGACTAGGCACACTTTAACAGGGTCTCCCAAGATGCCACCGCATTTTGAGAGACTCGAACCTGGAACCGGTTACTGTTATAAAAGTTACAGTTACAAAAAAAAAGTGTAAAAAAAAAAAAAAACAAACAAAAATTAAAAAAAATAGTTGTCGTTTTATTGTTCTCTCTCTCTCTATTCTCTCTCTATTGTTCTGCTCTTTTTTACTGTATTCTATTCTGCAATGTTTTATTGTTATTGTTATTGTTATTATGTTTTATCATGTTTGTTTTTCAGGTATGTAATTATTTATACTTTACCGTTTACTGTGCTTTATTGTTAACCATTTTTTTGTCTTCAGGTACGCCATTCACGACTTTGAGTGGTTATACCAGAATGATGCCTGCAGGTTTAGGTATCATCTTGGTATCATTCTTTTTAGCCAGCGGTCGGCTTTCATGTAAAAGCAATCCTAGCGGCTAATTAGCCTCTAGACTGCTTTTACAAGCAGTGGGAGGGAATGCCCCCCCCCCCACCGTCTTCCGTGTTTTTCTCTGGCTCTCCTGTCTCAACAGGGAACCTGAGAATGCAGCCGGTGATTCAGCCAGCTGACCATAGAGCTGATCAGAGACCAGAGTGGCTCCAAACATCTCTATGGCCTAAGAAACCGGAAGCTACGAGCATTTTATGACTTAGATTTCGCCGGATGTAAATAGCGCCATTGGGAAATTGGGGAAGCATTTTATCACACCGATCTTGGTGTGGTCAGATGCTTTGAGGGCAGAGGAGAGATCTAGGGTCTAATAGACCCCAATTTTTTCAAAAAAGAGTACCTGTCACTACCTATTGCTATCATAGGGGATATTTACATTCCCTGAGATAACAATAAAAATGATTTAAAAAAAAAAAAATGAAAGGAACAGTTTAAAAATAAGATAAAAAAGCAAAAAAAAATAAAGAAAAAAAATAAATAAAAAAAAGCACCCCTGTCGCCCCCTGCTCTCGCGCTAAGGCGAACGCAAGCGGCGGTCTGGCGTCAAACGTAAACAGCAATTGCACCATGCATGTGAGGTATCACCGCGAAGGTCAGATCGAGGGCAGTAATTTTAGCAGTAGACCTCCTCTGTAAATCTAAAGTGGTAACCTGTAAAGGCTTTTAAAGGCTTTTAAAAATGTAGTAATTTTGTTGCCACTGCACGTTTGTGCGCAATTTTAAAGCATGTCATGTTTGGTATCCATGTACTCGGCCTAAGATCATCTTTTTTATTTCATCAAACATTTGGACAATATAGTGTGTTTTAGTGCATTAAACTTTAAAAAAGTGTGTTTTTTCCCCAAAAAATGCGTTTGAAAATCGCTGCGCAAATACTGTGTGAAAAAAAAAAATGAAACACCCACCATTTTAATCTGTAGGGCAATTGCTTTAAAATAATATATAATGTTTGGGGGTTCAAAGTAATTTTCTTGCAAAAAAAAATAATTTTTTCATGTAATCAAAAAGTGTCAGAAAGGGCTTTGTCTTCAAGTGGTTAGAAGAGTGGGTGATGTGTGACATAAGCTTCTAAATGTTGTGCATAAAATGCCAGGACAGTTCAAACCCCCCCCAAATGACCCCATTTTGGAAAGTAGACACCCCAAGCTATTTGCTGAGAGGCATGTCGAGTCCATGGAATATTTTATATTGTGACACAAGTTGCGGGAAAGAGACAATTTTTTTTTTTTTTTTTTGCACAAAGTTGTCACTAAATGTTATATTGCTCAAACATGCCATGGGAATATGTGAAATTACACCCCAAAATAAATTCTGTTGCTTCTCCTGAGTACGGGGATACCACATGTGTGGGACTTTTTGGGAGCCTAGCCGCGCACGGGACCCCAAAAACCAAGCACCGCCTTCAGGCTTTCTAAGGCCGTAAATTTTTGATTTCACTCCTCACTACCTATCACAGTTTCGGAGGCCATGGAATGCCCAGGTGGCACAAACCCCCCCCCAAATGACCCCATTTTGGAAAGTAGACACCCCAAGCTATTTGCTGAGAGGTATAGTGAGTATTTTGCAGACCTCACTTTTTGTCACAAAGTTTTGAAAATTGAAAAAAGAAAAAAAAAATGTTTTTTCTGGTCTTTCTTCATTTTCAAAAACAAATGACAGCTGCAAAATACTCACCATGCCTCTCAGCAAATAGCTTGGGGTGTCTACTTTCCAAAATGGGGTCATTTGGGGGGGTTTTGTGCCATCTTGGCATTTTATGGCCTTCAAAACTGTGATAGGTAGTGAGGAGTAAAATCAAAAATGTATGCCCTTAGAAATCCTGAAGGTGGTGCTGGGTTTTCGGGGCCCCGTACGCGGCTAGGCTCCCAAAAAGTGCCACACATGTGGTATCCCCGTACTCAGGAGAAGCAGCTGAATGTATTTTGGGGTGCAATTCCACATATGCCCATGGCCTGTGTGAGCAATATATCATTTAGT
Organism: Lithobates clamitans; assembly: GCA_037952925.1. NCBI lineage: Eukaryota > Metazoa > Chordata > Amphibia > Anura > Ranidae > Lithobates > Lithobates clamitans. Next base: position 1,614,497 of record JBBGZY010000429.1, read on the forward strand.
GACAACTTTTTGTAATTTTTTTTTTTTTCTTTTTTTTGTCATTATTCAATCACTTGGGACAAAAAAAATAAATATTCAATGGGCTCAACATGCCTCTCAGCAATTTCCTTGGGGTGTCTACTTTCCAAAATGGGGTCATTTGGGGGGGTTTTGTACTGCCCTGCCATTTTAGCACCTCAAGAAATGACATAGGCAGTCAGAAACTAAAAGCTGTGTAAATTCCAGAAAATGTACCCTAGTTTGTAGACGCTATAACTTTTGCGCAAACCAATAAATATACGCTTATTGACATTTTTTTTACCAAAGACATGTGGCCGAATACATTTTGGCCTAAATGTATGACTAAAATTTAGTTTATTGGATTTTTTTTATAACAAAAAGTAGAAAATATCATTTTTTTTCAAAATTTTCAGTCTTTTTCCGTTTATAGCGCAAAAAATAAAAACGGCAGAGGTGATTAAAAATCATCAAAAGAAAGCTCTATTTGTGGGAAGAAAAGGACGCAAATTTCGTTTGGGTAGAGCATTGCATGACCGCGCAATTAGCAGTTAAAGCGACGCAGTGCCGAATTGTAAAAAGTGCTCTGGTCAGGAAGGGGGTAAATCCTTCCGGGGCTGAAGTGGTTAAAAAGTGAAACTTAAATAGCAATAGATATTAAAATACTAGTCATACCACTCTGTAACTAGCATGCAAAAGTAATGATATATTATTGTGGTTCAGATAACCCATACGGTCTTCAATAGACACTGGTTCACTTTCAGATAGCAGTCTGCATAAAAATACGTGCATATAAATAAATACAGTCTTCTAAAATCCCCAATCAACAAACTGTGCAATAAAACATATGTGCAACCTTAAAAGATTAGATTCCAAACTATGTGAAAAATCTGTTTTGTTAATACAATTTCGTGCAGGTTTTCTAGTGTCAAATGTGGTTTAGATGAAGGTAGGTGAATATTTATATTTAAGGGTCCGCTGTAAAAAGTTCTTCTAGTGTTGTGTATTTTGATGTAGTAAAATGTATCTTTCCGCTGCTGCTGTCTCTCAGTATGGTCTCACAGAACTCTCACCTTGCATAAGTAATAATCCGGCATTTAGTGATATGTCTTTAAGGTGTGGGAGTGGTCTCTGGCAGCCTTGTCTTTCTTGTTATTTCCTCTCCTCCAACGTTCCTCTCTCTGCAGCTTTGCTCTGGTGAACTCAGTGTGGAGGAGATAAAATAGGGAGGGGGGAGAAGAAAGAGGCTCCACTAGTGCATTAAACTTTTAAAGTTAAGGGAGGAATATTTATTTGGTGTTGCTCTTACATTTCTCATATAGTAAACAGGCAAAGTAAATGTAAAAAACGATCTGGCGTTCTCAGCGCCCTCTCACTTGTGCTTCAGACTCTGTGTGTTGCTCCAGCCAATCCCTACGCGTTACGACACGGTCACATGTCTTCATCTGGGGACCTAGGAACTAGGGATTGGCTGGAGCAACACACAGAGTCTGAAGCACAAGTGAGAGGGCGCTGAGAACGCCAGATCGTTTTTTACATTTACTTTGCCTGTTTACTATATGAGAAATGTAAGAGCAACACCAAATAAATATTCCTCCCTTAACTTTAAAAGTTTAATGCACTAGTGGAGCCTCTTTCTTCTCCCCCCTCCCTATTTTATCTCCTCCACACTGAGTTCACCAGAGCAAAGCTGCAGAGAGAGGAACGTTGGAGGAGAGGAAATAACAAGAAAGACAAGGCTGCCAGAGACCACTCCCACACCTTAAAGACATATCACTAAATGCTGGATTATTACTTATGCAAGGTGAGAGTTCTGTGAGACCATACTGAGAGACAGCAGCAGCGGAAAGATACATTTTACTACATCAAAATACACAACACTAGAAGAACTTTTTACAGCGGACCCTTAAATATAAATATTCACCTACCTTCATCTAAACCACATTTGACACTAGAAAACCTGCACGAAATTGTATTAACAAAACGGATTTTTCACATAGTTTGGAATCTAATCTTTTAAGGTTGCACATATGTTTTATTGCACAGTTTGTTGATTGGGGATTTTAGAAGACTGTATTTATTTATATGCACGTATTTTTATGCAGACTGCTATCTGAAAGTGAACCAGTGTCTATTGAAGACCGTATGGGTTATCTGAACCACAATAATATATCATTACTTTTGCATGCTAGTTACAGAGTGGTATGACTAGTATTTTAATATCTATTGCTATTTAAGTTTCACTTTTTAAGTATCAGCAGCGATCACTTCATTATTAAGAGGGAGTTTATCACCCAGCAGTCAATAGTGTTCCACATCATATTCTTATTTTTGATTTGCACTTTACTCAATATTGCGCAAAATTCATTTTACTAGTATTTTAGTCAATCAGTGTTTGGTGTGAACACCCTTATTTTGCGGCAATATTATTATTCATTTTTTGCACAGCACTACCCATTGCACTTTATTTATTTATTAATATTTTTGACCTCTTCACCATTCAATATTCACTAGCGCGAAGGACAATTTTTGATTCATTATTTGAGAGTCCTTCTTGAATGCCCTAATGTTATTTTTGGGAAATCACGTACTCTATTGGATGTTATTGCCCCTAATTTGGTAGATCCACCTCCCACTGTGACTATGTTTGATAACTTAAAAGGATTTTTTCCTTGTAATGGGGCTATGTGTGTAAAAGTTGTGATACTATTCGCACCACTTCTTTTTCTTCATGTGCTACCTCAAAGTTTATGATATACATGAGTGCATTACCTGCTTTGATCAGGGGGTAGCTTATCTCCTTTGGTGCCTGTTTGTTTTGCAATATGTGGGGCAAAACACATGGGCACTAAATGTGAGCATTGGGAAACATCTGGCCAACATTCATAAGAGATTTAAAGAACATAATCTTTCAAAGCACTACTATTTATATCACAACAGGAATCCATCCTCTCTGCAGTCGATAGGCATAGAGAAATATTCTCCTCCTTGGAGGAAAAGTAATCTCTGGATAACTATCTTGAGGAGAAAAACTTGTTCAAAATTCGATCTCAGGACATTCAGCCCATGGGGTTTGAATGTTGACTGGAAAATTAATTGTTATATTAATAACAGTTGAGCCCCTAGTACTTTTTATCTGCTTTTTTTTTTACTTTTTTTACATATATCATTTTTCTATTTCTGATTTTTTTCTTAGATTTATTAATAAAATGTAAACTATTTTTTATATAAAAAATATTTCTTATTTATAAGTATTATTTTCATTTTGATAACACATTTTTCTACATGATTTATATTTGTATTTTTTGAATAAATGAATAAATGTTTTAAATGTTTTTTAAATGTATTGTATCTCAGGAACTAACCTCAATTTTTTTTGTCCAGCAGATGGCGCTTAATACATTGCTCTGGTTCCGTTTCCTTTTAAGTGACTATGCTGTGGCATATACAGTACCTTGCAAAAGTATTCACCCCTCTTGGCATTTTTCATGTTTTGTTGCCTCACAACCTGGAATTAACATGATTGTTTGAGGATTTGCATCATTTAATTTACAGAACATGCCCACAACGTTGAAGATTTTTTTTATTGTGAAGCAAACAACAAATAGGACAAAATAACAGAAAAAGCCAATGTGCATAACTATTCTCCCTCCTAAAGTCAATACTTTGTAGAGCCAACTTTTGCGGCTATCACAGATCCAAGTCACTTTGGATAAGTCTCTATGAGCTTGCCACATCTTACCACTGGATTTTTGCCCATTTCTCCTTGCAAAACTGTTCCAGCTCCTTCAAGTTGGATGGTTATATCCCTGTATTTAGCACCATCCATATTTCCCTCAACTCTGACTGGTTTCCCATTCATGACTGCTGAAAAACATCTACACAGCATGGTGCTGCCACCACCATGTTTCACTGTGGGATGGTGTTCTTTGGGTGATGTGATGTGTTGGGTTTGCACCAGAAATAGCATTTTCTTTGATAGCCAGAATGTTCAATTTTACTCTCAACAGACCAAAGAACCTTCCTCCATGTATTTTGGGAGTCTCCCACATGCCTTTTCACAAACTCAAAACGTGCCGTTTTGTTATTTGCTGAAAGTAATGGCTTTCTTCTGGCCACTCTGCCATAAAGCCCAACTCTATGGAGCGTACAGCTTATTGTGGTCCTATGTACAGATACTCTATTCTCTGATGTGAAACTCTGCAGCTCCTCCAGGGTTATCTTAGGTCTCTGTGCTGCCTCTCTGATTAATGCCCTCCTTGCCCGGTCCATGAGTTTTTGGTGTGAAGCCATCTCTTGACAGGATTGCTATTGTGCCATGTTCTCTCCATTTGATTATGATAGATTTGATGGTGCTCCTATGGATCATCAAAGATTTGGATGTTTTTTTATAACCTAACCCTGACTTGTACTTCTCAACAACATTGTCCCTTACTTGTTTGGAGAGTTCCTTGGTCTTCATGGCAGTGTTTGGTTAGTGGTGCCTCTTGCTAAGGTGTTGCAGCCTCTGGGGCCTTACAAAAAGGTGTGGATATGTAATGACAGATCATGTGACACTTAGTTTGCACACAGGTGGACATCATTTCACTAATTATGTGACTTCTGAAGGTAATTGGTTGCACCAGAGCTTTTTATGGGCTTCATAACAAAGGGGTGAATACATACACACATGGCAATTATCAGTTTTTTATTTCTGAAAAATAGTTTTATGTATATATTTTTCTAATTTTACTTCACCGACTCAGACTATTGAGTTCTGATCCATCACATATCATTCAAATAAAAAAACATTGAACTAAAGGCTGTAATGTAACAAAATATGTAAAAAGCCAAGGGGGGGGGGGGAATACTTTTGCAAGGCACTGTACATACTGTATATTTTTTATTTAGTTTTGATATTTTTTGCATAATTTTTTATTTGGCCCAATGATGGATTACATTTCATGTAATGTGACACCTTTGTTTTCCTCTTTTTCTTTTAAGAAAATCTTTGTTATTTGTCCCTCATTCTTTGTACTCCAGCCACCCTTTAGTGGATGCACCTGACGTTACAGACCCGTCTTCTTTTCTGAGGATGCCTGTTTGGAGGAAACGCATCATGTGGAGCTGCTCTGTGATGTCAACTCGCATGCTGGCCAGTTCTGCAGTGGCGCTGTGTATACTCTTGAACCTTTTGCTTGTTCCCACTGAACAAGTGAGTGCAATACTTTTTAAATATATTCATGTTTTAAGCTGTACTCCAATATGAGACGTCTTCTTTGTTTCATTTGGCCATTATCTGTGGATGTGAGCTGAGGAGATGGATATCCTCTGTTGTTATCACACCTGAACTGATTGCTGGGACCTTCAGTATTATTCAAAGTGCTCTGTGATCTTTTTCTCTGGTAAGAAGCTGTGCATGGGGGTGTGGCATCTGAAATCACTTATATTTGCTTAAATGTCACTTAACCACTTCAGCCCCAGAAGAATTTACCCCCTTCCTGACCATAGCACTTTTTGTGATTTGGCACTGCGTCGCTTTAACTGACAATTGTGAGGTCGTGTGACGTGGCTCCCAAACAAAATTGACGTCCTTTTTTCCCACAAATAGAGCTTTCTTTTGGTGGTATTTGATCACCTCTGTGGTTTTTATTTTTTGTGCTATAAACAAAAAAATAGCGACAATTTTGAAAAAAAAAACGCATTATTTTTTACTTTTTGCTATAATAAATATCCCCAAAAAGTAATTAAAATTTTTTTTTTTCCTCAGTTTAAGCCGATACGTATTCTTCTACATATTTTTGGTAAAAAAAATCACAATAAGTGATTGATTGGTTTGCGCAAAAGTTATAGCGTTTACAAAATAGGGGATAGTTTTATGGCATTTTTATTAATTATTTTTTTTTACTAGTAATGGCGGCGATCAGTGATTTTTATTGTGACTGCGACATTATGGTGGACACATCGGACATTTTTGACACATTTTTGGGACCATTGTCATTTATACAGCCATCAGTGCTATAAAAATGCACTGATTCCTGTGTAAATGACACTGGCAGGGAAGGGGTTAACCACTAGGGGGCAGGGAGGGGTTAAGTCAGTACTAGGGATGTGTTCTAACTGTAGGGGGGATGGGCTAGCTGTGACACGTCACTGATCTCTTCTCCCGATGACAGGGAGCAGAGATCAGTGACACTGTCACTAGGCAGAATGGGGAGATGCTTGTTTACATCAGCATCTCCCCGTTCGTCCTTTCCATGAGGTGATCGCGGGTATCCCCGCGGCGATCGAGTCCGCGGGACCCGCGACCTGTCTCACGGAGCTCCCAGCCGGCGTGCGCCTCCGGTGGCATGCATGCAATGGCATGGCAGGAAATTCAAATAGGACTTACAGGTACGCCCATTTGCCCAGCCGTGCCATTCTACCAACGTGTATCGGTGTGCGCCAGTCGGGAAGTGGTTAAAGCACCATTAGTCACTGGCAGATTTTTTATATCATTTTTGGACTTTCTGGCGCATATGTATTTATGCTTTGCTCTTATTAATTTATGTTATGTTTTTTGGTTTTGTTTCACTTTGTGATTGCATTTAAAGGGGACACACTCATTTATTTTTCTTTTATTGAACAGCCCTTCGTTATCAGGCCATTTAGCAGTTTTCAGCGCTGTCATTATTTGACTAACAATTGCTTGATCATGCAACACTGTACCCAAATGAATTGTCATTTTTTAGGCAGATTCTTTTGGTGGCATTTAATAAATCATCCACTGGTTTTTTTTTTCTTTTATACCAAATAAAGGAAAAAAGGACCAAAAAAATGAGGAAAACAGATCTCCAAAATGACCATTTTTTGAAAGTAGATAACTCAAGGTGATCTAAAATTTTGGACATATTATTTTTTTATTTTAAATAAAGAAACATGCTGGCATTCAAGTGGTTAAAACATGGAGTTTAAAAATTGTGCGCTAGATACAACACACAATTAATGTACAGGTTACACAAAGAGGGAGGGGGAGATGAATAATTTGAAGGTCACATACAATGGAAGGATGGAGGTGAGGGGGTCAATGTGTAGGATAAGGGAGGTGATTATTATGAAAGCACTACAGGGATAGGCTGAGGATGAGATGTACAGGGAAGGAATAGGTAAACGGGCTAAATAAGCTATATAGTAATTTCACAATAATATTTATTAACATCTTCCACCTTGAATCTGCTGGTATCTGTCTACGTCCCTTGGATCCCCCATTCATAAAATTCTCTTGCCTACATTTCCTCCATTTTGAGAGGAAGTGGAGGGCTCTCAAGTAGAAACAGTAGTGCTGTTTGGTTTTGTGATCACTGTCATTGGTTATTACAGGGATCACAAGGCATAGGCATTTTGCACATGATTGGCACTCACACAGGTGGTAAACAGAATGGTGTTTAAAAGCATTGCTCCAGAATACCATGTTCACCCTACCACCATTTTAAAATGTATGGAAACATTAAGTGGTTAAGGAATGATAGGAGAAAAATTATACGTTTTAAATGAATACCTTAAATTAATGTGTGATAAGATTTTTCAAAATTTTTCATTCACTAAGATATTTTTATTATTGTGTTAAACATATATGTTTGTAGATTAGCCACTAGATGGAGATCTCTGGAATTTAGTGAAAATATTCTGTCTCTTAACATTTGCTCCAATAAGATATACATTGAGCCACATAGTGAGTGCCTTGTTTGCAATCACAGGTTAACAGTCTATATTGTGAGAGAGAACAGTAAAGCATAACCATTGTGTAGTAGTAAAAAGCAAGAAGCAAAGCCTGCACCAGAAAATATGGCCTGTGCATATATTGTATAAAATAATGTAACAAATTATATGTTAAAACATTATTATTATTATTATTATTATTATTATTATTATTATTATTTTTATTATTATTATTATTATACAGGAATTATATAGGGCTTTATGACACAAGGGCAGAAAGAATAATTACAACACAGGCGTGGCTTGGCGCACAATGTGGATGGCCGCACCGTGACTGAGCTCCGGGAGACTGTGGGACCTGGGTACCGATCCACACCGCCTACAAACCGACTATGTCCACACAACTAAAGAGGGTAACACACGGACACACTCTCCGCTCGATAACAACTCCCAAAAAGAAAATCTCACCCGGAAACCTAAGCAAGTACAGATACAGCGGAGGAGGACGATCTGCCAAGATGGCGCCGACACACAAGCACAGCATGGAGGAAGACATAGAGGATGACGAGGTGTCCCTGCCAACATCTGAAGACTCAGCAGCAGGTAATTTTGACAAAGACAAACCTCTGACTTATGCCACCATGTCCGACATAGCTGCAGACATCAAAAGGTCCTTCACATCAGCTATCACTGATATTAAAACAGAGGAGGAGAGACCGAGCGTTGTCCAGATTAGACGACATTACCACTGTACACAACAAGCACCTAATCGGTATGAATAGATATTTAGAAGACTTAGACAACCGAGGAAGAAGACACAACATAGGAGAACGAGGGATACCAGAATCTGTTACCCCAGACCAAATTAAGCTTGCACCGACATCTGTATTCAATGGCTTATTAGACTGACCTGAACATTCCCCCATAGAATTTGACAGAGCTCACAGAGCTCTCAGGCCCAGAGCCCCTGATGATAATCCTCCCAGGGACATCATTTGCTGCCTTCCCAACATCAGGGTGAAGGAAGAAGTGCTACAAAAAGCAAGCCAACGACCAGATTCTGTTTAATGAAAACACAATCCAACTGTTTCAGGATTTATCACCCATTACATTGAAGAATAGAAGGGCTCTGAATCCCCTACTGGAGGTTCTAAAAGAAAGGAAAATAAATTACAGATGGAAATTCCCTTTTGCACTCCAAGCTGCATACATGGGTAAACAATACCTACTCTGAACCCCCAACGAGCTGAACAGATTCTGTGAAAATCTACATATCACACCAGTGGAACTACCTGACTGGTACTCAGAGTTCCTGCTACCCTCTGAAATCAACAACCCACCATCTAGCTGCGAAGCAAACGTATATCATTCACCCTCACAACAGGGGAAAAATGGCAGAAACATCAACAGAAACAACTACGATTCTCCCTCGTCCTCTAAAAGTGCCAAAAGCCAAAGACTGAAATGATTGTAAACTCCAGGACTCATGCAAATCTCAGACACTAAGACATTCACTTGATTGTCACCCATAAAAGGTTATTGAACTTTCTCTCATCTCTTTCCGTTATTGAAAAACTTTTTCGTTATTTTATTTTTATTTTTCCTTACCTCAAGCCTATTTACTTGGATGAGACATGACTGTGAACAGTAAGAAAATAATAAGTTTCCTATTATAAACATCCACTAGAGGGCAACCTTCTACAAATTTAACGTGCAGCACACTCTCACTTCTAGGAGACCCATGTTTGGTAACAAATCTGCTCAATGCCTTCCAGATATACTTCCTCCGAACTGAACTCATCAAGACTCTCAGGTATTGCCTAGATGAAGAGGAAATTAGGTTAGGAATTTCACACAATGAATATCCCTATTATGCAGGAGCTCATATACAGGAATCACAAACTCCTGATGAACAATAGGAGATGAACCGATCCTTCCAATAACAGCTAGGATATTGTTAACAACCTCGCATTTCTCTTTTCTTTTTTGTTTAACCCCTCCTTTTGTTCCCCTTTCATTATACAGCGAGATATGCAGGTGTTAAGGCAAAAAATTTTCGCCATCCGATCAAACTTCTCCACTCTGGCGTATCTCTTTATTGAGCAACAAGATGTGAAACACACACAGTACCCACTTGGAGGCAACGACCCCTGGTCAGAAGGCTAAGTGAATAGCCCACATGTGGCATCTTCGGCCAAACAGTGAGTACACTAGCTTAATACCATGTCAACCGAACGACTATGCTCCTTTTCACCTACCGTGGATACATCCAGTACCACCATCTTAGAAAAGTATCAACCACCAGGAGACCTCTACTATTTGGACCTGCCTTTTTCATGATATAATAGAGAAGGCTCTTGGGTTGTTTCACTTACAGAGGATCCATCAGCTACCAGTTTTTGAATCTATTCATGGCTCACTGAGCTTTCGATCTCAGGTCCTGCTTTAATATAGGACTAGAACATTTAATCTTTTCAAGTCACTATATTATACTTCATAACATAGTTCTCCCTACTCTACTTAGGGATTCGGTTTCACAATGTTAAATGGTTTGAAAGGTTTTCATTTTTCTGTTATTTTCTTTCTTTAAATGTTCTACATGTTATTTTGCTCTATTCATCCTATACGGAAGTCGCAAATTGTGTATAGTGGATGAGTTGAAGAGAGTGTTACTCTTTGCTTAAGGGTAATTGATTTACACCATTCTCATTAACCACTTCAATACAAGGCACTTATACACCTTCCTGCCAAGACCAATTTTCAGCTTTCAGTGATGTCGCAGTTTGAATGACAATTGCGCGGTCATACTACACTGTACCCAAACTAAGTTTTTATCATTTTGTTCCCACAAATAGAGCTTTCTTTTGGTGGTATTTGATCACTTTTGCGTTTTTTATTTTTTGCGAAACAAATAAAAAAAGACCGAAAATTTTGAAAAAAATAAAAGTTTTGCTTTTGTTTCTGTTTAAAAATGTTGTAAATAAGTATGTTTTCTCTTTCACTGATGGGCACTGATAAGGTGATGAGGTTGCACCAATGAGCGGGCACTGACGATGGGCACTGATATGCGGCACTGATGGGCACTGGTAGGCGGCACTGATGGGTAGCACTGATATGCAGCACTGATGGGCATTGATAGGCGGCACTGATGGGCACTCATGGGTGGCACTGGGTGGCACTGGTGGGCACCGAAAGGCTGCAAAGATGGGTTTCCTATGGGTGGCACTGATGGGCACTGATAGGTGGCACTGTTGGGCACTGATGGGCAATGATAGGCGGCACTGATAGGCATCCCTGGTGGCACTGGCAGTGGTAGGCATTGGAGTGGGCACTGATTGGCAGCTGCCTGGGCATTGATTGGCAGCTGCCTTTGCACTGATGAGTATTTCCCTGGGGGTCTAGGGGGCATAGCTGGTGGTCCAGTGTAGCTTATTTCCCTGGTGGTCCTGGGCGGCTTCCCTGGTGGTCCTGGGCGGCTTCCCTGGTGGTCCTGGGTAGGATCTGAGGGGGGGCTGTGCTGATAAACAATCAGCACAGACCCCCCCTGTCAGCAGAGCAGCCGATCGGCTCTCCTCTACTCGCGTCTGTCAGACACGAGTGAGGAAAAGCCGATCACCGGCTCTTCCTAGTTACATCGTGATCAGACCCCGCAACAACGATCGCCGCGATGCGCGCCCCCGGGGGCGCGCAGCGGCTCAATATCCTGCGGACGTCATATGACGCCCAGTCAGGATATTGAAACCACTTAGCCGCCGTCATTCTGCTATATGGCGGGCGGCAAGTGGTTAATTACCTAAGCAAACTTTCACTCTTTATTGATATATAGACTATAGGCAGCAATGTTTTCTACAAAAATTAGACGGTTCAAGATTTATCTTTCAGGTTATTTATATGATACACCCGGGTCTTGCAGTGTCTTGCGGGACAGACCCAGAATCCAATACTTCAAAACACTATATAACGAATAACGACACTAACGTGCCTCCCACAAACCCCTCAGAGTATATATTAGTGCCTAGTTTAACTAGGTTGCTAACTAGCTCTTCACCTCATAGGTGAGATTTGAGCACACACTCAACCACCCCTACTTAAACCTTTCTACCCGCCTCCCCCTACCTTACCCCACCACATATTCCACTTCAACCTTTATCTAGAGTACGCCGAAAGTTTAAATCATCCCACACAAGAAACATTTGTTAGTTAAATTTCACTTGCCTCAATTACTTCATTTAAATTGACTGACAGCCTACACTATGGCTTATACATTTTTAGGGAATACTCCAACTCTAATCTCCCACAATGTCAATGGCCTGAACATACCCGAAAAAAGAGCGAAATCGCTAAAAGAACTTAAAAAGACTCTCCCGTCAATTGTGTTTCTACAAGAAACATACTTTAAAAGTGAACATATACCCAAATTTACATACAATATCTTCACAGAAATGTACCACGCCACTAATCCTTTAGCCAAAACTAAAGGAGTTTCAATCCTAATCAACAAAAACTGCCCTTTCAAACTGCAGCAACAACTTATAGATCCAGAAGGTCGCTATCTTTTTCTAAAAGGTGACTGGACAGGATCACCCATTACACTGGCCAATGTGTATTTCCCAAACACAGCCCACATTCCATTTTGACGTAAAATTGTAGATGAACTAAAATGGTTTGCTGAAGGATGTATAATCTTGGGAGGAGATTTCAACATCCCTCTCTCCCCCCAAAAAGACACATCAACAGGTCATACTACTGTAACTTACAGAACCCTCAGACGTCTTAAAATACTTTTAAACTCTCTATCACTAGTAGACACATGGAGACTGACACATACGACAGAGAGAGACTACACCTTCTTTTCCTCCCCACACAAACGATATTCTCGGATTGATCTAATCTTTGTCTCACAGAGAGATTTAAGCAACTTGGAAACAGCAGGGATAGGCATAGTTTCCCTCTCCGATCATGCCCCTACGGCTACATCCATGAGACTCGACTCCCCTAAACAAACGACCTTTAACTGGAGACTCAATGCATCACTCCTGACCAAAGAGTGAAAGACGAAATACAGGACACTTTGACTGAATACTTCAGAAATAACCTAGACGCAGATACCAATCCTATGACTAATTGGGAAGCTCATAAAAGCGTCCTGAGAGGGCTCCAGAATAAAAAGAGAAAAAGAGAAAGAAATTTCCAATTTGACCTCGCAAATAGCAAAACTAGAAACACTACATAAACAATCACTCTCAATCTCAGCAGAAGAAGAACTGACCCAATGCAGGAACTCCCTTAAATCAATTCTTGATCTAAAGATCAGAAAAGCTCTTTTTTTTAACCACTTGACGACCGCCTCACGCTGATATACGTCAGCAGAATGGCACGGGCAGGCAAAATCACGTACCTGGTACGTGATTGCCTTCCCGCGGGCGGGGGGTCCGATCGAACCCCCCCGGTGCCTGAGGCGGTCGCCGTTGGTCTGGCAGCGATCAGAGATGAGGGGGAGGCCATCCGATCATGGCCCCCCCTCGCGATCGCTCCCAGCCAATGAGATTCTTCCCCTGCCTCTGTGTAGTACACAGAGGCAGGGGATGTGATGTCATCTCTCCTCGGCTCGGCAGTTTCCGTTCCGGCGCCGAGGAGAGAAGACATCAATGTGAGTGCACAACACACACACATCACAGTAGAACATGCCAGGTACACATAACACCCCCCTTTACCCCCCCAATCACCCCCTAATCACCCCCCCCCGTCACACTGACACCAAGCAGTTTTTTTTTTTTATTACTGCATGGTGTCAGTTTGTGACAGTTACTGTGGTAGGGCAGTTAGTATTAGCCCCTTGTAGGTCTAGGGTACCCCCCCAACCCCCCCTAATAAAGTTTTAACCCCTTGATCACCCCGTCGCCAGTGTCAGTAAGCGATCATTTTTCTGATCGCTGTATTAGTGTCACTGGTGACGCTAGTTAGGGACGTAAATATTTAGGTTCGCCGTCAGCGTTTTATAGTGACAGGGACCCCCATATACTATCTAATAAATGTTTTAACCCCTTGATCGCCCCCTAGTTAACCCTTTCACCACTGATCACCGTATAACCTTTACGGGTGATGCTGGTTAGTTCGTTTATTTTTTACAGTGTCAGGGCACCCGCCGTTTATTACCTAATAAAGGTTTAGCCCCCTGATTGCCCGGCGTTTATATGCATCGCCCCAGGCAGCGTCAGATTAGCGCCAGTACCGCTAACACCCACGCACGCAGCATACGCCTCCCTTAGTGGTATAGTATCTGAACGCATCAATATCTGATCAGATCTATACTAGCGTCCCTAGCAGTTTAGGGTTCCCAAAAATGCAGTGTTAGCGGGATCAGCCCAGATAACTGCTAGCACCTGCGTTTTGCCCCTCCGCCCGTCCCAGCCTGGCCCACCCAAGTGAAGTATCGATCAATCACTGTCACTTACAAAACACTAAACGCATAACTGCAGCGTTCGCAGAGTCAGGCCTGATCCCTGCGAATGCTAACAGTTTTTTTGGTAGCATTTTGGTGAACTGGTAAGCACCAGCCTCCTGTCCTCACAATCCTGGTCTTTGCATTGGTGAATGTTTTGAACGCTACCATGCACTAGTTGAGTATTAGCGTAGGGTACAGCATTGCACAGACTAGGCACACTTTCACAGGGTCTCCCAAGATGCCAACGCATTTTGAGAGACCCGAACCTGGAACCAGTTACCGTTATAAAAGTTACAGTTACAAAAACAGTGTAAAAAAAAAAAAACACAAAAAAAATATAAAATAAAAAAAAATAGTTGTCATTTTATTGTTCTCTCTCTTTCTATTCTCTCACTATTGTTCTGCTATTTTTTACTGTATTCTATTCTGCACTGTTTTATTGTTATTATGTTTTATCATATTTGCTTTTCAGGTATGCAATTTTTTATACTTTACTGTTTACTGTGCTTTATTGTTAACCATTCTTTTGTCTTCAGGTACGCCATTCACGACTTTGAGTTGTTATACCAGAATGATGCCTGCAGGTTTAGATATCATCTTGGTATCATTCTTTTCAGCCAGCGGTCGGCTTTCATGTAAAAGCAATCCTAGCGGCTAATTAGCCTCCAGACTGCTTTTACAAGCAGTGGGAGGGAATGCCCCCCCACCGTCTTCCGTGTTTTTATCTGGCTCTCCTGTCTCAACAGGGAACCTGAGAATGCAGCTGGTGATTCAGCCAGCTGACCATAGAGCTGATCAGAGACCAGAGTGGCTCCAAACATCTCTATGGCCTAAGAAACTGGAAGCTACGAGCATTTTATGATTTAGATTTCGCCGGATGTAAATAGCGCCATCGGGAAATTGGGAAAGCATTTTATCACACCGATCTTGGTGTGGTCAGATGCTTTGAGGGCAGAGGAGAGATCTAGGGTCTAATAGACCCCAATTTTTTCAAAAAGAGTACCTGTCACTACCTATTGCTATCATAGGGGATATTTACATTCCCTGAGATAACAATAAAAATGATTTAAAAAAAATGAAAGGAACAGTTTAAAAATAAGATAAAAAAGCAAAAAAATAATAAAGAAAACAAAAAAAAAAGCACCCCTGTCCCCCCCCCTGCTCTCGCGCTAAGGCAAATGCAAGCGTCGGTCTGGTGTCAAATGTAAACAGCAATTGCACCATGCATGTGAGGTATCACCGCGAAGGTCAGATCGAGGGCAGTAAGTTTAGCAGTAGACCTTCTCTGTAAATCTAAAGTGGTAACCTGTGTTAAATAAATTGTAGCGCTAAAAAACATGTGTCATAAGAACAGAATGTCTCTGTATTCATAGACCAGTGTCCCAATAGTGACGTGTAGTCAACAAAGCACGATAATCCGCAATGGATAAATGAACGGTGTAACAGTCCCTTCAGTTTCCCAAATCTCGGTTGGGATGTCATCAAACTCATGAAAAGATGGGGTACTCTTACCGGAACTGTTGGATTCTACTGCCATAAGCATAGAATCAATCGAGCTGTGTGCCACCCTGGGCAAGTGGGTGTGATGGTTGGAGGCCGATGGTACCTCTATGAGGCCTGGATGTCACCTCTGGATACACGGGAAATGGATGGAAACCTGGTTCCAAGGTCATTTCAGGGGGTTTTGTGCCATCTGGGCATTCCATGGCCTCCGAAACTGTGATAGGCAGTGAAGAATGAAATAAAAAGTTTACACCCTTAGAAATCCTGAAGGCGGCGATTGGTTTTCGGGGCCCCTTACGCGGCTAGGCTCTCAAAAAGTCCCACAAATGTGGTATCCCCATACTCAGGAGAAGCAGCTAAACCTATTTTGGGGTGCAATTCCACATATGCCCATGGCCTGTGTGAGCAATAGGGATGAGCCGAACACCCCCCTGTTCGGTTCGCATCAGAACATGCGAACAGGAAAAAAGTTTGTTCGAACACGTGAACACCGTTAAAGTCTATGGGACATGAACATGAATAATGAAAAGTGCTAATTTTAAAGGCTAATATGCAAGTTATTGTCATAAAAAGTGTTTGGGGACTGGGGTCCTGCCCCAGGGGACATGGATCAATGCAAAAAAAAGTTTTAAAAACGGACGTTTTTTCAGGAGCAGTGATTTTAATAATGCTTAAAGTCAAACAATAAAAGTGTAATATCCCTTTAAATTTCATACCTGGGGGGTGTCTATAGTATGCCTGTAAAGGGGCACATGTTTCCTGTGTTTAGAACAGTCTGACAGCAAAATGACATTTTGAAGGAAAAAACTCATTTAAAACTACCCGCGGCTATTGCATTGCCGACAATACACATAGAAGTTCATTGATAAAAACGGCATGGGAATTCCCCAAAGGGGAACCCCGAACCAAAATTTAAAAAAAAAAAATGACGAGGGAGTCCTCCTAAATTCCATACCAGGCCCTTCAGGTCTGGTATAGATATTAAGGGGAACCCCGGCCAAAATTAAAAAAAAAATGATGTGGGGTTCCCCCTAAATTCCATACCAGACCCTTCAGGTCTGGTATTGATTTTAAGGGGAACCCCACGCCAAAAAAAAAATGGCGTGGGGTCCCCCCAAAGATCCATACCAGACCCTTATCCGAGCACGCAACCTGGCAGGCCACAGGAAAAGAGGGGGGGACGAGAGTGCACTCCCCCTTCTGAACCGTACCAGGCCACATGCCCTCAACATTGGGAGGGTGCTTTGTGGTAGCCCCCCAAAACACCTTGTCCCCATGTTGATGAGGACAAAGGCCTCATCCCCACAACCCTGGCCGGTAGTTGTGGGGGTCTGCGGGCGGGCGGCTTATCGGAATCTGGAAGCCCCCTTTAACAAGGGGACCCCCAGATCCCGGCCCCCCCCTGTGTGAAATGGTAAGGGGGTACTCACCCCTACCATTTCACTAAAAAACTGTCAAAAATGTTAAAAATGACAAGAGACAGTTTTTGACAATTCCTTTATTTAAATGCTTCTTCTTTCTTCTATCTTCCTTCATCTTCTGGTTCTTCTGGTTCTTCTGGCTCTTCTGGTTCTTCCTCCGGCGTTCTCGTCCAGCATCTCCTCCGCGGCGTCTTCTATCTTCTTCTCCTCGGGCCGCTCCGCACCCATGGCATGGGGGGGAGGCTCCCGCTCTTCTTCTTTTCTTCTCTTCTTCTCTTCTTCTCTTCTTCATTTTCTTCTCCAGGCCGCTCCGCAATCCATGCTGGCATGGAGGGAGGCTCCCGCTGTGTGACGGCGCTCCTCGTCTGACAGTTCTTAAATAACGGGGGGCGGGGCCACCCAGTGAACCCGCCCCCCTCTGACGCACGGTGACTTGACAGGACTTCCCTGTGACGTCACAGGGAATGCCACAGGGAAGTCCCGTCATGTCCCGTACATCAGAGGAGGGCGGGGTCACCGGGTGGCCCCGCCCCCCGTTATTTAAGAACTGTCAGACGAGGAGCGCCGTCACACAGCGGGAGCATCCCTCCATGCCAGCATGGGTTGCGGAGCGGCCCGGAGAAGAAAATGAAGAAGAGAAGAAAAGAAGAAGAGAAGAGCGGGAGCCTCCCCCCATGCCATGGGTGCGGAGCGGCCCGAGGAGAAGAAGATAGAAGACGCCGCAGAGGAGATGCTGGGCGAGAACACCGGAGGAAGAATCAGAAGAACCAGAAGAACCAGAAGATGAAGGAAGATAGAAGAAAGAATAAGCATTTAAATAAAGGAATTGTCAAAAACTGTCTCTTGTCATTTTTAACATTTTTGACAGTTGTTTTGTGAAATGGTAGGGGTAAGTACCCCCTTACCAGTTCACACAGGGGGGGGCCGGGATCTGGGGGTCCCCTTGTTAAAGGGGGCTTCCAGATTCTGATAAGCCCCCCGCCCGCAGACCCCCACAACCACCGGCCAGGGTTGTGGGGATGAGGTCCTTGTCCTCATCAACATGGGGACAAGGTGTTTTGGGGGGCTACCCCAAAGCACCCTCCCAATGTTGAGGGCATGTGGCCTGGTACGGTTCAGGAGGGGGGGCGCACTCTCGTCCCCCCCTCTTTTCCTGCGGCCTGCCAGGTTGCATGCTTGGATAAGGGTCTGGTATGGATTTTTGGGGGGGACCCCACGCCGTTTTTTTTTTTTTTGGCGCGGGGTTCCCCTTAAAATCCATACCAGACCTGAAGGGTCTGGTATGGAATTTAGGGGGAACCCCACGTCATTTTTAAAAAAAATTTTGGCCGGGGTTCCCCTTAATATCCATATCAGACCTGAAGGGCCTGGTATGGAATTTAGGGGGAACCCCACGTCATTTTTAAAAAAAATTTTTGGCCGGGGTTCCCCTTAATATCCATATTAGACCTGAAGGGCCTGGTATGGAATTTAGGAGGACTCCCACGTCATTTTTTTTTTTTTTAATTTTGGTTTGGGGTTCCCCTTTGGGGAATTCCCATGCCGTTTTTATCAATGAACTTCTATGTGTATTGTCGGCAATGCAATAGCCGCGGGTAGTTTTAAATGAGTTTTTTCCTTCAAAATGTCATTTTGCTGTCAGACTGTTCTAAACACAGGAAACATGCGCCCCTTTACAGGCATACTATAGACACCCCCCAGGTACGAAATTTAAAGGGATATTACACTTTTATTGTTTGACTTTAAGCATTATTAAAATCACTGCTCCTGAAAAAACGGCCGTTTTTAAAACTTTTTTTTGCATTGATCCATGTCCCCTGGGGCAGGACCCAGGTCCCAAAAACACTTTTTATGACAATAACTTGCATATTAACCTTTAAAATTAGCACTTTTGATTTCTCCCATAGACTTTTAAAGGGTGTTCTGCGGCATTCGAATTTGCCGCGAACACCCCAAATTGTTCGCTGTTCGGCGAACTTGCGAACAGCCAATGTTCGAGTCGAACATGAGTTCGACTCGAACTCGAAGCTCATCCCTAGTGAGCAATATATCATTTAGTGACAACTTTGTGCAAAAAAAAAAAAATTGTCACTTTCCCGCAACTTGTGTCAAACTATAAAATATTACATGGACTCAACATGCCTCAAAGCAAATAGCTTGGGGTGTCTACTTTCCAAAATGGGGTCATTTTTTGGGGGGGGTTTGTGCCATCTGGGCATTTTATGGCCTTCAAAACTGTGATAGGTAGTGAGGAGTAAAATCAAAAATTTACGCACTTAGAAATCCTGAAGGCGGTGATTGGTTTTCGGGGCCCCGTACGCGGCTAGGCTCCCAAAAAGTCCCACACATGTGGTATCCCCGTACTCAGGAGAAGCAGCTGATTATATTTTGGGGTGCAATTCCACATATGCCCATGGCCTGTGTGAGCAATATATCATTTAGTGACAACTTTTTGTAATTTTTTTTTTTTGTCATTATTCAATCACTTGGGACAAAAAATAATATTCAATGGGCTCAACATGCCTCTCAGCAATTTCCTTGGGGTGTCTACTTTCCAAAATGGGGTCATTTGGGGGGGTTTTGTACCGCCCTGCCATTTTAGCACCTTAAGAAATGACATAGGCAGTCATAAACTAAAAGCTGTGTAAATTCTAGAAAATGTACCCTAGTTTGTAGACGCTATAACTTTTGCGCAAACCAATAAATATACGCTTATTGACATTTTTTTTACTAAAGACATGTGGCCGAATACATTTTGGCCTAAATGTATGACTAAAATTGAGTTTATTGGATTTTTTTTATAACAAAAAGTAGAAAATATCATTTTTTTCAAAATTTTCGGTCTTTTTCCATTTATAGCGCAAAAAATAAAAACAGCAGAGGTGATCAAATACCATCAAAAGAAAGCTCTATTTGTGGGAAGAAAAGGACGCAAATTTCGTTTGGGTACAGCATTGCATGACCGCGCAATCATCAGTTAAAGCAGCGCAGTGCCAAATTGTAAAAAGTCCTCTGGTCCTTAAGCAGCATAATGGTCCGGTCCTTAAGTGGTTAAGGAAAGCATTTATTTTGAACATGGGGACAAAAGCGGGAAATTGTTGGCCAAAGCACTTAAAGATGTGACACAGGCAGGAAAGGTACATGCCATAAGGGACAAAGATGGAATTCTTAGACACAAACATACTGATATAGCTGACCTTTTTCATAAATTTTACTCGAGACTATACAATCTCCCTGAACAACATAAACCCCCACACCTCAACAAGAAACAATTCACCAATTTTTAAAAGAAAGAAAACTACCCTCTCTCTCCCAAGAAGACACAAACAAAGTAGAAGACCCTATTTCCACCAATAAACTTTTAGAGGCCATTAAAAATCTTAAAACAGGGAAAAGCCCAGGCCCAGATGGGTTCACCTCACAATATTATAAAACATACACGTACACCTTGACTAAACCCCTTCTATCAGCTTTCAATTATCTGGCTAAACATAAACATGACCACGATTCATTTCTTATGGCTCATATTGCGGTGATCCCCAAACCTGACAAAGATCAAACTGAATGTTCTAGCTACAGACCCATATCTTTATTGAACACAGACTTAAAAATCTTAGCCAAAATACTGGCCAATAGACTGAAACCCTTCCTATCAAAAATCATTGGACCAGAACAAGTAGGATTCATGCCAGGAGCCCTGCAACTTCCAGAGGGAGGAACGGGAGAAGCACAGTGACGTGGGTGAGTGGAGGCAGAGAGAGATCCACAGAATAAGAGCCTGCAAATAACAAGGACGAAGCCAGTGCAGGTGGAAAGGATGCATCCTTTCCTCAGTAGGTACCCCGACCGTAAAGCAGCCCAGTTGTTAGAATCAGGTTTCGCGTTTGGTTTAAAAATACCGTGCTCATTGACGGCAGCCCCTCCCATGGCGATGAATTTACATTCAGCTCTGCTGCATCCAACGGTGGTTTCTGAAAAAATAGAGAAAGAGGTAAGTTTGGGGTGCATGTCCGGCCCTTTTACTTTGGTTCCTCATCCGGTCTTGGTGGTATCCCCATTGGGAGTAGTTCCCAAGAAGGAGCCAAACAAATTCAGATTGATTCACCACCTTTCCTTTCCGAAGGGTGGGTCGGTCAATGATTCAATTGCGCTGGAAGAGTGTGCAGTGACATATACTTCCTTTGACGCTGCGATATCATGGGTGCGTCGCTACGGGGGGGTCACTGATGGCAAAAGCGGATATTGAATTTGCTTTCTGGCTTTTGCCAGTCTACCCGGACAGTTTTCAGCTGCTGGGCTGTGCATGGAATGGGGCATACTACGTGTATCGTTGCCTCCCGATGGGATGCTCTATCTCGTGTGCTTTCTTTGAAATGTTCAGCTCATTTTTGGAATAGGTAGTTCGGGACGTCTCTGGGATCAACTTGATCATTCAAAATCTGGACGATTTCCTATGCGGTTCCAACATTTGTGCTGTCCCCTTAGAGATGCTACAGCATATAGTTGGGCGTTTTGGGGTCCCGTTAGCTCTGGACAAAACGGAAGGCCCAGTGTCTAACATCATCTTCCTGGGAATTGAAGTGGATTCCATTGGATTAGAGTGCGAACTGTCTGTGGACAAATTGGAAAATCTCAAGGCAGAGGTGCGTGGGACCATCGGCAGGCGCAAGGTGCAATTGCAACAGCTATAATCGTTATTGGGGAAGCTAAATTTTGTTTGCCGAATAATTCCCATGGGTAGGGTGTTTTGCCGGCGGTTGTCGGCAGCGACCGCTGGGGTTCAGGCCCCCACTCACTTTGTGAGTCTTAACAAGGAGCACAGGGAGGACTTGCAGGTGTGGCATGAATTCCTGGAATCATTTAATGGGCACGCCCTTTGGATGTCGGGTCCCATTAGTAATTGGGATCTTGAATTATTTACGGACACGGCAGGCTCGATGGGCTACGGGGCCGTCTTTCAAAGAAATTGAAGCTCTGCCCGATGGCCCCAGGCCTGGGGGGAAGCTGGGTTCTTGAAGAACCTTGTCCTCCTGGAACTGTTTCCAATTGTAGTAGCAGTGGAAATATGGGGGGAATTCTTCCATAACCTGAAGGTGCGGCTCAACTGTGACAACCTGGGGGTCGTCCAGGTGATTAACCAATTGTCGGCCAAGTCTATGCCGGTGGTCAGGTTGTTGGGACATTTGGTGATGTTGCTGCCTGAAAATCGAATGTTTTCATCTACGCTGTACACTTACCAAGGGGTGAGAACACTTCAGCTGACGCTTTGTTTCGTTTCCAGTGGGACAGGTTTCGGGAGTTGGCACCAGACGCGGAGCAGCAGGGGGTTACCTGCCCCGACTGGATGTGGAACGTTGCCTTGGGAACATGGCAGGGTGGATTCAGCGCTCCATGAGTAAGGCCACTTGGGACGCCTACTTGAAGGCAGGAGTGGTTAGCATGGCTGGAGATCGCCCCTGAGGGCCCAGAGGTAACCCATGTGATTCTCTATTTTATTAATATGGGGTTTGAGCGGGAGATCTCAGCAGCTGCCATCGATAGGAAATTGGCAGGTCTGGCCTTTCTTTTTAAATTACAAGGGCAACGTGACTATACTAAAGATTTCTGGGTGAAGCAAACAGTAAAAGGATACAGGAAAGCCCATAAGAAGAGGGATGAGTGGCGTCCACTGTCATTTCATATGTTACAGGGCCTATTCTTTCATATCTCGACCATTTGCTGTTCTGAATATGAAAGTGCCTTATTCCGCACGGCATTTGCATTAGCGTTCTTTGGAGCATTACGGGTGAGCGAGCTCGTCAGCCCTTCAAAAAGGGCTCAAGAGGGGCTGCAGTGAGAGGATCTGGATTGTTTGAAGGATTCAGTTAGAATTTGGATAAAACGGTCTAAAACTGATCAGTCCGGGAAGGGCATGCAGCTGGCAGTTTTCTGGATTGCGGAGTCACCCATTTGTCTGGTAAAAGCGGTGCAATAGTTCAAGGACATGCGGCTGGGGTTAACAGGCTCCTTTTTGATGCATTTAGATGGGTCATCTTCATCTAAGTTTCGATTTATAGCGGTGTTCAAAAAATGTTTATCGGCGGCCGGGTATGATCCCAACAGTTATTCCTCCCATTCTTTCCGCATAGGTGCTGCTACAGAGGCGGCCAGGGCCGGGCTTAGTTATGAGGCGGTGAAGCACATAGGGAGGTGGGATTTGGTCAGATTCAAGCTCTATATTCGCCCACATTTGTTACAGTCTTAAAAAAAAAAAAGAAAATTAGGGTAGACTTGGGGTTAGTGTTTGCTGTTGGGAGGGAATTTACTGTTTTTGTTTGTCATCTTCTGATTCACAGGTGAAGAGGTGGGCCTGGTTTGGATCCTGGGTCACTCCTTCGTTTACTGAGGGGCCGGATGAGCTGATGTTCGGCCGAATGGTAGGCACTTGGGCATTCCCAGGCATGAGGCTCAGGTCAGATGGATCAGGGTACCGGGGATGCTTTGGAATAGGGTACGGTCTGAAGTCCACAGCTTTGCCCGTTGGGACAGGGCACCAAATGTCTTGGTGCTACATGTGGGGGGAATGATATGGGACCTAGGTCCATGAGGGACCTAATACGTGACATTAAATTAAATTTTTTACGGCTACAGGTGGCCTTCCCAGGGATGGTCATTGTATGGTCGGATATGGTGGGCAGGACATCTTGGTGGTGGGCTTGGTCATCTAAAAAGGTTGATAGGGCCTGGGTGAAAGTGAATAAGGAAGTTAGCAGGTTCATTATGAGGAATAGGGGTGTGACCATACGGCATAGGGAGTTGGACACATAGAGGTACCTTAGGAGCGATGGGGTGCACCTCAACGACGTTGGAACAGACCTTTGGGCTCTGGGCCTGCAAGAGGGTGTAGAACAAGCCTTGAGGGTGTGGAGGTGCTCGCAAGGGTAAGGTTTTACCCCTTGCGGGCGGTGGCAGTGGTTAGGTTTGTGAGGAGGAGGAGATGTATGTTATATGGAGATATAACATGGTTGGTACCCATATGTAATATGGGGTTTATCTGGTACCTTCCGGTTACGAGGGGTTAACCAGGAAGGGGAAAAGTTAGGTCACTGCAAAGGTTGGTTACCATCTCGCAGTTCGGGGGTTGCGACTGGAGGCCTAAAGTTTATTTGAAGTTTATCGCAGTGACAAGTGGTGTGTGTTCCCCCCAAGACCCCAAGAAAATACTGAACGGTTATTGAAAGTTATTTTAAAAATGTTATTTATTTAGTTTTATGTTAATTTTTAATAAAAGGCCGTCAAGGTCATTTACTCCAATACCTTGTCAAGTCATTTGTGGGAAGGATTTGGAGGGTTGAGAGTTTATGGTTAAGGGGTAATTCGAAGACTGGGGGTTAAGTCATTCAGATGTCATGTGTTCCCCAGATTTTGCCATTAACTCATGAAGATAAAAATGCCCTTACAGGAAGTCTAGAAAATCTCCCCCATAGAGACAAAGACAGCCATTAAAAAATGGCAGAGGTTCAGACTCTCCCTATTTTGATCCAAAACAATATTAGAAGCATGTTTTGTTATCCGATAATTATAGTCTATGTATAGTATATAGTGTATAATCTCTAAATAAGTACTTTTTTTTTACTCTTAATTATAGGAGCTATTTTTTTTATACAACTAAGAAAAAGTAGGAAGAAAACTAGAGCTGTTGCCCATACTGATCTTTTAGATTTGTGGCAGTATGTCAGACACTTCAGATAAATTGTTTTTATGTAGTCATTAGTATTCAAAGCTGGGTTTCTATAGCCTATAATCATCTGATATGACAATAAAATCAACCAATCTGATTTCACCAAATGAAAAACTGTTTCAAAAACGTTAAAGTCTACAGTAAGTTGAAAATATGATTGACATCTCAGTGTGCAGTCAACCCTAAAGTATGTTACCCAATACAGCATTAGGCACTGAGAGAACAACTGCTTCAGTGTCCTGCCATATAAATAAAATTGCATGCACACAGCTATAGAATTAATAATTCTAGAAGAAGATTGTATTTTTCTAAGATGTAGGAATTGTAGTTTGAAACAAGAATATAAAAGTACTCTTTATTGGTTGCATGTCCTCATAAATTGTCCATTGAAGATAAAGGTATGTATTTATTGACTAGATTAGAATTGACAACATTTGTATTTGAAAATAGCTAAGACTGTTGGTTCATAGCTTAAAAAAAGGTTTGCAGGGCAAAGCACCAGGTTTGCTTTCGTGTCTGCCACCACAACAGCCTGTACTCACCTATCCTTCTTTTTTCCTGCCACTGTTCAGCCACCAGGAATGAAGAAAATACTTGATACTTCTGGGTATAATGGAGCATGTGACTTACACCCATTCTTGTTATGTGATAGTGCTGGCACTGGAGGATTGGCCCAGCACTGTTACCTAGAGAATGGAAGAGTATCTTCAACCTTCTGTAAGCTCTGCATAATATCACTAATTTTTCCAGGCAAAAGCTGCCACTTGAAAACTTAAAATGGTGGAGCAGATGAGCAGCCATTTCAGGTAAAACATTATCCTGTATGTACACGAATCAACACTGTGGAATAAAAATGGTTTTAACATTCTACTGCTAATCTTCCTATTTACCATAAAACTCCAAGGGTACTTTGGCTGCTTTTGTTGTAGCATGAAGAAGACAAGGAGGTCTTGAGAATAAAATTACTGATTCCTGTAGCATCACATCTTTCTAATATGACACTTGTAGCATTAAATGATGTTTAGCTTGGCAGAAATCTGTCTACCTTTGGCATTGTGCTGCAATAACTGTGCTAACACTTTGTTCTCATAGTATTCTCATGCCATGTACACATGACCGGACTTTCCGGCAGAAAAGGTCCGACGGAATCATTCAGTCGGACATTCTGATCGTTTGTGGGCTTCATCAGACTTTTTCTTTCTAAAATTGACGGACCTAGAACATGTTTCAAATCTTTCCGACGGACTCAATTCCTATCGGGAAAACCGTTCGTCTGTATGCTAGTTCGACGGACCAAAAACGACGCAAGGGCAGCTATTGGCTACTGGCTATTGAACTTCCTGTCATATGTCTTTGCGTTCTAAATGAACGGACTTTGGTGTGAATGTGTGTAGGCAAGTCCGTTTCAGCGGAACTTCATCGGAACTCCGTCGGAAAGACTGTCAGAGTCTACTCTGGCGGAAAGTCCAGTCGTGTGTACGCAGCATAAGAATGTTGTTTTAACATTTTACCCAGTGTGCCATCTAAACAAGTTGTGGTCCTGCAATTGAACCAACCTTAACCACTTCAGTATTGGGCACTCTCACTCCCTTCGTGCCCAGGCCAATTTTCAGCTTTCAGTGCTGTTGCACTTTATACGACAATTTTGCAGCCATGCAACACTGTACCCATATCAATTTTTATTATTTTTTTCACACAAATAGATCTTTCTTTTGGTGATATTTATTCACCACTGGGGGTTTTATTTTTTGCTAAACAAATGAAAAAAGACCAAAAATTTTGAATACAAAAATGTTTTTTTTAGTTTCTGTTATAAATTTAGCAAATAAGTAATTTCTCTCCTTCACTGATGTGTGCTGATGAGGTTGCACTGATGAGCACTGATAGGCTGCACTGATGAGGTGGCATTAGTAAGTTTGCACTGATATGCGACACTGATTGGCACTGATAGGCGGTACTAATGAGGCCAATACAAGTGTCATCATACTTTAGTTAGCATTAAAAGAGAAGTATGGGTTTACAGAAAAAAAAAAAGCTTATACTCACCTGCAGCATTGATCCAATGCTATATCTATCCCCAGTTGCCTCTGCACTAAGAACTGAGTGATCAAACACCACTAATTGCACAGTTCTCCGTTCCACTTGGAGCAGAGAGCTGTGACTGTCAATCACCAGCTCTCTGCTCTACCCCTCCAGTGCTCACTGGAACACTGGACTGGGGAGGGGAGGGAGCAGCTCTAGCCCGCTGTCGGCTGAAAACAGGTTACAGGAATGCAAAACAAACTGCACTTCTATGAGCCATAGGAGTATAGCCAAAAAAGCTTATCAATTAACTCCACTGCATTACATTATTAGACTTATGGGGAGTGGCGTCGGAAGGGGGGCAGACGGGGAGTAGAGCCCCGAGTGGGCCCACAAAAAGCCCCGGGTCTGGTATTAGTTATTTACAATTATTAGCCCAGACTCTGTGTAAACCGGCTTCTCTCATCTCCCAATGGCCTGCACTGGTGAGGCTGCGCTGATGGGTACTGGCAAGGGCTGCACTGATGAGCACTGGTCGGGCTGCATTGATAGACACAGGTAAGGCTGCACTGATGGGCACTGGTCAGGCTGCATTGATGGGCACTGGTGAGGCTTCACTGATGGGCACTAGGGATGAGCCGAACACCCCCCTGTTCGGTTCGCACCAGAACATGCGAACAGGAAAAAAGTTCGTTCGAACATGCGAACACCGTTAAAGTCTATGGGACACGAACATGAATAATCAAAAGTGCTAATTTTAAAGGCTTATAGGCAAGTTATTGTCATAAAAAGTGTTTGGGGACCTGGGTCCTGCCCCAGGGGACATGGATCAATGCAAAAAAAAGTTTTAAAAACGTCTGTTTTTCAGGAGCAGTGATTTTAATAATGCTTAAAGTCAAACAATAAAAGTGTAATATCCCTTTAAATTTCGTACCTGGGGGGTGACTATAGTATGCCTGTAAAGGGGCGCATGTTTCCCGTGTTTAGAACAGTCTGACAGCAAAATGACATTTCGAAGGAAAAAACCCATTTAAAACTACCCGCGGCTATTGCATTGCCAACAATACACATAGAAGTTCATTGATAAAAACGGCATGGGAATTCCCCAAAGGGGAACCCCAAACCAAAATGTAAAAAAAAAAAATGACGTGGGAGTCCCCCTAAATTCCATACCAGGCCCTTCAGGTCTGGTATGGATATTTGGATATTAAGGGGAACTCCAGTCAAAATTATAAAAAAAATGACCTTGGGTTTCCCCCTAAATTCCATACCAGACCCTTCAGGTCTGGTATGGATTTTAAGGGGAACCCCGCGCCAAAAAAAAAAATGACGTGGGGTCCCCCCAAAAATCCATACCAGACCCTTATCCGAGCACGCAAAGTGGCAGGTCGCAGAAAAAAAGGGGGGGATGAGAGTGCGGCCCCCCCTCCTGAACCGTACCAGGCCACATGCCCTCAACATTGGGAGGATGCTTTGGGGTAGCCCCCCAAAACACCTTGTCCCCATGTTGATGAGGACAAGGGCCTCATCCCCACAACCCTGGCCGGTGGTTGTGGGGGTCTGCGGGCAGGGGCCTTATCAGAATCTGGAAGCCCCCTTTAACAAGGGGACCCCCAGATCCCGGCCCCCCCTGTGTGAAATGGTAAGGGGGTACTTACCCCTACCATTTCACTAAAAAACTCAAATAAAAATGACAAGAGACAGTTTTTGACAATTCCTTTATTTAAATGCTTTTTCTTTCTTCTATCTTCCTTCATCTTCTTCTTCTGGTTCATCTGGCTCTTCTGGTTCTTCCTCCGGCATTCTCATCCAGCATCTCCTCCGCGGCATCTTCTATCTTCTTCTCCTCGGGCCGCTCCGCACCCATGGCATGGGGGGAGGCTCCCACTCTTCTCTTCTTCTTTTCTTCACTTCTTCTCTTCTTCATTTTCTTCTCCGGGCCGCTCCGCACCCATGCTGGCATGGAGGGAGGCTCCCGCTGTGTGACGGCGTCTCCTCGTCTGACGGTTTTTAAATAATGGGGGGCGGGGCCACCTGGTGTCCCCGCCCCCCTCTGACGCACAGTGACTTAATGGGACTTCTCTGTGACGTCACAGGGAATGCCACAGGGAAGTCCCGTCATGTCCCGTGCGTCAAAGGGGGGCGGGTCACCGAGTGGCCCCGCCCCCCGTTATTTAAGAACCGTCAGACGAGGAGACGCCGTCACACAGCGGGAGCCTCCCTCCATGCCAGCATGGATGCGGAGTGGCCCGGAGAAGAAAATGAAGACGAGAAAAAGAGAAGAAGGAAGAAGGAAGAAGATGAAGAAGAAGATGAAGAGAAGAGCGGGAGCCTCCCTCCATGTCATGTGTGCGGAACGGCCCGAGGAGAAGAAGATAGAAGACGCCGCGGAGGAGATGCTGGACGAGAACGCCGGAGGAAGAACCAGAAGAACCAGAAGATGAAGGAAGATAGAAGAAAGAAGAAGCATTTAAATAAAGGAATTGTCAAAAACTGTCTCTTGTCATTTTTAACATTTTTGACAGTTTTTTAGTGAAATGGTAGGGGTAAGTACCCCCTTACCATTTCACACAGGCAGGGGCCGGGATCTGGGGGTCCCCTTGTTAAAGGGGGCTTCCAGATTCCGATAAGCCCCCCTGCCCGCAGACCCCCACAACTACCGGCCAGGGTTGTGGGGATGAGGCCCTTGTCCTCATCAACATGGGGACAAGGTGTTTTGGGGGGGCTACCCCAAAGCACCCTCCCAATGTTGAGGGCATGTGGCCTGATACGGTTCAGGAGGGGGGAGGGCTGCACTCATGTCCCCCCTCTTTTCCTGCGGCCTGCCAGGTTGAGTGCTTGGATAAGGGTCTGGTATGGATTTTTGGGGGGACCCCACGCCATTTTTTTTTTTTTGGCGCGAGGTTCCCCTTAAAATCCATACCAGACCTGAAGGGTCTGGTATAGAATTTAGGGGGAACCCCACGTCATTTTTTTTTACATTTTGGCCGGGGTTCCTCTTAATATCCATACCAGACCTGAAGGGCCTGGTATGATATTTAGGGGGACTCCCACGTCATTTTTTTTTAAATTTTAGTTCGGGGTTCCCCTGTGAGGAATTCCCATGCCATTTTTATCAATGAACTTCTATGTGTATTGTCGGCAATGCAATAGCCGCGGGTAGTTTTAAATTGGTTTTTTCCTTCAAAATGTCATTTTGCTGTCAGACTGTTCTAAACACGGGAAACATGCGCCCCTTTACAGGCATACTATAGACACCCCCTAGCTATGAAATTTAAAGGGATATTACACTTTTATTGTTTGACTTTAAGCATTATTAAAATCACTGCTCCTAAAAAACGGCTGTTTTTAAAACTTTTTTTTGCATTGATCCATGTCCCCTGGGGCAGGACCTGGGTCCCCAAACACTTTTTATGACAATAACTTGCATATAAGCCTTTAAAATTAGCACTTTTGATTTCTCCCATAGACTTTTAAAGGGTGTTCCGCGGCATTCGAATTTGCCGCGAACACCCCAAATTGTTCACTGTTCGGCGAACTTGCGAACAGCCAATGTTCGAGTCGAACATGAGTTCGACTCGAACTCGAAGCTCATCCCTAATGGGCACTGATCAGGATGCATTGATCTGCACTTGTGAGGCTGTATTGATGGGCACTGGCAAGGCTGAACTGATGGGCACTGATGAGGCTGCATTGATGGGCACTGGTGAGGCTGCATTGATGGTCATTGGTGAGGCTGAACTGATGGGCACTGATGAGGAGGCATTGATGGGCACTGATGAGGCTGCATTGATGGGCAATGGTGAGGCTGAGCTGATGGGCACTGATGAGGCTGCATTCATGGGCACTGGTGAGGCTGCATTGTTGGGCATTGGTGAGGCTGCACTGATGGGCACTGGTGAGGCTACATTGAAGGGTACTGATCAGCAAGCTCAAGTGAGCCCTCAGCCCAGACTCGGTGTGCTGTCACTGAGGCTCGCCGGACAGCACTGGAACAGGCCGCAGCCTAGCCAGACAGCAACCAGCAAGTGAGCCTACCCCCCCATGATGCTGGGCTTAGGGTGGACTTACTTTAAAATGTGGGACGGTTTATCAAATTTACCTTCGACCTGATGCCCATGGTATTTTTCCCACCTAGCAACACCCCTGCTTACAGGTATAGGAACTTGTTAAAGCAAAGTTACTAATATTACAGGGACACTTATAAATTAGTGTTAGGTACCATAGATACCAGGGTACCTTGACGAGGCTCAGTGGCTTATGCATGCATTTGCAAATGTGTGCAGGTTATTTGGTTGTCTGCGGACTGGTGGTAAGTTAAGCTTGGTTTTTCCCTTGGATTTATCCTTGGCCTTGTTTGTACTTGCCACCCAGGCTGGACTTTAACCACCTCAATGCCACCATATGTATTTATATATGGCCTCGTATTGAGGTATGGAGGTGGTTATACCAGGATCATGGCTGAGGCTACAACAATGATCCTGCTACTGTTTTATGTAAAAAGTGATCCATGTGGCTATACAGTCACTGGATTACTTTCAGAAGTGGCAGAAGGGGGTTCTTTCCCCCGCCACCACCATCACCTTTATGAAGCTCTCCCATCCAGGGACATCGGCTTCCAAGCACACAGTGAGAGATACTGATGTTGTTCCTCCCACTGTGTGATGTCAGAAACTGGAAGCAATGAGGATTTTGTCACTTCTGGTTGGTACAACAGCCAATCAAACCAATCTCAGTTTGATCAGCTGCTTTGAGGCCAGAGGAAAGATATGGGGTCTCATAGACCCCAGATATCTCCATAAAGAGGACCTGTCACAGCCCATGCTATAACAAGGGATGTTGTTTATCCTTTGTGATAGCAGTAAAGTTGATCATAAAAAAAAATAAATAAGGAGGCAGTGTAAAAGAATAAATGTGAAAAGGTGAACATGCACATAAGTCCTGCAGATGTATCACATTACACAGGTGAGGTATCACTGTGATTGAGAGCAATTATTCCAGGGTCAGACCTCCCGTGTAACTCTAAACTGGTAACCTGTAAAGGCTTGTAAAAGTGTTGCCTATGGATAATTTAATGTACCATAGTTTGTCGGCATTCCACAGGCATGCACAATTTTAAAGTGAGACATGTTTGGTATCTATTTTATGCATCTGCTGAGATATTAAAACAGATGCACCTACCACATCCAAGAACTGGTAAACTATAATATAATACATTTTAGTTTTTGGGTTGAAGCTGAACTTAAATCACTTATCCCTGCAGCCATTCTGGCCTAGGCCAAAATGATGTGTCCCTGGTACTGTTGCCTCCTGGGATACTCATGACACCTCACAAAATCTCCCAGGAGGCTGCAGGGCCAGGCACACAGAGAAGCCAGAAAGCAGCTAGAGAGTGGGCCCAGTACACCACTGACAACTCTGAACCCAGGAAAGGCAGCCAGCTGAAGAGGACCAAGGTTGCATGCGGGACCTGGTCTGCATAACCCAAAAGCAGATTGCAGCAGGCCAATGCTGGATTTTCTGTGAGGATAAGTATTTGTTTTTAATATAACCCAGCAATACAGTTAAAGTGGATGTAAACCCAATGTCATCCTTTCTAAACTACTGCCATAGGGGTTATCTATAAGGATATACATGCCTCCTGCATGTATCCTTACCTGTCAAATGTCTCCCCTCTGTCTGTTATTAGACCCGAAAAACTGCATATTCTGTGGGTGGGTCTGTTGTCTGGAGCTCGGTGGGTGGAGTCGTGATGTCAGTAGACTCCCCGCCCACCTCTACACTCCCCGTGTCAATATGCATGTTCTCCTGTGTATTTCTTACACTGAACCTCTGCTGAACTTCTGCTATGATCTCTAACATCCAGTGAAAAGACAGGAAAGTAACCACATGACTTCAGCATGCCAAATCATGCTGAGGTGTATAACAGCCAATCCTTGCAGAGCTGCTGAAGAAAAGAGTGGGGGAGGAAATTAAAAAATAATGCATGTGTCTTAGGCTGTCACTCACAGTAAGGGGGAGTATTTGACAAAGTTTTTCTTAGTTTGTCAAGATTTTTCTCACTGAACAATAAAAGAGGATTGCTCAGAGATTGATTAACTCTGTGTGGCAAGACTGGACTCAAATGATAGGAAATCTTATACTCTACAGTATGATATATATATAAAGAGAAAAAAAAATTTCGGGTTTACATCCACTTTAAGAGTGGGAAAAAAATACATTGGGGGTTATGTTCCACTTTCATATATCCTTTAACTTGTGTTAACTTTAGTTTACATGCATCAACTCACATGAATATGCATCAGTAAACATACATTTTCTGCAAAGTATTCCAAACAAAAACTCATTTATTTGCATCCACATTTAACACAGGTAGACACATTTCATGTAGAAAAGTGATGTTCAGTAGCAATTTTCTACTTTTTTTCTTCCCAAAGAGGCCAAGCATGGCGAAACGTACATTGGAGCGAAGTACAAGTCACTTCTGGGTCCCGTTTGATACCCCACATAGGCTTTACTATCCAGAGCGAGATGTGGATTGCACGCCACCGCCGGAGGACTAGCCATATCTGCACATGCTGTTTACACCGAGTGCCAGGCCAGGCACTTTTACATGTGAGTGCAATCTGTATTGCTACTCTTTTTAGATTTTTACTAAAAATACTACACTATGAGACTTTTATCTATATCTCCTGTGCAGTCATTTTTCACATCCTAGCTTTATCCTTAGAAGCCATTGGAGTGTTGCTGACAGTGGAATCAATTTGGTATTCCAAATAGGCATTTTGACCATCCTGTAAAAATGGGTCAAACACCTTTGGTGAGTTTAAAGAAAAATTACGGAAAGAGAGGAAAATTCAATAGCACCACATCCCAAATATTCACTTTAAATGTAAGAGAGGGGCATTGAGGCCAATATATGGTCCTCAGGGACTTTTAACGGTGCTTGAGTCAGGTAATATATCCAACATATCATAAAATCATATTTTATTAAACAATCTTATAAAAGGAAACAGACATGATCAAGGACAATATACAATATAAAAAGAGGGGGGGGGGGGAAGATAACCCTTTGATATACAAATTAATACCACTTTCTCAACATGTTTCGCTTGCATAAGCTTCTTCAGGAGATATATTTGTGATATTAAGGTCAACTATAAGAAATAGAAAGAATATCCATAAATCATACATATACATATCTGCTAATACCTCATACAATCATAATATTAGAGTATAAACAATATACAAAATAAATCTAGTAATTAAATCTACATCTGTGTAAACATTATATATTAGAAAAAAAAAAAAAGGGGGGGGGAGGGAGGGGGAAGAGAATGGGAGGGGGATTTTTTGCATTATCATCATTCAGCTCAAAAGAGCTTACCTGTAGAGAAAAGTCTACAAATCACATGGACATTGCGTAATGGCAAAATGCTTCCTCCTTGATTCTCACCTCACTAGGGAGGCATGCAGAGAGAGATAAAAATCTTTAAGTATAAGCTCTTCTTTTGGAAGAGAAAAAAGAAAATGGAAAAAAGTAAGTCTAAGTGGTTTAAGTAATTAACAATGATAATTCTATATAAATATAAAATAATTTCAATCCAGGAATACCTCAATAGAATCAATTCAGGATAAAAAGAAAGCTACATCCGAGAGATGGTAGATTGCAAAATTGCTAACAAATGTAGAAAGATGGTTCTAAAAACGCAGTGGAGTAGCAGACACAGAGGGGGGCGATATACGTCCATACACAGCTGTTGGCTAAGCTGGACCTGGAGGTATTGCTGCAAACTGACCACAAAGAACCTAAAAAATATATATAAAGATATATTGGAAAAGTGTCTCTGAGTATCATCGATATTTAAGAGTGCATAATAAATGTAGAAAGCAGATAAACATAGACTTACTAGTTCTTATTGAATTAGAATAGCCCGTCCGAGAGGTATCTCTGCCCCATGTGTCAAACAGGAACTGACAGAGATTGGCGGGGGATGAAGCTCCGCTTTTAAAACCCTCCAGCGTGACGACGTCTGACTCGTCGTCACGCTGCGGACACAAAAAAGACGCTCGCGCATGCGCACACCTCCGACGCCCGTACATCGGATAGCGCGAGCGACGTCAAGTACAGGCAAATGGGCTCGCGGCCATCTTTGAAGATCCTACGTCCCAAGTATGGTAGTAAGGAGGCTCACATGGCTCAAAAGAGAAAAGGGGGCAACAATAAAGTTAAATTGTAATCGGTAAATGCAATTGAATTGAAGGTCACTAAAATAACGTGGCTACAAAGTAGCCAAGATTGGGCATTATATAGAAATGGTCCAGGATTGAAAAAGCCCTCAAATAAACTGTCACTGATTAAATAAAATAATCAATACCGTTTGCACGGATCAATCGGAGGCAAAAAGGGAACCGCCGCGCAAGGCGTCTAGAAGACGGGCAACCGAGCAACCAAGACATTGATTAGGAAATGATTGACCAGGTGCCCGGGGTGCCCGTACATGCCAAATAGTGTAGAGGGAGAAAACCAAGGAAGAAGCATGAGCTCATGCCACATTTTTAAATCAATAATATTAATAATTAGGTTAATTAAACCGTCAATAGATTTAATAATATATATAATATATAATGCAAAAAAAAAAAAAAAAAGGGAGAAAATTTATTGTATTTTTTTACATTAACAAAAATGAATTATAAAAAAGGTTTGTAACTCAAGGTATCATTTAGGCCTGGATGTTTTAGAGCATTGAGAGTAACAATCCATTTGGTTTCACGTTGTAGCAGGATTTTATCATAATTACCCCCTCTTTCATTTGGGGGAACGTGTTCCAAAGCATAAAAGTGCATCAGATGATCGTTAAATTGATGATGGAGGCCCATATGTCGACTTATAGGGGTCTCCATCCTCTTCTTACACACTAGAGAAACATGGTCTCTAATCCTATGGAAAAAGGGGTGTTTGGTTTTCCCCACATAGTATGCGTTGCATTCGCATATCATTATATAGACTACGCCTATGGACTGACATGTAGCTAAAAACTTAGGATTATATAACTGACCATTGGGAAGGGTAATGTTGCAAGATGAATAGATGTATCTGCAAAAGTCACATTTATGGCAGGGTCTAGTGCCTTTGTTTTTAATCTGCGTTGTAGATGGTGGAACATAGTGACTGTGAACCAAATGGTCTTTGATTGACCGGGATCTGCGAAAAGTGATCTCAGGGTATTCTTTAAGGTGTTTAGATACCTTAGGGTCTCCCATCAGCAAATACCAGTGTTTTTGCAGCAACTCACGCATTTGTCGATGCTGACCAGAGAAGGTAGTGATCATTCTAAGGCGTGAGGTCGATTTTGATTTTGTAGGCCTATAGATTAGTTGGTGACGTTGGTTTCTTTTCGCTCTAAGATAGGCTCTTTTTAAACATTTGTTGCTATATCCCCTTGCTCTAAGACGTTCCCTCAATGCCCTGGCTTCGGACTCAAAATGAGTGTTCTCGCTGCAATTTCTCCTTAGTCTCAAATACTGTCCGTAGGGGACATTATCAATAAGTGGTTGGGGATGGGAACTGGCCGCATGCAGGAGTGAATTTCCTGCAGATGCCTTGCGGAAGAGGGTAGTTCCAATCGATCTGTCTGGATTAATGAAAAGAGTAACATCCAAGAATGTTAAGGTCGTTTGGCTTGCTTCCATGGTAAAAGTTAAATTATAGGGATTAGTCTTTAAGCTCTCAAAAAAAGATGAAAGGTCCTCTCTACTTCCTGTCCAGATTAGGAAAACATCATCAATATATCGTTTCCATATTGATATGTTTTTCGTCAGATATTCCAAATCTTCCCTGAAGAAAAGGTTCTGCTCCCACTCCCCCAGGTACAGGTTCGCATAAGTGGGAGCACATCTGGTCCCCATAGCGACTCCCTGCACCTGGAGGTAGTGGGAGCGAGCAAACAAAAAAATGTTATTCATGAGAATAAACTTCAGAAGATCCAAAATAAAGCAACCGTATGTCTTAGGTACATCTCCATCACGAGAAATGAAGCCCTCTACAACTGCCACCCGCAAATCATGGGGGATGGAGTTGTAGAGGGCCTCCACGTCCAGGGCGACAAGCCACGCTCCCTCCGGGATGGTCAGCCCATCCCTCAGTAATTCACTGGTATCTTGTAGATAGGATGTCAATCCCTCCACATGTGGTCTGAGAAATTCATCTATTAGTTGACTGGCATTTTCCATAAGGGATCCGTTTCCGGACACGATCGGTCTGCCGGGGGGGTTGTTTATATCCTTGTGAACTTTGGGGAGGGCATACAGTGTGGGGATCCGAGGGCAAGACACATTGAGGAACTCCCATGTAGATTTGGTAATTAGGGCCTTATTGTATGCGGTACCGATCAACTTTTTGTAACAAAGAATCATGTTGGTGACATGCGTCTCTGAGACTTTCCTGTACCAGTCTCGATTTTGTAAGAGACGCAAAATCATTGATTCATATTGTTCTGTTGTCATCACTACTAAATTGCCTCCTTTATCTGATGGTTTAACCACCAGACGAGAGTCCAACTGCAGTGATTTTAAAGCCTGTTTTTGTTTGTTGGTAAGATTTGATCGTTTTGTGCCCTTCCATTTAGTCCTACCGATATCTTCGGTGACTTGATGGACAAAAGCCCATACATTGGCATTACTTTGTGGTGTGGGGAAAGTTCTAGATTTGGGTTTGTATTCCTTGGGAATGTAGGGGACAACCGGATAGGAAGTGCTAGGCCCATAATCGAGAGACCCATCCTGTTCAAGAGTCTGGGCCTCCATGAGATCAGTTTCGTCTATGTGACCCTCATTCCAAAGCTCCATAAGCTCTTCCATTGCTCTAATTTCATTCAGTGTGATGTTTTCCACTGTGGATTGAGGAGGTGTTATATTGGATTGTACGGATTTATCAAAAATGATGCGAAGCATAAGCTTGCGAGCAAACAAATTGAGATCTTTGATAAGTTCAAAATGATCAACTCTCTGTGTCGGACAGAAGGTCAACCCTAATTCCAAGACAGAGAGTTGATCATCACTCAGGGGAATAGAAG
Source organism: Lithobates clamitans (assembly GCA_037952925.1). Taxonomy (NCBI): domain Eukaryota; kingdom Metazoa; phylum Chordata; class Amphibia; order Anura; family Ranidae; genus Lithobates; species Lithobates clamitans. The sequence goes on from JBBGZY010000429.1 coordinate 1,652,357, forward strand.
ATAAATTTATTATCTCAAAGTTTTGGCCTGTTTTGGGAGACCCTCCATGGTGGTCATCTTTTTGGATTCGTGTACCGGTTGTGTGAAGATCGGAGCCGGACGAAAATCCGTCTGATTAGAATCGTGAGTGTGATTAGTGGGGGGCACTGGAGTGGGGGATAGTGAAGTGCTCACTTGGGTGTTAACTATAGTATCCCGATGTGTTGGTGCGTGTGAAGTGTTAATTTTAGCCGTGGTAGCTCTCGTATGAATTGGAGTGCGATTCGTGTTGGGGTGTCTCTTACTTGACCCGGTAGGTGCGTGAGTGTTACCGTCAGTGCGTGTTCTGGAAGATCCAGAGTCCCTGGAAGATGCTGGTGCCTGTGAAGAAATAGAAGAAATAGAAGATGTGTCAGAATCGTTTGTTTCAGAGGGAGCGTCTCCCGAATTTCGCATATTAGCCCTTTGTTTCTTATTTTTTCTGGTTTGGGTCCAGATATAAGCCTGATTGCTATCATATGACACCTTATCTCTCAAGAATTTCTTTTCTTTAGTCTTTAGGATTTCAGTTACGTAGGTCTCTATGTGCGTTTTGAGGGTTCCCTCATGATTAGAAAAGAGGTCATTAGAAACAATCAGGCTATTTTCAGCATATAGTTTTTCTATTTCCCTGTCTAAAGAAGCCAATTCTTCATCATAGTAACCACATAGTAGTTCCATCATTTTCATAGAGCATGATTGGAGATTGGTCTCCCAATTTGTTCTGAAAGTTGTTTCTAATTTGCTCACAGTGGGAAAAATCTGGATTCTCAATCCCCAAGGGGCAATTTGGTCTTCCAGATATTTGAAGAAATACCATTTGTTCCAAAAGACTCTTGCCTTCTTCTCCAGCATTTGCTGGAGACGAAGAAAAAAGCGATCCATAGATAAACCACCTCCTGTGGCATTTTGGGATCTATGGATCTGGTCCATAAAACCCTCAAACGCATTACCACAGTGGTGAGCCATTATGAAAACCCAGAAAAAACAAACAAATAATCCAAAAAATCAAAACAATCAAAAACAATAATAATTAAATAAAAGATTCTAAATTATCAGTCAGTATGTTAATGATTAAGAAATTCCTCAAATTCCTAGGGGTGAGAAGGTGGGTAACACCTCAGAATTCAATTTAAAGAAAAATTACGGAAAGAGAGGAAAATTCAATAGCACCACATCCCAAATATTCACTTTAAATGTAAGAGAGGGGCATTGAGGCTGGAGGGTTTTAAAAGCGGGGCTTCATCCCCCGCCAATCTCTGTCAATTCCTGTTTGACACATGGGGCAGAGATACCTCTCGGACGGGCTATTCTAATTCAATAAGAACTAGTAAGTCTATGTTTATCTGCTTTCTACATTTATTATGCACTCTTAAATATCGATGATACTCAGAGACACTTTTCCAATATATCTTTATATATATTTTTTAGGTTCTTTGTGGTCAGTTTGCAGCAATACCTCCAGGTCCAGCTTAGCCAACAGCTGTGTATGGACGTATATCGCCCCCCTCTGTGTCTGCTACTCCACTGCATTTTTAGAACCATCTTTCTACATTTGTTAGCAATTTTGCAATCTACCATCTCTCGGATGTAGCTTTCTTTTTATCCTGAATTGATTCTATTGAGGTATTCCTGGATTGAAATTATTTTATATTTATATAGAATTATCATCGTTAATTACTTAAACCACTTAGACTTACTTTTTTCCATTTTCTTTTTTCTCTTCCAAAAGAAGAGCTTATACTTAAAGATTTTTATCTCTCTCTGCATGCCTCCCTAGTGAGGTGAGAATCAAGGAGGAAGCATTTTGCCATTACGCAATGTCCATGTGATTTGTAGACTTTTCTCTACAGGTAAGCTCTTTTGAGCTGAATGATGATAATGCAAAAAATCCCCCTCCTTTTCTCTTCCCCCTCCCTCCCCCCCCTTTTTTTTTTTTTTTTTCTAGTATATAATGTTTACACAGATGTAGATTTAATTACTAGGTTTATTTTGTATATTGTTTATACTCTAATATTATGATTGTATGAGGTATTAGCAGATATGTATATGTATGATTTATGGATATTCTTTCTATTTCTTATAGTTGACCTTAATATCACAAATATATCTCCTGAAGAAGCTTATGCAAGCGAAACATGTTGAGAAAGTGGTATTAATTTGTATATCAAAGGGTTATCTTTTTCCCCCCCTCTTTTTATATTGTATATTGTCCTTGATCATGTCTGTTTCCTTTTATAAGATTGTTTAATAAAATATGATTTTATGATATGTTGGATATATTACCTGACTCAAGCACCGTTAAAAGTCCCTGAGGACCATATATTGGCCTCAATGCCCCTCTCTTACATTTAAAGTGAATATTTGGGATGTGGTGCTATTGAATTTTTCTCTCTTTCCGTAATTTTTCTTTAAATTGAATTCTGAGGTGTTACCCACCTTCTCAACCTTAGGAATTTGAGGAATTTCTTAATCATTAACATACTGACTGATAATTTAGAATCTTTTATTTAATTATTATTGTTTTTGATTGTTTTGATTTTTTGGATTATTTGTTTGTTTTCTCTGGGTTTTCATAATGGCTCACCACTGTGGTAATGCGTTTGAGGGTTTTATGGACCAGATCCATAGATCCCAAAATGCCACAGGAGGTGGTTTATCTATGGATCGCTTTTTTCTTCGTCTCCAGCGCATGCTGGAGAAGAAGGCAAGAGTCTTTTGGAACAAATGGTATTTCTCCAAATATCTGGAAGACCAAATTGCCCCTTGGGGATTGAGAATCCAGATTTTTCCCACTGTGAGCAAATTAGAAACAACTTTCAGAACAAATTGGGAGACCAATCTCCAATCATGCTCTATGAAAATGATGGAACTACTATGTGGTTACTATGATGAAGAATTGGCTTCTTTAGACAGGGAAATAGAAAAACTATATGCTGAAAATAGCCTGATTGTTTCTAATGACCTCTTTTCTAATCGTGAGGGAACCCTCAAAACGCACATAGAGACCTACGTAACTGAAATCTTAAAGACTAAAGAAAAGAAATTCTTGAGAGATAAGGTGTCATATGATAGCAATCAGGCTTATATCTGGACCCAAACCAGAAAAAATAAGAAACAAAGGGCTAATATGCGAAATTCGGGAGACGCTCCCTCTGAAACAAACGATTCTGACACATCTTCTATTTCTTCTATTTCTTCACAGGCACCAGCATCTTCCAGGGACTCTGGATCTTCCAGAACACGCACTGACGGTAACACTTACGCACCTACCGGGTCAAGTAAGAGACACCCCAACACGAATCGCACTCCAATTCATACGAGAGCTACCACGGCTAAAATTAACACTTCACACGCACCAACACATCGGGATACTATAGTTAACACCCAAGTGAGCACTTCACTATCCCCCACTCCAGTGCCCCCCACTAATCACACTCACGATTCTAATCAGACGGATTTTCGTCCGGCTCCGATCTTCACACAACCGGTACACGAATCCAAAAAGATGACCACCATGGAGGGTCTCCCAAAACAGGCCAAAACTTTGAGATAATAAATTTATCTTCTATTCCCCTGAGTGATGATCAACTCTCTGTCTTGGAATTAGGGTTGACCTTCTGTCCGACACAGAGAGTTGATCATTTTGAACTTATCAAAGATCTCAATTTGTTTGCTCGCAAGCTTATGCTTCGCATCATTTTTGATAAATCCGTACAATCCAATATAACACCTCCTCAATCCACAGTGGAAAACATCACACTGAATGAAATTAGAGCAATGGAAGAGCTTATGGAGCTTTGGAATGAGGGTCACATAGACGAAACTGATCTCATGGAGGCCCAGACTCTTGAACAGGATGGGTCTCTCGATTATGGGCCTAGCACTTCCTATCCGGTTGTCCCCTACATTCCCAAGGAATACAAACCCAAATCTAGAACTTTCCCCACACCACAAAGTAATGCCAATGTATGGGCTTTTGTCCATCAAGTCACCGAAGATATCGGTAGGACTAAATGGAAGGGCACAAAACGATCAAATCTTACCAACAAACAAAAACAGGCTTTAAAATCACTGCAGTTGGACTCTCGTCTGGTGGTTAAACCATCAGATAAAGGAGGCAATTTAGTAGTGATGACAACAGAACAATATGAATCAATGATTTTGCGTCTCTTACAAAATCGAGACTGGTACAGGAAAGTCTCAGAGACGCATGTCACCAACATGATTCTTTGTTACAAAAAGTTGATCGGTACCGCATACAATAAGGCCCTAATTACCAAATCTACATGGGAGTTCCTCAATGTGTCTTGCCCTCGGATCCCCACACTGTATGCCCTCCCCAAAGTTCACAAGGATGTAAACAACCCCCCCGGCAGACCGATCGTGTCCGGAAACGGATCCCTTACGGAAAATGCCAGTCAACTAATAGATGAATTTCTCAGACCACATGTGGAGGGATTGACATCCTATCTACAAGATACCAGTGAATTATTGAGGGTTTTGGATGGGCTGACCATCCCGGAGGGAGCGTGGCTTGTCGCCCTGGACGTGGAGGCCCTCTACAACTCCATCCCCCATGATTTGGGGGTGGCAGTTGTAGAGGGCTTCATTTCTCGTGATGGAGATGTACCTAAGACATACGGTTGCTTTATTTTGGATCTTCTGAAGTTTATTCTCATGAATAACATTTTTTTGTTTGCTCGCTCCCACTACCTCCAGGTGCAGGGAGTCGCTATGGGGACCAGATGTGCCCCCACTTATGCGAACCTGTACCTGGGGGAGTGGGAGCAGAACCTTTTCTTCAGGGAAGATTTGGAATATCTGACGAAAAATATATCAATATGGAAACGATATATTGATGATGTTTTCCTAATCTGGACAGGAAGTAGAGAGGACCTTTCATCTTTTTTTGAGAGCTTAAAGACTAATCCCTATAATTTAACTTTTACCATGGAAGCAAGCCAAACGACCTTAACATTCTTGGATGTTACTCTTTTCATTAATCCAGACAGATCGATTGGAACTACCCTCTTCCGCAAGGCATCTGCAGGAAATTCACTCCTGCATGCGGCCAGCTCCCATCCCCAACCACTTATTGATAATGTCCCCTACGGACAGTATTTGAGACTAAGGAGAAATTGCAGCGAGAACACTCATTTTGAGTCCGAAGCCAGGGCATTGAGGGAACGTCTTAGAGCAAGGGGATATAGCAACAAATGTTTAAAAAGAGCCTATCTTAGAGCGAAAAGAAACCAACGTCACCAACTAATCTATAGGCCTACAAAATCAAAATCGACCTCACGCCTTAGAATGATCACTACCTTCTCTGGTCAGCATCGACAAATGCGTGAGTTGCTGCAAAAACACTGGTATTTGCTGATGGGAGACCCTAAGGTATCTAAACACCTTAAAGAATACCCTGAGATCACTTTTCGCAGATCCCGGTCAATCAAAGACCATTTGGTTCACAGTCACTATGTTCCACCATCTACAACGCAGATTAAAAACAAAGGCACTAGACCCTGCCATAAATGTGACTTTTGCAGATACATCTATTCATCTCGCAACATTACTCTTCCCAATGGTCAGTTATATAATCCTAAGTTTTTAGCTACATGTCAGTCCATAGGCGTAGTCTATATAATGATATGCGAATGCAACGCATACTATGTGGGGAAAACCAAACACCCCTTTTTCCATAGGATTAGAGACCATGTTTCTCTAGTGTGTAAGAAGAGGATGGAGACCCCTATAAGTCGACATATGGGCCTCCATCATCAATTTAACGATCATCTGATGCACTTTTATGCTTTGGAACACGTTCCCCCAAATGAAAGAGGGGGTAATTATGATAAAATCCTGCTACAACGTGAAACCAAATGGATTGTTACTCTCAATGCTCTAAAACATCCAGGCCTAAATGATACCTTGAGTTACAAACCTTTTTTATAATTCATTTTTGTTAATGTAAAAAAATACAATAAATTTTCTCCCTTTTTTTTTTTTTTTTTGCATTATATATTATATATATTATTAAATCTATTGACGGTTTAATTAACCTAATTATTAATATTATTGATTTAAAAATGTGGCATGAGCTCATGCTTCTTCCTTGGTTTTCTCCCTCTACACTATTTGGCATGTACGGGCACCCCGGGCACCTGGTCAATCATTTCCTAATCAATGTCTTGGTTGCTCGGTTGCCCGTCTTCTAGACGCCTTGCGCGGCGGTTCCCTTTTTGCCTCCGATTGATCCGTGCAAACGGTATTGATTATTTTATTTAATCAGTGACAGTTTATTTGAGGGCTTTTTCAATCCTGGACCATTTCTATATAATGCCCAATCTTGGCTACTTTGTAGCCACGTTATTTTAGTGACCTTCAATTCAATTGCATTTACCGATTACAATTTAACTTTATTGTTGCCCCCTTTTCTCTTTTGAGCCATGTGAGCCTCCTTACTACCATACTTGGGACATAGGATCTTCAAAGATGGCCGCGAGCCCATTTGCCAGTACTTGACGTCGCTCACGCTATCCGATGTACGGGCGTCGGAGGTGTGCGCATGCGCGAGCGTCTTTTTTGTGTCCGCAGCGTGACGACGAGTCAGACGTCGTCACGCTGGAGGGTTTTAAAAGCGGGGCTTCATCCCCAGCCAATCTCTGTCAGTTCCTGTTTGACACATGGGGCAGAGATACCTCTCGGACGGGCTATTCTAATTCAATAAGAACTAGTAAGTCTATGTTTATCTGCTTTCTACGTTTATTATGCACTCTTAAATATCGATGATTCTCAGAGACACTTTTCCAATATATCTTTATATATATTTTTTAGGTTCTTTGTGGTCAGTTTGCAGCAATACCTCCAGGTCCAGCTTAGCCAACAGCTGTGTATGGACGTATATCGCCCCCCTCTGTGTCTGCTACTCCACTGCGTTTTTAGAACCATCTTTCTACATTTGTTAGCAATTTTGCAATCTACCATCTCTCGGATGTAGCTTTCTTTTTATCCTGAATTGATTCTATTGAGGTATTCCTGGATTGAAATTATTTTATATTTATATAGAATTATCATCGTTAATTACTTAAACCACTTAGACTTACTTTTTTCCATTTTCTTTTTTCTCTTCCAAAAGAAGAGCTTATACTTAAAGATTTTTATCTCTCTCTGCATGCCTCCCTAGTGAGGTGAGAATCAAGGAGGAAGCATTTTGCCATTACGCAATGTCCATGTGATTTGTAGACTTTTCTCTACAGGTAAGCTCTTTTGAGCTGAATGATGATAATGCAAAAAATCCCCCTCCCTTTCTCTTCCCCCTCACTCCCCCCCCCCCTTTTTTTTTTTTTTTTTTTTTTTCTAATATATAATGTTTACACAGATGTAGATTTAATTACTAGATTTATTTTGTATATTGTTTATACTCTAATATTATGATTGTATGAGGTATTAGCAGATATGTATATGTATGATTTATGGATATTCTCTCTATTTCTTATAGTTGACCTTAATATCACAAATATATCTCCTGAAGAAGCTTATGCAAGCGAAACATGTTGAGAAAGTGGTATTAATTTGTATATCAAAGGGTTATCTTTCCCCCCCCCTCTTTTTATATTGTATATTGTCCTTGATCATGTCTGTTTCCTTTTATAAGATTGTTTAATAAAATATGATTTTATGATATGTTGGATATATTACCTGACTCAAGCACCGTTAAAAGTCCCTGAGGACCATATATTGGCCTCAATGCCCCTCTCTTACCTTTGGTGAGTTGTCACCTTTCCATTGAGTACTCGTGCTGGAACTAGAAGTTTTTTTATATAAGAGCAATTCGTTTTGGTGTTGGGATTATTATCACACATGGACTCTAAGTTTGCTAAATGTTTATTTTGTATTTAATTCATTTTGCAGTGTTATATGCCAATGACATTGTATATATGTTTTTTTCAATTATTGTTCCACATATAAACACAGCACCTTATCCTTTCATCCCTTATACACTATCACTGGTGATTCTTTCACCCCAAAGGGGCAGCTATTTATTTATTCATCATTCACCCACAGACCCAGGGGTGGACTGACCATTCGGGCACTAGGGCACTGACCGAGGGGCCCATGCCACTAGGGGGCCCCATCAGGGTGGCCAGCCTCAGTAAAACCAGGGACAGTATGTAAAAATCTGTGTATTTTTACATCTGTCCCTGAAATGTCCTTTGCAGACATCATTTTGATGTAAAAATCCTGAGATTGTATCTGCTCCGCCTCTGCACTGCCCCCTCAGCCAACAATAACACACTGTACATGCCCCCTTCCACAGCACAGCTTTTTTGACACAGGAGCAGGAGATGCCGACTGCTGGAGGAGAGGAGAGGAGAGGAGAGGAGAGGAGAGGAGAGGAGAGGAGAGGGGAGGGAGGCGGGGACAGCTTGCAGTGTGGGATGGGCTGTTGCCTGATAAGATAAGCTGGCTGAGCTTTACCAAATGGATTCTAGTCAGTGGATTACCCTGGTGAGCAGAGAGGGAGAGGGAGGATGTGTTACCTCTAGCAGAGCTCCTCCTGTCTCTGAGGCTTTTAGCTCGATTTTGTGTGTGAGAAGTGCACTGCTCCTGGAGGAAGAACATGAATGTCTCCCCCAATCTCTACTACACCTCCCTACTCATTACCTGCCCACCACTACACAGGTACATTATCCTCCTCTCCTGTATTACCAACTAATGTGTCTGTGAGCTGCTGGGGGACTACAAGTCCTAGCATGCCAGGAGATGGGGGCAGCAGTGTGTTCAATCAGGCTGATTTTTGGGTGAAATGTGCTATTGTGTGTGTGTGTGTGTACTGTACAGTGGCGGCTGGTGCTCAAAATTGTTTGGGGGGCTCAAACAAAGTGAAAAATTGCAGCCACTGTGCCCATCAAACACAGCTACTGTGCCCATCAATTGCCGCCACTGTGCCCATCAAATGCAGCCACTCTGCCCATAAATTGCCACCACTGTGCCATCAAACGCAGCCACTGTGCCATCAAACGCAGCCACTGTGCCATCAATTGCTGTCACTGTGCCATCAAATGCAGCCACTGTGCCCATCAAACGCAGCCACTGTACCCATAAATTGCCGCTACTGTGCCCATAAATTGCCGCTACTGTGCCCATCAAACGCAGTCACTGTGCCATCAAGCGCAGCCACTGTGCACATCAATTGCCTTCACTGTGCCCATCAAACGTAGCCACTATGCCCATCAAACGCAGCCACTGTGCCATCAAACACAGCCACTGTGCCATCAATTGCTGCCAAGGTGCCATCAAATGCAGCCACTGTGCTCATCAAACACAGCCACTGTACTGATAAATTGCCGCCACTGTGCTCATCAATTGCCACTACTGTGCCCATCAATTGCTGCCAGTGTGCCCATCAATTGCTGACACTGTGCCCATCAATTACTGCCAGTGTGCTCATCAATTGCCACTACCTTGCCCATCAATTGCTGCCAGTGTGCCCATCAAATGCTGCCAGCATGCATCCCCCGCCCGACACATACCTTATCTCGGTGGGGCAACGGATCACGGCAGCAGGCTGCGAACATGTGTCCAGTGTCCTGCACGCTCCTTGATGTCTTCTCCCATCATCCCTTCCCGTCCTCTGCTATAGGCGCCCAATCACAGCGCCTGTCGTTTCAGCTCTAATCACATGCTTACATAAAATACGCCGCTGTAATTCAGGTGCCCGGCGCCCAAAAAGGAAGCCGGACACCTGAATAGGGGGTGGCAGCAGCAACCATAGATAGATTCATGCAATGCATGAATCTATCTGTGGCGATAGAGAGGTAACAGGAGGGAGGGGGCGGTGCCCATGCGCCCTCCATGGACGCACTACCACTGATACTGTATGTGTGTGTACATACATACTGTATGTGTGTATGTATACTGCATGTGTATGTATACTGTGTATGTATACTGTATGTGTGTATGTATACTGTATGTATACTGTGTGTGTATACTGTATGTGTATGTATACTGTATATGTATACTGTATGTGTGTATGTATACTGCATGTGTATGTATACTGTATGTATACTGTATGTATACTTTATGTGTGTATGTATACTGTAGATGTGTGTCTATAAGTAAGTATACCGTGGATGCGTGTGTGTATACTGTATGAACCAGGTGTGCCCACTGCTGCTCAACAGAAGTCAACAATCCAATGCCCGTGAACAATGGACTTGTTGCCATTTGGAGCCATCTGATTGATGAACTGCTGAGCTCGGCCTCAGATCAGGCAGCAGGTCTGGGTACACACCTGTGCAGTGATATCATAGCACACATTCAAGCATGGCCTTTATTCACATGCCCCACTGCCCGATCTGAGGCCAGCCACAGCAGTTCACTATTCAGCTGGCTCTACGACTCACTTGGGCAGTTCAGAGGCTGCAACAAGTGTATTTTTTCTAATTAAAAGCCTTTTCCCGACAGCTGCCTGCCACACCAAGCACTAAGGTGCAAAGGTGTGTGTAAGGGGACACTGATGGAAGGTGACACTCTGGGGGCTCTGTCATAGGGTGGCACACTGGAGGGCTCTGCCGTAAGGTGGCACTCTGTGGACTGTGATTTATAGGGAGAATGTTGGGACTCTGATGAAAGGGAGGACTCTGATGTGAGCTAGGCGCTCATCCTGACTGCTGTACTTGATATGTTGTTTTGTTTGTTACTTACTCCTGGCGTGACGGCCATCTGTAAGCCCGGGAGCCCCATAATCGTCTATTGCCCTGGAGCCCCATGAGTTGTCAGTCCGCCCCTGCCCACATTGTGCCAATCTTTGGTTTGTATTCACAGCAATTGTCTACTACTTATGAAAGGAAGTATGTTTGAGTGAGTTATTGGAAGCTGAAGTTTTGGTCCTTAAAGAAGTGTGTAAACATAACTTACAGTATTACGTCTAAGAGAACAAAGAATGTTGATTGATTAAACCTCCTTCGGCTACAGTATACATGTGAGTCTTTTGTGTGATGTTATTTTTTTTCCTGTTTTGGCCCTCCCTATAGAAAATAATGACAATTATCTGGCCTGGATCTCTAGTAGCAGAGAAAGTGTTAGGAATGTCTTACATTTTGTATAACATTACCTGGATTTGTTCACAATATACCAATTTACTATGTAGGTCAAAATTATATTTTAAAGTAAACCTGTGAAAGTTCTAAAGTGGACTAAAACATAAAAAAAGATAAAATACATGCCTTGGTGTGTATTTAAACATACATTTAAATCTCTACTAAAGTGCCTTGAGACCTAAACATCTCTGGAAGTTCATGCATGAAAATGTTGACATTATTCCACCAGAATGTGGGTTTAGTATTCGCAGGAGGTGGTGAGTGCAGAAATATAGGAATAGAGGAATATATATAAGCATGGGGGTGGAAAAAAAGGGTAAAATATTGAGAATATGAGGACCCTGTCACCACTAGTGATGAGCTTCGAGTTCTAGTCGAACTCATGTTTGACTCGAACATGGGCTGTTCACAAGTTCGCCGAACAGCGAACAATTTGGGGTGTTCGCGGCAAATTCGAATGCCGCGGAACACCCTTTAAAAGTCTATGGGAGAAATCAAAAGTGCTAATTTTAAAGGCTTATATGCAAAGGCTTAATTTTAAAGGCTTATAAGCTCCTGACTGTTAGCCACTGTATCAAAACGCTACCAACAAAAACTTTTAGCGATTGCAGGGATCAGGCCTGACTCTGCGAACGCTGCAGTTATGTGTGTGTAGTGTTTTTTAAGTGACAGTGATCGATCGATACTGCACTTGGGTGGGCTGGGCAGGGCTGGGCCGAGGGGCAAAACGCAGGTGCTAGCAGGTATCTGGGCTGATCCCGCTAACACTGTGTTTATGGGAACCCTAAACTGCTGGGGATGCTAGTATAGATCTGATCGGATCAGATATTGATCCGTTCAGATACTATAGCACTAAGGGAGGTGTATGCTGCGTGCGTGGGTGTTAGCAGGACTGGCGCTAACCTGACGCTGCCTGGGGCAACGCAGACCTTATCTGACTCTAAAAACTTAACTTATATCACCGCCGGGCAATTAGGGGGTTAAACATTTATTGGGTAATAAACGGCAGGTGCCCTTAAACTATAATAAACAAACTAACTAACCAGCATCACCCGTAACAGTTATACGGTGATCACTGGTGAAAGGGTTAACTAGGGGGCAATCAGGGGGTTAAAACCTTTATTAGGTAGTATATGGGGGTCTCTGTCGCTATAAAACGCTGACGGCGAACCTATATACTTACCTCCCTAACTAGCGTCACCTGTGTCACTAATACAGCGATCAGAAAAACGATCGCTTAGTGACACTGGCGACGGGGGGTGATCAAGGGGTTAACCTTTATTAGGGGGGGTTAGGGGGGTATCCTAGACCTAAAGGGGGCTAATACTAACTGCCCTACCACTTATAACTGTCACAAACTGACACCAATGCAAAAAAAAAACTGCTATTGGTGTCACTGTGACAGGGGGTAAAGTTGGGTGATCGGGGGGTGATGGGGGATGAAAAGTGTTCCTGGTGTGTTCTACTGAAAGTATAGTGTTTGGTGCACTTACTTAATGTCTTCTCTCCTCGGCGCCGAAACGAAAAGACCAGCTCGAGGAGAGATGACATCACCTTCTCTGTCTCTGTTTACATTACAGAGGTAGAGGAATGATTTCATTGGCCGGGAGCGATCGCGAGGGGGTGGCCACGAATGGATGGCCTTCCCCTCACCTCCGATTGCCGGGTAAGAAATACTGACCGCCTCGGGCACCAGGGGGGTCCAATAGGACCCCCCGCCCGCGGGAGGCGAGTAACATACCTGTACGTTACTTTGCCTGCCCGTGCCATTCTGCCAACGTATATCATCGTGAGGCGGTCGGCAACTGGTTAATTTTGAGGTAAAGATGATGAGTGCCAGGTCCATAGTGGCACACTGATCGCCTCCTCCCGTGCGCTGGGATTACTTTAGTAAATGGGGAATAGCGATGTGTTACCGGTGCAACTGTTTTGTAAATACCAAAACGTACATTGCGCCTCGGCGTGTGCCTCAACTCATGGTGCAAACGGTTCGTAAATCAGCCCCAGTGTGTTTTTTTTTTCGAAATAGTCCCTCTTCTTTTGTCTATAGCGCAAATAATAAAAACCGCAGAGTTGATCAAATACCACCAAAAGAAAGCTCTATTTGTGGGAAAAAAAGGACGTCAAGTTTGTTTGGGTACAGCATCGCATGACTGCGCAATTGTCAGTTAAATTGACGCAGTGCCATATCACAAAAAATGGCCTGGTCATTAAGCAGCCAAATCTTCTGGGACTGAAGTGGTTAAAGAGGTTGTAAACCTCTGCAAAAAAAAAAAGACCCTGTAAATGAGCTAGTATGTATCGCACACTAGCTCATTATGAAATACTTACCTTAGAACTAAGCTGTTGCAGTGGTCTTGGCACACCGCTGTCACGACCAACATCTTTCCCGGAGGTTCTTCAAGGTTTGCGGGCTCAGGCATTGTGATTGGCTCGAGACGCGATGACGTCACTCCTGTATATTCGCGCAGGAGCCACTGTTCACAGCACCAGCTCGGAAGGAATGGCACACGTGGGCCGTTCTTTCAGAGTGCATGCGCCAGTAATGTCACTGGCTGCATGCACTGAAAATATCTCCTAAACTGTACAGATTTAGGAGATATTTTTACTACCTATAGGTAAGCCTTATTATTAGACATGTGCAATTTGTTTAGTTCTGAATTCGTTTAACAAATTCATTAATTACGAAATTTCCAAAAATTGGAAATTGGAAATTTCATGAATTTGAAAATTCAAAATTAAGAATGAAAATCTTAAAATTCGAAAACCCGAAAATCTGAAATAATAACTAATAATAAATATTAAAATTATAGGTATTGGAATTTCTTTTCAAATTTGGCTGTTAGTGTATTTATAGTGAATTTATCTGAAGTTACAAATTATCTGAAATAACAATTGCCGTATCTAAACGAATGGAACATAATCTAATAATAATAAAACCTTTTTGTTATTATTATTTGTTATTAATTTGTTCCATTCCATTTGTTTAGATGCAGCAACCGTTATTTCGGATAATTCATAACTTCAGATAAATTTGTATTCATTACGTTCACAAACAGCCAAATTTGAAAGGAAATTCCAATATCTATAATTTAATAGTTACTTATTATTAGTTAGTTATTATTTCAAATTTTACTGATTTTCTTTCTTTTTTCAGATTTTCGAATTTTCATATTTTCGAATTTTTTAATTTCTGAATTCGGAAAGAAGCAAAAAAATTAATGAAACGAAAACGAACACACTTTTTGTCAGTCCACATGTCTACCTATTATATGCTTACCTATATGTAAAAGTCTGCAGAGGAAGTTTACTTCCTCTTTAAATTGTTTGTCTTAATCCATGAACTGACACTTTATGTTCTGATAGGGTCAGATAAAGGAAGTTAAAAATAAAGACTTGGCTGGATCACCAAGTCAATCAAAGGGAAAAAAAACGCTTAAGGGTCCTTTCCAGGGCCAGGACAAGGGGTAGGCAGAAGGGACAATTGCCCTGGGTGAGAAGGGCACACTGGGAGCTTCAGCCTGTTCTTCTGCCTCACTGACAGGAGTGACTGTTATTCTCCCACTGTTCTGTTTCAGCGCATCCAACTCTGTTCTCCTCCTCCAGACTGGCATAGATGCCAATCAGTCCTCCTCAAGCTCAAAGCAAAGTAGCTTTTTTTCCCTTCCAGTGACACCACCAATACAGGAACATTTTTTTTCCCTTTGCCACTGTTAGCCCCATAGCACTAATTTTAAACTCATTGGTTTGCTGCAATGCACCCCAAATATTTGAACTATTTAAGTGCTTTGTTTAGCAATAATAATAATAATAATAAAATCACTCAAAAGCAGAGTAGCAAAATCACATGTTAAATCGATCCAATATATGTGAACCAAATGGTTGTCACCAATTTTACAGCTCACCACTATTCATGGATCCTGAGCACCAATTAGTATGATAGCATCATTAAAATCACAAACTCCACCCCTTTACCCATATCATCCTGCAGCCGGACTTCTTCTGAAGATCACTTTAAAACCACTTTAAGTGTTAAGTTATAGGCTGGGCAAAGTGTAGCAGGGGTGTTAATAATTATTTTAAAATTACTTTACTATTTTTATTAAGTTTTAAATGTTCATGCTGGGGAAAATGTAAGTGTAAGTGCTTTAGTGTTAAAGCGGTAGTAAACCCCACTTGGTAATTTTTACCTACAGGTAAGCCTAAAATAAGGTTTACCTGTAGATAAAATGAACATCTCCTAAACGTGCATCGTCTAGAAGATATTCATCCTGGATTCAGCCCATTATGCCACAGTCGCATGCGCTCTGAAGGTCTGGCATACCTTGCTGCAGCTTCAGAGCTTCGTGCTGGTACCGAGGACTCCCACACGCATGCGCAGGAGTGACATCATCGTGGCTCAGGCCAATCACAAAGGCCGAAGCACACGAACCCGGAAGAAAGACAGGGGGAAGATGTCAGCCCTCTTAGCGGTGACAGCACCGTGCTGGAGGGCTTTGTTCCAAGGACAGTATTTAATAATGTGCTAGTATGCGATGCATACTAGCACATTATGCTATTGCCTTGCAGGTTTTTTTTGTTTTTTGTGTTTTTTATTACAACAGCCATGGCTTACTACCGCTTTAAGGACAGTTTACAACATTGTAAGAATGTAGGTAAACTGCAGGATGTACTTATTTTTCCAAGGGGTCCACAGTGAAAACTAAGTGTGGCAAATTGTTATCAGCAAGAATAAACATGTTATACAGCTTGCATAAACTAATAATTTCATATTACAGTTGATTCACATTAGTAGTAGTGATGAGCTTGGGTTGGGTGTTTGCTGAACAGCGAACATTATGGGGTGTTTGCAGAAAATTTGAGCGCCGAGGAACACCCCATAATGCACTGCAAGATCACAGTGCATTGCTGTATGATGATTGGCCAAAGCATGTATCTGACATGCATGCTTTGGCCAATCACAGCGCACTCTGCTAAGAGAGTCATAATTGGCCAAAGGCAGGGTGCTTTTGGCCAATCATGGCTCAGGGGGACTAAGTCCACACCCCACACCATATAAGGCTGCTTACAAGGTGGCCGTGTGTAGTGTTGTTGGCGTGGACAGAGAGATAGCTTGAGTTAGATTAAGTAGGTAGGTTATTCAGTTAGTGGCAGTGTATTTGAATATATATATATATATATATATATATATATATATATATATATATATATATACACACACACAGTCTTGTATATATATATTGTAACCTGGGGGACAGGTAGGCAGTACAAAGCTCCCCGGGATAAGCAGTCTTTCAGGCACAGTTACCAAATCCAGTGAAGTAGTGACAAACAGTGCCATGTTTATTGGTTATACGTACACAGGTGCTGTACAGTGTTTCAGAAAAACAAACAGAACAAAAATAGCCAAACAACAACCTAGCTGTGTCTCGGCACTAAATACACAATATATACAGGCCCTAACTACCAGGCTGAGCAAGCCACAGATACAGCTTAACAGCTTTTTACCAACCTTTTTGCTCTTACAGACAAGTGTTGTCTGTGTTTTCCAGGCCAAGAGCAAAGGCTGTCACAGGTAAGTTTAAATTGGCCTGGGGGAGAGGACCAATATCTGAACTGGATCATGGATCAGAGATCCCTGAATGTGTATGAGAGGAGCCTGGGAGATGTATAAACCCGGAACAGGACTTTTTCTAGCTCTCTCTGGGACACTCTGCTACATATCCCCCCCTTGATTCAACCCCAGGGTTGGAACACCTGTGGTCCAACAGTAGTGAACACGGGACAGGGCATCTACATTCCCCATCTTAACATTTGGCCTGTATTTTACAGTGAAGGACTAATCCTGTAGAGCCAAAAACCACCCGTCTATTAGTCTCCTTCTTTTGGGCCATCCATTTCAGGGGAGCATGGTCAGTTATTAACTCAAACTGGCACCTTAACAAATAGTACCTAAACATTCCTTTTCAATCACTGCATACTTTTTCTCATGGTAATTGAGTTTTCTGCTTAGGTACACCACATGGTGTTCTTCCCCATTGTGTACCTATGACAATACTGGCTCGATACCTGCATCAGATGCATCTGTCTGAACCAAAAACTCTTTGGAGGAATCGGGGGGAGTACAACACTGGCTGTGCACAAAAAGCCTTCTTCAAGACTTGAAATGATTCCTCTGCTACTGGAGACCATTTCACCATTACGTAGTCTTTCCCTTTCATAAGGTGGGGCAGTGGGGCAGCTATAGTTGCACAATTTGGGATAAACTTTTTATGATACCCAGCGATCCCAAGAAAGGCCTGGACCTGTTTCTTGTTTATAGGACGTGGCCACTCCTGGATACCTGGATGGCTTCTATTTTATTCACTTGAGGTTTTATGACACCACGGCCAATAGTGTAGCTCAAATAACTGGCTTCCTCTAAGCCAATGGCATATTTTTTGGGATTTGCCGTAAAACCTTCTTTGAAGAGGGAATCATGGACAGCCTGGATACGGGGCAAGTGAGACTCTCAGTCAGTGCTATGTACAACTATGTTGTCTAGATAGGCTGCTGCATACCATCAGTGGGGTCTTAGGGTCCTGCCCATGTCCTTCTGAAATGTCGCAGGGGCATTTTGCAACCCAAAAAGGCATTTTCTATATTGAAAGGAACCCTCTGGGGTTACAAATGCAGTCTTCTCCTTGATGCTACCAGTTAGGGGTATTTGCCAATAACCTTTTGTCAAGTCCAGAGAGGTCAGATAGCGGGCCTTGCCAAGTTGGTCTATAAGTCTACCCTAGGCATTGGGTACGTGTCAAACTTTGTCACTGCATTAAGCTTTCTGAAGTCATTACAGAACCTCCACGAGCCATCCGGTCTTGGGACTAACATGATGGGGCTAAAGAAGGCACTACTGGACTCCTCAATGACATCTAGCTCCAACATCCTTTTAATGTCAATATTTCTTTATTGTATCAAAATAAATTGGCACAATGATAGAAACTGAAAACAAGTTCAAGCTATCAGTTGGTATCCAATGTTAACATAACAATAAAGTGAACTGAGAAAAGTATTGTAATTTGTACTATAGACAAAGGTAAATTAACTTAACCTATTATTAGTCATTAACATGCAAGATACAGTTATCAAAGTGAGAGGAGAGGAGAAGGGGGGGACAGAAGGGCCATGGAGGAAGGGGGAGAGAGGAGGGTCAGGCTAGTCACCAGTGTGTAACACACCCATGTTAGTGATTCTTGGGTTAGTTTACATTAACCTTGAATCTTAAACAACAGTATTCAAATCTTGACTGTGCACTTAGAATTAGATAACCATAGATTCCACTTATCTCTGAATGATGTAACAGTGAGGTTCTTGATGGCCAACTGTTTTTCCATCTCGTATTGGTGATTTAGAGTAAGAATGGCATCAAGAGGGGAAGGTGGATTCAGTGCGTTCCACAATCTCGTGATTGTGAGATTTGCTAAAGTGGGAGCTATATGATGGTCACCTATGTCTGACAGTATGGAGAAGATTTTATTCCAAAATTACCTTATTGATATGCAGGACCAAACATGTGGAATAGTATACCAGATTTTCAGCACTTTCTCCAGCAGAGGGCTGTGTGCGAGGGGTAAAACTTGGAGATTTTGAATGGAGTAAGATACCAGAAGTTTACTACTTTCTGGAAGAGTTCCCAGTGATTCACGCACCTAGTTGAGGTATACGTGATAGAGAGTTTTTTTCCAATATGTATCTGTAAAGGTCTTGCCTAAGGTTGCTTTCCATTTGGTAATGGTAGTGGTCTTTGAAAAGTAATCCTGGATAATGAATACATTATAAAATCGGGAGATCCCTCTTAATGGAGTTTCAGCTTCTTTTTTTGGTAAGGATGATTGCAAAGAGGTTGGGATATTAATACCTAGAATTTGGAACTTTGTTGCATCCAATTTATAGTAGGACACGGCACTGAACTTATCTAGTATTTTCTGTGTCTCATGTAGCGATGTCTTAGGGTTGGAAAGTGTGACAAACTCACCCGGGACAAAGGCTATTGGAGGGGACTGAACGCAAGCCTCTTGCCCCCCGATTATGGGCCCTAGCATTTGGGGGAATGGTGCTCTCTGTGAGCTGTATGCCTGGGGACCCTGGGGTTGGTGTTACTTTGGATTCAGCTCCATGTCCCCCCAAAACACACAGACTCTGGAACCCGTTATATGCCATATTAGAATGATAAGAATGAATTATACTGTTGGGACACATCCTGTGAGGAGATGCTAATGTCATCAACTCCACTCACCTGTCTGATGTCAGCTATAATGGGTTTAATGTAAATAAGTTTAGTCTAGGTTCTAAGGGTATTCAACTCATTGTTGTTTGTTCTAATTAACCCTGTGTTGATGTTTATGGTAATGTATGTTAATTGAATGAGCTGATCACATTGTCCTCTATACAATGTAGGAGACGGGACGACTCCTATTGGAGCTCATGTTAATTAGGTTAATTAGGTTAACGTTGAGTCAGCCTGGTGTATAAATGTGTGTGAGATCTCAAATAAAGAGTTAGTTCTGATGTACTCCAAGACTGGTGTTGTCTAGTTCTTGGGGGTTCCTATAGCCAGATCCATTGGGCTCGTGTTCCAGAACTTAGGAAGTGGTATACTGACGGAAGCACTCAAGCGGAGTGTGGGACGTTCCGTGACATTGGTGGCAAGCAGCGGGAAAGCTTCCTGCAGTCTGGGAAATCTAAACCTCCACCTGGATCCAAGATCAGGATAGCAGACTTCAGTCACCCCACCGGAGATATGGACCTGGCATCAGAATTCCCGGGGCTGTTGCGGATCATCCTTTCAACATACACCAGGACTGTGTCTGAGGATGAATACCTGGAGCTTAGGCAGCAAATTCAGGTGGAGCTCTGGATTGCAGCCCTCCGTCTCGCTGGTATAAAACAGGGCAAGTGCTTTCCAACCCAAGAGCAACGGGCCAGTGACCAACGGGCATTGCGGATGGCATTCCTGGGAGAGCAGCCCCAGGAGCAATGGGTGACTGAGTTGGACAGGTTGGTCCAGCAGGAGATAGAGCTGGACAATCGTTATCGAGCTCTGCAATGGCACGCAGAGGAGGGATATTTAGGGGAGACAACAGAATGCTCTCCGGAGGGATATGACTTTGGCGGCCCTGGATTGCTGTGGGAAAGCCTTACAGATCTTTTTATGTTTGGCAATGAAGGGGAACCTGACCTTGAGGACCTGAGAGAATATAGAGAGTCTATACTCGGTCTTGCTGGGGTCTCAGAGCTCAAACCTGATCTGGACCATTTGCTAAGGAAGGAACAGCATCTGGAAAGGGCATACAGGAAACTGCTAGAACAAGTTCAACAGCATGCCAGAGAATCGGCAGTGGAAAATCTGGAGATTGCCGTCCCCAAACCTGAAGTGCTGACAACAGGACAGAGCTCTGCTAACCTCTGCCCAGAAATGATAGAATCTTCTGGGTTCCATGGACAGGAGATGGTGAACCTCTATCCCCAGACATCAGTTTCAGAGACATTGGATTTGATAGACTTTTCGGCTGAGGAAAAACAACCTAATGAGCCTCCAGCAGAAGAGCTGCTATCAGGGCCAAAGTTCACTGTGCTCTGCCCAGCACCAACAGTGGCTTTGGCCTTCTTGAGAGAAGAGGTAGTCGGCCTTTCTCCCACAACACTGACAGGGACATGTGATTTTCTGCCAGCAGCATCTATGGAGTTAAAACAAACTTCTCCAGCTGAAGATCTGGTAACTGAACAGAGGATCCAAGACCTCTGTCCCACACTTTTACCAATTCCAGAGACTGGGTATATAATAGACGTTTCTGTAGAGGAGGAACCACCTGGCAAACCCCCAGCAGAAGTGCTGGCAACCGGACAGAGGGTCCAAGACCTCTGCCCCACACCTGCAGCAATTGTGGAGGCTCAAGGTGAGAAGATGGCAATCACTTCCCAGCAGTAGATACAGGGGGAGAAGGGAGAGGAGGTGTGTGTTGTCCCTCCCCAACAGTTGGCCAGGGTGGAGGAAGCAGGCTTTCCTCCCCAGCAAAGATCCGTGCACCTGGGAGACAGTACCATCGACATGTCGTCCCAGCAGCCAGATGAGGGAATGGAAAAGGAAGCAGCCAGCTCGCCTCCCTAATGGCAGCTACACAGTTTGGGAGTGGAGGAAGCCAGCCTCCTGCCCCAATGGTTAGCCGGAGCGGAGGATGTGGAGTCCCCAGCAGAAGTGCTGGCAACAGGGCAGAGTGCTACCAACCTCTGCCCAGCACCGGCAACAACTACAGAGTTCCAGGGAGGCGGAGCAGTCGGCCTCCCTCCCCAACAGTTAGCTGGAACAGATGATGTGGGGTTTCCAGCGGAAGGGCTGGCAACAGGGCCGAAGACTGCTGGACTCTGCCCTCAACTCATCCGCGAAGAGACTTATTTTGTGTTCAGTTCCTGCTATAAAGAGGCCTGTAATGTCAGGATGGGATCTGATACTTTTCGCTAGTGGTTCCATGAGAAGTGTAAAAATTATAGGCGATGGGGGGCATCCTTGCCTAGTCCCATTCATTATTGGTATTGGTTTGGAGGTGATCCCTGAAGTAAGTATGGTGGCTGAGGGGGTGGAATATATGGATAGCATAGCAGTCTGCAACCATCCTCCAATGCCAAACATGTCAAGTACTGTCTTGAGATATCCCCAGTGGACTCTATTGAACGCCTTCTTCGCGTCCAAGGAGAGGAGCAGAGAAGGTGCTCAAGAGGATCCAGCCTGGGAGATTAGATTGATGAGACGTCTAGCTCCATCTGGGGCTTGGCGGCCTGGGACAAAACCCACCTGGTCAGGATTGATAAGGTGTGGTAAAATTTGTTGCAATCTAAGTGCTAAAAGTATGGCAAAGATCTTCACATCTGTATTGAGAAGGGATATGAGCCTTGTTGGGTATGGGAATCATTAGAATCACAACTCTCAACATTTTGGGAGGGGAAGTACCAGAGGAGGACGCAAGATTGAAGATGGATTGTAGATGAGAGGGGCAGTTTCATTAGGGATGCATTTATAATATTCGTTTGAGAATCCATCGTCTCCCTGGGTTGTGAATGGCTGGGAAATGGACTTGAATTGATTGTCAGTAAGGTTAGGAAGCTTCACTTTGTTAAGAAAACTATTGATAAGTTCAGGAGAGCGTTGGGGAGTAGCCTTATCACTGCAGAGGTCATAGAGGGATTGATAGTAGTCCGCAAAGGTATTGGCTATATCTTTGGGATTAAAAAGAGTTCTATGGGATAGGGGGTGAGTAAGGGCAATTCTTTTTTCCTTAAGCTGTTTCGCTTTGACTTTTTAGCTAACCAAGCTTCTGCTTTGTTATGCAGGCCATAATAGTTAGCTTTAAGATATATGAGGTGGTTTTATAATTTATAAAGGCGCAGGGACCTTAGTTTTTGTCTCTCTTGAAGGATATAATTCGTTAGACGGGGATTTGGGTTGGGTTTATTGTCTTGTTCTTTTAGGGCTATAAAGTGGAGCAAGTCTTCAATCTGCCTCTCCCTCTGTTTCTTGTTATATGAAGCCAGTTTAATTAGTATCCCCCTCATATACATCTTGGTATTCCATAAAGTATATCTACTAATTTCCGGAGTATTATACATAAAGTTATGATGTTCTTGCATGATCTTTTGGTACAATTGCTTGTTCTCCAAGAGGGAGGTGTTCAATCCCCATACTGGGGGGGTTACAAAGATTGTCGTCAAATTCCAGTATAATCGGGGCGTGTTCTGACCAAGAAACTGTACCAATGTCAGCATGGAGAACATTTTGTAAAGGTGCTTTATCAGTTAGAAAGAAGTAAATACAGGAATATGAAGAGTGTGAAGTCCTTCTCAGACCCATGGAGACAGCGCCAGATGTCATATAACTCATTCTTGTGGAGTAAAGGGGCGATGGAGTGTTCAGGTATCCTTGAGGAGGTGGTAGAGTCCATTGTTGGGTTTAGGATTGTGTTGAAGTCTCCGCCAATGATCATGGTGCCTTACTTTTCCGCTACAGCCTTGGCAAGCAGTGGGGCTAGAAATCTCCTCTGTTTTGTGTTTGGGGCGTAAAGGTTGACTAATGTGAAAACCGCTTAGTTTAGTTCACAGATGAGGCTGATGAGGCTGATGTGTAGCTGGGGATCCTGAATAGTGCAAATGTGGAGGAAGATAACAGAGTCCCTGATGACAATAAAACCCTGCATGCCTTTTTGGGGCCATTGGCCAAGTATAGGTGAAGAAAATGTTGGAAATTCAGTCGCGGGCATTTGTTGGCAGGAAAATTAGTTTCCTGAGCAAAAATTATGTCTTCTTTGAGGGAGTGAGCTTCCTTTAACATTGTTGCATGTTTAAAGGGGCTATTGAGGCCTTTAGAGTTTATAGACATAACCCTTAGAGGCATGTTGAAAATTTGTTATAAGCTAGAACTGTGTTGTATTGAGGAAGAAAAGGAAAAGGGTACCTGGTGGGTGGGAATTTTGAAATCCAAGGAATGGTGTTGTATGCAGTAGTGTTGTTCCTGTAGCTCACTTCTGATGACTTAGGTGGAGGCCCCACAAATCCAAAAGGTAGTGCATTTGACATAGTAAGCGGGTTAAGTCCATGTGTGGTGTTTGCAGCATCTTGATTGGTGACTAGAAGGGTAGAGGGAGCTAGAAAAAAGGGCAGGTGGTAAAAGAACAGAAACAACTTATATAAGAAACTCCGGGCAATGCAGCCACAATGGGCAGTCAAGGCAGCTGTGCTATAGTGGGGGGTAAGCAAACTAGCAGTGTTGTGCACTGAACTGTGAAATAAGAGAGCAAACCGGGCGGTTGAGCTCCCAGCCTCACGCTAATGTGAGAGGTATGGTGGCAGGGAGAGGCCTATGTAAGGACAGAAGGGCCATGTTAGGACCATTCAACTTGCAGGCATCCAGGAGAGGACGAAGCTGGAGGCTGTGCATCTGGAGGGAGAAGTTGTCATTGCTTGAAAAGTGCCTGAATGCCTTTTTCCAAACTATACAGTGGGGCCAAAAAGTATTTAATCAGCCACCAATTGTGCAAGTTCTCGCACTTAAAAAGATGAGAGAGGCCTGTAATTGTCATCATAGGTATACCTCAACTATGAGAGACAAAATGTGGAAACAAATCCAGACAATCACATTGTCTGATTTTTGAAATAATTTATTTGCAAATTATGGTGGAAAATAAGTATATGGTCACCTACAAACAAGCAAGATTTCTGGCTCTCACAGACCTGTATCTCCTCTGTCCTCCACTCATTACCTGTATTAATGGTACCTGTTTGAACTTGTTATCAGTATAAAAGACACCTGTCCACAACCTCAAACAGTCACACTCCAAACTCCATTATGGTGAAGACCAAAGAGCTGTTGAAGGACACCAGAAAAAAAAATGTAGACCTGCACCAGGCTGGGAAGACTGAATCTGCAATAGGCAAGCAGCTTGGTGTGAAGAAATCAACTGTGGGAGCAATAATTAGAAAATGGAAGACATACAAGACCACTGATAATCTCCCTTGATCTGAGGCTCCATGCAAGATCTCACCCCGTGAGATCAAAATGATCACAAGAACGGTGAGCAAAAATCCCAGAACCACACAGGGGGACCTAGTGAATGACCTGCAGAGAGCTGGGACCAATGTAACAAAGACTACCATCAGTAACACACTACGCAGCCAGGGACTCAGATCCTGCAGTGCCAGATGTGTCCCCCAACTTAAGCTAGTACATGTCCGGATCCATCTGAGGTTTGCTAGCGAGCATTTGGATGATCCAGAAGAGGACTGGGAGAATGTCATATGGTCAGATGAAACCAAAGTAGAACTGTTTGGTAGAAACACAACTCGTCGTGTTTGGAGGAGAGAGAATGCTGAGGTGCAACCAACGAACACCATACCTACTGTGAAGCATGGGGGTGGCAACATCATGCTTTAGGGCTGTTTCTCTGCAAAGGGAACAGGACAACTGATCCGTGTACATGAAAGAATGAATGGGGCCATGTATCATGAGATTTTGAGTGCAAACCTCCTCCCATCAGCAAGGGCATTGAAGATGAAATGTGTCTGGGTCTTACTGCATGACAATGATCCCAAACACACCGCCTGGGCAACAAAGGAGTGGTTTCGTAAGAAGCATTTCGAGGTCCTGGAGTGGCCTAGCCAGTCTCCAGATCTCAACCCCATAGAAAACCTTTGGAGGGAGTTGAAAGTCCGTGTTGCCCAGCGACAGCCCCAAAACATCACTGCTCTAGAGGAGATCTGCATGGAGGAATGGGCCAACATACCAGCAACACTGTATGACAACCTTGTGAAGACTTACAGAAAACATTTGACCTCTGTCATTGCCAACAAAAGATATATAACAAAGTATTGAGATGAACTTTTGATATTGACAAAATACGTATTTTCCACCATAATTTGCAAATAAATTCTTTAAAAAATCAGACAATGTGATTGTCTGGATTTGTTTCCACATTTTGTCTCTCATAGTTGAGGTATACCTATGTTGACAATTACAGGCCTCTCTCATCTTTTTAAGTGGGAGAACTTGCACAATTAGTGGCTGACTAAATACTTTTTTGCCCCACTGTATATAGGGTATGTTTTGCTATTCCAAGTGATGAGCAGTTTAGTGGGGAAACCCCACCGATAGACGATGCTATTGTTGTGTAGGATTTTTGAAGTGGAGTGAGTTTCTTCCTGTTCATCGCTGTCTGCTGCGATATATCTGTGTATAGGGATATACCAATGAATTCTTCTGGAACTGCCAGGCTTTGTTTGGCTGCCACAACACATCCTTTCACATGGTAATAGTGAATGTGTGCCAAGGTATCCCTGGGCGCAGTGTCAAGTAGAAATTTGGGTATACGATGGGCTCTATCGACACACAGTTCAATGTCACTCAGGGATGGTAAGAGGGCCTTCATGAGGCGCTGAACAAAATTGGTAAACTCATTTGGGGATATGGATTCAGGTATTCCCCTAAATTTCACATTGTTCAGTCTCAAGTGGGCTTCTAAATCTGCCATTTTGTTTTGAAGGCGCTGAAGCCCAGATTCCTGGTCATCATATGCATCAACAAGATCATTATGTGCGGAATAGAGATGCGCCCTCTTGGATTCTAAGTGCTGGATTCAGTATGTGTTTGAACCATATCATTCAAGGGAGTAAACATATCTGAAAAGTCACTGAATAAGGTTCTCCTGAGTAAGAGGATATATTTGTCATAGTGTTTTCCAAGATAGTTTGCTCTGTGGCTGGGAACAGCTCTATAAAGGCTCTGACTTTTTAGCCTGTATAGAGGCCTGTGAGAGAACTTGCTGCAGCCCTGGGGAGAGCTCATCTTCCTTCCTGCATAGCCTGTTTTTTGCTGGGCTGCAGATGGTGGAAGTAGAAAGGAGGGAGAACTCTCCCAGCTCCTCAAGCTGGGTGTTAGCCTGTTTTCCTGCAGTGTGGTGGCAACACTGTGTGCAGGCTGCTCCACCGGAGCTGGGGCCGGCGCCATTTTGCCTACCTTGCGGTGGGACCGCCGGGTAGAAGTCTGTGAGGTGCTGGGGAGGTTTATTTGCTTTCAGATGCTAAGTCATCTCTCCTGCTGGTGATCAGCAGTGTGGGGATCCGGATCATAGCTTCAAGTGCCTCTCCCCGTCGTCGCTGAGCGTTGCTGAGAGCGTGAGGCTGAAGGATCTCTCAATTATGCGGCCATCTTCTCTGCCGGCTGGACTCACCCCCTCCAACATCCTTTTAACTTCATCACTGATGTCCTTTCTTCTAGCTTCAGGAATTTGGTAGGGTTTGAGCTTGACACGGACCCCAGTTTCAGTAAATATATCATGCTTAACTGCTGAAGTTGTGCCAGGTAACTCTGAAAATTTCTCTCCATTCCTTATCAGGAACTCTCTAGCTTCTGGTTTTTGGGAATATGACAGGATGTCTGGAATTGTGACCTCAGGGATCAGAGGGGACTTAGTACCCTTAGGCGTTACTGGGAGGGACCTCACAGTTATTGCCAGTCTATCCTTCCAGGGCTTTAACAGATTTATGTGGTAAATCTGTTTGGGCTTCCTTTTACCTGGTTGATATACTTTGTAATTGACCTCCCCAACTCTTTCAATTACTTCAAAGGGACCCTGTCACTTAGCTAGGAACTTGCTTTCAATGGTGGGAACCAAGACCCTGTCACTAGTGAGAAAACACGGAGCTGGGCTCCCCTGTTGTATATTCTCTGTTGGGCTGCTTGGGCCTGCAGTAAGTGTTCTTTTACCATAGGCATGATTGCTGCAATCCTGTCCTGCATTTGAGCGATATGCTCAATGACACTTTTGTGGGGTGTCTGCTCCCCCTCCCAGGTTTCCTTGGCTATGTCTAAGAGTCCCCAAGGGTGTCTCCCATAAAGCAACTCAAATGTGGAGTGCCCTGTAGAGGACTGGGGAACCTTCCTGATGGCAAACATCAAGTATGGAATCAGGAAGTCCCAGTTTTTCCCATCCTTGTCAACAACCCTTTTTAACATGCTCTTTAATGTTTTATTGAAGCGTTCCACCAAGCCATCAGTTTGAGGGTGGTACACAGAGGTTCACAACGGCATCATCATAAATAACTTGCTAAGTTCCCTAGTTATTCGTGACATAAATGGGGTGCCCTGGTCTATAAGGGCCTCCTTAGGGATTCCAACATGAATGAACACCATGAACAATACTTTGGAAAAGTTCTTAGCAGATTCAGTTAGTAAGGGAACTGTTTTGGGGTAACGGGTAGCATAATCCATGATTACAAGGATATGCTAATGACCCTGGGCAGACTTGGGGAGGGGACCCACAAGGTTCATGGCTATCCTCTCAAAGGGCACTTCAATAATGGGCAAGGGCACTAAAGGACTTCGGAAGTGGGGTAGCGGGGCTGACATCTGACACACAGGACAGGATTGACAATAACTCTCTATATCTTTTTGTATCCCGGGCCAGTAAAACCTTTGTAACACCCTTTCAGTGGTCTTCTCAACCCCTAAATAATCTCCTAGCAAGTGCCCATAGGCAAGTTCCAACACCACCCGTCTGTATGGCTTAGGGACCACCAACTGTTCAACAATTTCATCATTCTTTTTATAGACATGATATAGTAAATCCTCATTGCTGCTGAAAGAAGAAAAACAAGGCCTGTCCCCTGGTTCAACAGTTACATCATTAGTTATTATTACATTTTCCCAGGCCCTGGCAATAGTAGGGTCTTTTCTCTGCTCAGTACCAAAGTTTTCCTTGTGCACATTAAGATCAGCAAACACTAATGTAGCCTCAGAGTCAGCAGACGGCTGTCCTCCTTCAACGGTTGTGAGGACTTCCTCAGGCTCCTCCAGTTCCCCCGCCATAACTGAGAAAAGAAAACCCAGAGAACCCTGAGAGGAGTCCCCTGAACCCACATTGTCAGTGCTGGCCAGGACTTCTGGCTCTGCCACTGAGTCAGTTACTGCGAATAGATAAAAAGTGGTTCTGGACAGCTGCACTCCGAATATGCCTATTATTCAAAAACTACAAACAAAAATACATGGCACAGCAGAACAAAAGAGCTAACTGGTTTCACACTATATGTAGTGCTTAATCATAGCTTATGATTAAGCACTACATATAGTGTGAAAACTTAGGCCATCATTGGTAGGGAAGTCCCTACCAATGATGGCCTTGTGTACCAAGTGGGGCACAATTCCAACCGGATGGGTCACCGTACCTAAGTCAGTTTTAAAGTTAACAGTGGCTATAGAATACTCCCGGGTATCCCCATGTACACAGATCACAGCAACTTTTTTAGCATGAAAATTCACAGTTTCAACCATCTCAGCTTTAACCAAAGTTACTAGACTTCCAGAGTCCAGCAAGGCCATAATAGGCTTATTATTAACAGTCATTTGGCACATGTGTTTTCCTACATTTGGGGCTGCATTGCATGATACAGCAGAAAACGTAGATTGCCTTCTAATAGATAGGTCACACTGCATGGGTTCATCTGTCAATAGACAGTTTGCTGCAACATGTCCCAGTTCTTGGCAACAGAAACACTTGATGTTGCCCCAGTTTGGTTTTCTGACAGGCAGTGGCTGCCCTTGTTGGGGACACCAAACTTCAGTCCTGGCACCAAAAATCTTCCCCCTATCTCCTTGCCATTCTTACCACCCACTTCCCCTGGAACAGTCTTACCAGTTGCCTGGAGAGACCGTGGCTTTGGGTGGAAATTCTGTGCAGCTGTAGGGGTGGTGAGAGGGCTCTCTGCAGCAAAGTATCTCTCAACGAGCTCCACCAGGTTGTCTGCTGACTTGGGGTCTCCTTGGCACACCCACTTCTGCAGAGGAATTGGCAGTGACCTTAGGAGTCAGTCCATGACCACATGCTCCACTATTTGTGGCGCAGACAGGGACTCTGGCTGTAGCCATTTCCACATCAGGTGGATTAGATCAAACATCTGCGATCTTGGGGCCCTCTCATCTTGGAGAACCAGCTGCGAGCTGTTCTCGCATGGCCAAGGTGACACCGAGTCACACCAGGATTTCCCGCTTGACCTTCTCATAGTCTCCTGCTTCTGCCAACTCCAGATCATAGTAGGCCTTCTGCGATTCTCCAGAAAGTAAAGGGGTGACCAGTCCTGTCCTCTGGATCATCATCTGCATTCATTTTAGAAAGAAAGTGACCATGGACAGACATGGATGGCTGAGGGGTTGTCTCCAACATCATCAATTTTAGCAGGTAACCACTGTTCTAGCATCTCCAGAACCTCAGTCAGGGCTTTCCTATCTGCTTTTGCAGCAGTGGCTAGCTGTTCAAACAGCCTCTGCGATTGCTCCTGTACAGTACAAATTTGTTGGCACAGTGCCTTGGTTTGCTCCTGTGCGATAGCGTTGGCTTGTTGTTGTGCAGTGTTTGCTTGCTGCCGTGCAACGTTGGATAACACCAATTGTTTGAGGATTTTCTCCATGTTTAGTCACTCTAGGTACTGGCCTTTTAAGCAGTAACTTACTTCAGCTGGTCGCAGCCTCCACCATATGAAACCTGGGGGACAGGTAGGCGGTACAAAGCTTCCTGGGATAAGCAGTCTTTCAGGCACAGATACCAAATCCAGTAAGGTAATGACAAACAGTGCAGTGTTTATTGGTGATTAGGGATGAGCTTCGAGTTCGAGTCGAACTCATGCTCGACTCCAACATCGGCTGTTCGGCAGTTCGCCGAACAGAGAAAAATTTAGGGTGTTCGCGGCAAATTCAAATGCCGCGGAACACCCTTTAAAAGTCTATGGGAGAAATCAAAAGTGCTAATTTTAAAGGCTTATATTTATGGTATTGTCATAAAAAGTGTTTGGGGACCTGGGTCCTGCTCCAGGGGACATGAATCAATGCAAAAAAAAGTTTTAAAAACGGCAGTTTTAAAAATGGAGCAGTGATTTTAATAATGCTTAAAGTGAAACAATAAAAGTGTAATATCCCTTTAAATTTCCTACCTGGGGGTGTCTATAGTATGCCTGTAAAGGGGCGGATGTTTCCCGTGTTTAGAACAGTCTGACAGCAAAATGACATTTCAAAGGAAAAAAAGTCATTTAAACTACTTGCGGCTATTAATGAATTGCCGCTCCGACAATACACATAAAAGGTCATTGATAAAAAAGGCATGGGAATTCCCCACAGGGGAACCCCGAGCCAAAATTAAAAAAAAAAAATGACATGGGGGTCCTCCTAAATTCCATACCAGGCCCCTCAGGTCTGGTATGGATATTAAGGGGAACCCCGGCTAAAATGTAAAAAAAAAATGGCGTGGGGTCCCCCTCAAAATCTATACCAGACCCTTCAGGTCTGGTATGGATTTTTTTTTGTTTACAAACTTTTTATTCGGTACAAAAACTGGTACAAAGCAGTTTGACAGATATCAAGAGGGGTACATAAAAGTGTAGATAGTCATAGATTATGTTTACTTTTACAGTGGTTGTGCTTTTTAGTGCATATAATTCAAGTATTTCTTGTAATTTTTATTTAATAAAAGATACAGATTAAAAATTCTTAATCCAAAGTTATAAATTGATTTGCATGAGTGAACTAAGGATTCAATTTTTTTGTCAAATGTATGTTTTGAGTTATTTAGGGTATGAAATATTTTTTTACATAAGGAGAATATTGTTGATTCTAGTTTTAAGTTGGGATAGAGGTAACAATGGGGATTTCCAGTAGTATGTAATGAGCCAGTGAATGGCAACACATATTGTATGTACCAGTCTCATGTGTAAAGAATTTAGACCAATGATTGGTGAGAATAAAAGGCAATTGGAGGGAGTAAGGATAACATTGTGAGTTGAAATAATGGATGCAAAATTTTCCAGCTGTTTCCATATCTGGGAGACTTTCTCACAGTCCCAAAAAATATGGGTAAATAAACCTGTGTTGATACAACCCCTAAAACATGTATGGGGTATTGTTGGGAAAATAGTATGAAGTTTGGCAGGAGTATAATACCATCGTGTGAAGAGCTTAACCGCTGTTTCCCTTATTGTGATTGATGTCGTGCATTTGAGAAGATTGGAAATGCAGTTGGACCAATTTTCACTAGATAATTTGATGTCAAGTTCTTGTTCCCATTTAATCATATAAGGATGTTTATCTGGATTGTTAGTATTGGTCAAGTTTGAATACATTTCTGAAATTAAGCCTACTGCTCTGGGTGAGTTGGCACAAATTTTTGCGTAAAATGTGTATGAAATAGTGGAAGCAGCTTGAAAGTAAGTATTATAGAAGTGTCTAATTTGTAAAAATCTTCAGAGTTCACCATTAGGAGTCTCATATTTCTCATTTAGTGCTGCAAAGGAGGTGAAGACAGAATCTATCATAAGGGATTTGAGAGTGGTTAAATTATTTTCAGTCCACCATGAGAAGTGTTCAGAGTCTTGGTGTACTTGTAGGAACTTGGGATCCCCTATAAAGGAGGCAAGTAGGGGTATAGTTGATATCATGTTAAATTTTTTGTTATGTCATTTCCAAAGTTGATAAGAGTTAGCCACAATAAGATTAAGCTTAGCTAATTTATGGATTGGAATTTTGTGACCCCATAGTAAACCTGAAATGGAATAAGGAAGAATTGTGTTGTTTTCTAAATTAACCCAGGGGATTTTGGAATTTTGTATGTGCCATTGTGCTAGTTGGGACCATCTAGCTGAAAGATAATATAACCAGAAATCTGGGAGACCCAGTCCACCATTTTTCTGTGATTTGTATAAAACTGTTTTTGAGGTCCTTGGTTGAGAGTCGGACCATACGAATCTGTTAACCTCTGATTGGAATTTGGTGATCAGAGTTTTATTAAGTCTGGTAGGTAGTGCACAAAATAAATACAATAGTTTAGGTAATAGAGTCATTTTTATGGCTATAATTCTGCTTAAGAATAGAATGTGAAAAGATTTCCACACTTTCATCATCAACCTCAGTTTCTGTAACATAGGTAGGAAGTTTTTATCAGTTAGATTATTAAAGTCTGGAGTGAGTTGTATACCTAAGTAAGGGAGAGACTCTGTTGTGCAAGTGAGATTAAACGAGGAACGAATATTGTCTAGTTGTGAGGAAGGAATATTAATAGGCATAACAAGTGATTTTGAGACATTTACTGATAAACCCGAAAGAGAATAGAACATTTTTAATGTTTGTAGAAGGATAGATAACGTTGTGATAGGTTGTGAAAGGAACAAAATCATATCATCAGCATACATACTATGTTTATATGTGTTATTGTTTGCAGAGTAACCTTTTATATCTGGGTTATGTAAAATTGCTGTAGCTAACGGTTCGATTGCAAGTGTGAATAATAGGGGTGAGAGGGGATAGCCCTGTCTAGTTCCCTTTCCTATTTTAAAGAAGTTTGAGTTACAACCTGGTAATTTAATCCTGGTGGCAGGATTATTATAGAGAGCATGAAAAGCGTGTATAAATGCTCCATTAAATCCATATTTTTTTAGTATTAAGTCTAGATATTTCCAGGTTACACTATCGAAAGCTTTATTAATATCAAGGCTCAAGAGGAGTACGGGATGTGATTTAATATTGGCGTCTTGAATTATATTTGTTACTAGTCTAATGTTGTCTATATTTTGCCTGCCTGGGATAAAGCCTGATTGGTAAGGGGAAATCAAAGATGGGATTATTGTTGCTAAGCTGTTTGCTAATAGTCTGCTAAAGATCTTAAGGTCATTATTAATAACTGAGATTGGTCTGTAATTTTGGGGCAATGTGTGATCTTTATTTGGTTTTGGGATTAGGGACATATTCGCTAAGAGCATCTCATCTGGGAAGTGGTCTCCTTGTAGAATTTTATTAAATAATTTGGTTAGGTAAGGGATTAATAGTTGGTGATATTGTTTGTAATAAAAGGAAGAAAATCCGTCGGGGCCCGGCGCAGAACCTTTTTTAAGGGATTTAACAATTTGTAAAATTTCTTCATCTGTGCATGGGGCATTTAAAAGGTCAGTTTGTGAGGAAGATAGTGTGGGAAAAGGAATATTGTCTATCCAAGATAATGCAGAAGGTGAGATTGATGAAGAAGGTTTAGAGAGGAGCTCCGAATAAAATTTGGAAAAAATTGATAGGATGTCTTGCGGGTGAGTGACTAATTGATTGGTGTTATTTTTAAGTTTATATACATGAGTGGGTTTAATGGATTGATTTAATTTACGGGCAAACATTGATAAATAAGAATTACTTGAAAGTAAAAATTTAGCTTTTGACCAGCGGAGGGCTTTTTCAGGTCTGGTATGGATTTTAAGGGGAACCCTAGCGTCAAAATTTAAAAAAAAATGGCGTGGGGTCCCTCCAAAAACCCATACCAGACCCTTATCCGAGCACGCAACCTGACAGGCCGCAGGAAAAGAGGGGGGGACCGTACCAGGCCACATGCCCTCAACATTGGGAGGGTGCTTTGGGGTAGGCCCCAAAACACCTTATCCCCATGTTGATGGGGACAAGGGCCTCATCCCCACAACCCTTGGCCGGTGGTTGTGGGGGTCTGCGAGCGAGGGGCTTATCGAAATCTGGAAGCCCCCTTTAACAAGGGGATCCCCAGATCCCGGCCCTCCCCCTTGTGTGAAATGGTAAGGGTACCCCTACCATTTCACTAAAAAAGTGTCAAAAATGTTAAAAATGACAAGAGACAGTTTTTGACAATTCCTTTATTTAAATGCTTCTTCTTTCTTCTATCTTCTATCTTCTTTCTTCTTTCTTCTATCTTCTATCTTCCTTCGGTTTCTTCCTCCATCTTCTTCTGGTTCTTCTGGTTCTTCCTCCGATGTTCTCGTCCGGCATCTTCCTCAGCGGCGTCGGCATCTTCTTCCCTTCTTCTCCTTGGGCCGCTCCGCATCCATGATGGCATGGAGGGAGGCTCCCGCTGTGTGACGCTTCTCTCTTCATCTTCTTCTCTTCATCTTCTTGTCTTCATCTTCTTTTCAGGCCACTCCGCATCCATGATGGCATGGAGGGAGGCTCCCGCTGTGTGACGCTTCTCCTCTTCTGACGATTCTTAAATAACGGGGGTTGGAGCCACCCGGTGACCCCGCCCCCCTCTGACATATGGGGACTTGACAGGGACTTCCCTGTGGCATTCCCAGTGACGTTAGAAGGGGGCGGGGTTACGTAACAGGTGACCCCGCTCCCTCTGACATCACGGCGAATGCCACAGGGAAGTCCCGTCAAGTCCCAGTGTGTCAGAGGGGGGCGGGGTCACCGGGTGGCCCCACCCCCCAGTTAATTAAGAACCGTCAGAAGAGAAGAAGCGCCACACAGTGGGAGCCTCCCTCCATGCCATCATGGATGTGCAGCGGCCCTAAAAGAAGATGAAGACAAGAAGATGAAGACAAGAAGATGAAGAGAAGAAGATGAAGAGAGAAGCGTTACACAGCGGAAGCCTCCCTCCATGCCATCATGGATGAGGAGCGGCCCGAGGAGAAGAAGGGAAGAAGACGCCGACGCTGCGGAGGAAGATGCTGGACGAGAACACCGGAGGAAGAACCAGAAGAAGAAGAAGATGGAGGAAGAAACCGAAGGAAGATAGAATAAAGAAGAAGCATTTAAATAAAGGAATTGTCAAAAACTGTCTCTTGTAATTTTTAACATTTTTGACAGTTTTTTAGTGAAATGGTAGTACCCCCTTACCATTTCACACAGGGGGGAGGGCCAGGATCTGGGGGTCTCCTTGTTAAAGGGAGCTTCCAGATTCCGATAAGCCCCCCGCCCGCAGACCCCCACAACCACTGGGCAAGAGTTGTGGGGATGAGGCCCTTGTCCTCATCAACATGGGGACAAGGTGTTTTGGGGGGCTACCCCAAAGCAACCTCCCAATGTTGAGGGCATGTGGCCTGGTATGGTTCAGGAGGGGTGGGGGCGCTCTCTCGTCGCCCCTCTTTTCCTGCGGCCTGCCAGATTGTGTGCTCAGATAAGGGTCTGGTATGGATTTTTGGGGGGACCCCACGCCGTTTTTTTTTTTTACATTTTGGTGCGGGGTTCCCCTTAAAACCCATACCAGACTGGTATAGATATTGAGGGGGACCCCACGCCATTTTTTTTTAAAATTTTGGACAGGGTTCCCCTTAATATCCATACCAGACCTGAAGGGCCTGGTATGGAATTTAGGGGGACCCCCATGTCATTTTTTTTTTAAATTTTGGTTCGGGGTTCCCCTGTGAGGAATTCCCATGCCGTTTTTATCAATGAACTTTTATGTGTATTGTCGGACTGGCAATTCAATAATAGCCGCGAGTAGTTTTAAATGATTTTGTTTCCTTTGAAATGTAATTTTGCTGTCAGACTGTTCTAAACACGGGAAACATGCGCCCCTTTACAGGCATACTATAGACACCCCCAGGTACGAACTTTAAAGGGATATTACACTTTTATTGTTTCACTTTAAGCATTATTAAAATCACTGCTCCCGAAAAAAC
This sequence comes from Lithobates clamitans, assembly GCA_037952925.1. Lineage (NCBI taxonomy): Eukaryota > Metazoa > Chordata > Amphibia > Anura > Ranidae > Lithobates > Lithobates clamitans. The sequence goes on from JBBGZY010000429.1 coordinate 1,688,446, forward strand.
GGCAGTTTTTAAAACTTTTTTTGCATTGATCCATGTCCCCTGGGGCAGGACCCAGGTCCCCAAACACTTTTTATGACAATAACTTGCATATAAGCCTTTAAAATTAGCACTTTTGATTATTCATGTTCACGTGACGATGTTTAACGGTGTTCGCGTGTTCGAACACATTTTTTGCCTGTTTGCAAGTTCTGGTGCGAACCGAACAGGGGGGTGTTCGGCTCATCCCTATTAGTGATATACACAAGTCTCTATACAGGTTCTGTACAGTGTTTCAGAAAAAAAAAAAACTGAAAAAAATAGCCAAACAAAAACCTAGCTGTGTCTCGGCACTAACTACACAATATATACAGGCCCTAACGACCAGGCTGAGCAAGCCACAGATACAGCTTAACAGCTTTTTATCAACCATTTTGCTCTTACAGACCAGTGTTCTCTGTGTTTCCCAGGCTGAGAGCAAAGGCTGTCTGTCACAGGTGAGTTTAAATTGGCCTGGGGGAGAGGACCAAGATCCGAACTGGATCATGGATCAGAGATCCCTGAACATGTATGAGAGGAGCCTGGGAGACATTTAAACCTCATACAGGACTTTTCCTGGCTCTCTCTGGGACGCTCGACTACAATATATACACTCTGCATCAAGTGTAGCCTATATCTACAGTGCATTGGGTGGTGTACTGTTCCTAATACACTTCAGGCAGTGTAGACAGTATCTAATACAGTGTGTACTGTACTGTCCACTACACTTCTGTTGGTGTACACAGTATAAAATACAGTGCAGCCATTGTACAGTTTCAAATACAGTGCAGGTGGTGTACACAGTATCTAATACAGTGTGTACAGTTTCTACTACTTTTCTGGTGGTGTACACAGTATCTAATACTGTGTGTACAGTTTCTAATACACTTCTGGTGTTATACACAGTGCACAATACAGTGCAGCCGTAGTACAGTTTCTAATACAGTGCAGGAGGTGTACACAGTATCTAATACAGTGTGTGCAGTTTCTACTACACTTCTGGTGGTGTACAAAGTATACAATACAGTGCAGCCATTGTACAGTTGCTAATACAGTGCAGGCGGTGTACACAGTATCTAATACAGTGTGTACAGTTTCTAATACACTTCAGGCAGTGTACATAGTATCTAATACAGTGTAGTGTCCTGTTGTAAAACAAAAAATACATCATGTGCAGAAGGCCACCAAGGAGGGGCAGACGCTCACAGGCCCCTAAAAGAGGGCAATCAGCCTCTGTGTCTACAGTCAACAGTGGTGGTTGTGAACATGGTGCATCCTCTGCAGGTGGCTGTGGGGCACTTTTTTTCTTCTGCTGGCCGTGTTATTGAACCTGAACATGCAGAAAAGTTAGTGGAGTGGATAACAAAGCTGTCCTCATCCTCCTCATCCTCTGTCACCCAGGCTCAGAGTAGTTTGCCTTCCAACGCAGCTGCTAAAGTGACCTATTCCACCGGCTCCTTGTCCACAGTTACTCCTTCCATAGCCCCACCATCATGCACAGAGGAGTCCCCAGAATTATTTAACCACAGTGTTGGGTACATGTTACTGGAGGATGCACAGCGATTTGAAGACTCTGATGTTGGTTCCCAGGTTGAGGAAGGGAGTAACGTGAGCCTAGAGAGAGGACGTGCTCAAGAAGAACAAGAAACTGGCAATCATGTTTCCCAGCTGCAGCATACTGCCAAGTTTGCTCCAGTGACGAGGAGGGAGGGGATGTAAGGTCACTGACTGCACTGAGGGGGGGGAAGTGAGGAGGAGGAGGAGTCCCGACCCTACTTTACCTCCAGTCTGCTCAAACACCTGCACTGAGAGGAATAAAGATATAGCAATAGGTGTCCCAAGTACTTGCAGCCAATCTGCTAGCAGTACACCACCATCTGATTTTAGCTGGCAAATCTCCCCACCTCAGTTGCTGAACCGTAAAAAGAAATTAGGTCCCAGCCATCCACATGTTCAGCATCTAAATGCTAGCTTAGCCAAATTGCTAGCACTGCAACTGCTACCTTTTCAGCTGAATTTGTGGAATGTGCTGTACCACAGTGGCAGGTTCCAAAACGCCATTTCTTTTCACGGAAAGTCATTCCAGCTTTCTACCAGCATGTGGAAGGCATTATTTTGGCGTTGATGGACAGAGCAGTCAGCAGTAAGGTTCATATTACTGCTGACCCATGGTCCAGCAGGCATGGGCAGGGACATTACCTTTCCTTCACGGCACACTGGGTAACTCTGCTGGCAGGTGGGAACGATGCAGGACAGAGTTCAGTGTTGTTGGAACCTGTTCCTCCACCACACCTCCAAAATGCTAGTGGTGATTCTGCAACAGCTCTCTCCTCCACCCCCTCCTCTTCTTCTTCCTCTATGGCCTCTTCTGCAGATTTGTCCTCTGAACCAGTGGTGCTCCATAAGCATTCAAGGAGCTATGCAAGCAGTCAGGCTAAAAGATGCCATGCGGTGCTTGAGTTGGTCTGCCTAGGGGACAGTAGCCACACTGGGGCAGAGATTCTGTCAGCTCTGCAGGGGCAGGCTCAGAGGTGGTTGATGCCACACCAGCTTCAGCTAGGAATGGTTGTATGCGACAATGGCACCAACCTTCACCAGCCTGCGAAAGGACCCTAGGATTCATGGTAACAAGGAGAGAGATCATTACTGGCTGGTAACCCTTCTTGATCCACGTTACAAGGGTAAGGTTGCAGAACTCATCCTGCCTTCGCAGAGGGAGCAGAGGATGAAAAATCTTCAGGAGGCCTTGAAGAAAGGTTTGTGCAATGCAGTTCCAGACCCTGGGAGGTTCCAATTTCCTGGTGCTGGACAACGTGTTGCTGAGGTTTCGTTCAGTCAGAGGAAGAGCGGTGGAGAATGTGGCCAGCTGACCGATGCCTTTAAACAATTTTTCAGTCCCCAGCACCAAGTCTGATCGGTTCAAGCAACCAGCATCTGCATTACATGGTGCACAAATATCTAGGGGCAAGAGCAGACTTGGAGACCTTTCCAACAGAGCATCCACTGGATTACTGAGGATGGACCACTGGCCAGAACTTGCTCAATATGCAATCGAGCTACTGGCCTGTCCTGCATCCAGCGTGCTTTCTGAGTGCACAATAAGTGCTTCTGGAGGGTTTGTAACAAATCAAAGAGTGCGCCTGTCCACAGACTCCATTGATAGGCTCACATTCATAAAAATAAATCAGTCTTGAATCAGGGATGTGGGATCCCTTGAAGACTGCCTATGCTGACTATGCTATTCCTCCTCAATCTTGATGATGCTAGCTTCCAACCATATTTTTGGTTTAGGGCACCACCACCACCGCTCAAGGCCCAATTTTTCTGCCCCTGTTTAACAGGGCATGTAATTACAATTTTTTGATATAATATTTCGCAGCAGGGCCCCTTCCTGCACCCAACAAGAGTAACTGTGAGGGCTTACAGTGTTCTGGTACCACCAACACCTAAGGCCCAATTTTCTGCAGAGTATATAGGGCAGGCTGTATAGTATATATACTGCTGGTCAGAGTATATAGTGCCTGAGGGACCTGGGGGACCTCCCACACCATTTTTTGAAATCACATTTCTAAAGGAAAAATTGTCATTTAAAACTGCTTGCGGCTGTAATGAATTGTCGGGTCTCGGCAATATAGGTAAGACTCATTGAAAAAATGAGCATGGGATCCCCCCAGTCCATTACCAGGCCCTTTGGGTCTGGTATGAATATTAAGGGGAACCCCAAACCAAAATGTAAAAACAAAATTGCGTGGGGGTCCCCCTAAAATCCATACCAGGCCCTTCGGGTCTAATATAGAAATTAAGAGGAACCCTGCACCAAATTTTAAAAAAAAATGGCGTAGGGGTCCCCCCACAATCCATACCAGACCTGAAGGTATGGATTTTAAGGGGAACCCTGCAACAAAATTTAAAAAAATGGCAGAGGGTCCCCCTCAAAATCCATACCAGACCCTTATCTGAAAATCCATATCAGACCCTGAAGGGTCTGATATGGATTTTTGGGGGCCCCTATGCCTTTTTTTAATTTGGTGCAGGGTTCCCCTAATTTGCATATCCGACCCGAAGGGCCTGGTATGGATTTCAGGGGGACCCCCACGCAATTTAAAAAAAAATTTTATTCTGGGGTTCACCTTAATATTCATACCAGACCCAAAGGGCCAGGTAATGGACTGGGGGGACCCCATGCGCTTTTTTTAATGAGTTTTATCCATATTGCCAATTCATTACAGCCGCGAACAGTTTTAAATGACAATTTTTCCTTTAGAAATGTAATTTTGCTGTGGTACTGTTCTAAACAAAAATGTGCCAATTTACAGGCATACTATAGACACCCCCCAGGCACAATATTTAAAGGAATATTTAATTTTTATTGTTTTACTTTAAGCATTAAAAAAATCACTGCTCCCGAAAAAATGGCCGTTTTAAAAAAAAAATGTCATTGATACATGTCCCCTGGGGCAGGACCCAGGTCCCCAAACTCTTTTTATGACAATAACTTGCATATAAGCCTTTAAAATGCACACTTTTGATTTTTCATGTTAATGTCCCATAGATAGTGTTCTAGCAGCTTTCGAATTTGCCCCGAACACCGCATATTGTTCGGTGTTCTCAGAACATCCGAACAACCAAAGTTCAGCCCAAACTTTTGCTCGGGCTGAACCGTTCGCCCATTCCTAGTCCCACTTCCCTGATCTAACCTGGCCTACTCTTCCCACCCTAAATGCATATGTTACTAGACATGTGCATTAGTTTTCGTCTGAATGCATTTTTGTCCAAATTTCGTTTTTTTCGTTATTGTTTTAACAAACAATAACGAAAGTGCAGAATACAAAAACCGAAAGATCTGACATAGACAAATGCTTTATTTTCTATTTCATTGCGACAACAGTTTGATATAGATAGGAGATTCGACATGATGCTGACAATAACAATCTGTGTCTATCGAACCTGTGGTCGAATGTGCCTAACCTTAACTCTATTAGTTCAAGATTCGACATAGAGAGAAAAGATTCGACATAGAGAGAAAAGATTGCTGCTGGAATTGGGTGGGGGAAGTAAAATAAAAATAATGATGATGATTAATGTTATTGGCTGATTGTAACCAAAGAGGAGGGGCAGTAAAATAGCTAGAATTAAGTACATACGTACAGCCAACTTACTTTCACTTACGATTTGCTAGCAGAGAGAGAGACACACACACTGAATCATTTCAGAAGACAGTCAATCTTAGCTGGTCCGTTTGTCAGAGAACCTGAATTATTTAGCAATTAAGCATAAGCACAGCAGAAAAACAATAGTGAAGCAAGCTACAGTTTAACTTAACTTTTTCATAATAATCTGCTGCTATTGTGCTAGTGTTGTGAACTTGATAGTGATACTAATGTTGCTAGTGTTGTGATAGCCTCAGAGGCTGCCCGTGTTGGGGGGGATTTATTATTATAGATTCTAAATTATAATACCATATCAATATCTGACACAACGTCGGATGCCGCACCCGCCATTGCACATGGAGATTGAGAAACGAATGTGAAAGTTGGCTGACTGTTGGGATAGACTAGACCATTCAACATGAACGATGAAGATTCGACAAAGCAACGAAAAACATACAAACGTCGAATCTTTGGCTTATGGTGTCTGTTGAAAGTTCTAAGAAGATTTGACGGAGCAGCTAAACTGTACAACGCTGCAATCGTACATTTTCGGTCAAATGCATCTGCCCATAGGCTATAGAAAAATTCTAATGTTGGTTGACTAGTAAAATTATTAATAAATATAATTATTACTAGTCATACAACATTAGAATTCTACTACAGCTAGCTTGTAGGTGGAAAATTCGACCGGAAATGTACATGTACAATTTAGCTGCTCCGTCAAATCTTCTTTGAACGTTCGACAGACAGCATAAGCCTTCAATGACAGATTTGATCTTAATTAATTTGGATTTTCGGACGAATGCAATTTTTAACGAAAAATGAAATAAATAAAAACAAATTTCGGGAGTAACTAAATAAATTTATTTTTCAGATGAAAACGAAATTCCGAAACGAAATATTTCAGTGTGCACATGTCTATATGTTACCAGTCTCAAACATGAATGAATGACAGACAATAACTGTAGAATGGTGAGAAAATTAGATCAGTTTTATTCTGCCATGTTCTGGCTATTTCTCTACTTTATTTCCACTCTTAACCAGCAAATACAATGCTGTGAAAAAGTATTTACCCCTTTTCTGATTTTTTTTATTTTTTTGCATATTTATCACACTTAAATGACTCAGATCATCAAACATATTTTATTATTACACAAAGATAACCCGAGTAAATACAAAATGCAGTTTTTAAATGATGGTTTTATTTATTAAGGCAAAAAAGCTGTCCAAACGTGCCTGGCTCTATGTGAAAAAGTAATTGCCCCCTAAACCCAAGAACTGGTTGTGCCACCCTTGGTGACAACAACTGCAATCAAGCGTTTGTGATAACTAGCAATGAGTCTTTCACATGCTGTGGAGCAATTTTGGCCCACTCTTATTTGCAGAATTGTTTAATATCAGGCACATTGGATGATTTTCCAGCATGAACGGCCTGTGTAAGGTCATGATACAGCAACTCAATTGAATTTAAGTTAGGGCTTTGACTAGGCCACTCCAAAACCTACATTTTGCTTTGTTTGAACGTGGAGGTGGACTTGCTGTTGTGTTTCGGATCATTGTCTGTTAGCGTGTTTCACTTTGACAGACAGCTTCTATTTATGTGATTACTTGATTCAACAGGTCTGGCAGTAATTAGTCTTGGGTGTGGTAAGTGAAATTTAACCCAGCTTTCCAAAAAATTGTGGTTAACCACTTCAATACCAGGCACTTAGACACCTTCCTGCCCAGGCCAATTTTCAGCTTTCAGCGCTGTTGCAATTTGAAAGACAATTGCGCGGTCATACAACACTGTACCCAAACACATTTTTTATCATTTTGTCCCCACAAATAGAGCTTTCTTTTGGTGGTATTTGATCACTGCTGTGTTTTTTTTGTGCAACAAATAAAAAAAGACTGAAAATTTTGAAAAAAAAGCAAGTTTTTCTTTGTTTCTGTTAAAATTTTTTGTAAATAAGTATGTTTTCTTCTTCAATGACAGGCACTGATATAGCTGCACTGATGGGCACTGATAAGGTGGCACTGATGGGCACCGATGAGGTGGCACCAATGAGGTGGCACTTTTTAGATGGCACTGATGGGCACTGATAGGCGGCACTGATAGGCAGTACTGATGGGCACTGATAGGAGGCACTGATGGGCACTGATAGGTGGCACTGGTATGCGGCACTGATGGGCACTCATAGGTGGCACTGATGGGCACTCATAGGCGGCACTGATGGGCACTCGTAGGTGGCATTAATGGGTACTTATGGGTGGCATTGATGGGTACTTATGGCTGTAACTAATGGGTACTTATGGGTGGCACTGATAAGTGGCACAGATGGGCACTGATGGGCACTGATAGGTGGGCACTGATGGGCATAGATGGGCAATGACAGGTGGCACCGATGGACACTGATGGGTGGCACTTATGACACTGATAAGTGGCACTAATGACACTGATGGGTGGCAATGCTGGGCATCACTAATATATAATGGTGCCAGCCAGTGCCCATTTTTGGGCACTGATTGGCAGATTGGGCATAATTTGCACATGTGGATAGCCATGGGGTACATACCTGGTGATCCACATGCTCCCCTTCCCTGGTGGTCCTGGCGGCTTCCCTGGTGGTCTAGTGTGGGCATCCGAGGAGGGGCTGCACTGATAAACAAACAGCGCAGACCCCCCATCAGGAGAGCCGCCGATCGGCTCTTCTCTACTCATGTCTGTCACACGCGAGTGAGGAAAAGCCGATCAACAACTTTTCCTATTGACATCGTGATCAGCCGTGATTGGACAATTCTGATCATGTGGTAAAGAGTCCCCGCCGGAGGCTCTTTACCAAGATCGGTGTAGAGGCATGTCAGACTGACACAACGCTCCACCCATCGCCGCGATGCGCGCCCCCATAGGAGCGTGGTGGCTGTTATCCTGCTGGACGTCATATGACGCCCAGTCAGGATAACTGAACCACCACCCGGCCGTCAACCTGCTACAGGCTGGGCGGGAAGTGGTTAATCACAGTTCATTCATGATTCAGCATGGGAGGGGGCACTTAACTTTTCAGATAGGGCCAGGCAGGTTTGAACAGGTTTTTTCCCTTAATAAATGAAAAAATTATTTAAAAACTGCATCTTGGATTTACTCGGATTATCTTTGTGTAATATTAAAATGTGTTTGATGATCTGAATCATTTAAGTGTGAGAAAATTGCAACAACAAAAAAAAATCAGGAAGGGGCAAATACTTTTTCATAGCACTGTATAACACTTTAATAACATTTATAACATTAACAATACTTACAATACTATGCATAGAAGCATGTGTCTTGTGTTTCATTTACACAATTATATACACACTCAGAAATAACGAAACAGATTTAACCACTTAAGGACCAAGCCTCTTTCTGAGATTTGGTGTTTACAATTTAAAAACATTTTTTTTTGCTTTAAAATTACTTAGAACCACAAACATTATATATTTTTTTCTAACACCCTAGAGAATAAAATGGCGGTCGTTGCAATACTTTCTGTCACACCGAATTTGTGCAGTGGTCTTACAAGCGCACTTTTTTTTTTAAATACAACTTTTTTTAATTAAAAAAGAAGACAACAGTGAAGTTAGCCATTTTTTTTTTATAATGTGAAAGATAATGTTACACCAAGTAAATTTATACCAAGCACGTCAAGCTTCAAAATTGCGCCCGCTCGTGGAATGGCGACAAACTTTTACACTTAAAATCTCCATAGGCGACGTTTAAAAAATTCTACAGGTTGCATGTTTTGAGTTACGCTCATGGTGATACCTCACATGTGTGGTTTGAACACCGTTTTCATATGCGGGCGCTACTCGCGTATGCGTTCGCTTCTTCATGTGAGCTCGGCGAGACGGGGCGCGTTTAGAATTTTTTTTTCTTATTTATTTTACTTTTTATTTCTACACTGTTTAAATAAAAAAAGTGGTCACTTTTATTCCTATTACAAGGAATGTAAAAACCCCTTGTAATAGAAAAAAAGCATGACAGGACCTCTTAAATATGAGATCTGGGGTCAAAAAGACCTCAGATCTCATATGTACACTAAGATGCAATAAAAAATAAATAAATAAATGTCATTTGAAAAAATAAAAATTGTCCCTTTAAGAGCTGGGGGCGGAAGTGATTGTGGTTTGCATAACTTTTACATGCAAAATATTTTCTTTCTTTTGCCTCTTGAATAGGGATGAGCTTTATGTTCGGGTCGAACATGAGTTCGGCTCGAACATTGGCTGTTCGAGCGTTCATCAAAATATGAACATTATGGGGCGTTTGCGCCAAATTTGAGCGACATGTCACACCCCAAAATGCACTGCGACATCGCTGTCTGATGATTGGCCAAGCATGCACTATGACCAGCATGCTTTGGCCAATCACAGCGCCGTCAGCAAAGAGAGCCATAATTGGCCAAAGGCAGGGTGCCTTTGGCCAATTATGGCTCAGGGGGTTAGGTCCACGCCCCAAACTATATAAGGCCGCCTGCACGTCAGTCCTGTGTAGTGTGTTGCTGGCGTTGACCGAGAGAGAATGTCATTTCATTTAGATTGAGCAGGCAGGCAGTTAGCTGCCGTGTATTTAATATATATATATATATATATATATATATATATATATATATATATATATATATATATATACAGTCTTGTATGTGCATAAAATATATATACAGTCTCCTACATATGTGTATATATATATATATATATATATATTTATGGGTGGAGCCCTATGTCCGATATGGACATAGATAACATTTGTAGTTAACATAAAACTTACCATCGGAAATAGACCTGGAAGTGTGGACTTACCATATGAAATGGACCTGAAAGTGTGCCTTGGTCTGCTGGTCAATATGCCAGAATAAGGGGGCATACCCTAGTTTAAGAAATTATTATTCTGTATAGAGAAATGAATGAATGAAATGAATGCCTTGAAATGGGGATGGGAGGGTGGGTATTGCGCACAGGAAACCGACAAGCACCACAGGTGAGCGGTCTGCTTAAATACCCCCCGGGCTCCTCCCATAAATTCAGGCCACCATACTGGCCTTCCTACTTATGGGTGGAGTCCTATGTCCGATATGGACATAGATAACATTTGTAGTTAACATAAAACTTACCATCGGAAATAGACCTGGAAGTGTGGACTTACCATATGAAATGGACCTGAAAGTGTGCCTTGGTCTGCTAGTCGGTATGCCAGAATAAGGGGGCAAAAACATTCAGGTAGGGGTGTGGTTTTGTTGGTTCTGGCTTTGTTTATTTGAGCAAGTTTGGTGAATGCTTGTGCCGTTTCCACCTAAGGTGTGGGGACGTGCCAGTGCGACGTAGGCAGAGTTTCACCTTCTAAGTCTCTTGATGACGTGGTCTGGGACCCATGCCGAAATGCTGCCAAGGCTGCCCCAATACTAAAGAGTGACTGGAGTGCTGACTGGGGTCGAGGTGTAGGCAGCGTAGAAGAACCCCCAGGTGTTTGATGAACTGGCAGGCACTCGAGGGTTGCCTGAAAAGGTAATAGGGGACTAGAGTTTGAGTGTTCCGGTAGGAGTGACAGTAGGTGGTCGAGTATGGTTACTGGCCACCGGACGTTGTTTACTTTATAGAGATGGATGTCTATCCTGGAGCTTGATTGCTGGGTTTTGGACACTGCAGGGTGGAGGATGAAATGGTGTTGGCAGCGGGCCAACTACACTGAACTTGGCCTGCGGGATTGCTGCGGGTGAACTCGCTGGGCCGCCAGAACCCATGGTAGGCCAAGTAATGGCTGCTTGTATGACCAAACTGGGGAGAAGGCCCAATAGCGAACTGGTTAATATAGTAGACATGTCCCAGAAGGTGGCAGCCTGGAACGAACGTGCAGTGGACATTAAACTGGTGTTGCCAAGATAATTACACCAGCCTGCGCAGGAAGGACATAATAGAACAATGCGGGCCTGGCTTCATTAAGAGGCTCGCCTCGGACCTGTCCTGTCCAGATAGGACCCTAAAGTTAAGGGGCTGCCATGACCGGGCGTAACTTGAAGAGGGAGGAAGTACGGGTAAACCCGGGGTTTAGGAGTGTCTCTGGGGACCATGTACTTGTAAATCGATGATGGCCAAAAATTGCCGTGAAACCTGTGGTGGCTGTGGCATCTGTCGCTACCTGGGGTGACAAGGGCGACGTAGGTGATAAGACCCTAGAGTTAAGGTATAATCATTGATGCACCGATCCACATAGTACGGGACCTTCCGACATTGATAGGTCCGCATTCTTAGGAAAGACTGCAGCTACTAGTTAGTACACACCCGTGTATGGGTGAAGTCTTGGGGAACTAACCTGATACGGGTCAGTTTGTCAAGGGGGAGGCTGGCCTGCGTGGTGTTCGTTAATTCAGAGGAGGTTATTGTAGACCTTGGTTCCGGATTATTGAGTTTTTAGAGACTACAAGCTGAAAGACATAATGGTATTACCAGCGAGTCAAGTTGTGTCTACGTAGTACCTGGCTGCCTGTGCCAGTAAAAGTGAATTTGTTAGGCCGTAGAAAACCACAGAGGGCCAGGTAGATGGCTGCTTGTATGACTAGACTGGGGAATGTCTGAGGTTTTGACATGTCCCTGAAGATGGCAGTTGTGATGGGCAAGCGTTTGCCGTTAGCTATGGGCTGATGCTTCTGGACGCCACGTAGAAAGGATCCTACTGTATGAGCCGTAAACACGGATGACTCTCTGGGGTCCTGTGAGGGCAAGAAATGCTGGATGTTGGCTAGGTATAGCCTGATGATGTTATGAGGAGCCAGCTGTGTGTGGCAATACGATACCTGGTGCGGGGTGGAACCTGAAGTCAACTGACCTAAGCGAGAAATGACACAGAAATTGATGAGTGGCTCGTATGAAATGCCACTGGAGACAAGTGGCCGATTAAGTGCCACTGAAGAATGATGTGTCACTGATTGTGTGCCACTGGAAATGTACTGATTGCAAGAAGTCATGCTAAGATGCGAGCCCTGCAATGATTGCAAGAGTTTGCTTAAATACGTGTTTGCAACAATTGCCAGGGAGTTTGTGTCAATGGAGATGTGTTTGCTGTGACAGCGAGAAGTCCGTATTACTGCATGTGCTTGCACGGACTGCAAGGAGTTATACTTGGATGCGTGTTCCCAACAATTATAAAGTTGTGTTTTGGATGCGTACTTACCATGATTGCAAGAAGTTATGCTTGGGTGTGTCCCTGCAACATTTGCAAGAAGTTGTGACTGGATGCGTGCTTGCAATGATTGCAAGAAGTTATGCTTGGATGCATGCTTGCAAAGTTTGCAAGAAGTTCTGCTAAGATGCGTGTCTTGTAATGATTGTAAGATTTGTGCTTGAATGTGTGCTTGCAACGATTGCAAGGGAGTTCCTGTCGGTGGGGATGTGTTTGTAGTGACTGTGAAAAGTTTGTATTGCTGCATGTGCTTGCAAGACTGCAAGAGTTAAGCTTGGATGTGTGCTTGCAATGGTTGCGAGAAGTTGTAATTGGATGCGTACTTGCAAAGATTGCAAGAAGTTATGTTTGAATGCATGCCTGCAACATTTGCAAGAAGTTTTATGATTGGATGCATGTTTGAAATGATTGCAAGAGATTGTGCTTGGATGTGTGCTTGCAACGACTGCAAGACGTTCTGCTTGGATGCGTACTTGCAACGATTGCAAGAAGTCATGATGGGATGTGTGCTTGCAACAATTGCAAGAAGTTGTGTTTTGATGTGTGCTTGCAATGAAATGCAAGAAGTTGTGTTTGGATGCGTATTTGCAACGATTGCAAGAAGTTATACTTGGATGTGCTGTGACTACGAGGGGGTATAGTAGCGAGGCGAAGGTTTCAATGAATGAATCGGGACCATGACTGAGCTTCGAAGGAAGACGGGGTGTGGCCCCCTTTTTTTTTTTTGACTGACCTAGAGGAAATGACAGATGACAACCGGTGGAGGGTTTGACTACCTGGTTTGACAGGTAAATTGTAACATGTTTAAGCGACAGGTGCATAGCATTAAATAAATGAGTGAACTGTTGCCATGACAGAGGCACGAATCGGTGTGCCATGACTGCGCCTATGAGGCCGCTCCAACTGGGGCTAGCCAGGATGAATCAATGTCCGACGGATGCCCTGAACTTGAATCGGGGCGCGGCATGCGACAATGAAATAAATGAAATGTTTGCCTTAGAGTGAAATGAATGAAAAACGTTTCGCCATGACAGAGGCACGAATCGGTCGTGCTGCAGCTGCGACTGACAACAACCCAGACTCTGGAGCATGCATTGAAATGAGGCAAAAGAAATGCTGGTGCATGCCGGAATAATTTGGTGCACGACGGATGCGACTGGATTTGAATTGGAGTGTGGTATGTAACCGTGAAATGTTTGCCCGGGCAAAGGCACGAATTGGTTATGCTGCAACTGATAGCTAACCAAGTTCTGATGCAGGTGTTGGCTGAGGCTGAAACGTTTTATTTATACTACTTTATTTATATATATATATATATATATATATATATATTTCTTTTTTTATATATATATATATATATATATATATATATATATATATATATATATATATATATATATATGTATATATATATATATATATATATTTTTTTTTTTTTGTATATTGTTTTTTGGTTTTTTTATTTATTTATTTATTTATTTTTATTATTTATTTTTTCGACTGCGACAAATGACGAGTCGGACTATGGAGTAGGAATGAAATGAGGCCAAGACAACTGGGGTGCGCCGGGACGAATCGGTGCATCTCGGATGCTACTGGATTCGAATCGGGGCGCGGTACGTGACAGTGAGATGAGTGAAATGATGAAATGAATGAAATGATTTGTCATGGTAGAGGCACGTGCCATGACAGAGGCACGAGTCGATCATGTCGCGACTGCAACTGACAACGACCAGACTCCGGAGCATGTACTGAAATGTGGCCGAAAATACCTGGGGCATGCCGTGACGAATCGTTGCATCATGGATGCGACTGGATTCGAATCGGAATGTGATTTGTGACAGTTGAAATGATTCCCATGACAGAGGTACGAATCGGTGAGCCGCAAACTACGACTGACAACGAACCGGACTCTGGAGCATGTCCAGAAATGAGGCCGGGCCCTGGGGCACGCCGTAACGAATCGGTGCATCGAAGATGCGACTGGATTCGAACCGGAGCGCGGTAAGTGCAGGTGTAACATTTTGTTGCCATGACAGAGGCGCGAATCGATCATGCCGCTATAGCGACTGACTGCGAATCGGACTCTGGAGCATGTACTAAAATGTGTCCAATACCTGGGGCACGCCGAGATGAATCGGTGCATTTCCATGCAACTGAATTCGTAACAGAGCGTGATACGTGGCATGATAACCATGACAGAGGTACGAATCGGTGAGTCGAAAGCGACTGATAATGACGTGACTCTGGAGCATGTACTGAAATGAGGCCGTAACTACTGGGGCACACCGGAGCGAATAGGTGCATCATTAGATGCGACTGGATTCAAATCGGAGCGCGGTACGTGACTGAAATGAAAGAAATGATTCGAAATGGTTTGAAATGTTAGAAATGTATTTAGAAATGTTCAAAATGAGAAATGATTGATATCGACTGACGTGGTTCGATAAGGAATTGCGAATCGCTACGGTTGTTTGCTGACGCCTGGTAATAATTTAGACATGCCTAAAATGAAGCGACGTCTATGTCGCTGTGCTTTTTTCAGATAACGAGAAATGGTAACATAACGAAAGTGCGAGTGGTATGCATTGCGGTTACGTTTGTAAAATTGCGAGTGACTCGTAAGTTTGATATCACGGTTTAGTGACATGATATCTAACAATGCGTAAAAAACAAAGTCCGATGGGACCCTAGCTGCGACAGCCAAGCCAGACGCGTGCTACGAACTACGAATCGGTAACACGGACTTCGAAACTCTCGAGCACGGAAATATGCGGAAACGGGAACTTGCGAGACAAGAACTAGCGGACGCTGGCATTCGAATCGTCGGCCTAGTGACGTATATCGCGCACAGGAAACCGACAAGCACCACAGGTGAGCGGGCTGCTTAAATATCCCCCGGGCTCCTCCCATAAATTCAGGCCACCATACTGGCCTTCCTACATATATATATCCACTGCATTCTAGTCTAGCCAAGCCTATATCTGACTGCAGGCCATTCCTGTTGTACATTTTCTAATATACTTTCAGGCAGGCAGGTAATTCAGTGAGCTCCTACATATATATCCACTGCATTCTAGTCTACCCAAGCCTATATCTGACTGCAGGCCATTCCTGGTGTATGTTTTCAAATATACTTTCAGGCAGGCAAGCAGGCAGGTGATTCAGTCATCTGTAGTGCATAAAATATATATACAGTCTCCTACATATATATCCACTGCATTCTAGTCTAGCCAAGCCTAAATGTGAGTGCAGGCCATTCCTGGTGTACGTTTTCAAATATACTTTCAGGCAGGCAGGCGGGTGATTCAGTGATCTGCAGTGCATAAAATATATATATACAGTCTCCTACATATATATCCACTGCATTTTAGTCTAGCCAAGCCTATATCTGACTGCAGGCCATTCCTGGTGTACGTTTTCAAATACACTTTCAGGCAGGCAGGTGATTCAGTGATCTGCAGTGCATTAAATATATATACAGTCTCCTACATATATATCCACTACATTCTAGTCTAGCCAAGCCTATATCTGACTGCAGGCCATTCCTGGTGTACTTTTCTAGTAATCTTCAGGCAGTGTTTTGCTAATAAAATTTTACAACATGTCTGGAAGGCCACCAAGGAGAGGCAGATGCTCGCATGCCACTAAAAGAGGGCAAGCAGGCTCTGTGTCTACAGCCAACTGTGCTGGTCCTGGACACGGTGCATCCTCAGCACGTGGCTGTGGGGCACGCTTGCCCTTTTTCTCAGCAGCTGGTTATGTTGATCCACAACATGCAGAAGAGTTGGTATAGTGGATAACTAAGCTGTCCTCATCCTCCTAATCCTCTGTCACCCAGGCTCAGAGTAGTTTGCCTGCCAATGCAGCTGCCAAAGCTGCCTATTCCATTGGCTCAATGTCATCATTCACTCCTTCCCTAGCCCCACCATCATGCATGAAGGAGTCCCCCGAACTGTTCGACCACAATGTTGAGTACATGCTGCAGGAGGATGCGCAGTGTTTTGAAGGCTCCGATAATGGTACTCAGGTTTCTTTTCACGGAAGGCCATTCCGGCTCTCTACCGGCATGTGGAAGGCAATGTCTTGGCCTTGTTGGACAGGGCGGTCAGCGGTAAGGTGCATATTACCACTGATTTATGGTCCAGCAGGCATGGACAGAGTCGTTACCTTTCTTTCACGGTGTACTGGGCAACTCTGCTGGCAGCTGAGAAGGATGCAGGACAGGGTGCAGTATTGTTTGAGCTTGTTCCACCACAACGCCTCCAAAATGCCAGTAGTGGTGATTCTGCTACACCTCTCTCCTCCACCCCCTCCTCTTCTTCTTCCTCTATGGCCTCTTCCTCTGCACATTTGTCCTCAGAACCAGCGGTGCTCCGTAGGCATTCAAGGGGCTACGCAAGCACTCAGGCAAAAAGATGCCATGCGGTGCTTGAGTTGGTCTGCTTAGGGGACAGGAGCCACACTGGGGCAGAGATTCTGTCAGCTCTGCAGGGGCAGACTCAGAGGTGGTTGATGCCACGCCAATTTCAGCCAGGAATGATGGTTTGCGACAATGGCACCAACCACCTCTCTGACCTCTGACAGGGACATTTGACCCATGTTCCCTGTTTGGCTCACGTTCTAAATTTGGTGGTGCAGCGGTTCTTGTGCAGGTACCCGGGCTTACAGGATCTCCTGAGGCAGGCCAGGAAAGTCTGTGGGCATTTCCACCAGACATATGATGCCAGTGCTTGGCTGGCTGACCTTAAAAAGGAATGTAACCTTCCCAAGAACCGCCTCATTTGTGACATGCCCACCAGGTGGAACGCAACTTTGGCAATGCTGCAGTGGCTGCACATGCAGCAGAGGGCCATCAATGAGTACCTGTGTGAGTATGGCACCAGGACAGGGTCAGGGGAGCTTGGCTTTTTTTCGCCACGCCAGTGGCTGCTGATCAAGGAAGCGTGCACTGTCCTGTCAACATTTGAGGGAGGTTACAATTTCCTGGTCCTCCTGGACAACGTGTTGCTGAGGCTTTGGTCAGTCACAGAAGGAGCGGTGGAGAAGGTGGCCGTCTGACTGATGCATTCAGACAATTCTTTAGTCCGCAGCCCCAAGGTCTGATCGGTTTCAGCAACCATCGCCAGTGTCTGATTTACATGGTGCAGGAATACCTAGGGGCAAGATCAGACTTGGAGACCTTTCGAACTGAAAAATCCACTGGGTTACTGGGTCTTGAGGATGGATCACTGGCCAGAGCTTGCACAATATGCAATTGAGCTACTGGCCTGTCTTGCATCCAGAGTTCTTTCTGAACGCACATTCAGTGCTGCTGGAGGCTATAACCGATCACAGAGTGTGCCTGTCCACAGACTCAGTTGATCAGCTCACCTTCATAAAAATGAATCAGTCTTGGATCACCAGCTACCATGCACCTGATGCTGATGTAACCGATTAATTTTTTATGAATGTGAGATCCCTTGTAGACTGCCTATGCTGAGTGACTATCCTGTTATGCTGAGTGGCTATCCTACTCCTCCTCAATGTTCATGTTGATAGCTACTAAGAACATTTTTGTTTCAGGGTACCACCACCAGTGCCTAAGGCCCATTTTTTTTGCCTCTGTTTAACAGGGGCATATAATTATATTTTTTGCTGTAATATTTCACAGCAGGGCTCATTCATGCACTCAACTAGAGTATCTGTGAGGGGTTGCAGTGTTGTGGCACCACCACCAGTGCCTAAGGCCCAAATTTTTCTGCCCCTGTTTAACAGGGGTGTGTAATTACAATTTTTGCTGTAATAATTCCAGCAGAGCTCGTTCTTGCGCTCAACTAGAGTATCTGTGAGGGGTTGCAGTGTTGTGACACCACCACCAGTGCCTAAGGCCCAATTTTTCTGCCCCTGTTTAACAGGGGCATGTAATTACAATATTTGCTCTAATATTTCACAGCAGGGCCCATTCCTGTGCTCATTACAGCCGCAAGCAGTTTTAAATGACTTTTATTCCTTTAGAAATGTCATTTTGTGCAGGGACTGTTCTAAACACGGGAAACACACGCCACTTTACAGGCATACTACAGTCACCCCCTAGGTACGATATTTAAAGGAATATTTCACTTTTATTTATTCACCTTAAGCATTATTAAAATCACTGCTCCCGAAAAAACGTCCATTTTTAAAACTTTTTTTTGCATTGATACATGTCCCCTGTGGCCAGACCCGGGTCCACAAACACTTTTTAGGACAATAACTTGCATATTAGCCTTTAAAATTCGAACTTTTGATTTTTCACATTCGGGTCCCATAGACTTTAACGGTGTTTGAATGTTCACGCAAACTTTTGGTCCGTTTGCATGTTCTGCCACGAACCGAACCAGGGGGTGTTCAGCTCATCCCTACTCTTGAATGGTATATGGCTGCTGACATTTTACATGTCCGTATACTGCATGGCCAAATACACCAAACAGCATAAAACAAACTAAGGCCGAACCTCTGAATCCATTGGATTCACCTTATATATACAGTATCTCACAAAAGTGAGTACACCCCTCACATTTTTGTAAATATTTTATTATATTTTCATGTGACAACACTAAAGAAATTAGACTTTGCTACAATTTAAGGTAGTGAGTTTATAGCTTGTATAACTGTAGATTTGCTGTCCCCTCAAAATAACTGAACACACAGCTATTAATGTCTAAAAAAAGTGAGTACACCCCTAAGTGAAAATGTCCAAATTGGGCCCAAAGTGTCAATATTTTGTGTGGCCACCATTATTTTCCAGCATTGCCTTAACCCTCTGGGCATGGAGTTCACCAGAGCTTCACAGGTTGCCACTGGAGTCCTCTTCCACTCCTCCATGATGACATCATGGAGCTGGTGGATGTTAGAGACCTTGTGCTCCTCCACCTTGCATTTGAGGATCCCCAGAGATGCTCATTAGGGTTTAGGTCTGGAGACATGCTTGGCCAGTCCATCACCTTTACCCTCAGCTTCTTTAGCAAGGCAGTGGTCATCTTGGAGGTGTGTTTGGGGTTGTTATCATGTTGGAATACTGCCCTGTGGCCCAGTCTCTGAAGGGAGGGGATCATGCTCTGCTTCAGTATGTCACAGTGCATGTTGGCATTCATGGTTCCCTCAATGAACTGTAGCTCTCCAGCACTCATGCAGCCCTAGACCATGACACTCCCACCACCATGCTTGACTGTAGTCAAGATACACTTGTTTTTGTACTCCTCACCTGGTTGCCGCCACACAGGCTTGACACCATCTGAACCAAATACATTTATCTTGGTCTCATCAGACCACAGGACATGGTTCCAGTAATCCATGTCCTTAGTCTGCTAGTCTTCAGCAAACTGTTTTCAGGCTTTCTTGTGCATCATCTTTAGAAGAGGCTTCCTTCTGGGATGACGGCCATGCAGACCAATTTTATGCAGTGTGCGGCGTGTGGTCTGAGCACTGACAGGCTGACCCTCCACCCCTTTAACCTCTGCAGCAATGCTGGCAGCACTCATATGTCTTTCCCAAAGACAACATCTGGATATGGTGCTGAGGACGCGCATGTCAGAAACCATGAAATCAGACCGAGACAGAAGTACAGTTAAATCACACTTGTTTAATAATAAAAGTAAATAGAACAAATGTAGTCAAAACATAGCCAGAGTTCAGGAACCCGAACGGATAGTCAGACAAGCCAAACATCAGGGAGACAGAGATGAGCATATTAAAAAAGCAAGCAGGACCTGGAGCCAGAAGGGATGTCAGCCAAGCAAGTCTTTTAACAGGAATACAGGAGAGTGTCTCTGCGAAGCTGAGTAAGGCGAAGAGCTCCTCTGGACAGGATGGCTTAAGCAGGCAGGAATGATGAGCAGGATATCAGCAACAGCTGAGTAACTGTGGAGAGATAGGAGCTGGCAATTAGCCAACAGCTGAGCGGCCTGCTCAGAGAAGGAAGTGTTGAGCCCAGCCCTGACAGTGCACTCAACCTTTTTGGTTGACCATGGCGAGGCTTGTTCTGAGTGGAACCTGTCCTGTTAAACAGCTGTATGGCTCACTTTTGTGAGATACTATATATATATATATATATATATATATATATATATATATATATATAGATATATATATATATATATAGATATATATATATATATATATATAGATATATATATAGATATATATAGATATATATATATATATATATATATATATATATAGATATATATATATATATACATACACACAGTATATACTGTATATCCAATTGTGCATCTGTTATTTTAGACCTATAATAACAATTATGCAAACACTTTTGACTAATTTTAAAGTTTAGTACTTTTACATCTTGAACTAATCTATTGCTAATAAACTCATAATACTCAATACTTGTGTTTAACATCCATCATTGCAAAGCCACTATGAGTCTTTTGCATTAAAATTTTACTTAACTTTAGGTCATTAAAACAGTTCTGCATACCTGTAGAATGATGAGAAAATTACAGCAGTTTTATTCTGCCATGTTCTGGCTCTTTCTTTACTATATTTCCACGTTTGGCCAGAACGTCACTTCCCCACTCATTACAGTGTCATGCGCCACCCACAGGTTGCTTCCAGAACATCTTTTACAGAACTCAAACTTAATAATAAAAAAAAATTGTATGGTGTCTATTTTCCTAATAATTTCAACAGTATAATTTCCAGTCCATCACAAATTCTTACATTGATTCAATTCTTGACCATAAAGAAGAAGATAGAGAAGGAAGCGCCACCTGAGTGTAGTATTAGAGACAGCTTTTAATGGCACAAATAAAATCACACTTATACCCCGTACACACGGTCGGACATTGATCGGACATTCCGACAACAAAATCCTTGGATTTTTTCCGACGGATGTTGGCTCAAACTTGTTTTGCCTACACACGGTCGCACAAAGTTGTCGGAATTTCCGATCGACAACCACGCGGTCACGTACACCACGTACGATGAGACTAGAAAAGGCCGGTTCAGAACCAAGCGCGGCACCCTTTGGGCTCCTTTTGCTAATCTCGTGTTAGTAAAAGTTTGGTGAGAGGCGATTCGCGCTTTTTCAGACTCGTGGCTTTCAGATCGTTTTCTGCCGTTCAGTTTGTGCTTGTGGGTTTGTATCTGCTCTTCAGTGCGTGCAAGCAAGTTCCGCGTGACTTTAAGGAGTCATTGTATTCTTGTTCGTTCGTTACTGGTTTTCAGGTCGCTCTTCACAGGCCTTGCTGTTCTTCAGTGCGTTCTGTTACTTCGTTCTGAGCAGCCAACCGTTTTCTAGCCATGTTTCATATGCGTACTCCTCGTAGAGTTCGTGCTGTGCGGGGGCTTGGTGTTGGGGTCCTGACCTTGACACAAGTCCAGTCCATGAACAGGGTGGGGAGGAGTTCATGGACCAAGAATTGGTTGCTTCAGCGTCACCAGTTCTGTCATATGCCTTTGCTCCGTGAGATCCGTGAGAATAATCCTGATGATTTCAGGAACTTTCTCAGGATGACGGACCCCGTGTTTCACCGTTTGTTGGCTTCGCTGACCCCCTATATTAGCAGGCAGGATACCTGCATGAGGCAAGCCATCACTGCGGAGCAGAGGTTGGTCGCTACCTTGCGGTATTTGGCCACAGGGAGAAGCCTGCAGGACCTCAAGTTCTCGACAGGCATCTCCCCCCAGGCTCTGGGGATCATTATCCCAGAGATCTGTTCTGCCATCATCCAGGTCCTGCAGAAGGAGTATATGAAGGTAAGATTTTTATCCATTTATATCACATTTTATTGTATTGAATGTTTGCTAATATATTGTATTTCTTTCCTCATTCCCTAATTACCATGATTGTAATATGCTGTGAATGTCCCCTTTGTTCTCATGCATGCTGGATTTTTATGGAATTATTATTTTATGCCCTTCATACATATTTGCCCTTCACTAACCTACCCAGCATGGTGTCTCCTGCCCTATATTCACCTCATGTAGTCACTTAACAATGTATTTTATCAGCTCTATAGTAGTGCTTTACCCCAAACACCCCCTAAAATGTTTTGAAATGTTATTTTTGATTTTAATTCAGGCAGAGTGCCAGAGGCTTTTTTTGTGGTGTCCCCAAATTTTTTGTAAGCCTCCCTGCCCCAACTGCTAAGTCAGCTGATCCAAATTCTCTATCCTCAATCATCTATCTGCTGACTTTGCCAAACCCATACACACTATACTCATCTCTTTACTGGTCAGATTTATGAATGAATTCCCCAAAGCATGTAGTTCAAGGGCCTGCCTGTATACTTTCCAATGGTACTGTTTAAAGTTTTTGTATCCTATTATTATCTTGATAGGTAATAGCAGAATGTCCAAATGTCCTCAAATGTGTACAATGTGTATTTATATCTTTGTATTCAGACACTTCTTACCTGTCCAGTGGTCTGCCAATAGTGTAACTAAGGAGGGGCTGTTCCAAGTAATACCCTGTATTTAGGCATTCATCTCTCAATGAAGTGAAGAGGGTTACCTGTCCAAGAGTCCCCCCCCCGTATAATGTTAGAAATGGCCCATGAGGGGGGGAGGGGGAATATGATAGGTGTACCTTATACTTTGTTGTTGTTAAATTCCCCTCAATAAATGCTATCTGGAGGTTGCACCAGAATGTTTGTGTCTAATCTGCTTGCCAGGTTTCTGTGAAAAAATAGTAATGTTTATTTTTTTTTTATCAACAGTTTCCTTCAACGCCACAGGAATGGCAGACTGTGGCCTCCCACTTTGCCCAGCGGTGGGACTTTCCTAACTGCGGAGGGGCAATTGATGGGAAACACGTCCACATCGTCCCACCACCCAACTCGGGGTCGTACTATTATAATTACAAGGGGTTTAATAGTATAGTGATGTTTGCGGTGGTGTCGGCTAATTACGAGTTCTTGTATGTGGACGTGGGGAAGAATGGCCGGATGTCCGATGGTGGAGTGATCGCCCAGACGGAGTTCTACAGGCGTCTCCAGAATGGCAGCTTGGACTTGCCACCTCCAGAGGACAATGTTGAAGGTCTCCCATTTGTGTTCGTTGCTGATGAAGCGTTTGCGCTGGGGGACCACCTGATGCGGCCATTCCCGATGAGGACCCTCACCCCGGAACAGAGGGTTTTTAATTACCGGCTGGCCAGAGCCTGAAGAGTGGTGGAGAACACATTTGGAATCCTGGCCAGCCGGTTCCGATTATTTCTGACACCCATCCATATGGCAGAGTATAAACTGAACCATATAATACTGGCGTGCTGTGTTCTACATAATTTTTTAAGAAAACATTCAGCAACTATGCTGGCTCAGTTGGGCCTGAGGCCAGAATCCCAAATACATCAACAATGACGGCGCTTGAAAGTGGCCATCCTGGCTTGCCCTCCCTGAATGCCCGTGATGTCCGGTTACGCAACCTGGAGTTCTTTGCGGGTAGGGGGGCTATCAATATGCCAGACAATCTGTGACACCTTTTTCAAATAAAAAACAACCAAAAGAAATTCTTGGTGGACATTTACTGCTTGTGTTTGTTTTAGCTGACCCTGACAGAAATGTGTTGAGTGCAGAAAATGTCGTGATTGGGTAACCTTATAAAAAATAGTGTTGGCTAGTACTTCCTAAATGCCAAAACACATTTCACTACAATTGCACTTGCAACTGCACTGAACCTGCACTTGTAGTGCAAAGTGTATTTTCCCTTAGGAAAGAACCCCCATTTTTGCATAAAACAGCTATTACATCACCCCAAAAGTGTTGACAATAATCCACACATTCTTGAGTAAGCCACTTTTTTATACCTGCACAATCACATGTGCATTTACCAAAGGTTTTTAAAACAAACCAACATGTTTGTTGTATAACAATTTTTGGGGGGCATTATCAAAAATCGAAATATCCATTTCAGATAAAACAGGCCTGTGTAAAACCAACAAGAAAGCCAAAAAACTTGAACTTACAAAGTTCACATTAGGTAAAACCTGAAGGCTATATCAGACATCAGTATTTAGGAACTGTGTTTGATATAGCGTTCAGATGGGGGGAAATCACCCCTGGAAAAGCCAAATTTGGAAGATGCACACCAATTTATGAATGTCAACATGTGCGACCTGCCATCACGGGGGATCAAGGGACGTGTTTTGGGGGAGCAAGCCCTTCCTCAACGCTACTTTATAATTGAGGAAGGGGTTGCACCCCCAAAACGCATCCATTGATCTCCCGTGATGGCAGATAGCACATGTTGGCACACTGTGTGCATCCTCCAAATTTGGCTTTTCTAAACATTGTAAAAATTTTAGTAAGATAAAACAGGTGATTTTGTGGGGTTTAAATTCACCCCAAAACATCAATGATGTTATTATTTTTATTAATAACATCACTGATTTGTTGCTGGATGTTTTGCAATTGGAGATTACACCCCATGATCTCCCTGATCAGTATCTGGGCACTTTCAGATGTAAAGCGTTCTGGATCACGATCACCTAAAAAGAGATAAAGAACAAAAAAAAGGTCTCAAAAATCTGCCACCATCCATCTCTTTTACCTGAGCCTGTGGTTGCAGACACTCACCTGTTGTGGTGCCAATCTCCACCACGTCTTCTTCTTCCTCCTGCTCAGCTTCTTGTGTTGGTATTTCCCCTTCTTCCAGAGGTGGGGGGTCTCTGGTCTCCTCGGATGAGGGGTGTCCTCCGAGTCTTTTCTCCCCTATGTAAAACAAAAATGGTATAATTAGCAGACAGATATTTGATGGCAGAACTAGAAATAGGAAACATTGCTTGGAAGTGGGGTACAATTGTCTATTTTAGCCGAGTTCCAAGATGTATATTTTTTATTGCCCTTCGTCAAGCTGCAATACTTTACCTGTTTGGTACAAGCTTCACAGATGTAGCCCCCCCTATAGTATACACTGGAGCACCTGTGTGCCCCCTCCTAATAAAAATGGGGTTCTTGTGTCCCACACTAGTGCTCCAGTGTCCAGATGTGAACACAGCTGCTCAGTGTCCTCTCCTTACACACAATCTAGTTGGCATTTCATTCTAGTAACAAACCCATATTTGGCATCCAAGTAGGCCCAAAAAAATGTGTGAAAATGCATATGGCCTAAACAATGGTGTTCTAGAGGCCGAAAGAAAAATGTTTGATACGAACGAATAATGGGCCCATGAACATTAAAGATGACCTTTTTAAACGTTACAATTACTAAAAGCATATGGAGCAGAACGAACGGAATAAAGACAGAAAGAATAGGAACACAGCACAACTACTTACTTTTTTGCAGTACTCTCCGGATCTTTCGGTACTGCTCTGGCTCTCTCAACTTCAGGTCCAACCACCGCTTCCTGAGCTGATCTTTAGATCTTCGTACCCCGAAATTCCTCTCCAGACTCCTGACCACTTTTGCCATGATCTTGGCCTTTCTGATGCTGGGGTGGGGGTAAGGCCCATATTTTCCGTCATAGTCGGACTTCTTCATGATGTCGACCATCTCCAACATCTCCCCAAACGACATATTTGTGGCCTTAAAACGTCTCCTTCTGGATCGGAATGTGCCTGGATCCGGGCTTTCCTCCTCCTCCTCCTCCTCGTTGTTAGAATTATTATCACGCACCTGTTGTAACTCCGCCATCATGCTCTTCCCCCACTGCGCCGAACGAAAAGGGGCGGGGAATACACTAGAAAGAACGTCAGGGGCGGGCGGAGTTACATGCATGCGCAGTGTGTATAAAGCGTAACACGCGTGCGTATTACGTACGATCTGTGAGCGGAGGAAGGAGCATTGGACGCGCCGATCGTAAGAACGAAGGTAAGAGACAAACTTGGGCCTATACTGCTTCTAGATTGAGGCCTATATTTTAACAAGATTAGGAGAGTTTTGTCTGACATTAGGCTTTGTCTTGTGTTGTGTCTTGCAGTGAACATGGATATCTTAATGAGAGATACTGACTTCATGTCACTATTCATTGATATGCTAAGTGAGCTGCCCTGTCTGTGGGAGATTACGCACCCCCATTTCAAGAACCAAGCAAAGAGGAAGGCAGCACTGGAACAATTGTGTGAAATTGTGAAGCAGGTGATCCCCACGGCAGACATCACTTATTTAAAGATATTAATTGGTTGCCTGAGGAGCACATATCTGAGGGAGCGCAAGAAAGTCCTGGATTCACAGAGATCCGGAGCAGCAGATGACATCTATGTCCCCAGGATGTTGTACTACGACAGGCTGCACTTTCTGGCAGGCCAGAATGAACCCAGGCCATCTCTCTCCAGTCTTCCTTCCACGCTTCCTTCCCCCCCGGCTGAGGCTTCTGACGCCCAACCTGGGCCTTCCAGGCCATATGTGGAGGAGCCCAGATTGAGCCAGGTATAGCATTCCTCTAAATATTTCTGCTTGTCCAATCAATGATGTTAACTAGATGTTAGTTGAGAGTACTAATTTAGGATTGTGATTGATGATGCAAAACATTACAACTATGTCCCTTTTTCATACACAGGGAAGTCTCAGCCAGGAGGTGGCTGGGCCGAGCCGGCTGGCTGATATCAAGGTCCCTCCACCCCCCCTGAAAACAGAAAGTGGCAGTAGGACGAGTGCCCTAGAGGAGGCAGCTATCTGATTCTTTTGGAGGGCTACAGAGGTCCTGGGAGCACCCCACACCATGCAGGAGAACATTGCTGCATTCATAGCATATAAAATGCAGAGGATGGAGGAGGGCCAAAAAGCCATGTGTCAGGCCCTCATATCAGAGGCTCTGGAGAAAGGTGTGAGGGGCCAAATTACACCTCACACACAGCTTTGGGATGGTCCTCCTCCTCCTCCCTCTCCTCCAGGTCCTCCCAGTCCTCCTCCAGGTCCTCCCAGTCCTCCTCCAGGTCCTCCTAGTCCTCCTCCTCCTCCTCCTCCAGGTCCTACTCCTCCTCCTGCCACATCTCCAACTGCACAGCCACAGCCCGGAAGGAAGCGTGGAAGGAAGACTAGACAGTGATTGCCCTGGATCCAGTCTGGTCGGCCAAAAAATGCAGCCTCTTGTGGTACCACAGCCTGGGGACACTGATGTCATCTGCTGCTATCCGGATCTCTGTGAATCCCGGACCAGACTGCCCTCCCTTATATATGTTGAAGAATTGATGTCTGCCGTGGGGGTCCCAGGCTTCGCTAATTTCTCATGTTGATCCAGTGTTGCCTTCCTCTTTGTTTGGTTCTGATCCCTTAATAAAGGATTTTTGTTTTGAATTATACTCTCCTATGTGTTTTACTTCAAAAATGACAGTTGGTTTGTGAGTGTTCAGGTACATTTCAAATATACAATGTGAAATGAACAAGGGTCACCAACAACAAACAATCTCCTGGAGATTAAATAATAAAAGATATCAATGGTGTTGGGGTAATTTGACACACAAAACACAACCAAAAATATTCTGGAGTAAAAATAAAAATAACATTGAACAAAGATCAGCCTTGGAAAAAATCCAAACATTAAAGCAAAAAAAGGCTGAAAATCCAAAAAAAAATAAAAAATATATTTATATAAAACTGTCAGATGTGACAACTAATAACAATATATTCAGGGAATCCCACTAAAGAAACACAAATAAAACTTTGTGAGAAGTGCGTGTGAATATGAGCAGCAAAACGACTTAATTCTTGTCACAATATAAAGAAGAAGAGAGTGCGCTGTATTAAACCATTTTTAACATTGCAGCGTGACGAAAGTGCTGTATCCATTGCGAACGCTAAGTTTACCAGAACGAGCTGTCCCGTGTCGGAATTTCTTCTGAGCATGCGTGGCACTTTGTGCGTCGGAACAAGCCACACACGGTCGGAATTGACGCGATCGGATTTTGTTGTCGGAAAATTTTATTTCCTGCTGTCCAACTTTGTGTGTCGGAAAACCTGAGGGAAAATGTCCGATGGCGCCCACACACGGTCGGAATTTCCAACAACATGCTCCGATCGGACATTGTGTGTACGGGGCATTACAGGAAACAGGAAATACAAAGGCTCATCTGTGTGTCAGTGGTTCATAGGAAAGCCTCAGATCTGGATCCGTTTTTTTAATGCAGAGATGGGAAGTTGTAGTTGTCATTGCTGTTCAGCCTGAAGCAGATCCTGTGGCCTTCAGGAAGAAACTGGGGCTGAGGTCACGGGTCACGGGATCACTTCCGGGGACACTTCTGGGGGAGGACTCCACAGAGTGTGAAGGGATGGATAGGCAGGCTACGCGCTCGGAGCTGCTGCTCCTTCTATTGGCCTGAGGTGAAGTGTCAGTATGGTGCTATTTATATGCTGGTGCTGTGGAACATGAAGTCCCAGCACTGGCCATAAAGAGCATAAAAACTGGCATTTCAGCTGGGCAATATATAATAACAAATATATAAAATGTTTAAATACAAAATAAACTATTAAAAATACAATTTAAACATATGTAAAGAATGCAGTAAAAACAATAAAAAACTAATGGAACACTATACTTGTGAATACTTTATAAAAGCAGAATTGGGCTATTTTAATGATTAGGCATGCATGCAAGGAGAACAAATAGGTATGTAGAACGTAGGCAAATTTGCCTAAGCACATGTACCCATAACCCGCGTAAGAATGCACATGTGGATGCACACACGTGCGGGGATCTAAGTCTCATCTAGCGAAATGCAGGTGGGCATCATGTAAAGGGGCAAGGTGTGTCATATAGACATGTATCTAAAAGATACACATATATACGCATGTATAGATTTAATAAAACATGCATGCATCCTTGTGCACAGAAATACGCACATGCATAGATACACGTATACATGAATGCGTGCACACAGACGCAGTCATGTATGTAAAATGTATAGAGGAAGTAGTGCATGATTAAATTAAAAAAATAAGAAAATAATATTTAATATTAAAAACACTAAAATAAAGTGGCTACCGTAGACTTGCATCTATGCATGCATGCACATACAAAACTGTATGATGGGGATATACAAGACAAGAATACATCTATTGGGGGAATCTCACAAGGAAACAAGGTTACTCTTAACAATGTATGCACTTCAATGTCCTCATTTAACCCCCTGGCATTAAAGTACCCAAAGAATAAATCCAGTATGTTTCCTGCTGGCATAAGCGCATGTATCGCTCGGCCGCAGGGTATGTAGGTAGGATGGATTTGAATACCCACACTCCAAGACCAACTGTAGATTGACCGTGGTGTGTTAGGAAGTGTTTAGGGATGCTATGATGATCACAGCCCTTTTCAATGAAGTGCCTATGTTCTCCAAAACGTGCACCAAGTGCTCTGATGGTTCTGCCAACATATGTCCCCCCCCCCCCGGAAGTGTCCCCGGAAGTGATCCCGTGACCCGTGACCCCCCCCCAGCTTCCTTTCTGGCCAAAAGATCTGCTCCAGGCAGAGCAGCAACAACGACTGCTTCTTCCCATCGCTGCATAGAAAAACGGAGCTGGATCTGAGGCTTCCCTACGGACCACTGACACAAAGATGAGCCTTTGTATTTCCTGTTTCCTGTAAGTGTGATTTTATCTGTGCCATTAAAAGCTGTCTCTAATACTACACTCAGGTGGTGCTTCCTTCTCTACCTTCTTCTTGCTTAAACAGAGAGCCAGCTCTCTGAGGACAGCATGCCACGATTAACCCTTGAACTATTTATGGACTTATTGATTATTTAGCGAAACATTTCAGCCAGTGTGTGCACTTATGTACTTCAATTCTTGACCATGTCTGCTCATTAGTTCCTCATAAACTTCTATTTGGCTGAGTCTTTGGGCATATCTGGTCTTGGGAGATGACCCCACAGACGTCTAATGCCATGTACACACGGTCGCAATTTCCGACAACAAATGTTCGATGTGAGCTCGTTGTCGGAAATTCTGACCGTGTGTAGGCTCCATCGGACATTTGCTGTCGGAATTTCCTGGATCTCAAATTTTCCAACAACAAAATCCATTGACGGAAATTCTTATTGTGTGTACATAATTCCGACGCACAAAATTCCATGCATGCTCGTAATCAAGCAGAAGAGCCGCACTGGCTATTGAACTTCATTTTTCTTGGCTCTTTGTACGTGTTGTATGTCACCGCTTTCTTGACGTTAGAAATTTCCAACAACATTTGTGTGACCGTGTGTATGCAAGACAAGTTCGAGCCAACATCTGTCGAAAATAAATCCACGGTTTTGTTGTCGGAATGTCTGATGGTGTGTATGCAGCATAATTGATCTACAGTGCAAGTGCGGCCAGGGCAGGACAATTAAGGCTTGCTTTTCAGGATGTAAAAAAGTCCAGAGGGCATGTTTATAGGATTGAAATAAGTATACATCAGGGTAGGGTGGGCTTTTTTAGTTCAGGAAAGGTAGGCAAAAGGTAGGCAAAAGGCAGAATCACAATTTTAAAACTGCCCTTATTTTTCTTATTTCTATGCACACATATGAACAGATTATAAATAATTTAAATGTGTATTTTACAATACAAAAATTGCTAGCTTGAGGCAGCCTTAAGGGGAAAGAGTTGACTTTCCCATGGGACAAAGGTACAAGTGCTGCCTCACAGGCAGTGAACAGCTGCTTTGGTGACAAATGCCAGATGGAGACAAAGGGAAAAAAAGATTTTGAGAGGATTAGAAAACACAGATACAATAAAATTGCTTTGAAAGTTGCTTTTTAACTTGACTAACACAGAAAACCATCCTATGAATTATTAATCTACAAATTGAGAAAATAATAGCCTAAATGTTTCAAGCACTCCAGATATTTACAGGAACAATTAAGAGCCATAATCGTTATATAAAGCACAAAACATTTCCTTAATCTCTTTCTTTTCTGATTATATAATCATCTAAGTAAACATAAGGTCCAGCTTTCACTGTAATTGTTCTGAGGTCTTTGTTTTAGCAGTCAAAGGTAGTTAAGCTTTGGCTGACATATGTTACCTTTGACCCCAACTAGCTGATATAGAATAGACAGACCCAGGTAAGAAAAAATAGATAGAGATAGATAGATAGATAGATAGATAGATAGATAGATAGATAGATAGATAGATAGATAGATAGATAGATAGATAGATAGATAGATAGATAGAATGTTGTGAATGTTTCGATGGATTTTTTCCCCAATGCGTTTCAGAGATTTCTGTGTGTAGGTCCCGGGTCCAAGCATTACAGGTGTGACATTGGGGAATTGCACTGATGCATAATTTTTCAAAAGGGGTTAGTGGTGCAGATAAATTATGGATATGATGAGTGGAGTGAATAAAATGTCTAAGTTGCAGGTAATCCCAAACTGTTAAACGAGAGTTAACCGATTGTGAATTAAAGTCTTCATAGGAGGGGGGTTTACCGTTATGGAGTGGGTTAGTGATCCGTAATCTGATATCAGGTTTTCCACTAGAACATGGGTGATTAGTCAGTCCTGGCACAAAGTCTGGGTTTTTTTAAGATACAGGGTAAGAGGTCCAGGGATTGAGGAAATTTTACATTTGTTGCGTGCCTCTTGGAAACATTGGAGAGTTGGTCCAATAAAGGGGTGTTCTTTTAGTTTTGGGATATTTAGAATTTGACGAATCCAAGGAATGCTGCATAATGGGATTTGGGAAAGGGAGTTTTCAAAATGAACCCAATCTTTCACCCAGAGG
The DNA here is from genome assembly GCA_037952925.1 of Lithobates clamitans. Classification (NCBI taxonomy): domain Eukaryota; kingdom Metazoa; phylum Chordata; class Amphibia; order Anura; family Ranidae; genus Lithobates; species Lithobates clamitans. The sequence goes on from JBBGZY010000429.1 coordinate 1,720,423, forward strand.
TTGGCGTACCAATCTATGATGCATTGAAGGTGACATGCCCTGTAGTAATAGTGGATGTCTGGGAGACCTATTTCTCCTTTGTTTTTGGATTTGATAAGTTGGTCAAGGCTAATTATTGGGCTATTATGATTCCATAAGAATGTCCTGCAGGTTGATCTGAAGGATTTGAAAAAGCTGATTGGTAGACGGATGAGTAGAGTTTGGAGTAAGTATAATATTTGCAGAAGAACATTCAGTTTAATTGCAGCTCGACCAAACCATGAGAAGTGGGATTTATTACAGTTTTTAAGGTCGTTCATTATGTTCTTTAGAATAGGAGTAAAGTTTTTAGAATATAAATTGTGAAGATGGGTTGGAAGTTGAATTCTTAGGTATGTTATGGTCTCTGTAGGTGGGACTTTTTTTTAAATGTTAAAAATTGAGATTCTGGATGCTCAGAGCTGTTTAAGTCATGCAATTTGGTGTAGTTGATTTTAAAGTGCGATATAAATTGAAATAGGCGAAGATCTTTTAGGAGATTGGGCAGAGTTATGTGAGATTCTGTGAGAAACAACAAGATGTCATCAGCAATTCAGGCTGCCAATTTGTATTGTTTATCTCCCATAGAAACTCCCTGGATGTCCGTGTTTTTGCGAATATGTTGCAGGAATGGTTTAAGGGTAAGAATGAACAATAATGGGGATAGGAGACACCCTTGACGGTACCATTTTTAATGGGAAAGGTGTCTAACAGGAGGCCATTAACACGTACTATCAGTCGGGTGAATATAAAGAGACATTATTAGTCAGGTTAACCGAGTTCGTAGTCAGAGATCATGGAGAACAGCTTCAAGATAATTCCAAGGCAACCTGTCAAACGCCTTTCTGGAATCTAAAGAAAGTAAGAAACCAGATTGTTTCATTTTAGTAAGCAAGTAATGAATGTTCAGTGCTTTAAGGGTATTATCCCTTGCTTCTCTGCCTGGAACGAAACCTACTTGATCTTTTGAGACTTGTGATTAGAGAAAGGATGTGATTTTCCAAAATTTTTGCAAAGATTTTCAGAACTGTATTTAGGAGTGAAATAGGGCAATCATTGTCTGCGAGTGTAGAGTCTATTCCAGGTTTTGGAATTACTGAGATGTGTGCATCTAAAAGGTTGGTATGTGGGATGTCTGGGTTAGAAAGCTGATTAAATGCGCATAAAAGGGGTCTATTAATAACTCTGGGAAGGTTTTGTAATAGGCTAAGGAGAATCCATCGGGGCCTGGGCTTTTACCTAGTTTCATTTGCTTGACTGCAAATTTAAATTCATCTGCTGTTAGTGGGCCATCAATATTTCTAGCTTGTTGTTGAGAAATTGGTTCAGGGCTTTAGTTTTTAAAAAGTCCTCAATTATGGACTTCCTGGATCTATTGTTGTTGGGTGCTTTATGTTCAGGGTTGAGGTTGTAAAGCTCGGAATAATATTGTGCAAAAGTGATTTGCAATATCATCACTTGCGGAAAGTGTTTACCCGGAAGATGTGCGTAAGGTATGGTATGTAGTGCTTGTTTTTTGGGATAATAGTGCTCTGGCTAGAAGTTTTCCACTTTTGTTGCTATATATTCATAAAAGAGTTTTTGTGAAAGGGTCATTTTCTTTCTGACTTTACGACCTAACTCCTCTTTTAATTGGGTCAATAAATGTTCAAGTTCAGTCAAAGTGTGTTGTGCTCTGGTCCTTTTATGTGTTTTCTCAAGGATTTGTAATTGTTTCAAGAGTTTGTTGATATTTTCTTGGTTGATCCTTTTTCGAGAAGCTGCCATTTTTAGCAGAATCTCTCTGACCATGCATTTGTGCACTTCCCATTGAGTTAGGGGGTTGGTGTCAGGTGTATCATTGAGTTCAAAGAAATCAGATATGCAATTACTAATGGAGGGAGTATGGGTGGGGTCAGTAAGAAGAGACATGTCTAGTCTCCAGGTGAATTGGAGATGTTATGCTGCCTACACACGATCGGACATTCCGACAATTAAATCCTGGATTTATTTCCGACAGATGTTGGCTCAAACTTATCTTGCATACACACGGTCACACAAAAGCTGTCGGAAATTCCAATCATCAAGAATGTGCTGACGTAGACGGCACTATAAAAGGGAAGTTCAATACCAAGAGCACCAACCTTTGGGCTCCTTCTGCTAATCTCGTTTTAGTAGAAGTTTGGTGAGAGACGATTTGCGCTTTTCAGCCTCGTGCTTTTCAGATCGTTACTGCTCTTCAATTTGTGCTTGTGGGTTCGTATCTGGTTTTCACTGCATGTAGTCAGTTCGCATCTGTTTTATCAGTGCATATTTTTATAGTACATTTCTGATTTTCAGCTCTCTCTTCTCAGGCCTCTCTGATTTTCAGTGCTTTCTGTTAGTTCGTTCTGATGAGCCGACCATTTTGAAGCCATGTTGCGGGTACGTGCTCATCGTAGAGTTCCTGCTGTACAGGGGCTTGGTGTTGGGGTTCTTACTTTGATCCAAGCCCAGTCCATGAACAGGGTGGGGAGGAGTTTATGGACGAAGAATTGGTTACTCCAGCATGACCAATTCACTCATATGCCTTTGTTGCAGGAGATCTATGAGAATGATCCTGATGATTTCAGGATCTATCTCCAGATGATGGACCCCACTTTTCACCGTTTGTTGGCTTTGCTATCCCCTTTATATTACGAACCAAGACACCTGCATGCAGCAAGCAATCACTCCCAAGCAGAGGTACTTGGTGACGGGGAGAAGTCTGCAGGACATCAAGTTCTCGACAGGCGTCTCCCCCCAGGTTCTGGGAATCATTATTCCAGAGACTTGTTCTGCCATCATACAGATCCTGCAGAAGGACTATATTAAGGTATAATTTCTCTTTTAACATCACATTCTATGTATTTAATGTTTGCTAATGTATTGTATTTATTTCATCATTTCCTATCTACCATAATTGTAGTATGCTGTGAATGTCCTCTTTATCCTCATGCATGCTAAACGTTTTTAAAGTTCCTTTTTTGTCCTTCAAGCATATTTGCCTTCACTAACCTCCCCAGCATGCTATCTTGGGCACATACACACCTAGCCTAGTCACTTAACAATGTATAACAATGTATTAACAATGTATTTTGTCAGCTCTATAGTAGTGCTTTAACCTAAACACCCCCTAAAATGTGTACAAATATTATTTGTGTCCTTCAATTCATGCAGAGTGCCAGGGCTTTTTTTTTCACAAAATCATTTGGAACCCTCCCTCCCCCTCAACCGATACCAATCCTCTATCTGCTGACTTTGCCAAACCCATACACTCTATACCTACCTCTTTTGTGATCATATTTATGGATAAATTCACCAAAGTATGTAGTGAAAGGGCCTGCCTGAATACTTTCAAATAGTACTGTTTAAGGTTTTGTTCTCCTATTATCTTGATAGATAATTGCAGAATGTAAAAAAGTGCTTCAATTTGTAAAGTGTGTATTTATATTTTTTTATTATGACACTTCTTACCTGTCCAGTGGGCTGCCAATAGTGTAAGTAAGGAGAGGCTGGCCAAAGTAAAACACATTATTTATGCATTCAGCTCTCAATGAAGTGGGTTACCTGTCCAAAACATCACCCCCCCTAAAATTTTTACACTGGGCCATCAGAGGGGGTGAGGAATCTGATAGGTGTACTTTATATATTTGTCTTTAAATACTCCTTCAAATAAATGTTATACTGATGTTGGCCAAGAATGTTTGTGTCTAATCTGCTTGCAATGTTATGTGCAAAAATACAAATTTTTTGTTCTTGTTTGACTCCACAGTTTCCTTCAACGCCACAGGAATGGCAGACTGTAGCTTCCCAATTTGCCCAGCAGTGGGACTTTCCCAACTGCGGAGGCACAATTGATGGTAAACACGTCCACATAGTCCCACCCCCCAACTCTGGGTCATACTATTACAACTATAAGGGGTTTAATAGTATAGTGATGTTGGCGGTGATGTCGGCAACAAACGAGTTTCTCTATGTGGACGTGGGGAGTCATTGCCCAGACCAAGTTCTACGGACGGCTCCAGAGTGGTGGCTTGGGATTGCCACCTCCAGAAGACAACGTGGCTTGTCTGCTCTTCATCTTTGACACTGATGAAATGTTTGAGCTGGGTGATCACCTGATGTGGCATTTCCCAGTGAGGACCCGCCTGGCCAGAGCCAGAAGAGTGGTGGAGAATGCTTTCGGGATAATGGCCAGCCGGTTCCATCTATTCCTGACACCAATCAACATGGCAAAATATAAACTTAACCATATAATACTTGCATGCTGCATTCTACACAACTTTTTAAGGAGAAATTCTATGAACTATGTGGCCTCAGTTGGGCCTGAGGCTGTCCCCACCTCAGGTTCATTTTTAATTTTGAGTATTGCGGCCATTTTACTTCTGGTCTGTAGCCGGTTGTATACTTCTATACTTTTTGGAAAGTTCCTTGTTTCTATTTTTAATAAAATAATGTTTTTTACCTACTACACTATGGGAGTCTATTATTTCTTTCTCCCAAGAGGGGCCTATTGAGGAATACTATTGAGGAACCTTACCTGGAGCCAGAGGATTACAATTACAGCATATATCGTGGTGAACTGGTCGTACTGAGTGTGGTCACATGCGCATTGCCCCATTGGGGTGGCTGGGTCCGGTGAGTGGGGACCCTTGACAAAAGTCACCTGGAGACACTGGGAGCACTCAAGTCACCTTTCATTTTCTGCTATACACCTGAGCATTTCCAGATTCATATTCTTTATGAACTATCATTTATTCACCACATAAATGGATGCACATTTGTTTCTGGAGTTGATTGGAACTTTGGGACTGTATCATTCCCCTATTGGGAATATTATGTTTGGGATTTTTTGGACATAATATTTTTAGATATGTTTATCTTTTAATTTTATCAATTTTCACTGTATTAACTTGGTAGTTGGGCTTATTACTACCAGATACTCACGCATTTTCTACTGTATGTATACTGTATGTAACACTTTTTATGTATATTACGTAGTTTTTTGGTATGTAAACTTTTGGGACCTATTTTTCACTCACTCACTTCACAGCCCAGTGTATACGCATACACCAGGCATCTTTGGGTCATGCTCTGTTGGCTACCGATAGGGGTCACCCTGCACGGCAACTTACGCACACGTTTTCAGGTGATATATGTTGGTCTTTACATACCCACACATATTTCACAGGTACTTTTATATACGAGTCACTTATATTTTATTGCGAGTTGTTATTGCATGTATTTTGCACTGGTGAGGTTCACACACCCACTGTGTAGTCTTCCCTTATACATCCCTTCATCATTACCACTGGGTAGCGCCACACACCCCTTTTTCCATTGTCTTGCCTTTAGTAAATAACCCCCACTGTCACTGTAAACACCAACTTACTCCAAAAACTGGTATTGAGCATTGAAAGAAGAAGCCACACATTGTTGAGTAGAACACTTTTTACTCTGTGCACATTCACATGTGCGTTAGAAAAGGGTTTTTGAACAAACCAACATATTTTTTGAACAACTTTTTTTGTTTGACAGTAGAAATATCCTTTTTTGGGGTAAACAGGCATGTTGAAAACCATAAAACAATACACAACTCAGGAACTTACACAGTTCAACTTTGATAAATTGAAGGCAATATCAGACATTAGTATGTCCAAACTGTGTTGATCTTGCCTTCATCAGATGGGGTGATGTCACCCCTGTGAAAGCCAAATTTTGAAGATGCACACAAATTGAGAGTCAAAATGGGGATTTCCCTCCTGATCCCATGCATAATGTCAACATGTGCTAGCTCCCATCATGGGGGATCAATGGACATGTTTCGGGGGTGCAACCCCTTCCTCTCAGCTACTTTAGTTGCGAGGAAGGGGTTGTACCCACAAAATGCATACACATGTTGGCACACTATGTGCAACTTCAAAATTTGGCTTTCAATATACTTTAAAAAAAGTTAGAAAAATAATAAAAATATAAACAAATTGACTAATTTTGGTGTGTTTTAGATTCTGCCTAAAACATCAATGATGTTTTTGAGTTTTTTTTCAAAATCATTGATGTCTTCCTTGATCTTGTGTAAATCCGATTGCACACCATGATCTCCTTGATGAGGATCTGTGCACTTGCACTTGTGAAATGAGATTCTTCTTCCACAACATCCACATCACCTAAAATTAAAAAAAACACCATGTATTATAAATATGCAGGCATACATCTATTACCTGAAGCTGTGTTCTCAGACACTCACCTGTTGTGGTCACTATTTTGCCCAATTCATAAACCTCTCCTTCCTCCACATCCTCTGGTTGTGGTGTGGTGACTTTCTATTCTTTAGAAGGTTGTGGGTCCCTGGTGTCCTCTGACGTCCTGAGTCTTTTCTCCCCTATGAGAATAAAAAAAAAGGTATACTTAGCACACAGATATTTGAGGCCAGAAATAGTAATATGAAACATTGCTTGGAAGTGTCGTACAATTGTCTGTTTTGGCAGAGTTCCAAGCTAAAGATATTTTTTATTTCTCTTTCTAAAGCTGCAATACTTACCTGTTTTGGTCAAGTTTCACACACGGAGACACCCCTAGTATCCACTGGAGCACTTGTGTGGGACATCCTAAAAAGTTTGTTCTGGTGTCCCACACTAGTGCTCCTGCAGCCAGATGTGTAAACAGCTGCTGAGTGTCCTCTCCTTACACTGAATCAAGTTTGCATTTCATTCTAGTTGCAAACCCATCTAGACAACAATGTTCTAAACTTCTTTTAATATAAATAGGCATGATCAAATGTAGTTAACCTGCATCTGCCAAAAACATTGTATTAGTGGGCGAAAAAACAATGTTTACTAATGATTACTGTGCCCACGAACCTGAAACTTGCAATTTTAAACAGTACAACAGTAAAGAAAAGCACATGGAGCAGCACTAAAGTAATAATAATAGGAACACACGACAAATACTTACATTTTTGCAGAACTTGCTTAATCCTTCTGTATTGTATAGATGGATGGTGCCGCGCTAATCCTATTGTGTGAGCTTCTAATTAATAAATTAAGTAAAGAAACCGGCCTGGAGGGCCACTGATGTATAAAAACTAGTGCTATATCCCACTGTGCAAACTAAAAAATGCAAATAAAAATAGATATGTGGATGTGAGCAATAAATAAACAGCCTAAATACTTAATAAATATCCACCGTGACTAACCATAAATATGACTGTTCTGATCAAAAAACAGTGAAATAAATAATAAAATTACATAATTGTCAATCACAAATCAGCAAAGTGCATGGTGCCAACACTGTGCAACCTAGATATCTGAATCATAAAGTAACTATATATTGTGAAACAACAAGTTTTCCAAAAAGTGCAGGCGTGCAGACAAATGTAAAAATAATGTGCAAATGATAACTCCAAAAATGAACGGTAATAAATTGAATGTCCCAATAAGTTGAAAATGAAAAACGAGGGAGAATCACACAGGAAAAACGTCCATAATCTTAGATACAATCTTGTGACATATAGTGCTGGCATGCGCATGTAGCAGTTAAAGTGCCTGGTGATTCAAAATTTCATGCAGCTTCGTGTGTGAACACTCCAGTGAGCAGTGGCCCCTTACCTCACAGGAATGATCCCCTGAAGAAGTCACGTGTGGTGTGACGTCACGCGTAGGGACAGGATAGGCTGGATACACTGAAAGAAAGCTACGAGCTTGCCGCTCGTCGGATACAAACACCTCACCATTCATTGTAAATGTGAGTACCTGCTGTTTTTGCCTAATAAACGTTGTTACTTTTTAAACGGAGTTACACTATTGGGTTCCTTTCATTCCTGTTTTTAAACACCCCCCTGGACCATATCTGAGGGAATCCCACCCCAGGACGGTGAGGAACACGTAGGAGCCGCTAGGTGGAAAAAATTAAAGAACCAGTTTGGTCATATGCTGTTGCCCCATTCCTGTGAGGTAAGGGGCCACTGCTCACTGGAGTGTTCACACACGAAGCTGCATGAAATTTTGAATCACCAGGCACTTTAACTGCTACATGCGCATGCCAGCACTATATGTCACAAGATTGTATCTAAGATTATGGACGTTTTTCCTGTGTGATTCTCCCTCGTTTTTCATTTTCAACTTATTGGGACATTCAATTTATTACCGTTCATTTTTGGAGTTATCATTTGCACATTATTTTTACATTTGTCTGCACGCCTGCACTTTTTGGAAAACTTGTTGTTTCACAATATATAGTTACTTTATGATTCAGATATCTAGGTTGCACAGTGTTGGCACCATGCACTTTGCTGATTTGTGATTGACAATTATGTAATTTTATTATTTATTTCACTGTTTTTTGATCAGAACAGTCATATTTATGGTTAGTCACGGTGGATATTTATTAAGTATTTAGGCTGTTTATTTATTGCTCACATCCACATATCTATTTTTATTTGCATTTTTTAGTTTGCACAGTGGGATATAGCACTAGTTTTTATACATCAGTGGCCCTCCAGGCCGGTTTCTTTACTTAATTTATTAATTAGAAGCTCACACAATAGGATTAGCGCGGCACCATCCATCTATACAACATTTATTTAGGCCAAGTGATACCTAATAGGTGCGTGCAGCTGTTCCACTTTTAGCCAACTCCATATCTGATAGCGCAGGAATATTCTTTTGTACAATTAATCCTTCTGTATTGATCATGCTCCCTCAATTTCAGGTCTGACCAGCATTTCCTCAATTGATCCTTGGATCGTTGTACCCCAAAATTCCTGTGCAGACTTCTCACAACTTTAGTCATGATCTTGGCCTTTCTCACATTTGGGTTTGGGTAAGGTCCACACTTCCCATCATAGTCGGCCCTCTTCAAGATGTCCACCATCTCCACTATCTCTACAGAGGCCATATTTGAGGCCTTAAATCTAGTCCGGGATTGTGACGTTTGTGGCTCCGGGCTTTCGTCGTTGCTGCTGCTGTCTGCATCCACTTGTTCTTTCTCTGCCATGTGCCCTCCCACTGTGCTGAAAGAGAAGGGGCGGGGAATAAACTAGAAAGAAGGTCAGGGGCGGGCGAAGTTTAGCACATGCGCAGTGTATATAAAGTGGGACACGCGTGTGTCGTACGTAAATCTGTGAGTGGAGGAAGGAGTATCGGAAGCGCCGATCGTGATAACGAAGGTACAATTTTAACTTGGGGCATCAGTGGCCTATACTGCTTAGAGATTGAGGCCTATGGGGACAATATTATGCGAGTTTAGCCTGACATTAGGGTTTGTCTTGTGTTGTGTCTTGCAGATAAAATGGATCGATTCAACGATCATGACTTCCTCCCCCAATTCATTGATATGTACAGAGAGCTGCCCTGTCTGTGGTAGGTGAAACACCCTTTTAATACTAATAGAATAAAGAGGATGGCAGCACTGGATAAATTGCTTGAATTTGTGAAGCCACAGATCCCCACGACAGACATCATCTATTTGAAGTGCAAAATTGGTGGCCTGAGGAGTGCAAGAAGGTCCAGGATTCTATGAGATCAGGAGCAGCAGCAGATGACATTTATGTACCCAGGCTGTGGTACTATGACAGACTGCGGTTTCTGTCAGACCAGACTAAAATCAGGCCATCACTCTCAACCTTTCCTTCCACTCTTCCTTCCACCCCAGGTGAGGCTTCCGACATCCAACCTGGGCCTTCCACTGAGGAAGAAGATGTGGATGAGCCCAGCTTGAGTCAGGTATATTGTTCAACATATTTCTTAAAATTGTGTGTGATTGATGAACAATAAACTAAATGTCCCTTTTTCATATACAGGAAAGCCTCAGCCAGGAGGAGGCTGTGGAAAGTGGCAGCCAGGAGGTGGTGGGGAAAGTGGCAACCAGGAGGTGGCGGGGGTAAGTGGCAACCAGGAGGCGAGTCAGCACTTGGGTTAATTTGGCAGGCTTCTGCGGCCCTCAGAACCCCCCCAGTCTTCTTGAGGCCTATGCCTGCATGACTGCCAACAAAATGCAGGAAATGGAGGTGGGCCAATGCCTCTTTTGTGAGGAAGTGATATATATGGCCCTAAATAAGGGGTTGAGGGGTGAACTCCCAAGAAAAACCCACCTGTGTGAGCTGGACCATCCTCCTCCACCTCCTGCCACAACTCCAACACCAGAGCCACAGCCTGGAAGCAAGCGTGGAAGGAAGCATGGAAGGAAGACAAGAGAGTGATGGCCTGGGTTCAGTCTGGTCTGGCAAAAGACGCAGGCTGTTGTAAGCCCACAGCCTGGGGACATATATGTCATCTGCTGCTGTTCCTGATCTGTCAGAGTCCTGGACAGGATTGTGCTCCCTATTAAATGGACTCCTCAGGCTACCAATTTTGCCTGTCAAACAGTTGATGTGTGTCCTGGGGTTCGCTAATTTCACCAGTTTATCCAGCATTGCCTTCCTCTTTATTTTGTTATGACCCCTTAATAAATGTCTATTTTTTTGAACAAATCATTGGCTAGGACAGTTTGTTTGTGAGTAGGCAGGTACATTTCAAAAATACAATGTCTCATTAACAAGGGACACCAACACCAACCAACCTCCTTGAGGTTACAAAATACAAGATAATAATGGTGTTGTGGTAACTTGAGACACAAAACAACAAAAAATGTTATGGAGATCACTACAAAAAAAAATCAGGAGATCTTGATTTATAAAAAAGAAGATCACTATAAACAAAAATTATAAACATTATTCTGGAGATCTGGCAAAAAAATATAAATGATTATTCATGAGATCACGAGAAATAATAAAGAAATCAGTTTGTGAGAACTCTGTGTGAATATCAGCAGCAAAACAACTTCATTATTCTAGCATTATAAAGAAGGAGAAAATGCGCTGCATTAAAGATTAAAAAACTTGCAGCGTGACAAATGTGTTATCTCCATTACAAACACTAGTTTTACCAGACCGAGCGTTTCTGTCTCGTACTTGATTCAGAGCATGCGTGGAATTTGGTGTGTTGGAATTTACACACACTCGGAATTTTCAACAACGGATTTTGTTTGCTTAAAATTTGAGAACCAGCTCTCAAATTTATGTTGTCGGAAATTCCGACAAAAAATGTCCGATGGAGCCTACACACGGTCGGAATTTCCGACAACAAGCTCCCATCAAACATTTGTTGTCGGAAATTCTGACCATGTGTACGCAGCATTAGAGTAATGGTTATCGGGTGGTGATCTGATAGAAACATTGGTTCAATACTAGCCTTATTCCGCGTACACACGAGCGGACTTTACGGCAGACTTTGCCCGGCGGACAGGATTTTGTTGGACAATTCGATCGTGTGTGGGCTCCAGCGGACTTTGTCCGCTCAAAAGTTGGACGGACTTAGATTTGAAACATGTTTTAAATCTATCCGACGGAGTCTTCTTTCTAGCGGACAAACCGGTTGTCTGTGTGCTAGTCCGACGGACTCAAACTGACGCATGCTCTGAATCAATTACAAGACGGAAGCGCTCTGTCTGGTAAAACTAGCCTTCGTATTGAAGCTAGCACATTCCTCTTCTGTGATCTTTTAATACAGCGCTTTTTTTTCTTTATAATGCGAGAGGAATGAAGTTGTTTTGGTGCTTTTTATTCACACAGAGTTCTCACAAACTACTTTCTTCATGATTTATCCTCATGCCATGACTAATATGATATTTTTTAAAAGCCAGATCTCCATAAATAAAGTATTAAATTAGATTTTGGACTCATCTTTTTTTTTTTAGATTTAAACACCATCTATTTTACAATGTGTGCTAAATTATACAAAATGTTTTTTTTTTTATTTAATTTTATTTTTGTAGTTTCAAGTTACCACAATAACCTTAATATTTTGTGTTGTTTCAATGAAACTTAATGAGGTTGGTGTCCCTTGCTAATTAGACATAGGGGGGTTTATTTTACAAAGGCAAATTCATTTTTCACTACAAGTGCAAATTGTACTTGGAATTGCACATAAAGAGCATTTGGAAGTGCATTCGCTGTGGATCCAAGGGGCACATGCAAGAAACCATAAAAAAAAAAAACCTTTTTCTTGCACATGATTGTATGATAAAATCAGCAGAGCTTCCCCTCATTTCAGCTCTTCCCCTCAGGTTTACAGCGACTGCACTTCCAACAAGTGCACTTGCAGTTCAATTTCTAAAGTGCACTTTTCACTAGTACTTTGCACTTGATTTTCTAAATGATTTAGCCTTTTGGAACAAACACACATAGGGGTTGATTTACTAAAGGGAAGCTCTGGAGCAATTGCGCTTGCAGAGGGCAACTGCACTCTGCAAAGTGCACAGTCTATTTGCTTTTAGTAAATCAACCCCATAGTCTTTTTGACCTGTACCTGCCTGCTCCCAAACAAAATGTCATTTTGTAATCAAAACACATAGTCAATAATGTAAGGTAACTAAAAATTCCATTTATTTTGGTAAAAAGAATGAGGAAGGCAACACTGGAGACACTTTTGGAATCTGTGAAGCCTTTCGTCCCCCAGGACACACATCAAGTTTGAGGACAAGAAAATTGGTCTCTTGCGACTAGGGAGCACAGTCAGACCAGACAGAAGCCAGGCAATCACTTTTGACTCTTCCGTGGAGCCTTCCCTGCATGCTTCTCTGCAGCCTTCCCTCCACGCCTCTCTGCAGCCTTCCTTGGAGGCTGTGCCTCTGGTGGTGTACTTGGGGCAGGAGGAGGAGGAGGAGGAGTGGCTTCATCTGCTAGATAGGTTGTAGCAGTAAGCTGCCCTCTCAAGCCCTTCTGATAGGCCTGCCAAATCAGACCCTCACAGAGGAGGCGTTGCCCCTTTTCCAGTTCGAGCAATCTGCTGGTAATATATGTCCCATACGCCTCCTCTGCACTGGGTGGTGTGCTTATTATTTTGCTTGCTTCACGAATGAGGGCTAGGGATTCCTCCTCAGTTTGTGTCATTCTTCTGGGCCTTTTGGTGGTAATGTGGAGGGGAGGCATCTGACACTCGTGCGGCTTCTACTGGGCCCAGCCACAGCCTCCTCCTCTCTCCTACTGGGCAAGGCCTCCTCCTCTCTCCCACTGGGCAAGGCCTCCTCCTCTCTCCCACTGGGAAAGGCCTCTCCTGGCTGAGGTCATCCTGTGTCAAAAAAAAGGACATAGTTGTAATTTTGGGTTACGCAATCACACACAATTTTCAGCTTCAATAGTAATGCAAGAGGCTGCATGACTTACAAATCTAATTCTAAACAAATAGTAAAGGCTATTTATTTGACCCCACCATTATTCCAGCTGATCAACAATATCTGAAGTACATAGGCGTGTGCACAGGGTGTGCCAGGTGTGCCTGAGCACACCCTAATCGCCTTGTGTGGTGCATATTCCCCCCTGTTTAAACCACTGATAATTCTTCCCCAAAAAAATGTTACAAAATAAAATAATGTAAAAAAATAATCTAATAAAACTACTGACACTGTCCACTGCCCTACTGACACCATCAGTACATATACACATGCATATGTATTTGAGCTTTGGGGTGCACACCCTAATGCAAGAGGCTGCGCACACCTATGCAGAAGTATATTTTTGGCCACTACTGTCTAGTGATATGTCTACATATTAATATTTGTGATGAAGTCATTTTTTATGAAGCACTTAAAAATTTGAGACGTTAACATAAATATTTACACAATCACAAATTCAACAATCAAGGATGAAAAGGCCCAGTTCTTCCTGGGACTCCTCAGCTGGGGTGGAGGTGGATGGAAGGCTGGAGGGAAGAGTGGGGGGAAAGCTGGAGGGAAGGGTGGGGGGAAGGGTCAAAGTGATTTCCTGGCTTCTGTCTGGTCATCCACGAATCGCAGTTTGTGGTAGTACCACAGCTTGGGTACATAAACTTGGTCGGCTGCAGCTCCGGATCTGAGCGACTCCTGGATTTTATTGTGTTCCCGCTTATACATGTTTTCGCAAGATACCAATTTTCTTGTCCACAAACTTGAGGTCTGCCTGGGGGACTCGAGTCTTCACAAATTCTAAAAGTGTGCCCAGTGTTGCCTTCCTTACATCTCTATTGTAATATAGTGGGTGTTTGACCTCCCACAGGTTTTTGTTTTCCTGATATAAATCTATAAATCTGGACAAAAAATCTTCCTCCTTAAAGGGATTCATTTTTGCTGAAAGACAAGACACAAGATCAAAACTGTAATGTCAGTCAGAACTCCCAGGATTATTTTTAGAAGAATCTAGGGGACACATACACACACACACACACAAAACCAAACAAATTCACCAAACACACACACACACACACACACACCCACGATTAATCTTACCTTCGTTTCTGACGCTCGCTACTTCCGCACGGACATACGTAGGCCATCATAATAGCTTTATATACACTGCGCATGTGTCGTGCTCCGCCTGCGTCACCCGCCCCTGACGTTCTTTAGTACGATTTGTCCCCGCCCCTTCACTCTTCATTGCGCAGTGGGAGTAGATAGAGAAAGATGGCGGAGAGATTAACTGGAAGTAGCGCGGAGGAAAGCCCGGAGCCACAACCATCCACATCCCGGAGGAGATATAAAGCCACCAACATGGCTTTTGAAGAGATGGTGGAGATGGTGTCCATATTGAGAAGGGAGGACTAAGGACCGTACACACGACCGAATATGCGTAAGGCCAAAATAATGTCCTCAGTTGTCACCGCTCTAGAAGCTAAATTTGGCACAAAACGGTCTAAAGAACAATTGAGGAAGCGGTGGTCTGACATCAAAAGTAGGGAGCCAGAACAATATTGGCGAATAAAGAAGCTGCTTAAAAAAAGTAAGTACTTGTTGTGTGTTCCTAGTGAGATACTTAACTTGCATGCTGATCCATATTTTTTTCGTTTATACAGCATCGTTCGTAAAGACCGTTCTTTGTAAAATACATATGATACTAAGAAAATGACGTTATTTTTTCGGCAAATGCGATGTTACAGGGTTGGACATACAATTAGGTCTTGATAATTTGTCGTATTCCCAAAATTTGGTGATGTAGTATAGATGTGTTTGAAAATATAATGCTTCTTCAAAAATGATTCAGTGTAATGTAAGGACAGGACACAGCAGCTGTTTCCACATCTGAACTCACGAGCACTAGTGTACTATGTGACCATAAAGAAATTTTTGAGGGGTAATACACATAGGAGATCATTGAGGTGTCTGCATCTGTGAAACTTGCATGAAAATGTGTATTTTTTATAATTGTTGTTCAGAGGGAATTTTCATCCTGTCTTCTAAATTTTTGTGGAGAAAATAAGGCAATTGTAAACAACTCATAATCAACGTTTCATATTAATTTTAAAAAGATAAAATATCACTGTGTTTTAACTATACATTTTGTTTAATTCTCATAGGGGAGAAAAGACTCAGACAACAGTCCAAGGATCCCAGGACCCCCCGAAGTCACCAGCCTGAAGCTGAAGATAGCCCAAGCCCCAGCCCAAGACCACGCCCACCCGACGAGCTGGAGGAAGGAGAGGTGGAGGAAGTGTGCGAGCTTTCAACCCCACCAAGTGAGTGACTGACACCCCAGCTTAAGGTAATCTATTTAGGCGTGCATATTTTAACCCTTTTTTTATCCACACATTTTAGGTGGGATTCTGGTTGTGGAAGGCCAAGTGGCAGAGCCATTCAGCACAGAGAGTGCACAAAGACTTATTGACCAGATAATGTTGTGGAATGGCCAAATAGATCGAATGCGTGACCAAATTGACAGCATGAAGATTCGGCTGGACACCATGCAACAGGAAATGAAGAACGTGATTGATGTTTTGGGCAAAATATAATAACGTTTTGCCTAAAAACATCAATCATGTTCTTCATTTCATTGTCAAGTTTGTTTTTTGTTACAATTTAGAAGTTTTTGCATTAAAAATAAACCAATTTGCAGATGCACTTGGTGTGTCATCATGTGCTATCTTCCATCAGGGGATATCCATGTACTTGTTTTGTGTTTGCAACCCCTTCATCCTAAAATTGTTAATTTGTGAGAGGAACAAAGGGATTGCACACACAAAACACGTACATTGGTCCCCCATGATGGGAGATAGCACATGTCGACGTGAACCTTTTTTAATACACAATTTTTAGCATCTGAAAATTTGTGCCTTTACAAGGGTGACATCACCAACACCGTTATTCACACATGTTGTAAGTTCTTTTTTTTTATGTATGTTTTTAAAAACACTGTTGTTAAGTGTAATTTTGTAAACAAGGTCTATTTTTTTAGAAATATGCCTTAAATAACCAAATATATATATATATATATATATTTTTTTTCACAAAAAAAAAATATATATATTTTCCAAAAAAAAAAAATGTTTTCCAAAAAAAAAAAAATTTAACAAAAAAATGCACCTTTCAATGTGCACACAGTAAAATGTTTTAACTACTACAATGTGTGTGGCTGATTATTTATCAATAAGATGTTTTGCTAATTTTTGTGTGGCTACAGTGACAAAGGGCCTTATTAAATAAAGGGAAATGCACTTGCCACTACTACAAGTGTACTAGGAGACAGACAAAACGGAATGCAAACAAGAATAAAAACAAGATATTTGAGCCAAAATGTATTTTCTTTATTTTTTTTAGAAATTAGAGCTCTTCTTGAATAGCAATGGCCCCCCGACCATTAAAATAATTGACATATCGGTCACGCACTTGACCTGCGGTTTGGGGGGCCAAGCCAATACGGCCAATTTCCAGGCCTGTGAGAGTTTGGTAAACTCCAAGTCCAGCCTCAGGCCCAACAGAGGTCATATATGTAGCGGAATGCCTTCTTAAAAAATTATGGAGTATGCAGCAAGCCAGTATGACATGATTTAGTTTATAGTCCGCCAGATTTATAGCCGAGAGGAACAAATGGAACCAGCCGGCCAGAATCCCAAAGGCATTCTCCACAACTCTTCTTCCTCTGGCCAGCCGGTAATTAAATACCCTCCTCTCAGGGGTGAGTGTCCTTTGGGGGAACGGCCTCATCAAGTGCTTGCTGAGAGCAAACGCTTCATCAGCGATAAAAACTGAGGGGAGTCCATCCACATTCTGGTCATCAGGTGGCAATCCCAGGCCACCAGTCTGGAGACGCTAGCACAGCTCGGTCTGTACAAAGACTCCTCCCCCACGTCCACAAACAGAAAGTCCAAATGTGCCGAGACCACCGCCATCAAAACTACACTATGGAACCCCTTATAGTTGTAGAAATAAGACCCCGAATGGGGTGGTGGCACAATGCAGACATGCTTCCTATCAATCGCCCCGACACAGTTGGGAAAGTCCCAACAGTCAGCGAACTGGGAGGCCACCATCTGCCATTCTTGTGTACTGGAAGGAAACTGTGGAGTGAAACCAAAAAAAAATAAGATAAGTACTTTTAAACATAACTTGGATATCAGATTACACAAAAACATTCTTGAACAACAGCAGTCGAACATTATTATTATGCTTTTTTGTTAGTTTATTTATAAAAAACATAAGGCCCACTTATAAGATTACTCACCCCTAGGGATGAGCTGAACACCCCCCTGTTCGGTTCGCACCAGAACATGGGAACAGGAAAAAAGTTTGTTCGAACACGCGAACACCGTTAAAGTCTATGGGACACGAACATGAATAATCAAAAGTGCTAATTTTAAAGGCTTATATGCAAGTTATTGTCATAAAAAGTGTTTGGGGACCTGGGTCCTGCCCCAGGGGACATGGCTCAATGCAAAAAAAGTTTTAAAAACTGATGTTTTTTCAGGAGCAGTGATTTTAATAATACTTAAAGTGAAACAATAAAAGTGTAATATTCCTTTAAATTTCATACCTGGGGGGTGTCTATAGTATGCCTGTAAAGGGGCGCATGTTTCCCGTGTTTAGAACAGTCTGACAGCAAAATGACATTTCAAAGGAAAAAAAGTCATTTAAAACTACTCGCGGCTAATAATGAATTGCCGGTCCGACCATACACATAAAAGTTCATTGATAAAAACAGCATGGGAATTCCCCACAGGGGAACCCCGAACCAAAATTAAGAAAAAAAATGATGTGGGGGTCCCCCTAAATTCAATACCAGGGCCTTCAGGTCTGGTATGGATTTTAAGGGGAACCCTGCGCCAAAATAAAAAAATGGCATGGGGTCCCCCCAAAAATCCATATCAGACCCTTATCCGAGCACACAACCTGGCAGGCTGCAGGAAAAGAGGGGGGATGAGAGAGTACCCCCCCTCCTGAACCGTACCAGGCCACATGCCCTTAACTTTGGGAGGGTGCTTTGGGGTAGCCCCCCAAAACACCTTGTCCCCATGTTGATGGAGACAAGGGCCTCATCCCCACAACCCTTGGCCGGTGGTTGTGGGGGTCTGCGGGAGAGGGGCTTATCGGAATCTGGAAGCCCCCTTTAACAAGGGGACCCCCAGATCCCAGCCCTCCCCCCTGTGTGAAATGGTAAGGGGGTACAAAAGTACACCGGAAGAAGAACCAGAAGAACCAGAAGACCCAGAAGAAGAAGGAGATGAAGGAAGAAACCGAAGGAAGATAGAAGATAGAAGAAAGAAGATAGATAATAGATGATAGAAGACGCATTTAAATAAAGGAATTGTCAAAAACTGTCTCTTGTCATTTTTAACATTTTTGACACTTTTTTTGTGAAATGGTAGGGGTACCTGAAGGGTCTGGTATAGATTTTGAGGGGGACCCAACGCCATTTTATTTTTAAATTTTGGCCGGGGTTCCCCTTAATATCCATACCAGACCTGAAGGGCCTGGTATGGAATTTAGGGGGACCCCACGTCATTTTTTTTTTTACATTTTGGCTCAGGGTTCCCCTGTGGGGAATTCCCATGCCGTTTTTATCAATTAACTTTTATGTGTATTGTCGGACCGGCAATTCATTATTAGCCGTGAGTAGTTTTAAATGATTTTTTTTCCTTTAAAATGTAATTTTGCTGTCAGACTGTTCTAAACACGGGAAACATGCACCCCTTTACAGGCATACTATAGACATCCCCCAGGTACGAAATTTAAAGGAATATCACACTTTTATTGTTTCACTTTAAGCATTATTAAAATCACTGCTCCTGAAAAAACGGCCGTTTTTAAAACTTTTTTTGCATTGATCCATGTCCCCTGGGGCAGGACCCAGGTCCCCAAACACTTTTTATGACAATACCATGCATATAAGCCTTTAAAATTAGCACTTTTGATTTCTCCCATAAACTTTTAAAGGGTGTTCCGTGGCTTTCGAATTTGCCGCGAACACCCCAAATTGTTCGCTGTTCGGCAAACTTGCGAACAGCTGATGTTCGAGTCGACATGAGTTCAACTCGAACTCGAAGCTCATCCCTACTTACTGCCCATGTAGCTCCCGTAGTCTGAGAAGAAAGGGCCGCCTCGCGGGATTGGAAATGGAAGATCTCCGGTATATTGCTGCTGATTTGTGTGTCAGTGCTCCGTGGTGATCTGGAGAGGGCGGAGGAATGATCGTGCTCGGGTTTCCCCATGTTTGCTGATTTTTTCTCTCTTTTTAGCTGGTAGAAGGACAGCGGAGTATTGGAGCTGGCAGTCTAAGCTGCCATCTTCTCCAGCTTTCAGGCCACGCCCCCAGAACATTTTTGATAGACAAATGTACATAAATAAAATATGAAAATGAGGTACTAAAACTTTTCAGATAAAAAACAAAAACGCTAGATTTAATATGACTGACATTTCAGTGGAGTGCAATCCATCTTTTCCAAGACTTCATCCTATACACACATTGGTTATATTATAGTAACTTTATTTTGCATGAAAAAGTTAAGTGTCTCTTTACCTTGGATATCTAAAAAATATAGAGAAAACTCTGTTTTCATTTCCACCTGAAACTGCGTGCCAGTTTTCTCTATATGTATATACATACAGTGCCTTGAAAAAGTATTCATACCCCTTGAAATTTTCCACATTTTGTCATGTTACAACCAAAAACTTAAATCTATTTTGTTGGAATTTTATGTGATAGGCCATCTCGAAACACCCAATACAAGAACAATATGCGACCAGTCTAAACTATGTGGCATGTTCTCCAATGCCAGGAGCATGACGGACAAGATGGGTGAACTAGAGATACTGTTGTACGAGGAGGATTTGGATTTTGTGGGAATTTCAGAGACCTGGTTCAACAGCTCTCATGATTGGCTGGCAAACATTCAAGGGTATACCCTTTACCGCAAGGATAGAGAGGGTAAAAAAGGGGTAGGGGTATGCCTATATATCAAGAATAATGTACAAGTGAATGTGAGAGATGACATCACTGAGGAAGCTAGGGAGGAGGTGGAATCCTTATGGGTAGAGCTCCAAAGGGATGAAGCTAAGGGGAAAATAATACTGGGAGGCCCCCTAACCTGAAGGAGGAAGTTGGATTAGCAGCAAGGATGGGAAGTGTTATTATAATGGGGGATTTTAATTATCCAGATATAGACTGGGCGGAGGGAACCGCACATTCATTTAAGGCTTGCCAGTTCCTTAATGTCTTGCAGGACAATTTTATGGGTCAGATGGTAGACGCACCAACTAGAAATAAAACATTACTGGATCTACTGATTACAAACAACACAGACCTGATCACAGATGTGGAAATATGGGGCAATTTAGGTAACAGTGATCACAGGTCAATTAGTTTCAGTATAAATCACACAAATAGGAAACATAAAGGGAATACAAAGACACTGAATTTCAAAAGAGCCAACTTCCCTAAACTACAAACCTTGCTAAAAGGCATAAATTGGGATAAAATATTAGGAACAAAGAATACGGAGGAGAGATGGGTTTGCTTTAAGAGCATATTAAATAAGGGCATTAGCCAATGTATCCCATTGGGTAATACATTTAAAACAGCGAACAAAAGGCCTGGATGGCTTAACTCCAATGTAAAAATGCATATAAAAGCAAAGGAGAAGGCCTTCAAAAAATACACATTTGAGGGATCATCACCAGCATTCAGACTTTATAAAGAATGCAACAAGAAATGTAAGGGTGCAATTAGGACGGCTAAGATAGAACACGAAAGACACATAGCGGAGGAAAGCAAAAAAAATACCAAGAAATTTTTTAAGTATGTAAACAGTAAAAAAGGGAGGACAGACCATATTGACCCCATAAAGAATGAGGAAGGACATCTGGTTACAAAGGATGGGGAGATGGCGAAGGTATTGAATGTATTCTTCTCCTCAGTCTTCACGAGTGAATCGGGGGGCTTCAGTAACCAAAACTGCAGTGTTTATCCTCACGACACAACACAGGAAGCACCTCCATGGTTAACAGAGGACAGAATTAAAATTAGACTTGAGAAACTTAACATTAATAAATCACCGGAACCAGATGGCTTGCATCCGAGGGTACTTAGGGAACTCAGTCAAGTGATTGCCAGACCGTTGTTCCTAATTTTTACAGACAGTCTACTGACTGGAATGGTACCAGCTGATTGGAGAAAAGCCAATGTAGAACTAATATTTAAAAAGGGCCCAGAATACATCCCTGGGAATTACAGACCAGTTAGCCTAACATCAATAGTATGTAAACTCTTGGAGGGGATGATAAGGGACTATATACAAGATTTTAGTGATAAGAACTGTATTATTAGCAGTAATCAGCATGGATTCATGAAGAATCGTTCTTGCCAAACCAGTCTACTAACCTTCTATGAGGAGGTGAGTTGCCATCTAGATAAAGGAAGGCCCGTAGATGCAGTTCCCCATAAACGTTTACTGTACAAAATAAGGTCCGTTGGCATGGACCATAGGGTGAGTACATGGATTCAAAATTGGCTACAAGGGCGAGTTCAGAGGGTGGTGATAAATGGGGAGTACTTAGAATGGTCAGGGGTGGGTAGTGGGGTTCCCCAGGGTTCTGTGCTGGGACCAATCCTATTTAATATGTTCATAAACGACCTGGAGGATGGGATAAACAGTTCAATCTCTGTATTTGCAGATGATACTAAGATAAGCAGGGCAATAACTTCTCTGCAGGATGTGGAAACCTTGCAAAAAGAACTGAACAAATGAATGGGGTGGTCAACTACATGGCAAATGAGGTTCAATGTAGAAAAATGTAAAATAATGCATTTGGGTGGAAAAAATATGAATGCAATCTATACACTGGGGGGGAGAACCTCTGGGGGAATCTAGGATGGAAAAGGACCTGGGGGTCCTAGTAGATGATAGGCTCAGCAATGGCATGCAATGCCAAGCTGCTGCTAATAAAGCAAACAGAATATTGGCATGCATTAAAAGGGGGATCAACGCAAGAGATAAAATGATAATTCTCCCACTCTACAAGGCTCTGGTCCGGCCGCACCTGGAGTATGCTGTCCAGTTCTGGGCACCAGTCCTCAGGAAGGATGTACTGGAAATGGAGCAAGTACAAAGAAGGGCAACAAAGCTAATAAAGAGTCTGGAGGATCTTAGTTATGAGGAAAGGTTGTGAGCACTGAACTTATTCTCTCCGGAGAAGAGACGCTTGAGAGGGGATATGATTTCAATATACAAATACCATACTGGTGACCCTACAATAGAAATAAAACTTTTTCGCAGAAGAGAGTTTAACAAGACTCGCGGCCACTCATTAAAATTAGAAGAAAAGAGGTTTAACCTTAAACTACGTAGAGGGTTCTTTACTGTAAGAGCGGCAAGGATGTGGAATTAACCTTCCACAGGCGGTGGTCTCAGTGGGGAGCATCAATAGCTTCAAGAACTTATTAGATAAGCACCTGAATGACCGCAACATAGAGGGATATATAATGTAATACGGGTACATAATCACACACATAGGTTGGACTTGATGGACTTGTGTCTTTTTTCAACCTCACCTACTATGTAACTATGTAACTATGTATGTAACTATGTAACGCAAAGTGGCACATAATTATGAAGTGGAAGGAAAATGATAAATGGTTTTCAAATTTTTTTACAAATAAATATGTAAAAAATGTGGTGTGCTTTGTATTCCCCCCCCTCCCCCGAGTCAATACTTTGTAGAACCACCTTTCGCTGCAATTACAGCTGCAAGTCTGTTTGGGGATGTCTCTAACAGCTAGAGATTGACATTTTTGCCCATTCTTCTTTGAAAAATAGCTCAAGCTCTGTCAGATTGGATGGAGATTGGATGGAGAGCGTCTGTGAACAGCAATTATTAAGTCTTGCCACAGATTCTCAATTGGATTTAGGTTTGGACTTTGACTGGGCCATTCTAACACAGGAATAGCTTTGATCTTAACCATTCCATTGTAGCTCCGGCTGTAGGTTTAGAATTGTTGTCCTGCTGGAAGGGAAACCTCTGCCCCAGTCCAGGGGCGGATCCAGGGGGGGGGGGCAACAGGGCAATTGCCCCCCCCGAAGCACACACTCACTGACACTCTGAATGTTATTGTATATATCCTGCCGCAGCGCCGCTCCGGCCGCTGTGCCGGGCCGAGTCTCTCTCTCTCTCTCATGAGAGAGACTCGCGTGTGGTACGGGCGGCGGCGGTCAATAACACTGAAGGAAGGAGGTGGGTGGAGCCTCTTCCCCCTGCACTCGTTGCTAGATGCCAGGCGGCCCTGGCGTTAGCAACGAGTGACGTCATCAGCGTCAGTCACACTCTCAGCCGAGCCGACCGGCGGCCGGTGTGAGTGTGACTGTGACACAGCCTGGAGCGGCGCCTCCAGGCTCCTACATTACATAAGGCAGACTGAGCAGAGTGAGTCTCAGAGAAAGCAGACAGCAGCCTAACTCAGTGAGTGTGGCTTAGTCTGTCTGTGACACAGGCAGCCTGGAGCGGCGCCTCCGAGGAGTCTCTAACAACAAGTCAAGTGCACTGCAGCAGCAGCACACAGCACACTGGCAGGCAACGTGGCAATCCGCAAGGTGTGGCAGGTGACGTGGCAAGTGCAATCTGCAAGGTGTGGCAGGTGAGGTGGCAAGTGGCAGTCCGCAAGGTGTGGCAGGTGACGTGGCAAGTGGCAATCTGCAAGGTGTGGCAGGTGACGTGGCAAGTGCAATCCGCAAGGTGTGGCAGGTGAAGTGGCAATCCGCAACGTGTGGCAGGTGAAGTGGCAAGTGGCAATCCGCAAGGTGTGGCAGGTGACGTGGCAGGCAAGCGACAATCCGCAAGGTGTGGCAGGCAACGTGGCAAGTGGCAATCCGCAAGGTGTGGCAGGTGATGTGGCAAGTGGCAATCCGCAAGGTGTGGCAGGTGACGTGGCAAGTGGCAATCTGCATCTGGTGGCAGGCAAGTGACAATCCGCAACGTGTAGCAGGTAACGTGGCAAGTGACACACTCAGGTCTCCCACTGATTCTGCATTATGGTGAGTTGAACTATTTCATTTTATATTACAATGTAATTATAGAAAAAATGCGCTTCAATCATCCTGACACTGGTGCCGGGATGATTGAAGCGCAAACACCAGCCGTTTCCCCGATAAATTGCCCACAATGAAAACGCATTTTCTGGCAGTGCCCCTCCCGAGACTAGACTCTGGATCCGCCCCTGCCCCAGTCTCAAGTCTTTTGCAGACTCTGTAACAGGTTTTCTTCTAAGATCGCCCTGTATTTGGCGCCATCCATCTTCCTATCAACTCTGACCAGCTTCTCTGTCCCTGCTGAAGAAAAGCATTCCCACAACATGATTCTGCCACCACTATCTTTCACGGCGGGGATGGTGTGTTCAGGGTGATGTGCAGTGTTAGTTTTTTGCCCCACATAGCATTTTGCGTTTAGACCAAAATTTTTGCTTTGTCCCCCACATGGCTTCTTGCCAACTACAAACAGGACTTCTTATGGCTTTCTTTCAACAATGGCTTTCTTCTTGACACTCTTCCATAAAGGCCAGATTTGTGGAGTGCACAACTAATAGTTGTCCTGTGGACAGATTCTCCCACCTGAGCTGTTGATCTCTGCAGCTCCTCCAGAATTACCATGGGCCTCTTGGCTACTTCTCTGATTAATGCTCTCCTTGCCTGTCAGTTTATGTGGACTGCCATGTCTTGGTAGGTTTGCAGTTGTGTCATACTCTTTCCATTTTCAGATGATGGATTAAACAGTGCTCCATGAGATGTTCAAAGATTGGGATTTTTTTATAACCTAACCCTGCTTTAAACTTCTGCACAACTTTATCCCTGACCAGTCTGGGGTGTTCTTTGAACTTCGTGATGCTGTTTGTTCACTAAGGTTCTCTAACAAACCTCTGAGGGCTTCACAGAACAGCTGTATTTATACTGAGATTAAATTACACACAGGTAGACTCTATTTACCAATTAGGTGACTTCTGAAGGCAATTGGTTCCACCAGATTTTAGTTAGGGACATCATAGCAAAGGGGGCTGAATACAAACGCCTGCCACACTTTTCACATATTTATTTGTAAACATTTTGAAAACCATTTATCATTTTTCTTTCCAATTCACAATTATGTGCCATTTTGTGTTCATCATTAAGGCCCTGGACATACATATTTCTGTGTCTGCCCAATTTTGCTGGTTAGTAATTAAATGGGAAGGGATCTACTCTGGGTTCATAATGCAACCTTTAGCATTATATGTTAATTTACGTCAACAAGGCTTTGTCTACCAAATGCCATAATATCTAAAGCATTCGAATATGATATTATAGATTTTTCGGGTACTAGGTCCTGTTTCTCCAGCTGAATTCTTGCAAATCTAGTAGTCAATAGTCTATATACAGTAATATTTAAAATACAAATAGGGCAACACTTAAATGAGTCAATTATTAGTAAACATAAATAGAAACATGAATAATAACTAATATAAGCTATCAAAAATATCAGTGTCTAAAATTAATGAGTGACTCCAAATAGGAGAAATACACAACTAAAAAAAGTCCAAATAGGGAGGATTCAACTAGTTAGTTGTAATTATAGACCCACATGCCGTGATGGAAGTTAGAAATTACAGGATAGCCAAGGTGTCACCAACCACACTCATGCTAAGCTTACTGGAACATTTGTGACCCCATTATAAGAGTAGTCTGTATGTGCTTTATTTACAATAACAAAGCCAGCATCAATGGTTATGGAACAATCCTCTCAGAAGATCTCCAGGTATTAAATCCATAGGGAATACTGCCCACGGTAGCTTCAGTATCTAGTAGTGGAATCGCTACACTCCAGACCCCTATACTGGGTTAGGAAACATGGTGAGGAACATAGAATAAAAGGATACTGTACATAGTGTAATAATGTAAGATCAAACAAATTTATGATTAAAAATACACTCATTTTGGATACATTGTGTAAAAGCATGTAAAACACCTGAGAAATTAGCTTCCTCCAGAGACAAAAATGGCAGACAATCTGCTTCGCATGCATTGTAGTGTGCGTGCGTGGCTCCACCCCATGCATTTTGTCACATATGAACTAAAGTAAAAAACGTAGCGCTAAAATAAAACAGAAACAAAATGTAAACATATTAAATGGAATTCGGTGACCAGTGGATAGTGCCCACTGGAACATAAAAAAAAAACAAACAACCAGATTAAATGTGAATAAAGTTCAATAACTCATGAATGTTATCTACTAAGACATGAGTATGGATAAGTGAAATAGTAGAGTCCCGTAATGCAATAAATGTGAAATCCAGTATGAGTGAAAAATCTTCTAGTATGTGATTCATCAACATGGAAATCTTGAGATGGAAATAGATGAAATACACTTACCAGAACAGGTGGATTCGAATGTCAGTGACACCGAATCAAACAGGCTTAGAGATCAAAAAAGGATGGCTATCCTGGAGGGAGATGGAATCTCCTTTTCGCTCGACCAGCCGCAATGATGACCATCGATCAAAGGGAACTGTGTAGGAAAGATGGAGATATCCAAATCACATATCAGGTCCCAGGGGTATGGGCAGAGAAAAAATTGGAGTGCGCCAATAGTGCGGATCAAAAGATACATTTATTGGACCAAACCAATATATAAAACAAATAAAAGTGTGATCACATGGAGTAAAATCAAGTGTAGGGAATAGTGTACCTTTGATGACGTGTTTCGTCCAATTGGACTTCTACAGGGGCATCAAACTGTTCTCCTACACTGCTAATATATATATATATATATATATATATATATATATATATATATATATATATATATATATATATATATATATATATATATATATACACAAATAATACAGCCAATCAGAATCAATGAATCAGTCACAAGGTGGTTTGGCTGGTGATAGGGCAGAGAGGGGTCAGCTGATAATAAACATGCAAATCGGGAGTCATAGTGACCAATAAGGAAAAGGCCAGAAAATCCCAACCAATAGCCCACTAGCTAATAAGGATCATGTGGCAATAAATCCTACATTTGCAGCAAACACCGCTTGTAAAAAGCCCACAAAAACAGGGTGTTTATTGCTGTTGTGGGCCTCTCTTCCCAATCAGACATCCAAAAGTCAGACATGTGCATGGTGTAATGATGCGCCGTGCACGGATGTAAATAAAAAACACGTGACCCCGCTGCTCAGCTGTGGCCACGTGACTGAAGACGTCAGCGGTGCAGGGAGATGTGCGGCGTAATGACGCGCCTCGCAGAGACAATAGTAAAAGACACGTGACCGCCTTGTCAGACAGCGGTCATGTGATCTAAGAGACGCCAATGACGTGCCTCCGCAGGATGGCCTAGCATGTGCAATGCGCCAGGAATGTCCTTCTCAGAGGCACATATCTGCGTTACAAGCACTGACTGGGCGACACCCGAAAACAGCCACCAATAAATCACAGCTCCTGTGTACCGGTGTCACCTAAGCAAATCCCGCATGCATGGCGGTATGTCTAAAAAGAAGTAGACATAGCCACATGAATTATGTCTTATCATCTGATTCTGTTCTGGTGCAGACCACTATCCCCCCCAGCCTCCCACCCGCAGCAGCGGCCCCCAATGGGCAGAGTCAAACGAAAGCACCCAGGTAAATGGTGATGTATGCAGTGGATGGGTCCCTGTCTTTCTGCTAAGCAGGAAGACGGATCTGTGTGTTGTCCCAGTGAGCCCTTCCCCCATACAGTTAGAACACATGGTGAGGGAACACAGTTAACTTCTTGATTTCCCCTGATGTTAACCCCTTCCCTGCCAGTGTCATTAGTACAATAACAGTGCATATTTTTAGCACTGATTACTGTAGTAATGCCACTGGTTCTCAAAAAAGTGTCAAAAATGTCCATTGGTGTCCGATCTGTCCGTCGCAATGTCAAAGTCCCAATAAAAATCACTGATCTCTGCCATTAGTAGAAAATAAATAAATAATAAAAATGCCATAAATCTATCCCCTATTTTGTACACATGGTCATTTTTTGCACAGACCAATTTATATATGCTTTTTAATGTTTTATAGCAGAAAGTAAAAATTATTATTTTTCTTTTCAAAATTGATGCTTTTTTTGTTTATAGCATAAAAAATAAAAACCACAGAGATGATCAAATACCACCAAAAGAAGGCTATATTTGTGGGAAAAAAGGACATCAATTTTGTTTTGGTACAGCGTCTCACGACCGCGCAAGTGTCAGGTAAAACGACACAAAAAATGGCCTGGTCATTAAGGGGTTAAATCCTTCCGGGGCTGAAGTGGTTAAAGAGCAACAATAAAGATAGATATGTATTTAAATATAGCACTTGAGGGGGTCCCCTTAGTCTGCCTATACAGTGGTGCACCTGTATCATGTATAGAAACTACTGCAGCAAAACTGACATTTATAAGGAAAAAAAATGAATGAAATGACATTTACTGTAGATTGCCAGCAATACAATACCATTGCCAGCAATAGAAAAATCCAAAATCCATACCAGACCCTTATCTGAGCATGCAGGCAAGCAGGTCAGGAAAGGGGGGAGGGAGCAAGCATATCTAAACTGTACTCAGAATCACCCCTTTATCAGTTTAATGAGGTTAATTAGCTAAAAGCAAATAGACAGTTCACTTGCCAAAGTATGAGCCTATCGCTTGTCAGCCTCCACAGTTTTCCAGCTCTCACAGCCATGATCTCTCTGTTTTCCAGGCTTTTGAGCACTAACTGTCCCAGAGGATTCTAAATTACAAAGGGAGAGGTGTAAAACACGAACTAGACAGTGGATCAGAGATTATTATTATTATTATTATTATTATACAGGATTTATATAGCGCCAACAGTTTGCGCAGCGCTTTACAACATGGGGCAGACAGTACACTTACAATACAAATCAATACAGGAGGGATCAGAGGGCCCTGCTCGTTAGAGCTTACAATAGAGATCTCTAAAAGTGTGCGAGAGGAGCATAGGAAATGTCTAAATTCTGAACAGAACTTTTCCAGGCTCCCTCTAGAACCCTCTGCTTCTATGTATGTATGTATATATATATATATATATATATATATATAATGTGTATTGTCATCGAAAATTCTGTTTGTGACTAGGGA
The DNA here is from genome assembly GCA_037952925.1 of Lithobates clamitans. NCBI lineage: Eukaryota > Metazoa > Chordata > Amphibia > Anura > Ranidae > Lithobates > Lithobates clamitans. Next base: position 1,749,846 of record JBBGZY010000429.1, read on the forward strand.
TGAGCTTTGAGTTCAAGTCGAACTCATGTTCGACTCAAACATCGGCTGTTCGCAAGTTCGCCGAACAGCGCACAATATGGGGTGTTCGCGTAAAATTCGAAAGTCGCGAAACACCCTTTAAAAGTCTATGTGAGAAATCAAAAGTGCTAATTTTAAAGGCTTATATGCATGGTATTGTCATAAAAAGTGTTTGGGGACCTGGGTCCTGCCCCAGGGGACATGGATCAATGCAAAAAAAGTTTTAAAAACGGCCGTTTTTTCAGGAGCAGTGATTTTAATAATGCTTAAAGTGAAACAATAAAAGTGTAATATTCCTTTAGATTTCGTACCTGGGGGGTGTCTATAGTATGCCTGTAAAGGGGCACATGTTTCCTGTGTTTAGAACAGTCTGACGGCAAATTGACATTTCAAAGGAAAAAAAGTCATTTAAAACTACTCACGGCTAATAATGAATTGTCGGTCCGACAATACACATAACAGTTCATTGATAAAAACGGCATGGGAATTCCCTACTGGGGAACCTCGAACCAAAATGTAAAAAAAAATGACGTGGTGATCCCCCTAAATTCCATAACAGGCCCTTCAGGTCTAGTATGGATATTAAGGGGAACCCTGGCCAAAAAAAAAAAAATGGCATGGGGTCCCCCTCAAAATCTATACTAGACCCTTCAGGTCTGGTATGGATTTTTTAGGGAAACCCCGCACCAAAATGTAAAAAAAATGGCGTGGGGTCCCCCCAAAAATCCATACCAGACCCTTATCCGAGCACACAACCTGGCAGGCCGCAGGAAAGAGGGGGGATGAGAGAGCGGCCCCCCTACTGAACTATATGAGGCCACATGCCCTCAACATTGGGAGGGTGCTTTGGGGTATCCCCCCCAAAACACCTTGTCCCCATGTTGATGGGGACAAGGGCCTCATAACCACAACCCTTGCCCGGTGGTTGTGGGGGTCTGCGGGCGGGGGACTTATCGGAATCTGGAAGCCCCCTTTAACAAGGGGACCCCAAGATCCTGGCCCTCCCCCCTGTGTGAAATGGTAAGGGGGTACAAAATTACCCCTACCATTTCACAAAAAAAGTGTCAAAAATGTTAAAAATGACAAGAGACAGTTTTTGACAATTCCTTCATTTAAATGCTTCTTCTATCTTCTATCTTCTTTCTTCTATCTGCTATCTTCCTTCGGTTTCTTCCTCCATCTTCTTCTTCTTCTGTTTCTTCTGGTTCTTCCTCCGGTGTTCTCATCTGGCATCTTCCTCCGCGGCGTCATCTTCCTTTTGTCTTCTGGGCCAATCCGCATCCAGCATGATGGGAGGCTCCCGCTGTGTGACACTTCTCTTCTTCTGACGGTTCTTAAATAACGGAGGATGGGGCTACCCGGTGACCCCGCCCCCCCTCTGACGCACGGTGACTTCCCTGTCTGCCCCCCTCTGACGTCGCAGGCAATGCCCCAGGGAAGTCCCCGTCAAGTCCCCGTGCGTCAGAGGGGGGCGGGGTCACCGGGTGGCCGTCAGAAGAGGAGAAGCATCACACAGCGGGAACCTCCCATCATGCTGGATGCAGAGTGGCCCAGAAAACAAAGCGAAGAAGACACAGTGGAGGAAGATGCCGGACTAGAACACCGGTGGAAGAACCAGAAGAACCAGAAGAAGAAGAAGAAGAAGATGGAGGAAGAAACCGAAGGAAGATAGAAGATAGAAGAAAGAAGATAGAAGATAGAAGAAGCATTTAAATAAAGGAATTGTCAAAAACTGTCTCTTGTCATTTTTAACATCTTTGACACTTTTTTTGTGAAATGGTAGGGGTACCCCCTTACCATTTCACACAGGGAGAGGGCCGGGATCTGGGGGTCCCCTTGTTAAAGGGGGCTTCCAGATTCCGATAAGCCCCCCACCCGCAGACAGCCACAACCACCGGGCAAGGGTTGTGGGGATGAGGCCCTTGTCCCCATCAACATGGGGACAAGGTGTTTTGGGGGCTACCCCAAAGCACCCTCCCAATGTTGGGGGCATGTGGCCTGGTACGGTTCAGGAGGGGGGGCGCTCTCTAGTCCCCCCTCTTTTCCTGCAGCCTGCCAGGTTGCGTGCTTGGATAAGGGTCTGGTATGGATTTTTGGGGGGATCCCACGCCATTTTTTTAAAAATTTTGGCACGGGGTTCCCCTTAAATTCCATACCAGACCTGAAGGGCCTGGTATGGAATTTAGGGGGACCCCCATGTCATTTTTTTTAAAATTTTGGTTCAGGGTTCCCCTGTGGGGAATTCCTATGCCGTTTTTATCAATGAACTTTTATGTGTATTGTCGGACCGGCAATTCATTATTAGCCGCAAGTAGTTTTAACCACTTCAGCCCCGGAAGGATTTACCCCCTTCCTGACCAGAGCACTTTTTACAATTTGGCACTGCGTCGCTTTAACTGCTAATTGCGCGGTCATGCAATGCTGTACCTAAATGAAATTTGCGTCCTTTTCTTCCCACAAATAGAGCTTTCTTTTGATGTTATTTGATCACCTCTGCAGTTTTTATTTTTTGCGCTATAAACGGAAAAAGACCAAGAATTTAAAAAAAAAATCCAATATACTCAATTTTAGTCATACATTTAGGCCAAAATGTATTCGGCCACATGTCTTTGGTAAAAAAAAATGTCAATAAGCGTATATTTATTGGTTTGCACAAAAGTTATAGCGTCTACAAACTAGGGTACATTTTCTGTAATTTACACAGCTTTTATTTATGACTGCTTATGTCATTTCTTGAGGTGCTAAAATGGCAGGGCAGTACAACCCCCCCCAAATGACCCCATTTTGGAAAGTAGACACCCCAAGGAAATTGCTAAGAGGCATGTTGAGCCCATTGAATATTAATTGTTTTTGTCCCAAGTGATTGAATAATGAGAGATAAAAAAAAATTACAAAAAGTTTTCACTAAATGATATATTGCTCAAACAGGCCATGGGCATATGTGGAATTGCACCCCAAAATACATTCAGCTGCTTCTCCTGAGTACGGGGATACCACATGTGTGGGACTTTTTGGGAGCCTAACCACGTATGGGGCCCTGAAAGCCAATCACCACCTTCAGGATTTCTAAGGGCGTAAATTTTTGATTTCACTCCTCACTACCTATCACAGTTTTGAAGGCCATAAAATGCCCAGATGGCACAAAACCCCCCAAATGACCCCATTTTGGAAAGTAGACACCCCAAGCTATTTGCTGAGAGGCATGTTGAGTCCATGGAGTATTTTATATTTTGACACAAGTTGCGGGAATGTGACACATTTTTTTTTTTTTGCACAAATTTGTCACTAAATGATACATTTCTCACACAGGCCATGGGCATATGTGGAATTGCACCCCAAAATACATTTAGCTGCTTCTCCTGAGTATGGGGATACCACATGTGTGGGACTTTTTGGGAGCCTAACCGCGTACGGAGCCCCGAAAACCAATCACCGCCTTCAGGATTTCTAAGGGTGTAAATTTTTGATTTCACTCTTCACTGCCTATCACAGTTCCGGAGGCCATGGAATGCCCAGGTGGCACAAACCCCCCCCCAAATGACCCCATTTTTGAAAGTAGACACCCCCAAGCTATTTGCTGAGAGGCATGGTGAGTATTTTGCAGCTCTCATTTGTTTTTGAAAATGAAGAAAGACAAGAAAAAAAATGTTTTTTTTTCTTTTTTCAATTTTCAAAACTTTGTGACAAAAAGTGAGGTCTGCAAAATACTTACTATACCTCTCAGCAAATAGCTTGGGGTGTCTACTTTCCAAAATAGGGTCATTTGGGGGGGTTTGTGCCACCTGGGTATTCCATGGCCTCCGAAACTGTGATAGGCAGTGAAGAGTGAAATCAAAAATTTACGCCCTTAGTAAGCCTGAAGGCGGTGCTTGGTTTTCGGGGTCCCGTGCGCGGCTAGGCTCCCAAAAAGTCTCACACATGTGGTATCCTCGTACTCAGGAGAAGCAACAGAATGTATTTTGGGGTGTAATTTCACATATTACCATGGCATGTTTGAGCAATATATCATTTAGTGACAACTTTGTGCAAAAAAAAAAAAATTGTCTTTTTCCCGCAACTTGTGTCACAATATAAAATATTCCATGGACTCAACATGCCTCTCAGCAAATAGCTTGGGGTGTCTACTTTCCAAAATGGGGTCATTTGGGGGGGGGGCGTTTGAGCTGTCCTGGCATTTTATGCACAACATTTAGAAGCTTATGTCACACATTACCCACTCTTCTAACCACTTGAAGACAAAGCCCTTTCTGACACTTTTTGTTTACATGAAAAAAAATTTTTTTTTGCAAGAAAATTGCTTTGAACCCCCAAACATTATATATTTTTTTAAAGCAAATGCCCTACAGATTAAAATGGTGGGTGTTTCATTTTTTTTTTTAACAGTATTTGCGCTGCGATTTTTCAAACACATTTTTTAGGGAAAAAACACACTTTTTTAAATTTGAATGCACTAAAACACACTATATTGCCCAAATGTTTGATGAAATAAAAAAAATGATCTTAGGCCAAGTACATGAATGCCAAACATGATATGCTTTAAAATTGCACACAAACGTGCAGTGGCAACAAAATAAATACATTTTAAAAGCCTTTAAAAGCCTTTACAGGTTACCACTTTAGATTTACAGAGGAGGTCTACTGCTAAGATTACTACCCTCGATCTGTCCTTCGCGGTGATACCTCACATGCATGGTGCAATTGCTGTTTACATTTGACGCCAGACCGACGCTTGCGTTCGCCTTAGCGCAAGAGCAGGGGGGGACAGGGGTGCTTTTTTTTTTTTTTTATTGTTTTTTTTGCTTTTTTATCTTATTTTTAAACTGTTCCTTTAATTTTTTTTTATCATTTTTATTGTTATCTCAGGGAATGTAAATATGATAGCAATAGGTAGTGACAGGTACTCTTTTTTGAAAAAATTGTGGTCTATTAGACCCTAGATCTCTCCTCTGCCCTCAAAGCATCTGACCACACCAAAATTAGTGTGATAAAATGCTTTCCCAATTTCCCAATGGCGCTGTTTACATCCGGCGAAATCTAAGTCATGAAATGCTCGTAGCTTCCGGTTTCTTAGGCCATAGAGATGTTTGGAGCCACCCTGGTCTCTGATCAGCTCTATGGTCAGCTGGCTGAATCACTGGCTGCATTCTCAGGTTCCCTGTTGAGACAGGAGAGCCAGAGAAAAACACGGAAGATGGTGGGGGGGCATTCCCTCCCACTGCTTGTAAAAGCAGTCTAGAGGCTAATTAGCCACTAAGATTGCTTTTACATGAAAGCTGACCGCTGGCTGAAGAGAATGATACCAAGATTATACCTAAACCTGCAGGCATCATTCTGGTATAACCACTCAAAGTCGTGAATTGCGTACCTGAAGACAAAAAAATGGTTAACAATAAAACACAGCAAACGGTAAAGTATAAAAAATTGCATACCTGAAAAGCAATCATGATAAAACATAATAACAATAAAACATTGCAGAATAGAATACAGTAAAAAAGAGCAGAACAATAGAGAGAGAAGAGAGAGAGAGAACAATGAAACGACAACTATTTTTTTTTATCTTATATATTTTTTTGTGTTTTTTTTTTTATTACACTTTTTTTTTAACTGTAACTTTTATATCTGTAACCGGTTCCAGGTTCGGGTCTCTCAAAATGAGATGGCATCTTGGGAGACCCTGTGAAAGTGTGTCTAGTCTGTGTAATGCTGTACACTACGCTAATACTCAACTAGTGTATGGTAGCGTTCAAAACATTCACCAATGCAAAGACCAGGATTATCAGGACAGGAGGGACAATAATAGCAGGTGTCACGCCTATATACGCGTTTGCTGCAGAGACGACATCTTTTTTGGGGAGGTTCGTTGGGTAGGGGTACTCGGGAGGACATAAAAATGCCTCTCATGCAGCCGACTGCATTTGGTTGGGGATGTGAATGAGGGAAGTATGGGTGCTGCAGAAGTGGTGGGTTCCCAATTAGGATTGGTGAATGCAGCAGGAAGGGCACTATGAGCACGACGGGCCTGTTTGTCTTCTTCTTGGTGGCAGTGGGATACTACTTGTGCTTGCCACCTCACCAGCTTGAACTGCATTTATGGGACTCGCCACGTCACCAAGTGTTACTGCAGTGCTAGTTTGACTACGACCGGGGTGTACTAGGCCGCTGGTGCTTGCCACTTCACCAAAATGCTACCAAAAAAAAAACTGTTAGCGATCACAGGGATCAGACCTGACTCTGCGAATGCTGCAGTTATGCATTTAGTGTTTTGTAAGTGACAGTGATCAATCGATACTGCACTTGGGTGGGCTGGGCCAGGCGGAGGGGCAAAACGCAGGTGCTAGCAGGTATCTGGGATGATCCCGCTAACACTGCATTTTTGGGAACCCTAAACTGCTGGAGACGCTAGTATAGATCTGATCGGATCAGATATTGATCCATTCAGATACTATACCACTAAGGGAGGTTTAAGGTGTGTGCGTGGGTGTTAGTAGTACTGGCAATAACCTGACGCTGCCTGGGGCTGGTGCTTGCCAGTTCACCAAAATGCCACCAAAAAAACTGTTAGCGATCGCAGGGATCAGGCCTGACTCTGCGAATGCTGCAGTTATGCGTTTAGTGTTTTGTAAGTGACATTGATCGATCGATACTGCACTTGAGTGGGCTGGGCTGGGCTGGGTCCGGGCGGAGGGGTAAAACGCAGGTGCTAGCAGGTATCTGGGCTGATCCCGCTAACACTGCATTTTTGGGAAACCTAAACTGCTGGGGACGCTAGTATAGATCTGATCGGATCAGATATTGATCCGTTCAGATACTATACCACTAAGGGATGCATATGCTGCGTGCGTGGGTGTTAGCACTACTGGCGCTAATCTGACGCTGCCTGGGGCGACACATATCACCGCCGGGCGATCAGGGGGCTAAACCTTTATTCGGTAATAAACGGCGGGTGCCCTAACACTATAAAAAATAAACTAACAAACCAGCGTCACCCGTAACAGTTATACGGTGATCACTGGTGAAAGGGTTAACTAGGGGGCAATCAAGGGGTTAAAACATTTATTAGATAGTATATGGGGGTCCCTGTCGCTATAAAATGCTGACGGCAAACCTAAATATTTACCTCCCTAACTAGCGTCACCAGTGACACTAATACAGCGATCAGAAAAATGATCGCTTACTGACACTGGCGACGAGGGGTGATCAAGGGGTTAAAACTATATTAGGTGGGGTTAAGGGGTTATCCTAGAACTAAAGGGGGCTAATACTAACTGCCCTACCACACTAACTGTCGCAAACTGACACCAATGCAGTAATCAGAAAAATAAATAAATAAATAAAAAACTGCTTGGTGTCAGTGTGACAGGGGGGGGTGATTGGGGGTGTATTGTGTGCCTGGCATGTTCTACTGAGTGTGTATGTGTTGTGCACTCACATTGAAGTCTTCTCTCCTCGGCGCCGGAACGGAAAATACCGAGCCAAGGAGAGATGACATAATTTCCTCTGCTGCTGTTTAGCATACAGCAGCAGAGGAAGAATCTGATTGGCTGGGAGCGATCGCAAGGGGGGGGCCACAAATGGATGGTCTCCCCCTCACCTCTCATCGCTCCCAGACAGAAGCCGACCGCCTCGGGCACCGGGGGGGTCCAATCGGACCCCTCGCCCGCGGGAGGCAGATCACTTACAGGTACGTGATTCTGCCTGCCCGTGCCATTCTGCCACAGTATATCTGCGTGAGGCGGTCGGCAAGTGGTTAAATGACTTTTTTTTCCTTTGAAATGTCATTTTGCTGTCAGACTGTTCTAAACACGGGAAACATACGCTCCTTTACAGGCATACTATAGACACCCCCTATGTATGAAATTTAAAGGACTATTACACTTTTCTTGTTTCACTTTAAGCATTATTAAAATCACTGCTCCTGAAAAAAGAGCTGTTTTTAAAAATTTTTTTGCATTGATCCATGTCCCCTGGGGCAGGACCCAAGTCCCCAAACACTTTTTATGACAATAACTTGCATATAAGCCTTTAAAATTAGCACTTTTGATTATTCATGTTCGTGTCCCATAGACTTTAACAGTGTTCGCGTGCTCAAACAAATTTTTTGCCTGTTCGCATGTTCTGGTGCGAACCGAACAGGGGGGTGTTTGGCTCATCCCTAGTTATGACTCCTTAAATAAAAGTTAACACTGCAATTGTGGGAACAGACTCACAGGACGCAATCACTGTGTTTAAAATGTCGGTTCTGACAAAATTTATTATTACATGTTATTTTATACATAGATATGAAAGGGGTGGTGTGAGATGTTATTAAAAACTAACAAATAGAAATATGTAATTAAAAGTTAGCGAATAGAACAATTGTAAAAGTAAAATCTTGAGAGGGGATGGGGTGAGTAAAGATAGAGAGAGCTTCTAGCAGAAGTTGTGTCTGTGTTTTAAATGAAGGTTACAGAACACACTTCAACAGTGTAAACAAGATGGAGTCTCTTGCGCTTAAATGAACAATACAGTGAAAGTCAATGTAATTTCCCACCTTTTGTTTATTTGACATCATTCTTCTCACCACATGACGTCAGAGGAAGGCAGGGTCACCTATTTATGTCACCAAATGACCCTGCCCTCAGCTATATAACAGCTGTTCAGATCGTCGGCGGCGTGAGATGGACCTTTTTATTTTTTTATCTTTTGATAAGGACTTGTCCCTAAGTGTCTCCTGTTTTTTTTACTATTTTTGACACTTGTTTTGTGAAATGGTAGGGGTACAATGTACCTATTACCAATTCACATAGGGGGAAGCCAGAATTTGGGGGTCCCCTTGTTAAAGGGGGCTCCCAGATTCTGATAAGCCCCCCGCCCGCATACCCCCGAGCAAGGGTTGTGGGGATGAGGCCCTTGTCCCCATCAATATGGGGACAAGGTGCTTTGGGGGGCTACTCCAAAGCACCCTCCCCATGTTGAATGCATGTGGCCTGGTACGGTTCAGGAGGGGGGGCGCTCTCTCATCCCCCCTCTTTTCCCTCAGATAAGGGTCTGGTATAAATTTTGGGGGGACCCCTACGCCATTGTTTTTTTTTTATTTGGCGCAGGGTTCTCCTTAATTTCCATACCAGACCTAAAGGGCCTGGTAATGGACTGGGGGGATACCCATGCCATTTTTTTCAATGAGTTTTATCTATATTGCCGATACCGGACAATTCATTACAGCCGCGATCAGTTTTAAACTACTTTTTTCCTTTAGAAATGTCATTTTGCTGTGGTACTGTTCTAAACACGGGAAAACTGTACCACTTTACAGGCATACTATAGACACCCCCCAGGCACAATTTTTAAAGCAATATTTCATTTTTATTGTTTCACTCTAAGCATTATTAAAATCACTGCTCCCGAAAAAACTGCAGTTTTTATAACTTTTTTTTGCATTGATACACGTCCCTGGGGTAGGACCCAGGTCCTCAAACATTTTTTAAGACAATAACTTGCATATAAGCCTTTAAAATTAGCACTTTTTATTTTTCATGTTCGTGTCCCATAGACTTTAACGGTGTTCGTTTGTTCGTCTGAATTTTTTGCCTGTTCAGATGTTCTGGTGCGAACCTAACCGGGGGGTGTTCGGCTTATCCTTATTCATTACAGCTGCAATTAGTTTTAAAAGACTTTTTACCTTTAGAAATGTCATTTTGCTACGGTACTGTTCTAAACATGGGAAAACTGCGCCACTTTACAGGCATACTAAAGACACCCCCCAGGCACAATATTTAAAGGAATATTTCATTTTTATTGTTTCACTTTAAGCATTATTAAAATCACTGCTCCTGAAAAAATGGCCGTTTTAAAACATTTTTTAATGAGCATTTTTTCATGTTCATGTCCCATAGACTTTAATGTTGTTCTGCGGCTTTCGAATTTGCCGCAATCACCGCATATTGTTCGGTGTTCGCTGAATGTCCGAACAACCAAAGTTTAACCCGAACTTATGCTCGGGCCGAACCGTTCGCTCATCCCTAGTCTTGAATAGACATATTGCCTGCCTCAGGCCTTCCGTGAACAACTTTTCTTTCAACTGAGGTATTAAACCATCAAGAAACCTTTGTTTCACCAGTTGTGTAGATGGACTTGCAGTTTCTCCCTTCTTTTCTTCCTCTATTTTAAGACCTGCTTCATCAGTCATATTGCTTAACCACCTCCAATAAGCCTCTGCAGCCTCCTCTTTTCCTTGCTTAGCATTCATGAATTCAGCATGTCTGGTTTGTCCATATATTTAATTTTCCTTGAATTTTTCACAAACCTTCCATCCACTAACCATCTTATCTAGCCTTGTGACGTCTACCTCACATTCTTTAAGTATATACACTGACATGTTGCTTCCCACTGCTTTAATAAGAAGCTGATGAATGTCAGTAGCAGAAGCCTCATATGCTTCCTGTGCAGCACTAAGTTTGTTTGCAAACCCAATTGGATTCTTTCTAGGATCTCCCAGTCCCTCTAACATGACTCATTTCTTGGGGATTAAAAGGTACATGCCATTTAAATTGAGACTTACTGTCAACTTAATTTCCTTCCAAATTGAATTGGGTTCTGACAGGATAAACTGCAACAGATTACACTGTGACAGGGGCAGAAGTGGTGGCTTCTCCCTTTCTTCTCTCTTCATCTTGCTGCCACAATTTGGAAATTAAGATTTGCTCCGGAAGTTCATACTCTATCTCTCTTTCTCTGGTCAAAGCCTTAGGTTCAAAGAGATCTACTTTTGCATATGTGCCTTTTTATTTTTGCCAATCATCTGTTTCTAAGATACAAGCCAAATCCCTCTTTGTAGGTCCAGCTCATCTTTTGTGTGTTTCATGCAATCTGATTCTTGTGCTTTTGTTGATCAATCTCTTAAAGCCAAACTGGCAGCCACATAAGGTGGGGGGTCTTCCTCTACAGAGTCTTCAGGCCAAATGTAGTAAATTTGTGCAGTACTTTTATTAAACATCTCCATCAAGCCAGCTTCATTTGCTAATTTAGCTTCTGTCTCCCATGTGCAAGTTACTCTCCACATGGACTTCCTTCACTGCACAGTAGTGGGCCATAATCATGCAGAAAAGTTTGCCATACTTGTAAATCAAAAGTCTCTTCAGATTTTAAAGGTTTAGCTGTTCCTTGTGTCCATTCTGGATAATATATACATATATATATGTATATATATATATATATATATATATATATATATATATACAGTGGGGACAGAAAGTATTCAGACCCCCTTAAATTTTTCACTCTTTGTTATATTGCAGCCATTTGCTAAAATCATTTAAGTTCATTTTTTTACTCATTAATGTACACACAGCACCCCATATTGACAGAAAAACACAGAATTGTTGAAATTTTTGCATTCTGGCAATGACCGGAGCACTGGAAACCCCCGTGGGTCCCGACAAACCAAGAAGAAAAAATCCTCCACAAAAAAACAGGAGAGGGGGCAAGAGGCACAAGAGATCCGGACAATGTACATTACACTCTGCGGGGCAAGAAGAAATAATAGACCGGAGTGTCATCAATATTTCCAAAAGACCGTTGAACAGAGAAGAATTGGGTCTTTTAGCGAAGGGCCTCAATTTTTGTCCTATAAGACATTTCAATTTATTTGATACCATTTTGGATGTCAACAAATTTTCACATTCTCTAACTCTTAAAAAATATTATTTTGGATTCTCCACAGAGGATACAGAGGTCTCCTTTAACGGCTGAGTCTCCCCCTTCACCTATATTATTTATCAAAGTTTGTGCTTTGCATGACTTAATTGATTTGAGACATGAATCGGATCTCCCACGGATCCCACTGATGTTCAACATAAACATCCATTCAAAATCAGATCGGAATTTTATCCAGTGTCATCCAGGGGAAAGGATCTTGATATATTTCAAAAGATGGTGGAGGGAGACTTAACGCGCCTGGCTCACATCTGTCACAGGAAACCCATTAGCAATAATTTAACTTCCGATGAGAGACATGCATTTAAACAACTGATGGCAGACGACAGTATTGTCATCAGAAATGCAGACAAAGGTGGGATGGTTGTTGTATTAAAAAAGAACGCCTGAGTGACCCCACCCCCCTCTGACGTCACGGGGAAAGCCACAGGGAAGTCCCTATCAAGTCCCCGTGTGTCAGAGGGGGGGTCACCAGGTGGCCCCACCCTCTGTTATTTAAGAACAGCCAGAAGACGAGAAGCGTCACACAGCGGGAGCCTCCCATCATGGATGCGGAGCGGCCCGAGCACGAAGAAGGGAAGAAGACGCCTCAGAGGAAGATGCCGGACGAGAACACCGGAGCAAGAAGCAGTAGATCGGAGGAAGAAGAAGAAGATGGAGGAAGAAACCAAAGGAAGATACAAGATAGAAGAAAGAAGATAGAAGAAAGAAGATAGAAGAAAGAAGATAGAAGATAGAAGAAAGAAGAAGCATTTAAATAAAGGAATTGTCAAAAACTGTCTCTTGTCATTTTTAATATTTTTGACACTTTTTTGTGAAATGGTAGGGGTAAAGTACCCCCTTACCATTTCACACGGGGGGCGGGATCTGGGGGTCCCCTTGTTAAAGGGGGCTTCCAGATTCCGATAAGCCTCCCGCCCACAGACCCCCACAACCACCGGCCAGGGTTGTGGGGATGAGGCCTTTGTCCTCATCAACATGAGGACAAGGTGTTTTGGGGGGCTACCCCAAAGCACCCTGCCAATGTTGAGGGCATGTGGCCTGGTATGGTTCAGGAGGGGGGGCGCTCTCTCATCCCCCCTCTTTTCCTGCAGCCTGCCAGGTTGCGTGCTCGGATAACGGTTTGGTATGGATTTTTTGGGGGATTCCACAACATTTTTTAAAAAATGTTGGTTCTGGGTTCCCCTTAATATCCATACCAGACCTGAAGGGCCTGGTATGGAATTTAGGGGGACCCCCACACCATTTTTTTTTTCATTTAGGTTCGAGGTTCCCCTGTGGGGAAATTCCATGTCATTTTTATCAATGAACTTTTATGTGTATTGTCGGACCGACAATTCATATAGCCGCGAGTACTTTTAAATGACTTTTTTTCCTTTGAAATGTCATTTTGCTGTCACACTGTTCTAAACACGGGAGACATGCGCCCCTTTACAGGCATACTATAGATACCGCCCAGGTACGAAATTTAAAGGAATATTACACTTTTATTGTTTCACTTTAAGCATTATTAAAATCACTGCTCCTGAAAAAACGGCCGTTTTTAAAACTTTTTTTTTGCATTGGTCCATGTCCACTGGGGCAGGACTCAGGTCCCCAAACACTTTTTATGACAATAACTTGCATATAATCCTTTAAAATTGGTACTTTTGATTATTCATGTTCAAGTCCCATAGACTTTAACGGTGTTCGTGTGTTCCAACAAATTTCTTGCCTGTTCGCATGTTCTGGTGCGGGGGGTGTTCGGCTCATCCCTTCTTAACATATATTACTCCATCATTTACATATATACTGCTCTTATTTAGGGATTCCAATATCCCATGAACACGTTTATTTATTTACACATTGCTAGTCATATCTAATTATTTTTGTTTTAATTGGGTTCACCCATTTTCTTTTTTTTTTTTTTTTACATATTCATGGCTTTAGTTTTATTCAATGAACATCAATATTGATCTTTAACCTTCTAATCCTAACATGGTTATACCTAAGGACAGACTTAAATTGTTCTCCAATATTTAACAACATTTTTTGTTTTTACAACTCCCGTCCCATTCCTTTTCCTCCTCTCTTCTCTTTGCTGAATTGTTATTTGAAGTGCCGTATTTTTTGAAATTTTTTGAAAATGTTTTTCTCCAAAAGGTTCCCCTTTATTCACTGGCAGCTCGCACATGTACTTATATCCATAATTTTACAACTAAAACTAGCTGCTTAATAGGGATGAGCTTCAAGTTCGAGTCGAACTCATGTTCGACTCGAACATTGGCTGTTCGCAAGTTCGCCGAACAGCTAACAATTTGGGGTGTTCGCAGCAAATTCGAATGCCGCGTAACACCCTTTAAAAGTCTATGGGAGAAATCAAAAGTGCTAATTTTAAAGGCTTATATGCAAGTTATTGTCATAAAAAGTGTTTGGGGACCTGGGTCCTGCCCCAGGGGACATGGATCAATGCAAAAAAAAGTTTTAAAAATGGCCGTTTTTTCAGGAGCAGTGATTTTAATAATGCTTAAAGTCAAACAATAAAAGTGTAATATTGCTTTAAATTTCGTAGCTGGGGGGTGTCTATAGTATGCCTGTAAAGGGGCGCATGTTTCCTGTGTTTAGAACAGTCTGACAGCAAAATTACATTTCGAAGGAAAAAACCCATTTAAAACTACCCGCGGCTATTGCATTGCCGACAATACACATAGAACTTAATTGATAAAAACGGCATGGGAATTCCCCACAGGGAAACCCCAAACCAAAATTGAAAAAAAAAATGACGTGGGAGTCCCCCTAAATTCCATACCAGGCCCTTCAGGTCTGGTATGGATATTAAGGGGAACCCCGGACAAAATTTTAAAAAAAAATGACGTGGGGTTCCCCCTAAATTCCATACCAGACCCTTCAGGTGGGTCTGGACCCAAACACTTTTTATGACAATAACTTGCATATTAGCCTTTAAAATTAGCACATTTGATTATTCATGTTCATGTCCCATAGACTTTAACGGTGTTCGCGTGTTCGAACAAACTTTTTTTCTGTTCGCATGTTCTGGTGCGAACCGAACAGGGGGGTGTTCGGCTCATCCCTACTGCTTAGTACGAATGATTAAACATATATTTTTAAGTTTTTGGAGAGCATTGCAATATAGTTCTGCTAAGGGGCATCTGGATTGGCGTTTTTGCTTCATACGCCATTCCAGTACCCCAATTTCATTTAGTTAGGTTTTGAACCAATATATGCATATGGATATATATCTTTGTTTAATTACACATCCACATGGATGAGTCCAAGTTTATGGTTCATCACCATTCTAGAAACATAATATTAACCTTGTATATGATGCTTTTATATGGTTACAGGTACGTCTTTACCACATAACTAAAAAGTTCTTTATATATTCTAAATATATTTTTTGTACTTGTTTTTGAATGTTTGTCTGTGACATATTTGTTTTTCTTTCAGATCATGGGCTTAATGATTATGGACTATGTAGATCTAACAATCATGCTGTCTTGAGATCACGGCACCTGTTGTTGATTTATTGCATATTAATTTTGCGTGCATGTCTTGCACTTATTCACTCACATGCATTTACCCTCAGTCCTCATCTTATTATACATATATATTTTTAGAATTGATTGCCCTGTGTCTACACATCTTTCTCATACATGCTCAGTCTTTATTCAGATAACATATATATCACTGCCCATTTGTCACTACGCACATTCACATTTTGAAAAAAAAAAATTTGGACCCTGGATAACCGGGTTATAAATTGTTTTATTTGTTCATATTATAACACATATCACCACACACATTTTTTCACATGTGCTCATTCATTATATGTATATTTTAAACATTTATGGATATCACATTAATTTAACACTTATTTTTATTTTTATCTCATTCATTTTTTCACTTTATTTTATTTATTACATCTCCAAATTGTTGTTTCTTTGCCTACTTGCTATGGGGATTTCCATTTTAGATTTACTAACCAGCAGCAGGTGCGGAGATCTCATACGGCTGCTTCTCAGCTGTTCTGTATTTTCTCACCATTGCATGGTCACATGTTCTAATATTTTTAGTATATATATGACTTTTCATTTCTATTTTAGCTAGCTATGAGTAAGCAATTGGTGTAAGTGCAAAACGCATCAGTTATTCTTGTACCACCCCACAGTCATGTTTTGTGTACCCCATGATCCTGTCTTTTGAATATAAAGACGGATTTATCCATTCCGGTGTGCGGCTGTCCGGGTCTTCTTGTTCTCTTCTACTTGTATCAGCATTTAGCCAGCACCTGGGGCTCTTCTCTTCCTGGAGGTAATGAGACACAAGCACTCTGGTTTAAGCTCCTCTTTGAGCGGAGGATCCCACATCATCATAACTGATGGAAAAATGAATTCTGAGCTCTACCAGAAAATCCTAAAGGAGAATGTCTGGCCATCAGTTTGTGACCTCAAGCTCAAGTGCACTTGGGTTATGCAGCAGGACAATCATCCGAAACACAACAGCAAGTCCATCTCCAAATGATTCAAACAAAGGAAAATTTGGGCTTTGGAGTGGCTTAGTCAAAGCCCAGACTTAAATCCAATTGAGATGCTGTATCATGACCTTACACAGGCCGTTCATGCTGGAAAACCCTCCAATGTGGCTGAATTAAAACAATTCTGCAATGAAAAGTGGGCCAAACTTGTTCCACAGCAGAGTGAAAGACTCATTGCCAGTAATTGCAAACGCTTTATTGCAGTTGTTACCACCAAGGGTGACACAACCAGTTATTAGGTTTAGGGGGTAATTACTTTTTCACATAAAGCCAGGCAGAACTGCATTTTGCATTTACTCGGGCTATCTTTGTGTAATAATAACATTTGTTTGATGATCTGAGTCATTTAAGTGTGACAAATATGCAAAAATAAAAAATCAGAAAGGGGGCAAATACTTTTTCACAGCATTGTATATATGTGTGTATATGTATATACAGTATGTCACAAAAGTGAGTACAACCTTCACATTTTTGTAAATATTTTATTATATCTTTTCATGTGACAACACTGAAGAAATGATACTTTGATACTAAGTAAAGTAGTTAGTGTATAGCTTGTATAACAGTGCAAATTTGCTGTCCCCTCAAAATAACTCAACACACAGCCATTAATGTCTAAACCACTGGCAACAAAAGTGAGTACACCCCTAAGTTAAAATGTCCAAATTGGGCCCAAAGTGTCAATATTTTGTGTGGCCACCATTATTTTCCAGCACTCCCTTAACCCTCTTGGGCATGGAGTTCACCAGAGCTTCACAGGTTGCCACTGGAGTCCTCTTCCACTCCTCCATGATGACATCACAGAACTGGTGGATGTTAGAGACCTTGTGCTCATCCACCTTCTGTTTTGAGGATGCCCCACAGATGCTCAATAGGGTTTAGGTCTGGAGACATGCTTGGCCAGTCCATCACCTTTACCCTCAACTTCTATAGCAAGGCAGTGGAGGAGGAGTGTCTTGGAGATGTGTTTGGTTTGGTTGTCAATATGTTGGAATACTGCACTGTGGCCCAGTCTTTGAAGGGAGGGGATCATGGTCTGCTTCAGTATGTCACAGTACATGTTGGCATTCATGGTTCCCTCAATGAAATGCAGTTCCCCAGTGCCGGCAGCACTCGTGCAGCCCCAGACCATGACACTCCCACCACCATGCTTGACTGTAGGCAAGACACACTTGTCTTTGCACTCCTCGCCTGGTTGCATCTGAGCAAAATACGTTTATCTTGGTCTCATCAGACCACAGGACATGGTTCCAGTAATCCATGTTCCTAGTCTGCTTGTCTGACTTGACTGTTTGCGGGCTTTCTTGTGCATCATCTTTAGAAGAGTCTTCCTTCTGGGACGACAGCCATGCAGACAAATTTAATGCAGTGTGTGGCGTATCGTCAGAGCACTGACAGGCTGACCCTTCACCCCTTCAACCTCTGCATCAATGCTGGCAGCACTCATATGTCTATTTCCCAAGAACAAACTCTGGATATGACGCTGAGCACATGCACTCAGCTTCTTTGGTTGACCATAGTAGGCCTGTTCTGTGTGGAACCTGTCCTGATAAACTGCTGTATAGTCTTGGCCACTGTGCTGCAGCTTAGTTTAAGGGTCTTGGCAATCTTCTTATAGCCTAGGCCATAAGAAGGGAGAGCAACAATTCTTTTTTTCAGATACTCACAGAGTTGTTTGCCATGAGGTGCCATGTTGAACTTCCAGTGACCAGTATGAGAGAGTGAGAGTGATTACACCAAATTTAATACCCCTGCTCCCCATTCACACCTAAGACCTTGTAACACTAATGAGTCACATAACACTGGGGAGGGAAAATTGCTAGTTAGGCCCAATTTGGACATTTTTCACTTAGGGGTGTACTCACCTTTGTTGCCAGAGGTTTAGACATTAATGGCTGTGTGTTGAGTTATTTTGAGGGGACATCAAATTTACACTGTTATACAAGCTGTATACGCATTACCTTACATTGTAGCAAAGTATCATTTCTTCAGTGTTGTCACATGAAAAGATATAATAAAATATTTACAAAAATGTGAGGGGTGTACTCATTTTTGTGAGATACTGTATATATTAGACATTTACATTCGTTTTCGTCCGAATGCATTTTCGTCTGAATTTCAGGTATTTTCGTTATCGTTTTAACAATCGATAACGGAAGTGCAGAATACAAAAACCGAAAGATCCTACATAAACAAATGCTTTATTTTCGTTTTCGTTGTGACAACAGTTCGATGTAGATAGGAGAATCGACATGACACTAACAATAACAATCTGTGTCTATCGAACCTATGGTCGAATGTGCCTAACCTTAACTCTATTAATCCAAGATTATTCTACATAGAGAGAAAAGATTCAACAAAGAGAGAAAAGATTCAACATAGAGAGAAAAGATTGCTACTGGAATTGGGTGGGGGAAGTAGAATAAAAATAATGAGGATGATGAATGTTATTAGCCGATTGTAACCAAAGAGGAGTGGCAGTAAAAAAGCTAGAACTAAGTACACACGTACAGCCAACTTACTTTCACTTACGATTTGCTAGCAGAGAGAGACACACACACTGAATCATTTCAGAAGACAGGTCAATCTTAGCTGGTCCGTTTGTCAGAGAACCTGAATTATTTAGCAATTAAGCATAAGCACAGCAGCAGAACAATAGTGAAGCAAGCTACAGTTCAACTTAACTTTTTCATAATAATCTGCTGCTATTGTGTTAGTGTTGTGAACTTGATAGTGATACTAGTGTTGCTAAAGTTGTGATAGCCTCAGAGGCTGCCTGTGTTGGGGGGGGGGGTTATTATTGTAGATTCTATATTATAAAGCCATATCAATATCTGACACAAAGTCGGATGCTGCGCCCGCCATTGCACTTGGAGATTGAGAAACAAATGTGAAAGTTGGCTGACTGTTGGGGTAGAGTAGACCATTCAACATGAATGACGAAGATTCGACAAAGCAATGAAAAACATACAAATGTCGAATCTTTGGCTTATGGTGTCTGTTGAAAATTCTACGAAGATTCAACGGAGCAGCTAAACTGTACGATGCTGCAATCTTACATTTCCAGACAAATGCATCCGCCCATAGGCTATAGAAAAATTCTAATGTTGGTTGACTAGTAAAATAATTAATAAATATAATTATTACTAGTCATACAACATTAGAATTCTACTACAGCTAGCTTGTAGGCGGAAAATTCGACCGGAAATGTACACAAACAGTTTAGCTGCTCTGTCGAATCTTCTTTGAACATTCGACAGACACCATAAGCCTTCAATTACAGATTCGACCTTAATTAATTTGGATTTTCGGACTAATGCAATTTTTAACGAAAAGCAAAATAAATAAAAACGAATTTCGGGAGTAACTAAATTAATGTATTTTTCGGACGAAAACAAAATTCTGAAACAAAATATCTCAGTGTGCACATGGTTAGTATTTAGCTGAAGCCATTTATTCAATCAACAGTGTTTACTCTTTTTAAATCACAGTCACAACAGAAACTACCCAAAAGTTGTTCAAAAGTTAAGATACCCCAGTTCTTAATACCATGTTTTGCCCCCTTTAACATCAATGACAGCTTGAAGTCTATTGTGGTATTTGTGGATGAGGCTCTTTATCTTCTCAGATGGTAAAGCTGTCCATTCCTCTTGGCAAAAAGCCTCCAGTTCCTGTAAATTTTTGGACTGTCTTGCATGAACTGCACGTTTGAGATCTCCCCAGAGTGGCTCAATGATATTGAGGTCAGGAGACTGAGATGGCCACTCCAGAACCTTCACTTTATTCTGCTTTATCATTGTCATGTTGGAATGTCCAAGTACGTCCCATGCGCAGCTTCCTGGCTGATGATTGCAAATGTTCCTCAAGTATTTTTTGATAAAATACTGCATTTATCTTGCCACCAATTTTGACCCAATTTCCTGTGCCTTTGTAGCTCACACATCCCTAAAACATCAGCGATCCACCTTCGTGTTTCACAGTAGGAATGGTGTCCCTTTCATCATAGGCCTTGTTGACTCCTCTCCAAATGTAGCGTTTATGGTTGTGGCCAAAAAGCTAAATTTTGGTCTCATCACTCCAAATGACTTTTTGCCAGAAGGTTTGAGGCTGGCCTCTGTGATGCTTGGCTTATTGTTAGCAGGATACTTTGCGGCATTTGTATAGTAATGGCTTTCTTCTGGCAACTCGACCATGCAGTCCATCTTTCTTCAAGTGCCTCCTTATTGTGCATCTTGAAACAGCCACACCACATGTTTTCAGAGAGTCCTGTATTTCACCTGAAATTATTTGTGGGTTTTATTTGCATCCCAAGCTATTTTCCTGGCAGTTGTGGCTAAAATTCTAGTTGGTCTACCTGACCGTGGGTTTGGTTATAACAGAACCCCTCATTTTCCACCTCTTGATTAGAGTTTGAACACTGCTGATTGACATTCTCTATTTGAAATATTTTTATTATTTTTTATATGGAATACAGTGTGTAAGCACAAATACATTCACGGATAGCTTACCGATGACAGTAACATCCACAATAACAACTTGTATATCTGCTAATGACTGATAAGATAAAACAATAAGAAAAGGCAACAATCAAAACAACTACATAAAAATTAGTTTTTTTTCTATCCGAGTGTGCCTCTATAATTTCCCAGACCGCCAGGGTGCCCATGGCTTCCTCCAAATTAAATAACATGGACCGGTCTCGGAGCCCCGCACAACCTTCCCCTATGGGATCTTCCTGAAGGTGCATGCTGAGACTCCCCCAATCCGTTTCCAAACCCCTTGGAGCGGCTGCAGGGGAGACAGTAGTGGTCAATAACCATACTTCTCTCCATGTCACTTTATAACCGTAGGGATGGTGGAAAACTGAGTGCGTAGGAGGAGCGAGGGCCTCCCGGCAGTCCTGGAAGAAATCATAAAGGATGTGAAAAAACCTCCTCTAGGAGAGGACTACTATTCCCTATGTGCTACAGAAATGTAAGGGACAAGGAGGTCCCAGAAGAGAAAGAAAGAA
Source organism: Lithobates clamitans (assembly GCA_037952925.1). Lineage (NCBI taxonomy): Eukaryota > Metazoa > Chordata > Amphibia > Anura > Ranidae > Lithobates > Lithobates clamitans. Next base: position 1,771,100 of record JBBGZY010000429.1, read on the forward strand.
AATGTGGGAAATGAGGAGGGAGAGGAGGAAGGAGGGCTAAATTAGAGTAGGGTCAGGGAGAGGAAGAGTTAATATTATTACCAGCTGTCAATCCCGGGATGAGCGAAATGTTATGGAGCGAGGCCCAAGGTTCCCAGCTGATTGACATTCTCAATTCCTTGGATATCTTTTTATATTCCTTTCCTGTTTTATGCAGTTCAACTACCTTTTCCCGCAGATCCTTTGACAATTCTTTTGCTTTCCCCATGACTCAGAATCCAGAAATGTCAGTGCAGCACTGGATGAAAGATGCAAGGGTCTGTCAGGAGTCCAGAAACTCATTGATCTTTGATCTTTTATACACACACACTAATTACAAGCAAGCAAACAGATCATAGGTGAGGATGGTTACCTTTAATAGCCATTCAAACCCCTTTGTGTCAACTTGTGTGCATGTTATCAGGCCAAAATCACCAGGGCATGTAAACGTTTTATTAGGGTCATTTGGGTACTTTCTGTTGTGATTATGATTTAAAAAGAGTACTGTAAAAACAGTTGATTGATAATAAATGACTTCAGCCAAACACATGTTTCTGTGTTATCATTCATAATCTCTGAAAACTGGCTAAGAAATCATAAATTCAGCTAAGTTATATAAACTTATGAGCACAACTGTATATGTATGTGTATATATATATATATATATATATATATATATATATTCCAGTGGTTGTCACTACACAAATATCAGAGAGAAAAAAATGGGCCCAGGTGCTCAAAGCGCATGTTTGTGTAGGTTTAATTTGGTGCATGGAAACCACTGCATGTGATTTGCACAGGAATCGCACTGCATGTGATTTGCACTTTTTTCCCCACACCTGAATCACATTGCATGGGTGTTCACATTTAGCAATCACACTGCATTTTGCGATCTGTTTTGGGGCATCGTTAATCTAACATTGACACCCGCAGCTATGTGATTGCCAAACAGTGTGCTGCAATGCGGGGAAACGCAGCAAGTTTTTTGTGTTTCCCGCATCACATCAGTGTAAACCAGGGCTGAGAGGTGAACACACAGCAAAGATTTTATTTCATGCGTCCTATTACATCTGGCAGAAGACAGCGGACAGAGGGAGAAGAATCAGAGAGAGAGAGCGGAGAAGAACCGACAGAGTCAGAAGACGTGTGGTGGACACAGAAGAGCCGGAGAGGGGAGAAGTGATCGGAAGAGATGACAGAGCTGCCATAATAAATGACTTTAAAAATGTGTGTAATGTGTTTTATTTTTGACACTTTTTTTAGGTGAATGGGTAGGGGTACAATGTACCCCATACTCACTCACATAGGGTGGGGGACCGGGATTTGAGGCCCCATTGTTAAATGGGGCTTCCAGATTCCAATAAGGTCCCTGCCCACAGACCCTGGCAACCAACGGCCAGGGTTGTCAGGAAGAGGCCCTTGTCCTCATCAACATGGGGACAAGGTACTTTGGGGCGGGGGGGCGCAGGGCCCCCCCTGCCCCAAAGCACCCACCTCCCCATGTTGCTCGTCCCCACCCCCTCTTCTGACCTGCCGGGCTGCGTGCTCAGATAAGCATCTGGTATGGATTTTGGGGGGACCCCCACGCCGTTTTTTCGATGTGGGGGTTCCCCTACAATCCATACCATAGTTAGTCAGGTTGAAAAAAGACACAAGTCCATCCAGTTCAAGCATAAAAAAAAAACAAAAAACAAAAAAACAAAAAAAAACAAAAAAAATATCGTACAATCCAATCTACCCAATACTATACCCACAGTTGATCCAGAGGAAGGCAAAAAAACCCAGCAGAGCATGTTCCAATTTGCTACCGCAGGGGAAAAAAATCCTTCCTGATCCCCCAAGAGGCAATCAGATTTTCCCTGGATCAACTTTACCTATAAATGTCAGTACCCAGTTATATTATGTACATTTAGGAAAGTATCCAGGCCTTTCTTAAAGCAATCTACTGAGCTGGCCAGAACCACCTCTGGAGGGAGTCTATTCCACATTTTCAAAGCTCTTACTGTGAAGAAAACTTTCCGTATTTGGAGATGAAATCTCTTTTCCTCCAGTCGTAAAGAGTGCCCCCTTGTCCTCTGTGTTGACCGTAAAGTGAATAACTCAACACCAAGTTCACTATATGGACCCCTTATATATTTGAACATGTTGATCATATCCCCCTTATTCCCCTCTTCTCAAGAGTGAACAAATTCAGTTCCTCTAATCTTTTCTCATAGCTGAGCTCCCCCATGCCTCTTATCAGTTTGGTTGCCCTTCTCTGCACTTTCTCCAGTTCCCCGATATCCTTTTTGAGAACTGGTGCCCAAAACTGAACTGCATATTCCAGATGAGGTCTTACTAATGATTTGAACAGGGGCAAAATGATATCTCTCTCTCTGGAGTCCATACCTCTCTTAATACAAGAAAGGACTTTGCTCGCTTTGGAAACCGCAGCTTGGCATTGCATGCTATTATTGAGCTTATGATCTACCAAAACCCCCAGATCCTTCTCCAATACGGATTCCCCCAGGTGTACTCCCCCTAGTATGTATGATGCATGCATATTCTTAGCCCCCAAGTGCATAACTTTACATTTCTCAACATTAAACCTCATCTGCCACATAGCCGCCCAATTAGACAGAGCATTGAGGTCAGCTCTAAGAGACCTAAGAGCCTCGAATGCTCTTGGAGGGGGAACCCATGCCGTTTTTTTTTTTTTAAATGGCTTGGCGTTTCCCCTAAAGATTTATACCAGACACAGTGCCTGGCATTGTCGGGGATCAAAGTCGGATCCCTGTTCATTGAAGTCGGATGCATGTCGGACTTCAAGTCGCAGGGCAAAGTCGGATCCAAAGTGGTACGATTGTCGTGTCGTACCAGTGTGAACCCTGCATTTTAACTCATTCTGTCTAACATCTACAACTCCAAATATTCCAACATCAGATAACCTAGCTAGGCAGAACTACACCTGCAAATATTTTAAATTATTAGAACGATCTTTTATATGAAATATAAATATGTTTCCAAAGTAATTAGGTCCTGAACTACAACAGTGTGTGAGATACAGAAAAACTCTCATGTATCAAATCACACTGCTAATGTGGGTGGATGGAAATGTAGTTGTGACACTATATGAGAATGAAGGAAAATTAGATGATAACTTGACACAAAGCAGAAGTAGTTTTGAAAGTTTTTGTAGATATGAAACATAGCACTGGTATAATAAGTGGAAGGTTTCAATTTGATATGGCTACTTCCAGTAACCTTATGCTGACCTTGACAGATATGTGCAGCAATATTTTCCCTACCATGCTTTCAAACAATTACTCTAGTAAATTAGATGTAGTGAAGCATATCGTCCTTCAAGTTGCATGACATATCGCAGCATTGGCATAGGCTCATAAAGGAGACCAATATTATAGTTACTGAACTGATGTTTGACAAGGGTAAACATATTATTACTGTAGATAAAAATATAGTCAATGTTTACAATATAATAAAAATGTTCATCAGGCTTTGAATCACTTTGGACATTTGGACACCAGGTGTGTATATGTGTACGTGTGTTTTGCATTTATTTTCATTTGCAAATCACATGCAGCATCTCATACACATATAATTTCATATGTAACTTATGTATTGAGATTTAATATGTTTTGCCGATGGATCAATTCCATCTATTCCCAGATTACTGCAGCAGGGGGTGTGATGTGAAACAAAATCAAAATATTAAATTGTAATCAATACAGAATGGGATTATCCTTATTGCTAGTCAGCAGGGCTTTCAAATGCATGGTGTGGTGATTACATAATAAAATTGTAACCAGTGAGAGTCTATGAAAATTCCCTGGGTAATATAAGATGCTTGTGGATATATGAATAGGTAGGCCTCAGGCAGAAAGCATTTCAATCAGGGAATTAAGAAGTATGGAGCGTCACCAAACTGCATAGTTGCTAGTGTATTGTTATTGTTTCTACCAGGGTGCAGCTACTTGGGACTAGGTTGGCTGCTTGTAAAGTGTTTGATCCAATCGCCCCAGCTGAAGGCATTATTTTGTATATATATATATATATATATATATATATATATATATATATATATAGTATCTCACAAAAGCGAGTACACCCCTCACATTTTTGAAAATATTTTATTATATCTTTTCATATGACAACACTGAAGAAATTACACTTTGATATAATGTAAAAGTAGTAAGTGTACAGCTTGTAAAACAGTGTAAATTTGCTGTCCCCTCAAAATAACTCAACATACAGCCATTAGTGTCTAAACCGGTGGCAACAAAAGTGAGTACACCCCTAAGGAAAATGTCCAAATTTGGCCCAAAGTGTCAATATTTTGTGTGGCCAACATTATTTTCTAGCACTGCCATACCCTCTTGGGCATGGAGTTCACCAGAGCATCACAGGTTGCCACTGGAGTCCTCTTCCACTCCTCCATGATGACTTTACGGAGCTAGTGGATGTTAGAGACCTTGCGCTCATCCACCTTTCATTTGAGGATGTCCCACAGATGCTCAATAGATTTAGTGTAGCTCTGGGGACATGCTTGGCCAGTCCATCACCTTTACCCTCAGCTTCTTTAGCAAGGCAGTGGTCGTCTTGGAGGTGTGTTTGTGGTCATTATGTTGGAATACTGCCCTTCAGCCCAGTCTCTGAAGGGAGTAGATTATGCTCTGCTTCAGTATGTCACAGTACATGTTGGCATTCATGGTTCCCTCAATGAACTGTAGTTCCCCAGCACCGGCAGCACTAATGTAGCCCCAGACCATGACACTCCCACCACCATGCTTGACTCTAGGCAAGACACACTTGTCTTTGTACTCCTCACCTGGTTGCTGCCACACACGCACGCTTAACGCCATCTGAACCAAATAATTTATCTTGGTCTCATCAGACAACAGCACATCTATGTCCTTAGTCTGCTTGTCTTCAGCAAACTGTTTGCAGGCTTTCTTGTGCATCATCTTTAGCAGAGGCTTCCTTCTGGGACAACAGCATGCAGACCAGTTTGATGCAGTGTGCAACATATGGTCTGAGCACTGACAGGCTTACCCCCCACCCCTTCAACCTCTGCAGCAATGATAGCAACACTCATACGTCGATAAAGAAAGGGAATTTGGGACTTTATATGAAGCATCTGTTTATTAGGAGATCACCCCCCTTTTTTACAATACCTATACCATTGTTATCATTGGTACACAATCATGGATTACGATGTGATTGTCCCCCTTTTCCTATCACTTATTTTCCTACATACATCAGCACTACCCCTTTTTTATTCATATTTCTTATTCTAATAATTTTATTTTTATTTTTATTCTATATCCATATTCTTCACCTTTTAGGCATTTGGGTCGCCACCCCTCAGGTATCTCTCTTCCACACTGGTTTTTCCACTCTTGTCCTTGGGTTATACCGCCTCAGCTCCCGGGAGGATGACTGTTCCCTAGTGGGTCCTGGCCTATTGCGCTGTCACATAAAATCACAGCTCAATTGTAAGTTGTCTATGGGTTATATATCCATAGCATCATTGTTACTTTAATAACTCCTGCTCTATCTGCCTCTCAAGCCCCTCTATGTTCCAATTTCCCTCTTGTTAATTGGCCAGTTCCATCAATTTACCTTATGTTATGTTTATAGATTATTGCATCTGCTCCTGAAGATTGGAGGTATCCATGAAACGTGTCGAGATATAGAGATGCCTAGAATACCAATTTATCCAAGAGTGATATTCCACAACATGTTCATTATTCTGTTGTTTTTTACTGGCTCTTACCAAGTTATTTTATGAACTTAGTATAATACATGTACATAGAATTTGTTATCTGGTAGCCTCCCTCTCTTCTGACATCATGTTATTAATGTCACGTACCATTCATGTTACCTACGTTACTTTTATTACTATATGATTGTTATATCTAATAAATCTTATAATCATGATACTGGTTCATGTTATGTTACTGTGTACATGCCATAACACTATGTGATAGGGTCATTTATTTTTGTATACCCACCAGCCATTCTCTGTTCATGCTGTTCAATTCGGCCGCATGCTTCATATAAAGTCCCAAATTCCCTTTCTTTATCAATTCAATAGGGATGAAGGCATTCTACAGCGTATGCCCTGGCCTCATATAAAGTCCCACATTTTCCCCCCTCTTTTAAACACTCATACGTCTATTTCCCAAAGACAACCTCTGGATATGATGCTGAGCACGTGCACTCAACTTTTTTGGTTGACCATAGCGAGGATTGTTCTGAGTGGAACCTGTCCTGTTAAACCACTGTATGGTCTTGGCCACCATGCTGCAGCTCAGTTTCAGTGTCTTGGCACTCTTCTTATAGCCTAGGCCATCTTTATGTAGAGCAACAATTATTTTTTTCAGACCCTCAGAGAGTTCTTTGCCATGAGGTGCTATGTTGAACTTCCAGTGACTAGTATGAGAGAATGAGAGTGATAACACCAAATGTAACATACCTGCTTCCCATTCACACCTGAGATCTTGTAACACTAATAAGTCACATGACACCGGGAAGGAAAAATGGCTAATTGGGCCCAATTTGGACATTTTCACTTAGGGGTGTACTCACTTTTGTTGCCAGCGGTTTAGACATTAATGGCTGTGTGTTGAGTTTTTTTGGGGAACAGCAAATTTACACTGTTACACAAGCTGTACACTCACTACTTACATTGTAGCAAAGTATATATGCAGCTATAACAGCTTCAATTCTTCTGGGAAGGCTGTTCAGAAGGTTTAGCTGTTTGTCTATGGTGGGAATGTTTGACCATTCTTCCAGAAGTGCATTTTAGAGGTCAGGCACTGATGTGAACGAGAAAGCCTGACTCCCAGTCTCTTCTCTAATTCATCCCAAAGGTGTTCTATTGGGTTGATATCAGAACTCTGTGCAGACCAGTCAAGTTCCTCCACCCCAAACTCACTAATTGATGACTTTATGGACCTTGCTTTGTGCACTGGTCCAAATCATTTGGTGGAGGGAGTATTATGGCATGGGGTTGTTTTTCAGTGGTTGGGCTTGGCCCCTTAGTTCCAGTAAAGGGAACTCTTAACTCGTCAACACACCAAGACATTTTGGACAATTTCATGCTCCCAACTTTGTGGAAACAGTTTGAGGATGGCCCCTTCCTGTTCCAACATGACTGCGCACCAGTGCACAAAGCAAGGTCCATAAAGACATTGATGAGCGAGTTTGGGGTGGAGGAACTATTCTCCTACTAAAGACGGCCACAGCCAGAAATGCTAGGGGTGTTTTTCAAAGTGATTTCTCAGCAAAATAAATGATGGAGACATGGAAGGGTGAGTTGGTTTTGAATATAAAAAAATGATTTAATAGTGCTTTTAGTTTGTGGTGCTCAGATGCAGTGTAAATCTGCTTTAAAATGTTCAGAAATTTTTTGTACAAATTTTCCCAAGAATTTTTATTTGAAATTTCTCTAGCGTATACCCAGCTTTGAAAACACACTCGAAAAAGCTATGAGCAGCTGCAGTTAAATAATTAAAATACTTGCCTATTAGTCTATGCTTCTAGCCTGGCTGAAATGCAGAAGCTTCTGTGTGTGTATAGGGTGTGGCCCAGTTCTCTGTGTCTACTTCCTGGAAACTGTGTTTCTCAGCCAGCTGCCAGGGGGAGGAAGTACTTGCCTGTAACCAACTAACTCTGTGGTAATTATTAAGCAAAATATTTTTACAAATAAAGAAATAGGGGATGGCAGATCCATATATACACTATATTGCCAAAAGTATTGGAATGCCCATCTTTACACACACTTGAACTTTAATGGTATCCCAGTCTTAGTTCATAGGGTTCAGTATTGAGTTGGCTCACCCTTTGCAGCTATAACAGCTTCAGCTCTTCTGGAGAAACTGTCTCCCCTGTATTTCATCCCAAAGGTTGAGGTCAGGCCAGTCCTGGTGCAGGCCAGTTAAGTTCCTCCACCCCAAACTCACTCATCCTTGTATTTATGGACCTTGTTTGTGCACTGGTGCACAATTATGTTAAAACAGGAAGGGGTCAACCCTAATCTGTTCCTACAAAGTTGGGAGCATGAAATTGTCCAAAATGTCTTGGTATGCACAAGCCTTAAGTGTTCCCTTCACTGAAATTAAGGGGCCAAGCCCAACCCCTGAAAAACAACCCCACACCATAATCCCCCTTCCACCAAATGAGGTCCATAAAGACACTGATGAGCAAGTTTGGGGTGGAGGAACTTGACTGGGCTGCACAGAGTCCTGACCTCAACTCGATAGAACACCTTTGGGATGAATTAGAGCGGAGACTGTGAGCCAGGCCTTCTCTTCCACATCAGTGCCTCACAAATGTGCTTCCGGAAGAATGGTCAAACATTCCCATAGACACACTTCTAAACCTTGTTGATAGCCTTCTCAGAAGAGTTGAAGCTGTTATAGCTTCAAAGGGTGGGCCAACTCAATACTAAATCCCATGGACTAAGACTGTGATGTCATTAAAATTCAGGCGTCTCAATCCTTTTGGTAATATCGTATATTATGATAGTGTTTGAATTTTAGTTTAGCTCATGTTGTTTGGGTGGTAGAGGACATGGAGATGGTATGGAGAATTCAGATTTAATTATTTCTTTCAGTTTTTTTGTTTTTGTTTTTTTACAGCAGAACAGTATTTTGACAAATAAATACTAAACCCTAGTCATTAATTGTATTGTTTTCTACCTTATCTGTCAGTCTCAGAGGTCAACTACTTCCTGCATAAATTCGCTGACTCCTCTAAACTCCATTTCAACAACCTTCCTTTTTCACTTTCCATTCTTTTTGAAGATCAGTGCATTGCAAGCTGTGGAAAAGGCATGCTATTTTTAACCTGTGCCTGCAAATTGGAGAGCATGTTATTTATGAATAACTACTGTGGCATTCACAATAAAAAGGGAAGACTTCTTTTATCACTACTAGATGATAGAGACTTGATGTATTCTTAACATTAGTGAATGTTTTACACTCCATTTTGTCTTGTTTATTATACCACCAAGATGTTTGGATAAAATACTTTAAGAAATAGTAGACTCTACTGAAGAAAGTAGCAGATTGCATTTCATGTCCTTCAAGCTGTTTAGTCATGTCTCTCAATTCAGTTTTTTTATTATTTAATTACAGGTACTTACATAGCACCATCAATTTACACAAATACATTTTGTATATTCACATCAGTTCCTGCCTTTAAGAAGCCTACAATCTAAGGTCCTTAACTCACATTCAAACATGCACATAATAAGGCCAGCATGGTCAGGGAGATAATGAGGAGAGAGAGAGGGCCGGGCTACGGCTCTGTGTCTGACACACAGAGCAGCGGCTCGGGTGCCCCCATAGCAAGCTGTTTGCTGTGGGGTCACTCTGCAGGGGGAAGGGGCCAGAAGCACTGGCGAGGGACCCTAGTCATGTATTCACATGTGAATGGGCAAAGCACATAAAAGAAAAAGTATGTTTGGCCTAACTGCTAAATGTTTGACAATGTATTATTTTTTATGGTTTATTGAAATAAACAGAAAAGGGCTACATGCAGGAAGGTTGTAGACAGAACAATTGACAAAAGCATGATGGGAAATCTGAAGACTGAATAAAAAAAAGTCCATAGGTAGAGAGTCTAAGTTAGTAATAGGCCTAGCTAGGTGTGTATTTTAGAAGGCTGGTTAGATACAAGACCTACACAGAGAGAAAACTAATACTCTGGCTCCCAGCCATACAGTAGATGTATTTCAGTCTGATAATTATACTATTGGAAGTATTTTGTTGCATTTGTTCCATAAGTGCAAAATAAATGTTTTGATCCTGCCAGAAATACAGTGTTCTCCTTTTTCCTGATTTTAAAGTTTCTAATGGTATATACAGTATAGTACATTTACTTTTAATATAATCAGAGACTTCTAATATAAGACAGGGGGGGGGTACATTTACTTTTAATATAATCAGAGACTTCAGATATATGACAGAGGAGGACGGATTGCAGTTTATATATACCAAATCCAGTCCTGGAATGCAAAATAACATAAAAGTGAACTAACATAAAAACAAAGGGATGTATATTGTGGTTTGATAGATGACTCCCTAATAAAGAGGGAGTAAGCACAGACCAATGAAAGGCATACATTTAATTCCAACCACATATTACAGTGATTCACACAAATGTTTTATCCTAGTTAAGCCTTAAATGAATCCTGATTTTGTCTGAACTAAAACAGTATTATTAAACATTATTATCCCTATGATTTACTTTATCTCATACAAACAATTCTGTTCTTACACTTAAATAATAGAGATTGTTCACCTAGCAAAGTGTATGTTTACTTTACAAATCAAAAGTTAGTGAATATAGTGAACCTGGTTTCACTTTAAATACCTAATCATGTTCTATTAAACATCCAGTTTTTAAATTTCCCTCACACATTATTGGATATTCATGGTGATCACTGGTGCACCAATATTTCCTATAGTCACTTTGCAAGTGAAATTTCAATTTGCTAATTAAACAGCCCATATTCCTTTAGTAAATCAATCCCAGTGAGATGGTTCAAAGAGACATCTTATGAGTTTGACAGAGAATTTAGAGTGTTTTTATCACAAACAGATAGATTTTATAGAAAAACACATACTCTCTACTATTTGCTTTAAGGCTCATTCTCACTTGTGGGCTTATGTTGCATAATTTTTTTCTTCATCTATGCTAGAAAATCTCTCAGAGATGGTAAAGAGAAAGGAGCTCATCCTATAATTAATGTGAAAATAGAAACAAAACAAAATCAAAATAATTGTTTGGAGATAACAAGCATAAGAGACTTCAATACAAATATTATTTGACTTTAGATGACTTCTAATTTAAAATGTGTCACTCCTAGCTTTTATAATTATGTAATTCTTTTTCTGCAGAATTGTCTGTGACAAATCAAGCTTAATTCAACCAAAAGCAAAATAAAACAAAGTTGACCTAGGTCATTCATTTGTCATTTTGTTTTGGCATTTGAGTAAAAAGGCCTAAAATGAACCCCAAAGGATACTCATTTTTATATGCGTTAACAGATGTATTAAAAATAAAGGCAATTGTGACAACTTTGTCAAATGTTAGAGTTTTATAATAAATTATCAGCTCATAAACATAAACTAAGCATCATACAGAATGAAATGCGTCTCTCTTGTGTGATTTTTTATAACCTGACATTTTTAGGGGCTCTCATTGATAGTCTTTCTGTCATTCCCTGTAAGTGCTGAATGTTTGCTTAGATAACTTTAAAATGAATGGGTTATATTTGAAAACTGTCCATACATTTCCAAGGCCAAATTCCTTTTACAGAACTATGCATAGATATGTTTATTTGTAGTGACGGTTTTTATTAATACTGTTTTGTTTGGTATAACTAAAGCTTTGTAAGTAAAGGGAATATCCCACGGCGTATCACTTAATAAACAGAATAGTTGCAAAATTAGATAAAATCTTATGATATCAAGATCAAGAATTGGGAAAATTATTTTGTGCTTGATATGATTTATCTCTCTAGCAAAAGTAAGCTATGGTATTTTATAAGCATATTATTGATGTGCCAAAAATGGGCAAACCATATCAGAAATTATCAGATATTATCCCATGGGGTAATAAACAATGGAAAATGTGCTGGCATGTGCAAAAAGAGCCACTGGTAAGGACAGTCAGGCACACTGTGCAATCAACAAAATAAACAAAATTCTTCCACGCTAATAATAATATAATGCAAACCACATCAATAAAGTGAAAAAAGTTTATGTGAAAAGAATATTGTAAGTTTGTTTTAAATATGCAAAGATAAAAACAACAGTCCCAAAACAAAGGTGGCGTACACCACTGTGTAATGAAGAGTGTCAGAATACTTTTATGTTCTCCATGTGGCTTCAGGACCTCCAGCGCTATTTTAGGAGGATGGCGATTCCACATTAACCCTGTGCAAATGGCATCCATTGGTTTCAAGAGGTATTTTGGTATTTTTCAGGGAGAGTTAGCCATTACATAGCATTTTCGATAGAAAGATCATCCTAAAGTATAACTAAAGGCAATCATTTTTTTTTAGCTTTGGATAGAGTGGAGATGGATTAGAACACTTGTCAGATGTTTACTGCTATATGTGCCCCGTTAAGGAGATTCTTCCCATTTATTTGTTCTATTTACCATTATCATTAAAAGTGAAAGTAAAAGAAAATCCCACATTTTGGGTTGTCCTCAGAAAAGTAATAAAGGGGAAATGTTCAAGTAGACACTAGTTCTGGTGATCTGGGAGTCCCCAAGGAATTCCCTTCATTTTCAGGGATTTCCTCTCACTTCCTGTTTGGCTATGGAAGAGGAAGTGAAGGAAAATCTCCAAAATGGGACACAGATGGCAAAAAAAATCTGAATGGGATTATAACTCTCCCTTGCTCTATCCAAAATAAAAATAAAAAGTTTTGCCTATAGTTCTACTTTAAGGAGATTAACTTTGCCCATAAGATCCAATTGGAGATCCATCCACTTTTTGATTTGCTGCTGTAATTGAGTGATTAAAGGACATAATATTGTTCACTACAGACTAGCTTAAGGGCAACTGTACCTTAACCCCCAGATAACGAAAAGTGTGTACCACCTGGAGTTGGGAACTCAAAAGAATTGCCTGCACTGTCGCTGGGTCTAGTGGGAAAAGACTAGATTTATCCCAGTTAACTCAGAAACTAGAAAATGTACCAAACTCAGCAATATCCCGCAGTAAACAGTGCAGGGATTCATTAGGATCTGCCAAATATATGAGTGTTTCATCAGCATACAGGGAAATGTACTCTTCTATGACGCCTATAGTAAGGCCACTTATGAAGGGAGATAGCCGTATATGGCAGCCAGGGGCTCTATGGCTAGAGCAAATAACAATGGACATAATGGACATCCCTGGCATGTTCCTCTGCAAATCGGAAAGCAGTGGAAACAGAGGCATATACTTGAATTCTGGCAAACGGGTTAGTATGCAAAAGTTGTATCCACAATCATCCAAGGACCAAATCCATAGAGTTGTAAAAGATGAAACAGGTAGGGCCACTCAACAACAAAGGCCTTACACATATTCAAAGAAACAATAACATGGGTTTGAGAGTGATCATGGGGATATTGCAAGTTCTGGACGAGTCTATGTATATTCATTCTGGGAGATCTGCCAGGGATAATAAAAAAAACCCTGGTAACTATGTACTAAACATGCAACAGCTGTATTTAATCAATTAGCAAAAACTTCTGCTAAGCTCTTAATGTTAACATTATTTAATGAAATGGGTCTGTAAGAGTCGTAATTAAGTGGATCCTTACGCAACTTCTCGATAAGAACAATTAGTGCCTCATGCATAGAAGGGGGGGGGGGGGTTCCCTCATCCAGAGTCGCAGTAAAGGTCTGTAACAAATATGGCTGGATACACCAGCCAAATAATTAGACAGCAGATCATCAGAATACTGTACATTAGTATTATACCATTTTGAATTAAATTACATGAAGGCATCCAGAACCTCATGGGGGGAGGTACCAAGGTGTCCATTACCCACCTTATTACCATCAAAAACTATTTGTGAAGTATACAGCATTTACTTTTTAGTGAGATCTAGAAGGTGGAGCTCATATACCCTATGCTTATGTAACCAGGCAGCATGGATGTCAGTAGTAGGGTTAGTAGTGTAATCAGCTTCCACCTGTAGCATAAATCACATTCTTCCATGTACATCTGAGTATTTTTACATAGTATCCTGGTAAATGACATAAAAGTATCATGAAGGGTGGCATTAAAGGCCTCATACTCTGCTATAAGGGTAGCAGTATTAAAATTAGGATTCAAGAAATCAGCTATACCCTTAAAACATTCCCCCTGAACCATCTGATCCCCTAACCATCGAGAGTTTATTTATCACAGTATAGGTTTTCTTGTGGGAAGCGGTTGAAGTTTTAATAGGAGTGGCGCATGATCTGAGATGCCTTTCGGAAGAAAGGAGGAAGTGGTAATATAAGGGAGGGTCTGCTGGGTAGCAAAGGCTAAGTTAATACTTGACATGATGCAGGAAGAATCTGAGTGGTAAGAAAATTGACAAGATTCTGGATGCCTCCACATACATACATCAGTAAGACCGTAAACATTCATCCTATCAACAAGAGATTAATAAAATCTACCACCACCTCTCAAACAGTCCAGGGCAGGGTCAGGAACTGCGTTAGGGTCTCCAGCATAAATTAAAGGACTCTGAAGAGGTTCTAAAGTTAAGACAGAGATCTTAGAAAAGAGGTCCAGAGAAATGGGGGGGAGATAAATGTTTAGAGCCCACAAAGTGGGTTTCTTTTAGACAGATAATGTATGGCTTATGTTTTTTTAAGAAAAGAAAAAACCAAAGACCAGGTGAGGTGAATTTAGCCCTTTAGTATTCCAGAAAATAACCCTTAGAGCAGTAGCCATATCAGTAGATATAAATTAGGAACACAATATATAGATAATAGTAACAGGGTATCACAGACACCCCAGTATCCTAAAAGTAGCCCATGGTGAGAAAGAAAGGAAGGCACAAAACCCCCAACTAAAGTCAGGCCTACACACTATATCCCACCCATCCCGCTCTTCCATCCCAAACATAGAGAGCCAGAATCCCAAACATACACCACAAATAGGTAGGGGAACAGAAAAATGTGTTACCAGAGAGATATTTTCTCTGCAATATGTTGGAAAACTGTCGATCTGAAAAAGTCCATGGGAAAAGATAAAAGGAGGATGCACCCCGAGTCTTCTGATAATAACAAGAAAAAAATTAGGAAATAAAAGGTAAATAAATAAAAGGTAAATAAAAAGGGAGCGCGTAAGACTTAGCTGTTATTCAATAGGACTCCTTGAGCCTGTTCCGGATGTGGCAAGGAGAAATACACACAATGAAGACTCAAGGCAACACAAAAGGGCAGGTCAATAGCAGGCGTGTCAATCATAGAAGAGATGAGACGTTCCATCTTCACATGAGGAGCTGAAGGATAGAGCAACACAGAGATAATATAGCTACAGGAGGCAGCTGTCACCAGCAAGCTGCACCTCAGTTGATCATCTGATCAAATCAATGGTACAGTGGTATAGCTTAAAAGGGGGAAATTATAGTAAGTGTACTTGCAACCCCAGAAATTGAAAATCACAAATGTTTTTGCTGCTTTAGGCATCCAAAAGTCTCATCCAGCCAGGAGAGGTGAAAAAATGGACCTTGCCCACAGAAATGACCCTCAGCTTGGCCGGGTATATCATAGTGTATTGAAGATCTTGTGCACTCAATCTAGCTTTAACAGTGGTAAAAGAGGCTCTCTGCCACTGAACTTTCACAGAGAAATCTGGGAAGATGGTGATCAGTTGGCCATTGAAGCAGAGTTCCCCTCGTGTTCTGGCAGCTCTAAGAATGACCACTTTTTCTTGGAAATTGGGGCTACGAGCTCTCAATTGCCGCGGAGATGCACCTGCTGGGGAGGGGGGCCTGCAGTGGTGTATGGTGTGCTCTCACAATGGCAAATATGGGGGAGATAGTATCCACTCCTAAGATCTCCTGCAGTGAGGTGTGCAGGAAGCATCCAGGGGAGAACCCCTCAGCTTTCTCAGGGAAGCCAACAAAACTCTGTCCTCCAGAGTGTTAATCCATTCCTCAGAGGCCCCTGTGCGTTCCCATAGGTTCTTTAAATCTTGTTTAAGTAAAGAAATCAAGGTAAATATTCTCTATTTGTGTTGTTAACACAGCCCTGCAGTCTTAAATGTCTGCCATTATCTGTGCCAGTGTAGGTTCAAAAGGGAAAGGTTCAGGCCCACGTTCTGCTTCTGGCTCGAGCAGTGCAGTGGAGCAGTTTGTGGGGCCTTCCTCGGAGTCTTGGATGGTCAGGTCTGGTAGTTGGAGAAGTGAGAGAATGCTGCTCTGGAAGTCCAGCAGGGTGAAGGAGGAGGAGGCCATGGGTGCAAGGCCACTATCTTGTCTAGTGCTCTAGAGTAGGAGGAGTAAGGTGGTAGCAGCAGTGAGCGTATTTGTTGCAGGATGTCAGAGAAGCCTCAGAGCTCTGGATTTTGTGAACCGCTCCAACTGCCATCAAGCTGTGCCCCCCTGGATGCAACTTTGATAATGTTTGCATATTCTATGGGGTTAAAATCAAACTGGAATCACACCAAAGTAGTACAGGAACCTTTTCCAAAATCACTCCATTCTGAAGAGCATTGATGTGAATGGACACCATGTGATTTCCCTTGTCATGTGATTCTGTGAGACTCAAGTCACATCTGCATTTGTACTAGTGTTAACCAGGCCACACTGGGTTCTTAGATGTAGGTAGGTTGCCTACTCTTAATTAGTCAATCTACCTAGCTGCCCAGGTTGGGAGGAAGGGGTTAGTGTTAATGCTGCCTTTTCTTGTGTGTTTGCAGGTTTCCTCTGGGGTCCAGCCTCCTTCATGTGTGTTTATAAAAGGGAAGAGGTTCAGCTCCTTGGGGAGGACTTAGAACAAATGGGGAACTGCGCACAGGGAAGTGGGAACCCTTGAACAGGCTCGGGATGCATGTAAAGAGATTTCGAATTATGTCCTAAGAAGCTCACTGGAACGCCAACACATCAGACTACTCCCAGGACATGAATGCCTATGTTCAAGCTATTGCCAGTTTGAATTTTTTCCAAAAGATGTTACACCTACACAGGTAACCTAGTGCAGCCACTAGGGATGAGCCGAACACCCCCCTGTTCGGTTCGCACCAGAACATGCGAACAGGAAAAAAGTTTGTTCGAACACGCGAACATCGTTAAAGTCTATGGAACATGAACATGAATAATCAAAAGTGCTAATTTTAAAGGCTTATATGCAAGTTATTGTCATAAAAAGTGTTTGGGGACCTGGGTCCTGCCCCAGGGGACATGGATCAATGCAAAAAAAAGTTTTAAAAACGGCCGTTTTTTCAGGAGCAGTGATTTTAATAATGCTTAAAGTCAAACAATAAAAGTGTAATACCCCGTTAAATTTCGTAGCTGGGGGGTGTCTATAGTATGCCTGTAAAGGGGTGCATGTTTCCCGTGTTTAGAACAGTCTGATAGCAAAATGACATTTCGAAGGAAAAAACCCATTTAAAACTACTCGCGGCTATTGCATTGCCGACAATACACATAGAAGTTCATTGATAAAAACGGCATGGGAATTCAACACAGGGAAACCCTGAACCAAAATTTAAAAAAAAATGACGTGGGAGTCCCCCTAAATTCCATACCAGGCCCTTTAGGTCTGGTATGGATATTAAGGGGAACCCCGTCAAAAATTTTAAAAAAAAAGACGTGGGGTTCCCTCTAAATTCTATACCAGACCCTTCCGCGCCAAAAAAAAAAAAAAACGGTGTGGGGTCCCCCCAAAAATCCATACCAGACCCTTATTTGAGCACGCAACCTGGCAGGCTGCAGGAAAAGAGGGGGGACGAGAGTGCGCCCCCCCCCTGAACCGTACCAGGCCACATGCCCTCAACATTGGGAGGGTGCTTTGGGGTAGCCCCCCAAAACACCTTGTCCCCATGTTGATGAGGACAAGGGCCTCATCCCCACAACCCTGGCCCGTGGTTGTGGGGGTCTGCGGGCGGGGGGCTTATCGGAATCTGGAAGCCCCCTTTAACAAGGGGACCCCCAGATTCCGGCCAACCCTGTGTGAAATGGTAAGGGGGTACTTACCCCTACCATTTCACTAAAAAACTGTCAAAAATGTTAAAAATGACAAGAGACAGTTTTTGACAATTCCTTTATTTAAATGTTTCTTCTTTCTTCCTTCATCTTCTTCTTCTGGTTCTTCTGGCTCTTCTGGTTCTTCCTCTGGCGTTCTCGTCCAGCATCTCCTCCGCAGCGTCTTCTATCTTCTTCTCCTCGGGCCGCTCCGCACCAATGGCATGGGGGGAGGCTCCCGCTCTTCTCTTCATCTTCTTCTTCATCTTCTTCTCTTCTGAAGAGAAGAGTGGGAGCCTCCCCCCATGCCATTGGTGCGGAGCGGCCCGAGTAGAAGAAGATAGAAGACGCTGCGGAGGAGATGCTGGACAAGAACGCCGGAGGAAGAACCAGAAGAACCAGAAGATGAAGGAAGATAGAAGAAAGAAGAAGCATTTAAATAAAGGAATTGTCAAAAACTGTCTCTTGTCATTTTTAACATTTTTGAGTTTTTTAGTGAAATGGTAGGGGTAAGTACCCCCTTACCATTTCACACGGGGGGCCGGGATCTGGGGGTCCCCTAGTTAAAGGGGGCTTCCAGATTCCGATAAGCCCCCCGCCAGCAGACCCCCACAACCACCAGCCAGGTTTGTGGGGATGAGGCCCTTGTCCTCAGCAACATGGGGACAAAGTGTTTTGGGGGGCTACCCCAAAGCACCCTCCCAATGTTAAGGGCATGTGGCCTGGTACGGTTCAGGAGGGGGGGGCACTCTCATCCCCCCCTCTTTTCCTGTGGCCTGCCAGGTTGCGTGCTCGGATAAGGGTCTGGTATGGATTTTTGGGGGGACCCCATGCCGTTTTTGTTTTTTTTGGCACGGGGTTCCCCTTAAAATCCATACCAGACCTGAAGGGCCTGGTATGGAATTTAGGGGGACTCCTACGTCATTTTTTTTTTAAATTTTGGTTCGGGGTTCCCCTTAATATCCATACCAGACCTGAAGGGCCTGGTATGGAATTTAGGGGGACTCCTACGTCATTTTTTTTTTAAATTTTGGTTCGGGGTTGCCCTGTGGGGAATTCCTATGCCGTTTTTATCAATGAACGTCTATGTGTATTGTCGGCAATGCAATAACCGCGGGTAGTTTTAAATGGGTTTTTTCCTTCTAAATGTCATTTTGCTGTCAGACTGTTCTAAACACGGGAAACATGCGCCCCTTTACAGGCATACTATAGACACCCCCCAGCTATGAAATTTAAAGCAATATTACACTTTTATTGTTTGACTTTAGGCATTATTAAAATCACTGCTCCTGAAAAAACGGCCATTTTTAAAACTTTTTTTGCATTGATCCATGTCCCCTGGGGCAGTACCCAGGTCCCCAAACACTTTTTATGACAATAACTTGCATATAAGCCTTTAAAATTAGCACTTTTGATTTCTCCCATAGACTTTTAAAGGGTGTTCCGCGGCATTCGAATTTGCTGCGAACACCCCAAATTGTTCGCTGTTCGGCGAACTTGCGAACAGCCAATGTTCGAGTCGAACATGAGTTCGACTCGAACTCAAAGCTCATCCCTAGCAGCCACAGTTAAGTTTACTTAGGGAAAGCACATTATTGAATTATGTACATGTTCTGCCTAATGTTCAGTAAAGTTGTTACACTGCTCATAACCTGGTGTGAAGTTACTCAAGGGGTGCATCTGGAGTCCAGGCATATTTCACTGCTGAACATGGGTTTGGACTAGCACATTAGGGGTCTGTGAAACATCACTACCACGAAAGGTTAACTGGAAATCAAGTTCCTATGGGTGACTGC
Source organism: Lithobates clamitans (assembly GCA_037952925.1). NCBI lineage: Eukaryota > Metazoa > Chordata > Amphibia > Anura > Ranidae > Lithobates > Lithobates clamitans. Next base: position 1,790,608 of record JBBGZY010000429.1, read on the forward strand.
AAGTAAAAACAGCAGCCAGTTGTTGGCATGGTGCTTGAATTGGTGACAGGTTCTCCGGTAGCAAAGGAGATAGGCATTCGGCGCCCTTCCTAGCTGTCTGTCTCTGTTGGTCACCGGGAATGGACTAGTATTACAGAGACTTAATATCTGGTCACTTGGTACAGAATGAGAAGAATTAGGTGGAGGACACATGAGGTCCATGCTATGTGCTCATTAGCACCCCATTCTGTTACTGGGAGTGAGGTAACAGAAGTACGCTGACTAGTGCAGTGGGCATAGACTCTGCATATCCCTCCTAATGCAAAACATGCACCTGTTCAAATAAGTAGGCCAAGAGACAATATCTTTGGAAGAACTCCACATACAACACTACACACAAGTGGACTCATCTCTGAGTTGGGGGACTAACTTAATGTTTGACTTCCACATGACCATGGCCCCCGCCTGGTCCTGAGCATTGGTGAGCATACTTTCAGGCAAGGTGTTAAACCTGTACTGGAATGAGTAATCCCGTTCATTGCCTGGCATAGCCCAGAAGAACCCACCATAGGGTAGGCCTCCCATGTGACTCACACTTGGCATCTAACGAGGTAATGGGGAACATGGTGAAAGTGTCACCAGCCTGCCCTACATAGACTTATCTGCAAATAAAAACCCTGCATGGTCCAAAACATGTCAGACTTAAAGGGAGGTGTTCCTAATAAAGAAAGTTTACACAGATGGACTTATCTCCAGCCGATTGCTCGGAGTGAAGTTGAAAATCAAGATGCTAAATTGCACTGCAGAACATATCCATATTTATGGATTGATATTAGGAATTTTATTGCATGAACCAAGGGAATTTAAAGTGAACCTCTTGGAGAAAACAGTGGCACAGTAATAGTGGCTCCAGGTATTGCAGGTTCATGCATATGGATAAACTTATGCTTTTGGAGGTCATGAGGCCTCATGCTATCTGTGTTAATAATAGTTTAGTACATTCAGTACAGTTTGTCAAATATTTACTTGCATACTATTCATGGATATGAACAGAGGGTAAAAAAAGAAAACAACAGGCGGCATACTGGGTCAAATCTCAGAATTATCCCATATGGTTTTCATATTTTTGATGATGTTATTTATTAAGATTTCATGACACTTTACTATAAATCCAAGAAGTTTCATAAAATATAGCAGCCAAAATGTATCTTTATACACCCATAAGCATACCATATTATAAGAAACGTTGTCAGGTCACCTGAGACCAGGTGACAGATGCACTCCATAGGAGTCAGGAGTGCACTGCTAAGGTAGTGGACCCTAGGACTGACTGCTGCGGATTGAACTCTGGGGGGTTCAGGAATCAGGTCTACTAGATCACTAACACAGATCCCAGTGGGAGCTAGAGCATAGATTCCCCAGGGCGCAGAGTCTAAGGCAAACAGGGATAGACACGCCAAAAGGTCAGGGTCACGAGCAGACAGGAATAGTCAAGAACACGCCAAGGTTGGTAACAGAGACTAACGTAGAGCACATGGCAAGCAGAAAACAGGAAGCCAAGCACACAATGGTTGACCAGCCAGGTTGGCTTGCAATGCACAGGTTAAAATATTGTTCCTAATTAGAGGCTGAGGTGGAGCTATGCTGAGGAAAGATTATATATGCAGTCAGGTGAGAGTGGCTGGCCTCCAAAGGAACACATGGAAAGAGGTAAACTGACAGACACACATTACTGCATAACCATGACAGTACCCCCCCTCTTACGAGGCCTCCCCCTCCCCCGCCTGGGCCCAGGCTTAAAAGGAAACTCCAGATGAAACCTCCTCAACAGACGAGGTGCAAAGATCTCAGATGCAGTGATCCAAGACCTCTCCTCAGGACCAAACCATTTGTAATGTACGAGGTACTAAAGAATGCCTCTACAGAGTCGGGAATCCAGAACTTGACTAAGCTCGTACTTTAGATTATCCTCAGAGACTGAAACTGAGGTAGGGAGAGGACTTATTGAGGACTAAAGGCTTCTTAGGAATGGGTAAGGGCATGAGAAGACCATCAGAAGTCTAAGAAGGGTCCCCCAAACCCTTAAAGATGAGCTGGACATCCAGCACAGGACCATTAGACTGGGCAGAGGTCAGTGGATCCCTTAGGCCAGGTTGATTAGAAGGTGACGTGGTAGTAGTAGGGTAAGACCAGGTTACAGAAGGTCCTGAATAAGAAGAAGCAGGAAGCTCAGTGAACATAGGCTGGACTGGCATAACTGGTGCAGAGGCTGACTGAATGGCATCGCCAGGTGCAGCGACTACCACAATCGCATCGCAGGACGTAGCGACTGTGGAACTGGTGGACGAGTTAACCTGGCTGTGTGTCCAAGGGAGTCCAGGGACAGGCAAAGGTAAATGGCCATGCAAACTGGAGTGAATGATCGGCTCAGGTTCACAGATGGGCTCCTCTTCCAGAGTGCCACATGACCCAGAGAGTGCCTCAGCCAGACATCCCAGAAATCACTATATGCAGCGGGAAGAGCAGAACTGGGAAGGTGGCATCAGGAAGTTTCTCTTTTGGGGTAACCTTGAGTAGGCAGAAGGAGGAACAGGAGGAACCCCAAGTCAAGATCTGCCCAGCAGTCCAGTCAACGTGTGGAGAATGGAGCCATAACCAAGGAAGACCTAATATGATAGGAGATGAAGCCTTAGGTAAGACAAGGAAGTATATCCACTCCTGGTGGAGTGTCCCTACCGACATCTTAACAGGGAGGGTCTGGATGTGAATAGGGCCCCCTGGGAGAACAGTGCCATCAATCGCCAAGACCACCAATGGCGTGAGGGGCAAAAGGGTAAGTCTCATGGAAGATGCAGTTCCCCAGTCCATGAAATTGCCAGCGGCTCCGGAATCCAGATATGCCAAGACCAAACGAGAGAAAGCGCCGACATGAAGGAACACAGAAAGGAGAAGACGAGAAGGTGAAGGTGAATTTTCAGGGTCCAATACTCCACCTTCCAGATGTATTAGCCCCAAGTGTTTTTCCGAACGAAGAGAATAAGTATCAGTTCCCACAAAGGAGCAGCGCAGGCTATGGCCTTGCCGGACAGAAGGGATATAATATAGGATACCTTCGCCCCATCGGACAGGAAGTTTTGGGACTGGCGTTCAAAATGAATTGTGCACTGGCTAAGGAACCCCATACAAGCCTTGGAGTCCCCAGAGAAATGGGCCGGAGCTGGCAGTTGTAATGAATGTGTGGCTGCGACTGGTGTGATAGGTGCAGCAGCAGATAGCGGTTGAGGTTGTTGAAGCGGGGGTCCTAATGAGGCCTGAACCTGTTCAAAACGGGATGCCAAATCCTGAAGGAATTGTATCACCTGGGTCTGATGCGATTCCTGGGTCTCAAGTTGAGCTAAGCCCTGCAACGTATCATCTGCGGGTAGTGGCACATCAGCTGGGTCCATGGCTGTTCAAACTGTCAGGTCACCTGAGACCAGGTAACAGATGCACTCCGAATGAGTCAGGAGTGCACTGCTATGGTAGTGGACCCTAGGACTGACTGCTGCGGATTGAACCCTGGGAGGTTCAGGAAGCAGGTCTGCTAGATCGGTAACACAGATCCCAATGGAAGCTAGAGCATAGACTCCCCAGGGCATGGAGTCTAAGAGCCAGCAGGTGATAATGGACTGCGCTGCAGTCTGGCTCCAGGTCGCGGTCCCCAGGGCCTCACAGATCGCGCTCACTGTAGACTACAGGAGATAGAGGAAGGCTGGAGGCAGCAGGCTGGAACAACAAGGATAGTAAGGGGATAGTCCTTGTCTGCAACTAGCAGACAAGGACAACAGAATACACACCAAAGGTTCAAGGTCACAGGCAAACAGGGATAGTCGGGGACACACCAAAAGGTCTGGGTCATGAGCAGACAGGAATAGTCGAGAACATGCCAAGGTCAGTAACAGAGACAAACGTAGAGCACATGGAAAGCGGGAAACAGGAAGCCAAACACACAATGGTTGATCAGCCAGGTTGGCTTGCAATGTTAATACGGGTTAATATAGTGTTCCTAATTAGAGGCTGAGGTGGAGCTATGCTGAGGGAAGATTATATATGCAGTCAGGTGAGAGTGGCTGGCCTCTAAAGGAACACATGGAGAGAGGTAAGCTGACAGACACACATTATTGCATAACCATGACAAACGTCTACCAAAATTAGAGTTTACAGTTATTCAACTGGACAAAACGTCAACTAATGTTTATGATTTTAAAATTTTACATTTTTTAGGTTGGTTGTCAGTTTGGACCTTATACAATATCTGCCTAGAACTAAGCACATGTTGTTTAGACATGCAGGCAATTTAAAGCTTAAAATGTTTATTGTCGGGGCTTTGTTTGTCATCTGTTTTCCAGACAGCACAGAGAGTTTATTGATTATCTAGTCCAGAAAGGATTAAGACTGATATAAGGCTTAAGGATCCTTCCTGAAAAAAATGATACTTTGAAAATAGATAGGAAGCTGATGTGTTTCTTTTAGTGACCTTATCTGTGTTGAATCCTTCATCTACAATAATCATCCTTATCTACAATATGTCCTTTATGGTTCAATGGATTATACCATTTTGCCATAAAAAACATTTAAAGTATGAGAAACAGGAAACAATATAATTTGAATGTAATACCCAAATCTGAAATAATACTAGGGGGTCTGTTTATTAATGTTTATTTACAATATTCATAGAACATTCACCCAAGATTCACATGATTTATCCCAAGATTGCATTGGCTTTGAAATAAAACTCAATTGGTGACAGTAAACTTATTTTCATGTAAATGCTTACACCTATGGTGTTGTATAGTGAATTTTGATGAGAGAAATACATTTTTATAATAAATAACATAATTAAAGTGAATAAAATAATATGTTAGAATACTGACTTTATTCAGGATTGATGGCTTCCTCCTCCTCTTTAGGCAAAAGTGTTTGGACCTGGTGATTATTTTTTTCAACACTGTATCAGCGTCACATATTCCCCATACCTAGAAACAACAGGTATTTGCAATAGCTGCAAATGAGCACCTAAACAATAAAGAAGAGCTGTGAAGGTGAGCACAAGTGCAGGGAGTGGACTAATAAGAGATCATTATTTTGCCTTTATTGGGCAAAGTGATACATTTATGCAATAGTAACAAACCATATCAACCAATCAGAATTCACTATGGATCAGTAGATGATGGATTATGATTGCTTCTGGGTTACTTTGCATAACTATTAACATTAAAAAATAAGCACTATTTATTGAATGAGGTTGAATGTACAGTATTAAATACATTTTTCTGTGGCTGTTCAAATATATGTTAGGTGGCTTAAGTTTACAGCTCACAGGTATGTGTATTTCCACATATTGCCAAAAACAACTTTTAGTGAATGGATATCACTAAACCCAGCGCTCATGAAAAAAGTGTTAAGAGTAATAAAGTTACATAATAACATCAGCTGCTGCTGTAAACAATAAAAGTATTTTCAAATCATATGCCTTAAAATGACATAGGAATCAGTCCAGCATTAGCAGCGCTTCTCTAGTGTCTAAAACACCACCTGATTGTAAAGAGTTTAGATATAAAACGTCTTATGATTACCGGTATCATAGAAATAGTTCACATAATGTAGATCTACGTTATGTGAACTATTTCTGTGATATCGTGTTTTTGACACATGCGGTCAGGTGAAATTTGAGGAAGATTGACATCAGAAAGACAGCAGGACCAGACAGGGTGTCAGGCAGTATATTGAGTGGATGTGCAGACCAGTTAGCAGGTGTTTTTACTGATATATTTAATCTGTCACTGAAGCAGGCTGCAGTACCTACTTGTTTTAAATCTACTACCATTGTCCCAATACCTAAAAAATCAACAGTAATGCCGCGTACACAGGAGCAGACTTTACGGCAGACTTGGTCCGGCGTACTGGATTTCGTCGGACAATTCGTTCGTGTGTGGGCTCCAGCGGACTTTGTTTGCTCAAAAGTTGGACGGACTTAGATTTGAAACATGTTTTAAATCTATCCGACGGACTCTTCTTTCTAGCGGACAAACCGGTCGTCTGTGTGCTAGTCCGACAAACTCAAACTGACGCATGCTCTTAAGCAATTACAAGACGGAAGCGCTCGGTCTGGTAAAACTAGCCTTCGTATTGAAGCTAGCACATTCCACTTCTGTGATCTTTTAATACATCGCTTTTTTTTCTTTATAATGCGAGAGAAATGAAGTTGTTTTTTCTGCTTTATATTCACACAGGGTTCTCACAAACTACTTTCTTTATGATTTATCCTCATGCCATGACTAATATGATATTTTTTAAAAGCCAGATCTCCATAAATAAAGTATTAAATTAGATTTTGGACTCATCTTTTTTTTTTATTGATTTCAACACTATCTATTTTACAATGTGTGCTAAATTATACAAACATTTTTTTTTTTTTGAAGTTTCAAGTTACCACAATAACCTTAATATTTTGTGTTGTTTTAATGAACCTTAATGAGGTTGGTGCCCCTTGTTAATTAAACATAGGGGGGTTTAATTTCCAAAGGCAAATTCATTTTTCACTACAAGTGCAAATTGTATTTGGAATTGCACAGAAAGAGCATTTTGAAGTGCCTTCGCTGTGGATCCGAGGGGCACATGCAAGGAACCCCCCCCAAAAAAAACCTTTTTCTTGCACATGATTGTTTGATAAAATGAGCAGAGCTTCCCCTCATTTCAGCTGTGCAATTTCTAAAGTGCACTTTTCACTAGTACTTTGCACTTTATTTTAGAAATGATTTAGCCTTTTGGCAAAAACACACATAGGGGTTGATTTACAAAAGGGAAAAAGACTGTGCACTTTGCAAAGTTGCCCTCTGCAAGAGCAGTTGCTCCAGAGCTTAGTAAATGAGCAGAAGCTCTGCTGACTTCCATCATCCAATCACGTGCAAGCAAAAATGCTGTTTTTTGAATTTTCCTTGCACAGGATTGGGTACTCTTTGCAAAGTCAAGCCTTACCTCATTTCCTAAGCTCTGGAGCAATTGCACTTGCAGAGGGCAACTGCCCTCTGCAAAGTGCACAGTCTATTTGCTTTTATTAAATTAACCCCATAGTCTTTTTGACCTGTACCTGCCTACTCCCAAACAAAATGTCATTTTGGAATCAAAACACATAGTCAATAATGTAAGGTAACAAAAAAATCCATTAATTTTGGTTAACAAAAAATTAGGAAGGCAACACTGGAGACACTTTTAGAATCTGTGAAGCCTTTCGTCCCCCAGGACACACATCAAGTTTTAGGACAAGAAAATTGATATCTTGCGACTAGGGAGCACAGAGAGCACAGTCAGACCAGACAGAAACCAGGCAATCACTTCTGAGTCTTCCGTGGAGCCTTCCCTGCATGCTTCTCTGCAGCCTTCCCTCCACGCTTCTCTGCAGCCTTCCTCGGAGGCTGGGCCTCTGGTGGTGTACTTGGGGCAGGAGGAGGAGGAGGAGGAGGAGTGGCTTCAACTGCCAGATAGGTTGTAGCAGTAAGCTCCCCTCTCAAGCCCTTCTGATAGGCCTGAAAAATCAAACCCTCACAGAGAAGGTGCTGCCCCTTTTCCAATTCCAGCAATCTGCTGGCTATATAGGTCCCATACGCCTCCTTTGCATTGGGTGGTGTGCTGAGGATTTGGCTGGCTTCATGTATGAGGGCTAGGGATTCCTCCTCAGTTTGGGTCATTCTTCTGGGCCTTTTGGTGAGAATGCGGAGGGGAGGCACTTGACACTCCGTGCGGCTTCTACTTGGCCCAGCCACAGCCTCCTCCTCTCTCCCACTGAGCAAGGCCTCCTCCTCTCTCCCACTGGTCAAGGCCTCCTCCTGGCTGAGGTCATCCGGTGTCAAAAAAAAGGACATAGTTAAAATTTTGTGTTACGCAATCACACAGAATTTTCCTAATCGCCTTGTGCGGTGCATATTCCCCCCTGTTTAGACCACTGATTTTTCATCCCCCAAAAAAATGTTACAAAAGAAAATAATTTAAAAAAAAATAAAATAAACAAAATTACACTGTCCACTGCCCTACTGACACCATCAGTACATATACACATGCATATGTATTTGAGCTTTGGGGTGCACACCCTAATGCAAGAGGCTGCGCACACCTATGCAGAAGTATATTTTTGGCCACTACTGTCTAGTGATATGTCTACATATTAATATTTGTGATGAAGTAATTTTTTATGAAACACTTAAAAATTTGACACATTAACATCATTAATAACATTTAAACAATCACAAATTCCACAAAAAAGGATACCTGGCTGAAGCTGGGCGCATCCACTTCATCAAGGATGAAGTTCTTCCTGGGACTCCTCAGCTGGGGTGGAGGTGGATGGAAGGCTGGAGGGAAGAGTGGGGGGAAGGCTGGAGGGAAGGGTGGGGGAAAGGGTGGGGGGAAGGGTCGAAAGTGATTGCCTGGCTTCTGTCTGGTCATCCAGGAATTGGATTTTGTGGCAGTACTCTTTAAAGGGATTCATTGTTGCTGAAAGACAAGACACAAGATCAAAACTGTAATGTCAGTCAGAACTCCCAGGATTATTTTGTGAAGAATCTAGGGGACACATATACACACACACAAACCCCCACGTTTAATCTTACCTTCGTTTCTGACGCTCGCTACTTCCGCACGGACATACGTAGGCCATTTTAATAGCTTTATATACACTGCGCATGTGTCATGCTCTGCCTGCGTTGCCCGCCCCTGACGTCCTTAAGTATGATTTGTCCCCGCCCCTTCACTCTTCGTTGCGCAGTGGGAGTAGATAGAGAAAGATGGCGGAGAGATTAACTGGAAGTAGCACAGAGGAAAGCCCGGAGCCACAACCATCCACATCCCGGAGGAGATATAAGGCCACCAACATGGCTTTTGAAGAGATGGTGGAGATGGTGTCCATATTATGAAGGGAGGACTACGATAGCAAAAAAGGACCGTACACACGACCGAATATGCGTAAGGACAAAATAATGTCCTCAGTTGTCACCGCTCTAGAAGCTAAATTTGGCACTAAACGTTCTAAAGAATAATTGAGGAAGCGGTGGTCTGACATCAAAAGTAGGGAGCCAGAACAATATTGGCGAATAAAGAAGCTGCTTAAAAAAAGTAAGTACTTGTTGTGTGTTCCTATTGAGATACTTAACTTGCATGCTGATCCATATTTTTTTCGTTTAAACAGCATCGTTCGTAAACACCGTTCTTTGTAAAATACATATGATACTTTAGAAAATGACGTTATTTTTTCGCCAATTACGAGGGTACAGGGTTGGACATACATTTAAGTCTTGAGAGTTTGTCGTATTCCCAAAATTTGTTGATGTGGTGTAGATGTGTTGAAAAATATAATGCTTCTTCAAAAATGATTCAGTGTAATGTAAGGACAGGACGCAGCAGCTAGTTCCACATCTGGACTCATGAGCACTAGTGTACTATGTGACCATAACTAAATTTTTGAGGGGTATCACACATAGGAGATCATTGAGGTGTCTGCATCTGTGAAACTTGCATGAAAATGTGTATTGTTTAGAATTGTTGTTCAGAGGGAATGTTCATCCTGTCTTCAAAATTTTTGAGGACAAAAAAAGGCAATTGTACACAACTCATAACCAACGTTTCATATTAAAATTAGAAAAATATAAAATATCACTGTGTTTTAACTATACCTTTTGTTGAATTATCATAGGGGAGAAATGACTCAGACAACAGTCCAAGGATCCCAGGACCCCCCAAAGTCACCAGCTTGAGGCTGAAGATACCCCAAGCCCCAGCCCAAGACCACACCCACCCGATGAGCTGGAGGAAGGAGAGGTGGAGGAAGTGTGCAAGCTTTCAACCCCACCAAGTGAGTGACTGACACCCCAGCTTAAGGTAATGTATTTAGGCGTGCATATTTTAACACATTTTTTTTTACACACATTTTAGGTGAGCTTCTGTTTGTGGAAGGCCAAGCGGGAGAGCCATTCAGCACAGACAGTGCCCAAAGACTGATTGGCCAGATAATGTTGTGGAATGGCCAAATTGATCAAATGCATGACCAAATTCACATCATGAAACTTCGCCTGGACTCCATGCAACAGGAAATGAAGAACATGATTGATGTTTTGGGCAGAATATAATAACACGTGAAAAGGTGTGGCGCTAGGGAAATAGGAAAATACTGTGTATGTTCGTTATTGAGCAAAGCCAACCTGAATGTCCGTCTGGAAGGCAATTGTGCGCAATAAAGTGTATTAAAGCAAAACAGGACTACTCCTGTATATGCTATTAGCTGGCACTAATAGAAATAGATATCTGTGAGATAGTGATATCAGTGAGAGTGTAAAGGTAACAAAAAAGGGTAATAAGTGATGTATACCCTAAAGTAACTGTCTACAATTCCACATGATAGGGAAGAACAGTTTCATACATAGGGAGATCCGTGAACCAATACTACTGTTGAATCACTTAAAACAGAAAACCCAATGGTGCTACAAACATATATAAGTGATAATACCAAAAAATAGACAAATAAAATTAAAATGATGGTATTGCTACCGTAACTAAAAATATACAGTACATCAACACATTAAATACTAATACAGCTAGAAGTCCGATACGGATGTATAGGCAAACATCTGGGGACTTAGCCAAAGGAAACAATAACAACCAGGATTGATAATATGGGACCCTTGAATCCGGGGATGGCATCAACAGGATAAGGTATCCAACTTGCATGTAGAGAGGGACAGGCAAAAATACCCTTACCAGCAGTGGTGGACTCACCAGCCAGCGGCTTGGGAGTCAGACAGGCTTACGATAGAGCGGAAATGCAGCACTTTGTCCACAGCAGCTGGGAAGGATGGAGGACTGCGGCACTCACCAACCAACCTTCTCTGGTCTCACCGGCTCCTGACATCTATAATATAGGTGCAAGACTGCTCATCAAAGATCTAGTTCCATGTGATGGGTATAGGCCCTCAAAAAAATAGGGATCAAAAAGAAGACTTCCCCATAGCGTAAATCAGCTTTCCAACGCTTTATTAAAAGGTGATACATTAAAATATACTCTGGTTCATGAAAACAGAAATAGAGACCAGGTATAGGGTAAATATAAAAAGAGCGCTTAATTCAGTTGTGGCAAGACAGGCATAACAAATCCGACGCATTTCATCCACTAGGACTTCGACTGGGGTAGCTGGGGATATCAATGTACTTGTTTTGTGTTTGCAACCCCTTCATCCTCCAAATGTTTGTTGTGGTGAGAGGAACAAAGGGATTGCACACACAAAACACGTACATTGCTCCCCCATGATGGGAGATAGCACATGTTGACTTGACACTTTTTTAATGCTCAATTTTGAGCATCTTAAAAATTTATAATTTAAAAGGGTAACATCACCAGCACCATTATTAAAATGTTAAACTTTGTAAGTTCTTTTATTTTTTTGTATGTTTTTCAAAACACTGTTGTGAATTTTAATATTTGAAACAAGGTCTATTTTTGTTAAAATATGCCTTTAATAACCTTAAAAAAAAATAAAATATTTTTTGCTAAAAAAAAACAACAAAAAACCAAAAACAAAAAAAACAAAAAAACCCCCAAAAAAACAAAAAACAAAAAATGTTTCAAAAAATGCACCTTTCAATGTGCACACAGTAAAATGTTTTTACTACTACAATGTGTGTGGCTGATTATTTCTCAATAATATGTTTTGCAAATTTTTGACAAAGGGCCTTATTAACTAAAGGTAAATGCACTTGCCACTACTACAAGTGCACTAGGAGACAGACCAAACTAAATGCAAACAAGAAGAAAAACAAGATATTTTATCCAAAATTTATTTTTTAAATTTTTTGTAAAAATTAAAGCTCTTGCTGAATAGCAATGGGCCCCCGACCAATAAATTAATTCACATATTGCTCACGCACTTGACGTGTGGTTTGGGGGGCCAAGCCAATACGGCCAATTTCCAGGCCTGTCAGTGTTGGATCTTGTACAAGTGCGGCCTCAGGCCCAACAGAGGTAATATATGTAGTCAAATGTCTTCGTAAAAAGTTATGGAGTATGCAGCAAGCCAGTATGACATGATTCATTTTATAGTCTGCCAGATTTATGGCTGAAAGGAACAAACGGAACCGGCTAGCCAGAATCCCAAAGGCATTCTCCACAACTCTTCTTGCTCTGGCCAGCCGGTAATTAAATACCCTCCTCTCAGGGGTGAGTGTCCTTTAGAGGAACGGCCTCATCAAGTGCTCACCGAGAGCAAACGCTTCATCAGTGATAAAAACTGAGGAGAGTCCATCCACATTCTGGTCATCAGGTGGCAATCCCAGGCTGGCACAGCTCAGTCTGTGCAAACACTCCCCTGTCAGACATCCGGCCGTTCTTCCCCACATCCACAAACAGAAAGTCCAAATGTGCCGAGACCACCGCCATCAAAACTACACTATGGAACCCCTTGTAGTTATAGAAATAAGACCCCGAATGCGGTGGTGGCACAATGCGGACATGCTTCCCGTCAATCGCCCTGATACAGTTGGGAAAGTCCCAACGGTCAGCAAACTGGGAGGCCACAGTCTGCCATTCCTGTGTACTGGAAGGAAACTGGAGTGAAAAAAAATAAAAAAAATTAAGATAAGTACTTTTAAACATAACTTGGATATCAGATTACACATAAACATTAGTGAACAACAGCAGTCAAACATTATTAATATGTGTGTTTGTAATTTTAATTATAAAAAACATAAGGCCCACTTATAAGATTAAACACCCCCTCTGATGGCCCATTGATCAATTTGAATGTGGGAGGAGGGGTACTAATTAGGTTAATAAACACACCTGACAGTTTCAAACATTTGATGGGGTGGGGGAGGGGTACTACTTAGGGTCAAAAACACACCTGACAGTTTCAAACATTTGAGGGGGTGGGGGAGGGGTTCTAATTAGGGTCAAAAACACACCTGACAGTTTCAAACATTTGAGGGGGTGGGGGAGGGGTTCTAATTAGGGTCAAAAACACACCTGACAGTTTCAAACATTTGAGGGGGTGGGGGAGGGGTACTAATTAGGTTAATAAACACACCTGACAGTTTCAAACATTTGAGGGGGTGGGGGAGGGGTACTAATTAAGGTCAAAAACACACCTGACAGTTTCAAACATTTGAGAGGGTGGGGGAGGGGTTCTAATTAGGGTCAAAAACACACCTGACAGTTTCAAACATTTGAGGGGGTGGGGGAGGGTCAAACAGTACAATGGAGCTGACAATATACATTGTTCAAGGGACTATAGGCTAGAGATATAAATGGACCCAGGAATGCATGGTGGGGAGGTTATTGAATGTAAATATGCATGTAGGGCAATAAATGATTAATGTACAAAAACAGGCATGCATGAAGATAAAGGGGACATTCACAGCATATTCCAAGCATGGTAACTAGGTAAGGAGGACATTTAGACTATACATTAGCAAACATTTAATACATATCATGTAATGTTAAAGGATAAAACTTACCTTCATATAGTCCTTCTGCAGGACCTGAATGATGGCATTACAAGTCTCTGGGATTATTATCCCCAGAGCCTGGGAGGAGATGCCTGTCGAGAACTTCAAGTCCTGAAGACTTCTCCCAGTCGCCAATCAATGTAAAGTGGCAACTAGCCTCTGCTCCGCACTGATGGCTTGCCTCATGCAGGTATCCTGCCTGCTGATATAGGGGGTCAGCATAGCCAGCAGACGCTCAAAAACGGGGTCCGTAATTCCTGAAATCCTCAGGATTATTCTCACGGAGCTCATGGAGCAAAGGCATATGTGAGAATTGGTCACGCTGGCGCAACCAATTCTTCATCCATGAGCCCTGTTCATGGACTGGACTCCATGACCAAGTCCCCACGCAGCACGAACTAGAGAACGAGTACGTCCACGCGACATGGCTTCAAAACGGTGGGCTGGTCAAACAAACAAACTTATAACAAACGCACTAAAGAACAGCAAGGCCTATGAAGAACGACCTGAAAATCAGGAACGAGCGGACCAGAACGGCCTGCCAGGCAGGTTACAAACTGACCAACACGCACTGAAAAGCAGATACAAACCTCACAAGCACAAACTGAACTACAGAAAACGATCGAAATAAGCTGAAGTGTGAAAAGCGCGAATCGTCTCTAACCAAACTTCTACTAACACAAGATAAACACGAGATTAGCAGAAGGAGTCCAAAGGGTGCCGTAATGGGGCTTGAACTTCCTTTTTATAGTCCCGTCGTACGTGCTGTACGTCACTGCGTTCCAAACCAGCGGACTTTTGCAGTGATCGTGTGTGTCCAAGTCCGTCCCTTTTTAAGTCCGGCGCAAGGAGCCGACAAAGTCCGGCGTAAAGTCCGCCGAGCAAAGTATGCCATAAAGTCCGCTCATGTGTACGCGCCATTACATGCTTCATTGATTATCTCCCAGTTGCCCTAACTCCTATCATCATGAAATGTTTTGAGAGGCTCAGATTATCACATCCTAAGGCAAGCATTCCTGTTGATCTGGATAAGTATCAGTTTGCCTATCGTGCAAATAGATGCACAGATGATGCAATTGCTTTGGGCCTATGTCCATTGTTGTGCTCATGAATTATGGATTTCCTAACAAACAGGCCACAAATTGTGAGAATAGGAGATCAGGTGTCTAACAGTATTATTTTGAATACCACAGGGATGCGTGTTAAGTCAGGCTCTGTTTACATTGTTTACACACTACTGTACTCTCATACATGCATCTAACATTATAGTGAAATTTGCTGATAACACCACTTTAGTGGGACTCATATGAGATAATGATGAGACAGCTAATAGGCAGGAAATTCAACATTTGGTTTAGTGGTGTAGAGAAAATGATTTAATACTCAATACTGCAAAAATGAAAGAAATAATGGTGGATTATAGGAGATCAAGAAAGATCAATCATTGCAAGGGGGGGCGTGTCCGGACGTGAAGCAGGATGGATGTGTGGGTGCTGAGCTCCACACAACCAGCTAAAAATACGCAGCCATCCTTGCCAAATCTAACCTGGGGATACTTTATTTCACTAGTATCCTCCAGGCTTCCCCAACTACAGTTACAACTGACTATTTGTGGAGCCTGGCTGGCTCCACCAGTTTTTGGGCCTGTGGTTGGGCCCGCACTGCAGAGGCCTATCGCCATCTTAGAACCGGCAGATCAATCGGAGCCCTCCGCTCTCCGCTCCCGGACCCAATGAACTACAGCTGACACATTAGCTGCTGCTGTGTCAGAGAGCGTCAGACAGCCGCCTGGTGGAGGATTAGACCCCGTGGATGCCCTGATCTGAGCTCCGGATCCCGGATCTTACTGGGCCTGGTATATATCCCCCTCCACAACAGGTTCTAGTACAACTATTAACCCCTCATACACTGCTACTACCGGGTTCTTTATTGATGCACTCACTAAAGGAATAGCGGCTAATATGAAGTTTACCATTTAAATGAGCTCAAGGTCCGTCTGCTCACCGAGACCTCTGAAATGCTACTTTAGCCACATACAGCCTATTTCACTTATTAAAGAATCAGGGATCAAATATGGAACGCTTTGTCATTAGGTCACAATCTGCAACCTCAAATCACCCCGCAGACCCATTTGCCTCCATGGATCCAGACCTGGGAACTGAGAATGCTTTAACTTTCCCACTTGTCAACACCCAGGGTCCAGACTCTGAACCTCCCTCTCCACATGAGATCCTCACCCCCGACATCCTAAACGCTAAGTTGGATGCTAAGTTGCAGCTCCAACGAATCACAAGCAATGTCTCGGCAGAGGTGAATAAATTGGCCGCAGAGCTGAGAGGAGAAATAAACTAAATTGGAGAACGTACAGACGCCCTTGAAAATAAATTCGATGAGATGATTAACTATGTTCAGGTTGTTGAAGAGGAATACCATAACCTACGTTTTTTCAATTTCTCAACTACAAATACAGCAGGAGGACTTGGAAAACAGGGAAAGAAGACAAAATTTGCGCTTCAGGGGTATCAGTGGGGGATCATGATCTGCGCACCTACCTCCTGGGCCTTTTCAACACTCTGGCTCCCACAGTGGTAGATATAGATTGGCGCCTGGATAGGGCACACCGGTCCTCCGGCTGGAGCCAGGCCTAGGGATGTCATAGTGAGGTTTCACTTTTTTGAAAGCAAATAGGCACTATCCTTGGACACACGCAATCAATCTCAAATTATGTACAAAGGGGCAAAACTGCAGATTTTTAGTGACCTCTCCCCCATCACCCTTACCAAACGTAGAAACCTGCGTCCAATTACCTTACATCTACAACACCACAAGATACCATACTATTGGGGTTTTCCCTTTCGCCTTGCTGTTTCCAAAAATGGAGTCCAATATACCTTGCGTGAGATACAGGAGGGAGAGGCTTTCTTGAAGAATCTTGGCCTGCCTCCTCTGCCGGAAGAAGATTCATTTCCACCTTTAGCCCAGGCTCGCCCACCTCCTACCACTCCCAGCCGCATCTGGACCCCCGTGAGGGGTAAATCTAATAAGCATCTTTCTACACCCCAACGTCCACGTATCTCCAAACAACCTCCTTGAACTTTTTAGTATAATTCTCCTTGTATCTACATTTTTCTGTTTTTTGCGTTTCCAGTTTTCTTTTGTTTTTCTTCTTTTTTTAAGATTAAGAGGAAAAGGAAACGAAGTTTACTGCTCTGGTCCACGAAAGTGTTATGTCTACCCTCTCCTGTTTGGGGTAGAGTTCCTTCCCACCCCATGGGATTTTACTGTTAATGTTTTACATATTTCAATTTGGCAGTTCCTGTTTACCTGCTGACTATTTTTTTGCCATTATCAACAGGACTCCTACTGTCTGATTTGCTATAAATTCTAACAAACTCATAAGTTGAGCAGACAACCTTTCCCATTTTTTCTTCACCCAGAGTCTCCTGATGGAAATTCATACACATCCCTACTGGGCCCTGGTTTTTGTCCAGGACCTCCTGAGACGCTCTTGCCTCTCAGGTCTTCAAAAATCTCAGTCTGTTTTTGTTTTTGTTTTTTTTTTCTTTTTTCAATCTTGTTAGTACCATTTTCATGTCCATGTTTATGATTCAGCTTTGAGGGTTGACGAAACATTGTTTTTATGTCTCTAATGCACTGTGGTTCCCTTACAGGGTATACTGGTTAATATTCAGGTACCGAGAAGATATTTTGACCGGTATTGTTTATAAAAGGTTTAGCATTTCTCCTTATGATGTCTATTTCTTGTTGTTCCTCTCCTTTACCACTCCCACACGAGCTTACTTGAATAGATTTTATACATGGCTTTAAGGGTTATGTCTTATAATGTCAAGGGTCTGGGCTCCATCCGTAAACGCTGGATGGCCCTGAAGGATTTCAGGGCCTCAGGTGCAGACGTGGTGAAGGTCCAGGAGACCCATTTCCGGGCAGGAGGATCATTTAAATTTGCCTCAAAGATTTTCCCCATGTCTTACCTTGCCTCTGATTCCACGGGCAAGGCGGGAGTGGCAAGTCTGATCAAAAAACCATGCCCAGTTAAGGTTAAAAACTCCCATGCTGATCCTCATGGGAGATTCCTCATTTTGGATTGTATATATATGTCTGTTTCTTTCACTCTTGTAAATCTCTATGCTCCGAATACAGGCCAGATTGACTTCCTCAACAAACTTTTTGATGCCCCTCAATATTGTTCGCAACCTTTCATGAACATTGGTGGGGATTTCAATCTGGTTATGTCACCCATTAAAGATAGACAAACTCTCCTTAATAATGTCCCGTCTAAAAGGATTATGTCCCAAGCCTCTGCATTTTGTAAATGTATTAGATCCCATCAGCTTTTCGACTCATGGAGGATAAAGCATCCCTCTACTAAACAGTTTACGTTTTATTCTCCAGCTCATAAAATGTACTCACGCCTCGACCATTTATTCATCTCAGCCCCACTTATCCCATATGTGGTCGAGTCTGACATATCCCCATTACATGGTCGGATCCTGCACCTATTATGCTGGATCTTATGCTTTCTCAGGCCTACACTAGATCATGTCACTGGCGTCTTAACAACCACCTCTTGCAGTCCGAGGTTTTGCCCGATCTCGGTCTGCTTCACAGCGCCACCCAGAATTCAAGACGGCGCCAGCCCCGCCATCCCCAACACGCTCTGACTCGGCCCTGCACACTCAGGTGAGCCCTCACAGCCAACTCTCCCTCCCTGGAGTACCCGGAGTTTACTTCCAGGCTCATCAGAAGCCGTTCCAATGTCTCCCTGGACTCAGGGGAGGGTTGGGACATGGAGGCTCAGATCAGATCCCTCCACAGTTATATCCGATCATTGCCCACTAAAGCTGACTTTGAGCACTGTGTGCACAGGATTGAAAAGGCACACAGAAAAGAGATCTCTGATCTTAAAAAGGACATAGGGGCACGCTTTGAAGACATAGAAACCACTGCAGACAGCCTCAGAGACTCTGTACAGGCACATGACAGAATTTTCAACACCCACACGGTCATGCTACAGGAGCTTTCATACCATCAAGACGATAACGAAAATCGTAATCGTCGAAACAATATACGGGGGATCCCAGAGTCTGTAGACCCCAAAAATCTGCCTGCGGCATTAACGGCCATCTTTAACCAACTGCTACAACACCCCAAGGATGACCCCATCAAATTGGATTGTGTGCATCAAACCTCAGGTCCCCGCACCACTGACCCCTCCTTTGTACGTGACACCCTATGCCCGGTCCATTTCTACAAATTTAAGGAGAATATAATGAGGGCTGCCAGCACACAACACACGATCCTCTTCCACGACACCCCTGTGATGCTTCTCCCTGATCTCTCCCGCCAGATGCTGGCAATGAGGAAAGCTCTGAAGCCACTTACACAGCTTCTGCAATCGAAACAGATGAAGTACCAATGGCGATTCCCCTTCCATCTTCGAGTACACCACGAGGATAAAACCACCATCTTTCGCACTATGGGAGACCTACCCTCATTCCTCAGTACACTGGAACTGCCGCAAGTCACTCTGCCGGACTGGCCGTTCTCCCCCACTACCCTGAGACTACCCTTTACCCCGCAATGGCAGAAACAGGGCCGCAAGCGTAACCCCAGATCCACACTACAGCAGGATCCCAACAATTGTACTCTGACTGGATTGCCTTTCTGGGTTTTTTTCTTCCTCTAGGGATCACCCCTGTGACACTCTGAGGCCTATGTAGGCTGAATTCACTGATACCCACTATGCCTGCAAGTTAATATATTTTTCTCTTTTTTTTGATGATGGTTTTTGATTTCAAATCTTCAGCTACTTAAAGTTTACTTGTCCAGGGACCTGGACTGATACCTGTGTCCCATACATGCCTTTTCCCCTTCCTTTTGATCTCAGCCTAACAATTCTTTTCCAGGTTGCCTTAGTGGATCCATTTACATGTGTGCCTCCACACATCATAAGTTATGTATATTGCCTTTTTGAACGCCTGAAATATATGTATATGTTAGGCTGACACCCACCACCAAGGACTATCACCTCATATTATCCCCTAGTTCTTTAATGCACTATTTGTCATGCTGATTTTCCTTCATCCTGGTCATAACCCTGACTGCATATTGATGTTTCGTTATTACGCTGTTTAATGGTTGGTTATGATTTTTGTGATTATCTCCCGTGGAGCCAGGGTACAGGGAGCTGCTCGGCCCTGTAGTCACCCCCCCTTAAGGGCTTTTTTCTTTTATCCTTGGTGCCATTATGAGCACCGAGGAGTACACGGCTGTGTACTTTGCTAGAAGGTTTTTTTCATTCCTTACTGTTAGTCTTTTGGAGCCACCTAGTGGCCTTTTTTGTTATAGCTCAATTTTTGCTAAACTTGACCTGTTGGTTCCTCCCCTCATTACCACTAAAGGTAATTGCTATACTGTCTCCACTAATAACTTCTAGTTGGGGCAAATGTGGTTATGTGCATGACAATTGTTTTTATGTGTATAAGGTCCCTCTGTCATCTCTCTTTCACCTTCCTCCTTTCTTTCCTTTTTTCTTCCCCCTTCTCCTCCCTCTCTTCCTCCCCGCCTGCCCCTATCTCTCCTCTACCTTTCCAAACCCTATTCCTTTTGCCAGGAGCTGCTACCTCGTGAGACTCCGAACAAGCTTATCTCTTTCCACGCCCACCCAAACCCTTATGGCTACTGATGGGCCAGTGGTCTTAACATCTTTTAACTGCAGAGGGTTTAACACACCGGAGAAGCAGGGCCAGATACTTTACCATTTCCATAAAATGTGTTCTAAAATCTTGCTGTTGCAAGAAACACATTTTCCTACAGGCTCTATACCCACCCTACGCAACAGATATTACCCACAATGGTACCATAGTACTAACCCCCAGGCCAAATCTAAAGGGGTCTCCGTCGCCTTCCATAAATCTTTCAACCCGGAAGTATTAGACTCCCTTTTTGATGTAGCAGGGCATTTCATCTTTTTAAAACTGAAACTAAACAACTTACTCTTTACAGTGGCTAACATTTACGTTGCCAATGTGGGTCAGGCTTGGTTCCTCTCATTGGTCCTCACCAGACTATCCTCTTTTGGGAGTCCCTGCTTCATCATCAGTGGAGATCTCAATGTCACCTTGTCCCCACCCGCAGACACATCCTTGGGTAAGTCCTCTGTTCCCTTCTCTACATTAACACGTATAAAATCCCTGCTACACTCCTCCCATCTGGTGGATGTCTGGCATGTCCAGCATCCCATAGAGAGGGATTAGAGTTATTACTTTGTAGCACACAACTCCTATAGTAGACTTGACCACTTTCTAATCTCACAATCTCTGTTAGACACCCCCTCCAAGCATCCATAGGTCATCTGCTTTGGTCCGACCATGCCCCTGTCTACTTGACACTAGCACGACCCCCAACGACCCACAGAGGCACTCACTGGAGACTCAATGACAACTTACTATGAGACTCTGTTTGCATGGCCGAGGTTTCTAAAGCCATTAAGAACTTCATGTCCGACCACTCCTCGGACACTACCTCCCCCTTAACCAGTGGGAGATGTTAAAATGCGTGGTACGAGGTGTACTTATACAGCATGGCTCTCGCCTCAAAAAAATAAGAGCCGACGATATACGCCGCCTCCTTTCTTCTATCTCAGAACTTGAACCCCTCCATAAGCGAGACCTAGACCCCACCATCTTCCTACAACTATCCAATGCCTGTCAAGATTCACTCCAACTCTTGGACTCACACTTCCTGACCACTAGGGATAGAGCATGTAACCACTACTACTCCCTGACAAACACCTGGCGCGGGTCCTTCACCCTAGACCCCCTCATCACTCCATTCCCTTTATTACCCAACCCAACCAGGACAAGACATTCAATACATCAGGCATTTCCGCCTCCTTTCGAAAATACTATTCACAACTTTACAACCTATCATGTACAGTACCACACACCCAGAACGTTCCCTCTAGCGACGATGTGTGACTACATTACAGAAACAGCGTTACCCACCATTGATACATCAGACTCCCTAGAGCTCTAAAAACCTTTAGTCATATCCGAATTTTTACAAGCCATCAAAGCCCTGAAAACAGGCAAATGCCCTGGACCAGACGGATACACCCCCTGTTTCTACAAAACATTTGCCCCTAAATTAGCACCACTTTTGGCAAAATCTTTCAACTCTATTGATGACTCGAATTTACCCTCTAAAGAGTTATCTGCCAACATCTCCATAATACTAAAGCTGGGCAAAGATCCATCCCAGAGCAGTAGCTATAGACCTATATCCTTGCTCAACATAGCCCTTAAATTGTTTGCAAAGATATTGGCTACCCGTTTGTCCCCCCTTCTCCCAGGAGTGATCCATAATGACCAGGTAGGGTTTGTCCCCGGCCGAGAGGCAAGGGACAACACCACTAAAACGATACATCTCATATCCTTTATACAGCGCAAAGACCTGAAAGCCTGCCTTCTATCCTTCGATGTTGAGAAGGCGTTTGATAGGGTTAATTGGCAATTCTTACGGCTCTCACTTGAATAACTAGGCATAGGACCAACCTTTATCACTAAAGTTATGTTGTTGTATTCTCAGCCATCCGCCTCAGTACTAGTAAACGGTACTGCATCGGAAACATTTGACATCTCAAATGCCACACGTCAGGGCTGCCCCCTTTACCCCTTATTGTTTGTTATCATCATAGAACACCTAGCATGTGCTATACGCCAGAACACCTCCATCGAGGGCATACAAATGCCCTCCTCCCACCACAAACTATCACTATATGCGGATGACCTCTTATTCTATATACAAAATCCACATATCTCCTTGCCATCTTTCTTCCTGGAATTCCACCGATTCGGTTCCTTTAGCAACTTTAAACTTAATATAGCCAAAACAGAAGCCCTCAACATTTCCCTCCCCGGCCATACGCTGTCCCTATTGAAATAACATTTTTATTTTCAATGGCAAACAAAGGGATATCATACTTGGGGGTTACTATCCCCTCTAATCTCGCCAACCTATTTTCACTGAACTATGTCCCATTACTCTCCCACATACGGAAAGACCTAGAGGAATGGGGGGATCCCCCTTACCGTTGTTCAGATGGATTAACACTCTAAAAATGAACACCCTGCCCAAACTCTTAAACCTCTTTCAGACGATCCCTGTTATAGTCCCCAAATCTTTCTTCACCTCCTTATGCTCCCTGGCAATCAGATTCATGTGGAACCGTGGGCTTCCCAGAGTCAAATACAAACTGCTCACTCTTCCGAAGCTGCAGGGTGGGGCGGGTCTCCCTGATTTTGAGCTCTATTACAAAGCCACACACATGGCATTCTGGAATGGTTCCCTCATCCCTTCCTGAAGGTGTCAGTCTCAATAGAGCAAGACTTGGCTCCTGTGGATCTTCGGGCTCTTCTATGGGGATATAGACAAGTCTATGCCCACTTACCCACCCTCCCACAGCTAACGCTCACCTCCCTTAAACTTTGGTACTGCAGAGGTACCGACGTTCCCTCAGGGCGTGGAAGCTACGACCGTGGGGTCTTTCAAATGTACTGATTGACCTCAAGTGCACTCTTTTGTACATCACATACAGGGGACACCAGTCATGCCGGACGGATCCTGTGACTGGCTCACTACTGTCAGGCTAGAGCATATAACAGGTAACAGTTCAGGTGTTCTGATTATGCAAAGAGTTCAAAGAACAAGAGAACATACCATGAGCAGGTCTGAGCAGAGCAGGTCAGCTGGGACTTGTAGTTCACCGCTGTAGATGTAGGTAGATGTTTGCTGGACCTTGTAGTTCACCGCTGCAGATGAGGATTGATGGTGTCTGGTGTTTGTAGTTCACCGCTGCAGGTGGAGGATAGATGTCTGGTGCTTGTAGTTCACTGCTGCAGATGAAGGTACTAGTGGTATCAGGCAAAAACGTAGTCTAGGCAAGCTGGGTCATACACAGGAAGATCAGAGTCCAAACGGTACCGAATCAGAAGCAAGCAAACTGGGTCAAACGAGCCGGGTCATACACGAAATACACAGAGCAGATATCAACTGGATCAAACACAGGTAAACTCTAACATGAGCAATGATTGAATGCTGATGCAAGTTATTTAAACGTGAGCTGGCCAATCATTGTTGTTTCCTAGGTAAAGGCTGTGTCAGATGAGTTGTGCTGGGTCCTAAAGGGATCCTAGTACTGACAGTACCCCCCCTTTCTCGAGGGGTTGCTCCTGCACCCCCAGGCTTACTTGGATAACGAAGATGAAACTTCTTCTTAAGTCGGTCAGCATGAAGATCACGAGCTGGGACCCAAGATCGATCCTCTGGGCCGAAAACTTTCCAATGAACGAGATATTGTAAGGAATTGCGCACTCGTCTGGAATCAAGAATAAATGCCACTTCATATTCCTGACTGTCCAACACATCCACAGGTTCTGGTTCATTTACTTGGAGGCTGGAATGAACAGGTTTCAACAATGAAACATGAAAGACATTTGGAATGCGCATGGATGGGGGGAGTTTTAATCTATAGGATACAGGATTAACAATCTCCGAAATTTCATAGGGCCCTATCTGGATGATAGCCACACTTTGTCACCAACTTTATATCCTGGTGCCTTTGAGCGCCTCTTGTCCGCCATTTTCTTAAAAGCCAGCACAGAGCGAGAAATAGCATGATTAATATCGGTCCAGATTTTGGAGAAATTTTCTATTGTGGTGTTGGCATCTGGCACATCAGAGGGTGGAAGATCAAAGGAGCACACACGAGGATGCAACCCATAAACACAGAAGAAAGGAGAGGTCCCTGTAGATGTGCTGGCACAGTTATTAAAGGCAAACTCTGCCCATGGCAGGACGTTGACCCACTCCACCTCATCATTGGCCATCAGACAACGTACCATCTTCTCTAGAGTCTGATTAGTCCTTTCTGTTTGGCCGTTTGTCTCAGGATGATATGCTGAAGAATATGATAACTTAATCCCCAGCTGAGAGCAAAGGGCCTTCCAAAACTGGGCTATAAACTGAGAGCCACGGTCTGAGACAATGTTGATTGGTGCCCCATGGAGCCTGAAAACATGTTTAATGAATAAAGATGCCAGTTCTTTAGCAGATGGAAGTTTCGGAAGCGGAACAAAGTGGGCCATTTTACTGAACCTGTCTACCACCACCCAGATCGTGGAACATCCCTGGGACGGAGGCAAGTCAGTGATAAAGTCCATAGATAAATGGGTCCAGGGACAGGACCCATTTATGAAATTATGAAATTGTGAAGTCAAATCTGGAGAAGAACACCTGGCTTGACGTG
Organism: Lithobates clamitans; assembly: GCA_037952925.1. Taxonomy (NCBI): domain Eukaryota; kingdom Metazoa; phylum Chordata; class Amphibia; order Anura; family Ranidae; genus Lithobates; species Lithobates clamitans. Next base: position 1,815,440 of record JBBGZY010000429.1, read on the forward strand.
AGTTCAGTCTTTTAGCAGAACGGATGTATTCAAGGTTTTTGTGGTCAGTCAGAACTATGAATGGATAGCGAGCTCCCTCCAGCCAATGTCTCCATTCCTCCAAAGCGAGCTTTATGGCTAGAAGTTCTCTGTTGCCTATATCATAATTGCGCTCTGCTGGGGAATATTTCCGACACAAGAAGGCACAGGGGTGGATGGCGGCATTTACAGGATCCTTTTGTGACAAAAGCGCCCCTACCCCTACTTCAGATGCATCTACCTCCACAATAAAAGGTAGCTCAGGAACAGGATGGCGTAGGATTGGTGCAGAGGTAAAGGCTTTCTTTAACTGAGTGAAGGCTGCCTGGGCTTCAGTAGTCCATTTAAAGGTAGTCGGAGTCTTCCTGGTGAGAGAGGTGATGGGATGTGCAATGGTGGCAAAGTTCTTAATGAATTTTCGATAGAAATTTGCAAAGCCCAGGAAGCGCTGAACTGCCTTCAGGTCTGAAGGTGGTGCCCAGTCTAAAATGGCTTGAATCTTGGCTGGATCCATGGTGAGGCCTGTGTCAGAAATTAGGTAGCCTAGGAAAGGTACTTGTTTAACATGGAATGAACATTTCTCAGGCTTTACAAAAAGGGAGTGAGTCTTTAATCGGGCCAATACTGAGCAGACATGTTTCTGATGTGTAGAGGACGTAGGAGACCAGGCGGCTTAGAGGTACTGCTCTTGCTTCTGGCACAAACTTCACAGGCCTTCACAGGCCTGGACAAAGGCTAACACATCCTGCCAAATCGATGGCCACCAGAGGTTGCGAGAGATAATCTCAAAAGTTTGTCTAAACCCCGGATGTGCTGCAGGTTTTGATGCATGTACCTGCTGCAATACCTGCAAACGAAGAGCCAGGGGCACAAAAAGCATACCGGAGGGAGTGGAGGGAGGGGCTTCAGCCTGTGCAGGTAACAAGGCCTCAGAGATGTCAGTCTGGGTGAAAGCCAAAATCCTATCCTCAGAGATAATGGGTTGTGGAGGAAGCGGAGGAGGAGACTCTGAAAGAAAGCTGCGAGACAAGGCGTCAGCCTTAATGTTTCTTGGTCCTGGTAAATATGAAATTGTGAAGTCAAATCTGGAGAAGAACAATGACCACCTGGCTTGACGTGAGTTCAGTCTTTTAGCAGAACGGATGTATTCAAGGTTTTTGTGGTCAGTCAGAACTATGAATGGATAGCGAGCTCCCTCCAGCCAATGTCTCTATTCCTCCAAAGCGAGCTTTATGGATAGAAGTTCTCTGTTGCCTATATCATAATTGCGCTCTGCTGGGGAATATTTCCGAGACAAGAAGGCACAGGGGTGGATGGCGGCATTTACAGGATCCTTTTGTGACAAAAGCGCCCCTACCCCTACTTCAGATGCATCTACCTCCACAATAAAAGGTAGCTCAGGAACAGGATGGCGTAGGATTGGTGCAGAGGTAAAGGCTTTCTTTAACTGAGTGAAGGCTGCCTGGGCTTCAGTAGTCCATTTAAAGGTAGTCGGAGTCTTCCTGTTGAGAGAGGTGATGGGATGTGCAATGGTGGCAAAGTTCTTAATGAATTTTCGATAGAAATTTGCAAAGCCCAGGAAGCGCTGAACTGCCTTCAGGTCTGAAGGTGGTGCCCAGTCTAAAATGGCTTTAATCTTGGCTGGATCCATGGTGAGGCCTGTGTCAGAAATTAGGTAGCCTAGGAAAGGTACTTGTTTAACATGGAATGAACATTTCTCAGGCTTTACAAAAAGGGAGTGAGTCTTTAATCGGGCCAATACTGAGCAGACATGTTTCTGATGTGTTTCAAGATTAGGAGAATATATCAAAATGTCATCTAAATATACAAGCATGAAGCGACCCAACATGTCACGGAAAATGTCATTCATAAAGTTCTGAAAGACAGCTGGTGCATTTCTGAGACCGAAAGGCATGACAAGACATTCATAATGACCATCCTTGGTGTTAAAGGCTGTCTTCCACTCGTCGCCTGCACGTATGCACACCAGATTATAAGCTCCCCTTAAGTCCAGTTTGGAGAAGATTTTGGCTCCCTGGATTTGAGAGAACAATTCTGTGATGAGAGGAAGAGGATACCGATTGGGAACAGTTTTTTTATTTAGACCTCTGTAATCAACACAAAGTCTCAGTCCCCCATCCTTCTTTGGGACAAAGAAGCATCCTGCTCCTGTGGGAGAAGTGGAGGGACGGATGAAACCCTTAGCTAGGTTTTCCTGGATGTATTCTTGCAAGGCAAGATTCTCTGGCTCAGACAGTGGAAAGACTCTCCCTCGTGGAGGTGTAGTGTCAGGCAAGAGGTCAATGGGACAATCATAACTGCGATGAGGTGGTAAAGTGTCAGCAATCCCTTTAGAAAACACATCCCAAAAGTCCTTATAACAAAGTGGAATCTGTTCCATTCCCACTTGACAGGTAGCCAGTCGAACAGGGTGCTGGATGCAGTTCTTTTTACACTGATTGGACCAAGCCAGAATATTTCCTGTTCGCCAGTCAATTACAGGATTGTGCTTCTGAAGCCAAGGAAGGCCTAGGATCAAAGGAGTGGATGGAGAGTCAATAACAAGACATGAAGTCTTCTCCCAATGCAAAGCCCCCAATTGTAACTGGAAAGGCTTGGTGGCTTGGAGCACTAGATCTTGTGAGAGAGGACGATTATCCACGGAAATCAGGCGGACTGGGCAATCTAGAGCATGAGTTTCCAAGGACAAAGAGGTAATCAGAGTCTTATCAATAAAATTCTCAGCGGCTCCAGAATCTACCAAGGCCAGCAGTTCATGAGCCCCTGTCCCAAAGTGAATGACAGCGGGTAAAAGAATACGATTGTCCCCCTGGGGAGATGAGAGCAGACCTAAGGTAACCTCCCCGCAATTACCCAGGTCCTAGAGTTTCCCGGACGTGTAGGGCACGAACGGAGCATATGACCCTTGAGGCCACAATACAAGCAGAGACCCATGTTACGCCGGCGCGTGTGTTCCTGGGCAGATAACCGGGTGGAGCCTAACTGCATGGGTTCTTCCTCAGATTTGGCACTGGAGGTGGAATAGTCAGGCGGCAAGGGAGGTATATAGTTTGCCACAGCTGTAGTTTGTTCTCGTCTCCTCTCTCGCTGGCGGCGGTCAATTCTAATGGCTAGACTCATAGCCTCCTCCAGTGAGGCTGGGTAGGAGAAGTTGACCAGAGCATCCTTAATTGCATCTGAAAGGCCCATTCTAAACTGGCTGCGGAGTGCTGCATCATTCCAGCCAGATTCCGGGGCCCACCTGCGAAACTCTGAGCAATACATTTCAGCTGTGGTAGTTCCTTGCTTTAAGTTACGCAGGGTTGATTCTGCAGTAGCAGCACGATCTGGATCATCATAAAGCAACCCTAGGGCTTCAAAGAAGGCATCTACTGTTAGCAAGGCTGGATGGTTTGGTTCCAGGTTAAAGGCCCAAGCCTGGGGGTCACCCTGTAGTAGAGAGATAATGATTTGAACCCTCTGAGTTTCAGGGCTAGACGAGGATGGCCTTAACTTGAAATATAATTTGCAGCTGTTTTTAAAGTTGCAAAACCCTTTACGGTCACCAGAAAACCGGTCAGGCAAAGGAATTTTTGGTTCAGATGGAGTTTTTGTAGCAGTGCTAATAGAAGGAGATTGCACCTTGGTGAGCTCTGTGGCCATTTCCTGAACTTAATGGGATAAGCGGCAAAGTTCCTGTGCAAACAACTGAGCCTGCTCAGGATCCATGGTAGGTTTCCTTTATTATTTATGGCTCGTGTTAATGTCAGGCTAGAGCATATAACAGGTAACAGTTCAGGTGTTCTGATTATGCAAAGAGTTCAAAGAACAAGAGCACATACCATGAGCAAGTCTGAGCAGAGCAGGTCAGCTGGGACTTGTACTTCACCGCTGTAGATGTAGGTAGATGTTTGCTGGACCTTGTAGTTCACCGCTGCAGATGAGGATTGATGGTGTCTGGTGTTTTTAGTTCACCGCTGCAGGTGGAGGATAGATGTCTGGTGCTTGTAGTTCACTGCTGCAGATGAAGGTACTAGTGGTATCAGGCAAAAACGTAGTCTAGGCAAGCTGGGTCATACACAGGAAGATCAGAGTCCAAACGGTACCGAATCAGAAGCAAGCAAACAGGGTCAAACGAGCCGGGTCATACACGAAATACACAGAGCAGATATCAACTGGATCAAACACAGGTAAACTCTAACACGAGCAATGATTGAATGCTGAGGCAAGTTATTTAAAGGTGAGCTGGCCAATCATTGTTGTTTCCTAGGTAAAGGCTGTGTCAGGTGAGTTGTGCTGGGTCCTAAAGGGATCCTAGTACTGACAACTACTCTGCACATGTCCACATTCACTAAACACCTACATGCCTCCTCCCAAATACACCATCCCCAATCCAGTTTTGAGGACCTATGCTCCCTCCCTGAAACACCCAGGCACCTTCTTTCATCCCTATACAGCCTTACACAAGCTCTATCTATCTCGATCACCTGCCACATTACACCAGGATATGGTCTGCGGACTTGGGTGAGGACATCTCTGGACCTGATTGGCAGACCTCATTCCACTTTACACATAAATCAACGATATCTTGCTATTCTCAGGAAAAAAATTACAAGATCTTGTCCAGGTGGTACTGGGACACCGCTACTACTACTACTACTACTACTACTACTACTACTACTACTACTACTACTATAAGATTTTCCCATCTTCTTCAGCATCCTGCTGGCATTGCAACACCTCTACTGGGACTTACCTACATGTCTGGTGAGACTGTGAGAGGATCCGCCCCTTCTGGACTTAGATATTTGTTATAATAAAATTTATGATGAAGCGTTACCGACTTCCCCAAAGATTGCTCTCCTCTCCATATTACCCGGGTCTATAACAACTCAGAAACTGAACCTACTATGTTTTTTTATGTTCGTGAGACAGCTCATTTCATCATATTGGAAGACAACCACCACTCCTTCCTTGTCGCAATGGGTTTCGACCATGAACGGCACCATGAGAATGGAGGAGATGCTGGCCCTAGACAGCGACACATAGGAAAAGTACAAGGTGCGGTGGTCTGTCTGGCTCCGCTTCTCCACCTCAGACACCCTTATGAATATACTATCAAACCCACCAAGAATCTCCTAACAAGAACCTTATTCTCAAGGCTCACTGGCCCATGGAGCCATTGACACACCACACTATACTCTAAACACTTACTTCCTCTAGAAAATGTCTCCTCTGCAGCTCCTTCCCTTAACCCCCCCCTTATCCCTCTCTTTCTGCTTCTCCTTCTCCCCAGCTTATTCCCTGTCTCTTCCATTCCGTCCCTCTCCTCTTTTCCTCTTCTCCCCCTCTCTCTCCTTTCTCCTAACTGAATTTTTCTCTTTTACTCCCTACAATTTATATGTGTTCCCCTATACCATGAACTTCAAGGCTTACTAGCCAGAACCACCTCTTGTACCAAAGGACGGTCTTTCACTCTAGCTTTACACTACTAGAGAATGGGAGTCAAGCTGTGGGTGATAGCCATTACATTACATATTTGTTTGTGACTGTCCATGGTTTGTGAAACTTCATGTTGTTCACTGTGTTTTCTATGAAAATGCTAACAAATATATTTTCAACACTAAAAAATCAGTAGTACCTTCTTTTTATTCTAGTGGTCATATGCTTTCAGTAAATATATGGTTTTGGGGGTCTTTCACAAATTCTGAAATCTGTAAGGGAAATATGAAAACCTTCAGATTGTTAGAGAAATTTGGATATTTCTTTTTCATACATCATGGGACACAGAGTTAGGCTAATATTCATTACCTACTGGATTATACTTCATCTCCAGGTGAATGGACACTGATAGACCAAAGGTCTTTAGACAGGAAGTGATGCCCTTTATAACCCCTCCCATACAGGAAGTACTTCAGTTTTTTACCAGTGTCTGCAAGGTGGATGACATGGTTGTTTGAGCTCTCTGAGCTCCAGGTCTCTAGTCCCACAAATGGTTCTTAGATGAATCAAGGGATTAATTGATCAGATACATTTGACACAGGCTCTATATGCTTAGATAAATGGTACTCAAGCCTTGCAAAGAAAACTCAAGATCCTGCAAGGTTTTGCATGTAATGCGGCCTCAGGGCGCTGGACCCTGCAAAGGGAAATCCTTGACACTATAGCACTAAGGCATTCCTGTGGGGTGCCGTACAGTTCAAAGGGAGTGGACCCTAAACATGAAAAGGGTACCCATCGCTTGGAAGTCCTCAAATGACAGGAACCTGCCGTGAAGGGTGAAGATTTGGCTCTTAGTTTCTAAGCTGCCCTGCGCCTGGACGGGTAAGGGAAACCCCTTTATTTATTATTGTGGGGTGTCCCAGTGATTGTAACAATCAGTCAAGCTAGCTAGAGGCTGGACACCTGTTTTCGGTGACCATACGGGGGAGTTTTGGGCTAGCTGTGGGTGTTTGCAAAGTGTACCTTTTTTACTTGTGTCTGGCTGTTCTTTACCTGTATGATGGTGCAAGAGCGCCGCTAACCTCAGCAGTTTGTTTGGCAGCTATGGCACATGCGGCTTCGCTGCACATGCGCCATAGCCTTTATCCGGGCACACAAAGATTTGCGTCATATGCGAATACGGCCATGCCTGTTCGCCGGGACTGTGCACACATGTGCAGAATGTTCCGGAGCGCAGCCAGCTTATTTAAGCTGTGTATGTCAAGCATGCAGTGCTTCCAGAAGGTAGCTGTGGGACACAGCAGGCTCTGAACCAGGCATTTCCAGCAGTTCATTTCTCCTTACCCGGGTCACGTGAGTCACCAGGTCTTGCTTGGCAGACTAAAGGTGCTTGGATTGTTGCATAGGGCTTGGTGAGCCCTATTAAAGGGTCTCCCTTCTGAGGTGTGTTAATACTACACCCAGGTAATATCTTTTTGTGGCTAGTAAATGTCTTCAAAAGAAGACGAGCGGTACTAACACTAAAGGGACGGGCACTTATGTTGTCAGTAGTTCCTGATGAACCTAGTCATATCCCTAGTGTTGTATCCCTTGAAGGACCAGAGGCTTCCAGGAAATCTGAGCCGCTGTGCCTATCTGGTATTGTGCCTACAGTCAACACTGCTGCTTCACCCTTTATCACCAAGGATGAATTGTCCTCAGCCCAGGATTGCTGGCATGATTGCCTCCATCCCGCAGGGTGGCAAGAAGCGTGACAGATCCCCCTCCCCGGAGCCTCCTAGTTTGGAGCAGGAATGGGTTGAGGATGGGGAACAGCTAAAAGCTCGGGATTCTGTGGAGGGCCTGAGTCTGTTCTGAGCAATCTGGACAAGAAGATATCCAGTTGATGTCTGCCTCTCAGTCGCAGAGGCTTTGGATGCAGTCTCCTAACGAGATAGTTCATTCTACCCTGGTCCTCTTTGGGGTCCACAATACCTCTTCATGCTGAACAGGCTTTCCCCTTACACCCTCTGTTGGAACAGGTGGTGTATGCTGAATGGGAACATCCTGATAGGGTTTTTGTTCCTCTTAAGAGGTTTTCCCTTTTATATCCCATGGATAAAAAATTCATTAAGAAGTGGAGCATGCCAGCCGTAGATGCAGCAGTCTCTTCTTTAAACAAGAACTTAACTTGTTCGGTAGATAACGCACAGGGCTTGAAAGACCCTGTTGACAAGAAATTGGAGCCAATGTTAAAAGCTTCCTTTTCTTTGGCCAGTTCAGCTATCCATCCAGCTGTTGAAGCAATTGGTACCTGCCAGTCCATAAAGGATCAGGTCAGACGGCCTGACAGGCCTAACTGGGAGGATAATCTGGCTGAAAATAAGAAAGATAATCCTCGAGCGCTGTGTTTTGCTGTTGATGCCTTAAAGGATTCAATAAAGCAGGTTTCTCGTTTGGCTCTCTTGACGTTACATATGCACAGACTTTTGTGGCTTAACCACTTAAGGACCACCTCACGCCGATTTACATCGGCAAGGCAGCACGGGCAGGCAGAATCACGTACATATATGTGATCTGCCTCCCGCGGGTGGGGGGTCCGATCAGACCCCCCTCGGTGCCCGAGGCGGTCCTCTTTTGTCCCCTGACGATCGGAGGTGAGGGGGAGGCCATCCATTCATGGCCCCCCCCTCGTGATCACCGTCAATCAGAGCATTCCTTTGCTGCTGTATGCTAAACAGCAGCAAAGGAAATGATGTCATCTCTCCTCGGCTCGGTATTTTCCTTTCCGGTGCCGAGGAGAGAAGACATCAATATGAGTGCACAAACACACACACACTCAGTAGAACATGCCAGGCACACAAAACACCCCCGATCCCCCCCCGATCGCCCCCCGATCACCCCCCAATCACCCCTCCCCCTGTCACACTGACACCAAGCAGTTTTTTGTTTTTTTGTTTTTTTCTGATTACTGCATGGTGTCAGTTTGTGACAGTTACTGTGGTAGGGCAGTTAGGGTTAGCCCCCTTTAGGTCTAGGGTACCCCCCTAACCCCCCTAATAAAGTTTTAACCCCTTGATCACCCCCTGTCGCCAGTGTCGCTAAGCGATCACTTTTCTGATAGCTGTATTAGTGTCGCTGGTGACGCTAGTTAGGGACGTAAATATTTAGGTTCGCCGTCAGCGCTTTATAGCGACAGGGACCCCCATATACTACCTAATAAATGTTTTAACCCCTTGATGGCCCCCTAGTTAACCCTTTCACCACTGATCACCGTATAAGTGTTACGGGTGACGCTGGTTAGTTCGTTTATTTTTTATAGTGTCAGGGCACCCGCCGTTTTTTACCGAATAAAGGTTTAGCCCCCTGATCGCCCGACGGTGATATGCATCGCCCCAGGCAGCGTCAGATTAGCGCCAGTACCGCTAACACCCATGCACGCAGCATACGCCTCCCTTAGTGGTATAGTATCTGTACGGATCAATATCTGATCCAATCAGATCTATAATAGCGTCCCCAGCAGTTTAGGGTTCCCAAAAATGCAGTGTTAGTGGAATCAGCCCAGATACCTGCTAGCACCTGCGTTTTGCCCCTCCGCCCGGCCCAGCCCACCCAAGTGCAGTATCGATCGATCACTGTCACTTACAAAACACTAAACGCATAACTGCAGCGTTCGCAGAGTCAGGCCTGATCCCTGCGATCGCTAACAGTTTTTTTGCTAGCGTTTTGGTGAACTGGCAAGCACCAGCCCCAAGCAGCGTCAGGTTAGCGCCAGTACCGCTAACACCCACGCACGCAGCATACACCTCCCTTAGTGGTATAGTATCTGAACGGATCAATATCTGATCCGATCAGATCTATACTAGCGTCCCCAGCAGTTTAGGATTCCAAAAAACGCAGTGTTAGCGGAATCAGCCCAGATACCTGCTAGCACCTGCGTTTTGCCCCTCCGCCCGGCCCAGCCCAGCCCACCCAAGTGCAGTTTCGATCGATCACTGTCACCTACAAAACACTAAACGCATAACTGCAGCGTTCGCAGAGCCAGGCCTGATCCCTGCGATCGCTAACAGTTTTTTTGGTAGCGTTTTGATGAACTGGCAAGCACCAGTGGCCTAGTACACCCCGGTCGTAGTCAAACCAGCACTGCAGTAACACTTGGTGGTGTGGCGAGTCCCATAAGTGCATTTCAAGCTGGTGAGGTGGCAAGCACAAGTAGTGTCCCACTGCCACCAAGAAGAGGACAAGAGGCCCGTCATGCCCATAGTGCCCTTCCTGCTGCATTCGCCAATTCTAATTGGGAACCCACCACTTCTGCAGCGCCCGTACTTCCCCCATTCACATCCCCAACCAAATGCAGTCGGCTGCATGAGAGGCATTTTTTTGTCCTCCCGAGTACCCCTACCCAGCAAACCCCCCCCAAAAAGATGTTGTGTCTGCAGCAAGCGCGGATATAGGCGTGACACCTGCTATTACTGTCCCTCCTGTCCTGGCAATCCTGGTTTTTGCATTGGTGAATGTTTTGAACGCTACCATTCACTAGTTGAGTATTAGCGTAGGGTACAGCATTGCACAGACTAGACACACTTTCACAGGGTCTCCCAAGATGCCATCGCATTTTGAGAGACCAGAACCTGGAACCGGTTACAGTTATAAAAGTTAGTTACAAAAAAGTGTAAAAAAAAATATATATATATATATATATATAAAATAAAAAAAAATTGTTGTCGTTGTATTGTTCTCTCTCTCTATTCTCTCTCTATTGTTCTGCTCTTTTTTACTGTATTCTATTCTGCAATGTTTTATTGTTATTATGTTTTATCACGTTTTCTTTTCAGGTATGCAATTTTTTATACTTTACCGTTTACTGTGTTTTATTGTTCACTATTTTTTTGTCTTCTGGTACGCCATTCACGACTTTGAATGGTTATACCAGAATGATGCCTGCAGGTTTAGGTATCATCTTGGTATCATTCTTTTCAGCCAGCGGTCGGCTTTCATGTAAAAGCAATCCTAACGGCTAATTAGCCTCTAGACTGCTTTTACAAGCAGTGGGAGGGAATGACCCCCACCACCGTCTTCCGTGTTTTTCTCTGGCTTTCCTGTCTCAACAGGGAACCTGAGAATGCAGCCAGGGATTCAGCCAGCTGACCATAGAGCTGATCAGAGACCAGAGTGGCTCCAAACATCTCTATGGCCTAAGAAACCGGAAGCTACGAGCATTTCATGACTTAGATTTCGCCGGATGTAAACAGCGCCATTGGGAAATTGGGAAAGCATTTTATCACACTGATCTTGGTGTGGTCAGATGCTTTGAGGGCAGAGGAGAGATCTAGGGTCTAATAGACCCCAATTTTTTCAAAAAAGAATACCTGTCACTACCTTTTGCTATCATAGAAGATATTTACATTCCCTGAGATAACAATAAAAATGATTAAAAAAAAAAAATGAAAGGAACAGTTTAAAAATAAGATAAAAAAGCAAAAAAAAAAAAAGCACCCCTGTCCCCCCCTGCTCTTGCGCTAAGGCGAACGCAAGCGTCGGTCTGGCGTCAAATGTAAACAGCAATTGCACCATGCATGTGAGGTGTCACCGCGAACGTCAGATCGAGGGCAGTAATTTTAGCAGTAGACCTCCTCTGTAAATCTAAAGTTGTAACCTGTAAAGGCTTTTAAAGGCTTTTAAAAAGGTATTTAGTTTGTCGCCACTGCACGTTTTTGCGCAATTTTAAAGCATGTCATGTTTTGTATCCATGTACTCGGCCTAAGATCATCTTTTTTTTTTATCAAACATTTGGGCAATATAGTGTGTTTTAGTGCATTAACATTTAAAAAAGTGTGTTTTTTCCCCAAAAAATGCGTTTGAAAAATCGCTGCGCAAATACTGTGTGAAAAAAAAATGAAACACCCACCATTTTAATCTGTAGGGCATTTGCTTTAAAAAAATATATAATGTTTGGGGGTTCAAAGTAATTTTCTTGCAAAAAGAAATCATTTTTTCATGTAAACAAAAAGTGTCAGAAACGGCTTTGTCTTCAAGTGGTTAGAAGAGTGGGTGATGTGTGACATAAGCTTCTAAATGTTGTGCATAAAATGCCGGGACAGTTCAAACCCCCTCCAAGTGACCCCATTTTGGAAAGTAGACACCCCAAGCTATTTGCTGAGAGTCATGTCGAGTCCATGGAATATTTTATATTGTGACACAAGTTGCGGGAAAGAGACAATTTTTTTTTTTGCACAAAGTTGTCACTAAATGATATATTGCTCAAACATGCCATGGGATTATGTGAAATTACACCCCAAAATACATTCTGTTGCTTCTCCTGAGTACGGGGATACCACATGTGTGAAACTTTTTGGGAGCCTAGCCGCGTACGGGACCCCGAAAACCAAGCACCACCTTCAGGCTTTCTAAGGGCGTAAATTTTTGATTTCACTCTTCACTGCCTATCACAGTTTCGGAGGCCATGGAATGCCCAGGTGGCACAAACCCCCCCAAATGACCCCATTTTGGGAAGTATACACCCCAAGCTATTTGCTGAGAGTTATAGTGAGTATTTTTCAGACCTCACTTTTTGTCACAAAGTTTTGAAAATTTAAAAAAGAAAAAAAAATGTTTTTTCTTCTCTTTCTTCATTTTCAAAAACAAATGAGAGCTGCAAAATACTCACCATGCCTCTCAGCAAATAGCTTGGGGTGTCTACTTTCCAAAATGGGGTCATTTGGGGAGGGGGGGTTGTACCACCTGGGCATTCCATGGCCTCCGAAACTGTGATAGGGAGTGAAGAGTGAAATCAAAAATTTACACCCTAATGCCGCGTACACACGGTTGGCCTTTACGGCAGACTTTGCCCGGCGGACTTTTCGTCGGACTTTATGACGGACTTTCTGAATGAACGGACTTGCCTACACACAATCCACCAAAGTCCGTCGAATTTGTACGTGATGACGTACGACCGGACTAAAACAAGGAAGTTCATAGCCAGTAGCCAATAGCTGCCCTAGCGTGGCTTTTTGTCCGTCGAACTAGCATACAGATGAGTGGACTTTTCGACCGGACTCGATTTCGACGGATTGATTTAAAACATGTTTCAAATCTAAGTCCGTCCAACTTTTGAGAAAACAAAGTCCGCTGGAGCCCACACACATCGAATTGTCCGACGAAATCCCGTCCGCCGGGCAAAGTCTGCCGTAAAGTCCGCTCATGTGTACGCGGCATTAGAAATCCTGAAGGCGGTGATTGGTTTTCGGGGCCCCGTACATGGCTAGGCTCCCAAAAAGTCCCACACATGTGGTATCCCCATACTCAGGAGAAGTAGCTAAATGTATTTTGGGGTGCAATTCCACATATGCCCATGGCCTGTGTGAGCAATATATCATTTAGTGACAACTTTGTGCAAAAAAAAAAAACAAATTTGTCACTTTCCCACAACTTGTGTCAAAATACAAAATATTCCATGGACTCAACATGCTTCTCAGCAAATAGCTTGGGGTGTCTACTTTCCAAAATGGGGTCATTTGGGGGGGGTTGTGCCATCTGAGCATTTTATGGCCTTCAAAACTGTGATAGGTAGTGAGGAGTGAAATCAAAAATTTACACCCTTAGAAATCCTGAAGGCGGTGATTGGTTTTCGGGGCCCTGTACGTGGCTAGGCTCCCAAAAAGTCCCACACATGTGGTATCCCCGTACTCAGGAGAAGCAGCTGAATGTATTTTGGGGTGCAATTCCACATAGGCCCATGGCCTGTGTGAGCAATATATCATTTAGTTACAACTTATTGTAAATATTTTTTTTGTCATTATTTAATTGCTTGGGACAAAAAAAAAAATATTCAATGGGTTCAACATGCCTCTCAGCAATTTCCTTGGGGTGTCTACTTTCCAAAATGGGGTCATTTGGGGGGGTTTTGTACTGCCCTGCTATTTTAGCACCTCAAGAAATGACATAGGCAGTCATAAACTAAAGGAGTAGAAGAACAACAATGGCGCCACTCTAAGTGCAGTAATTAAAACAAATTTAATGAGTCATAAAAACAGGTACTCACAAAAGTACAAGTATTCAGGCATGTAAGTGCTGGGCAGGAAATGCCAGGTGTCCCAGGGGTTTGTTCCGGTCACGTCCTCAGTAGTAGTTCCGCTCGGAGACGAGATGTGCTGCTGTATGGGCGGCAGATCCGGCTGCTGGAACGCACTGTAGTGACGTGTAGATCTGTGGGAACAAAGGCACTTCCGGGTCTGTGCAGGGGTGACGAATAGGCGACGCGTTTGCGGAGCTGCGCTCCTTCCTCAGGCCTAACGTGACCTGTGATTGGTCAATGGTATTATAGTCTAACATGGGCTGCGATTGGAAGAGAGATCTGTCAATCACAGTTAGGCATAGGCTGTGTACTGGACGCTGTGTGCTGGTATGCCAGCGTCTACAGTTGTATCGAATCTTAGTGCAAAACAGCGGCATGTGTTTGCAAGAGGAGAAAAGATGATGTTATTGATTGAGATCATATAGTCTATAAGAAAACAAGGGGGAAAGCGACAGTGGGTTTTTGAAATAAAACCACAAAGAAGAAAAAAGGGATAGGCATATATTGGTAAATGAATGTGTAGCTGGAGTAACTGCTGTTGGAAGAACTCCCTATTATGACAATGTTGTAAATTAGGTATTATGCATACCTAATGAGATGGGGAATGGGAAATTTAAGGAGCTCGATAAATAAGGATAATAAGGAAATATTGTGTTATTATAAAATGAGGATGATGGATTAATGATTAGATAAATTATAAGAATAGTGTTGTTAAAAAGTTATGTATGTATGTATGTGTACACATAGTGTTGTAAAAAAACCGTAAATGGATAAAAAATTAATTAGATAAAAAATTCAAAAATAATAAAAATATATGTTGGCAAAATGTATATAAAAAACGGGGGAATATTATATATATAAAAAAAGGAAGGAATATTATATATGTATAAAAAAAAAAAGGAAATATTATATATATAAAGGTAAAATTCTTGAGAAAATGATGAATGGATGATGTTGGGGTGATTTTGATATTTTTGGCAATAATGCTGAATTGTGAAAGGGGGTAGAGGTATAATTTGGTATGGGGCCGCACTGGTGAGTTTTTAATTATGAAAAGAAGGGGGAAAGAGTATATCATACTCGGAATTGGAAGTTGAACATGATATGTTTGTGGCCAATAATACATAGAATGGAAAAACCTAAGGGTAGGAAGGGGGGGGGGGGGGAAAGAGGGGGTGGAAAAGAGGCTGGGGAAAGAAGGGGGAAAAAAGGGGAAAAAAAGGGGGGAGGGAAAGGGTTGGGAAAGGGGGAAAAAAGGGGGGGGGGGGGAAACAAGATGAGGGGGGGAGGGGGGAAGGGGGAAGGAACAGATTAATTTGGTATTGCTGGGGTTCCTGATTCAGAATACAAAAAGAAGGGGGTTAGAGGACAGACTAAATGTTGGGAGTGGGAGCATTCCGGTGGGGCTTGGAGGACTAGGAGAGTAGTCAGATGAGACTGCTTGTCTCTATTTCCTCATTGAGTCCTCCAGGGGTCAAAGTGTCCAAAGTGAATATCCAGTAAGTTTCCCTCTGGCAGAGGCGTTTGAAACGCTCTGCCAGTGATAGATGATTGTGTACCGACAACACTGTTTCTCTATTTCATTGCACCTCATCTATTTCCCCCATTTACTATTATTCTTTCCCTAGAAATATAATTGTGTGTAAGCAACATACCGCCCTCTCTTTTGCTTACTATCAGGATTAATATTTCTCATTGTATATTATTTCATCTTTATTCATCATCTCTCATTCAATTCATTTTCCATATTTCATTTCCATTCAATTTTTTTCAATATTTTTATTTTTAATTTTTTCCATTTTTCTATTTCCAATTTGTTTCCTTTTTTCATTCACCCCCACGCTCTCCCACCACGCCACTCCAAACATGGAGTGGTTACAACAATTGGAAAAAGCCAAATATGAAACTCTTGACCATTTATATGACTTATTTCCAAATAATTTTTTCATACCGCATTTCTCCGTTCCCAAACATATCAACAAAACTTGTTGCACCCATTTCAGAAAATTAGAACATCTCATAATAGCGGCCAACCACCAATGGTGGGACAAGTTCTTCCTAGAGCAATACATTTCCCACTCCATCTCCCCTCGGGGATTGAGAATATTAAAAACCTGCTCTTTTCTAACATCTGAGTTGGCTAGCGAGTGGTCACAGATCTCAGAGTTTTGTACACAAAAATGGATGCGGATCATAATTCAACAGAGACAGACCAAATATCAGGATTTGGTTGAACAAATTAAGACCTACATTTCCCTTTTGAATACCACCACAGCCAGTTTACCCCATTCTTGGCTCAATACCCTAAAACACCACAGCAAAAAAGATGAAGATTCCTTGATTCAGACCAAATTGGGAAAAATGAGGAGAGACCTAGATGACTTTAACCTAGGGAGGGTCTTCAATTGGAAAAGGAATCACCGTACTCCAAACATAAATCATTCAACCCATCCCCCCACCCACCTCATACCTCTTATGGAATGCATAGTGGAACCCCCAGGCAACAGACCATGGCCACCGTCAAGGCCTAAACCCTTATTTAAGTCTATGCATCCCATCAATTCCCATCCCAGAAATTTATCACACCCACTCACTCCCAAACCTCAACGCATACCCAATAAGAGAACAAGACCCCGTTCAAACTTAAACCAAAATTCTAATCAAAATACTCACTCCAACAATCACCATCCTCATCCCTCGGCCAATCCCACCCAGACCAATGAGACAATCACTCCCAGCGGGCCCACAAGAGACAACAACATCAATGCAAGCATTTCTTCTTTATCCCAGAACCACACTATGGATTCTGCAAAACCCAATTCCACATCTGGTTCAATTCCAACCCTAGCTTTGGCCAAATCCACCAGTCATACCCCTGCCCCTGGCGCTGGTCTCCAGAAAGCCAACACACAGACACACAGTCCCCTTCCCCATACAGATTCTACAGCATATACCTCATCAGTCCCATCTAACTGCTCTTCACCCATTACACAGGATTTTTTAGTAATTCCCCCCTCGTTACCCAGCCGCCCACACACAGGAAAAAGAAAATTAGAAGACGTGGCAAACGAGGGGGAAAACAACGACATAAATCACAGGGCCAAATCCCTCAAACCATAAAAATATATAATCTATCTTCCCATCACCTGTCCTCAGCTGAGGTCTCCATCCTTCAACGGGGTCTCAACTTTGCCCCCACTTCACTACCCAATTCATTTCAGTTATTCAAAGACCTCCATATGTTCATCCGTAACCTCACTCTCAAACGCCACTATAGCATGAAAACACTTCCAGCCACTGATAGTCACACAAATTTGGTTGAACCCAATGTTTCTCTAAACAACAGTGATCTACCGGAATTGAGTATCCTAAAGGAACTGTACAACATGGAGAGTGATGACGAGGATATAGATTTACTTCTTCTCACTCAGCATCCCTCCACCTCTCCCCCCATACAGTACAGTACCTTTAGGCCAAAATCCGTATTCAATCCCACACACTCAAAAGGACCCTATTTGCAAACCTTCTATCAAGTAGTTTTTTCTGACATCAAAAGTCTTTGCCAGTTGACACACGACAGTCATTCTCAACACTCCAATCTCACTACCCAAGAAAAAATATCCCTTAAAAATCTCACCGACAATCATAATATAGTCATCAAGACGGCAGACAAAGGCGGGGGCATTGTGGTCCAAGATCGCAGTGACTACCTAGCTGAAGCTCGCCGTCTTTTGTCAGACCACACTACATATCAGAAATTGCGCTGTGACCCTTTGTCTAGCTATGTTTTAGAAGTCAAAACGCTCACAGATAGAGCTAAAAACAACAACATCATCTCAAAACATGAGTATGCCTTCTTCAATCGGCCATTTTTTTCCACCCCGTATTTCTATCACATTCCGAAAATACACAAAAGTATCCAAAACCCACCAGGTCGACCCATAGTTGCCGCTATGGACAGCATCACCAGTTCCATCTCCCAATATATAGATCAGTTTCTACAACCACTTGCAATCAGTCTTCCTTCTTACATCCGAGACGGATTTCACCTCATGCAACAACTAGAACACTACACTTGGGAATCCACATACATGTGGGCTTCCCTAGATGTTAGTTCACTTTATACCTCCATTCCACATCACATAGGTCTCAGAGCCATCGCCAGCTTCCTTTCTGCCGATCCCATGTTGAACCCTGGTCAGGCAGAATTCATCCTAGAGGCCACAGAATTCTGCCTGACCCACAATTATTTTGAGTTCGATGGCGATTTTTTCCTCCAAACAAAGGGCACAGCCATGGGTGCGAATTTCGCACCCAGTTACGCGAATCTAACCATGGGCTACTGGGAAGCCAATCACATCTGGCTCAACAACCCCTTTACCTCCCATATAGTGTTCTATGGGAGGTATATAGATGATATCATCATCATTTGGGATGGCCCGGAGTCGCTTTTCTCTGACTTCATCAAACACTGCAATAACAATGAACATGGCCTCAGCTTCACCTCCGAACAAGATCAGTCCCAACTCGCATTTTTAGACCTCCTACTTTTTCATGACAAAGGTAAAATTCTGGCCAAAAACTACAACAAGCCGACAGCCGGCAACTCCTTCTTGCACCATCGGAGTTGCCACCATCCAAGATGGATTGCCAACATTCCCAAGAGCCAGTTCTGCAGGTTACGCAGAAACTGCACCAGACAATCTGACTACATTACGGAAGGGTCCCACTTAAAACAAAAATTTTCAGACAAGGCTTTCCCACCAAAACTCATAAACGAAGCCTTTGATCTTTATCTGACAGAACCCCCCATTTCCACCAGCGAAACCACCCAATCCGCAACACAGCCGGTGAGATTTGTAACCCAATTTCACTCCAAACACAAAGCTATGGAACGCATACTCACCAAACATTGGTCGATCCTCTTACAGGATCCACACTTAAAATCCGTCATCACTCCTAAACCCAAACTCACCTATCGAAAGAGCAGAAACATCAAAAATCTAGTAGCACCCAGCAAATACAAAAGTCAACAAAATTCCAAGACAACATCTCTTTGTCTCGTCCCCCTCATTGGGATGTACCAATGCCGTAAAAAACTATGCCTTACGTGCAGCCATGTCCATCATGGCCAGAAGGAATTCACCATCAAGGGACAGACTTATCAGATCAGTAACTTTTACAACTGTTCCACCGAATTCGTCATCTATTGCTTGACATGTCCTTGTGGGTTACACTACGTAGGCCGCACTATACGCACGTTGAGAAAGAGGTTTGGTGAACACCGCCGCCTAGTAGAGGCAGGAGATGACCATCACAGTGTTCCCCTCCACTTCCTACGCAAACACAATCATTCTTCATCTGGTCTCAAGGTTTGGATCATTGAATCAGTTCCCAGTACGTTCACACTGGCAGAGCGTTTCAAACGCCTCTGCCAGAGGGAAACTTACTGGATATTCACTTTGGACACTTTGACCCCTGGAGGACTCAATGAGGAAATAGAGACAAGCAGTCTCATCTGACTACTCTCCTAGTCCTCCAAGCCCCACCGGAATGCTCCCACTCCCAACATTTAGTCTGTCCTCTAACCCCCTTCTTTTTGTATTCTGAATCAGGAACCCCAGCAATACCAAATTAATCTGTTCCTTCCCCCTTCCCCCC
Source organism: Lithobates clamitans (assembly GCA_037952925.1). Lineage (NCBI taxonomy): Eukaryota > Metazoa > Chordata > Amphibia > Anura > Ranidae > Lithobates > Lithobates clamitans. The sequence goes on from JBBGZY010000429.1 coordinate 1,834,614, forward strand.
TCCCCCCCTCATCTTGTTTCCCCCCCCCCCCCTTTTTTCCCCCTTTCCCAACCCTTTCCCTCCCCCCTTTTTTTCCCCTTTTTTCCCCCTTCTTTCCCCAGCCTCTTTTCCACCCCCTCTTTCCCCCCCCCCCTTCCTACCCTTAGGTTTTTCCATTCTATGTATTATTGGCCACAAACATATCATGTTCAACTTCCAATTCCGAGTATGATATACTCTTTCCCCCTTCTTTTCATAATTAAAAACTCACCAGTGCGGCCCCATACCAAATTATACCTCTACCCCCTTTCACAATTCAGCATTATTGCCAAAAATATCAAAATCACCCCAACATCATCCATTCATCATTTTCTCAAGAATTTTACCTTTATATATATAATATTTCCTTTTTTTTATACATATATAATATTCCTTCCTTTTTTTATATATTTTTTATATATATAATATTCCCCCGTTTTTTATATACATTTTGCCAACATATATTTTTATTATTTTTGAATTTTTTATCTAATTAATTTTTTATCCATTTACGGTTTTTTTACAACACATATATACATACATACATAACTTTTTAACAACACTATTCTTATAATTTATCTAATCATTAATCCATCACCCTCATTTTATAATAACACAATATTTCCTTATTATCCTTATTTATCGAGCTCCTTAAATTTCCCATTCCCCATCTCATTAGGTATGCATAATACCTAATTTACAACATTGTCATAATAGGGAGTTCTTCCAACAGCAGTTACTCCAGCTACACATTCATTTACCAATATATGCCTATCCCTTTTTTCTTCTTTGTGGTTTTATTTCAAAAACCCACTGTCGCTTTCCCCCTTGTTTTCTTATAGACTATATGATCTCAATCAATAACATCATCTTTTCTCCTCTTGCAAACACATGCCGCTGTTTTGCACTAAGATTCGATACAACTGTAGACGCTGGCATACCAGCACACAGCGTCCAGTACACAGCCTATGCCTAACTGTGATTGACGGATCTCTCTTCCAATCGCAGCCCATGTTAGACTATAATACCATTGACCAATCACAGGTCACGTTAGGCCTGAGGAAGGAGCGCAGCTCCGCAAACGCGTCGCCTATTCGTCACCCCTGCACAGACCCGGAAGTGCCTTCGTTCCCACAGATCTACACGTCACTACAGTGCGTTCCAGCAGCCGGATCTGCCGCCCATACAGCAGCACATCTCGTCTCCGAGCGGAACTACTACTGAGGACGTGACCGGAACAAACCCCTGGGACACCTGGCATTTCCTGCCCAGCACTTACATGCCTGAATACTTGTACTTTTGTGAGTACCTGTTTTTATGACTCATTAAATTTGTTTTAATTACTGCACTTAGAGTGGCGCCATTGTTGTTCTTCTACTCCTACAGTTCCCAGAGGATTGCTTCTTCTTTAACCACAGGGCTGCCTTCTACTATTGCTTTTATTGGACTTAAATTCAGTTTCATACTGGACTGCAACATTCACAGTTGCTGATGTTTATAATTATCATTTCAGATTGTCATTTATGTTATAAGTTATATATCACCCCATCTACCGTTTACAAGTAAACCTATCACTGCTGTCTGACCATATTGAATATAGCGCTCACATCCACATGTTTATATAGTCATAAACTAAAAGCTGCGTAAATTCCAGAAAATGTACCCTAGTTTGTAGATGCTATAACTTTTGCGCAAACCAATAAATATACGCTTATTGACATTTTTTTAACCAAAGACATGTGTCCGAATACATTTTGGCCTAAATGTATGACTAAAATTGAGTTTATTGGATTTTTTTTTATAACAAAAAGTAGAAAGTATCATTTTTTTCAAAATTTGTGGTCTTTTTCCGTTTACTGTCGGAGGCGCGCGCCCCTTGCTTTCCCATGGAGCTAATACGAGTGCCCAGCGGTCACGATCACCGCCAGGCTCCCGCGATCGCTCGGGGAACACAGAGAACCGGGATCTGTGTGTGTAAACACACAGTTTCCGGTTCTCTGAGGGGAGCACAGACAGATCGTCTGTTCATACAGAGTATGAACAGCGATCTGTCATGTCCCCTGCACAGTCCCATACCCCCTTCAGTTAGAACACACAATAGGACACACTTAACCCCTTCACTGCCCTCTAGTGGTTAACCCCTTCACTGCCAGTGACATTTTTACAGTAATCAATGCAATTTTATAGCACTGATCGCTGTAAAAATGACAATGGTCCCACAAATGTGTCAAAATAGTTTGACGTGTCCGCCATAATGTCATAGTTCCGATAAAAATGGCAGATCGCCACCATTACTAGTAAAAAAAAAAAATTAATAATAAAAAGGCCATAAAACTATCCCCTATTTTGTAGATGCGCAAACCAATCAATATACGCTTATTGCGATTTTTTACCAAAAATATGTAGAAGAGTACATCGGCCTAAACTGAGAAAAAAAATAGTTTTTTTATATATTTTTGGGGGATATTTATTATAACAAAAAGTAAAAAATATTGCTTTTTTTTCAAAATTGTCGCTCTTTTTTTGTTTATAGCGCAAAAAATAAAAAACGCAGAGGTGATCAAATACCACCAAAAGAAAGCTCTATTTGCAGGAAAAAAAGGACATCAATTTTGTTTGGGAGCCACGTCGCACGACCGTGCAATTGTCAGTTAAAGCGACGCAGTGCCGAATTGCAAAAAGTGGTCTGGTCTTTGGGCCGCCAAATGGTCTGGGGCTGAAGTGGTTAAGAACTGGTCAGCTGAGCTTCCATGTAAAAAGTTATTGGCAGGTTTATGGTACGTTTATTTGGTGATTATTTGGACAAGTACATCCAAAAGATTTCCGGAGAGAAGGGTTCTCCACTTCCTGTGAAGAAAAGCACCAGGTGTCCCTCATTTAAAACCTCAGGGACTGCTTCCTCAAGTGTCTCAGTGCCAAGGTAGTTCCACCGCCAACAGGGCGCTAGAGCCAGGGGCAAGCCACAAGGCCAGGGCCAGAAAAAGCCCTGGGTCCAAAACTCTAAACCCAAAACCAAGCCCTCCTTTTGAGGGGACACCCCCACTCTATCAGGTGGGGGCAAGGCTGCTGCACTTTGCAGACATGTGGAGAACAATAGTTCAGGACAAGTCGGTCACCTCAACTTTATCGCGCGGTTACAAGCTGGAGTTGCGGGGGGTTCCCCCTCATAGGTTTCTAAGATCCAGCGTTCCCTCATATCCTTATTGCTTCAGGCAACACATCATTTAGTGCATCAAGGAGTGATTGTAAAGGTTCCTGTGGGGCATGGGGTTTTACGCGAACCTGTTTAAGTTTCAAAAACCAAACAGGGACACAAGGCCCATTTTGGACCTAAGATACCTAAACCAGTATTTACTGATCCAGTCCTTTCAAATGGAGTCTGTCCACTCAGTAGTAGCCTCACTCCAAATGGGAGACTTTCTAGCCTCCATCAATATAAAAGCTGCGTATTTATACTTACCTATCTTTCAGCCTCATCAGGGGTTCCTGTGATTTGCAGTAGAGAAACGTAATTTTCAGTTTGTGGCTCTACCCTTCAGGCTTGCTACAGCTCCTCGGGTGTTCACAAAAGTCCTAGCACCAGTATTGGGTTTTTTAAGGGCCCAAGGGATCCTGGTGCTCTGGTATCTGGACGACCTCCTGCCCAGAGATCACTCACTACAGGCTCTAGAACAGAGCATAACATGCACAATGCAATGTTTGGAAAGCTTAGGCTGGATCATAAATACCGAAAAATCAACCTTGAGACCAGCTCAAAGTCTAAAGTATTTAGGTCTGATCCTAGATACAGTGCAAGCAAGGGTATTTTTGCCACCCGTAAGGATCTGTGTCCTGAAGGATCAGGTGCATCAGTAAAGAGGCATCAAACAACCCACCATTCAGCTCTGTATGAGTCTTCTAGGGAGGATGGTGTCCTCCTTCGAGGCAGTGCCCTATGCCCAGCTCTATTCCAGGCCTTTACAACAAGACATTTTGTTGGCTTGGAACAGGAGAGGACAAGCCCTGGACTATCCAATGTTTTTATCTCCTCGGGCACACTTAAGCCTAAACTGGTGGTTGCAGGATCAGCACCTGCGAAAGGGAAAATCCTTCCTCCCGGTAACTTGAAGAGTACTGAGTACAGATGCCAGTCTCTCAGGCTGGGGAGAAACCCTAGAGGGGCTCACAGCTCAGGGGAAATGGTCAAGGACAGAACAAATCCTGCCCATCAATGTCCTGGAATTACGGGCAGTACATCTGGCCCTACAGTCCTGGAGGGTGGAACTTCAGGAATGTCCTATCAGGGTTCAGTCTGACAATGCCACTGCAGTGGCCTATATAAACCACCAAGGCGGTACCAGGAGTCATTCAGCTCTGAAAGAGGTGAACCACATACTAGCCTGGGCAGAGGGACATGTGCCGATTCTATCGGCAGTAGTCCATATCCCAGGAGTAGAGAACTTGGGGAATTGTCCCTACACCCAGGGGTGTTCCAGTAAATTTGCCAGTGTCAGGGATTGCCAGAGGTCAACCTACTGGCATCCAGGTTCAACAACAAGCTACAGCAGTTTGTGTCCTGAACAAGAGATCCTCTGGCAATTGAAGCAGATGCTCTGGTAGTTCCATGGAGCCAGTACTCCCTGGTTTCTGATCTCTCTCTTTACACATTTATTGTGCAGGATTAGGAGGGAGGGGGTTCCAGTTACTCTGCTGGCACCAGCCTGGCCCAGAATGCCCTGGTTCCTGGAGATTGGGAGACTGACAATAGACGGGCCATTGACGCTTCCACATCACCCCGATCTACTGTCTCAAGGTCCTATATTTCACCCCAATTTACAAATCTCTAAATTTGATGGCATGGCTATTGAAGCCAGGGTCGTAAAGGACCGTGGCATCTCGGGACCAGTGGTGTTTACCCTAGTGAATGCTAGAAAAGCTGTCACTAGGAAGATCTATCATAGGGTCTGGAAGACATATAACACATGGTGTGAAGCCAGAAAATGGCATCCTCGGAAATACGTGATTGGGAGAATTCTCTCTTTTCTACAATCAGCTGTGGAAATCATATTGGCTTTGAGTACATCCAGAGGTCAGATTTTGGCCCTGTCAGTATCCTTCAAAGGCCTTTAGCCTCCCATTCGCTGGTCCGAACCTTTATTGCGGGGGCAACTTGTTTGCTTCCCCCCATTAGGTCACCTATGTGTCCTTGGGACTTGAACGTGGTGCTGTCTGTGTTACAGAAACAACCATTTGAACCTATCAAATGAAATTCCATGACTTGCTGTCACGCAAGCTAGCCTTCCTGATGGCCATCATCTCAGCTAGAAGGATTTTAGAATTTTCGTGCAGGGAACCATACTTGATCCTTCACCACAACAGGGTCGTGTTACGACCTGTTCCATCTTTTTTGCCAAAGGTGGTGTCAGCTTTTCATTTAAATCAGGACAATATTTTGCTCATTTGGTGGAAGAGAGATGAGTGCATTCCTTGGACGTTGTCCGGGCAGTCAAGATTTATTTGTCTATATCTGCGGAGATCCGAGGATCAGACTTCTTTTTTGTTTTATCAAAAGGACCCAAGAAAGGGCAGGCAGCTTTCAAAGCTTCCATTGCCAATTGGGTCCGTCATTTGGTCATTTAGGCCTATGGTCTGAAACGTAAAGCTCCTCCCTTTAGGGTGAGAGCTCATTCTACTAGGGGTGTAGGAACCTCCTGTACTTTTCGCCATCGGGTATCTGTGGCTCAGCGGAAAGTCCAATAGAAAAATTTAGACGGAAGCTTTTCATCGTCTATTCCGATCGTGTGTAGGCCTCATCTGACTTTCTTTTCGAAAATTCTGACGGACCAAGGATTGGAACATGTTCTAAACATTTCCAACGGAACCAATTCCTATCGGGAAAACCGATCGTCTGTATGCTGTTCCGACAGACCAAAAATTATGCATGCTCTGAAGCAAGTACAAGACGGAAGCTATTGGCTACTGGCTATTGAACTTCCTTTTTCTAGTCATAAGTGTTGTACGTCACTGGACGGTCGGACTTTGGTCGGACTTTGGTCGGACTTTAGTTTGACCATGTGTAGGTAAGACCGCGTGAATGGAATTCCATCTGAGAAACCTTCGGAGTTTATTCTGACGGCAAAACTGGTTATGTGTACACGGCATAAGGCTGCTACCTGGTCTTCAGTGTATATGTTCACAAAATTTTATCAAGTGGATGTTGGAGCAGCAGAGGATTCGGCTTTTTGGCAGGGTGTCTCCCCCCCCCCCAAGGCTATGAATGAATGAATGAATATTAGCCTAACTCTGTGTCCCATGATGTATAAAAAAGAAAATAGGATTTTTTTGTCATACTTACCTGTAAAATCCTTTTCTTTGAGTACATCATGGGACACAGAGGTCCCTCCCCTGTTTTTTGAGGATTCGGTCCTTGCTACAAAACTGAAGTACTTCCCTTATGGAAGGGGTTATATAGGGAATCACTTCCTGTCTAAACACCTTTGGTCTACCAGTGTCCATTCACCTGGAGATGAAGTATAACCCAGTAGGTAATGAATATTAGCCTAACTCTGTGTTCCATGATGTACTCAAAGAAAAGGATTTTACAGGTAAGTATGACAAAAAAAATCCTATTTTTTGCGTACATTCAATTTTCACCATTTTGTAAAAAGTTTACAAATATTTGTTATTTTTAACTAAATACAAGTTAAGCTTTTATATTTAGTAGGAATTTTGTAAAATCTGCTGTGTATTTATCTGCTAATCATAACTTTAGTGGATTTTTAGCAAAAATATTGTTTTGATAGACATTTGCGCAAATATTGTGGGACCTTAGAAATCAGTAGCAGCTTCTTCTTCATGTGCTTTCAGAAAATATATGATTTTGGGGGGTCTTTTACAAACTTTGGAAGCTATAAGTGAAAAATAAAAAAGCAAAAGGAAAAATTGCAAAAATGGTCTGGCCACCTGAGTCTACAAAATGGAACCTGGCAGCGAAAGGGTTAAATAAGTCCCGGTTGGACATAACGTGTAAGGAGGCAGGAATGTGACATTGCCAAAGTGGGTAGTACTCCCTGGAGTGCTTGTGAGAGACAGGAGAGGGGGATGTGAAAACCGCTGTCATAGCAGTTACTGATATGCCGATACATGTTTTCTGTCAAGTGAGTGTAACCTTTTATATGCTGCCAATGCCAATGCTCATCAGTAGGAGTGAACTTTGGGTACAGGTTGACCATGAGTTTGCATTTTGGGAAAACAGAGAACTAATGTGATCCTTTGCATCCCTAGAATCCAATTGCCAATCATGCACTTCCTGGCTTTATGAATTGTGGTCAGGTGGCTTAGAGGGGCCGATGATGTTTTTTCTTTTATGTGCTGGACCCTTCTTTATAACAGTCAAGGTTACCAATTTTTTGTATGTGAGTGTGGAGATTTGGAGTAAACATGAAAAGCAGGCATGGTATTTGCAGGGAGAAAAATATGTTTTTATAAAACTCTGTGCTATAGACAGTGCTGTAAAGTACTGTATTGTGCTATATTATTAAAGATAATTGCAGAGTGGTGAACTACATAGTATGTACCCCTCCATGTTTACTGTTCTGAATTATGAACTTTAACTGTGCATACCGTTTCATAATATTGTGTATCTACCCCTGCTTCCACAATGAATAGACCCAACTAGGTATTTGTAAGACTATAATTTTGTGTATGCCCTCAAGAACTTCAGTTGCTATTTAGTTGCTGGGCCCCCTTAAAGTTTTACTTTTTTAATTGAAGTTTTTTTTATATTTTTTCCTAGTTCTATTTTTATTTTCTGTTTGGTTTAATTAAAATAATATATAAGTTTGTGCTTTTAATGTTTTAGGGTTGGGGTGTAGTGCTTTAGAGTTAGAGTTTAGTGTTGTAGGTTTAATTTTTTGAGGGAGGTATATTTTTTTAAATATTTTGCTAGGGTCTTTTAATTTTTTCTGGGGGAGGGGGGGGGTGGGAAGCAGTAAGCAACATGAATTGTTTAGAGGTCATTTACATTTACATGCAGCTTGTATGGGGCAAGAAAGTTCTGCATCCACAGGACAAAGCAGTTGTTGGGTTGCTTTGAAATGCAGGGCATGTGGATTCACAGTGGGCATGCTATACAGACAGAACCTATGGAGAAGGTTGTCGAGTGGCTAACCAAACTCCCAGGCTTAGAACAGCACAGTTTCCTAAGCTGATGTAAATGTGCCATCTCCTTCCTCCTTCTCTACAGCTAAATCCTGCCATTGCTCCAAAAACTGACATAGAGGAGTTGGCTAAATTAAGTACAACATTAGTTACTTGATGTAGGATGATGCTCAAGAATTCTTGTCATTGGATATTGAGGAAGAGAACCACCAGGCGCATAGAGAGAGGGGACAACAGCCAGGGAGCAGCAATTGACATTGATGTTCCTGCAGCTGAAGCCTACTGCCAAGTGGACTCAAGTGATGAGGAAGGTGAGGATGCGGAGGTGGCAGATCATATTTGTGTGCCACAGATTGTAGAGAAGGAAAGTAATAGAAAATAACACAAAAGCAAGACAGGATTTCATCTGGGGCAGGGGCATCTTGCAGAGGAGTGGAGGAAGCATCTATCCAATTGCAGCAGATAGAAAAACCCCATAGGAGCAGGATATTGCTATACCATGATTCACTCCACATAGCTCAGCAGCTAGGAGCAAGAACAGGCTCTGGGAAGCTGGGGTGCTTTTTTCCATGTCAGTGGTGCCTGTTTAGGGAACATGGACCATTTTATCACCATTCTGAGCTGCTATGAGGCAGAAATTAGCAACACAATGCCTAGGGTGTGTGTTCCTACTGGACCACTTCTTTCTACTGCAAAAACATGTTCCACTGGTACATGGGTCAACCATTAGAGACTCTGCCTGGTCGGATCATTCCCTTCTCCTTTTGATGTTGAACAGCAGGTAAACACAGAGACCAGGATTTAACTGGAGACTAAACGCCTCCATCCTCAGCAACCCCACTCATGCAAGTGAAATAGAAAAAAAGATTCAGGAATATTTCCTTCTGAACGATGTTAACAACATCTCCCCGTCCACCCTGTGGGCAGAACATAAAGCCGCAATTAGGAGTAAACTGATCTAAATCTCTTCTAGGCTACGCAAAGCTCACAAGCTAGACATTGACAGACTAGAGAAGGAATTTCCTTTCTTAAGCAAAATACATAAACGCAAACCTTCCTCAGGTTCCGCAGAAAGACTGGAATCGGCACGCACAGCCCTGAACCTGGCTCTCACTGTGATAGCGGAAAAAAGTCTTAGATGGGAGGGTGGACGGTTTTACCACCAAAAAGACAAACTTGGTTCTCTATTGGCATGAAGGTTGACCCCCATAATAAGATCCTATACTTTACCGAAAATAAAATTGAGCAACAGTTCCCTCAAACAGAACCCCAAAAAGATCATGGAAGCCTTTCATGAATTTTTTCACAATCTGTACAGCAAGGAAGGGAAGGAACCCTCCCCCAACTTAATAGATTCCTTCCTGGGATCTGTGAGGATCCCTAAGAACAGGGGACAGCACAGGGATGATTTAGAGGCACCAATCTCAACAGAGGAAGTTGCACAGGTCATTAAAAACCTTAAAAATAACTGGCAACTTCTCTGTACTGTATTATAAGCATTTTGCCCCAATACTCTATCCCTATTTAGCCCGATTCTTTAATCATCTCCGATCTGGAGCTCCTCTCAATAAGGCATCGAATTTGGCATTTATTACAGTGATCCTAAAGCCAGGCAAGGACCCCAGTTGCACTTCGAATTATCGTCCTATTTCATTTAACAAAAATTTGGGCTGACAGGATATCCAACTTCATTGGTCTTTACATTCACAAGGATCAGGTTGGCTTTATAAATGGGCGGTAGGGTCCGGACCAGATCAGGAGAACAATCAACGTTGTTTCACTTTTGAGATTGGGATGGGATGGGGGGACCCAGTAAAAGGGTTTTCTGCTCTTGCTGGATCTCATGAAGGCATTCCTGGTCTTTCCTGGTCCATCTCCTGGTCTTTTCAGCTTTACAAAAATGGGGATTTGGTCAGTTTTTCATTAACATCATAGGTGCTCTTTACTCCACTCAAGAAGCGAAAATTAAGATGCAGGGATTTTATTCAAATTCCTTCCCAATCCTTCACAGTACAAGACAGGGATGTCCCTTGTCCCCACTAATCTTTGCAATGGTCATCGAGACTCTAGCCATTTCCATCAGAGACAACCCTGATATACAAGGGGTGAATTGCGGACCACAGACCCACAAATGCGCACTGTTTGCTGATGATATCTTGTGCTTCATCTCCTCTCCAATGATATCCTTGCCTAATATTTACAGGGTACTCGATGACTTTGGCAGAGTTTCAGGACTCGCGGTTAACTACTCAAAATCCTTAGCTCTGAATGTTAACTAGGGATGAGCCGAACACCCCCCGTTCGGTTCGCACCAGAACTTGCGAACAGGCAAAAAATTTGTTCGAACACGCGAACACCACTAAAGTCTATGGGACACGAACATGAATAATCAAAAGTGCTAATTTTAAAGGCTTATATGCAAGTTATTCTCATAAAAAGTGTTTGGGGACCTGGGTCCTGCCCCAGGGGACATGTATCAATGCAAAAAAAAGTTTTAAAAATGGACGTTTTTTCAGGAGCAGTGATTTTAATAATGCTTAAAGTTAAACAATAAAAGTGTAATATTCCTTTAAATTTCGTACTTGGGGGGTGTCTATAGTATGCCTGTAAAGGGGCGCATGTTTCCCGTGTTTAGAACAGTCTGACAGCAAAATGACATTTCAAAGGAAAAAAAGTAATTTAAAACTACTCGCGGCTATTAATAAATTGCCAGTCCGACAACACACATAAAAGTTCATTGATAAAAAAGGCATGGGAATTCCCCACAGGGGAACCCCAAACCAAAAAAAAAGACGTGGGGGGTCCCCCTAAATTCCAAACTAGGCCCTTCAGGTCTGGTATGGATATTAAGGGAAACCCCGGCCAATTTTTTTTTTTTTAAATGGCGTGGGGTCCCCCTCAAAATCTATACCAGACCCTTCAGGTCTGGTATGGATTTTAAGGGGAACCCCGCACCAAAAATTTTAAAAAATGTCGTGGGGTCCCCATAAAAATCCATACCAGACCCTTATCTGAGCACGCAACCTGGCAGGCCGCAAGAAAAGAGGGGGGACGGGAGAGCGCCCCCCCTCCTGAACCATACCAGGCCACATGCCCTCAACATTGGGAGGGTGCTTTGGGGTAGCCCTCCAAAACACCTTGTCCCCATGTTGATGAGAACAAGGGCCTCATCCCCACAACCCTGGCCGGTGGTTGTGGGGGTCTGCGGGCAGGGGGCTTATCAGAATCTGGAATCCCACTTTAACAAGGGGACCCCCAGATCCTGGCCCTCCCCCCCTGTGTGAAATGGTAAGGGGGTACAGTACCCCTACCATTTCACTAAAAAAGTGTCAAATATGTTAAAAATGACAAGAGACAGTTTTTGACAATTCCTTTATTTAAATGCTTCTTCTTTCTTCTTTCTTCTATCTTCCTTCAGTTTCTTCCTCCATCTTCTTCTTCTTCTTCTTCTGGTTCTTCCTCCGGTGTTCTTGTCCAGCACCTTCCTCCGCGGCGTCGGCGTCTTCTTTCCTTCTTTTCCTCGGGCCGCTCCGCATCCATGATGGCATGGAGGGAGGCTCCCGCTGTGTGACGCTTCTCTCTTCATCTTCTTCTCTTCATCTTCTTCTCTTCATCTTCTTGTCTTCATCTTCTTTTCGGGCCGCTCCGCATCCATGATGGCATGGAGGGAAGCGCCCGCTGTGTGACGCTTCTCCTCTTCTGACGGTTCTTAAATAATGAGGGGTGGGGCCACCCAGTGACCCCGCCCCCTCTGATGCACGGTGACTTGACGGGACTTCCCTGTGGCGTCATGGGGAATGCCACAGGGAAGTCCCGTCAAGTCCCCGTGTGTCAGAGGGGGGCGGGGTCACCGGGTGCCCCCCCCGTTATTTAAGAACCGTCAGAAGAGGAGAAGCGTCACACAGCGGGAGCCTCCCTCCTTGCCATCATGGATGCTGAGCGGCCCGAAAAGAATATGAAGAGAAGAAGATGAAGAGAAGAAGATGAAGAGAAGAAGATGAAGAGAATAAGATGAAGAGAAGAAGATGAAGAGAAGAAGATGAAGAGAGAAGCGTCACACAGCAGGAGCCTCTCTCCATACCATCATGGATGCGGAGCGGCCCGAGGAGAAGAAGGGAAGAAGATGCCGACGCTGCAGAGGAAGATGCCGGATGAGAACATTGGAGGAAGAACCAGATGAACTAGAAGAAGAAGGTGGAGGAAGAAACCAAAGGAAGATAGAAGAAAGAAGAAGCATTTAAATAAAGGAATTGTCAAAAACTGTCTCTTGTCATTTTTAAAATTTTTGACACTTTTTTTTAGTGAAATGGTAGGGGTACAAGTACCCCCTTCCCATTTCACACAGGGGGGAGGGCCGGGATCTGGGGGTCCCCTTGTTAAAGGGGGCTTCCAGATTCCGATAAGTCCCCCGCCCGCAGACCCCCACAACCACCGGCCAGGGTTGTGGGAATGAGGCCCTTGTCCTCAACAACATGGGGACAAGGTGTTTTGGGGGGCTACCCCAAAGCACCCTCCCAATGTTGAGGGCATGTGGCCTGGTACGGTTCAGGAGGGGGGGGGGTGCTCTCTCATCCCCCCTCTTTTCCTGCAGCCTGCCAGGTTGCATGCTCGGATAAGGGTCTGGTATGGATTTTTGGGGGGACCCCACTCCATTTTTTTTTATTTTTGGCGCGGGGTTCCCCTTAAAATCCATACCAGACCTGAGGGGGCTGGTATAGATTTTGAGGGGGACCCCACCCCATTTTTTAAAAAAATTTTGGCCGGGGTTCCCTTTAATATCCATACCAGACCTGAAGGGCCTGGTATGGAATTTAGGGGGACCCCCACGTCATTTTTTTTTAAATTTTGGTTCGGGGTTCCCCTGTGGGGAATTCCCATGCCAATTCATTAATAGCCGCGAGTAGTTTTAAAATGACTTTTTCCTTTGAAATGTCATTTTGCTGTCAAACTGTTCTAAACACGGGAAACATGCGCCCCTTTACAGGTTTACTATAGACACCCGCCGGTACGAAATTTAAAGGGATATTAAACTTTTATTGTTTCACTTTAAGCATTATTAAATTCACTGCTCCCGAAAAAACGGCAGTTTTTTTTTTTTTTTCCAAAGTATTTTATTTTATTGGTAATTATGAAATCTTAACAGGAATCATTGATCATCAAGCAATGAACATTAAAAAATGAAAATGAGACAGTTGTAGGATATACAAAGATTTACAGAAGCAGAATGTCTCGGCTGTCAGTGGAGATCACTTCCATATTAGGTCGGTTGCATAAAGGGGTGTTAGCCCAACTTATTTCTTTAAATGAGTATTAATTGTCCCATAACTGTTGTTCTATAGAAATTGTGTACTTCTTACAGTGTAAGTGTCAAAATCCTGCTCTTGTAAAGTGAGAATCGAGTGTGGTCTCTGTCGAAGGTGTAACATGCATGTCACTGTGTCTGAGTGGGCCTGGTTAATGATCGTTCAGAGTATCTTCAAGAATGTCTGAAGTTTGTTTCATTTGTTGGGTATCCAATAAGTATTTGCAGTGGAAGTGATGCTTGTCTGGGTGTCTAAATAACAGGTATAAATGATGGAGGGGTAGTGCGAGGGGGGGGGAGGTTGAGGGGGCAAGGGGGGGAGATAGGGAGAGAGGGAGGGATATGTAAGGAGGAGGGGGGGGTCTCTGACTTCCCCAGGTAAGTGGTGCTTGGCGACTGGGTTTTGATGGGGATTGTTTAGGGTAACTTGGGGGGGTAGTCTGGACGGACGGAGGAAATAACGGTGGGGAGTTTGGGTTATGGACAGATATGTCCTCGAGGTTACTTCTGTTTCATGTGGGTGTATCTATCGTGTCTTTGTATTCAAGTAAAGTTTGATAGTGTATCCAGCAGGCCCACTTACGGCTGAATTTTGAAGGCGTGTCACGTGAAATGTGTATTAGTTGTTCCATTTCTGCTACTCTGTTTATCCTAATAAACCAGTCTTTGATGGTAGGTATGTGAGTTGAGTTCCAGTGTATAGGTATACATTGCTTGGCTGCATTGATCATGTGCATCATTAGTGACTTATGATATGTGGCGTGTGGTAGGGATGAAAGGTGTAGAAGAAATTGGGCAGGAGTGAGCTCAAGTTCATAAGTGGTAACTTTCGTGATTATGCGTTGGACCTCTGACCAAAAGGCGCGCAGAGGGGTGCAGGACCACCATATGTGTAGGAGGGTACCCTTTTCCTGATGGCACCTCCAGTATGTTTCCGGGATAGCCGCTTTGAATTTGTGTAACAGTACTGGAGTATGGTACCATCTGGCCTGAATTTTGAACCCATTTTCCTGGGTGGTGACATTGGTTGATCCCTTGTGTATGGTTATAAATATTTGTTCCCAACTTTCTTCCGTTAGTTGGATAGATAAGTCAGCTTCCCATTTTTTGCATGACTGGTTTTCGTTAGCTTTGAGATCAGCGAAGATTAGGTTATGTAAATAAGAGATAAGATGAGATTGGGGAGTTGTCTTGATACATAGGGATTCAAAAGGCGTGAGCGGTCTGGAGCATTGACCATTTTTGTCTAGGCCTTTGAGGTAGTGGGCTATTAGTAGGTACGGCCATGGAGAGATAGGTGTCTTTTCTAGGCGGTCGGCGATTTGACCTGCTGTGAGTAATTTGCCGTTGTGATAAAATTGGTGGGCTCTGATTTGTCCCTGTGGCCAGTTTTCTGAAAGATATTGGTGATGCATTCCTGGTGGGAAATCTGGGTTTAACTTTAATGGGGACAATGGACTGGGGGTGGAGGAGATGGAGGTTTTCTTACATGCTTGTCGGAAGCATTGTATGGTGGGGCCGATCATCGGGTGTGAGTGAATTTCTGGTGGGAGTTGGTTTGGGGAAATCCAGGGGAGCGAGCTCAGAGTCGATTTCGTAAAGGAAGCTTCTAAAGAGACCCAGTCTTTCTGTTGGGTATGGACATTCCAGTCCACTATTCTGGCGAGATGTGTAGCTGTGTGATAGTGGACAATGTTCGGGAGGCCTATGCCTCCTAGATTCTTCGGGCGAGTGAGTTGGTCATGGCCAATTCTATGTCTAAGTTTCCCCCAGAGGAAGTTGGAACATATTTGTCTGTATGTTTTGAAGAAAGAGGGAGGGATCTGTATCGAGATTGTCTGTAATAGGTAAAGGATTCTTGGCAGAGCATTCATCTTCAGTATGGCCGCTCTGCCAAACCATGAGAAAGTCAGTTTGTTCCATGTTTTGAGGTCTGAGGTTAGTTTATTTAAAAGTGGTAGGAAATTTTTGGTGTATAGATCCGATACCTTAGAGGGGATTTGGGTTCCTAGATATGTGATTGAATCCTGTTTCCAGTGGAAAGGGAGGTTTTCCTTGCATTGGTCTACTTGACGCTGTGGTAGAGATATGTTTAGGGCAAAAGATTTTGCGAAGTTGATCTTTAAGTTAGATATATTCTGGAAATGCTTAAATTCAGAAAGTAGGATAGGGAGAGTAGTTAATGGTTGTGAGAGGAACAGCAATATGTCATCTGCGTATGCAGCGTATTTGTATTCTTTGTCTGGGGATCTAATTCCTTTGATGTCTGGGTTAAGTGTAAGTTTGCGGAGGAAAGGTTCGAGGGTAAGTATAAAGAGAATGGGTGACAGGGGGCATCCCTGTCTTGTGCCGTTGCGAATTGGGAAGGCGTCTGACAGAGTGCCATTGACTCTCACTTTAGCTGAGGGGTTGCTGTATAAAGATAGGATCAATCCGATCATATGGGGCCCAAGTCCCAGAGCTCGTAGGACTGCCGACATATATTCCCAAGACACTCTGTCAAACGCCTTCTCCGCATCCAAAGACAGGAAAAAGCCGCTTTGTTCAGATAGGGAAATCAGGTGGTGTAAGTTAATTGCTTTAATGGTGTTGTCCCTGGCTTCGCGTCCAGGGACAAAGCCTACTTGATCCTGGGATACTATGGAAGGAAGGAGGGGTAGTAGTCTATTGGCCAATATCTTGGAGAATATCTTTATGTCTACGTTTAGTAGAGATATTGGTCTGTAGCTTCCTGTGTGAGAGGGATCCTTGCCTTCCTTGGGAATGACCACAACGTGGGCCTCTAGCATTCCCTTTGAGAGTGGGTTTGAGGGGGAGAGTGAATTAAAGGCTTTAAGAAAGGGGGTCTGGAGCGTGTTTGAAAATGTCTTATAATATGCAGCTGGGAGACCGTCTGGACCTGGACTCTTACCGGGTTTGAGCTGTTTAATTGCCTGTTCCCATTCTGTGGAAGAGATCGGGGAGTCTAGGGATGTTACTGTCTCCTGGGGTATTTTCCCAGGGGCGTATTGTTCTAGGAACGAGTCAATATTTAGAGTTCTCTGGGGTGCTGGGAACGAGTCAGGGTCAGAATTTTGTAGATCGTAAAGGGAGGAGTAATATTTTTCAAATTCTTTTGCTATGTCACCATTGTGTGTGAGGGGTTGTCCCTTAGCTGAGTGTAGCTGATGGATCGTGTTATTTGCTTTCTTCTTACGTAGTGCCCGAGCTAGTAGTTGGCCACTTTTGTTTCCAAACTCGTAAAAGAGTTTGTGAGAAAGAATGAATTTTTTCCTAAGATTGAGGTGTAATTCTTCTTTGATACATGTGCGTGTCTCTATGAGTTCGGAGTGGGCTTGTTGAGCCAAAGTGTGTTTGTGTAGAGTTTCAAGTTTCTTCAGTTTGGCAAATAAATTGGATAGGGTAGCTTTCCTCGCTTTCTTGGCTGTGGCTGCTAAAGATATCATTTTGCCTCGTATGACACATTTATGGGCCTCCCATTGTGTCAGTGGGGACGTGTCTGGGGTGTCATTTTCAATGAAGTAATTCCTTAAGCTGGACTGGATCTCTTGCACATTTAATGTGTCTGTTAAAAGTGTCGGATCTAATTTCCAAATGTACGTTCGATCGAGCGTTTCTGGGAAAGTAAGTGTCATGGAAATGGGATGATGGTCCGATATTGTCATGGGGTCTATGGTTGCTGTTGTCAATGTCGGGAGGTCTTGCTGTGAGAGGAAAGGTAGTCAATTCGAGAGTATTTGTTGTGGGGGGTAGAATAAAAAGTGTAGTCTTTGTCATTTGGGTGGAGGGTGCGCCAAGCATCATGGAGTGACAGTTCTTGGAGGCAGCCCTTTATTTGTTTTAGAGCCCTATATGGTAAATGAGATTTGCCTGTGGAGGTGTTGATTAAAGGGTTAAGTGGAACATTGAAGTCACCCCCCATGATTATAAGGCCTTCTTTGAAGGCGGCCAGTTTTCCTATCACTGTTCGAAGAAAGGGGACTTGGGCAGTGTTAGGGCTGTAGATATTTGTGAGGGTGATTGGTTTATTGTTAAATGTGCCTTTAAGGAAGATAAACCTTCCTTGATCATCTAGCATGGTTTCTGTGACTTGGAGGGGAACATTTTTGGAAAGGAGTATGGAAACCCCTTTCGTTTTTGAGGTTGGGGAGGTGGCAAGATAATGGTGGGGGAAAGAGTGGTTTTTCAGATTAGGAATGTTTTTACAGCTGAAGTGAGTCTCTTGGAGAAAGACTATATCTGCTTTTGCTCCGCGCATTTGGGCTAGGAGTTGCGATCGCTTTTCACAGGTATTTAAGCCTTTCACATTGAGTGAGATTATTTTCAATGAAATCTTTGTGGGTGGTGTTCGAAGGTGTGTCATTGTAGCCGATTCTGGGTATTAAATACCTAGTTAGTTGTGTACTTGCGGGGGAAGTCAGAGACAAAGGGGGGAATGGGAAACGAGGGCTAAAGTGGGAGAGGGGGGGGGGAGAGGAGAGGGGAAAGGGTTATTCGGCGATAAGTAGGAAGCTAAGGTGGTATAGAATGGGGAGTGTAGGAGCGGGGTGGGAGAGAGATATTCTGGGGGTTGTACCGGTTGTGGTGATTGACCAGCAGTCCCACTAGCAAAGGGTATGGGGAACCGGTGTGAGTCAGCGGTAACTACCTGAGTCCGCTGAGGGTGAGGATGGTAGGTGACGTCTATCCAAGAGAGGGAGTCCTATTTCCCGAAGAGGTCTTCTGGGCTTAACGTGTGGTTTACCGGTATATTAGTCAGGGCGTCAATAGAGCCGAAAAATGACCTTGTGGGAGTTCCTGACCAAAAGGGGAGCTTTTTCTTATTGTGGTGAGAATATGTGTTATAGGCTCGGAGAGGGAAGAGGAGGGTGAAAAGTGTGGACAAGTCATAAAGCGAGGTATTCATTTTCCCTACTGGGGATCTATTTGAGAATGTAAATGTCCTCATCTCAGATTGAGAATTTTAACTATTGCTATACCTGATCCGTGTACTGATATCATGTGGTTGAGGAACATGGTGTTGGTCAGGTGATATCATGCGTTAGAGGAGAGAATATGATCTTGTAGTTAAATAATTAAGTAACGGGGACAGAGAGCGCCATTATCCAGCATGGATTGAAGAGGACAGAGAATAAAAAAAAAAAGAAAAAAAGAGCGAAGAACATAATGAACGTATTAATTGGGAATTTACCAGTCACCTGACACAGAGTGATGTAGTAGGCCTAGAATGTAACATAACTTGCCTATTCAACTATAACAGTAAAACATAAAGGTTAGGAACTGTGTTCATTTCTTACAGTACATGCATACCTGTGTGAGGAATAAAGAATCCTGTATAGGGCATCTCTGGAGCTGAGGGGGACGTGCTCTGTTGCGGCTGAAAAGGATTTACTGTGCGTGTGGATCCTCTTAAGTCAGGGATAGGGATGTATGTTATGTTCTGGACTTAGAGGGTAAGATTTGGTCTTTTGGCCATTATGTACGTTAATGTGGGTTGAATTGGTGTGATCTTCTTACCTGAGCACGTCTCCCTCAACTTCCAGGCAGCCTCTCACATTCCTAGGTTCAAGTATATAATCGGAGGAGAGGTATTGTTGTCAGCTCAGTCTAGAAGCCTGGGTAGTCGAAAGGGCGATTGGCTGCTGGTAATTTCTGCATCCAGTTGGTTCTGCTGGGGGGTACCGTTCGAGCTCGAGCCATAAGGTTCCTAGAGTGTGGGTAGCTGAAGATCGGTATCCGTTTTCTTGTTAAAGAGGGAAATGGTAGAGGAGATAGACTTCTCTCATTGTGGGGTGGGTTTCCGTTTAATGCCGTGGTGTTGTTACCGTTTGGCTGATTTGTGAGAGTGAAGATGAGGCGCCAGAGGGTTGTAGGTCTCATGGACAGGGATGCAGAATTCCTCAGGTTTTTCAGTTGGGAGTTGTATTAACTGGAATCCATACGGTAAGTCTCTCACAGGCACCAATGGTGTAAAGAAGAGGGGGTTGTAGAACTTGGTGTAAACTCGCCTGTGTCAGGAATGTCTGAGAGACGTGACAAGCACAGTTAACTGCTTAGGTGATGCGAGCTCTGCGGTGTGCAGGAGAGGCTGTGGGGCTTCCGTTCCGTGGCATCCCAGGATCTCGCAGTGGAGAGTGAGGGGGAGCTGGGTAAGGACGACGGCGACCAAGATTGAAGGTACCAGCCTCGGCAATGCCATCCATTGATGTGGATCTGTGCATTTGGGGTAAGCGAAAGTCGCTGTACCAGTCGGGTAGCGGGACTACTGGAATGTCCAGAGTGGAGCAGAAATGTTCCATGTCCTCGGGGACTCTGAGCAGAGCCGTGCGTCCCTGATGTGTTTCTGAGAGGCTGAAAGGAAACTTCCATCGATAAACAATAGATCTGACTCTGAGAACGTCAAGCAATGGTCTCAGTTCACGCCTCCTTTGCAGGGTGATATTTGAGAGATCCTGGTAAATCTTTATGTTGGAGCCTTGAAAAGTTAGTTGGTTACGGTGCCTGGCAGCTCGCAGAATTTCTTCCTTAAGGGTGAAGTCGATAAGGCAACAGACCATATCTCTGGGAGGGTCTGTGTCTCTTCCCCTCGGGCGTAGTGCTCTATGAATACGTTCAAATGCGATAGGGGCATCCTGGGAACTCTCTAGTAATTCATTAAATATGGCTGCGGCCGTCTGAGAGAGTTGGTTGGGTTCGACTGATTCTGGGATACCTCTTAGGCGAAGGTTGCGGCGTCTCCCGCGATTATCAAGGTCCTCCATATGCCTATATATATCTCTCAGGTGTACTGCATGTGATTCAGTAATTTGTTGTACATGACAGAGAGATGATTCCTGGCGTGTCTGTGTGACTTTAACTTCCTCCACTCTAAGTGAGATGGCGTGTAGGTCGGACCTCATGTCCGAGATGGCCGCCATGAGAGTGTTTTTGATATCCGCAGCTACGCTGTGTAAATCATCTAGGTTAACGGCGGGGGGATGTTTCTGTTCCGTCCCCATGTCTGAAGGGCTCTGAACGTCGGAGCGGTGGGGGCTGGCACTCGGAGAGTGTGCCGTACTTGAGGAGGCTGAGAGTGAGGCTTGTGTCCTACCTCTAGGCCGCGCTCGGAAGATCTCTGGAATATGCCAGTCTTCCTGTGTTTCTTGTCGCCGTGGGGATCGGGACCGTGTGGCAGAAGCGCTGCGGGATGTTCTCACCATAATAGTGGGGTCTCCAGGGCTAGAAAGCTGATGAAGCCAGACCTCATGGACGGGAGCTACGGGACTACACGTCCATCTTGGAGTGGCACCAGACCACGCCCCCAAAAACGGCAGTTTTTAAAACTTTTTTTTGCATTGATCCATGTCCCCTGGGGCAGGACCCAGATCCCCAAACACTTTTTATGACAATAACTTGCATATAAGCCTTTAAAATTAGCACTTTTGATTTCTCCCATAGACTTTTAAAGGGTGTTCCGCGGCATTCGAATTTGCTGCGAACACCCCAAATTGTTCGCTGTTCGGCAAACTTGCGAACAGCCGATGTTCGAGTCGAACATGAGTTTGACGCGAACTCAAAGCTCATCCCTAATGTTAACCTACCAGCCCACTTGGTTACACATCTTAAAAACAACTTCAGGTTTGGGTTTTATGAGTCAGCAATCCCCTATTTAAGGATTCATTTGACCGCCACCATAGACAAACTCAACTCAGCTAATTTCCCATTGATCTTTTGCAAACTAGAGGAAGACCTCTTAAATTGGGGCAAACTGGGCCTTTCCTGGCTAAGCAGGGTAAATTCTGTGAAAATTACCCTTTTACCTTGCATCCTTTATCTATTCTGATCACTACCTATCCACATCCCCAGGGACCATCTTAGGAACTTCCAATCGAAAATCATAAAGTTTATATGGGGAGCTAAGGGACATAGGATAGCCAAGGGGACACTCTTTTGCAGTAGAGATCAGGGCGGAGTAGGTGTTCCAAACCCTCTCTGGTATTATCAAGCGGCACAATTATCCCAGCTATCCACTTTATATTCTAAAATTGCTCACCCTGATTGTGTACACATGGAAAGGCCATACTCCATTATCCACTAGACTATATACTCTGGTGTCCAGCCTATCCTAGCACCCACACTTTTCCACTCCTTAACACTTTGGGATTCCCTCAAAAATACTTCACACCTGATCTCTCACTGGCGCCCTCTATCCCACATTTTCAGAAATACCCTGTTCCCACCTGACCAGGACATTAAAGCATTCCAGTGGTGGCTAGATAAGGGACTCTACAGGATTGGACATTTTGTTAACCCGGTGGGTCCTCTCCCCTTAGCCCACTGTACCAGTAAACTTGTTATGCCAAGGTTGGAAAGGTTTAGACTCCAACAAATCTCCCATTTCATCCGGTCTCTAGGGCTCTCCAAACACAAACTTCCATCTATCACAGACTATGAAATGTGGTACGGTTATTTACCGAGCACTTGCTAGCACTGAATCCAAAACAATCTTTATGCGAGGATGGGAGAATGACCTACAACAACAATGGAACCTAGCTGAGTGGCAGAGAGCTGCTATTGCAGCTTCAAAGGGCATTCTCAACATAGCACTAGTTGAAGCTAATTTAAAAATCTTAATGAGATGGTATTTGGTTCCCTTAAAGATAGCCAGAATCTATCCGAATGCATCCCCCCTGTGCTTTTGCAACTGCGGACATATTGGCTCCACGCTACACGTTTGGTGGGATTGCCCCAAATTCAGGGGCCTATGGAACAAAATCTTCCATATTATTATTAGGAAAATTATGAATTTACCCATTCCAAAAAAACCACAGTATTCACTGCTAAACTTTCCTAACCCTGGAATTCCAAAATTAGCCCAAAGCCTTATTAGGTTAATCCTTCTCGGGACCAAATTAACGATTGCTCGAGCTTGGAAACAGCCCACGGTCTAATTTCTGTTAGTTAAAAGAAAGATCCCCTGGATTATGGCTCAGGAAAAAACAGTCAGCATGCTCTTGGACACTGTTGACAGAAATTATGCTTTCTGGGAACCCTGGGCCAGATACATTTCCTGGTCACCTGCCTCTACTGTTCTGGTTACGTATGGAGGAGCGAGCACCACATCGTCTTTCAACATTTCGTCATCGTCTCTTTTTTTCTTTCTCTTCTTCTTCCCATAGTCTTTTCTGTCCTCTCTATCTACTTTGTAAACTTGATCCACAGGTACAGCTTTGACCTAGATCGGTCGCTGGCTTTATGTGAAGCAGAGCTCTAAAAGACACCCTGGGGATGACTCCATTTGTCTTCCCCTGGGCTCACAGCTCTGGTCTCCCCTATGCTAACGTACTTTACTTGCCAGTCAGAACACGAGCAACAGATGAGCGATCCACTTTTGGGGAGGTGACACCCCTCGATTCCCAACACAGTTAGATCCCATTAGGGGTGTTGGGTTTGAGGAGTCCTGACATTCTTTAGGTACTGGCGAAGGCTACAATAAGGGCAAGATAAGCACTTAGGAACCTGTATGTTTTTGTTTTGTTGCACATGTTGAATATAATGTTTCTCACCGGAAATTTAAATGATTCTTTATGCTTTACCTTGTTATGATTTTCTTACTTATACCTCAATACAAATCTACTGAACGAGAAATAACTGGGATCTAGGATGGATGCATACAAACTTTGAACCATGGGCATTTTGATGTTCAAGGACCACTATCAAGCTGTTGACTTACCCTGGGGACAGTGCGTTGTCAGGGGGGAAATTAAGTGCAGCAGGTGTTTTGTAACAAAGGGATAAAAATCCCCTAAGAGATGATTGGCTCACCATTATAAAAATGAACCATTCCTGGATCAGCAATGAGTACAAAACTCTTATAGCTGATGCTAATTAATATTTTTTGCTTGAACTCTGACCCCAAAAAACATATTATACCTTACACCATTACCAACTCATGCCACCACTGCAGGATTGCCATAATTATCATACCCTGACATTATTACCAATTCCTTCCACCACTTATAGCCTGCCACCACTACCAGATCCTTCCACCACTGTTAGTTTGCCCCATTACCATCTCCTGCCTTTATTACCATTTTCTTCCACCTCCATTGGCCTGACACCATTGTGTTCTACTGCTTCTGGCCTGCCACATTTACCATCTTCTGACACAGCTGCTAGCCTGCCAGCATTACCATCTTGAGCTACCTCTTCTGCCGTATTCCAATGCTTCCCCACTGTAAATGTGCCACACTCATTTTTCTGCAGGGTTAAAGCGTTTGTTACCCCAACACTTTATATTCCTGATATGTGCCTGCTATACCATATACTTGTATGAGAAAGTATCCTGTTCTCTTTGTATATTGTATAAAATATTTCTCCTTTTTTTCCGTAAAATATCCTGTATGTCAATTTTGAAATGCAGGGTACTCCACAACTGCTGTAATGTTATCTATGGAGTCTGTACAGTATTTATTCTTTTCTGTGAAATATATACACTTTAACACCTCTACTTCTTCAGTATTGGCTTAGTAAAAATACTTACAGCGTCTGTAAGTCTGTACAATTATTTTGTCTGTTGTTTCTCAAATAATACACTACTAATTTCTTGATAAAAATTGCCTGATCTCTCTTTCTTAAATGACATCCCAATTAGGATGCTTACATAATCTGCAGCCTCTGTGCTTTATGTGTGGCAATTGTCTCTGAATATGGTACAT
Source organism: Lithobates clamitans (assembly GCA_037952925.1). Lineage (NCBI taxonomy): Eukaryota > Metazoa > Chordata > Amphibia > Anura > Ranidae > Lithobates > Lithobates clamitans. The sequence continues at coordinate 1,858,770 of JBBGZY010000429.1, forward strand.
TTTTTGTTTCAGGATAAAAACTGCCCCATATCTGCAATGTGGGATTGCAGTTTTTAAGTGCTTTTGTGGACTTTTGAATTGTTATAAAATGCAATGTGCTAGCTTTTCCCCAACCCTGCTGGTCACCTGTTTTGACAATGAAATAATACAGAAATGTCTAGCTTGACCTCCTTACTCTACTTTATCTTCCCTTTTTTATGTTTTATTATTTTTAGTAAATCTAGAATACATTTCATGAATGTTTGTTTACTACTTTTGTGCACTTCAGATGTAAAGTAAAAGAACAAAAACAATAAATATCTAACTGGACAGTCATTCAAACTGACAAGTCTTAAAAATTATTTTTGAGTGGCCTTCTTGGCTTTTATCTGCAATATTTATACATTTAAACCACATGTGCATACCAGACTTGGCACAAGTATTTATCGTTTATCACAGCCTTATTCCATTCTGTTATCCTGAATGTCTTAAGACATCTCAATGTTTCTTTTAACAATAATAACTTGTTACTTGACCAAGTAGGAATGTTTCAAATAAATATTGTTAATTCAACGTTACATGGAAAACTTTTAAAAGTTTCACTTAAAAGTACAAATTATTATTTTATATTATAGAGTTAAAAATGGTGAGTTTCCAAAGCTAATGTATTGTAGCTTTTGAAAGAATCCTACAGTAAGAGAATATTAAGCCTGTAATTGCTGACCATGAAACATATATGAAGACTGGGAGTTCTGTCTTCACATTGACTTTCTAATATGCATACGTGTTCATAAATGTATTAATCCCTTGATGCTGACAGTACACAGATATAAGGCCTCACTGCACTGGGATTTTTTCTGTGGGGGCGCATATCTGCATATTTGTGGTGGGAGCGTGTCACACAGTGCACTCCCAGTACAGAGCCCGGAGTCCCACTGAGAGTCCTGGGTCCCATACCAACAATTGGGACCCATAAATCTCGGTTCTGGGTTACCTGATCGCTGTGATAGCCTCTAATTGGCTAGAACAGTGATCAGTGACTATGAAGCCTGCCTCTGTGTTTCTCTCTCTGTGAATGAAAAAGAAAGATACATTGTATCTTTCTCTCTTCTTGCAGACAAAAAAATACCATTAAATAATAATCATAAAAAAATAAGAAAAAATACCTAGATCAATGTTTGATCTAGGTCAGTCCCAGGCTTAGTATTTGAATTAAATAAGTGTCAAAGGTCAAGGTCAGAGTCTAAGGTCAGGGTCAAAGGTCATGGTCAGTATATTTTGGGAAGGAGTTTATTTTTTTTAAGAAACATTTTTAAATTAGTATCGGTGTCAGTGTGTTTTAGGTATGATAAAAAAAGCAAAATGCACGCTGTTGTTTCTGGGCTGTTCTATGGGTGAAAAAAAACAAATAACATACACATATGTTGAATATGAATGAATAAAGACTTGTCTAAGATTGTGCATTGTGTCAGCAGACTTAAAAGTCCCTGTCAGGTTTCTAAATGGTTAAGTACAGTACCACCTTGAAATAGAAGACAGCAAATATTCCTTATTGTAGCATCCCAGCTCTTTTACCCTCTCTTGCTGGAGAACAAAGTTCACACATTTTCTGAGTGCACTGATAATAAACACTTCTTCTCAGATGTTGTTGTGCACTCACTCAACATAATAATATAGCAATCAACATGAAATAGGAAATGTAGGAATCAATCCAACCATGCACAAGCCAATGATGTAGAAGATTCTCTGCCCACTATAACACCAACAGTAAGAAACAGGATGCCAGTGTTCAGTGCTTTGGGATTACATGTTCCCTACAGTGAAGAGGAAAAAGGAGAACATTGGGACTTTAAATGAGGCGGTGACCTGGTGAGGTCAATTGCCCCATCCATAACTAAATGGGAAAGAGGAACAAAGAATTGGGACTTTAGAAGAAGCATGCAGGTATAGAAATTCAAATTTATTAGAAATCAATTCATAATACATAATGGTAATCATGATTATGCATAAAATATCCAATATAATTCATAAAATAGATGTACATACAATGGGAGTAAATTGCCACATAATTGCAGACAGTAGATATCACATAATATATAGTAAAAATTGTCCGGTAGAACCAATGAACAAAAATACAGCATATAGTAGCTCTATGCATTTTGTGGATTTATCCACTCTTCAGGAGCATGCACATGGACTAACTGAGTATTGTAGTATGATTGGAAGAATATCTATATGGTCTGACCCTGTCAAGGAAAAGGAATTTAAATTAAATAGATAGGATGTAGAATTTACTGGAAAAATCCCCACTCTCTGAAGTACTTACATAATGTATAACTACATGATAGGAATGTGGCACTATGGATCAAGGACCCCTTAGGGGCATCACTATCAGGAGCTGAGGTGACATGGATGGCCCAGGACCCAGCCAGGATGACATCCAGGGAGGACAGTGTTCAAGAAGTGGGAATAGTTAGAAGGACTATGAATGCTGAAACCAACAATAGGAAATACTAAGAACTAGTATTAAGGTATGACGTGCAAGAAGTCCTATACTCGGTAAAGAATAGGGCAGTAGGATACTAAAAGGTATGAGTGAGGTTCAGATTAGTGAAAGTGGAAAGTGTAAAAAGATGAGAAACAAAATTACCAGAAAAAATATGTGATCAAACCTTAACGTGCCAGTTAGAACTAGTAATATAGGTGAAGATCAGATTACCTGAAACTAATAAATGCAAGCTTAAATTAGGAATAGTCCAGAAAGATGTCCCAAGTGAACAAGTGGAGCCATCAGTGTGAATCAGCCACCCCAGAGTAAACTTATAGGCCACAGCCGCCGCGCCCACCAATGTCACACCAAGGTGCGCTATGGAAGGGAGGCACCATCAACTAGGCGGACAAAAAAGGGTGCCAAAATCAATCCTCCACCTGGCCAAGCGAGGTGGAAGGCAGCGGGGAGGCGGTGCCATGAGCGTGGTGCCAGAACTCCGTAGCAAGGAGCGTGACATTGATGCAATCCTTTTTCCTTGACAGGGTCAGACCATATAGATATTCTTCCCATCATACTACAATACTCAGTTAATCCACATGCATGCTCTTGAAGAGTGGATAAATCCACGAAATGCATAGAGCTACTATATGCTGTGTTTTTGCTCATTATATGTTCTACCGGACAATTTTTACTATATATATTTTATGTGATTATGTGAAAATTTACTCCCATTGTATGTACATATTTTTTATGAACTATATTGGATATTTTATGCATACTCATGATTACCATTATGTATTATAAATTGATTTCTAATACATTTGAATCTCTATACCTGCGTGCTTCATTTAAAGTCACAATTCTTTGTCCCCTCTTTCCCATGTTCCCTACAGTGGTGTTCAAATCTTCCCTTGTTTGATTTGCCAAGGGTTTGAAAAAGCTTGTTTAAAACTCACAGAACCCCAACTTATGCCGCGTACACACGGTCGGACTTTCTGTCCTACTTGGTCCGGCACACTTTCTGACGGACTTTGTCCGCCAGGTGCCCCGGACTTTAAAACGGACGGACTTGCCCACACACGACCGGACTTTGCGGCGGGTTAAGTCCGCCCGTTTTTCCGACGGACTTTCGCCGGAGTTATGGCGGACTTTCAGAATGAACGGACTTGCCCACACACGGACAAGTTCGTTCATTTTGAATGTGACTCAGGTGCGACGGGACTAGAAAAGGATGTCAATCTTGCCGCTTTTATCGGCGAGATTGACACCTTGCGAGCCCCGTCGCGGGTCATACCAGGCCCTTAGGTCTGGTATGGATTATAAAGGGGAACCCCCCTAAGCCAAAAAAATGGCGTGGGTCCCCCCTAAAATCCATACCAGACCTCGATCCGAGCACGCAGCCTGGCCGGTCAGAAAAGGGGGTGGGGGCGAGCGAGTGCCCCCCCCGAACCGTACCAGGCCGCATGCCCTTAACATGGGGTGAGTGCTTTGAGGGAGGGGGCGCCCTGCGGGGCCCCCCCACCCCAAAGCACCTTGTCCCCATGTTGATGAGGACAAGGGCCTCTTCCCGACAACCCTGGCCGTTGGTTGTCGGGGTCTGCGGGCGGGGGGCTTATCGGAATCCGGGAGCCCCCTATAATAAGAGGGCCCCCAGATCCCGGCCCCCCACCCTATGTGAATGAGTATGGGGTACATGGTACCCCTACCCATTCACCTAGGGAAAAAGTGTCAGGGAAGAGGCCCTTGTCCTCATCAACATGGGGACAAGGTGTATATAAAGGGGTTGAGGGGCGGGACTTTGAGTGAAGCACACGGATGCATTAAAGAAATGAATTTAGAAAATGATTTATTAATTGAGTCATCTTAGAGCATAAGTTGGGGGTATACAGTTCAGTACATAAATTGGATATCCATACCTCAAATTACATATCACATATAAATGCCCCCAAGGTGTGATTGGCACCTCTGTCTTTGATGCTTAATCCTATCTTCACACCACTTTCCTTGGTTTTCTTGTCCAATTTCACTGTGCAGCAGGCAATCTTTTTTCACTTTATTCTATCTCATTTGTTTTTTCCCCCTTTTCCTCCCCCTTCTCTCTTTCCTCCTCTCTTCCCATTGCCCATCTTTCCTCTCCCTTTCCTTTCTTCTCTTCATTTCTCCTTGTCTCTTCACTATGATTCTCATCATTTCTCACTCTCCACCACCACACATTCCCCCATATTCCCTTTCCATTCCAGTGCACTTCATTCACTGGCTGTTTTTTCTCCAGCAGGTTCCCCTGTCTGGGGTCATTCACTTCTCCCATGCACCATACCTCCCATTCACCTTTTTCCTGTCACTACTTGGGGCTATTGCCGCTGCTGGCTGCACTGCCGGGTCGGGCCCCCTCAGCTCCAGGGAGTGGCATCCTTGGCCGGATTGTCCTGTGCGGCGATGATCTCTCCCATGCGTGGTCACGCTCATGTAAGTTTGTGGGACAAATGTATGGATATCTGTGGGGTTTTTCACATTTTCTGCATTTGCCCATGCATTTTTTCAGATAACCACTCATGTCCCTATTTTTTCATCTTTTTAGATAACCAATACGGTTTTGCTCCTGATGAGCGACTTTAAGGTCCCGAAACGCGTAGAGCTAACAACTACCATTACAACAGTGTATTCATGAACCTACCACGGCCGTTTCTCTTCACCCAGTATATGTACTCCTTTTTTCCTAAGGGATGCTTTAATGCATCCATTTTTGTTTTTCAGTATCATTTACACTGCAATTAATCACGCTCTGAAGTGACCCGTGCAACTGTAAAATACTGACATATATCTTCTAACAGAGTCACTATGTATGTTTTTAGATTATTTTTCCTACTTATCTTATCTTTACTATTATTTCTAATGGCGCTTTAATGCGCAAGCTACTTTTATGAGTATTCCCTGCAATGCAATTAATCATGTTATTATGTGACCCGTGTACTTGTAAAATACTGTTTTAAACCTAGGTTGGACAATGCATTTATATGTGATATGTAATTTGAGGTATGGATATCCAATTTATGTACTGAACTGTATACCCCCAACTTATGCTCTAAGATGACTCAATTAATAAATCATTTTCTAAATTCATTTCTTTAATGCATCCGTGTGCTTCACTCAAAGTCCTGCCCCTCAACCCCTTTATATATACTAATATGGGATGGAGGATGGGATCTGTACGGCCCCCCTTCCTCATACAAAGTCCCACCTTTTGTTATTTTCCTTTTGTTCAACCTCATGGGGACAAGGTGCTTTGGGGGAGGGGGGCCCCCCCCGGCGCCTACATATGGGCGGATTGTCCGGCACACTTTGGTCCGCCGGACCAAGTATGCCGGAAAGTCCGACCGTGTGTACGCGGCATTAGAGCTGAATCATATTGAAGTCTATACGGGTATAAATCTTGTTATTAAATTCTGACAATTTTTAGGGCTAATTGTCAAACTACTGCAAAAATGCATGGTAAGCTAAGCACTGTCATGGAGGACATGTACCAATGCAAGACAAAAAATGTAAAAATACCATAGGGAGAGAGGGAGTCTTTTCATACAGCTATAGGGGCAACATTGAAAATATACAAATAATTTACATAACGTGATTGGCTAATATCTTAAAACTGTAGGTGGCGATACAGAACAGTAATGCCCTGTACATACGGTCGGATTTTCCGACGGAAAATGTGCAATCGGAGCTTGTTGTCGGAAGTTCCTACCGTGTGAGGGCTCCATCTGACTTTTTCCATCGGAATTTCCGACACACAAAGTTTGAGAGCAGGCTATAAAATTTTCCAACAACAAAATCCGTTTGCGTCAATTCTGACCGTTTGTGGACAATTCCGACGGACAAAGTGCCACGCATGCTCAGAATAAATTCTAAGACGGAACTGCTCGGCCTGGTAAAATTAGCGTTCGGAATGGATATAGCACTTTCGTCACGCTGCAATGTTTTAAATTGTTTAATGCAGCGCACTCTCTTTTTCTTTATAATGTTAGAAGAATGAAGTTGTTTTGCTGCTCATATTCACACAGACTTCTCACAAACTTCTTTCTTTATTATTTATCGTGATTTCATCAATATAATATTTTTATTTGTCACATCTACCGGAAAAACATTTTTTTGATGTTTTTAGATTAAAACATTTTTTTTTTGATTTTTTTTACAATCCTGATCTTGTGTTTTTTTAAAAAAAAATTTTAACTCCAGAATAGTTTTGGTGTGTTTTGTGTGTCAAGTTACCACAACACCATTATTATCTTGTATTATTTAATCTCAATGATTGCTTGGTGTTGGTGTCTCTTGTTAATTTCACATTGTAGTTTTGAAATGTACCTGCCTCCTCACAAACAAACTGTCCTTTTTGAAGGAAAACACACATAGGCGAGTATAATAAAACAAACCAAAAATTTATTAAGGGGTCCTAACCAAAGAAAGAGGGAGGCAACACTGGAGAAACAGCAGAAATTGGTGAAGCCTTTGGACCCCAGGGCACACATCAACTATTTTACTGCAAAATTGGTGGCCTGAGGAGTCCATATATAAGGGAGTACAATCTGGTCCAGAAGTCCAAGAGATCATGAACAGCAGCAGATGACATACATGTCTCCAGGCTGTGGTCATACAAGATCTTTTGTCAGACCAGACTGAACCCAGGCCATCACTTTCTTGTCTTCCTTCCACTCTTCCTTCCACGCTGTGTCTGTGGTGGTGAAGTTGTGGCAGGAGGAGGAGGAGGATGCAACTCACACAGGTGGGTATTGGGTGTGATTTCGCCCCTCACCCCCTTAGTTAATGTTTTATAAAGGATGTCCTCACACATAAGGCATTAGCCCTCCTGCATGTCCTGCAGTTTGGTGGCACCCATGCAGGCAAAGGCCTCTTCACGAGTGGGGGTGGCCCTGAGGGACGCAGAAGCCTCCTGAATCAGCCTGAGTGCTGAATCCTCCACGTTACTCCCCTTCCTGGGTCTGTGGTTTCGAAGGCGGAGTGGAGGAACCTGGGATTCTGTGACGCTCCAGGGCCTGGCCACCTCCTGGCTGCCACTTACCCCCGCCTCCCCCTGGCTGCCACTAACCCCCGCCTCCTCCTGGCTGCCACATTCCACAGCCTCCTCCTGTGTGCCACATTCCACAGCCTCCTCCTGGCTGAGGTCTTCCTGTGTATGAAAAAGGGACATAGTTTTAGTTTTTTCTTCATCAATCACACACAATTTTCACCTAATGACTGTTGCAAATTGAATGTTAACAAATATAACAGACTATCATTCTGACCCCAGTATTTTTCATTCTTGTCCCAACAAATGGGCATAGGGGTCCCCCTAAATCCATACCAGACCCTTATCCGAGCACGCAGCTTATTGGCAAAGGGGGTTCCCCTTACAATCCATACCAGACCTAAGGGCCTGGTATGCCCCTGGGGGCTAACCCACGCTGTTTTTTTCATTTAAAATTTGGCGCAGCATTCCCCCTCAGGATTCATACCAGACAGCTGTCAGCACTGCCTGTCACTCATCGGGAAAGGAAAAAAAGTTTTCCTTTCCCGATGAGTGAGCCAGCGCGACATGCACAGTACCCTGTTGCCGAGGACCAGCATGATGGGATCGTGCTGGAAACACAATCTCGTGGTCAGGTACTGTAGTAAACATCATTTATTTATTGACCAGAAATCTGTAGAACAATTCTATACCTGGCTCAAACTGGGCTCCTCCACTTCTTCCTGGCTGGAAGTCCCAGGTTGGACATCGGAAGCCTCAGCTGGGGTGGAAGATATGGTGGAAGGAAGAGTGGAAGGAAGGGTTGAGAGGAATTCCCTGACTTCAGTCTGGTCTGTCAGAAATTGCAGTCTCTCATAGTACCTCAGCCTGGGGACATAAACGTCACCTGCTGCATCTCTGGGAATCCTGGACCTTCTTGCGCTCCCTAAGATATGTGCTCCTCAGGCTCCTCAATTGTGGCTTTTAAATAGGGGATGGTTGCCGTGGTGACCACTGGCTTCACCAACTCCAGCAGTTTCTCCAGCGCTGCCTGCCTCTTTTGTTTATGATTATAATGCGGGTGTTTCACCTGTCACAGACAGGGCAGCTCCCTGTACTTGTCTATGAACAGGGGGAGGAAATTGTGGTCATTAAAGCCATCCATTTTATCTGCAATACACAAGACAGACCCTAATGTCAGGTTAAAGTCTCCTAATCTTGTCCCAATATAATCTCTAAGCAGTATAGGCCCAAGTTTAAATGTTACCTTCGTTATCACGATCAGCGCTTCCTATACTCCTTCCTCCGCTCACAGATCGTACGTACTATGCATGCATGTTACGCTTTATATACACTGCACATGCGTGAAACTCCACCCGCCCCTGATGTTCTTTCTAGACTATTCCCCGCCCCTTCTCGTTCAGCGCACTGGGGAAGAGCACATGGCGGAAACAGAGCAGGTGCGTGCTAATTACAGCAACGAGGAGGAGGAGAGGCCGCAGCCAGAAACGTCACGATCCCGGAGGAGACAATTTAAGGCATCAAATATGTCCTTTGTGGAGATGGTGGAGATGGTCGACATTTTGAAGAGGGCCAACTATGACGGGAAGCATGGACCTTACCCCAACCCCAATGTCAGAAAGGCCAAGATCATGGCGAAAGTTTTGAAGCGTCTGCACTGTAATTCTGGGGTACGTCGATCCAAGGATCAACTGAGGAAGCGGTGGTCGGACCTCAAATTAAGGGAGCACAATCAGTATAGAAGGATCAGGAGAGTGCTGCAAAAAAGTAAGTAGTTGTCCTGTGTTCCTATTCTTTATTTTGATTACGTTTGTGCTGCTCCATGTGCTTTTCTTTATACTGTTGTACAGTTTAAAATGGCAACTTTCATGTTCATGGACACATTATCCGTTTGTAGGAAACATTGTTTGTTCGGCCAATAAAACACCATGTTTTGTCCAGATGCATTTCAATACATTTTTTCAGGCCTACTTCTCAGAAAATAATGTTGTTGTCTAGATGGGTTTGTAAGTAGAATGAAATGCAAACTAGATTCTGTGTAAGGAGAGGACACTCAGCAGCTGTTTACACATCTGGACGCTGGTGCACTAGTGTGGGACACCAGAACACCCTTTTTATTAGGGGGCCAACACAGGTGCTCCAGTGTATACTATAGGGGTGTCTCCATCTGTGAAGCTTGCACAAAACTGGTAAGTATTTAAGCTTGACAAAGGAAAAAAATATTTCTTCATCTTCCTTCCAAGCAATGTTTCATATTCCTATTTCTTTAATCAAATATCTGTGTGCTAATTATACCTATTTTTTTTACATAGGGGAGAAAAGACTCAGGGGACACCACTCATCAGAGGAGACAACAGACCCCCCACCTCATGAAGAAGTGGAAATCCCCCAAACCCAACCAGAGGAGGAGGAGGGAGAAGTGGGGGAAATTGTCACCACAACAGGTGAGTGTCTGCGACCACAGGCTCAGGTAAGAGATGGATACCTGCATATTTATAATACATGGTGTGTTTCATTGTTTTTATTTTAGGTGATCGTGATGTTGTGGAAGAAGGTCATTTCACCAGTGAAAGTGCCCAGATCCTCATCCGATAGATAATGGGGTGTAATAGGGACTTGGAAAGCATCAAGCAAAACATCAATGATGTTCAAAACAAAATAAAGAACATCATTGTTGTTTTAGGGAGAATTTAAAACCCCTAGAAATCCCTAACTTATTTGTGCTTTGTTTTTTTTGTTTTTCTGACAATTTTGTGAAAATTTTGTGACATATTATAGAAAAGCCAAATTTTGAAGATGCACACAGTGTGTCAACATGTGCTATCGGCCATCACGGGAGATCAATGTACGCGTTTTGTGGGTGCAGCCCCCTTCCTCAATAATAAAGTAGCTGAGAGGAAGGGGTTGCACCTACAAAATATGTCCCTTGATCCCCCATGATGGCAGCTAGCACATGTTGACATTTGGCAATTTGTGTACATCTTCAAAATTTGGCTTTTCCAGGGGGTGACTTCACCCCATCTGCTGAACACAATATCAAATACAGTTTATAAATACTCATGTCTGATATTACCTTCAATTTCTAGAAAAGTTGAACTTTGTAAGTTCCAGAGTTGTGAATTTCTTGTTGGTTTTAAACATGCCCGTTTTACCTTTAAAGGCAATTTCGACTTTTTAATGTGACCTAAAAAATTGTTTTACAACAAACATGTTGGTTTGTTTTAAAAAAACCTTTTAGAAAACAAAGCACACGTGATTGTGCTTTGATTAAAAAGATTGAGAATCAATTATGTGTGACTTCTTCTTTCAATGCTCAAAAGCATTTTTTGTAGTAAAGTTGGTGTTGTGGCTCCTGTCCTCTAACAGCACAGGAATTTGCGTGCTGCTGTCAGAGGATATGAGCCATATCGTTTGCTCCTATTAAGTAGGAAAAATGATATGGCTCCTCTCCTAGTCAATCCTATCCCCATACAGTTAGAACACAGTGAGGGGACACACAATTCGCCCCCTAGTGTTAACTCCTTTCCTGCCAGTGACATTTACACAGTAATCAGTGCATTTTTACACACACAAATCCCCGTGCAGGCACACACCCACCGGCCATGCGCATCAGGCCTCCTGCCGTGCAGCAGGTGCACGCGGGCCCTCTGGTGGCCGAAAAAGGGTATGACGTACCTGTATGGGATTTCGCCCAGGAGAGCCATTGTGCCTCAGTATATCTGTGTGACATGGTCAGCAAGTGGTTAAAAATTAAGAGACCACAGATGGTACAGCAGTGTAAAATTGATCAGGACATTTTAATGAGAGAGAATTGGCTGAATTGTACTAGAGTTTAAAGATTACAAGGAGGTGTTATACTACAAGAAGTGTTGATACAGCAGTGTAAATTTGTAAAGAAGTGAGCCTATTTTGAATATCAAGGCTAGGCTCAAATTTACTATAGACAAGGAGAATAGGCCAGGACTTTACCAAAATAATGAAGATAAAGCAGAAGATACAGCAGTTAAAATTAGCCAGCAGCAGATGCAAACTTTTATTTTAATATGGGGATAGGGGTTGCATTGAATTTGAGGTGGTGTAGGTGCACACTGCACACTGGAGCTGAACATCATATAGTAGTGAGTTTTTTCAAGATGGATTCCTGGTATTTATTTAAAAAATAAAAGCATGGGGTCCCCCTAAAAATCCACTCCAGACCCTTATCAAAATTTACAGCCTGGCAGGATAGGAAAAAAATGACAAGCATGTGTACCTCCACTGCTAAACCATACCAGTCCACATGCCCTCAACATGGGGAAGTACCTTACTAGGAATGATCCCCTGGCAATGCACCCTTGTCCCCATGTTGCTGAAGACAAGGGCATCTTCTCCACAACCTTACCCCGTTTGTTAAGGGGGTCTGCAGACAGAGGGCTTATTGGAATCTTCAAGCCCCCTTTAAAAATAAGGTGGCACCAAAATATCACCCCCATATGAATGAATATGGGGTATATAGTACCTGTTGGAAAGTGCAACATGTTTTTAATATCAGATATTTCTGGACTGTTGAGACCTGGTTATACCTAAGCCACCTGGAGACTGCTGAGGGTAGTCTTAATCAAACAGGCAGGTAGTTTGGACCATCCAAGGTGGTTGGTAGGGATGGGTGAACAGTGGCTCTGTTCAGTGCTATTAGACAGTTAGTGTGCTATGATGTGCTATTCTGATTCTATTGTCAGTGTAGAATATCAGTTTAGTGTGAATCTAGGAATAGTTCAGTGTGAGTGTAGTGCGATCATTCATCTTTACATTAGTGTAAATGTAGGGATAGTTCAGGCAGTGTGAGTGTAGTGCAACCAGCATTCATCTTTAAATTAGTGTGAATGTAGGGATAGTTTAGTCAGTGTGAGTGTAGTGCGACCACTATTTATCTTTACATTAGTGTGAATGTAGGGATAATAAGTCAGTGTGAGTATAGTGACCGTTTAACACAGTATATTTTATTGCGTTACTGCAAGTTTAACACTGTATATTTCAGTGCATTACGTGCCATTTAACACAGTACATTTCTGTGCATTACTGCACACTTAACGCAGTATATTTCAGTGTGGTGCTGCAAGTTTAACGCTGTATATTTCAGTGCCTTATGTGCCGTTTAATGTAGTACATTTCTGTGCATTACTGTACACTTAACACAGTGTGGATTGCAGTATATTTTGGTGCATTACTGCAAGTTTAACACCGTATATTTCAGTGCATTATCTTTCGTTTAAAGCAGTACAGTTCAGTGCGTTACTGCAAGTTTAATGCAATACATTTCTGTACATTAGTGCACGCTTAATGCAGTATATTTCAGTGTGTTATCTTCTGTTTAACACTGTATAGTTCAGTGCATTACTACAACTTTAATGCCATATATTGCAATGCATTACCTTCTGTTTAACACAGTACATTTCTGTGCATTAGTGCACGTATGATGCAGTATATTGCAGTGTTTCAGTGCAGTTTTACTGCAGTATAATATAGTGTACCAGTGGAGTGTGTCTGTGTAGTAGTGAGTACTTAAGTTAAAGTGCACCAAACACCACTTTCCATTGATTAACTACTTAAGGACCGGAAGGTTTTCCCCCTTAATGACCAGGCCATTTTTTGCGATATGGCACTGAACCGCTTTAACTGACAATTGCGCGATCGTGCAACGCTGTACCCGAACAAAATTGACATCCTTTATTTCCCACATATAGAGCTTTCTTTTGGTAATATTTGTTCACCTCTGCGTTTTTTGTTTGTTTGCTCTATAAACAAAAAAATACAATTTTAAAAAAAAAACTATATTTTTAAATGTTTGCTATAATAAATATCCCCCCCCCCCAAAAAAAAACAAAACACATTTCTTCATCAGTTTAGGCCAATATGTATTCTTCCACATATTTTTGGTAAAAAAAAAAAATCACAATAAGCGTATACTGATTGGTTTGCACAAAAGTTATAGCATCTACAAAAATAGGGAATAGATTTATGGCATTTTTAATATTTTATTTTTTTTACTAGTAATGGCGGTGATCAGAGATTTTTAGCGAGACTGCGACATTGCAGCGGACAGATCGGACACTTTTGACACTTTTTTGGGACCATTGACATTTAAACAGCGATCAGTGCTATAAAAATGCATTGATTACTGTAAAAATGTCACTGGCAGGGAAGGGGTTAACACTAGGGGTGATCAAGGGGTTAAATGTGTTCCCTGGGAGGTGTTTCTAACTGTGGAGGCAGTGTACTGACTGGAAGAGGAGAGAGATTGCTGTTCCTAATTACTAGTGACAGACAATCACTCTCTACTCCCCTGACAGAACGGTGATCTGTTTGTTTACATTGTCAGATCCCCATTCTTCCTCTCTGTGGAGTGATTGCAGGTGGCCGGTAGACATCGTGGCCACCGGCCACGTGCATCAGCTCCCCCGCCGTGCAGGGGGCATGCGGGCGCGCCTGCTATAGCTGTTTAAAACGAAGTACAGCTACGGCGATTTGCGGGAACGAGCCCATCTGCTGCAGTATAATAATGGTGGCTGGTCGGCAAGTGGTTAAAGTGCATCCATGTACATATTTCCAGATCTATATTACATTGTGTTAATAAGCACCCCCACTGCCACTGCTCTAAGGGGGCCAGCAGCGTATGTGTCCACAGGCAAAGGTGGACATGGTCAGTCCTCAGGCAGGGCATAATCACCTCTGTTTAGTGATGTTGCTGTGCTATCCAGCCACAGCATGCAGAGGAGGTGGTGGACTGGCTTACTAAACCATCCTCATCCTCCTCATCCTCCGTCACCCAAGCAGAGACTGGTGCACAGTCCACTGCAGCTGAGTGGCTAAACCATGAGACCATTGTCCACAGCTAATCCTGCCATAGCCCCATCATCAGGCATGGAGGAGTCAGCTGAGTTATTTGAACACAGCATCAGCCACTTGCTCCTTGATGATGCACAGCCATTACTTAATTCAGATGTTGGTTTTGAGATTGAGGTTGAGGAAGGCAGGAACATGAGTCTACAGAGAGGGGTGAACACTGGTACACAAATTGACAGTCATGTTCCTCAAGCAGCATATTGCCAAGTTGTCTCCAGTGGTAATGAGGATGAAGGAGATGATGATAATGAGGTCACTGAAGTGACTTGGGTGCCAGATAGAGCAGAGGAGGGAAGTGAGGGTGAAGCACAACCCCAATGAGGCAGCCATCATAGAAGAGTAGAGAGCAGCCACCCTATTTCATCACATTTTGGAGCTGTTATCTCCAAGCCCACTTCCCGCAGCTCAGCTGTTTGGGCCTTTTTTAGCACACGTGCAGCTGATCGTACTGTTGCAATTTGCAAACTTTGCCTCAAGCACATCAAGCGTGACAAAAAGACCAGCCAATTGGGTACCACATGTTTGACAAGGCAATTAAACTCCCACCACTCAGTCCGTTGGCAAGAGCACCCGAAATCCACACAAAAGGGCCGCAAACACCCCTGAAGACGCATGGTGATGACGAAACGTTGGGTGATGATAGAGACTGGCGACGCAGTGGGACGGTGACACGGCGGCCATCTTTGTGGTTAGAAGCTCTGGACGCTTCACACTGCTGTATACCTTCTTACTAAATGTGAGTGGTTTTTATCTTTTCAATAAATTATCCTTGTTTATGGAGAATGTGCAATGAGCATTTTCTTTTTATTCCCTACGTACCACGATCTTGAGGTGCATATGCATACTGGAGTATACTTGGTTTAATATCCAGCTACCAAAAGGAGATCTAAAGCCTTCCATTTAGTTCAGAGGGGAATATGTTGGTGCTACTCCATTAGAAGATCATTGATTTATTCTCTGAAGACTGCCTTTTTTCTACACACGTGTATAACCCATACACTAATGGTAAAGGTCAGTTTGTTTGGGTGTTGGTGACGGTGTTTTCATCTCTCTTCTGTGTCTCCTTTCAATATGGATCTCGCTGATTATAGTATTATTTCTTCCTGACGGAGAGGACTTTTGTTTGACCACATTTATTTTGGTTCTTATTGGGACATTTTTACATTAATATTTTTTAGTGCTGCACCATTCCTATTGATAGTTCCAGATACTATAATCCTCAGTGACCCCTCCCCCCCCCGAGGAGTCTGCTTCTCATGCCTCCTCAAATTTGCTGTGCATGGGCTCCCTCATGCTTCAAGGCCTGTGAAAGTACCCAAGAATTTGCGCCGTAAAGGAGAAGGATCACTATTGGTTGGCAACCCTCCTTGACCACCGTTATAAGGGGAAAGTCTCAGAACTCATCCCATCCCAACAGAGAGTGCAGAAGATGAAATATCTTGAGGACACCTTAAAGAGAAGTTTATCTAATGCTTTTCCCGACTCTGGTAGGTTACAGTGTTGTGGAAAATGTAGTTTTGAGCCTTCTGTTGGTCAAGAGAGGAGCGGTGGAGAAGACGGCCGCCTAAGTGATGCATTTCTCAATTTTTTTATCCCTTGCTGCCCAGGGCTGTCAGCTTCCACACACCATCGGCAGTGCCTGCTTCACACATTGTATGATTATCTAGGGCTGAAAACAGAGATGGAATGCTTTCCAGTCGACGATCCACTGGTTTGCTGGGTCATGAGAATAGACCACTGGTCAGAACATGCCCAGTATGCAATTGAACTGCTGGGCTGCCCTGCATCCAGCATGCTTTCTGAATGGGCATTCAGTGCTGCTGGATGTTTTGTTATTGACAATAGAACGCATCTGTCCACAGACTCCGTGGACCATCTGATATTTATCAAAATGAAACAGTCCTGGATTACCAGCAGCTATGAAGCCCCTGATGCCAATGTTGCTGGTTAAGTGTTTTTGGGATGTGGAATCTCTGCAGGACTTCTAGGCTGCCTAGCGTTGTGGGTGTTGATTTAATTTGGAAGAATTTTTTTTGGTGTAGGTTTCATGGGCACAATTAACACCCAAAGAAAAAACTATTTTCCACACCTGTTTGACAGGTGAATATAATTTAAATTTTTGACAGAAAGGCCAAGAGTTTCCCTATAAGGTTACAGTGTGAAGGCACCACCGACACCCAAAGACCAATTTTTCCACACCTGTTACTTCTATCCAAAGTCTGTGGAAGAGACACATTAATGTATTCAAAAAATCTCTAATCTTGTTCCCAGTACACTACATTGTAGCCTCATCATACAGACTGGCTCCGAAAGCCATTGCTTACAAAATAAAGAAAGCTTGCAGAGAAAATGTCATTTTTTTGGCTTTATAAAAGCTATTATTTCTGCAGCAGCTTCTCTACACAATACAGATGTGCCACTTTACAGGTAGACTAAGAAGATGCCCCAGGCACTATATTGAAAGAAATGTTTCATTTTTATGCTTTAACTTTAAGCATCAATAAATCAATGGTTATTTAAAAATGACATTTTTTACAAACTTTTTTTCATTGATACATGTCCTCCAGGGCAGGACCCAGACCGCCCATAACCATTGTATGCCCAATTACTTGTATATAAGCCTTCAAAATTGGCACTTTATATTTTTCATGTTCAGGTCCCATAGACTTCAATGGGGTTTGTTATTCAGGCCTGAACTTTCCCGATGTTTGAAAGTTCTGGTGCAAACCGAACTGGGGGTTGTTCGGCCCATCCCTAGTGGTTGGTAAGTTTAGCAGATAAGGAAATTTTGTGAGTAAACACCTATACTATGAACTACACTGAATATGATGAGATTGATATACTAATGGCAAATAGACTGTTTGAATCACAAAGAAATGTTCACTTTGTAGGGGAATTTTCCCATAGCTTCATGAATAAGGTGAAGCTCTGCTGTTATGTTCAAGCAAAAATACAGTTATTTTAATTTTCCTTGCAGGAGATTAGGAATTTTTTGCAAAGTGGATATTCACCACTGTCACTAAGTTAGGGGAAAATTCTTTTGCAAAGTGAAAATTCCATTGCAATGTGAACAATTTATTTTCCTGTAGTAAATCAACCCCATTAGCTTATATTATAGCCATATAAACATGTTGACATGGACTTCAGGAGACTGACAGGCAGTCACATAAGCGCCGAGCAGTGCTCAGAAATAGAGTATTAGGCAGCATATTTTTTATAAATCACATACACTAGGGAGCATCATGTTATCTAACACTGGGAACTATAGTAAGTGGCTTTACAATCACTTTAATTGCAGTATAATGAAGTCAATATTCAGAACTAAATGGGTTAGAGTATTAAACCGCATAAGTTATTCAACTTCCATCTGCTTCATCTCTTTATCCTTCCAACTATTAACAGAATGAGTACTGACAATAAGTTTTAACATCTGCACTAATACATTACCAGTGAGTTTGTAAGTTTTATTGACTAGCAGGAGGTGTGAGGGGGAAAAAAAACTGAAATCCTTCAAGTGTGTGGTTTATAGATTTAAGTCCTTAGTATAAACAAAAAAGTCAGCTATATTTTATTAGGAAAATCAAGAGACATAATTTACGGCACTGCCAGTAACAGGATTGCAAGCCAAGTGAGTGATTATTTTTATTGAGAGATGATTAAACTAAAGCACTACTGTAAGTTAAGGCATTACTCTCAGTTTGTTTTAGGGCCCTGACAAAAATTGTATAATATTACAAGAAAATATGTTACTCATTTCAAATTAATGAGAAAGAAAAAATATAAAAAGAATGTAGACACAAAATTCAGCTCCACAGGCTGACATTTAAAAAAAAAAAAAAGAAGCTGTATTAGAAAATTAAAAAAAAAAAGATCACTGGTGTGTTTTTGTTTAAAATGCTTTTGGCTATATTAATTAAATCCCACTAACTTGGTGTAAATTGCAGTAACAAATGGTGACAGAGTTAGCACTTTGGGCTTAAATCAATATGTTATATTGTGTGATCAATCAGTTTCAAGCATATTAAGCTAGGATTTTATACCTATTAAATAGGTTTCTGTTTGACTCTGGGAACAAATGTTTCACACTCAGCACCTATTATATTTTAAAATCGTATTGAAAACTTTCCCTGTTCCTGAAAAATAGTTTGCCTTTAGATATAAATTTATTGACACTGCACCTAAATAAACTCTGCATTATTTTAATTCCCGGCAATATTTATAAATAATAGGGAATGACTTCCTGTCACAAGTAGGCATGACCATTTTAGCAGAATCACTGATGTTTTACTGTCTAATTCTCCCAAGTATTAACAATACATTTGTCTGGTCTAAATTACCCTATTTAGAAACCTGGGCAGTTGTAATTGAAGAAATGGGAAATTAAACAATTTGGGAAAATTAAATAGTTACATCTATCTATCTATCTATCTATCTATCTATCTATCTATCTATCTATCTATCTATCTATCTATCTATCTATCTATCTATCTATCTATCTATCTATCTATCTATCTATCTATCTATCTATCGATATAGATATCTATAGATATAGATATCTATATAGACATATATAGACACTATGGGGGTCATTTACTATAGCGCTATGGCGCTAATTCGCGCAAATTGCCGCAAATTATCGCTAATACGCGGCAATTTAGCGTGAATTAGCGCTAATAATGCTAATTCGCGCTAAAACGGTATTCACTATAGCGCTGGTGAAAAAATACTCCCAAAATCGAATTTACTATAGCTCCCTGAAACTAAATAGAGCCCAAACCCTTACTCTGCTAAAACCTAGAGAATTGCACATGGAAATAATGTTTAGAGCATGATATAATTGCCTAAATGGTACTGAAATATGCGGTATATTATTTAAAGATTATCTGCTTTTAAACTGTGTGAAAAAGTGATTTCTACACTGAAATATCTTTAAAAGTCTGAAAAGTGAAAAATTCCCCGTTTTGGACAACTAGGTGCCAACACAACTGAGCATGCTCAGACCTGAAAATAACTCTCATTTTAACTCAAGTGTCTTTTTTACCTGGAGGTATAGTAAATACCAAAATGAGAGCTAATTAGAGAGCATTTTTGGGAGTTAAAATCTGCTCTAATTTAGTCCAAATGAAGTTTCAATCATTGATTCTAATGGAACAATTCTAACTTTCACAAAAAAAACCTTTTAATGTTGAGATGAAATGTATCTTTCTGTGAAATACATTTTCCTTTGCAACATTGTTGCTTCTACTTAAAATATTTTGATTTTAAGAATGCTACAATGTGGAATGTTTTGATGTTTTGGTAAAATATATTTTTCTCTGTCACTTTCACTTGTTACTCTTCATTTCACAACCATCTTTACCCCAAACTCACACAGGTGTCCTTACAATCCACAAACAATACCATTGCTGATGAAAATTTAAAATGAATCACAATTTTTTGTGCTTTGTATTATTTCCAAATATTCATAATTTGAGCCCAAAAAATGTGATATGTGTACCAACATCAGAAATCAAAATGTAATTCCCAAAAATTTAAGGGTAATATTCTACTCTCAGCCACAAAAAAAACACCAAATATCACAGAATAAATCAAGAAGAATAACTCTTGAGTAATGTAATTCCATCACCTGTATGTCCATAGAAATGCAGTATTTATGTGTTTTTATGTGTATCTATGTGTAGTTATGTGTAGGAGGGTCTCACACGTAGCAGCTCTGTGGCTTAGAGGTTAGAACTTCTGCCTTAGTATCTCTGAGGGTCTGGGTTCAAATCCCAACCATGTTACTTCATGTAGAGAAGTTGTCTCATCTCCCAGGTCCTATAACTATGTCTAATTGTAGTAGTTATGTGTAGGAGGGTTCCACCACCATTGTAAGTCTTTTCCAGATACACTATATAGCCAAAAGTATTGGGACGCCTGCCTTTACACATCCATGAACTTTAATGGCAGCCCAGTCTTAGTCCGTAGGGTTAAAATTTGGCCCACCATTTGCAGCTAGAACAGCTTCTGGGAAGGCTGTCCACAAGGTTTAGTCTGCCTATGGGAATGTTTGATCATTCTTCCAGAAGTGCATTTGTGAGGCCAGGCACTGATGTTGGATGAGAATGCCTGGCTTGCAGTCTCTACTCTAATTCAGCCAAAGGGTGTTCTATCGGGTTGAGGCCAGGACTCTGTGCAGGCCAGTCAAGTTTCTCCACCCCAAACTTGCTCATCCATGTCTTTATGGACCTTGCTTTGTGTACTGGTGTGCAGTCATGTTGGAACAGGAAGGGGCTTTCCCCAAACTGTCCCCACAAAGTTGGGAGCATGAAATTGTCCAAAATGTGTTGGTATGCTGACGCCTTAAGAGTTCCCTTATCTGAAACTAAGAGGCCAAGCCAAACCCCTGAAAAACAACCCCGCACCATAATCCCCCTCCACCAAATCATTTGGACCAGTGCACAAAGCAAGGTCCATAAAGACATGGATGAGTGATTTTGGGGTGGAGGAACTTGACTGGCCTGCACAGAGTCCTGACCTAAACACAACAGAACACCTTGGGGATAAATTAGAGAGGAGACTGTAGGTCAGGCCTTCTTGTCCAACTTCAGTGCCTGACCTCACAAATGCACTTGGAAGAATGGTCAAACATTCCCATAGACACACTCCTAAACCTTGTGGACAAGAAGAGTTGAAGCTGTTATAGCTGCAAAGGGTGGGCCAAATGAGTTTTAAACCCAATACTAATACTGGGATGCCATTACAGTTCATGTGTGTTTAAAGGCAGGCATCCCAATACTTACGCCAATATACTGTATATTGCTTGTGACACTGAGCATGGCTATGGACTTAGGGCTGGTTCACACCACAGAGATGCAGAGAACATGTGTGGGTCTGCCCTGGTGGCTAAGTGGGTAGTAGTTCTGTTCTAGCAGCACCTGGGATGTTGGTTCACTTCCCCAACATGCTAATGCTTGTGTTGAAGTTTATATGTTCTCCCTGTGTGGGTTTCTCACCACAATCTAAAGACATGCTGGCATCTTATTTGTCTCCTGTTGAAATAGGTTCTAATGTAAGAAAGTTAATTTTGGACTTTATATTGGAAGCTCATTGCAGCCAGGGACTGACGTTAATGTTTATTAGCACTAATCATGCCCAGGGACTTGGACATTTCAAATTTTAGGGTTTACACTGCACAGGTACATATGCTTAGAAAACTGTTGCTTTGTTTATGTGGATGTAAATGGACTTTGATCTTTGTCCTGTAGTTGGAGATTTGATGCACATAGCCAAGGCTAACACAGTTGTGAATACTATTATGTGTTCCTGCTCATCAGGTGCAATCACTTTAGACATACATGAAGAGACAGATTGAAAGATACTGGTGGACGTGTACTTCTATTGGGTGTGTCAGTGTGCTAACAATACAACCTCTCTTATATAAAGGCCTGCAGTAGGGGGGTTCGTTTGGCCTGAGAAGGTCAGGTTTTTTGTTGTGATGGAGAAGGAATGATATTGGGAGATTTGATGAAATTCTTGTGCATTTTTTCAATCAAAAGTGGGTTTATGTGGCCATGCTGTCAATGTTGTGTGTATTGTTCCTGTCTGATCATGCAAACATCGTTTGGAAGCATCTGCTGACCTACTATTTTTGATCTCGTTTAATCGTGTACACCGAAATGCAGCTTCCAGCAGAACATGGTCATCAATATATGTATGTGTGGATTGTGGGCTGGTGGTGGGTGTTTTGAATAAGTCTTTTGCAATATTATGTTGGAATGCTTTGTAAGAATGACTGTTAAGTATGTTTCTATAATCTTTCAGATAATGTGATGTGTTGCCCGTTATACACTGAAATTAAAGCTGTGTCCACTCTAAGGTTTTGTCTAATTTTAGATTGTAAGCTCCTATGAGCAGGGCCCTTAAAATTCCATTGTAGTACCATATATCCTGTCCAAATTTTTTTGAAGCTATTAAATGTAAATTTATTTTTTTTCTGCTGGTAAAATAAAAGTACATTGAGCTCTTGTTGTGGTGTGTGGGTTTTTTTTTTTTCCCTTCTACTTTTCTTTCTTTAGTTTTTGTGGGTCGTGGTTTTGGGAAAGTGCAATATCTCTTTTATATTTTATTTTAATATGTATTTGTGCACCAAAAAACTAATCTCTTTGCCCTGGTTCACATGCTACTTTGAAATTGTGCTACTTCACGTAGCACGATTTCAAAGTAGCAAGGTCAGCGTGATTTCAGGTGGCTTCATACACAAATGTCTATTGAAGTTGCACCTGAAATCGGCAAAAGTAGCGCGGGAACTACTTTAGCAAATTGATGCGGTGCCACAAAAAAAATGTTGCATCAATTGAAACAGTGCCATTGCCAATAGTCATGCGATTTGATCTCTCAAATCGCATGACCAATCGCTCCAATGTAAACCTAGGCTTCTGCACAACTGCAAGTTATATATAAAGATTCCACCTTTATCATTAACAGCTGTGGAGAATTGCAGGTAATGAATTCAGCTGGTGGATAGGCAGTGTTTGAATGTGTCCGCTCTGGTTCACATTGGTGTGATTTGACATGTCAAATCTGTGGCAATTGCACTGTTCTAATTGGTGCGATTTGTTTTGATATTGGTGCAGAAACCTGCAACGATGTCTCTGATGTTGCCCCCACAGTTGGGACTGACATGCAGGAATGAAATTGTGGGAGTTCAGCTGAACGCTTTCCTCCTGCTGTCAGTGTGAACCAGGGCTCAAACTGGGCCTTTTGCCTTTGTAATTCACCTGCTGCTAACCTAGGGACACCATTTCTTAGCAAACTCCCTTAAGTTTACCTTCAAATATATGTAGAAATACAGATTTGCATATCTGAAAATAAAAAAATACTAATCATGGTTGAGATCAAATATTCGCAGCTGCAATCAAAAGTGTGGTTTCACCTTCTGACCTGGAAATTAGTCATTGTATGCACCCAGAAGTTCCTGTGCTGGTCAGGATCTCCATCTAGGTGGACATGGCGAGGTCTCTTTAGCAGAGAGGAGGCGCTACTTATTGGCCGGGTAAGTGTAGGATATGTACTTATACTTAATCAATGCGGGGGTGGATGTCATAGTTAGATTTGGTGTGGGTGGGGTTCATTGATTTGTTTGGCATCACCACACATTTGCTTCCGTCCCATGTGCACACATCACTTCCTGCATTTGTTCTGCTGATGTAAATCAGTAAGGACTTTGCAAGTATAAATGAGAGATCCTTTTATTAAAATATATATGACTTGTTTCACAGCTGGGCAAATTTTCCAGCAAATTTGGACCTCTGAGTTGCATGACAAGTTGTACCCCATGATTCTCAATGACAACCATTCATATCTGTGCTACTTTAAGTCGCACCAACTTCAAAGTAGTCCCTATAAAAAGTAAAGTTGTTTGGGTATATTGGCGCTACCTAAAAATAGTTGTACACTGGGATAGCCTAAAGTATAGCACTCACTGCTAATGTTCATAAATCTTAGGTGTGCAATATGTATGAACCCCCTATTACAGTATGGGTGGTCCTACGGTAAGTATGAGTCCACTACTCATATATTATGGAAATTTATGATAATTAGCAAGTGTCGCACAGCTTACCGTGTCGTACAGCCTTTGGGAAGGAAGCCAGAGGCTGCATACCATATTGTGCATTTATTAATAACCATATAACTCTATGATGGTATATAGATATTGTGTTGTCCTAATTTAATTCCATATGTATGAACAACATATATTGTATTGCATAGAGCAAACCAGATATAGCAGATCCAACAGTTAAAACTACAACATATATTGAAAACGTCCCATATATTGCTGTTATATGATTTATTCAGGTTCCCACAGGTGACTTGTGTGCTCCAACAATTTGTCTGGTGACTCTCGTGCTCCCCCTTTGGTTACTTACTCACCAACTCCCAGAACCCCACCAGGGGTATGGTGCCTTTGGTATAATTCGCTGGGTCACTCCACTTGTTCCATCTGTCAGATAATCAGCTACCAGAATCCGCACTGGGGTAATCCACCTGAATTGGGGGATGGGTCGCCTTGCTGCTGTGTTTTGTGTTGGATGTCTCCTATGCTTTCCAATCCTTGGAGGTATTGCTTCCCCTCAAATATTATAAAAAAGGAGAGCTTCCATAGCGTAATAAAGTTTGACACTTTATTTAAAACTTCATATACCCGCAATACGGGGTTATATAACCATAATGGGTATGGCTGATGCAAAATTAATTAACAAAAAAATTATTAAAAAACTTTAAAAATCAAACAAAAAAAAAATATATGATTTTTAAAATTAACAAAATGACAGAAAGTAAAAGATAAAAAATAACAAAGTAAAAAAAGTCCAGGTACTATTGTATGTTACTGTCCAAGTTAGGTAGGACAGCATTAGTACCAAACTGAGTAGAAAAGCAGTCCCTCCAATCAGGCATAACAGTGCAGTGGAGGTGTGTAAAGCACCAGCTGCTAAGCAGCGTCCTCCTCTCTCGTATGCCCTAGAGCAGACTGACAGAGCGTGATGCCGTTGTGCACGCTTCGTCACATGACGTCCTCAGCAACGTCCCGTTGCTGAGGACGTCATGTGACGAAGCGTGCACAACGGCATCACGCTCTGTCAGTCTGCTCTAGGGCATACGAGAGAGGAGGACGCTGCTTAGCAGCTGGTGCTTTACACACCTCCACTGCACTGTTATGCCTGATTGGAGGGACTGCTTTTCTACTCAGTTTGGTACTAATGCTGTCCTACCTAACTTGGACAGTAACATACAATAGTACCTGGACTTTTTTTACTTTGTTATTTTTTATCTTTTACTTTCTGTCATTTTGTTAATTTTAAAAATCATATATTTTTTTTTTGTTTGATTTTTAAAGTTTTTTAATAATTTTTTTGTTAATTAATTTTGCATCAGCCATACCCATTATGGTTATATAACCCCGTATTGCGGGTATATGAAGTTTTAAATAAAGTGTCAAACTTTATTACGCTATGGAAGCTCTCCTTTTTTATAATATTTGAGGGGAAGCAATACCTCCAAGGATTGGAAAGCATAGGAGACATCCAACACAAAACACAGCAGCAAGGCGACCCATCCCCCAATTCAGGTGGATTACCCCAGTGCGGATTCTGGTAGCTGATTATCTGACAGATGGAACAAGTGGAGTGACCCAGCGAATTATACCAAAGGCACCATACCCCTGGTGGGGTTCTGGGAGTTGGTGAGTAAGTAACCAAAGGGGGAGCACGAGAGTCACCAGACAAATTGTTGGAGCACACAAGTCACCTGTGGGAACCTGAATAAATCATATAACAGCAATATATGGGACGTTTTCAATATATGTTGTAGTTTTAACTGTTGGATCTGCTATATCTGGTTTGCTCTATGCAATACAATATATGTTGTTCATACATATGGAATTAAATTAGGACAACACAATATCTATATACCATCATAGAGTTATATGGTTATTAATAAATGCACAATATGGTATGCAGCCTCTGGCTTCCTTCCCAAAGGCTGTACGACACGGTAAGCTGTGCGACACTTGCTAATTATCATAAATTTCCATAATATATGAGTAGTGGACTCATACTTACCGTAGGACCACCCATACTGTAATAGGGGGTTCATACATATTGCACACCTAAGATTTATGAACATTAGCAGTGAGTGCTATACTTTAGGCTATCCCAGTGTACAACTATTTTTAGGTAGCGCCAATATACCCAAACAACTTTACTTTTTATATTCTGGCAAGGAACCTGTATAGGAACTTTGTATAAGGGAGGCAGCAACCTTAGTCTCTGAACCCATATACTTATCCTAAAGCGCAGTTCTTTGGTTCATATATATTCAAAGTAGTCTCTGTACTACTTTGGTGTGACTTGAGGTATATCGGGTACAATATTACACAGGCATTCCCAGAAGTTGGGGCCAAGTTGCAGCGGCAAAGTGGCAGCAAATAGTGTGACTTTCAGGTCGCAGCAGTGTGAATGAGATTCAAGGATAACACCTTTGAATTTGGCCCTATTGTCACTTGTACATCCTGAAGGTGTAGCAAATTCGTCCCTGCACTACCTTGGTTTGACTTTGATGCAATTTGAGGTCCATACACCACAAGATTACACAGACATTGCTTCAAGTCATGACAAAGCTGTGCAATTTTAAGGTCGCACAAGTGCAAATGGGGCCTTATTCAAAGGTGTTATCAATTACAGTAGGTGACCGCGATATTGTGTCAATCTCGCCGCACTTCTCGGCGAGATTTGACACCTACGAGCCCCGTCGCAGGAGCCAGCGCCGAGATGGCTCACTCATCGGGAAAGGAAAACTTTGTCTTCCTCCCGCGATGAGTGACAGGCAGCACTGACAGCTGTCTGGTATGAATCCTGAGGCGGGAACACCGCGCCACATTTTCAATGAGAAGACCGGCGTGGGTTCCCCCCTCGGAGGCATACCAGGCCCTTGGGACTGGCATGGATTGTAAGGGGAACCCCCTATGCCGAAAAAATCGGCGTGGGGGTCCCCCCCAAATCCATACCAGACCCTTATCCGAGCACGCAGCCCGGCCGGCCAGGAAAGGGGGTGGGGACGAGCGAGCGCCCCCCCCCCTCCTGAGCCGTACCAGGCCGCATGCCCTCAACATGGGGGGGGGTGGGTGCCTTGGGGGAGGGGGGCGCCCTGCGGCCCCCCCACCCCAAAGCACCTTGTCCCCATGTTGATGAGGACAAGGGCCTCTTCCCGACAACCCTGGCCGTTGGTTGTCGGGGTCTGCGGGCGGGGGGCTTATCGGAATCCGGGAGTCCCCCTTAATAAGGGGGCCCCCAGATGCCGGCCCCCCACCCTGTGTGAATGAGTTTGGGGTACATGGTACCCCTACCCATTCACCTAGGGGAAAGTGTCAATAGAAAAAAAAAACACACTACACAGGTTTTAAGAGTCATTTATTAGTCAGCTCCGGGGGTCTTCTTCCGACTTCGGGGGTCTCCTTCCGACTTCTCCCGCTGTCCGGCCTCTTCTCCCGGGCCCCGCCGCTATCTTCTTCCAGCTCTATTGCCAGCGAGGGGCCCGGTGTGCTGCCGCTGTCTCGCCGCCGCTGTCCGGCCTCTTCTCCCGGTGTTCGGCCTCTTCTCCCGGGCCCCGCCGCTATCTTCTTCCAGCTCTATTGCTAGCGAGGGGCCCGGTCTGCTGCCGCTGTCTTGTCGCCGCTGTCTCGTCGCCGCTGTCTCGCCGCCGCTGTCTCTTCTTTTCTTCTTCCCCGATGTTGACACGACGCTCTCTCCGGCTCGAATGCTGTGTGCGAGCTGCGGAGCCATTTATATAGGCGGTAACCCCACCCCCTTACGACGTCATGGTCCCAGCATGCGCAGGGACTCTGGCGTCATAAGGGGGCGTGGCCCCAGAGTCCCTGCGCATGCTGGGACCATGACGTCGTAAGGGGGTGGGGTTACCGCCTATATAAATGGCTCCGCAGCTCGCACACAGCATTCGAGCCGGAGAGAGCGTCGTGTCAACATCGGGGAAGAAGAAAAGAAGAGACAGCGGCGGCGAGACAGCGGCGACGAGACAGCGGCGACAAGACAGCGGCAGCAGACCGGGCCCCTCGCTAGCAATAGAGCTGGAAGAAGATAGCGGCGGGGCCCGGGAGAAGAGGCCGAACACCGGGAGAAGAGGCCGGACAGCGGCGGCGAGACAGCGGCAGCACACCGGGCCCCTCGCTGGCAATAGAGCTGGAAGAAGATAGCGGCGGGGCCCGGGAGAAGAGGCCGGACAGCGGGAGAAGTCGGAAGGAGACCCCCGAAGTCGGAAGAAGACCCCCGGAGCTGACTAATAAATGACTCTTAAAACCTGTGTAGTGTGTTTTTTTTTTCTATTGACACTTTCCCCTAGGTGAATGGGTAGGGGTACCATGTACCCCAAACTCATTCACACAGGGTGGGGGGCCGGCATCTGGGGGCCCCCTTATTAAGGGGGACTCCCGGATTCCGATAAGCCCCCCGCCCGCAGACCCCGACAACCAACGGCCAGGGTTGTCGGGAAGAGGCCCTTGTCCTCATCAACATGGGGACAAGGTGCTTTGGGGTGGGGGGGCCGCAGGGCGCCCCCCTCCCCCAAGGCACCCACCCCCCCCATGTTGAGGGCATGCGGCCTGGTACGGCTCAGGAGGGGGGGGGGGGCGCTCGCTCGTCCCCACCCCCTTTCCTGGCCGGCCGGGCTGCGTGCTCGGATAAGGGTCTGGTATGGATTTGGGGGGGACCCCCACGCCGATTTTTTCGGCATAGGGGGTTCCCCTTACAATCCATGCCAGACCCAAGGGCCTGGTATGCCTCCGAGGGGGGAACCCACGCCGGTTTTTTCATTGAAAATTTGGCGCGGTGTTCCCGCCTCAGGATTCATACCAGACAGCTGTCAGCGCTGCCTGTCACTCATCGCGGGAGGAAGACAAAGTTTTCCTTTCCCGATGAGTGAGCCAGCGCGACATTCACAGTACCCTGTCGCCGAGAACCAGCGCGATACAATCTCGCGGTCAGGTACTGTAATCGCATTAGGTTACTTTCACACTTGGGTGACTTTTCATGGAGCTTTGGACCTCAGAGTCACATGAAAAGTTGTCCCCCTTGATTTCCATGCATATTTATTAAAGCTGCACGATTAATCGTGATTTTTTTCCCCTTTACGATCTTGAGTTTCACGATTCTTGCTATGCAAAGAACTCTCTCTGCTCTTCTGAAGCCACAGCCGAAAAACCAGGAAGTCTGCCAAGAATTAGAACATTCTTTATCAGTGAACTTAACTAGAAACCTTGTAACAATTTGTCAATTAAATAGAATTCTGTGTAAGTGAGGAAAGTTTAACTACTTAAACACTAAACAATTTTCTGACATTTGTTGGTTTCAGGTTAAAATCGTTTTTTTTTTGCTAGAAAATTACTTAAAACCCCCCAACATTATAGATATATTTCTCCAAGCGTCTTCCAGGACAGCCCATGAGACCTTGGCTCCTCCTACCAGGACAGGAAACACGTCACCCCCACCAGATAAAAGGGCATGTCAGTTATTTGTGTTTCCTCCGGACGGGGGGTAACATGTTCATGGAACCTGCTCCCATAGGCCTTATAAGCAGGGGCTTTGTATGGCTTTTTTCTGGGGCATATCACTTACCTCTTCCTCTGCCAGAAGCAGCACACCGCTGGGGAGGTTGGCTGTGTTGCTGTTCTCTGTCCTCAGTGCCTGGAGAGGGCCAGGACCGGTGTGAGGTCGTGCCCCTAGCGCAGTGCATTGCACTCTAGCTCAGCTGAGCTTCGGTTGTCCTTCCCTGCCGACAGCCTGGCTGATCTGAGCAAGGAATGGAGGAAGCCGCAGCGTTCGAGGGGGCAGAACTATTGCGCTCCAAGCTGGCCCACAGGAAGTGCCTGGAGAGGGTTACTTCCGGGGCATATGACATCATCATCGGGCGCCGGAGACAAGGTTCCAGTCTTCATAAACGGCGCGAACAGAGAACGCTGGCTGCTGGTGTTTCTTGGTGTTAAGCAGCCAGGCTGTGGATGACCAAGAGGGGCAGAATGGATCCTCCTGCAGTACCTGCACAGGCAGCGGATGCAGTTCCCAACACCAGCACCTCACAGGTAAGCCTGGGGTGTTCTGTCACCACCTTGCTATCCCTGTGAGTGTTCCCTCCCCCTCCCCCCTCTGTAGTAGTAGGTGTAAGGGGACACATTTCCTCCCTCCTGCACGTGGTGTTACGGAGTGATTGTGTGGCTTTAATTACATTGTGGGTCATTTATTTTGTCTTGCAGACCAAGACTCAGGACAAGGCCCAAGCGCAGCCACTTAAAAGGAAATGTGCGGTTTGCGCAAACAAATTGAGCTCCTCATGGAGCAAAGCAGTTTGTCGCACCTGTATAGAAGGCCTAGTAAAGGATGACCCGGTTGCCTCTTGCCAGAAGATGCTTACTTCTGTTAGGGACGAGCTTGCGTCCACCTTCAGTTCCTTTAGAACGCTGATTGACAAGCTCCAGACTCCAGCAGAGAGTCCGTCTTCACTGAAGGCGTCAGTAAGCACTCCGCAGCAGGCAGAGAGTGAAGACTCTGAGGCTGAGGTCAGATCTACCCGTTCTTCTCTGTAAGAATCAGGGTCAGATACAGAGCCCAGAGATAGAGAATCCACTCGAGGCTCAAGATTTAAGTTATCTGTCGAGGATGTAGATGACTTATTAAAGGCTATCTATACTACCCTTGAATTAAAAGAGGAAGAGGTTCAGTTATCCAAACATGATCTTATGTATAAAGGATTACATAAGAGAAAATCAAGAGTGTTTCCAGTTCATAGTTCTTTGGTTGATACTATTAAACTGGAATGGGATAATCCTGAGAGAAAACCATTCTTCTCTAGTAACCTAAAAAGGAGGTTTCCTTTTGATGAGGACACTGCGCAGCCATGGAATAAGAATCCCAAGTTAGATGCACCTCTTTCAAAAGTTTCAAAAAACTCGGACCTGGCGTTTGATGATATGGGTACGCTTAAGGATCCGATGGACAAGAGGGGGGATATCCTTCTCCACAGAGCCTGGGACTCAGCAGTTGGAAACCTGAAACCAGCTTTGGCTTCCACTTGTGTGGCCAGAAATCTGGAGGTTTGGTTGACTCAGATTCAGTCACATCTGTCAGCAGGTACCTCCAGAGAGCAAATTTTAAAGTCTTTTCCTCTCCTATTTCAGGCAGTGGGTTTTTTGGCAGATTCTTCCGCTGAGTCGGTAAGAATGTCAGCCAGGACTTCGGCTCTAGTGAACTTGGCCAGGAGAAGCCTTTGGCTTAAGACCTGGTCAGGGGACTCGGCCTCCAAGTTGCGCCTTTGTGGCCTTCCTTTAACTGGCAATCATTTATTTGGCCCAGGTCTACAGGGGCACTGGAACGCACGGCTGATAAGAAAAAGGCGTTTCCAGAGAAAAAGAGAGTTCAGACAGCCAGAAAATTTTTTCGTGGCCAAAACAGGCAACAGAGTCCTAGAGAAAAGGACAGCAGGCCGAAAAAGCATTGGACTGGGCACAAAGGCAGAGGAAAAGAGGGAGTGCTATTTAACCCTCCTCAACAGCCCGCCAAGCCGCAGTGACTTGTGTTCCCCGGTGGGAGGGAGATTGAGGGCCTTCATCCCACAGTGGGCAGCAGTCACTCTGAGCCCCTTCGTCCTGGACCTAGTGACCAATGGGTACAGGCTGGAGTTTGTTCACCAACCACCAGAACGTTTGTTGGTCACATTTCCTCCACAAGATCGGGAGAAAGCGAGGGCTCTGGGTCTCCAGATCGGAGACTTATTAGATCAAAAAGTCCTGATTCCTGTTCCTCGATCAGAGCGGGGCAAGGGATTCTATTCCCATGTATTTGTGGTCAGAAAGCCGGCAGGAAAGTTTCGACTTATCCTGAATCTCCGGAGCTTAAACAAGTCCATCAGATACAAGCATTTCCGTATGGAGACGGTTTTTACAATCAAAAACCTACTATACCCAAACTGCTTTATGGCCACGTTGGACTTAAGGGATGCTTATCTTCACATCCCTATCCATCCAGCCTTCCAAAAGTTTTTGAGATTGGCAGTGAAGACGGGTATGGGGACCCGACATTTTCAATTTCAGGCCCTCCCCTTCGGTCTTTCCTCAGCCCCACGCATCTTTACGAAGGTGTTGGGGGAAGTGCTGGCTCCTCTAAGCTTAAAGGCAATAACGGTTATCCCTTACTTAGACGACCTCCTGATAGTGGCAAAATCATACCAAAGGCTGTTGGAAGATCTCCAGGCTGTACAGGACTTCTTACAGTCCCTAGGCTGGCTAATAAACAAAGAAAAATCGTCCTTGATTCCGGCCCAGAAAGTAACTTATCTGGGTTACGATTTTTGCTCTGTGAACCAAAGAGTTTTTCTTCCTCAGGAGAAGATTACCAAAGTGTTCCAGACTATGTCAACATTGCAGACCAACCAGTCGGTCTCTCTGAGACAGGTGTCGAGGGCAGTGGGTCTTATGACCTCATGTTTTCCCGCGGTACCATGGGCGAGACTCCGTCAGCGTCCGTTACAAAGGTTTCTTTTAAGAAACTGGGACGGGGACGTAAGGTCCCTGGAGTCAAGGATCTGGCTTCCCGACAGGATAAAAAGAAGCCTGTGGTGGTGGAGAGCTGGTCAGCACCTAGCAGGAGGTCTCCCATGGTCCTTTCCCATCTCCCGAAGGATTACCACGGATGCGAGTTCCTGGGGATGGGGGGCCCACCTCAGCAATGCAGTAGCACAAGGAGAGTGGTCCCCAGAGGAGGCAAGGGCCTCATCCAATCAAAGAGAGCTGCTTGCAGTCCAGAGAGCCCTCCAGTCTTTTCAGATGGAGATCAGGGGTCACAACCTCCAAATCCTGTCAGACAATATAGCGACAGTCGCGTATATCAACAAGCAGGGAGGCACGAGAAGCCGGAGGCTTCAGTCCATTGCCCAGGAGATCCTTTCATGGGCAGAGGGGAATCTAGCCTCCATTTCTGCTGTACACCTGAAGGGGAAAAACAATTGCCTGGCAGATTATCTCAGCCATCGCAGGATAGACCGAGACAACTGGTCCCTTCATCCCGAAGTCTTTGCAGACCTCACCAAGAGATGGGGTTATCCGGTAGCGGATTTGTTCACAAACCGACACAACCGCAAGACGGAGATATTCTTTTCCATGAACCCGGCAGACCAAGCCTTGGGGATGGATGCTCTGGCGAACCCGTGGCCTCCAGGCCTATGTTATGCCTTTCCGCCAATCAGGCTGATTCCAGAAGTCCTCCAGAAGTTTCGGCTGGAAGAGACAGATCTGATTCTAATTGCCCCGTTTTGGCCCAAGAGGCCATGGTTTTCCCTGCTACAGTCTCTGGTTTCAGAGCCTCCGTGGAGTCTTCCGAAAAGGGAAGACCTATTATTGCAGGGTCCAGTATCACACCCTCAGGTGGTTTCCTTAAACTTGACGGCCTGGTATCTGAAGAAAAGATACTGAGCGTCCAAGGGTTCCCTGACAAAGTAGTCAGGACTCTCGTTAATTGCAGGAAGCCAGTTGCCATATATTCCAAAGTTTGGAAAAGGTTTAACTCATGGTTATCTGAAAATGATAGAATAACTCATGATATTCCGTCTATTTTGGAATTTTTCCAAGAGGGTGTCGACAAAGGTCTTTCTGTTAGTACCTTAAAGGTACAGGCGGCAGCTATTAGTGTGTTCCTCCAGTTTTCTCTCCTGGAAAATCCCACTATAGCCAGATTTTTCAAATCTATCTCTAGGGCCAGACCAGTAGTAGTGAGAAGTTGTCCAACGTGGGATCTGTCCCTAGTACTTCAAACTCTGGTAGAATTTCCGTTTGAACCTCTGGAAAGTATGTCAGTTAAGTTACTTACATTAAAAACTGTGTTCCTTATAGCTGTTACCTCAGCTCGTAGGGTAAGTGAGTTGCAGGCCCTATCAGTTAGGGAGCCCTTCCTCACGATTTTTGAGGATCGAGTTGTGTTACGAACTGATCCAGGTTTTTTGCCCAAGGTGGCAAGTACATTCCACCGATCTCAGAACATTGTATTGCCAACCTTTTGTAGTTCGCCACAGGGCGACTTAGAAAGAAAATTTAGTTTTCTAGATGTAAGAAGGATTCTCTTGGTCTATCTTGAGGTCACGAAGACCTTTAGGAAAACTGATGCCTTGTTTGTCCTCTTTTCTGGAGTTCACAAGGGGAATAGTGCATCTAAAGCCACATTGGCTAGATGGATAAAGCAAGCCATCTTGGAAGCTTACAAAATTAGGAAGGTCCCTACACCTTTTGTTACTGCGCACTCAACTAGAGCCTTGTCTACGTCTTGGGCTGAGAGGGCTGGTGCCTCACCGGAACAAATTTGCAGGGCTGCCACTTGGTCCAGTTACTCGACCTTCATTAAACATTATTGCCTGGATCTCCTATCAGCTCAGGAGCAGGCGTTTGGTCGTAAGGTCCTTCAGGCAGTTGTCCCTCCCTAGACTGGTAAGTTCTGGCTCATCGTCTCATGGGCTGTCCTGGAAGACGCTTGGAGAAAAGCTGAGTTAGACTTACCGGTAACTCCTTTTCTGAGAGTCTTCCAGGACAGCCGGATTCCCACCCGGTATTGTCTGAAGTTATGTGTATTATGCATATGTTTTGCAGGGTCCTACGGTTCTTGAGAATACTGACATGGGCCTGGAGGACCGCCCTTTTATCTGGTGGGGGTGACGTGTTTCCTGTCCTGGTAGGAGGAGCCCAAGGTCTCATGGGCTGTCCTGGAAGACTCTCAGAAAAGGAGTTACCGGTAAGTCTAACTCAGCTTTTTTTAGTAGAGACCTTAGAGAATAAAATGGTGGTTGTTACAATATTTTATGTCACATTGTATTTGCGCCTTTCAAATGCAATTTTTTTTTGGAAAAATGTACTTTAATGAATTAAAAAAAAAAAAAAAAAAGAAAAGTTAGCCCAATTTTTTGTGGGATAATGTGAAAGATTTTACGTTGCGAGAATCGTGATCTTTTTATTCTAAGCAAGAAAATTGTGATTCTCATTTTGGCCAGAACCGTGCAGCTCTAATATCTATGCAACTTCACCCATGTTCACATAGGTCTGAATTGACATGTCAAATTATAGGCCAAATCGGCGCCTATTGATGGCAATGGAACTGTCCGAATTGGTGCGACGCCACAACGATTTCCAAAAGTAGTTCCTGCACTACTTTGGGCGACTTCAGGAGGCGATTTCTTACCTCCCAACTTTTTGAGATGGGTATAAGGGACACCTATTAGCAAAAGTAGGTAGGCATAGGACACCTTCTTAAAGGAGAACAGTTGGGACCTATGTGATTTCACTAGACATCTGTGCAGGAAAGTGCACTGATGTCTCTGAAATCGCTGACAAAGTCGGGCTGAGTCACACTTGTGCGACTTTGGACATCAGAGTCGTATGACAAGTCATACCCCATGATTTTTAATGTGTACCATTCATATCTGTGCGACTTCAAGTAACACTGACTTCAACGTAGTCCCTGTACTACTTTGGTCTGACTTTGATGCGAGTTGAGGTCCATAGACCTCAAGTTTACACAGGCATTCCCTGGAATTGCGGCAAAATTGCTGATGCAAAATCATGGGAAAGTTGCGTGTCTTTCCCTGCGACTCCTGTGTCCATAGACCTCAAGATTACACAGGCATTGCTTAAAGTCGCATTAAAATCTCGCAACTTTCAGGTCGCACAAGTGTGAAGGGTGCCTAAGTCACTGTGCTGAGTACTATTTTATACCTAGAATCTAAAGTAGTCCCACCATCAAACACTAGTAAACATATGTTCTCAATATAATTGTGCTCAAATGGCTGAAAATCACAAAGATGGTATCACCTACTGAAAGCTTGCATTGTACTCAGCAGCATATGCTGAAAAGAGGCAAATGCCTATTAGCCAATGCCACATTGGCATGAGCATGGTTGTTACTATAATATTAATGCCTGAAATGCAAAACATTATTGTATTGAATCAAACATTAGTAAATGTATTTTCTCTGTAGGTAAGTGCTCAGCTCTGTAGCATAGCGGTATACCCTGCTGCCCCCAAAAGTTCAAGCCATGAATTCAAATCCCACTGACAGCATCACCTCCCAGAAGTGTGCATTGTACTCAGAAGCATAATTAGGCAAAGCACATCAGCTTGCTTTATTCCATATTTTAACTCTTCAAATGCATGCAATGGTATGTACTTATTCAATAATATGGTATGGAATTCCAAAATTCAAGGAAAAAAATGTCGCGGGGTCCCCCCAGTACATACCAGGCCCTTCAGTATGGACTTTAAGGGGAACCCCACACCAAAATGTAAAATAAATTTGATGTGGGGCCCCCAAAATCCATACCAGACCCTTACATGAGCATGCAGCCTGGAGGTCAGAATAGGGGGGGACGAGTGAGCTCCCTCCCCTTTTGAACCTTACCAGGCCACATGCCCCAAAGCACCTTTTCCCCATGTTGATGGGGACAAGGGCCTCTTCCTGACAACACTGGTCGGTGGTTGTCGGTCTGCAGGCAGGGGGTTTATCAGAATCTGGAAGCCCCCTTTAACAAGGGGGCTCCCAGATCCTGCCCCCTATGTGAATAGGTATGGGGTACATTTTACCCCTACCCATTCACCAAAAAAAGCAGTGAAATGTAAAAAAATTAATAGCCGGTTTTTGACAAGTCCTTTATTGTAGAATAGCTCCGAGCTGTCTTCTTCCCTGAGCCATCTTCTCCAGACGCTGTCTCTCCCTCCTCCATCTTCTCCCCGAGCTGTATTCTCCCAGAGCCGTCTCTCCTGCCGCCGCCATCTGCTGTGTTCTTCCGCACCGCTGGTTACCCGCTAATAAAAAAAAGCTGCTCTTCTTCCATGGTGGTCTTCCTCCGCTGTGTTGTCACCCGCTGTGTAGTGTCTCTTACATAGCCATGGAGCGGACTCTCCGGGTGACATTATCGGATGGCCACAGAAGACCGCCACAAGAAAATCTGCTTTTTTTTTATTAGTGGGTAACCGGCTGCGCTGAAGAACACATCAGCGGGAGAAGATGGTGGCAGCAGGAGAGACAGCTCGGGGAGAAGAAACATCAAACACTAGTAATGTATTTTCTATGTATGACTGTGCTACACCCAATAGGCTAGCGGTCAACACTTCTACCTTGAAGAACTCAGGGGTTCAAATCCCACAGAGAAATACTAAAAGATTGAATTGGTGAAAAAAAAAGCAAATGACTATTAGCCAATTAGCCAAAGCAGCATATGCTGAAAATAGGTGAATGCCAATTAGCCAATGCACTTTAAATTTGGCTGATTCTATTATATTAACTCTTCAAATGCATGCAATGATATGTAAGTATTCAATACTATTATGGTGTGAAATTCCAAACACCACACACTAACTAATGGGCAGATTACATTTTTTTGTTTGTTCATTTTAATTCGCTTGTGCACTGAAAAAAATAAACACAGCTGGGGGATGGTAGGTTGGCTGGTATTTGAACTTGTACCATGAGTGCTGTGGAGACATCTGAGCAGACTACTAAGCCATTGTGCTAAGTATGAGACCTGCATAATAGTGTAGTATGATTAAAGAATGAATATAAATAATTACCGCTTTATAGTCACCTAAATTAAAAAATAAAAAACAACATACAACAAATAGATAACCTAAATGTTTAATACATGTAACTTTACAGAATAGCAGACATTACTATGTAATAATCATTCATAACTGCATTAGTTAGCAAAAGAAGGAAAAAACTAGGAATACTAATTGCAACATACATCAATAGATGCACACGAGGTAGAGCACATCTCACATAAAAATGTTTCTTTCACATACATGGATCATGATTACAGTGCAGTACTATATAACAACTTGGTAGGAATTGGCATTTGCATATACGTGGAAGCGCTAATTAGCGCCAGCTTAGAATTTACTAACATGTGTTTCTCACTAATAGCGCTAGTTTTTCATTCGCACATTCGCCTGTTGAAATTTTATTTGGCTAAAATGGGAGCTATTATTTGCCATAGTGCCCAGTACTTTGTGGTGCTATAGTAAATGACCCCCATAAACTTTAACGGTGTTCGCATGCTCGAACAAACTTTTTTCCTGTTCACATGTTCTGGTGCGAACCGAACAGGGGGGGGTCTGCTCATCCCTACCTAGCAGTAAAAAGGGTCGCTGGTTCATATTCCCAACCACACCACAAGACTACCTGCCTGGAGTTTGCATGTTTTCTCTGTGCCTGCGTGGGTTTCCTCCGGGTACTCCAGTTTCCTCCCACACTCCAAAGACATGCTGGTAGGTTAATTGGCTACTGTCTAAACTGGCCCTAGTATATGAATGTGAGTTAGGGACCTTAGATTGTAAGCTCCTTGAGGGTAGGGGCCCATATTAGTGTATAATGTATATGTAAAGCGCTGCGTAAATTGACGGCACTATAGAAGTACTTTAAATAAAAATAAATAAGTCTTCACTAATATTATGGTGTGAATCTCCAAAACACCATACACTAGCTAACAAGCAGTTTACATTTGATAAACTTTATTGTATGGTATATAAACTATCAAACACTAGTAAAAGTATTTTGTATATATAATTGTGCTCAGCCCAATAGGCTAACAGTTAGCACCTCTACCTTCAAACATTCAGGTATTGAAAGACTCATATCCCCGTTTGGGGATGGTAGACTGCTGTTTAATCTGGAACAGCTTGCATACAACGACCATAACCCTCAACATAAACGGGGTGTCCTGGTCCGTGAGTATTTCCTTGGGAAAACCAGTCCATGTAAACAACTGGAATAATTCCCGGCAATAGCCTTAGAGGAGGTACTCCGCAGAGGTAGCACCTCAGGATATCGGGTGGCATAGTCAAGGATCACCAGTATGTAGGAGTGACCTCGAGCCGTCTTTACCAAGGGACCCACTATATCCATGGCTAGCCGCTCGAATGGGACCTCAATTATGGGCAGAGGGCCCAAAGGGGCTCAGAAGTGAGTCACCGAAGCAGTCAACTGACAGGTGGGACAAGAGGTACAGTATTTCTTTACCTCTGCTTTCAGACCTGACCAGTAAAACCAGTCGGTAATCCGTGCCTCTGTCTTCTCAACTCCCAGGTGTCCCCCTAACACATCGTCATGGGCCAGGTCCAGAACCTTTCGTCTATACTGTTGGGGTACCAACAATTGTTCTACCATATTTTCTCTCACTTTGGTAACCCGATAAAGCAATTCATTACATATTGCAAAGTGTGACCACCACTCATTCCCACCTGGCTCTTGGGGAACCCCATTTACTACTATGACCTGTTCCCATGCACGGATCAAAGTGGGGTCCTGCATCTGGGTAGTACCAAATGCCCCATGGGGAACCCCAAAATCCAGCAGGGCAGGGGTAGAGGCAACTTCCTCATCCTCTTCCCCCAGCATTACTTGAAGTGGGGAAGGTTCCCCCCCTCAGTGTTCAGGTAGGTCTGAGAACCACACATCTTGACATCGTTAACAGTATCAGCACTATTTTCATCACCATCAACCAAATCATTAGTATTTTCATCATCTGGATTCACATTAAGAACATTTGGCATATCAGAGTTATTCCCCTCAACAGCAGGAACAGAGGGACTAGTTTCTTCCCAGTCTCTGGAACGTTCAGGTAGTTCTCCTTGTTCCCATAGTTTTGCAAATAATGGACAGTCTCGTCATATTATAACATCATGTACCAAGTTCTTTACCACCCCCACCTCTTGAGTACTAGTGCCACATGCTGTGGAGATGGACACCGAGATGAGAGGGTACTCTCTAGTGTCCCTGTGAATGCACACAACCCGTAAAGTTTTGCTTACCGGACCAACAGTTAACATGCTTTTGGAGTCCAACAAAGCCCGGGCAGGGAGGTGGTTCACTTGGACTTCACACTCAAATTTCCCCTTACCGAGGTCAAGATGTGTGATGCATACATTATGTGCATAAAAAGACCCAGTCTGGAGAAACCCACATTCCCTGGCCTCCTCTTGCAGTGGGCAGTGTGCCCGGGTATGACCCCAGGAATGACATCGCCAACATTGTACATCCCCTCCTCTCCGAACAGGAACAAAATGTTGAGGAGTGACCCTTGGCCTTCCTGTTTGCTCCAGGGCTCTATGGGACATCCTTTCGAAGGGTGGCAGTTGATCGAACAGGCAGGGGCAGGCTGGGACCTTGGCGCTTGGTAGGGCCGAGCAGATCCTCCACCACTGTGTATCGTTCCAACATCTCGACAAGGAGGGTTACTGTTTTGGGGTCTCCATGGCTGACCCACCGTTGAAGAACATCTGGCAGGGACCTCAGGTATCAGTCCAGCACGACCCACTCCACGATTTAGGGGCCTGACAACACCTCGGGCTACAGCCATTTTTTTACCAGTTGCACCAGGTCATGCATTTCAGACCGGGGCAGCCAGTCTGGACAATACTTCCATTGGTGCACTCGTTGGGCTCGAATGGCTGTAGTCACCCCCAGATGAGCCATCATTTCTGCCTTTAGTTTTTGATAGTCTTTAGCGTCATCTGGGGGCAGGTCAAAGTAGACCTTTTGAGGATCTCCAGTGAGGAAAGGAGCAATGAGGCCAGCCCATTGGTCCTGAAGCCACCCTTCTCTCTTTGCCGTCCTCTCAAATGTAGCAAGAAATGCCTCTACATCATCACTCAGGGACAACTTCTGCAGAAAATGGTTCGCCCTCACGGTCACCTGGTTGCCAGGGGCAACAACCGCTTGCTCACACCCCTGAGAAAGCTGCTGCACTGCTTCTTGTAAGGCAGTCACCTGAGCCTGCATAACCCCTTGCCTTGCTGTGTTGCTTACTGGGCTGCCAACTGGGCCACCAACAGACGCATATTCTCTTGCTGTAGAGCCAGCACCTCTTTGTGGTGAGTTTGTTGTACCTCCAGCTGGGTTGCTAAGTGCTGATTAGCTTCCTCATGGCAAGTCTGCGCTTGCATATTAGCCAGGGACAGCTGTTTAATTAGCTCCTTCATTGCTTCAGCTTTCAGGGTTTGTGCAGCTTTAACCCAGGGCATAAATCCAATGTACTGTCCCTTTAAATGTCAGTTTAAGTCCAATGCCAAAACAGCAAGAAAAATGCCTGTTATTCTGTCCTGTCCGAATTCTCCACCAGTTGTAAAGTTCGGGGAACCAGCTAGATTGCAGGACACAGGCTTTTCAGTCAAAGGTTTATTAAACTTAAATAGCTTCACAGCAACAAAAACAAAAGAAATAACAGTCTCACCAACTTGCAGAGCTCAGAAAACCAAGCACCGCCTTCAGGATTTCTAAAGGTGCAAAGTTTTGATTTCACTCCTCACTACCTATCACAGTTTTGAAGGCCATAAAATGCCCAGATGGCACAAAACCCCCCAAATGACCCCATTTTGGAAAGTAGACACCCCAAACTATTTGCCGAGAGGCATGTTGAGTCCATGGAATATTTTATATTTTGACACAAGTTGCAGGAAAGTGACTAATTTTATTTATTTATTTATTTTTTTTGCACAAAGTTGTCACTAAATGATATATTGCTCAAACATGCCATGGGCATATGTGGAATTACACCCCAAAATACATTCTGCTGCTTCTCCTGAGTATAGGGATACCACACGTGTGGGACTTTTTGGGAGCCTAGCTGCATACGGGGCCCTGAAAACCAATCACCACCTTCAGGCTTTCTAAGGGCGTAAATTTTTGATTTCACTCCTCACTACCTATCACAGTTTCGGAGGCCATGGAATGCCCAGGTGGCACAACCCCCCCAAATGACCCCATTTTGGAAAGTAGATACCCCAAGCTATTTGCTGAGAGGCACGGTGAGTATTTTTCAGCTCTCATTTGTTTTTGAAAATGAAGAAAGACAAGAATTTTTTTTTCTTTTTTCAATTTTCAAAACTTTTTGACAAAAAGTGAGGTCTGCAAAATACTCACTATACCTCTCAGCAAATAGCTTGGGGTGTCTACTTTCCAAAATGGGGTTATTTGGGGGGGGGGGTTGTGCCACCTGGGCATTCCATGGCCTCCGAAACTGTGATAGGCAGTGAAGAGTGAAATCAAAAATTTACGCCCTTAGAAAGCTTGAAGGCAGTGCTTGGTTTTCGGGGTCGCATACGCGGCTAGGCTCCAAAAAAGTCTCACACATGTGGTATCCCCGTACTCAGGAGAAGCAGCAGAATGTATTTTGGGGTGTAATTTCACATATTTCCATGGCATGTTTGAGCAATATATCATTTAGTGACAACTTTGTGGGAAAAAAAATTGTCTTTTTCCCGCAACGTGTGTCACAATATAAAATATTCCATGAACTCGATATGCCTCTCAGGAAATAGCTTGGGGTGTCTACTTTCCAAAATGGGGTCATTTGGGGGAGTTTGAACTGTTCTGGCATTTTATGCACAACATTTAGAAGCTTATGTCACACATCACCCACTCTTCTAACCATTTGAAGACAAAGCCCTTTCTGACACTTTTTGTTTACATGAAAAAATATTTTTTTTGCAAGAAAATTACTTTGAACCCCCAAACATTATATATTTTTTTAAAGCAAAGGCCCTACAGATTAAAATGGTGGGTGTTTCATTTTTTTTTCACACAGTATTTGCGCAGCGATTTTTCAAACGCATTTTTGGGGGAAAAAACACACTTTTTTAAATTTTAATGCACTAAAACACACTATATTGCCCAAATGTTTGATGCAATAAAAAAGATGATCTTAGGCCGAGTACATGGATACCAAACAGGACATGCTTTAAAATTGCGCACAAACGTGCAGTGGCGACAAGCTACATACATTTTAAAAAGGCTTTAAAAGCCTTTACAGGTTACCACTTTAGATTTACAGAGGAGGTCTACTGCTAAAATTACTTCCCTCGATCTGACCTTCGCGGTGATACCTCACATACATGGTGCAATTGCTATTTACATTTGACGCCAGACCGATGCTTGCATTCGCCTTTGCGCGAGA
The DNA here is from genome assembly GCA_037952925.1 of Lithobates clamitans. NCBI lineage: Eukaryota > Metazoa > Chordata > Amphibia > Anura > Ranidae > Lithobates > Lithobates clamitans. The sequence continues at coordinate 1,901,663 of JBBGZY010000429.1, forward strand.
GCAGGGGGGAACAGGGGTGCTTTTTTTTTATTATTATTATTTATTTATTTTTTGCTTTTTATTTTATTTTTAAACTGTTCTTTTCATTTTTTTATCATTTTTATTGTTATCTCAGGGAATGTAACTATCCCCTATGATAGCAATAGGTAGTGACAGGTACCCTTTTTTTAAAAAAATTGGGGTCTATTAGACCCTAGATCTCTCCTCTGCCCTCAAAGCATCTGACCACACCAAGATTGGTGTGATAAAATGCTTTCCCAATTTCCCAATGGCGCTGTTTACATCCGAGGAAATCGAAGTCATGAAATGCTCATAGCTTCTGGTTTCTTAGGCCATAGAGATTTTTTTGAGCCATTCTGGTCTCTGATCAGCTCTATGGTCAGCTGGCCAAATCACTGGCTGCATTCTCGGGTTCCCTGTTGGGACAGGAGAGCCAGAGAAAACCCTGGAACACGGTGGGGGGGGCATTCCCTCCCACTGCTTGTAATTCCCTCCCACTGCTTGTAAAAGCAGTCTAGAGGCTAATTAGCCGCTAGAATTGCTTTTACATGAAAGCCGACTGCTGGCTGAAAAGAATGATATGAAGATGATACCTAAACCTGCAGGCATCATTCTGGTATAACCACTCAAAATTCAGCAACATACCACTACATTACTGGTCCTTGTTGGGCATATAATATATTGTAATCTTGTTTTTCATGCAGCCTATGGGCTGCATGAAAAAAAGAGATTGATCGGTGGGTATACCCACCACTAGAATACCTCCCTTCATCCACCCACTTCTAATGATAGGCATGCACCATTTATATATGCCGAAGCATGGGGGCATCCTCCCAAAAATTAGGAGCAAATCGCTCCTCCGCCCCTGCTGCCCCCATGCTTCAGCATATATACTCTTTTTTTTTAACTGTGGTGGTGAAATCACCTCTGACAGCGCTGGAGTCAGGGCTTTATGTATCATGGGAGCAAATGCTGTTGCTGTCAAGATAAATAAATCCGCGCTGCAACTGAATGGCATACCTGCTAAGCAACTGACGGTTACCAATAAAACAAAATAACATTACAGTATAACAGTAAGACTTACCATACCTGCAAAGCAAATACAAAAAAACATAGTAAAAAATAAAACATTTTTTAACGCAACCTGTACCTAAAATATATATATGCCGAAGCATGGGGGCATCCTCCCGCAAAAGGTAGGAGCAAATCGCTCCTCCGCCCCTGCTACCCCCATGCTTCGGCATATATGCTGATGTATGTAAGTGTGGTGGTGAAATCACCTTCGACAGCGATGGAGTCATAGCTTTATGTATCGTGGGAGCAAACGCTAATGCTGTCAAGATAAATAAATCCGTGCTGCAACTGAATGGCATACCTGCTAAGCAAATGATGGTTAACAATAAAACAAAATAACATTACAGTATAACAGTAAGACTTACCATACCTGCAAAGCAAATACAAAAAAACATAGTAAAAAATAAAACATTTTTTAACGCAACCTGTGCCTAAAATATATATATGCCGAAGCATGGGGGCCCCTGCTGCCCCCACGCTGCAGCTGAGCGAGAGAACAATAAAACGACAACTATTTTTGTTTTTTTATTTCATATTTTTTGTGTTTTAACCATTGCATCACATGATGCATAAAAAAACAAGTATACATAGGGCTTGGAATCACACAAACATGGAACATCAACCAGGCATTCTCATCATAATAAAAACCTCAAGAAAGATTGACATAGGGCTATGACATACATTATGGGGTATATAAGTCCAAAGATGGGTCACAATGAAGGATTCTATGGTATGGCAGTGAAAAAAGATACATATAAAGTAAAGTAAGGACCTCAGCTTGTGGAACTTTAATGGTCGCAATATTTCGACTGGTCCCACAGCTCCCAAATTTTATTAAACTGGGGAACCATATCATGAGCTGTGGCAGTGAGAAACTCCATCCTTCTAACCTCTGCTATCAGTTGTAAAAATTGGAAATGAGAAGGAGGGACAGTGGACAACTAACATAGCGGTATTGACCTCTTGGCTGTTAGAAGAATATAGGAGATCAGACGTTTGGTTGATTTGGAAACACCCGGGAAAAGGGAGTCCTAATAGATGGTGTATTGGGTCTAATTGGAGTAATAAGCTTGTTACCTCCTGAAGCACTTGCATAACCTCTAACCAGAAGGACTGTATAAGTGAGCAAGTCCAAAAAAAATGATAGTGTGAACCTGTCTCTACACCACATCTCCAACACATAGCTGGGAGAGCGGGATATGGTGAATACGTTCCGGAGTTCTGTACCAGGACATTAAAATCTTTACTGCTGTCACTCTCTGGACAACACACTTGGAGGATTTAAACCTTGATGTCCAGATTTTGGTCCATATTTGCATTGGAATAGTATGGCCCAATAACATACTCCATTTACGCATATATAAATGCGTATTTTCTACTATTTGAGTGGAGTCATGTAAAATGTGGTATATTAGAGATATTAAATGCAATTGGTGTGGACCGTCAACACACAGGTGTTCAAAAGGGGTGGGCAGAGCCAGGGTCAGAGACGGAGACAATGAATGAAAAAAATGTCTAATTTGAAGATAAAAATAAAATAGAGAATTTACCCTGTAGTGTCTCAAAAGTATGAAGTTTGCGAGTAATCGGGTGTACAAGATTACGTAATTGAAATAGAGGTGTTTGCATCCAGGGCAACAAACGTCCAGTGGACATACAGTACTATCAGGTAGAGCTGGTTAGAGGTGGACATGGGGAAGAGAGAGAATATTTCACCCTGCGTTTAGACCATATAGTCTGAGTAAATAACATTGGTGCTAAGCACATATGCTTCAAAACAGGGTCAGGAACTAGAGAGGGAGACAATACTAAAGAACACGGGTGTACAGGATATATGGCTCCCCTCTCAATCTCAGACCATCAGTTTGGAGCCACCTGACATGACCAGGAAATCACAGCCCGTAGGTAGGAGGCATAGTACTATTTAATGATGTCAGGTGCTCCCAAACCACCCCGAGTCTTTAAAGCAAAAATCACTGAACTAGAAATCCTGTGTATCTTATTGTTCCATATACATTTCAAGAAAGCTCTATGGAGGGCTTTAAGTTGATTAATAGGTACAGCTACCGGCAGAGTTTCAAAGAGATACAGTAAACGTGGTAACACAAACATTTTCAGAACGTTTATTCTACCTAGCATAGTTATAGGATAAGTAGCCCACTGGTGGAGGCTCCGGTATATGTCCTGGAATAAAGGGGGGAAGTTTGTGGAAAACATACTAGAGTATGAGGATGTAAGCTTGATACCCAAATAAGTAAGGGAGTTGGGACACCATTTATAGGGATATGTATTCTTTAGTTGCACTAAAGCTTCTGGTGACATATGTAGAGGAAGAGCTTCAGTTTTGGTAGTGTTCATTTTATAGCCTGATATGGACCCAAATGTATGTAGGAGGGCATGCAAGGAAGGGAGTGACATAATAGGGTTTGTTAAAGTTATAAGAATGTCATCAGCAAAGATTTGTATTCTCGCTGTCTCATCATTACCCCTCTAATGTCAGGATGGCATCTTATCGCTTCCGCCAGAGGCTCCAGACAGAGGATGAAAAGGAGAGGGGAAAGAGGACACCCCTGTCTGGTGCCATTAGACATGGGGAAACAGGGGGATAGAAACGAGGCCATCTGCACCTGAGTGGAGGTGTGATCATACAACACCTGTATAGCTTTAAAGAATGGACCCTCAAATCCAAATCTTGAGAGCATAGAAAATATATACGGCCAGCTAAGGCGATCAAATGCCTTTTGGGCATCTAAACTCAATATAAGAGCTGGACGTGGAGATTTGTTCAACAGATCTATCAAATCTATAGTTCGCCTTGTATTGTCACCAGCATGCCTGGATGGGACAAACCCCACCTGGTCCCTATTTACCAGTTTGGGTATAAGTTGGGATAACCGAGATGCTAAGATTTTGGTAAATATCTTATAATCAGAATTTAATAGGGCTATAGGCTTATAGTTGTCGGTAGTAGAGGGGTCCTTCCCTGGTTTAGGTATCACTGATATGTAAGAGTGGGTAAATTGTCAGGGTGGGATGTCACCATGTAGCAAGGAATTAAATAGGTTCAACATATGCGGCATTAGGATGGGCAGAAACGTCTTATAGTAAAGGTATGTAAGGCCATCTGGGCCAGGGGATTTGTGCAAGTGAAGGTTTTTAATTATTTTTGCTAGCTCTTCTGAGGAGACGGGCGCGTTAAGTGTTTCAAGGTCTGAAGTTGTCAATTTAGGCAAGGAAAGATCCCTGAAAAACTGGTCAAATTTATCCTGTGTAAAAGTAAAGTGTTTCTCAGGAGTAAGACAGTTATAAAGCTCTTTGTAAAAGTCCCCAAAGGTTTTTGTCATAGTTTGAGGGCAATGGGTAGGAGTGCCATCTTTTTGTATTAGTAGTTCAGGGAAGGAGAGAAAGGGGCGTGGACGAAGCTTATTAACTAACATTCTGTGTGGCTTATTAGAGAATTCATAAAATTTCTGTTTGGCCCACATAAGAGATTTTGCTGCCTTACTGTATGCCAAGGACTTTATCTGATTACACAATGCCACTACCTTACGAAGGGCCTCGACCATTGGAGAGCCCACAAGCCCATGCTCTGCACACCTCAGATCAATGAGTAAGGATATACGACAACTCTCGCTATCTCTCTTTAGGCGAGAGCCCTCTGCAATGCAGAAGCTGCGGAAGCAGGCATTGTGTGCCTCCCAAAGAGTTGAAACCCCCTGCACTGAACCAGCATTAAGCTGGAAAAATTCACCCAAGCTCCCAGCCAGTTTCTCTCTGATAGGTGTGGAGTTCAGGAGATGTTTGTTATGACGCCAGTGACAAGTTTTAGAGGAAGGGTGATGTAGTGAAAGATCTAGTGAGATAGGGGCATGGTTCAAACATGTTATGGGTGAGATATTAGAGTCTACTGTATGGGGGAGTATCGGTGCCGTTATAAAAAAGTGATCTAATCTAGAGTACATTTTATGTGCCATTGAATAAAAGGTATATTGCCTCTGTGTTGGATGTTTAATTCTCCAGGCATCGAACAGTCGGTGTGATCTAATTAATTTTATAAAGGAGGTGGCTTGAGAGATCACCCTCTGTGTTGGGGTGTCTATCTCTTTTATGGGACATAACCAGATTGAAATCACCTCCTATTACCATAAGGTGTTGAGAATAATGCTGTAACCTACAGAATAGTGCATCTAAAAACACATTTTGTCCAGAATTGGGTGCATACACATTTAACAATGTGAGCTTAGATGACATATATTCACATGCCAGGGTGACAAACCTCCCGTGGGGGTCGATGTATTTATCCTTTACCCTAATAGGGCAAGATTTTTTGATGAGTATAGCTACTCCAGCCTTGCCAGAAGGGTCAGAGACTACATAAGAACTAGGAAAATGCTTTGTTGCAAATTTCATCGATCCCCCAACTTTGAAGTGAGTCTCCTGTATCATCACAATGTCAGCACCAGACCTTCTAAATACCTTAAGGACAAGCCACTGTTTCTGGATGGAGTTTAGACCCTTAACATTCTGAGATATAATTCTTAATGCAATAATATATCTGCAATGTGTCTGCTCATTATGACAGAGAACCACAAAAGCTGTAGCTCATCTGACTGGTATACTGCCCCATATCCGTGTGTGAGTATAATTAACAAAAACAGCCCTAAGCACATAAATGAAAATAGAGGTAATGAAATAAGAAACACAACTTGAGGACCTAGTAGTAGGGATGAGCTTCGAGTTCGAGTCGAACAGCGAACAATTTGGGGTGTTCGCGGCAAATTCGAATGCCGCAGAACACCCTTTAAAAGTCCATGGGAGAAATCAAAAGTGCTAATTTTAAAGGCTTATATGCAAGTTGTTGTCATAAAAAGTGTTTGGGGACCCGGGTCCTGCCCCAGGAGACATGGATCAATGCAAAAAAAAGTTTTAAAAACGGACGTTTTTTCAGGAGCAGTGATTTTAATAATGCTTAAAGTCAAACAATAAAAGTGTAATATCCCTTTAAATTTCGTACCTGGGGGGTGTCTATAGTATGCCTGTAAAGGGGTGCATGTTTCCCGTGTTTAGAACAGTCTGACAGCAAAATGACATTTCGAAGGAAAAATTCCATTTAAAACTACCCGCGGCTATTGCATTGCCGACAATACACATAGAAGTTCATTGATAAAAATGGCATGGGAATTCAACACAGGGAAACCCCGAACCAAAATTTTAAAAAAAAATGACGTGGGAGTCCCCCTAAATTCCATAACAGGCCCTTCAGGTCTGGTGTGGATATTAAGGGGAACCCCGGCTAAAATTTAAAAAAAATGACATGGGGTTCCCCCTAAATTCCATACCAGACCTGAAGGGGGAAGGGGGGAACCCCGTGCCAAAAAAAAACGGCGTGGGGTCCCCCCAAAAATCCATACCAGACCCTTATCCGAGCACGCAACCTGGCAGGCCGCAGGAAAAGAGGGGGGGACGAGAGTGCGCCCCCCCTCCTGAACTGTACCAGGCCACATGCCCTCAACAAGGGAACCCCCAGATCCCAGCCCCCCTCCTGTGTGAAATGGTAAGGGGGTACTTACCCCTACCATTTCACTAAAAAACTGTCAAAAATGTTAAAAATGACAAGAGACAGTTTTTGACAATTCCTTTATTTAAATGCTTCTTCTTTCTTCTATCTTCCTTCATCTTCTTCTGGTTCTTCTGGCTCTTCTGGTTCTTCCTCCGGCGTTCTCGTCCAGCATCTCCTCCGCGGCGTCTTCTATCTTCTTCTCCTTGGGCCGCTCCATGCCAGCATGGATGCGGAGCGGCCCGTAGAAGAAAATGAAGAAGAGAAGAAGAGAAGAAGGAAGAAGAGAAGAGGATGAAGAAGAAGATGAAGAGAAGAGCGGGAGCCTCCCCCCATGCCATGGGTACGGAGCGGCCCGAGGAGAAGATAGAAGATGCCGCGGAGGAGATGCTGGACGAGAAAGCCGGAGGAAGAACCAGAAGAGCCAGAAGAACCAGAAGAAGAAGAAGATGAAGGAAGATAGAAGAAGCATTTAAATAAAGGAATTGTCAAAAACTGTCTCTTGTCATTTTTAACATTTTTGACAGTTTTTTAGTGAAATGGTAGGAGTAAGTACCCCCTTACCATTTCACACAGGGGGGGCCCGGGATCTGGGGGTCCCCTTGTTAAAGGGGTCTTCCAGATTCTGATAAGCCCCCCGCACATAGACCCCCACAACCACCGGCCAGGGTTGTGGGGATGAGGCCTTTTTCCTCATCAACATGGGGACAAGGTGTTTTGGGGGGCTACCCCAAAGCACCCTCCCAATGTTGAGGGCATGTGGCCTGGTACGGTTCAGGAGGGGGGGCGCACTCTCGTCCCCCCCTCTTTTCCTGAGGCCTGCCAGGTTGCGTGCTCGGATAAGGGTCCGGTATGGATTTTTGGGGGGACCCCACGCTTTTTTTTTTTTTTAGGGCGGGGTTCCCCTTAAAATCCATACCAGACCTGAAGGGTCTGGTATGGAATTTAGGGGGAACCCCATGTCATTTTTTTTTTAAATTTTGGCCGAGGTTCCCCTTAATATCCATACCAGACCTAAAGGGCCTGGTATGGAATTTAGGGGGACTCCCACGTCATTTTATTTTTAAATTTTGGTTCGGGGTTTCCCTGTGTTGAATTCCCATGCCGTTTTTATTGATGAACTTCTATGTGTATTGTCGGCAATGCAATAGCCGCGGGTAGTTTTAAATGGAATTTTTCCTTCGAAATGTCATTTTGCTGTCAGACTGTTCTAAACACGGGAAACATGCGCCCCTTTACAGGCATACTATAGACACCCCCCAGGTATGAAATTTAAAGGCATATTACACTTTTATTGTTTCACTTTAAGCATTATTAAAATCACTGCTCCTGAAAAAACAGCCGTTTTTAAAACTTTTTTTTGCATTGATCCATGTCTCCTGGGGCAGGACCCGGGTCCCCAAACACTTTTTATGACAATAACTTGCATATAAGCCTTTAAAATGAGCACTTTTGATTATTCATGTTCGTGTCCCATAGACTTTAACGGTGTTCGCGTGTTCGAGCAAACTTTTTTCCTGTTCGCATGTTCTGGTGCGAACCGAACAGGAGGGTGTTCAGCTCATCCCTACCTAGTAGAGATCCAAATAGAAAAAAAAGAAAAACCAAAGTCATTTCACCTGGGAAGCAACTGCTACTCAGGAGACCAAGATCAAGGTCTTGGACAGTTCTGGACCACATGGCGACTTCCATCAGATGGAGACGCAGAGAGGAGGGATCCCTCCACTCCCCAGTGATTGCGTAGCATCTAAAAGAAACAGCATAGAACAAACAAAAAGCATATATGCGTGTTCATTTTCTTGCTTGTATCTTGTTTGTGAAAGAAATAAAGAGAAAGAGAAAAAAAAACAACACAAAAATGGAAACTTGTGTGGTAAAAATGGAGCTAAAAAAAAACAAGTAATTAAACTTTACCCCATGGGCATGCGGGGTAGTATCTCCGGTGTTTGGAGAACTATTCAGCCTAGTATCCAGATTAAAAAAAAAACAGAACTATAAGTGATCCGTTACTAAGATAAAGGCCAGCCTGCCTATAAAGATGAAGCATCCGTGGCTTTCCTTCATTTTTTTTTTTTCAAGGAGGACGTCTGGAGGTATGTTGAAGTGTAGAAATGGGCCTCATCTGCTTATTTTGGACCGGGGTCCATATCCGGGTTGTTGTAGCAGGAGCCATGCGACCAGACAAAGCAGCAGGTGAAAGCAAGAAATCTTCCGGTAAAGGAGGCAATCCCAGGCTCTTTATGAATGCTTCTCCCTCATGGATGTCACGTAGACAATGTTGTGCACCATCTTTGGGTATGATCAGGCGGAATGGGAAACCCCAGAAATAGGGGATGCGATGGTTTTGTAGATGAGAGGTGATTGGACGAAGGTTCCTGCGCTTAGCCAGAGTTATTGGGGACAAATCATTGTATATCTGGATTTTTGCTCCTTTATATTCGGCAGATGATTTGTTGTGGGTGGCAAGGGTCAGAGCCTCCTTGCTGTCATAGAAATGAAAGCGAACTATGACATCTCTGGGTCTAGCTCCAGAAGGTGGTTTGGGACCCAGAGACCTGTGTGCCCTGTCCAGCCTCCAATCTATGTCTGCAATGTTCGGGGCTAGGGAGTTGAAAAGACCCAACAGACACGGTCGCAGAGTTTTATCGCTCACATTCTCTGGTATACCGCGGAAGCATAAATTCTGACGCCTTTCCCTTTTCTCCAGGTCCTCCTGCTGCAACTGGAGTTGGGATACAGAATGCGTTAGTGAGGAATATTCTTCCTTTCATTCCTGGACATATTGTATGAGGTTATCAAATTACTCTCTAGTGCATCAGCTCTTTCCCTTATATGTGCAATTTCACCTTTCAGTTCCTGTGAAAGCTTACTCACCTCCGCAGCAAAGTTGTGTGTCATCTGCTGTAGGAGAGCCTGTAGTTTCACGTCCAGCAGTTCAGGGGTTAATACAGACTGCGGGGCTTGAGGGGTCATGGCTGGAGCATCTTGAGTGAGGGATGTGCCGCTTTCTGTGTCCTCGATCCCCAACGAGGGGTCCATAGCAGCGAACGGATCCGCGGGATTGCGGCCTAGTAAGATATTTATCCATTGCGGCCTGGTAGCGCGGGTCCAGCAGCGGCCTGTAACAGTGTTTCTGCTGGCCAACTTTACCCATGGAGTGCTATATGCATGCAGGGAGTGTTAAAGCTTACCCCCCGTGGTGAAAGAATCAGGTTTAGAGTGGTACGGGGGTCTGGAGAGCGGATGGGATCCAGAGCTCAGCCTCTATACGTACAGACACTTTTTTATACCAGCGTCTGCCCTTACGGGCAACTAGGTATGGCGCAACAACTGGTCATTTAGGTCCACCCCTCCCATATTGAGGTTATATTCGTGGACACAGAGGGGTTTCTCCACAGCACCAGTCACCGTAGTAATTTGGACCGTCGTGTCTGCATGAAGGGAGGTAAGAACGAAAACATTCTTATTATCCCTTCACTTCATAGCGAGCAAATTATTACACTGCAAGCAGGCTCTCTCCCCCAGCCTAAGACAGGAATCTACAAGCCGCTGGGGAAAGCCCCGGTGATTAGGTTCTGATGATCAAAAAGGTGACTAAAAAGTGGCACGCTTGTGTAATAATTGTCCACATATAAGTGGTACCCCTTTCCGAATAAGTCCCACACAATCTTGCCAGCGCTTCCTATGTAGTCAGGGCAGTTTGTCAGCTCTACGTGACTATCTTTTCCCTCGTAAACCATAAAACTACATGTATAGCCTGTGGCCCTGTCACAGAGCTTATACATCTTGACCCCGTATCTGGCACACTTGCTGGGAAGGTACTGTTTGAATGACAAGCGGCCAGAAAACTTAATCAGGGACTCATCAACGCAAACAACTTGATGGGGAGTAAACAAGTCTGCAAAAAATTGGTTGAAGTGGTTTACGAGAGGCCGAATTTTGTAGAGCCGATCGTATCCAGGGTCTCCACGAGGACAACAGAGTTCATTGTTGTTAAAGTGCATGAACCGCAAAATCTGCTCGTATCGTGCCCTGGCCCTGGAAGCAGAGAACACGGGCATATGGTGAATTGGGTTAGTGGACCAATATGACCACAACTCACTCTTTGGTTATGCCCATGAGGAGGGAAAGGCACAGAAAGATCTTAAATTTAGATACCGTAATTGGTTTCCAATCTCTGGCAAGGGAGGACTGGGGAATAGTGGCGATGTGTTGACCAGCGTACAAATTGCTTTGGTCCACAATAGATCTATAGAGATCTTCGGTGAAAAACAGCGAATAAAAATCAAGTGGCGTAAAATCAACTGTTTCCACATGAATGCCGGGTTGGCCAGTGAATGGGGGAAGTATGGGTGCTGCAGAAGTGTTGGGTTCCCAATCTGGATTGGCGAATGCAGCAGGAAGGGCACTATGGGCACGACGGGCCTGTGTTCGTCTTCTTGGTGGCAGTGGGACACTACTTGTGCTTGCCACTTCGCCAGCTTGAACTGCACTTATGGGGCTCACCACGTCACCAAGTGTTACTGCAGTGCTGGATGTACGACCAGGGTGTACTAGGCCTCTGGTGCTTGCCAGTTCAGCAGAAGGAATAGCAGCACTAGTACTTCTCTGCTCCATATGAGGGACCTGCGGTTCCTGCACCTCAACAGCAGAAGAAGTTCGGGGTCTGGTATGCCTGACCTTGGCAGGGACCACAACTCCGACTTCAGAGCTATCTGTTATGGAGCCGCTGCTGTCTAGAGGTTGTATTCTGAGCCTGAATCTGACAGATGAGTGACTTCCTCTTCACTATCCGTCATGCTCAGAAATGTGTAGGCCTCTTTATAGTGTACCTTCGATTTGCCATTTTGGGCTCTAAATTTAGTGGTACACTAGTGAGACCCACAGGTAAAAAAGCTCCTGACTGTTAGCGACTGTATCAAAACGCTACCAAAAAACTATTAGCGATCACAGGGATCAGGCCTGACTCTGCGAACGCTGCAGTTTTGTGTTTTGTAAGTGACAGTGATCGATCGATACTGCACTTGGGTGGGCTGGGCAGGGCTGGGCCGAGGGGCAAAACGCAGGTGCTAGCAGGTATCTGGGCTGATCCCGCTAACACTGCATTTTTGGGAACCCTAAACTGCTGAGGACGCTAGTATAGATCTGATCGCATCAGATATTGATCCGTTCAGATACTATACCACTAAGGGAGGTGTATGCTGCATGCGTGGGTGTTAGCGGTACTGGAACTAACCTGACACTGCCTGGGGCGACACAGACCCTACCTGATCCTAAAACTTAACTTATATCACCGCCGGGCGATTAGGGGGTTAAACATTTATTAGATAATAAATGGCGGGTGCCCTGAAACTATAATAAACAAACTAACTAACCAGCATCACCCGTAACACTTATACAGTGATCACTGGTAAAAGGGTTAGCTAGGGGGCAATCAGGGAGTTAAAACCTTTATTAGGTAGTATATAGGGGTCCCTGACGCTATAAAACGCTGACGGCGAACCTATATACTTACCTCCCTAACTAGCGTCACCTGTGACACTAATACAGTGACACTGGTGATGGGGGGTGATCACGGGGTTAAAACTTTATTAGGGGGTTAGGGGGGTACCCTAGACCTAAAGGGGCCTACCACTAACTGCCCTACCACTAACTGCCCTACCACTTATAACTGTCACTAACTGACACCAATGCAATAATAATAAAAAAAAAAACTGCTATTGGTGTCACTGTGATGGGGATACAGGGGAGTGATCGTGGGGTGACTGGGGGGTGAAAAGTGTGCCTGCGTGTTCTACTGGAAGTGTAGTGTTGGTGCAAACTCACATTGATGTCTTCTCTCCTCGGCGCCGGAACGAAAAGACCGGATCGAGGAGAGATGACATCACTTTCTTCGCTTCTGTTTACATTACAGAAGCCAAGGAAGCATTTCCTTCGCCAGGAGCGATCGCAAGGGGGTGGCCGATCGGACCCCCTGCCCGAGGGCAGGCAGGGACATACAGGTAAGCCCTTATGCCTGCCCATGCCATTGTGCCGACGTACATCGGCGTGCGGCGGTCGGCAACTGGTTAAGGAAGTGATGTGACATCCAGGCCGATATGTCTGCTAGGAAGTTGGTGATGCGTGAGAGGAGAGCTGGAGAGAGCTGGGGGGTGGAGAGATAGATTTGGGTGTCATCAGCGTAGACATTGAAAGCCATGGGAGGAAATCAATTGACCCACGGAGGTGGTGTAGATTGAGAAAAGGAGAGGTTCAAGAACAGAACCTTGAGGGACCCCGATGGAGAAAGGAAAAGGAGAGGAGGAAGTAAGTGACACTGAAGGAGTGGATAGGTAGGACGAGAACCAGCGAAGAGTACAGTCATGAAGACCAAAAGAATATATATATATATATATATATATATATATATATATATATATATATTGTTTTGGAGGGCATTTTTTCAGTTTAGTTTGTTACAAGGCACTGCATTATATGAAAAGAGCAAACTGTAAACAACTCCTCTTTTTGTAGTGCAGACCCTTTCTGACATGGCAGATGCTGCAGGAAAGGCCAGCACCACTGCCTTTGCCTTTAGGCTACTTTCACACTGAAGCGCCGCTAAAATAGCGCTATAGTGCTGGTCGTTTTTGCGGTGCTTCTCGGGCGCTAGTGGGCCTTTTTTTAGCTCACATGACAATGGGACCTTAAAAAAAATGAAAAAAAGACCAGTTTCTCTGCGCTTTCAAGGCACTTTGGAAGCGCTGCCCATTAATTTCAATGGGCAGATGCATTTTGGGAGTGCTATTTATAGCGCTCCCAAGCCGAGCCAAAGACGCTGCTTGCAGGACTTTTCCTATTGTCCTGCAAGTGTACCCCCCGAGTGTGAATGCACACATTGAAGTGATTGGGAAGCAGTTTTCAGGTGCTTTACAGGAGCTATTTCTAGCTCTAATATGCCTGAAAACTGCTTCAGTGTGAAAGGGGTCTTAGGCCTGTCCTGTCTGCTTTTTGCCATACATTTTAGGCAAATGCGGATGATAGGGTGAGGTGTTTAGCTTCTGAGGGTTTTATTGCTAATTTGTTTTAGGAAGACACCTCTCTGTGTATTCCCACTGTAATTTCTGCAGGTCAAATAATACATTTTACACCGCTAAAACTGCCTTGAAAAAGTATTAGGATGCTTCTGCTGTCTATCAGCAAAACGATTGTAAATATATATATTTTCAAGAGCTACAAATGCACTTTTTTTATTTGTGCTGTTCAATAACTCTGTGTATAATTTTAAGGCATCCCCCAAGACTCTAATTTAAAAGTTTTGTGTATTTCGCTGAAACAAAGCTGTGTAAAAGTGTTCCTCACCTTGCACTAGTTCACTTATTTTTTTCATTGGAAAAGGTTCCCATGTAATTTGTGTACAAACAATAACACTTTTTGTTGAGAGAGCGGGGGAAAACCTATGATTCCTATTGTTATCTTTGTCTTCCTGTCCCTGTTAAGCCTCATACTGTCAGGTCCCACACTTACCAGACAGGTGAGTCCGCTTGGGCAGAGGGTAGGCTCCCTTACGTATCCGATTCGGGGCCCCTGGTAGAGTAGACAGGAGGCCCACGAATGCGGAATGGTATGAGGGCCTGATGTTAGGGTCCTGGAGCAAGGTGGTCTGGCAAGCAACCGGTAGAGCTTCAAGACTGATGGAGCAGATGCTGAGCAGGAGCTAATCAGGCTGGTCACACACAGGCAGAGGTCGGCAACGGGCTGGCGGCAACGGTACAAAGGAGTAGGCAGAAACAAGGTCAAACAAGCAGGGGTCGGGTTCAGGCAGCAATCAAGGGAGGTCCAAAGGCAAGCCGGGTCACAACGGGTCAAACTACGGAGATACAGGAACACAGGAAGATCACGGAACAAGGTACAGAGCTGTTTGATCAGGCAGCACCGAATCAGGGTAGAGGCAGGCTTAAATAGGCTAATTGGCGCCAAACGCCGCGCTAGTGCACGTGCTGATTTGCCAAGGCGCCCCCGCACCCCCACACGCGCCCGAGCGCACCCCCGACACCGGCGTGCATGCCCACACTACCGGGCACGCCCGCGGTAACGCCCATAGGCGGACGCGTGCTAACGCGAACGCGCTAACGCGAACGTGTGAACGCGCGTACGCATGGACGCCCGGACGCCACCCTGCACGCCACGGCTGGTCAGCCCAGACACTCCGGTGCCCCCAGGAACACGCGCCCCGGCACGCACAGAGACACGAGCACCAACGCTCCCCGGCGCCCAATCAGGTAACCTCTCTGACACATACACACGATTGGATTTTCCGCAGACAAAACGTCAGACTTTTGTCTGAAGAGCATTGGCCAGGAACTTGTCTTGCATACAAACGGCAAGGAATTGTTGGCCACCAAACACAAACGTAGTGATGTACTATGTGGTTTTTCAGCTCTTTCGTGCCACCCTTTGGGCTCCTTCTGCTAATTTCATGTTAGTAGAAGTTTGCTGAATGTTGATTCGCACTTTTCATTTCGCACTTTTCAGTTGGCACTTTTCAGTTGGCACTTTTCAGTTTGTTTCTAAACTGCCGTTCGTCAACCAGTCATGTTGCGGAGGAGATAACATGTTATTTATTATTGGCCTTGGAGTTATTGCTTTGACCCAAGTCCAGTCCAGGAACAGGGGGAGGAGGATTTCTTGGACCAAAAATTGGTTGCTTTATTAATTGTGACCAATTATGTCATATGCCTTTGCTGAGGGAGCTAAAAGAGAATAATCCGGATGATTTTCGAAATTATCTCCGGATGACGGACCCCTGCTTTTACTAAGTCTTGGCATGGTTGACCCCCTATATTAAGAAGCAGGACACATGCATGAGGCTTTTATTGTATTTTTTTGGTTGAATAATGATTTAATTTGGTATATTTTCTAGATTTTTGGATGCATAGAATGCACTTTTTGGTTAAGTTCTATTGGCAGATAGCATGTCTAATTTTATTTATTTTCTTTTTTTTTTTAATGCAAAATAATAAAAATTGTGTAGAATAATACTTGGCTATGTGTTTTACTTAAAATGACAGTTTGGGAATACGCAGTTACATTTTAAAAAATACAATGTAATTGTATTACAATGTAATAAATACAATTGTTAATTAACAAGGGACACCAACATAGTTGTATCTTTGATCTTAAAAACTATGGGATAATGGTGTTGTGGTAACTTGCACCAAAAAAAAAAAAAAAAAGCATGATAATATTATTCTTGATATCACTACAAAAAAAGCCTTTGAAAATTTGTTTACCATAACTCCATCAGTATCACCAGCAAAGCAGCTTCATTATTATCCCATTAACGAAGAAGAGAACGTGCGCTGCATTTCGAGGTTTCATAATTTGCCGCAAATGTTAATTCTCCATTACGAAGGCCAGTTTACAAGACCGACCGCTTCCAGCTTGTCCTTGCCTCCGAGCATGCATGTTTGTACTTTGGACTTTTGTCCGACAGACTTGTGTACACGCTTGGAAAATCCGACAACAGACATTTGTTCGCGGAAAATTTTAAAGCCTGCCATCCAACATTTGTCCTCGGAAAATCCAACAATAATTGTCCGATGAAGCATACAAACGGTTGTGCCGCGTACACATGGTCGGAATTTCCGACAACAAATGTTCGATGTGAGCTTGTTGTTGGAAATTCCGACCGTGTGTAGGCTCCATCGGACATTTTCTGTCAGAATTTCCAACAACAAAAATTTGAGAGCTGGATCTCAAATTTTCCGACAACAAAATCCGTTGTCGGAAATTGTGATCGTGTGTACACAATTCCGATGCACAAAATTCCACGCATGCTCGGAATCAAGCAGAAGAGCTGCACTGGCTATTGAACTTCCTTTTTCTAGTCCCATTGTACGTGTTGTACATCAGCGCGTTCTTGCCGATTGGAATTTCCGAAAACATTTGTGCAACCATGTGTATGCAAGACAAGTTTCAGCCAACATCCGTCGGAAATAAATCCAAGGTTTGGTTGTCAGAAATTTTGATCGTCTGTACAAGGCATTAGAGTTTCCACCAACAGCCTGTCATTACACATTTCCCGTCGGAAAATCTGATCATGTATTCGTGGCTTTACATTTCTATCCACATTTCTTGGCCTGGTATCATAGGGCAGAACGTGTGGAGAAAGCTCCCAAATAGAGTCAGAAACAAGAAGGGGGTAATATTTCTAACTCATCAATACTCAAGGTTAAAAAAAGGTTTGTTTAAATTTGGAATACAGCCTGACTACAGCATCCTGTTTAGTAATTTTACTGATTGAAGTTTGTTTTATCTTTCCATCTTCCAGCCCCTTTCATTTGTTTAGTCCTCACACAATAGCAAAATGCCTGCTGATAGTTACCACCAGCTTAGATCACATTCAAATAAAAGTGTAAAAAGAAAAGCATATAAAACAAAAAATCAAACATTTACTGGTGATTTTTAACCTGAATATAGTACAAATAGTAATAAAACCAAGCAGTATACGTGAATTAATTTACTAGTGCAATGTTTACTGCTTATTGCATAAAAGGGCTGTAGAAGGGCATTTTTAAAAATAAAAGAATGAATGAACTTTCAATACTTTCTTGTTTTTGGAATTTAACTTGGAAAATAACTTTTTGTTCATTGCATTAAACTTAATGTACCTGACATTCTATATGCTCATTTTTGATCATTTGCAATCTATACATGTGAATATTAGTGACATTTTCTTTATATACAGCATTAGTCATTTTAAAGAAACCCTGTTATCAACTTAAAACATTTAAGGCAAAAGTATAGAACAATCAAATATTTTAAATACTTACTTGCAGAGTGTTTATTTTCTATTTATTTTGTATGCACTTGCAATTCCCTTTTCCTGACAGCTCCATGTCAGCTACCACTAGGTAAGGCCCCGCCCACCCCAATGCAATCAGGACCTAACTCATAAATGTGACCCCCACGCCCTGAACAGCGTTCCTTTTCTTTCCTCTATATGGTCAGGACCTGGTGCAGTCTCTGCTTGCTGGATCTATGATCCCGCTGTGTGTCCAGTGTGGGCTTCCTGGATGTAGCACCCATTATGCCCACTAAATGCATCGACTGTGTGGGGTCCCCGATGCTGGTTTTCATGGCATCGAGAAGCAGATCAAGGGTCTGCAGCAGGGATGGCATTGTCTCTCCTCTCCCAGACGTTCAACGGCCCATGGAACCCCAGGGATCCCAGTGTACAGCTACAATCAAGCCCTTTAGCCCTAGAAAGATGGTGGTGTGTTCCACAGTAGTTCCAGGAAGTTGGGTGGATGGAGCATTTGTGAGGTTAGTGACTAGGGATGAGCCGAACACCCCCCGGTTTGGTTCGCACAAGAACCTGCGAACGGACCGAAAATTTGCACGAACGTTAGAACCCCATTGATGTCTATGGGACTAGAACGTTCGAAATCAAAAGTGCTCATTTTAAAGGCTAATTTGCATGGTATTGTCCTAAAAAGGGTTTGGGGACCCGGGTCCTGCCCCAGGGGACATGTATCAATGCAAAAAAAACTTTTAAAAATGGCTGTTTTTTTCGGGAGCAGTGATTTTAATGATGCTTAAAGTAAAAAAAAAAGTGAAATATTCCTTTAAATATCGTACCTGGGGTGTGTCTATAGTATGCCTGTAAAGTGGCGCGTGTTTCCCGTGTTTAGAACAGTCCCTGAGACAGAGTATGCTAGTTTAACCACTTCCGGACCGCATGCCGATATACGTCCTAACTTTGAAGAGGGATATCTTTGTTATGGCAGCAGCTAGCTGCCATAACCCCATTAACCTCTTCTTCAGCAGGCAGTCCGGTTTCCAATAATAGTGGTCTCTGTGGCAGATTCACTGCAAGATCACTTTTATCGGCAGAGGGAGAGGGGGCCCCCTCTCCCCGCTACCGGAGCCATCGGTAGTGGCGGAGGCGATCGGATTCTTCTCCTTTCTGGGTATGGAGACAAGTGAGGGGAAGATGTTTTAATATTTAGCCACTGTAGCAGTGGTCATCAACCCTGTCCTCAGGGCCCACTAACAGGCCAGGTTTTATGCATTACCTTGGGAAGATGCAAACTAGAATACTGCAATCACTGAGCAGCAAATTATATCACCTGTAGGGATGAGCCGAACACCCCCCCAGTTCGGTTCACACCAGAACCTGCGAACGGACCGAAAGTTTGCACGAACGTTAGAACCCCATTGACGTCTATGGGACTCGAACGTTCGAAATCAAAAGTGCTCATTTTAAAGGCTAATTTGCATGGTATTGTCCTAAAAAGGGTTTGGGGACCCGGGTCCTACCCCAGGGGACATGTATCAATGCAAAAAAAACTTTTAAAAATGGCCGTTTTTTCGGGAGCAGTGATTTTAATGATGCTTAAAGTAAAAAAAAAAAAAGTAAAATATTCCTTTAAATATCGTACCTGGGGGGTGTCTATAGTATGCCTGTAAAGTGGCGCGTGTTTACCGTGTTTAGAACAGTCCCTGCACCAAATGTCATTTTTAAAGGAAAAAATCTCATTTAAAACTGCTTGAGGGTTTAATGTAATGTCGGGTCCTGGCAATATGGATGAAAATCAGTGAGACAAACGGCATGGGTACCCCCCAGTCCAATTACCAGGCCCTTTGGGTCTTGTATGGATATTAAGGGGAACCCCGCACCCAAATTAAAATAAGAAAAGGTGTGGGGCCACCAGGCCCTATATACTCTGAACAGCAGTATACAGGCGGCGCAAACAAGACAGGGACTGTAGGTTTGTTGTTAAGTAGAATCTGTTTGTCATTTTGAACGGGTACATTTTTAACGTGTTTATCTCCAGCCAAAAAATCTTTTTTAAGATTTTTGGAAAACATAGGGAAGGGTTATCACCCCTGTGACATTTGTTTTGCTGTCTGTCCTCCTCTTCAGAAGATTTCACCTCACTTTTTGTCCCAATGACCCAATTGACAAATGTTTTTTGAAAATTTTGGTTTTTTTGTGGAACAAGGATTGGAAAGCATCAGTGAAAAGGAGAAATGTTTTTCCCATATTAACTCTTACAGGAGAGAATTTCCCTTCCTAGGGGTAGATTTCATCTCACTTCCTGTTGTCTCCTTCCGTTTGCAAGTAGGAGTCGTTTGTAAGTTAGATGTTTGAAAGTAGGGGCCTGCCCTATATACTCAGCAGAAATTTGGGCCTTAGGTGTTGTTGTGGCCACAACACTGTAAGCCCTCACAGGGCCCTGCTGTAAAATATTAGATCAAGAATTGTAATTGCATGCCCCTGTTGAACAGGGGCAGAAAAATTGGGCCTTTGGTGATGGTGGTGGTGGTGCTGGTGCCACAACACTGTAAGCCCTCACTCGCTCTTGGTGGGTGCAAAAATGGGCCCTGCTGTGAAATATTAGATCAAGAATTGTAATTACATGCCCCTGTTGAACAAGGGCAGAAAAATTGGGCCTTTGGTGGTGGTGCTGGTGCCACAACAATGTAAGTCCTCACTCGCTCTTGGTGGGTGCAGAAATGGGCCCTGCTGTGAAATATTAGATCGAGAATTGTAATTACATGCCCCTGTTGAACAAGGGCAGAAAAATTGGGCCTTTGGTGGTGGTGGTGGTGCTGGTGCCACAACACTGTAAGTCCTCACTCGCTCTTGGTGGGTGCAGAAATGGGCCCTGCTGTGAAATATTAGATCTAGAATTGTAATTACATGCCCCTGTTGAACAAGGGCAGAAAAATTGGGCCTTTGGTGGTGGTGGGGGTGCTGGTGCCACAACACTGTAAGTCCTCACTCGCTCTTGGTGGGTGCAGAAATAGGCCCTGCTGTGAAATATTAGATCAAGAATTGTAATTACATGCCCCTGTTGAACAGGGGCTGAAAAATTAGGCCTTAGGCACTGGTGCCACAACACTGCAACCCCTCACAGACACTCTAGTTGGAACGCAGGAACGAGCCCTGATGCAAAGTATTGCATCAAAAATTGTAATTACACGCTCCTGTTAAACAGGGGCTGAACAATTGGGCCTTAGGCACTGGTGCTGGTGCCACAACACTGCAACCCCTCACAGATACTCTAGTTGGAACGCAGAAACGAGCCCTGCTGCAAAGTATTGCATCAAAAATTGTAATTACACGCTCCTGTTAAACAGGGGCTGAAAAATTGGGCCTTAGGCACTGGTGGTGGCACCCAGAACCAAAACTGTTCTTACAAGCTATCAGCGTGATCATTGAGGAGGAAGAGGATAATTACTCAGGGATAGTCACTCAGCATCAGCATAGGCAGTCTTTGAAGGGATCTGAAAAAAATTATTCGGTTACATCAGCATCAGGTGCTTGGTAGCTGGTGGTGATCCAAGACTGATTCATTTTTATGAAGGTCAGTCGATCGACCGAGTCGGTGGAAAGACGCACCCTGTGATCGGTTACAAAGCCTCCAGCAGCACTGAATGTGCGTTCCGAAAGAACGCTGGATGCAGGACAGGCCAGTAGCTCAATTGCATACTGTGCAAGCTCTGGCCAGTGATCCATCCTCAAGACCCAGTAACCCAGAGGATTTTTGGTGGGAAAGGTGTTCAAATCAGTTCTTGCCCCTAGGTATTTCTGCACCATGTAAAACAGACGCTGGCGATGGTTGCTGGAACCGATCATACCTTGGGGCTGCGGACCAAAAAATTGTCTGAACGCATCGCTCAGATGGCCACCTTCTCCACTGCTCCTTCTTTGACTGACAGAAGCCTCAGCAACACGTTGTCCAGAAACAGGAGTTTGTAACCTCCCAGTCTCTGGGAACGCGTTGCACAGACCTTTCTGCAAGGCCTCCTGAAGATGTTTCATCCTCTGCTCCCTCTGCGATGGCAAGATAAGGTCCGCAACCTTACCCTTGCAACGTGGATCAAGGAGGGTTGCCAGCCAGTATTGGTCCTTATCCTTGATACCACGAATACGAGGATCCTTACGCAGGCTTTGCAGGATCAGGGAGGCCATGCAGCTTAGGTTTGCTGAGGCATTCAGTCCGGAGTCCTCTGGGTCACTAAGGATGACATGGTCCGCAGCCACCTCCTCCCAGCCACGTACAAGTCCATGTGTTTCTTGGGACTGATCCCTTAAAGACTGCTGCTGATGCTGAGTGCCAGGCTCCACCTCCATACTGACACAATCTTCCTCCTCCTCCTCCTCCTCCTCGTCCTCTTCCTGTGTGATCGGCTGGCACGCAGGAACACTGTCTGGATAAAGGGGGCCTTGAGAGCTAAGGAAGTCCTCCTCTTCCTGCCTCTGTTCTGCCTCAAGTGCCCTGTCTATTATTCCATGCAGCGTGTGCTCCAACAGGTGGACAAGGGGGACAGTGTCACTGATGCATGCACTGTCACTGCTCACTATCCTCGTGGCCTCCTCAAATGGTGACAGGACAGTGCATGCATCCCTGATCATGGCCCACTGGCGTGGGGAAAAAAAACAAGCTCCCCTGACCCTGTCCTGGTGCCATAGTCGCACATTTACTCATTGATGGCCCTCTGCTGCGTGTGCAGCCGCTGCAGCATGGCCAATGTTGAGTTCCACCTGGTGGGCATGTCACAGATTAGGCGGTTCTTGGGCAGGTTAAACTCCTTTTGGAGGTCCGCCAGCCGAGCACTGGCATTATATGACCGGCGGAAATGCACACAGACTTTCCTGGCCTGCCTCAGGACATCCTGTAAGCCCGGGTACCTTCCCAAGAACCGCTGCACCACCAAGTTAAGGACGTGAGCCAAACAGGGCACATGGGTCATTTGTCCCTGTTGGAGGGCAGAGAGGAGGTTGGTGCCATTGTCGCAAACCACCATTCCTGCCTTAAGTTCGCGTGGCGTCAACCACCTCTGAACCTGCCCCTGCAGAGCTGACAGAACCTCTGCCCCAGTGTGGCTCCTGTCCCCCAAGCACACCAGCTCAAGCACTGCATGGCATCTTTTGGCCTGCGTACTTGTGTAGCCCCTTCAACGGCTACGGAGCACCGCTGGTTCAGAGGACAAAGCACAGGAAGAGGCCATGGAGGAAGAAGAAGAGGAGGGGGTGGAGGAGAGAGGTGTGTCACAATCATTAGCATTTTGGAGGCGTGGTGGCGGAACAACCTCCAACACTACTGCACCTTGTGTTCAGTGCTTATTTTGCGAGTGTAATGTTGCAATATGAATATGTAGTTGTTTCTCTTTAGAATGCAGCATTATAACATTTCTTCTCATCGTCTTTATAGATTGGATTCACGACGATCATTATATGCCTGTTTTCATCTGTTTCACTTGCCGGTGTTAATATATGAGCATTTTATTAGTGGACTCATAAGATGCATTATTCTAATATGTTTTGTTTGGAGGTCTTGGCATTTGCTGACACACATATACTGAGACATGCTTTTATATGAGCCACCCGAGATGGATCACAAACTAACATATTTTTAACTTAATTGTCTGTCCGGATAATTTTTACGATCTCAGTCTGGTAACATTCTCGTCCAGCCTGTAGTATCTTACTTGTTTTTCATTTGTCCTTTTTTGTGACCCCTTAAACTCGGGTGACTGGCCGAGACCACCCCCAACTTTACTACCATCATTATAATTCCATCTAGACATTTAGTGTGACATAGATTAGCGGCGCTCTATTACCTTGAACACCGCTGCTTCGTTCCTGAAATTCCACACACACCCTGCTCGCGGCCAGGCTCATCATTTAGAATCACTACGCTACAAGTCAGTCTACTGGGACCCTGCATATATCACTGCCATTTGACCAGATCAGGGCAACCCTGATCAGCGTGATTTTATGTCTCCATATCCCAGCCTATAGTACCTTACTTGTTTTTCATTTGTCCTTATTTGTGATCCCTTAAACTTGGGTGACTGGCCGAGACCTCTACCAACTTTATTACCATCATTATAATTCCATCTAGACATTTAGTTTGACACAGATTAGCGGCGTTCTATTACCTTGAACACCGCTGCTTCATTCCTGAAATTCCACACACACCCTGCTCTCGGTCAGGCTCATCATTTAGAATCACTACGTTACAAGTCAGTCTACTGGGACCCTGCATATATCACTGTCATTTGACCAGATCAGGGCAACCCTTATCAGCGTGATTTTATGTCTTTGAATCCCACAGTTTATTTCTAATATTATAGGGCCCATTATGTACCTTGTTATCAACCGCGGGCATATCACGCATTATTTCAGGTCACATTGCTCTATATTTCACCTGTATTAGTCCAGCTTACTATAGAGAGCTTCATCCACTTCACCGGCATATTATAGAGAGCTTCATCATATTTATATATTTTGTTCACATATAGTTTTATTACATTCATTCTTCACATTTACTTTGCACGTTGTCTGAATATTTTTATCAATATATTTTCTCTTTTTTTAATGAGAAATATTTTTTTCACACATTTTTTCCTTTCACCTAATAGTAATCCTTTTTTTGATACTTATCACCTTTTATATATACACGTTATAGAAGTATATCCATTATTATATACACGTTTATTGATAGGATTCACCATATATATATACACACATATATATTTTTTGCCTACACATGCACATATACACATCTTTTTTCACATTCTTTGTCATCTATTTATATGTCACGGTTTTGAAAACATTTCTCAACCAGTCAACACACCAAATAGCCAGCAGATGCCGAGACCTCATTAAATCAGCTTCCAGCTGAGACTCAATGACTACCTAATTGGGCAATCATGTGACACCCCATTGAGCTATATAAGAGTTTGTCTTTTTAATATTTGTTAGCTATGAGTAAGCACTCAGTCCTGAGTGCGAAACGCGTCAGCTTACCTGTACTTTCTGCATGACAGTCTTGTTATTTTGATGATCCCATTTTTTTAATAAGGTGAAGTTTTTTGACTACATCCGGTGCGCGGCATCCAAATCTTCTCCTCCATTCAAGACTACTGCACCTTGTCCTGCATCCTTCCGAGCTGCCAGCAGAGTCACCCAATGCACCGTGAAACTTAGGTAACATCCCTGTCCATGCCTGCTGGACCATGAGTCAGCGGTAATATGCCCCTTACCGCTGACCGCCCTGTCCAGCGAGGCATGGACATTGCCTTCCACATGCCGGTAGAGATCCGGAATCGCCTTCCGTGAGAAAAAGTGGCGTTTGGGTACCTGCCACTGAGGAACTGCACATTCCACAAACTCACGGAAGGGGGCAGAGTCTACAAACTGAAAAGGCAGCAGTTGAAGTGCTAGCAATTTTGCCAAGCTAGCATTCAACCGCTGGGCATGTGGATGGCTGGGAGCAAACTTCTTTCGGCGGTGCAGCAGCTGGGGCAGGGAAATTTGCCTGGTACAATCTGACGTTGGTGTACCAAAAGCAGATTGCCCACAAGTACTTGGCTGTGAAACACCTAATTCTACACCTTCATTCCTCTCAGTGCAGGTCTCAGAGAGGACTGAAGGTATAGTGGGTTTGGAGATCTCAGCTGATGAGGAACAAGGAGAGGTCCTCTTTGTTCTTTGGTGTGGGTCTTTTAGATACGCTTGCCAACGAACTGCATGGCAGGTCAACATATGTCTGGTCAAGCATGTGGTACCCAAGCGGGAGATGTTTTGGCCACGCGAGATACGCTTGAGACATATGTTGCAAATAGCAGCAGTGCGATCTGATGCACTCGTCTCAAAAAAGGCCCACACCAAAGAACTTTTTGAATAACGTGCAGAGACTGCAGCGCCCTGCACATGTGGAGCATTGGGGTGTGATGCAGTCAATGTGCTGCCCTTAGGCTGGCCCCTGGAGGGCATCCTGCCTCGTTGGTGATGTGCCGCCTCCTCCTCCTCTCTCCTATCAGGCACCCACGTTGAGTCAGTGACCTCATCATCCCCTCCCTCCTCATCACTGGAGCAAACCTGGCAATATACTGCAGCAGGGGGAGCATGACTGCCAGATTGCTGTCCTTCTTGGGCACCCCCTCTGTCCGTGCTCATGTTACTGCCTTCATCGAGCTCAGTATCATCATCAGAGCCTTCCAAATGCTGGGCATTCTCCTGGAGCATGTACCCAACACTGTGGTCAAACAGTTCGAGGGACTCCTCAGGAGGACATGGTGGGGCTAGGGAAGGAGTCACTGATGACATTGAGCCGAGGGAAGAGGCCGCTGCTTTGCCAGACAAAGTACCCTGGGCATGGGTGAGAGAGGATGAGGAGGATGAGGACGGCCACTCGACCAACTCTTCCGCATGTTGCGGCTCAACACGGCCAGCTGCCGAAAAAAAGGCCAAGCATGTCCCACGGCCACGTGCTGATGAGGATGCACCGTCTCCACGACCAGCACTAGACACAGAGCCTGCTTGCCCTCTCTTATTGGCTTGTGACTGTCTGCCTCTCCTTCTTGGCCTTCCAGACATACTAATGGCCTGTAACTGCACTAAGCTGGGATATATATATATATATATATATATATATATGTACTGATACTGCAGCTAGCAAAATCAACTGCCTGCCTGTAGTATGAGAACACCACCAACCTTCTACAGGTAGCTTTAGCTGAACACTGTGTAGAGCTTGCAAAAAACAAACTTGTAGCTTATTTAGCTGCCTGCGGTAGTGATAGGATCAGGAAAACACCACCAACCTTCTACAGGTAGCTTTAGCTGAACACTGTGCAGAGCTCGCAAAAAAATAACTTGTAGGTTTAGCTGAACACTGTGAGGAGGGTGCACCACACTAACTTGTAGTTTTAGCTGAACACTGTGAGCAGGACGCACTGCACTAACTTGTAGTTTTAGCTGTACACTGTGAGCAGGACGCACCACACTAACTTGTAGTTTTAGCTGAACACTGTGAGCAGGATGCACTGCACTAACTTGTAGCTTTAGATGAACACTGTGCAGAGGTCTCACTACACTAACTTGTAGTTTTAGCTGAACACTGTGAGCAGGACGCACTGCACTAACTTGTAACTTTAGATGAACACTGTGCAGAGGTCTCACTACACTAACTTGTAGTTTTAGCTGAACACTGTGAGCAGGACGCATCGCACTAACTTGTAGTTTTAGCTGAACACTGTGAGCAGGACCCACTGCACTAACTTGTAGCTTTAGATGAACACTGTGTAGAGGTCTCACTACACTAACTTGTAGTTTTAGCTGAACACTGTGAGCAGGATGCACTGCACTAACTTGTAGCTTTAGATGAACACTGTGCAGTGGTCTCACTACACTAACTTGTAGTTTTAGCTGAACACTGTGAGCAGGACGCACCACATTAACTTGTAGTTTTAGCTGAACACTGTGAGCAGGACACACTGCACTAACTTGTAGCTTTAGATGAATACTGTGCAGAGGTCTCACTACACTAACTTGTAGTTTTAGCTGAACACTGTGAGCAGGATGCACCACACTAACTTGTAGTTTTAGCTGAACACTGTGAGCAGGGCGCACCGCACTAACTTGTAGTTTTAGCTGAACACTGTGAGCAGGACGTACTGCACTAACTTTTAGCTTTAGATGAACACTGTGCAGAGGTCTCACTACACTAACTTGTAGTTTTAGCTGAACACTGTGAGCAGGACGCACCGCACTAACTTGTAGTTTTAGCTGA
The DNA here is from genome assembly GCA_037952925.1 of Lithobates clamitans. Classification (NCBI taxonomy): domain Eukaryota; kingdom Metazoa; phylum Chordata; class Amphibia; order Anura; family Ranidae; genus Lithobates; species Lithobates clamitans. The sequence continues at coordinate 1,928,870 of JBBGZY010000429.1, forward strand.
ACACTGTGAGCAGGACACACTGCACTAACTTGTAGCTTTAGATGAACACTGTGCAGAGGTCTCACTACATTAACTTGTAGTTTTAGCTGAACACTGTGAGCAGGACGCACTGCACTAACTTGTAGCTTTAGATGAACACTGTGAGCAGGACTCACCGCACTAACATGTAGTTTTAGCTGAACACTGTGAGCAGGACGCACTGCACTAACTTGTAGTTTTAGCTGAACACTGAGCAGGACGCACCCAACTAACTTGTAGTTTTAGCTGAACACTGTGAGCAGGACGCACCCCATCAACTGTAAATAGTCTAGCTGCCTGACTGTGGTACTAATAGGATCAAAAGAACACCAGCAATTTTCTTCAGGTAGCTGTAAATACTGTAACAAGACAAGCCTGCCTGTCAGTAAGAAGATAACAGGAATGGATCTAGCTAAACTGAATACAGTGTATATATATATATATATATATGCAACACCTGGGATGCATATATATATATACACAATACACTGTAAGTGCAGCTAACTCACTGATTGTCCTGCCTAATCTAGCTAACTCAAATGAAATGACACTGTCTCTTTCTCTCTCTAAGCACTCTGGAACACACTACACAGGGCTGCCGTGCAGGCGGCCTTATATAGTGTGGGGCGTGTTCTAAACCCCCTGAGCCATAATTGGCCAAAGCCACCCTGGCTTTGGCCAATTACAGCTCTCTCTACTGACGGCGCTGTGATTGGCCAAGCATGTGGGTCATAGTGCATGCTTGGCCAATCATCAGCCAGCAATGCACTGCGATGCCGCATTGAATTATGGGCCGTGGTGCGCCACACGAATTTGGCGCGAACGGCCCATATCGTTCGCAATTCGGCAAACGGGTGAACAGACGATGTTCAAGTCGAACATGGGTTCGACTCGAACACGAAGCTCATCCCTATTAGTGACCAATTGGATGTCATGGGCATGGGGCCAGATGACATGCTACAGGATTTAAACTGGTGAAGTTTCAGTATAATGCTGCCTCACCAGAGACAGTGTGCTAGTGCTGCTGTGATTGCAAGCAGAAGAGTGAGGTAGGTAGGGCTGCCTGTCTTCCTGTGTTTCTCAACAGTCTGCATCTCCTATTGCTGCAAATGAAACAATGCCAAACCCAAAAGACCAGCGTATGACCAGCATACCGAAAAGGTAGGAGGCTCACCCACCGCTATGTGGGATGGGCTTGTTCCTGATTTTTGGATTTTTGTGTTAAAAAAAATCTTTTATTATTATTATTATTTCTTCCAGCTTATCAAGACACCATTCATCTCCCCGCTCAGAGAGAAGCCGGTCAGAACAAGGGTATCACTCTAGGTCCAGGGGTAGCCAGTGCAGAGAAAGGTCAAGAGACCAACCTGATCGGTCGAGGTCCAGGCACCGTAACTCCCCTGTGAGGCCCTGAAGCCCATCCCACCATCCTCAACCTGGGCCCCAGATGTGCTGGGTTTGTCCAAAGGAGTCGCTTCCTGGCAAAACAGTTTGCGAAACCTGCCTTAAGGCGGTAACCAAGGATAAGGAAGCAGGGAAGGGGGAGGTGGTGTCCCTTATGAAAGAAGCCTTTAAAGATATGCTAAAGTAATTTGCTGAACAGCTGCAGCTGTCACATTAGCAAGCCCCTTCTGTGTCCCAAGTGATTACGCCTCAGCTAAGATTCAGGGCTGAAGAGACCCAGGTGCTACCCAGATCAGCATCCAAATACTCATATTTAGAGGAAGGGGACGTAGGGTATGATTTCAGCCTGGTTCAGCCCTTCCTTAAGGATGTCAGGGAGGCCTTACAGCGGGAAGATGTAAAATTGAGGGGCCACTGAAGAAACAGTGACGCTATTTCAAGAACAGGAAGAGAGAGGGGATCACCTTCCACTTGATGGATGAAATTAAAAGCATAATAGAAGATGAGTGTAGGCAGTGGAGCCACCTAGCCAGGTTGTACCACTTTAAAAAGGAGGATGTTAAACATCTGAGACACCATCCTGTAGACGACGCAGCCCTGATGCGTCTAGCCAGGCATGTTATGTTGCCACTAGATGATGCAGTCTCTTTCAAGGACATCCTCTATAGGAGGGTAGACTTGGACCTCCACACAGTTGCAGGAGGGGCATGCAAGCCATCGATAGCCCTGGCAGCAATCTCCGGAGACATGGAGGTCTAGATAGACAATTCAGAATCAGCCATTGCCAGCAATCGGGTGAAAACCGAGATAATGTCCTCGCTCAATAACCTGAGGCTGACAGCGGGGCTCATGGCGGAAGCTGTCATTGACATATTCAAATCCCTGGCATGCGTGAAACTTGGCGCAGTCAAAGCAAGACTCGCCTTGTGGCTCAGACCTTGGGTGGCAGACCCATCCTCCAAACAACGGCGGTGAAGGATCCCCTTGGAGGGAGGATCCCTATTTGGGAACAAGCTCAATACAGCAATCGCCAGGGCAACAGGAGGAAAGTCCGGCTTCATCCCCCAGGATAGGAGGTTACTCCACCAGAAGAATCCGACTTTTGCCCGACCCGCCAGAACAAGAGGGAGAGAAGCAAGATTCTATAGGCCAGGAAGGGAGTTCCACAGGCCTTGGAATATTCCCTTGGGGTCAAAACAGAAGAAAGCAGTCACCGCTGCGGGCCAGGAGCCCCAGAAATCGTTTTGATGGTGTCCCTGTCCATGCTTGCCCAGTGGGAGCCAGGCTGCTCAGTTTCTGGCAAGTATGGACAGAGAACGTCCGCTGGGTGCTATCCACTATAAAAACGTGGCATTTCTGGGAGTTTCTGTAGAAACCGAAGATAAACTTCATACCGACCGTTCTCCCCTCATGCTCCCTGAAAAAGGAGATTCTGCTTTAGTACGTGAACACACTACTACAACAGCAGACAATAGAACCAGTGCCCCATAGGGAGCGCTTCTCAGGAGTTTATTCACCGCTATTTTTGGTACACAAAAAATCAGGAGACTGGAGGCTGGCGATCGACCTCAGTTGGCTGAACAACCACGTGAAGAAGGAACACTTCAAAATGGAATCATTACAGACCATCCTGAAGGTGATACAACCCGGAGACTGGCTCCTCTCGGTGGACTTGAAGGATGCATATTTCCACGTGCCGGTCTCCCCAAGCTTCCAGAGTCTTCTGAGGTTTACAATCGGCCCTCTTCACTACAAATTTGTCTGCCTGCCCCTCGGGTTGATGACCTCACCCAGGGTATTTTCTGAGGTCCTGCTGTCAGTAGTTGCGCAGCTGAGGAGATGCGGGATTCGGACTCCTCACTACTTGGACAACATCCTGCTGCTGGACCAAGGCAGGGACAAGTTATCTCACCGCGACAGAGTCATCACAACCCTTCAACAGCTCGGGTGGCTCATAAATTGGGAGAAGAGCCAGTTAGAGCTGTCCCAGCTTCTTGTCTACCTTGGTGCAGAGCTGGACACAAAATACCTACTGGAAGGGAACATTTTCACTATCTTAGAACAGGTAAAGTGCGCAGAGTCTTCCCACCAGGACCCGTCTCCAGCAAATGGGCACGATGACGTCAGTAACCCCCATGGTGAAATGGGCCCAGTGGCACGCTCGTCCATTCTAGTATGGGTTCCTCCAGCAGTGGGACTCCCAAAATCAGAACATATCCCTAATGCAGTCCATGAGACAGAGTCTGGCCTGGTAGGACGAAAAGCGGAATCTCCTGCAGTGTCACTCCCTCCTCCCAATATCCTGGATAGTGATCACCTCAGCAAGTCAGGATGAAGAGCCCATTGCAAAGACCAGCGGGCGCAAGGCAGATGGTCTCGCCCACTGAAGGAAATTGTGGCCAACAGGTTGGAACTGAGGGCGGCATATCAAGCTCTCCTGGTCTTTGCCCAGGTAATATGTTGGGGCTCAGTCCTCCTAAAGATAGACAGCATAAGGACCATAGCCTATATCAAGAAGCAGGGAGGCACACAGAGTCTGTTCCTCCTGGAAGAGGTGGAACCCATAATGAATTGGGCCCAAGAGAACCTGCTTTGCCACTCAGCAGTATATATACCCGGACATGCCAATTTCCAGGCGGACTACCTATCCAGGATCACAGTGGACAACAACGAATGGTTCCGTCTGGCACAAGTATTGAGGGTACTGGTAGCCTGGTCTTTTCTCCCAGAAATGGACCTCTTTGCATCTCTGGTCAACGCGGAGCTCCCCGCAAAAATAGCACACACAGTGTCTACAATGGAAGCTGGCAAAAGTTCCAAAAGTATGTAGCATCAGCGGGACTCGGGATAGAAGAACTCTGTCACATCCTTGAGTTCCTGCCTGAAGGGCCTAGAAATGGAACTAAGTGCAAGTACGCTCAAAGGCCAAGTGTCAGCCATTTCCACAGTCACAAGAATTCAGTGGGCCTCTAATGAACTAATCATCCAGTTATTTAAGGCTGTAGTGAAACTAAGGCCTCCCAGAGCGCCTGCACTTTCCAAGTGGGACTTGCCACTAGTTCTTAATTTCATGGCCTCTCCCAGGTTCGACCAAGGAGTGTCGCTGTGGGACTTGACGATGAAAACATCCTTTCTGGTCTCAATAACCTCAGCCAGGAGGGTCTCAGAAATAGTGGTTCTGGGGGCTAAAGAGCCCCACATGTCCTTTGGGGCAGGTAGGGTCATTCTAAGGCCAATGCCAGACTTCATTCCTAAGCTAGGCACCAAGTTTCACCCAAGTCAGGAGATAGTGCTACCCACTTATTTCCGGGAGGATGGACAAGAAATCATCTGACTGGATGTGGGCAGAACATTGAAAGTGTACCTTGAAGCAACCTCTAGCATCAAAATCTCAGACTCCCTGTTCGTAATTCCCAGTGGAATATGCAAGGGATATAGGACCTCCAGCAGGATCATCGCCGCCTGGATTGTAAAGACAATCGCCATGGCATACAAGGATAAGGGGTTGGCACCTCCAGAGACAATAACGGCTCACTCCACAAGGGGCGTTTCAACATCATGGGCAGCCGCATGTGGTATATCTCCAGAAGTCATATGCAAGGCAGCAACCTGGTCGTCCATGCACACATTTGTCTCTCACCACCTCATTGATCCGGCAATGTTAACCACAGCTGAATTTGGCAAAACTATTATTTCTGTGGCCATAGTTAAACTAATTTAGCAGCATCCCATCCTTGTATCTAGTTATTTCCTGGTGGTGGCTAACATGGAGCTGTCAGGAAAACTGAAAATTATATATCAAATACTTACCACAATTTTCCTTTCCTGACAAGCTCCATTTCAGTGCAGACTCCCAAACTATGGACAAAGTCCTAGTTATGTAATGGCTTTCAGGGCGTGGGGGTCAAATCTATGAGTTAGGTCCTGAGTGCATGGGGGTGGGCAGGGCCTTACCTGGTGGTGGCTGACATGAAGCTTGTCAAAAAAGGAAAATTGCAGTAAGTATTTGATATACAATTTTCCCTTTTGAGCTTCTAAGACAAATTGACCAGTCAAATATCTAGTAGCACAACCCCCTTTTATCCTTGCATATCAAAGCCCTCTTCTCTTCTGGAAGTGTCTAATTACTCTCTGTGATGGCAGAATAAAATATGGCAAATGCAACATATAATCATATAAGGAAAACAGGGTCTCTTTAAATATAACAAAATTTGTATAATATATTTATCAGAGAAATAATAAAATATGAAAAAATACTACAGTATTAGAAAACATTTTGAAAAATCCATTTTGAAAAAAATGATCATGGTCATCATAATTAACATCCCTATTATCCAATACAACGTTGTTATTTTATATATGTCATAAATAAAAATGATATCACAAGCAATATTTTGCTGTACATCTATAAGATGTTTTTGGTGGCACCAATATTTCAGAATTGTTATGGCCAGATATACATCAAATTCTTATTGGAGCTTGAAAGACCATCTCTTTAAATTACCTTTTTTGTCACTTAAAAATGGCCTGTCAAACATGCTGTCAGCAATGAAATTACTTACTCAACATTGGTGGTACTGTATATTGCTTAGCATACAATGCAGCACACATTCCTTAAGATGCCCAGGGAATCATTCATATGGATAGAATTATGAAATAATGGGATTTCCTTATAATTCTTTTTTCAGGTTTATTTCATAGAAATATACTATAAATGTATGAGATTAAATTATAATTATAATACTATAACACAGTAAGGTTAATTTCTGTAGCAATAGTAAACATTATATTTAATTTCAATAAAAAGGCCATGCTTAATTTGTAAACTGTCATAGAGCATAATCATGAGCATTAAATGTTCCTTTCAAATAAATATAAACAACTGTCTATTAAGGAATACTTACTTAATTACTTACTTTAGTTACTTAAAGATTCCATTGAACTGTATATGCTGCTGTGAATAGTTTTCACAGTAGTCAATTTCCATAAAATGTGATCACTAAAGAGGAGTGCTAGGGTAGAAAAAGACTTTCCTGTTTGCCCACAGTATGGCCATCAAGTTCTGTTAAGACATCTGTAATTGAGCATGTCTTTTAAAAAAACTAAGGATAAATAGTTCATCCATCATGAACCGCCATCTGTCACAATCTCTCTCTTTTTATGACCCCAAATAAAGCAGTAATGGAAAAACATCTTGACATCAGCATTAAATCTACTGAAGATTAGCTTTTAAAAGTGATTGTAAAGGTAAAAGTTTTTTTTAACCTTAATGCATTCTCTGCATTAGGGTAAAAAACCTTTTAATGGTAGTACAGCCCCCAGCATGCTCCCAAATACTCACCTGAACCCAATTTGGATTCAGCACTGTGCACATCTTTAGAAGCTCTTCTCCTTGATCCCTTCTCTCAGAGGCTTGGCTGAAAGCAGCATGAGCCTGTGGCTTCTGCTGCTGTCAATCAAAACATGTCAGCAGAGAGTCAGGGCAGGGCTGAGCTGGGCTGTGTGTTTGAATAGATGCAAGCAGCCTGGCTCTGGATAGAACACGCACGAGTGCCCCATAGGAAGCAGTTTCCTATGCGGGCACTCAGTGGGGGGGAGGAGCCAAGAGTGCCCGCAGGGGTCACAGAAAAGGAGGATCAGGGCTGCTCTGTACAAAACCATTGCACAGAGCAGGTAAGGCATATTTATTATTTTTTTTTTAAATAAAAACCAAACATTTACAATCACTTTAAATGTATATGATGTTTAGAATATACAATATATACGAGGTGTGTCTTAAAAGTTTGGTGAATGGTCCAATATCTTAACAGCAACATGAGCCAGGTGTGTGTACATGCACATCACTATCCTGAGACATGTCAAGAAGCGCCACCTAGCATGCAGTACATGTGACCATCAGGATAAGCCCACTGTGGGCAGTCGAACATAGTCAGTGAGAGGTAGGGTCACATTGCAATGGAGTGAACAAGTGAACATCAAGCTCTACTACAAATTGGGGAAAATTTTGACGGAGATGCATAATATGTTGCTGTAAGTGAAGCTGTGAGGAGAAAATGTGTTCACGACTGGTTCAACGCTTTCACAATGGGAAGGAAATGACTGAGGATGAGCCATGTTTCGGTCAGCTATTGACAAGCAGAACCCGAGACATGATCCAGCAAGTGCAACAAATACTGGCATGAGATCAGCAACTGACTGTACAATATATGGCAGAGGAATTGGGCTTTAGCAAGGACATGGTGTGCACCATTGTCTGCAAAGATTTGGGAAAGCGGTAGAACTGTTCCTGATTTGTGCTGCACAAGCTGACAGACAAACAGAAAGCAAAATAGAAACCTCTGGAAATTTCATTACCATGTATGACAAGGATCCATCCTTTCTGCGTACCATCATCACAGGGGAATACAAAATGGTGCTACCATTTCGATCTGGAATCCAAGCGGCAATCAATGGAATGGCGTTCACCGTCTTCCCCGCAACCCAAAAAGAGTCGCCTGCAAAAGTTCAAGGTCAAGACAATGTTGAAGAGTGTCATGAAAGGTGCACATTTTGCAGATGTGGTGGCAATCCAAGAATGTGTGACAGCGTTCTGTGATTCCTAAAAAGGCCTTTGCTGACAGTTTCCAGAAGCTTTATGAACGTTACCAGAAGTGTGTTGTGAAGGATGGTGATTATTTTAAAGGCCAATAAAAGGGAAAATTTCCTATCAAATACCGTAATTTTCCTTTCCTGATGGACTCCATGGCAGCATACCTATGGGCTAACCCCGCCTCCACCCCTCCCCTATAGGACCCCACAATAAATCTTTGCTCTGAGCCAGAGGCCATGTTCCATAACTAGCCTACTTAGGACACTGGGGTGGGGCGGGTGACTTCTGCCTCCATAGGGTCCATCAAGGAAAATTACGGTAAGTATTTGATAGGAAATTTTCTGTTTTCCTGACAGACTCTATGGCAGCATACACATGGGAATTAACTAGACAGGACCTGCAAGACAGGACCTGCGACAGACAGGACCTGCAAGCCAAAATAAACAGGATAAGGAAGCAGACTCTACACAATAATGAGCCACAAATGTATTGGTTGAGGATCACAAGGCCGTCTTACAGATTACGTTGGGAACCACATGTTGCAAAGCTGCCCAAGAAGTAGACGCGCTCCTGGTGGAGTGAGCAGTAATTACCTACAAAGGAGCCAAGCCCTTGGCTCTGTGAGCCTGTTGGATGGCCTAGACAATCCATGCCACAAGCATTCTAGATGAGGCACGTTTTCTTTTTCCTCTCTGGCAAAAGAATGAACAGGCGTTCTGAAGCCTGAAGAAAGCTGTAACTTGTAGATTTAACTTCACAATATATGAGGTATTCCTAAAACTGAAGGAAGGCACTAATGGGAGTAAACTCAGGACTAGACATGCGTTTGAACCAACTAAGCCACTGCGCACCCTCTCTCATGTCTAAAAGACACAAGCTAGAACTCTAAAGGTTGGCAGAACAATTTTTTTGGCGCCCATGAAAGACTGATACACCCTTGGGAATTGGGTCAAGCATAGGTAACAGCACCACTCGAACTGGAAAGAATGTTAAGAAAAGTTCTCTCCATGACAAGTGAATCAATCTCTGAGGCTTTTTATGCCATCGTGATAGCCACAAAAAAGGCAAACTTGACAGAGAGGCCTTTAATGGAGACAGCCCTAGAACACTCCATTCCAATTCCCAAGGGGAAGTTGAGAACAAGAGGGAGAATCCGTTTGGAAAACCTCTGCTTACTCCGAGGTCTGAGCCTAGCTGCTCCCTTGAAGAATAGTTGGACAGGAAAAAATGCCTAGACCGGGATACACCTGTAGAGGCCGATAAAGCTGACACTTAACTCTGAGGGAACTTTCCCATAGAGCCAGATCTAAATCCAACTGGAGGAAGGCTAGAATATTTAGAACTTTTAGATCACTACATGATCTGTCAGCAGCAGACATGTATAGAACAAACTTTGACCAGATTCTCACGTAAACTTTGTTTGTGTTCATTCTTCGAGTATTCAGGAGAGTGGAGATGACTCTGTAGGAGCAGCCAAGGACCTCCAATCTCGAAAACCAGACCATCAGACGCAACCGTGTTGGACATGGATGTAGGACTGCACCCATTGACAGAAGGTCTGGCCTGTGCATTGGGTTCCAGAAGCCAAACTGTTCTAGCAAGGGGAATCATAGCCTAACTGGCCAATAAGGCATCACTGTCACCACTCCACAACTGCTGTTCGGAGTCTTCATAGAAACCCGAGGTTGACCAGGACTGGAAGAAATGCATAGGTCCTACTGCATTTAAAATGATCCATTAGGGCATCTGCACCTGAACACCTCCACATGTAGAGACCATTCGTTGTTGTCCAATTGGACTCTGGAAAGAAAGTCTGTTAGAATATTTTGGACTCTGAGGACATAATAAAGTCGCATGACAAGTCACACTAGTAGAAACGGAGCCTAAAGGTGCTTACAGAGCTTCCTTTTGCTTTGCGGGAGATTCTACCTTGGTTGGGACAGTTTCAGTTCTTCCTGTCATCCTAGTGGGGGAACATGCCACAATGGCTGTTGGACTTTGTGTGTGGCTTGTATCCCACTCTTTAAGGGATTCTCGTGTCACGTGCCTCACTAGAGATTCCATTTGCTGGAAAACACCACCCTTTCCCAACCGCCTGGGCTTAGCATAGCTCACACAGAGACTTGCCTTCTGGGACCGGAGTCCCACATCACCAGCAGGCTCCCTCCTTGGAGTGGCTGACATAGCAGTAGGTGCATAAAGGAGGATTCGGAGCTTCTGCTATGAAGGCTGGACCTTGACAATGACCTATGACAAATACATCTGAAAGAAGAGTGTTGTGACCTAATGAGGTCTTCATCTTCTCGTGCCATGTATTGTTAATCTGACCCAGAAGGACTTACAAAAAGCAAGGTAGTATAGAAAGGAAATGGTTAAAGAACCCAAAAAGAGTACCCAGGCCAGCAAGGAAAGGGTTAAACACACCCTCTCATACCCACTACACATGGGTTTGCCACACGGGGGGGGGGGGCAGTGATACATCCACAGTGTGAAACTGCACAAACATACAGACTACCTGCACAGGTGATCAAATCATAGCAGAATCGCACAGAGGCAGCATACAAGGGTGTTAATGCAGAGCATATACCTGTGATAATTGCACACAGCATTTAGGGAAACTGCTGCAAGCTGCCCACATTGAAATCACTATATCAACAGTACTGATTGCTGATTAAATTTCTCCAATGTAATGATGCCACAGCGCACATGTGCTGAGTCCCTGGGCAGGAGTAACCCAGGGACGCAAGGCTGGAAGAAAGAGAAGTGGCTTGGAATCCCAATGCACTCCAGATGCCATAGGCTGGAAGGCACTAGAGCCAGGAAAGAAAACACACAGAAAAAACACACAAACTGCTGCCATAGAATATGTAATAAAACAGTATACATTACAGCAACCCCCACGACCATGCCTGGCACTGAAGGACACAGATCTTCAATTCAATCCTGCTTCCACAATCAAACTGGGCCAGGTAGGTTGATCACACCGGACTTGGGGCAGATAGCCCAGCTATCAGCAGGTGGCCCTATCTGGCTATTGTCCCGCTTGCCTGCCAATGTCTAGGCTTAACTCTTCCAGTGTCTCTTCCGTTTGCCCACTCCATACCCTGCCAATAGCCAGAGCTTATCAGAGTATCGCGACCTACCTTCCCTGGTCGCTGCCAGCTGGTCATGATCGCGGAGGGGAAAAACTTCAGGTAGTGGAATAACCAAACAGGTCCTAAGGAGGAGGACAAAAAAGGAACGCGGCCTCTGTCTCAGAGCAAAGATTTTTGGGAGTGGGGTCCTATAGGGGAGGAGTGGAGGCGGGGTTAACCCATACGTATGCTGCCATGGAGTCTTTCAGGAAAGGTAATTTGTTTGTATCTTCTGTTTTCTTTGTTTTCTACTACCATTCACCAAACTTCTTAGACACACCTCATCTATCTATCTATCTATCTATCTATCTATCTATCTATCTATCTATCTATCTATCTATCTATCTATCTATCTATCTATCTATCTATCTATCTATCTATCTATCTATCTATCTATCTATCTATCTATCTATCTATATATATATATATATATATATATATATATATATATATATATATATATATATATATATATATATATATACGGTATATATAAGAGTATGTTTTCCTATTTATAAGGGCACATATCTAATAATGTGGAATGAAAATCCCCCAATGACCAGATTTGTTTTCCTTGCAGCAAGGTGGATGTGTAGCTGCAGCTGGGTTCACCTCTCTGCGGACACAGGTAGGGGCCGCCCGCTTCTGGACTGTCTCATGGCCAGCTCTGTATGGCATCCGGAGGAGGGGAAGGGACTGCTTGGTGGTCCTTTTCACTTTGTGAAGGTGGGGGCGGGGGGATATGTCACTTGTATCTGTATCTATCTTGTAGGGACCACCAGCTTCAGGCATTTTCTTGCTGCAGTAACAACTTTTTAGGGGGTCTGCTCCACATGATGTCCATTGGGGGGGTTAGAGGGGCTCTTGGGATTCCTCTCAGGCTGGGGTGGTTGGGGCTGGGGGCAGTGTGTCTGTCAGCAACCAACAATCTGGTATTAGGTGTGAAGTCATGCAATCGGCTTCATACGGTCCATCTCTCCCTGTCTCAGATACTCTCATTGTAGTTCACTGCTCTTTATGGGTCTAAGCATGTTTCACCATCTTACCAAGGCTGCATCTCACACATATCTGTTTATTTTTCATGATTCAGGTTGGAGTGTGTATGTGATCAGCCAATCAGTGTTCAGTTAGTGAGCTCAGTGAGTGTCATGTATTCAGTCAGATATGGTCTGGGTTTCACAGATTAAGGTGGGGGTGATGCAGATTTTTATTCTTTATCACAGTGGTCATTAACCCTGTCCTCAGGGCTCACTAACAGGCCAGGTTTGCAAGATAACTGAAATACATTACAGGTGATATAATTTGCTGCTCAGTGATTGCAGTATTCTAGTCTGCATCTCCCCAAGGTAATACATAAAACCTGGCCTGTTTGTGGGTCCTGAGGACAGGGTTGATGACCACTGCTTTATCAGGACCTCAGTGTATGGCTCATTGCCACAGTTATTTGTCGGTTGTTTGAGCCCCAGTTCTTAGCATATGTGGGATTTTAGGGCAGCACTGCTTACCACCTTGTTCCTTCTGATGCCACAGCTCGCATCCTGCCACGTCACATGAAAATAGCTAGTAAGGGCACTGGCCAGTCATACCAGGCATCTCTCAGGTTGGTTGGCAGGGATCACAATGCACAGCTTATCCAGACCTCCTCCACTAGTCAGGCGATGGTTCATCACGATTAGGATTTCATTTTCAATACCTGATTTTGAGGTATCGTTCGGGTGGTTGCTTTGTTCAGCTCAGGTAGGTGTTGTTTGTTTCACCTTATGCCGGTTGCAAGCTTATACATTTTATGTGGTTATTTCTTCATGTATTAGGCCTTGTGGTGGGGTCACTCATCACGTTTTTAGGTGCTAATGGATTGAGATGTTTGTTTTTAAATTGGCTTGTGTGGTGGCAAGTCTCCTCATCCATTTCTCATATGGTTCAAGTTACATTTGCATGCTTCATGACATTTCACCACACTTATAGTTGCCTGACACGTCTTCAGGTTATCCTTAGGCCTTGGGTACATTTTAATTGCCTGCCGTGCTTCAGGTTGCTCGGCCTCAGTATTTTAGGGGGTTTACATGTTTGCAATCCTACTCGTACGTTGGATTTCAGGGTTGGCCTTGGTCACTAGGTGCAGGCCTTAAAGGATAAGAGAGGGAATCTAGGTCCAAGGTAAGTTATGGTTGCTTTTAATGTATTTTTCTTGCGCAGATATTGGTACTTTTGGTTTGTCGCTTACTGGTGTCTCGTAGTCATTTCCATACTTGGTACATGTTCTGCCTTCATGTTTTTAGGTCACGGCGATCACCACGGCAGTATTACCTATCACGTTTATAGGTAACAGCGGGGTGAGATGTTTGTTTATAAATTGGCTTGTGCGGTGGCAAGTCTCCTCACCCGTTTCTCATACAGTTAACGTTAGACTGTTTTCATACGTTGTTGTCATTGCACTACTTGCTACATTTGACTTGACATGCCTTCAGGTTCCGTAAGCCTGAGTGTACATTTTTAACTGGCTTGCTTCACCTCAGGTTACTTGCCTCTGTAATTCATATGGTGAACATTTTCTTAGTCTTATATAATGCTTACTTCATTTCCCCCTAACACTGGGTCCATTATCGCATACTCGGTACATGATCATATCCTCACACTGTAGGCATTACACCACTGTACGGCAACACTCCACTGAAGGTTTACCTATCAAGTTTACGGGGAACCAACAGATTGAGATGATCGTTTCTGTGACAGACCTAGCCGGGAGAGAGACTTTTGGAGGGGACTGTATGCTAGCCTCTTGCCGATCGATCATGGGCCCTGGCATTTGGGGGAACGGTGCTCTTTGTGAGCTGTATGCCTGGGGACCCTTGATGCGGTATTACTGTGGATTCGGGTCCTGGTCCCCCAGGACACACAGACTCTGGGGACCCTGGATTTGCCATATTGGAATAGTGATTGATTCATACCGTTGGGACTCCTACTGTTAAATGCTAATGTCATCAATTCCAGCTATCTGTCTGTTGTCTGCTAAAATGTGTATTGTAAATAAGTCTCTAGTATGGGATCTAAGAGTCATTAGCTCCCCATTGTTGTTTGTGTTTAATTAACTCTGCTATTGTGATAATGTTGATTGGATTTTCTGAACTACAAGATGGCCAGTCTGGCCTAAAGGTCATGTCTGAGTCATCTAGGCTGTCTAAACGGATTAGTTAATTAGCTCATGTTAATTAGGTTAATTAGGTTATAGCTGTATTGTTAGAGTATAATATATGAGCAGGAGGTCTGCACCTCCTCTTTTATTGTATAAGACTGTATTCCTGTCAATAAAGAGAGATTCCTGGTTGAACTTACATACAGCCTGCCTGGTGTTTGTTCTGAGCTATCACAACTGGGTTAGAACGGCACATAGCTGTAGTTCTAATCCCGGAGCATTGGATGACCGATCAATCAGATGGCGCGATCTGCAGTCTTATTCTATAGCTGCAAAGGAGTGTCGGGAGAGTGGAACCGAGCGAGCAAGGGGCTCGTTACAGTTTCTAATTGACTTGTGCGGTGGCAAGTCTTCTCATCCATTTTTCATACGGCTCACGTTACGATTTCATACGTCATGACATCTCACTACTCATATCACTTGCCTGACACGTCTTCAGATTTCATAGGCCTGAGTTTACATTTTAAATTTGCCTGATATGACTCAGGTAACTCGGCCTCGGTAGTTCTTAAGACTGATGCCACATATACACGAGCTGACTTTTCGACGGACTAGGTCAGGCAGACCGGACCCCATCGGACAATTCGACCGTGTGTGGGCTCCAGCTGACTTTTTTTTCCCCAAAAGTCCGACGAACCTAGAAATAAAACATGTTTCAAATCTTTACGACGGACTCAAGTCCAGTTGAAAAATCCGCTCGTCTGTATGCTAGTCCGACGGACAAAAACCGACGCTAAGGCAGCTATTGGCTACTGGCTATGAACTTCCTTATTTTAGTCCGGTCGTACGTCATCACCTAAGAATCTGTCAGACTTTGGTTGATCGTGTGTAGGCAAGTCAGTTCATTCGAAAGTCCATCGAAAAGTCCGCCGGACCTAGTCCGTTGAAAAGTCCACCCGTGTGTATGCGGCATGACATGTTTTCAGTCCTGCACAATGCATACTTTGCCATTAACCACGATCACTGTTAGGAGGTTGTTAAAAAAAAAAGACAGAGATTTTCCTTTCCTTAGAGTAAGTTTGGGGTATGTTAAGTTAAAACTCTTGCTTATGACTGTGTTGTTTTCGGTTGCATAGGTCATGTCACAGGCAGCGGATATCGAAGACTTTCCTTCTCCATCTAGGGGTTCTGAACAGGGTAGCATGCCTGCCCTTAGAATCTGGACTCTCCCAAGATTAATGGCAGAACTGCGACACAGGGGAATTTCGTACCCAGCTTTGGCTCGCAAAGCGGAACTATTAAGATTATTATTCCCCTGTACTTCAGGCTCTAATACTGAGCAGATTACCCTACGGCTTTCGCCCCGTCCCCGTTATAGATTCATGTCACCCTGAGCTCACGGGTAATCTTGGCAAACCATGGTTTTTAAGACCAGGGACCACAGGCTCAACCATAAGCTTTCCATCCCAGGGTTTGTCCTGGACATTATTTGTTCAGTGAGCCCCCAAAAGAGGGAGGAGCTGGATCTTTAGTGGAGTTAGGTCAGAAGTATGGGGGGTCAGTTTTACCAATTTTCATCATTTTTCTGCTAAAGACACTGCCATTTTGCTCAACACCAAGTGGTAACAGTCTGGAGCAATCTTGACACTGAGCTGTTTTTCCGGCATTTTGCTGGGCTGAGGTCGCCAGTTTGTGTGACATGCCTGTCATCCTCTCATACCACATACTGGTGCCCGAATACAGAACTTCCCATTGGGTACGTCCCAGGGAAAGCCTGTTCCAGAGTAGAATTGCAGGCACTGCTAGGCATGCTAAATTTGCCATGTGATCATTTACCAGGGTAGATTGTTAATTTCTCATTGTTGGCCTTGTTACACTTAGCCCGTGACTCAGACTCTCAGGTCAAGTTAGATTCTGCGGCTCTATCTGACTTGCATGTGGGATGAGTTCCTTCAACACTGGAACAGGGTCGCCATGTTCATCCTTGCAGAGTCGGTTTTCTCCTCAAGGTTGAGTGACACAGCAGGGCTATGCAGCTATTTTTGGCACTCACTGGCAGTTGGTCCATGGCCAGGCAAGATCTTGGATATTCCAGGGTTTGCAGAGATATCAACTTTGTTTGAGATTCACCCCATAGTGTCAGCAGCGCAGGGGTGGGGTCGCTTTTGGATAGGTGAAAAGGTGGTTTTCTCCACGGACAATCGGGCTACCTCAGAATTGTTTAACAAGGTAGATTCAGGTCTTTTACTCATTATATATTTTGTTCATAGGCTGACTTGGCTGTCCCTTCGGTTCCATTTCCACATACACTATAGGTTCATCTGTAGTGTTGAGTATACAGCAGCAGCTTCTCTGTCTCGTTTTGAACCACCCGCTATTTTCTCGACAGGTCCCAGACTCAGACATCTATGTCACACTGTCCACGCTTTTTTCGCTACTAACAATGGACTAGATCCCCACTGGGCCGACGCTTATGACATGGCCTGGGATGCCTTCCAGGCCTTCCAGTCTAGGTATCCTAGGAGTGATTGCTCCAACATTCTATATCTACTTGCTTTCTGCCACTCACAACTCAAGCTGTCCTACAGCACTATCAAGACATATCTGGAAGATATCCAGCATTGTTGCCCTTGTGGGACCCTAATAGGGCATCCATTTTTGCAGCACATCCCATAAGGGCCATTCTCAAGGAGATTCAGAAGACTAGCCCCCCTACCACGGTTAGCAGATTCCCCATTACAGGGCATATTTTCCAATTTACTCTCCAGATCTCCTTTCAGGCTGCTACCCAGCTTGGTCCTCAAGGCGGTCATGTATCTGGTTTTCTAGCGTTTCCTCAGGCCAGGTGAGTTCACTCGTACGGGAACGAGATCCCGCATACTCTTGATCTACCAGTTAGGTACCCCGATCATTTCCGGTTGCATCTGGTCACTTCCAAGATGCAGCAGTCGGGAGATGGTACTGACGTTAGATTTTTCAAGATCAATGCCTGGGCCCGGTCACAGTTTCAGATCAGCTCATGGTGATAACTGCTGATAAACCCAGGTATAGTCCACTTTTACCTTTCCCTAGTACTCCCCTCTCCACAGCACAGTTCATGAAACATTGCCGCACCCTACTGCCAAACCTAGGTTGGACCTCAAAGCTTATTCTGGACATTTTTTCAGGGTAGGGGCAGCTTCCGCTTCTTCTTGCCAAGGGGTCCTTGTTCATGTAGCTAAGAAGTTAGGTAGGTGGAATCCAGCATGCTTCTCCATATGCGCCTGGCATATTGGAGCGCTGTTTTGTTAGACTGTCCTGTTAGAGGTTTATGCACGCTGTTTGTATGGATATCCTTCTGTTGGTGCTTACCTCCTGTTCAAGCCTGTTGAAGCCCTGGACTGTATCTCTTTGATTCCAGGTTAACTTCTTGTCAACCAATCAGTATACTTTCTCCTTCTGGATTAATTACACAACATTGGTCTCAACAGCGCCCCTTTCTATGATACAATTTTTTGCTTTTGCTTTTATGTAGGTTTCCCCTCTAGCCCTCTACAGCCATATATTGGCAATGTGGGGTTGCTGCCACATTGACAGTGGACTGCATTCTTCTTGCCCCGATGGGCTTCTAGAAACGATATTAAAAAACACGATCCAGAATTGCCAATTACACAGTGGGAAAAACTGTGACCGTGCAATTCCCCAGCAGGGGTGATGGTATTCGGTGAGTGTTTGCACAGTAGGAGCATGAATAAGCAGAACTGTCACTAAGGAACACTGGAATAAGAAGATTGATTTGAACAATATTGTTTTATCAAGATGAACAATTTTTTCAAGCACAGCACTATTAGTGCACCCAATAAGACTATTCAAAACAATATTGTTTCCCTAACCAACACTGGTTGTTCTGAGCAGAAGTCACTTTATTAACTTGTTTCTTCTTCCCCGTGCTTCTTTTCCCCCTCCCCACCCCCCTTCCTCCCCCCTCCCCTCCCCATTTTACCTCAGCACTTTTTTGCTTATGCACTTTAGTAATGCACGATATGACTTAATGGACACATTTGTTATGACCGTACGCTTGTGTATTATTAATATCACGTGGTAGACGTGAGTTGCATGGGACGAATCACCCTTTGAAGAATCTGTCCCCTTATATACCACTTTTGTGTGCAATATCATTTATACAGGATAAAGATATTAGGAAATTAGTTATTCCACACATTTTTACCTCTTTTTACTCACTAGAGGCTGCAACACCATGTAATTACATTGTCACAACACATTGCCAAATTACCGGAACAGCGCCGCACCCACATTCAACCTTTTTTCTATCTCAGGCTGTATTTAAGCCCGCCCTCTAGCCTCCATTTCCTGTCGACGTTTCTCCCGTGTCCCACCTACCCTTTCACTTCTCTTTCTATTTCTTCTCTTTTATATTTATATTTTATATTATACTTGGGTATGCCCCCTTTAGGCATACTATACACGTGACTACGGCACACCCCAGGTCACTTCCTGTTTTCCCTTCATACCTTTCTTAATACGGTCTACTGGAGACTCCGAGTACAAATATCTTTTTCTTGTAGCCTGGTGAAACATGTTCACATTCTGAGATTCTGCTGGGGACATGATACTATTGCAGGGGTAGTCAACCACAGTAGCAAGGGAGCCATATTTGTTTCTCTCAGTTATGATATATACTGTACTTTTTTAAAATAATTTGGATATGATTGGCATATGTTAGCATATACACATGCAACAATAATAAATTAATGTTCTCATAAGCATTGCTAAGTGCCTGATACTCAGAACATGTGTTCCAGATTTGTGCAGGGCTGTTGTTCTGGTGACACAACACTAATTCTGTATAGGGCTTAGGGGAAAAAAAATATAAAAAATTTGGAACAGGAACTTGAGCATCCAACATGTTCACCCACATGCCCAACCACAGATGTTAAGGCCCTCTTTCAGGCAGGATAAATGTACCATACTGAATTTAAGGGTTCTACTATTCTCCATGGAAACCATATTAGGACTTTTTCTGACTATGATAACATTTGTATAATGCTGTAACATTACTGATGCAATATATATAAGGGAATTGCTTTCATCTGCAATTTCAATCTACGTAGGGGCAGGGAGATTGTACAGAAGTCAGTTGGTACAACTACCCTGTCAGATTAGCAACTTTATCAGCACTGTAGACTATAGCCTGCAATGCTTATCAGTATATTCTAATGGCAGGGAAGTGTCCCTGCTGCCAAAATGCAAGTTTTTTTTTTTAGTTTTGGATAAAGAGCAGAAGGTTTTTACTGCAGACAGGAACTCAGTTGAAGATATTTCTTCATTTCCAGTCTAGTTAAAAGGTTGTCCCCAGGACTGCAATATCTCTCTAACAGCAACATAGACAAATGCAAAAATGCTGTTTGTAAGTTAAATAGGGGGATGCTAGAACTATCAGCTTTTTATTGTTGTCTGTTTCCCTGTTACAGATTTACCCTTATTTCCTGTCTGGAAAGAGGTTGTTCCCAGAACAGAAAGAAAGGGGAGATCACTGTAATTAAGAATTGTGTAGCAGTAAAAACCTGAAAGGGTCTTAACTTAAATTTATAAAAACGAAAATAAAAAGTTTTGGGAGTAGATGCACTTAAAAGCTTCTTCCCACCCTCAATCTGTGTCTGGACAGTGGAAGAATAAACAGAAGATTTATGAGCTCCTTGCACTTCCTCCTTGCACTGCAGCACAACTGGTACTCCCTCATATATATACACTGGCTAGAAGAACTCCTCTAGCCTCTCATGGGGACTTCTTCAATACAGTAGGAAAAAGAACAACATCAGGAGTATACCAGGTATAGTTCATAGTCGGGTTTCTTGCACTTTCACATGCTATATGGAAATTCATGCTGAATTTACTGAGAATGCTTTATCGTGGGACTCAAGGAAGATATAAAGGACACATATTAACATATCCATGTATTGTTTACAAGTTTTTTTGGAAGGGTAACTAGTTTCAGAGTCTGAATTCAACCTTGTATTAGCCTCTACACTGTAGATAGACAAAAATACCTAATAAACTTTGAGTGCTTGAATTCATTTTTAGCAGTGGCTAATCTTAAACTAGAGTCCAAAGTATTAATCAAAGGGAGCTGCAAAGCGACCTGTTCTGTTTTGTTGTCTGTTTAAATAAACAATAGTTCTTAGGGAGCCTTTTGTCATGTAATAAATGTTTCTTTGTAAAACAAAGATTGTGCACAAACAGTAAAAAAAGTTATGAACTTAAAAAAGTGGATTTCGGGGCATGGCCTGGCCGAAAAAGATGATGGCCACCTGAACACAGAGCTCTGCTCCTCCACACAGCTTCTCTGCACCATCCAGCAACCCATCTGAGCCTTTCGTCCCCCTGAATAGGGAAGAAGCACATGACATCACCCCCAGATTATGTCCCGTGGTTAACCCAAATGCGGGGATCGCGCCCGCTCCTAACATACTACATGAGGCCTGCTCAGCTTCCAGCCCAAGATGGCACCGACCGAGATTGCGGCATTCCGCCGCCACCCACACAGCCTGTGTCGGCGCCCAGCAAGAATCCAGCCCCAGACATGGAAGAGACACTGGAGCAGCAGCCACACACTGCCTTCTCTCCCTCTGATAGAGGTAAGCACTAAGCCCTTTCCCCGTCTCACTCACCTGCCAAGCCTCTCCCTGTGAAGAAGCACTTTGGTGCTGGGACTTGCTATCTCACAACTGATGCTCTCCCCACACTGCCTCTGGCTGCATTTACATCCTCTGACAACCCTGCCTCAGAGCACTCTCTAAAAGCAATGCTACTATCACTACAAGCTGACAAGCATCCATTACAACACAAGACATGCTCATAGACCAAGCCCATTGAATCCATAAACCATAGCATCTCCCAGCCTCCCTCCCCAGGGACATTCTGACCCGTGTCCATTTTTTCCAGGCCTAGGAGCACATCATGAGGGCTGCAAGAGCCATGCGCACTTTTCCTTAACCCTCCTCCAAAATATCATTGTACAACGATATCTCGGCAGCCACCTCACAAGCACGTAAATCATTTGTGCTAGTCACCTCAAATCTCAAGGAGCATAAGATCACACACATGTGGGGTTTCCTACCAAGCTACTTTTGCTGGATGTCTTACTCGTAAAGCAGTGGAGGAGAAGCTACCATGTTGGTAATATTTTTTCGCTTTATTGCCACAGTGTGCAAAGCACACAGCACCCCTGAGGTTGTTTTTGTTTGTTTTTTTTTGTTTTACTTTTTAAACATTTAATTTATCTTTATAATTGCATTGGTGTCGATTGACGCAGCTTCTACAGCATACATAGCTATTCTGTAGATGCTATTCTTGTTCATACTCTGTTTGCTGGTAACGATTGTATTTGTACCTTTGGTTTTCTTATTTATATAGTGCACTCTGACATCAACAAATTCTTATAGTCTCTCTGTGCCATTTTGACATCTGCTCTTCCTTTAACAATGTCTCTCAAAATTACAACTCTGAATGCTAAAGGACTAAACAGCCCCTTCAAACAATCTCAATACACGGACATCCTATGTGTCCAAGAAACACACTTTTCTTCAATCAATCCACCATAATGCACTCACAAACTCTTCCCCCACATTTATCACTCTCAGGCTAAAAAAAAGGGAGAGGGGTTATGATTGTGGTCCACTCCTTGGTATCCTTTACCTTATCACATGTTGAACAAGATCCCTCTGGCAGGTTTGTAATACTGTCGGCTTCTTTCAATAACAGGCCACTGATAATTGTTGATAACATTAATGCCACACTCATCAAAAATCCTTCTGCAAAACTATCTTACAAAAGATCCAACATTATCCCAAATACCAAATTGTATTGTGTGGTGACTTCAATGACGTAGTTGACCCTACACTAGGCAGTTCCAGCTCAAAGAGGAAAAGGTCCACAGCCCTCTCCTCTCTTTTACTGTTGGAATAATTCTATAACCCCTGGAGATGTCAGCATGGCACTGAGAAGGACTACTCTTTCTACTCTAACTCTCAAAGGACCTACCTAAGGATCGACCTGTTTCTGACCTCCAAGGTACTGCTACAATGCATCTCTGCCTCCTCCATTGGAGTGATCTCATAGTCCGACCACGCACCTGTATCCATTACCCTATTTTCACCCTCCTCCAACACATTCCACAAACTGTGGTGATTAAACTCTCTACTCGGTACTGAGGAGATCAGGGAACACTTTACTCTTAACTCTGGATCTGATGATAACAATACCACCCTTTGGAATGCCCATAACACTATCATTCGGGGATAAGATTGAAGCTAGGGGCCCAGGAGAAAAAAAAGCATAGCACTACTATCAATACATTCTTAGAAAACACAAGATCCCTGGAAATATGTAACAAACAAGCCCCTTCAGACATTCTTCTCACTGAGCTCCACAAACTCTGGACTGACCTCAGCTCTTAACTTCAAAATGGTTTTGACTTTTACCTACAAATAATAAGACTCACATTATACTCCTAAGGAAATAAAGTGGGGAACATTTTAGTTCAACAATATAAACGCAGGGCAGCACTCTCCAAAATTCCCTTTCTTATAGACGACCTGGGCCAATAACTCATCAACCCCAAAGACATAGCTAATTGCTTTGGCTTCTTTTACTCTAAACCAGGGGTAGGCAACCTGGGGCCCTCGAGCTGTTGTGGAACTACATTTCCCATAAGGCAATGCAAGGCTGGCAGTTACAGTTACTCCCAGAGGCATGATGGGACGTGTAGTTCTGCAGCTGGAGGGCCCCAGGTTGCCTACCCCTGCTCTAAACTATACAACTTACACCTCTCACCCACTGAGCCTAAACCAAGTCACTCACAGATTCAAGACTTTTTATCTCCTCTACATCTCCCATGTCTAACTCCAACGTACCTAGAAGCCCTTGCTCAACCTTTCTCAAATCAAGAACTTCAGGACGCCATTAAATCCCTACTCTTACACAAGGTCTCAGGGTCTGATGTCTTTAGTAATGAATATTATAAAACATACTACAAGCAACTTGTACCCCATCTCTGCAACTCCCTCAATAGGTTCTTAGCCACAGGAGATATTCCACCTGAATCACTAGAAGCCATCATAACCACCATCCTCAAACCTAAAGCCCTCCCCCACAATCCGGCCAACTACCACGCCATCTCTCTCCTTATTACCGACCTTAAATTTTATGCCAAATTACTAGCAACTCACCTTGCCTAACATATGCCTCACCTTATAGAACCAGATCAGGTAGGTTTTATATCTCACCGCCAGGCCTCAGACAGAACCCGATGTTTTGCAGCCCTCATACACTGGGCCGAACATCATCAAACGCCTTCTCTGCTGATCTCCCTTGATGCAGAGAAGTAGTTTGATAGGGTACACTGGGAGTACCTGGAGGCAGTACTGAAAGCATTTGGCATTGAAGGTATATTCCTAAAAGCTATTTTAGGTCTCTACTCTACCCCAGCACAAAAGTATGGACCACAGGCATTCTCTGACGCATTCCCAATCACCGATGGCACCCGTCAGGGGTGCCCACTCTAACCCATGATCTTTGCCTTGGTGATTGAACCCCTGGCACAAGCAATTTGATCCAATCCTCTCATCCATGAAATCTCAGTAGGAGATACCCCTCATAAAATCGGCTTATATGCAGATGACATTATCATTTCACTAATAGACAAGTTACGCTCACTCCCCCCACTCTGCCAAGTACTTGAGGACTTCAGCGTGATCTCTATGTATAAATTAAATCACTCTAAATCATCCATGTTCGGGATCTCACTCCCGTCCTCAGTCAAAGCTTATATCTCCAAAATGTCCCCCTTCTCCTGAGCTTCCAGTTCAACCTTGACAT
The DNA here is from genome assembly GCA_037952925.1 of Lithobates clamitans. Classification (NCBI taxonomy): domain Eukaryota; kingdom Metazoa; phylum Chordata; class Amphibia; order Anura; family Ranidae; genus Lithobates; species Lithobates clamitans. The sequence continues at coordinate 1,953,024 of JBBGZY010000429.1, forward strand.
ATCTGGGCATCCAACTTACATCCCCCTCCCATATGCTCCTGCGCACAAACCTAACCTCTCAGTTTCAGAAACTCCAATCTATTAGTTCATCTATGTTGTCCATCAGAGCATCCTGGGCTGGAAGAATATCTCTAGCCAAGATATTCTTTCTTCTGCATGTTCTTTTATTTTTAGGACTTTGACCCTACCAATCCTACTGGCTAACTTAGCCAAAATCCCCAAAAAATATTAACACCTTCATATGGGCAGCTCACAAACCCAGGCTAAAATTTTTGCTGCTGAGTACCCCTTATGCCGGTCTAAGAGCTCCCAATATAAAAGGATACTACAAGGCAGTCATCCTGGACCAAGCCAAACAATGGTGGTCTCCTCACTCTACATCCTCCTGGCTTGAAATCAAATCCACAGCAATTTAATGCCCCCCCACCTACTTCTAGCGGCGATCTAGATGAACTTTCATGCCCCCCCCACTTCTTTCTGCCCACTGTCACTGCCACAGCAGCCAAAGTTGACTCTGCAAATGGCTCTCTTTGGTCTAGACTCCTCTCCCTGGCCTACGGCATTCCTTCCTGTCATAACGCATATCCTGATAGCAGGAAATATAAACCTAGCACGTGCATGGAAGGATCCACAACCACCACCTTTCTCCTCCCCCATTTCTACCATTAATGACCACTGCCGTATGGAATTTCTTTTTGCCAAAGTACATCTGCAAGGTGACAAATTCCTCAAACACTGGTCTCCGTGACTAGCTCATCCCAGAATCATTATGCTACCACAATTGAACATCACAACCCTATGCGCTGGACTCACTCACAGTAACATTCTCTCTATCCTCTATATAAAGGACCAAATATTATTATTATTATTATACAGAATTTATATAAGGCCAACAGTTTATGCAGCACTTTACAACTTAAAGGTAGACAGTACAAAAGCAATACATTTTAATACAGTAGGAATCAGAGGGCCCTGCGCCTTAGAGCTTACAATCTAAGAGATAGGCCAGATGCAAATCTGTCATTGTTTCTTGTTCAAAAAGTACCTTTGAGTTACCATATTCCCCCCACATATTAATTCTCTGATCTATTATTCTCTCCACGCCACCCCTTTCTGGGGCCTGTTGATATACCATAGTTCTAGTACAGTGGGGCAAAAAAGTATTTAGTCAGCCACCAATTGTGTAAGTTCTACCACTTAAAAAGATGAGAGAGGCCTGTAATTGCCATTATAGGTATACCTCAACTATGAGAGACAAAATGTGGAAACAAATCCAGACAATCACATTGTCTGATTTTTGAAATAATTTATTTGCAAATTATGGTGGAAAATAAGTATTTGGTCACCTACAAACAAGCAAGATTTCTGGCTCTCACAGACCTGTATCTTCTTCTTTAACCACGTCAGCCCCGGAAGGATTTACCCCCTTCCTGACCAGAGCACTTTTTACAATTCGGCACTGCATCGCTTTAACTGCTAATTGCGCGGTCATGCAATGCTCTACCCAAACGAAATTTGCGTCCTTTTCTTCCCACAAGTAGAGCTTTCTTTTGATGGTATTTGATCACCTCTGCCATTTTTATTTTTTGTCACATTTTTCTATTTAGAATAAGTGCTTTACATTATTTTTCTGACATATTAAGTTATTCTATTTATATTGTGTTGTAATTTGGTTCACAAATTCAATTAATAGGGGAATGCATCACAATTTTTGAGGTATTTTGTGTATCCATTTATTTTATAATTTTTTAGCGCAATTTTTTTCACAGGCCAGGTCAGGGCATCAAAAGGTCGGCAGACCAAAGAGAGGATCTAGAGGGGGCGGCGATTGCGAACAAAAAAAGAAAAAATCGTAACTTCTGATGGGATATCTAACTTGAGTTCTGTCACGTTGAGTGATTCGGAAAAAACCTTACTCAACAAGGGCCTTAAGTTTGCACCTCCTCGTGGTTTGGATAAATTCCAGACCTATATAGACATACATAAATTTGTACGTAAGGTTAACATCAAAAGATATATGGCCTCCAATCCCATTTCGAATACTGTGTCTTACTCTACTGAATACCGCCATTCGGGATTGGCGAATGCGTCTCTATTCAACCCCCCGGGTACTATGGCTCCCTCCTTAAGGGTATTTAGGGACCTACTGCTCAGGGATTTAGAGCAACTACCCCTGAGAAAAATACATTTCAATAAAGAGTTGAAGTCTGGTTTGAATTCTCTATGTGAGAATAAAAACCTAGTAATCAGACCTGCTGACAAAGGGGGGGGTATTATTGTCTTAGACAAGAAGGACTATCTTGCTGAGATGTCTAAGATATTAGGGGACCGAGACACATATACCCCCCTCAGATCAGATCCTAAGGCTCAATATAAGAGGGAGCTTGAAGTAATTGTTCAATATGGTTTTGATCAAGGTATTCTGAATGGTAAGGAGAAATCTTATTTGGTACCTAAGGCTCCACGTACCCTGGTAATCTATTGTTTGCCGAAAATTCATAAGCATCCTACCTGCCCCCCGGGACGCCCTATTGTTAGTGGCATTGATTCCATCTCATCCCGGGTGGGCAGGTATATCGATTTCTTCTTGCAACCATTGGTTTTGAAGATGCCGTCGCATTTGAAGGACTCCCGTCATGTGATCAACTTACTCTCCAATGTTACTCCCAAGTCAGGGTGTTGGTTAGTGACGGCTGATGTCGCCTCATTATATACGGTGATACCGCATAATTTGGGGCTATTTGCAGTGGAATATTATTTGAGGCGTGACTCCGCATTATTTGATGAACAGATTTGTTTCATCATGCAATTACTTCGTTTTGTAGCCACCCGGAACTACTTTTGGCTTGGGGGTCAGTTCTATAGACAAGATAGAGGGGTCGCCATGGGGGCTAAATACACCCCAAGTCTGGCTAACCTCTTCATGGCCCTATGGGAGGAGGATGTCATCTATGCCCACCAGAGACCCCAGGTGGTCTTGTGGGCTAGGTATATAGATGACGTCCTCCTCCTGTGGGATGGTGATCGCCATGATCTGGACGCCTTTATGAGTATGTTAAATGACAACAATCGTGGCATACGACTCTCATATGAGGCAAGCCAAACCGAGATTAATTTCTTGGATCTTAAGATAAATATTAGAGATGGACAATTTACTACAGCAACTTACTTTAAGAATACTGACCGTAATTCTTATATATCCATCGATAGTTGCCATCATGAAGCCTGGCTAAAGTCAGTGCCGAAAAGCCAGCTCATACGCCTGAAACGTAACTGTTCAGACCATGAGGAATTTTTGGCTCAGGTTGATGTCCTAATAGGACGTTTTCTTGAGAAAGGTTACTCTGAGGCGTCTCTCAAAACCACATTGGATGAGGTTGCTACCCTGGATAGGCGCACTTTACTTAGCGACAAGGTTCCCAATATGGATAGGGTACCATCTGTTCCATTTATTACCACCTATTCCTTACAGCATAGGAATGTGGCGAGGCTGGTTAAGAAATATTGGCATGTCCTCCAAAATGACCATATATTGGGTACCATTCTTCCGGCTAAACCACAAATGGTATATAAAGGTGCCCCTTCCCTCAGAGGGAGAGTGGCCCCCAACATCCTTGATCCTCCCCCAATCAAGAGGGGTTTTTTTGAGTACATGACGGGTTTCTACCAATGTAAGAAATGCAGAATATGTTCCCTGAGTGGATGTATACATAAGAGAACACATAAGTTTACTTCTACCAGTACTTCGGTTGAATTTGAAATTAAATCTTTTATTACTTGTTCTACTGAGCGCGTGGTATACCTATTGCAATGTCCTTGCGGATTGCAATACGTAGGGAGGACAAAACGCCCTCTCTCCGTAAGGCTCAATGAGCATGTAACTAACATCTTGACAGGTTTCCCTAAGCATCCGGTCTCTAGACACTATCTCGAGACACACAATCGAGACCCTAGAAAGACTATCTTTCTGGGGATTGATAGATATACCACGCCCTGGAGAGGGGGTTCCCTCCTAAGGGGGATTTCTAGGCTTGAGATGGCCTGGATATACAAACTCAGGTGTTACACCCCGTTTGGGCTCAACGTTGAGGTAGACCTTAATGCCTTTCTAGACAATTCATGAATTTACATTTTTCATAATACATTTATTGAGATGTGAGGGCTATATACTTGTAAAGATGAACTCTAATTATTTGTGATTATTGATCTATAACTGTTTTTTTACCTTTGATTTTACTGCCTTAATGTGAACCCGCTTTGATCCTCTGGTGCTTTAATGGTAATTAGTTATTGTCAAATGACCACTAGTGGTTTTGTCCCCCCTCTGGTCATGTATTTCTATTGGCTCTAACATCTGGGGCCAGTATTGGTTATTATGGCCTTAGGGTGTTGCACACCCTTATGATGGAGGCGCATATGTTTCGAATTTCGGACTGTCTAAGGTCTTTTTAGTAGCTGTTAAGTATTTTTATTTTTTATTAATGAATTTTTGAGGTTTTTTGGCCTACTTGTCAACTATTACTTGCTAGGATACATGCGTAGGTCTATCAATTATTTGGTATGCTCTACTCTTGTTAAAGGCTTTTTTGTCTTCCTTATTATAATTCCAAAACTTTATAATGGTTGGCTGGTTAGTTATGTGGAGGCCTATGTACCCTATGAGGTTTGGTTATAATTTTTTAATTTTTATATTTTTCATGTTTTTTATGTCTATATAAGAAACTTTTTATTCTTTTATGTTTTTATGTGCTAACAGGGGAATGATATGATTTGGACTCTATCGCAGAGTGTTATACGACTCTGGCAATGTCACAATAAAAAATTCCTTTCATTAACACCTAAGCAAACTATGTATGCCTTTTAGGGATACGTATATTTGAACATTCCCCACTAGATGGCGTTTCTCTAACTGTTTATGGATATATTCTGATAGGATGATTCCAATATTAGTTATCCTAATAGGTGGTTATTCTCTAAATAGCATTATCCTGTGAAGCTCAGTTAGTGTGTTCATGATTTATACTTTCAAGGGATATATACATGTTGTTTTGGCCCCTCTAGCGACCGAGAAATCTCACTGTTCAAGTGCTGTAGTGAATGTTCGTTCTGTGCATATTAGTCTCTTGTTCGCTATGAGATAGGTTTGACCAGCGTCATTTTCCTGATACCAAAGTGAGGCTTGGTTTCATCCTTAGTACTTCCTGTTTGTAAATCAGGATGTGGCCACCAGAGCGTCAGAACGAGGTGTGGTTCCATGATTGTATTTAAGGAGCGATGAGTCAGTGCGTCGCCCGTTCCTATGACAACGTCCAATAGGACGAAACGTACGTCGGAAGGCAGACGCACTGATGTCATCGTTTCTATCCCACTGTAAACGGGTGCATGCAGGCCGGCCGGCTGATTTATATTACATGCTGTTTTATTCGTTATTTCTAGTAAGTGCGCTACTTTTACTTTTTTCAATAAACTGTTTAAGCAGATTCACACTATGGAGGATGTGTTTTTTATTTCCCTGGGTTTCCATTGCTGAGATATTTGGCCTTTTTGTCGGTGAGTTCCGGGTGATCCTCCCTCTATGCTGAGACCGATGGTGGTGTCCCCACTGAGTGGATTTCTGGCATAAGCTTCATTACAGCTTACCTCTGGTAAACATATATCTGCATAGGTGGTGGATCCTTTTCACGAGATGTGTCTACTCACTAAAGTTTTCAATCACTATTGGTGGAATTATTTATAATAAGGACTGTCGGTATCTGAAGTCACTTTTAAAGTCACGGACTTTATCTTTTTTGTCACTTTTTATATTTATTTGCATATAGTTTTTTAACACACTTCTTTGATTATTCAATTTATCACATATATATTGTGTTGACATTTGAGTTCAGAATTTAATATATTATGTTGATTTTATCACATCATTTGAGATATTTGAGTATCCACTTAATATTTAATTTTTAGCGCGGTTCTTTTAAAATTTCTTTACTTATTTGATTCTTCTACCTGAGAATTAGTACTGCAGCTTGGGGGTGTAGGGAAGCGCAGTAATTTTTTATTTTTATAATTTGAGGTATACCTATGATGACAATAACAGGCCTCTCTCATCTTTTTAAGTGTGAGAACTTGCACAATTGGTGCCTGACTAAATACTTTTTTGCCCCACTGTATGTGCACCTTATAACATATGGTATATATGTTACAACTTGCTAGATGTCAATATACTGCTCTATATGTTTGTAAATCCATTTGATCGGAGAACACCCCTCCCTCCAATGCATTATTTTACCTTGTATTGCCTTTATTACCTCAAGAAAACCTTTTGAAAATAAAAAAGTGGATTTTGTTTTGTTTAAATCCAAATAGATGGTCCTAAAATGATATGGCTGTATGTAAAATTTCTAGAAATACATTTTACAATCAAAATCTTTCTGTTTTTTGTTTTTCCATATTTTAAAGTGGAACATGCATATTGTATTTTCATAGGGAGGTAAATGCTTGGGAAGCCAGTTTGATGATGAAAATGTGTTGTGAATTCCAAAGATGTTGTTATACTCTGGCCTGCTTTGGGAGAAACAAGGGGCTTGATTTAATAAAGCAAATGGATCAGAGCAGAAAAACAAAAATGATTATAGCGTACGTGCATCTCTTGCCTGCAAATTTGCATATATAATTAATGCTAAAAAAAGCTTCATTCCATGTTCAAAAAATGACACCAAACACCCACATGCAGGAATAAACACCGACACCCACAAAGTGCTCATCACACATGTAAATCTACTGGTCTCACAAATCATCACTGTCTGGTTTGTTAAAGCGGGGGTCCACCTACATCAACCTAAAAAAAAAAAAATATTAAAAGCCAGCAGCTACAAATACTGCAGCTGCTGACTTTTAATACATGGCCACTTACCTGTCCCAGGGTCCAGCGATGTCGGCAGGCGACGCCGAGAACCCGCTCGGTTCTCGGCAGCTGCTGCCGCCATCCTAGGTGAGGGAATCAGGAAGTGAAGCGTTGCAGCTTCACTTCCTGGTTCCCTACTGCGCGTGCACGAGTTGCGCTGCACATCGTAACTGGTCCCCGCTATCTCCTGGGAGCTGTGTGTTTCCCAGGAGACAGCACGGAGGGACAGGAAGAAGCATAGACCCCCATGGGAGTCTATGCCGGAAGTGGGTGCAAATACCTGTCTTAGACAGGTATCTGCACCCCCCTGAAAGGTGCCAAATGTGACACCGGAGGGGGGGAGGGTTCCGAAAAGCGGAAGTTCCATTTTTGTGTGGAACTCCGCTTTAAGCAGTGAAAATAATATGAGCTAAAAAAGTGCACCATACAATCAAAGCAAAAAAAGGTATGTTATGTATAGCTATTTGTCATTGGAGTCTCCTTTCCAAACATCAGCATAAAGAAATCCATGCCATGACTGGTGAGTGAACTTCCATCATGTGCAAATTATATGTGCAGTACAACGAGGCTTTTTTAAAATTTAGAAGTTTATGCAATCTCCTTTAATGAAACCAATGTTCATTAAATTATTTTAATATCTATATAGTAAACATATTCAAAATTCTTAAAGGAGTTAGACCCACAGATGTTGACAAATGTATATTTTTATTTAAGCCATGCCACAGATTAACTGGTATACATTTAGATGCTGTGGCATGTGTTGCACAGAAAACCACACTTGTTAGTAATTCCGTTTATGTACAGTGTAGCCTAAGCACCCTTGTCCACCTGCATTGTTGTAGAATAGTAGAATTGGTGAGGATACCATTTTCGTATCTGCACCCAATCAATTTTCTGTGACACATAACCTTTAGTAAATCAGGCCCACTGTGTGGCACTACCTTGTAAGTAAAATATTTTGGGTCACTGGACACAAGATTTATTTCTCAGGTAGAGAGGGACTTGACTGTATAGTTCATAATGGATAGGCTTTTTTTATTTTTGGTGTGAAGTCGTTTGATGCATGAACATTTTTTGTACTTTTATATGTGTTTATATTAGGGCAACCTGTAAAGTTGCCCTAATATAAACAAAGTTGCCTAAAACTACAGTCATTTGATGTGATTTGCTTATTAATTAGATAACCTGTATATACAATAATTTCACAATGATAACACAGTGAAACCCAATGTAAATTGAAGCAATTATATTACACACAACAGCTATCAACAAAAATGGTTTATTTTATAGTACCAGAAGTGCTCAATTCCCCTTTCTCATTTTATGAGCCCATGTCTACCAGTTAACTCTGTAGCATAACATTTCCAAACATTAAAAACAGAAGTGTGAACAAACAAGCAAACTACTGTGATGTTTTCCAAATGTCCTGGGGGCTCTAGCTCTTGTGATGTTCAGTGAATGTTGATTGAAAACTGAAAGTTAAGAGTATATTCAATAGCTTTCAAAAGAAATTGAGTCTCATAAGACTAAATTTACACATACAGAAATTGAAATGTGCAATTTCCCGACTGAAAGTCAAATGTCATAAAAGTTTAAATAACAGCCTATTATGATATATTGTCTTTTTATTTTATGAAAACGGAATGCTGATTAAAATTTTTTTTTTTTAAATGTAACCCAGTTTAGAGGGCTATAAATACATTATAATTACAAAATTAATACAAACAACTCAAATTAAATAAAAACTTTGTTTTATTAGCAAAATATACTTGTCAGACTATTTAAAGCGTTAAGCTTTTTGATGACACAGTCAGTTGTTCAACGTCCAACTGTGAAATCTAGGTCTTTTACTTTGTATTATTTTGTACACATACTGTTTCTGAAGTGAATCAAAGAAAAGAAAATAGATCATAGGAAAAGTTCAGATGTGGACCACCCATTGTGTTAAAGGTCTTACGGGGACCATTAAGCTGTCTACATCTATTTGTGTCGTTCTGCTTTGCACTTACAAATATAGCTAAAATTCAAGTAACTTGAGTTTGAGGGGGTCATTGCAACATTATTAAAAAGAGAAGTAAAAGTGTATCTGTTTTGAAAGAACATCCTAATAGCAATACATGCTTGGGAATTGTACCCATTATAGAAGGTGGTATCACTTTTTTTTGGCTTACTCCTCCTTATATAGCAGTCCTTGTTGTTCTACTAAAGGAGTTAACCAGCTTTTAGACATAGTTTACAGAAGGTATGATGACTAAATTCCTATTCACATATAGCTATATTCTTAGATTGTAAATGGATCATGATATGCAGTAATCAAAAATGACAATGATTCAGATATAATTTTTATGTTAGTCAGTTTAAGCCAGGTACGCTACTTCAAGGTAACATTTCACCATAGTTCCTTTCCTAAAGGAGAAGAGGCTACTCACTTAGTAAAGTGACTGTTCACTTTGAAAAGAGAATTTTTTCTTAGTACAGTACTATAATTAAGGTGAAGGTGAGTTTTCTTTAACCATTCAACAATTTGCAGGAAAATGTCCTGTTTTTAAATTTCCTTTGCACACGATTGGGTATTCAGAGTGAACTCAGTTTCACCTTGTTTACTAACCTATGTGAACATTTAATTTACTATTTGAATAGTTTGCACTCCCTTAATAAAATAGTCCACACAAAAAAAACACAAAACTGTTCTTTGCAACATATTATACTATATACTGTAGCTACATTTATACTATATACTGTAGCATGCATATTATACTATATACTGTAGCTACATATGTTCTTTGATACCTGCTAGAGGCTATGCAATATGCAAGCATATATGTTTTGGGTAAAACAGAATAATCATCAGTACCCATGAATGTTCCTTTTTTAAGATAGTGAAGCTGTTTATATGCTTTAGTCAATTACACTCAAGGGCACAGATACAAGAAATATCTATGTCCAGGTGGGAGTAAGGAGGTAAGAATGGGATGTCATTATGCACCTCCTAATATTGTCACCTTCATTGCTCAACAGCTTTCCATTAGTAGACCTCTGATAATATCAGTAGGATAACCACAATGGTACATTTGAGCAAGATTATTAAGTTTCCACTATCTTGTTTGACCCATGTTCTTACATCATTGCAGACAAGAGCAAAATGTGTACATAAACTTTATTATTTAATTCTCTTTGTTCACCCTTTGTCAGTCTGTTGGTCAGTTCATCCATCCATTTATTTGTGCTTGTGTATATTGAATTGTCATTCGTATGCTAAATGAAGCATTGCTGCCTATGTCGTTTTGTCTATCATTGATACTTTATCTAAAGAGTACAGATCTAGAAAAGGAAAGGTCAACTCCTGCATGTCCTGAGAAGCTTTCCCACAGCATGATCACAGTAAAAGTGTACCCACTTTGCATACCTATCCATCTAAAAGCCACTATGAGGTAGCTTTGTAGGTATTTTAAATAACATCATTCTATCCAAATATATGTTTGTATATAAATATCTCGTTCAGTTTATACAAAAGTCGTAGCCTATACTTTAACTCCAGTTATCCATCTTCCTGTCAGACTTCTTGCGTAGCCTTCCATGACATTAAGGAGTGTAGGCTATTAACAAAATAACCATCCTCTAGACAGGAAAGGAAACAAAAGTGACAGCTGTATTTATGACCATTTTAATTGCAGTTATAATGCATGGCAATCAACCAAATTAACACATGCTACATTTTTTTTTTGCCCCTAAAGTGTAAAAGTTGTAAAATGTATTTTCTGTATAACATTTCTCTGCATCTGTAATTAAACATAGTGCCATAGCTCAGTTGTGTGCATTTGTGGACTTCATACAAGCCAGACTTTCATGTCCCCTTTTTGACTAACATGCAACTTTTTTAATAGGCTCTTTAGAATTCATGTAATGTTAAATGAATGTAGCACTTAGGCTTGACCACAAGTCAAATAAAAGTACATCAAATCAAACATAAGCTGTGTAAAATAATGCACATTATGCTAATTGAATTATTGTTTAGGCACTGTTGTCCATTGTTGGTTACTGAAATGTCACTGTGGGGAAAATTAATCTGCAATTACTAATCCTAAATTCATGTAAACATATAAATTGTGTATACAGTATCTGGGAGTAAAATCCATATGAATAAATAACTACATTTAGGGATTTTTAAAGAAAAACCTTGAACATGCAAAATAGATTGATAATATGATATATGAATGCAATATATGCATATTTGAATATGATCACACACATAGGTAGGACTTGATGGACTTTTTTCCTTGTCAAAAGAAGTTTATTGAGTATACAATGTTATAAAGATACATAAAGTAAGTTTACAAGGATCTATAAAGTAAGCTCATTGTTTTACAGTAGGGTTTATATAGGTAAATTTCAAATATTAAACATTGGGTTCACGTAAACCTAAATTAAAAATATATATAATTTCCTTAGTTACTTTTGTAGGTATTTAAATGATTTATACCTACTATACATATTGTTTACAAGTAGAGTGTATATAGGTCAAATAAATTCTGATAATGAGCTTTAATCGTAAGGTGGAGAAAGAGAAAGAAGAAAAAGGGTTGAAAGGTAGAGGTATGGTCCACAAGGTTGTCCCGCTCGTCAGTTTATTATTCTTTTTAGTTCTCTTTGAAGCCTTAGAATGTGTGTCTCTGTAAGTCATTTAATCTGTTACCATGGCAACAGGACAGAGTCATTGAAATTTGACAGGAACTGTTGTTTTATCCAAGGGTGCCAAAGTTTTTCAAATTTTGGAATTTGATTTTGATCGATGGCTACCATCTTAGCATGGGACATTGTATTATTCATTCTGTGAATTGTTTCTGCTAGTACCAATGTAGGAGATTTCCATGCCTTGGCCACTGTTTGTTTTGCAGCCGTTATTAGTTGGATCATAAGTTTGAATTGAGAGAATGTTAACCATTCCGGTTTTAGATTAAGTAAAGTTAAATATGGATCTGGTTGTATTATTTTTTTTAAATATTTTAGATGCAATCACGAAGACTTCCTTCAAGAAGGTTTGGATTACTGGGCACGTCCACCATATGTGTAAATATGTGCCTATTTCTGGGCATCCTCGAAAACAAAGAGCTGAGGTATTAGGTGAATATTTTGCCACTCTAGCGGGTACAAGGTACCAGCGAGTTAGGACTTTATAATTTGTCTCCAGTGCTAAGATGTTGGGTGAAGATGACTTAGATGTGAGCCATATGTTAGACCAGTCCGTGTCTTCTAAAGTTCGTCCCAGGTCCTCCTCCCACCTCTGAACGTAAGAGGGTCTATTAAGATTTGCTACTCCATATAATTGATTATAAAGTGATGAAATTGTACCTTTAGCAAATGGATCTTTTGTACAGATTGATTCAAAAATGGATAATTGGGATAATGGTGTATCCCCCTTTAGGAATGGTGTATAGAAATTTTTGATTTGGAGATATCTAAATATCTCAGAGTTTGGTAGATCACATTTTTCTCTAAGCGATGGGAATGAAAGGAATGATTTAGATGCTATGAAGTCATTTAGTGTCTGAATGCCTGATGTTGTCCAAGCTTTAAAAGAATTTGGGTAGATCCATGCCGGATAAAAGGCCGGATTTCTGATAAAAGAAAGGAAAGGATTGTGTGGAGATTGTAACTGATATTTGGTTTTTAGTTTATCCCAGAGAGATAAGAAGTGTTTAGTTATGGGATTATGAATTTTAAAGCGGTCTTTAGGATCAAGCCATAATAAATTTGATATTAATAGAGGGTCATTTTCTGAAGCCTCTATAAATACCCATAATGGGATTTCCTGTTTTGCATGGTATTTGGACAGACTGGCCGAATGTGCTGCTCTGTAGTAGTTAGTAAAATTAGGGTATCCCAGGCCTCCTTTATTTTTGGGAAGATGTAGTGTGTGTATAGGTATACGTGGTTTAGAAGAGCCCCATATAAACGAGGTTGCTCTTTTTTGTACTATTCTCAAAAAATAGGAAGGAATTGGAATAGGGAGGACTCGGAATAGATAAAGCAATTTGGGTAGAATAGTCATTTTGATTGCATTAATCTTCCCTATCCAGGATAAAGGAAGTAGCGACCATTGTTTTATTAGAGTTGTGATCTGTCTTAATACAGGAGGATAATTGGTTGAGAATAAATCAGAATGAGATGCTGTTAAATGAATTCCAAGATATGGGATTGATTTTTCTGCCCATGTGAATGGGAGTGCAGCCCTAGCCGGGATCAATTCCATGTTTGTGAGTGAAATATTAAGCACTAGGCATTTCTTAGGATTAATCATAAGGCCGGATAGGGCTGCAAATCCATCAAGAGCTGGTATTAAGTTAGGACCAGAGACCTGTGGTGATGATAGAAAAAGTAATATATCGTCTGCAAATATACATAATTTGTGTGTAATACCTCCTACTTCAATGCCAGTTATAGTTTGGTTTGTTCTGATGTATTGGGCCATGGGTTCGAGTATAAGGGCAAATAATAAGGGAGATAATGGGCAACCCTGTCGGGTACCTCTTTCGATATTAAAGGCTTCAGATTTGTATCCAGCATATTTTATATAGGCTTTGGGTTTATTATATAATGCTTTGATCCATGTTAAAAAGTGGGGTCCAAAACCCCATTTTTGTAATGAATATTGCATATATTGCCAGGATACTGTGTCAAATGCCCTCTTAATATGGAGAGATAGAAAACATAAAGGGATTTTCCGTTTTTTAGCAATATGTGCCAATAACACTGCCCTGCGTATATTATCGCCTGCCTGTCTATTTGGCATGAAGCCTACTTGATCTCTATGTATTAATTTTCCTATAATGCTATTGAGGCGTTTTGCTATTATTTTTGCTAATAATTTAATATCGAGGTTTAACAGAGAGATAGGCCGATAATTCACACAGGAAGTATCATCAGAAAGGGGTTTTGGGATCATACAAACAATTGCCATTAGTGTTTCTTGCCGAAAAGAATGTCCATCTAGAAGTTTGTTAAAAGTTTCAGTGAGAATGGGAGAGAGTATTTCTGAGAATTTTTTATAGTATAAAGCCGAGTAGCCGTCTGGGCCTGGTCTTTTGTTAAGTTTTAGGTCTTTTATGGCGTTAGCAACTTCATCTATAGTTATAGGCTCATCCAAACTGCTTTTTTGATTCTGAGATAACTCAGGTAAGTTTATTTTTGAGAAGAAGGATTCAGCTTCTGTAGGATTAAATTCATTGTTTGTCTTGTATAAAGTTGCGAGATGTGAGTGAAATTTATGGACTATTTTAACTGGATTACAAGTGTAAACATTTTTTGATAATTTCAAACGCATTGGTTTGAAAGATTTGTTAGTTGAATTTAATGCCCGAGCCAAATATGTACCTGGTTTGTTTGTATTCATGTAGAAATTGTGTTTGGAGCGTTTGAGGGATTTATCAACTGACTCAGTGAGAAATAGATCGTATTCCAATCTAGATTTTTCCAGATGAGATTTTGTACTCTGAGATGGATTATCTTGAAATGATATGTAGGCTGCATTAAAATTGAGTTCTAGTTTTTTGGCTAGATTTTTGCATTCCCGTTTAAATAGTGCCATTTGTCTTTGTATTGTACCACGCAAGACAGGCTTAGGAGCTTCCCACAGTGTTATTGGGGAGATGTCTGTTGTATTATTAATTGATATGTATTCCTTTAAAGCTTGTTCAATGGCCATCTGATGTAGTGGGTGTTTGAGCATTATGTCCGGTAAGTACCACGTTGGGTCATGCGCTTTTGGTATGGCTGAGGCTATAGTAGTGTATACTGCATTATGGTCAGACCACGGAATCGGAATTATATCTGATGCAATAATTTCTGGTATCATTCCTATTGTTAGAAAAATATGATCTATTCTGGTGAAGGTTTGATGAGGGTGCGAGAAATAAGTGAATTTCTTTTTCATTGGGTTACTTTCTCTCCATGAATCTACCAGATTGTATTTGGAAAGAAGTTGAGAAAAAGGTAATCTAGAGGTTTTTTTGGATGGTGTAAAAGGTGATTTATCTAGAAATGGGAGGAGGACCTGGTTCGAATCCCCACACATTATCACTGTTCCTATTTTGTGTGTATTAATCACTTGTAATATATGTGAGAGGAATGGTGTAGGTTGTTTGTTAGGAGCATAGTAGGAAATCACCGTGATTGCTGTATCCATTATATAACCCATGAGTATCAGGTATCTACCTTCTGGGTCTTTAATTTCTGATGATAAGGTGAATGGTGTGGATCGGTGAAATGCAATTAGAGTTCCCCTTTGCTTGGTACAGGCAGAAGCCGTGTAAATTTGTTGATAAAAAGGAGAAATATATTTTGGAGTAGAATCTTTGGTGAAGTGTGTTTCTTGGAGGCATACTATGTGAGCCTTCTTGTTATGGAAAGTACGGAAGGCTTTGGTCCTTTTTTGAGGGACATTTATTCCCTGAACATTCAGGGAAAGTATATTCAGTGGTGCAATAGATCAAATAGTTTTGACTTACTTTTTGTTATGCAGAGCTGACTGCACAGATCAACCTGTGTGGACTGAAGAGATGAATAGATAGAAAAGAAACCAGTGAATTCTGGAGTAAAGAGTAAACAAAAAACATATGAGATTAAATGATACATTGTATAAATTATTTTTTGCAAGTAATCACAATTTACCCGTGAAAGAGAATAAATATCTCTCTCAGGGGAATAAGTGCCTTCGTCACACTCCCACATAATATGGTTGGGAGAATGAGGAGGGCTAATGGGGGTACACGGATCTTCCGCTTACAGGAGAGAAATGCTATGTCAAAAGACATCAAAATGATGTTTCATTAATTGGAGTGCAGAATATAGTTTTTGTTGAAATTATTTATTCCAGGGTGGTTGTATATGGTTAGTCTTGCCCTAGGCTAAATAATTCAGTTAGAAAGGTACTGTTAATAACTTTGGTATTGATGAAGATAGTTTGAATTATTTTGGGATTTTAACCCTTTTAGAGTAAACAATTACATATTTTATTCATATGTAACTGTTTAGATATGTTAACTCATAAAATTGAGGTTGTATTGCTTCAGATTAGAATAAACAAAAACATAATTCTAGGAACTAGTTAGGTAATAATATATCTGTTTTAAGAAAAGAAAGAAATAGCTTCCATTACTTCTGGATTATTGAACATATTTGTCCTAAAAAGTAATAAATCTATTGTTATTACCTGATAATATATAACTTAACAAGAATTTCCTTATTTCACTTATATATTCTAAGGCTATATGAATCAGAAGTAATAAGAAATATAACTGGAATGTAACATGATCCCACACAGTGTGTGACTATCAGAATGCAATTACATTCAGTTATAAATATAGGTTTTTTAAAGAGAACCATCTCTTAGTATAATAAATGAAGAGATATCAGGAATTAGGATGTCAGTCCATTGAATCTTCTTGGTCCATGGATGATGTGGCATAACGGCCTCTTTTGTGAGAATGATGATTCCCATTTTGTTCTGAAATTTTCTGGGTGCTGCCTGAAGATGAAGATGACGCCATTCTTCTGCGTGTGGGAGAGTTGCTGCTTGTGGGTTCTGTCAGATTTAATTTTAAAAGGGTTTGTTGTAGTTCATCTGCAGATCTGCTTCTGTAAATTGTACCTTGGTAGTTAAATCTGACTGAAAAGGGGAAGCCCCATTGATACATAATGTTGTGGCGTTGCAGTTCCATTAGTTGGGGTTTCATGGATCGTCTTTTAGTAATAGTAAGTTGGGATAGGTCAGCAAAAATTTGATAATTGTGTCCTTGAAAATTAAGTTCCTTTTTTTCTCTTGCAGCAATTAGTATTTGTTCTTTCGTTCTGTAATAATGAAATTTTGTGATTATATCACGTGGGGGTCCATCTTTCTTTTTGGCTGTGAGGGCTCTGTGTACTCTGTCCAGTTCTAAACGTTCAATAGGGATATCTGGCTTTAGTTCTTGTAATAGAGCAGTAATAGTAGATTGCAGGTCTGTCACAGTTTCAGGTATTCCCCTTATGCGCAAGTTTGAACGTCTGGCTCTATTTTCATTATCTTCGAGCTTAGTTTGAAGTATTAAATTCTCTTTTTTTAATTGTTCCAATTCTGTTATATTTTCTTGGGTTGTAATTTCAATTTCATCCATTTTTATTTCTAAGGCTGCGGTGCGGTTTCCCAGCTCTCTTATTTCTTTGGTTAGGCTTTTTGTTATTTGGTCTGAGGTTTGTTTTAAAGCCTTATGAAGCATCTTTTCAAATTGTAATAATATTACTGGGGATACTGAGGAGGCTTGTGGAGAAGTTTGTGAGAGGATTTGTTCTGTATCTGACTCAAATGGAGAGTCTTGCTGTGACATTTTCTGTCTGTGAGAGCTCCCTGATGCTGTATCTTGTGAGGTGACTGGAGCTGCTTCAGCTGCAGTGAGTGCCTGTGAGCTCTTTGTGAGGTGATTTTTATTTCTGCCACGGTTTCCTCCCAGTACCATATTTCCTGCCCAAACTTTCACAGTTTGTTCCCTGGGGCAAAAAGGTTCAAATGGATACCTTTTGAGCCTGCAGGCTCCGCTTTGTCCTTCTCTTCTCTCCTCAGCGGTGTGGAGCTCTAACAATGCATGTCTGCTCCGCTAGGCTCCGCCTCCTGCCCCCCTTGATGGACTTTTTTCAACCTCACCTATTATGTAGCTATATATAATACAAATAAAAATGCACATATGTTGCATACATTTATAAATCACTAAATATATTAAGACTTTTAAAAGTCTAGTGTAATTTCATCTGGTTTGTGAATTTTTTTGCATTTCAATTTGTTTATCAAAGTTTTACCATAAAAGCATCACAGAAGGCAAGACCTGGCATGTCGATTTACAAAGAAAAAAATATACTATATGCTACATTGATACAATTATGTTCATATCATAGCCTATTTTTATCTTCAGTACATCATAGCTCTAGCAGTAAATCATACTTTGAAAAAGTAATTCTTAAATAGTGGAAAAACATGTCAGGTTATACTGCATAGGAAATGATACAATATACAACATATGTGTCCATCAAGTGCCTAGTGATTTAGCTGTGCTTTTGGCTTAACATTAATCTTATACAGATATAGTACAGAGGTGTAATGAGGCTGTAACACCCTGTGTTATACCCTCTGCGGTGAACTGTGGTGAACTGAAATATAATTATGTACACTGGAAACAATAAGTTAAATGTTTCCAGCGTACATATTTATATTTCAGTTCACCACATAATTTTATATTATCAGAAACACTAAATTGTTTGCCGCATGATTATTGTATGGGGGGAGCTCATCACTCTAACACCCACCAGAGGGTATAACACACTAATTTTATCTGGGATTTCTGGACGTATTTTTACAATTTTAGTTTATTACACAACTTTATTTTATTAGGAACACCAAGTTCCACCACTTGCACACATCCACTAGCTTTATGACAGGCAGGGGGTGCAACACACCTTACACCAAATCTTTTGATTCTAAGGCTGGTTAGATACCTGAGTTTATCAATTCTTCAAGGAGAGCAACACCACCACATAAATCTGGCATAGGACCTAACCTTCTTAGGCAGAGGGTATAACACAGGGTGTTACAGCCTCATTACACCTCTGTACTATATCTGTATAAGATTAGTGTTAAGCCAAAAGCACAGCTAAATCACTAGGCACTTTATTAAGAGGAAAATAGCGGCATTCCTACACTTTAATATTCATTTTGTATACTCCACTAAGGTGGTAGTATTATGTAGAGGCAGCAATTCCCTATTTTCTTTTAAACATCTCTTTATATATCTCACATAATTTTTCATAACTGTGACACTTACTTACGGGACCTTATTAATAGGGCCACTTTCTTCCTCTTTTTTTGCTTGAGAGATACCGTAGCGCAGGGTCAACCACCATTTTTCATATGTGTCAATCAGTTTGGTGCCATCCTTTCCTTACATTTACTTTATCATCATGATGTAATATATTACCAATATATGGAATTTACCATTAGAAAATATCACATTTTTAAAGAAGTATAGCCAAAGCTCTTTTGGCTATACTTCTCCTGTGGAACACAGGAGTGCAATTCGTTCTGCATTCCTCTGACTCATTTTCAGCTGACAACGGGCTAAGGTCAGTCAAACCATGCTCAGGAAAGATCTTAACTTTACACCCACATGCCTGGACCAGCAGCTGGCTCAGCCTCTTAGCGAGCTACTGAGAGCCTGAGCCAGCTGCCCCCACCCCCTCCACAGGTCAGTGCTCCAGTGAGCACTGAAGGGGCATAGCAAAGATCTGGTGACTGACAGTCACAGGATCTCTGCTCACTGAAGGCTGTGAACTGAGCTTTTCGCGGTCTTTGATCGCTTAATTCTCAGTCTTAGAGCCAACGGGGACAGATGCAGCATCAGATCAATGTAGCATCCATTTAGGTGATAATAAATTGAGAAACCACCGGGTGGTAATGTGGATACTCCTTAACCCCAATAATACAACTGTGCATCCCAAACTTTGCTTATTTGTGCCTATAAAGTCCATGAACCGTGGTGCAATCACCCCTTTTGACCCTTTGCATAGGTGAGTATAAATGTGCTGATTTTTTTCATAAGCCCATACTTCTCTTTTAAGGATTTACCAACAAGATTTACCAAGTTGATTGCCTACTGGTCCTTTTTGATCCCTTTTTTTATTGCTATAAATTTGTTAGTGAACATAAGAAAACTTTTAGAAATACTCTATTCATGCCTCCATTTTGCAAGTATGCTAATTTAGCTACCCTTGTATTTATTCTTTTGGGGCTGACATTATTATTATTATTATTATTATTATTATTATTATTATTATTATACAGGATTTATATAGCGCCAACAGTTTATGTAGCGTTTACAATATCAGTGCCTCACTTCACAAATGCACTTCTGGAAGAATAGTCAAACATTCACATAGACACACTCCTAAACCTTGTGGATAGCCTTCCCAGAAGAGCTGAAGCTTTTATAGCTGCAAAGGAAGGGCCAACTCAATATTGAAACCTACGGACTAAGACTGGGATGCCATTAACCACTTCCCACCCGGCCTATAGCAGAATGACAGCCGGGCAGTGGTTTCCTTATTCTGACTGGGCACCATATGACGTCCAGCAGGATGACACCCAAACGCACGCAGCGCAGTGATCGGGGACGGTGTTTGTCCCTCAGAAATAGCACGTCCCTGATCATGGTAAATAGCCAATGAAATTGCTGTTTACAACATGATCGGCCATGTCCAATCACAGCCAGTCACTTCTGAGCAGTTAAGGAGGCACGCACACATGACTGATCAGGGATGGCGTGTGTCCCTTGGACATAGCCCATCCCCGATCAGGGTAAACAGCCAATGAAATATCCAATCACAGCCAGTCACAAATGTAAACAATGAGAGCGGTTACTATCTGTTCCCTTCTCTCTCTTCTCACACCGATAATGTGAGGAGAGAGCAGGGATCAGTGAGTGATTAGTGTATTGTCTGAAAAAATTTCATTGTATTTTACTGTGCACAACATGCCCCCCAAAATAAGGAGAACCTATCACCATAGAACTGTCACAGCCCATCTGGATCTCACATTCCATCTGGATCTCTGGGTCTGTCACAGCCCATCTGTCACACAGCCCATCTGGATCTGTCACACAGGCCCGCCATTAGTACTGCCATCAGTACCGTTGCCCAGGCCCGCCATAAGTACTGCCATCAGTACCAACACACAGGCCCACCATTAGTACTGCCATCAGTACTGCCACACAGGCCCACCATTAGTACTGCCATCAGTACCGTCGCACAGGCCCGCCATAAGTACTGCCATTAGTACCGTCACACAGGCCTGCCATTAGTACTGCCATCAGTACAGTCACCCAGGCCCACCATCAGTGACCTGTCAGTACCACCAGCAGTACCATCACACAGGCCCGCCATCACTACCGTCATCATGGCCAAAAGAGTGTACACACTTGAGGAGGCATATGCCATACTTACTATGTTGGATGATGAGAGCAGTGGGGAGCTCCCATCGTCTGATTCTGGTTTGGAATACAAGCCAGTAGAGGGTAGTGGATCAGAGTCGGAGTCGGCGGAGGAAACCATCCCTCCTAAAAGAATAAGGAGATCAGGACCAAGATCAGAACCAAGATCAGAAAACCTGCCTACCACCAGCTTTGCCAGACCCCAGGAAGAGGAGCCCAGTACCAGTACTGGAATTACACATCCAGCCCAAAGAATCCAGGCCCAGTCCTACCTTCCTGATGCCCTGGCAAACCCCTTATGGTTGCCCGCCAGGTCAGGATCCACTATAATCCCCCCTTTCACTGCACAGCCAGATGTGCAGCCCAACACTACTAATTTTTCACTGGAACTGGAAGGGCTTCCCACAAAATCTATTAACCTCCCTGGTGGTATGATTATGTTAGATTTTTGATGCTGAAAGCGGTACAATTTTTTTGCATGGAAATTTGGCATTTTATATTGTAGGCCTGTAATTCTTAGGAATAATTCACTTAAATCTGTCCAAACAAGATTCTAGTAGACATTCTGGGTATGATAACGTTTGAAACACAAAATCATAAATTATAATATAATAACCCCTTCCCGCGGAGCGTACGCAGATGTGCGGCATCGACTTTCGGGGGTTATACCGGGATGATACCCACAGGTGCCGCTTCCAGCGGCTAGCCACAGACTGGAACGAAGCCGGAAATGGCTTTGTTCCAGTCTCCTGATTGGGAACATGGAAGCGACGTCACAACGTCACTTCCTCTTTACTCGGCGGCCAATAGCGCCTGTTTTAAAAAAATATACAGTATTCAGAATCACCAAAAATGGCCACCAAAAATCTGAATACTTTGAAGTGCAAAGGAGGGATTGACGGTCTTTTAGACCCCCGATTCCTCCATAAAGAGTACCTGTCATCACCTATTACTGTGGTTACTCTTCTGTAACTCTAACCTGGTAACCGTAAAAAAAATTTAAAGCGTCGCCTATGAAAATTTTTAGGTACCGTAGTTTGTCGCCATTCCACGAGTGCATGCAATTATAAAGCGTGACATGTTTGGTATCTATTTACTCGGCGTAACATCATCTTTCACATTATGCATACAAATTAGGCTAACTGTTTCTTCTTTTTAAATTCATGAAAGTGTCCCTTTTCCCAAAAAGTTGCGTTTAAAACACCACTGCACAAATACCGTGTGACATAAAATATTGCAACAATCCCTATTTTATTCTCTAGATTCTCTGCTAAATATAGATATATATTGTTTGGGGGTTCTAAGTAATTTTCTAACAAAAAATATGGATTTTAACTTGTAGACACCAAATGTCAGAAATAAGCTTAGTCATGAAAGGGATAAATAACTATAAATAATAACAAATTAACTTTTTTTTTGTCCAAACAAGGGTGCAATATTACTAGTCATATTGCTTCCGTAAACATCCCAGGTATGATAAATTTTGAAACATGGGACTGCACAAAGTCCGACGTCACAATCAGGACAATGGAACCTGGTTTCCTTTCAGATTTTCTTTCCACTGTCATCACGCTTTGAGCAACAAACCACGCACATCCTCGTGGGTGCTGACTTTTTCTCAGTTGGTGGGATGTAGTCCATGAAGTGACAACCAGTTCCGGGTTGACAATGCCAGCAGCATTATGTCCAGCTCTATTTACAGTCATTGGTGTTTGGTGGTTCAGAAAGATCAGTTCGGCAACTTTCCAAACAAAGTCAGCATGAACCACAGGCTTGCCACTCTTTTTTTTTAGCAGAATGTAGGCATTCCACAAGCATTGCTCAAGAAGTTGCCTGAAGATCTTCTTGAAATACTTTTTTTGTTGTTTTCTCATTGCTAGATAAAATGTCATTGCTTGGTCGGCTCTGTCAACACCTCCCATGGTGTTGTTGTAGTCTATCACTACCTGTGGCTTCATGATGTCTTTCCCACGTTTAGTGCGTACCATGACAGTGGAGGCATTATGGATTGTACTCATTGGGCACACATCTTTTTTGTCACGCTATCGCAGTGCCATTATTTTTCCTTTCTGCCAGGCAACCATTTCTCCAGTCTTGAGCTTCTTATTGCCATAGATTGGCGGTATGTCACACTGGTTAGCCCTAATGGTTCCATAGGCATCCGTTCTGTAGAAGGAAATCATAAAGTTCAGGAAATGTGTAAAAGTTTTCTGTAGTTACATAATAGCCCTGATTTAGCAATGGCTCAATCAGTAAAAGAACAGAAAATGTTGCCATTCCATAATTATTGTATTTTTGGTTGAATTTGGTTCCTTTCCCAGTGTATAGGACAGAATTCCAAATGTAACCAGTTGTCGATTCACATAGCATGAAGGATTTTACGCCAAATCGTGCTCTCATTGATGCCATATATTGTATCCAGCAGAGCTTTCCCTTGTAGGCCATTAGATTTTCATCTCTGCTAATGTCTCTATATGGCACATAGCTCCGTTGGAAATTCTGCAGAATTATTTAGTATACTTCCCAAATGTTCTTAAGTTTTGGTGCTAAATGAGTAGTTTCATCAAATTCTTCATTCTTTTCAAAGTGCAAATACTTCATTATCAGGGAAAATTTGTAGTCTGACATAACCGCGCCAAAGAATCGAGTGGCAAGTAATTTATTGGTTGCCCAATACTACTTTTGCAGGGGTTTCCCCACCACTCCCTGAAGAATTATTAGGCCCAGAAATTTCCAAATGTCCTCTTTTAGTCACTGGTTCCCACTTTCTACTTCTTGAAAACTTCTGATGCATAGCAGCTTGTTGCTCTTGGTACCGGTTTGTCTCCGTAACTATTTTTTCAATAACCTCATTGGTCAAAAATAGTTGTAGGTATACCAGGGGGTTGTCATCTTCAACCTCCACTTTCATACCAGGTGCTACAGTAAAATGTGAATCTTGGGGGCGCTGCGTGATCCGTACCCCAGTCAATAGAGCACCATGTCCGCACATCACTGAGCTCAGTCACAGGATCATAGCTGAAATCACTTTTTGTGTCTGATGATGAATTTCCCCACGTATCACTATCACTCAATTCTGCAAGTGATTCTGTATCCCTATTGCTGTTTTCCAGCAGGTCTGTACACTGCTTTTGATGTAGAGGCACGCTTTTTGGATGCCATGGTTGTTCTCCAGTTTCCAGGCAGAAAGAACAGTAAAACTGCAGGCAAGGGCACTGGACAAAGCACTGGGGGGCAAACTAAAGTCAAATGATTTGATACTGTAATGTAATCCAATAAGATTACAATGTATTGTGTGTGTTGTGATTTATACATTTTGAATCCACCCCCCTGCGTTGCAACACTTGCAGGGAAGAGAAGCCGGAACTCACAGAGCATCAGGGCCGCACTGGCTATTGAACTTCATTTTTTCTCGGCTCGTCGTACGTGTTGTATGTCACTGCATTCTTGACGCTCAGAATTTCCAACAACATTTGTGTGACCGTGTGTATGCAAGACAAGTTTGAGCCAACATCCTTTGGAAATAAATCCAGGATTTTGTTGTCGGAAAATCCTATTGTGTGTACAGGACATAATGGTATTGAAATTTTACCCCGAGCCACACTCGGGAATACCGCCAAGGAGGTTAACAAAAAAGTTACAAAATGGGGAATCTGCATTCATGAGAAATGAGGAAGTGTTGGCCATGAAGTGGAGGGACAAGAAAGATGTACACATCCTTGCTACCATCCACAATTATACCTTGGTGGTGTAATTCATGACTACAATCTCTTTATGGGGGGGTGGATTTTAATGATCAGATGCTACAACTATATTTGTCAACCCGAAAGTCCCGTTACTGGTAAGAAAGTTGCACTGCATCTCTTTCATATGTCCATGTTTATTGGTTTGCTACCAAAAATCAACCAAAACCAACCCATCACTTACCTCAAATATACTGAAGACACTGTCACTGCCCTGATTTATCAGCAAGGACCCACCCCAGGAAGCATTTGCTCTGATAGAGTCGACTTCATGAGCAACATTTTCCTTATAACATTCCCCCCACAGAATCCAGAAGACGCCAAAAGAAATGTCATGTATGCAGCAGAGGAGGCGTAAGAAGAAATACCAGTTATTATTGCCACCAATGTCCCTCCCAACCTGGCCTGTGCATCGGAGATTGCTTCATAAATTATCACACATCCATTAGATATTCCCCTTATTTTTAACAGACTGCCATTTCCCCGTTTCAAATACCTGTGTGGATCATTTGCCTGCTACCATGTTTCTACCTTCCATGTTAACTGACCCTGGCCTGTTTACCGACGATTTCTTTGCCTGCCGTTTCAAACTACAATTCTGACTTCCACGTGCACCGACCTTGGGCTGTTAATCGACCATGTTTTTGCCTGCCACTTGGACTGATCTTTTGACCTTCTACTTTAGTACACATTGGTCTCACATATGTGAGGGGCTTCAGAATTGCGTTCTGAGTAGAGAAAATCAGTTTTTGGTTTTCTGTATTCCCAGAACAGGGTCTGTTGTCCAGAGGCTTCAAAGTGATTTGGGTGGAAGAAGCCTCTACCCCTGTCCCCCTGGTCCTAAGCTTGATGGTCCTTCCTGCTGCCTTGACCAATTCTTTGGCTGTGCTGAATATATCGCTGCTTGTAATGACCCAGAACTTTATGGACCATGTTTCTTCCTGTTGCCTGGACCAATACTTTGGCTGTGTTGACCATATCTCTGCCTGCTGCCTCTACTGACTATAAACAGTATTTCTGCCTGGAAGTCTCTGCCTGTTACCTGGACCAATGCTTTCGCTGTGCTGACAGTATCTCTGCCGGTACTAACTATGGGCAGTATTCCTGCCTACTGCCTGGCAGATTGCTTTTGCTGTCGCTGACCACATCCCTGCCTGCTGCCTGGACTGATGCTTCCCTCTATGGACCACTGCACTACGAAAACCACAGGTAATTTTTTATTTGGTGTATACATGCTATGTGTTAGGGACTTCAAAAATGTGATCAGTCGTCAGAAAATTATTATGTGTAATTTATGCTCCTAGAATGCCTGGATGTACTGCTTGGATGTTGGGCCTCTGTATGTGGCCAGGCTGTGTAAAAGTCTCACACATGTGGTATGGCCATACTCAGGAGGAGTAGCAGAATATATTTTGGGGTGTTATTTTTGCTATGTACATGCTGTGTGTTGGAAATATCTTATAAATAGACAACTTTGTGTAAAAAAAAAATAAACGTTTTCATTTTTTTTTACACATTTTCCAAAAACTTCTGGAAAAAAATGAACCGTTCAAAAGACTCATTATGCCTCAGAGATTATATGTTGGAGTGTTTGCTTTCCAAAATGGGGCCATTTTGTGGACGATCCCATTGTCCTGGTGATCCAGGGTGCACAAAAAGTGTAATAGGTGGTTGAGAAATGAGATTTGTAATTTACAGTATGCTCGTAGAACACCTGAAGGTGCTACTTCAATGTTGGGCCTCCGTATGTGGCCAGGCTGTGTAAAAGTCTCAGATATGTGGTATCACTATACTCAGGAGGAGTAGTAGAATGGGTTTTGGGTGTAATTTTTGCTATGTACATGCTATGTGTTAGAAATATCTTATAAATGGACAACTTTGTGTAAAAAAAAATGCGGTTTCATTTTTTTTCCACATTTCCAAAAACTTCTGGAAAAACTGAACTGTTCAAAAGACTCATTATTTCTTATAGATTATACATTGGATAGTTTGCTTTCCAAAATTGGGTCATTTTGTGTGTGATTCCATTGTCCTGGTGCTCCAGGGCCTCCAAAAGTGTAATAGGTGGTTGAGAAATGAAATGTGTAATTTATGCTCGTAGAACGCCTGAAAGTGCTACTTCAGGAGTTTTGAGAACCAGTTCTCAAAAAGGATAATCGGGGAACTGGAGAAAGTGCAGAGAAGGGCAACCAAACTGATAAGAGGCATGGAGGAGATCAGCTATAAGGAAAGATTAGAGGAACTGTCAGGAAAGAAGCAAGTACCAGTCTTGCCAATATCGCTGCCTTCCTTCGCACATGCGCGGTAGAGCAGCGAAACGGCTGATGACCTTGACCTGCTCTGATCTCTTCCTGCATCTGACCCTCGGCTTGCCTCTTGGACTTCTCCACTTGCTTCCTGTGTTTCACCCTCGGCCTGTCTACAGATATTGCTTCCTGTCTACAGTGATTGACATTCAGCCTGCTCCTGGACTTTGCTATTTTCTTCAATGCTCGTGCCTCCAGTTACCTGTGTTTGACCCTCAGCCTGTTTACGGACTTTGCTATCAATTTTCAGTACTAAGTCATCAGCCTGCTGACAGACCTGATAACAGTCCTTTGCACTAGACTGTTTTTGCATATCTAAGAGACTCTTACTAGTCATCGGTGTTTGACCCCCGACCTGTTGTTGGATTAGCTGTTCATCTTCCTTCTTGAGCTTCAGCATCTTCCAGTCCTGCACAGCTGTCTCCCTGCTGGTGACCTTCATGCAAGACCTGCCCAGCCTGCTGGTGACTTGTGCCTCTTTGTGCCCTTCACCCCCTGTACCATCTTCAGGAGTGGAGTGCGCTTAGTCGCAAGAGGTTACCACTCTCAGCATCTTGGCCTCGGTGAGTACCCCTTATCTGACAGGAACTGAATTTATTCTCTCTTGAGAAGAAGAGGAGATTAAGGGAGATATGATCAACATGTACAAATATATAAGGGATCCATATAGTGAACTTGGTGTTGAGTTATTCAATTTAAAGTCAACACAGAGGACAAGTGGGCACTCTTTACACCTAGAGGAAATGAGATTTCATCTCCAAATACGGAAAGGTTTCTTCACAATAAGAGCTGTAAAAATTAACTACCTCCAGAGGTGGTAAAAACATGTCTTAATTTTCCCAAGAATTGTGGGAAAAAATTACAGCTTCAAAAAACTCACCATGTGTCTCAATAAATATCTTGGTCTGTCTACTTTCCAAAAAGGGGTCATTTGGGGGGTATTTGTACTTGCTTGGCTTTTTAGTGTCTCAAGAAATGAGATAGGCCATCAGTACATCAATTGTGATCAGGTGTGATCAATTTTCAGTGATTGGTGCCATAGCTTGTAGACCCTGTAACTTTCACACAGACTAAATAATATCCACTAGTTTGGGTTATTTTTACCAAAGATATGTAGCAGTATAAATCTGGCTCAAATTTATAAAGAAAAATTACATATTTGCAAAATTTTACAATAAAAACTTTAAAAAAAAAAAGGTGTTTTTTTCCCAGATTTTCACATTTTTTTCACTTATATCGCAAAAAATAAAAAACCCAGTGGTTATTAAATACCACCAAAAGAAAGCTCTATTTGTGAGAAAAAAATGATACAAATTTTGTTTGGATACAGAGTAGCATGACTGAGTAATTGTCATTCTAAATGTGAGAACACTGAAAGCTGAAAATTGGTCTGGGCAGGAAGATGTGTGTGTAAAGGCAGGTGTCCCAATACTTTGGACAATATAGTGTATGTGCTATTACTATGATCGCCAGGAGCAGGAGAATTTATTTTGGGTTGTTTTTTAGTGGTAGGTTATGGTAGTAACAAAAATATACAGCTAAATTAAATTTTTGTTTTAACTATTTTAGGTCAATTTTCCTTTGATAAAAAAAAATAAATCAGGAGATATCCATACTCATTTACCACCAAGTGAAAGCCCACTATGTCTTGAAACAAAACAAGATATAATTCACCTGGTTGCACAAAGTAGTTGATATGTATGGTTTTACTAACACATGTCAGAATTGAAAAAATTTGTTTAGGCATTAAGATTTGTTTTACAGTACCTTTAAGCCTAGTACACACTAGTAGTTTTTTTTTTTTCGTTCAACCAAGCAGGACTGAACGAAAAAAAACTGACAGCTCAGGAGGAGCCACTATACTAACAAACCAATGTTAGTGCAGAGATCTCCCCTGCTATGCTTTTGTGTTCTGACACAGACGGTCCCCCCACCAGAACATCCGGTCAGTGCTCTCACACAAAGGGCCTGGTATTGACTGAGGGAACCCCCACACCATTTTTCTTCCACATTTTTGAATTGCCAGCAGTCTTATTTTTCATTCAGCTGTCAGCGGGGAAGCCTGCTGACTGCTGATGACTCATCTGTTGTTGAGGGTGTGGCGGCCAGCTTCTCAGCCTGCTCCTTAACAACCAACTATTTACTGTGCCCTGGTTGGGCAAAGCCTTACAACTGGCCAGAGGTGTAGCGTTATGGCACGACCAGCGGGTGAACATCCCACCAAGCGCCCCGCAATTTCAATTGTTCGGCAAACACCCAAACGGGCACTGTTCAGGGCTAAACCGATCTCAGCCTGAACCATTTGCCCATCACTAGTTGATAATATGTGCTATTGCTAGGAGAAATACAATGCCTTGGAAAAGTATTCACCCCCTTGGCATTTTTCGTGTTTTGTTGCCCCACAACCTGGAATAAACATGGACTGTTTGAGGATTTGCATCATTTAATTTACAGAACATGCCCACAACTTTGAAGATGTTTTTTATTGTTAAGCAAACAACAAATAGGACAAAATAATAGAAAAAGTCAATGTGCATAACTATTCACCCCCCTAAAGTCAATACAATACACTGTAGAGCCACCTTTTGCAGCTATCACAGCTCCAAGTCGCTTTAGATAAGTCTCTATGAGCTTGCCACATCTTACCACTGGGATTTTGCCCATTCCTCCTTGCCAAACTGCTCCAGCTCCTTCAAGTTGGATGGTTTGCGCTTGTGAAGAGCAATTTTTAAGTCTGACCACAGATTTTATATTGGATTGAGGTCTGGGCTTTGACTAGGCCATTCCAACACATTTACATGTTTCCCCTTAAACCACTTAAGTGTTGCTTTAGCAGTGTGTTTGGGGTCATTGTCCTGCTGGAAGGTGAACATCCATCTTAGTCTCAAATTACACACAGAGAGGTACAGGTTTTGCTCAAGAATATCCCTGTAATTAGCACCATCCATCTTTCCCTCAACTCTAGCCAGTTTCCCAGTCCTGACTGTTGAAAAACATCCACACAGCATGATGCTGCCACCACCATGTTTCACTGTGGGGATGGTGTTCTTTGGGTGATGTGATGTGTTGGGTTTGCGCCAGACATAGCATTTTCTTTGATGGCCAAAAAGTTCAATTTTAGTCTCATCAGACCAGAGCACCTTCCTCCATACATTTTGGGAGTCTTCCACATGCCTTTTTGCAAACTCAAAACGTGCCATTTTGTTTTTTGCTGAAAGTAATGGCTTTCTTCTGGCCACTCTACCATAAAGCCCAACTCTATGGAGCGTACGACTTATTGTCATCCTATGTACAGATACTCCAGTCTCTGCTGTGGAACTCTGCAGCTCCTCCAGGGTTACCTTAGGTCTCTGTGCTGCCTCTCTGATTAATGCCCTCCTTGCCCGGCCCGTGAGTTTTGGTGTGCTGCCGTTTCTTGGCAGGTTTGCTGTTGTGCCATGTTCTTTCCATTTGGTTATGATAGATTTGATGGTGCTCATCGAAGAATTGGATATTTTTTTTTTATAACCTAACCCTGACTTTTCAACAACATTGTCCCTTACTTGTTTGGAGAGTTCCTTGGTCTTCATGGCAGTGTTTGGTTAGTGGTGCCTCTTGCTTAGGTGTTGCACCCTCTGGGGCCTTTCAAAAGTGTGTGTATACATAATGACAGATCATGTGACACTTAGATTGCTCACAGGTTGCAGTGGCGGTGGGTCCATAAGGGCGCATGGGTGCCGCCCCCTCTCTCCTGCCGCCCCTCTATCACCAATAGATAGATTCATGCATTGCATGAATCTATCTATGGCTGCCGCTGCCACCCCCTATTCAGGCGTTTGGCCCCTTTTCAGGTGCCAGGCACCTGAATTACAGCAGCGGGGGGTGTTTTTGAAGCACCTAAATAGAGTCATAGACTCTAATAGGCGTAAAAAAATAGTGACCTACGAGCGTCATCCTGGGCGCTCGCAGGTCACTTAGCTGCTTTAGAAAAGCGAATGAATATTTCTAACACTAAACCACCTCTCTGCCAATCTAGTGCTCAGTTCTGTTACCTACAAAACAGATTACAGTGCACACATTCAATAATGACATTTCCTGCAAGGCTAGTTAAAAACACCTGAACATATTAAAAAATAAAAAATATGGGGGTTTGGTCACACTATATGGTCATATAGTGCTAAGCCCACTTACTGCGACAAAGTACCCCGTATTAGTGGGTCCTACCCTAGTAATAGAATGAAAGATCCTGCGTCTCAACCATGGGAGCCAAACTCCTCTATGTGGGAGAACTGAAGGCATTCCTCCTATGCACTGGTGGCCACTAAATAAGAGGTAATGAGGAGGGGGAGGGGTGCTCCAGCCCAAAAAACTATTCAGGGTCTATTACAATATACAAAAACATATTTGGGGGCACACCCTAAAATGCGTTTAAATTCAAGATGGTGCTGCTATAAGACCAACAAATAGTACAAAACAGATTACAGCGCACACATTCAAGAATTACATTTCCTGCAAGGCTAGTTAAAACACCTGAACATATTCAAAAAAAATACAAGGGTTTGGTCACACTATATGGTCATATAGTGCTAAGCCCACTTACTGCGACAAAGTACCCCGTATTAGTGGGTCCTACCCTAGTAATAGAATGAAAGATCCTGCATCTCAACCATGGGAGCCAAACTCCTCTATGCCTCTATGTGGGAGAACTGAAGGGATTCCTCCTATGCACTGGTGGCCACTAAATAAGAGGTAATGAGGAGGGGGAGGGGTGCTCCAGCCCAAAAAAACCTGGTCAGGGTCTATTACAATATACAAATATATGTTTTTGTGCATGTACTTTACCCCTTTGGTAAATAAAGCAAATAATCTTGCCTTTAATTCTGGAAGGTGAAGCCCTTATTAACACCTCCTCGCTGTGTGAACCTGAACTCAAAATAAAGATTTTTTTATCTTATAAGGAACATTTAGGATTAGAAATTAGTGATGAGCTGAGGTTCAAGTTAAACCAAGTTTGGCCCAACCCAGGGGAAGCTGTCACAAGAGAGTAGGCCAAATCAGCTGCAGCTGGAGCATTCTCCACCCCACAACTGCACATACCAAAAGGATGGGGTTTCTGATGACCTAATTGATTTAGTAAGGCCATATGGCCATGGCAATGTCATTATTCACTTTAGCTTACACTACTATAGATGTTAACCACTTCCCACCGGGCCCATAGCAGATGACGTCCAGCAGGATAACATACCACTGCGCGCCCTCGGGGGCGCGCATCGCGGCGATCAGTGGAGCGGTGTGTCAGTCTGACACAACGCTCCACCAATCTTGGTATCGAGCCTCCGGCGGAGGCTCTTTACCACGTGATCAGCCGTGTCCAATCACGGCTGATCACGATGTCAATAGGAAGAGCCGTTGATCTGCTTTTCCTTACTCGCGTCTGACATACAGGAGTAGAGGAGAGCCGATCGGTGGCTTTGCTGACAGGGGGGGTCTGTGCTAATTGTTTATCAGCACAGCCCCCCTTCAGATGACCACACTGGACCACCAGGGATCGCCACTAGGACCACCAGGGAGAGGGGCAACATGTGGATGGCCAGGTATGTACCCCATGGCCATCCACATGTGCCCAATGTGCCCAGTCAGTGCCCAATCTGTGCCAATCAGTGCCCACAAATGGGCACTGGTTGGCACCAGTATATTGCAGTGATGCCCAGCAATGCTACCCTTAGGGGCATCAGTGCCACCAATCAGTGTCATCAGTGCCACCCATCAGTGTCCATCAGTGCCACCTGTCAGTGCCCATCCAAGCCCATCAGTGCCCACCTATCAGTGCCCATCAGTGCCACCTATCAGTGCCACCCATAAGTACCCATCAGTGCCACCCATAAGTACCCATCAATGCCACCTACGAGTGCCCATCAGTGCCGCCTATGAGTGCCCATCGGTGCCACCTATTAATGCCCATCAGTACCGCATACCAGTGCCACCTATCAGTGCCCACCAGTGCCACCTATCAGTGCCTATCAGTGCCGCCTATCAGTGCCCCTCATCAGTGCCCATCAGTGCCACCGTATCAGTGCCTGTCAGTGCAGCCATATCAGTGTCCACCATTGAAGAAGAAAACATACTTATTTACAAAAATTTTTAACAGAAACAAAGAAAAACTATTTTTTTTTCAAAATTTTCGGTCTTTTTTTATTTGTTGCGCAAAAAATAAAAAATGCAGAGATGTTCAAATACCAACAAAAGAAAGCTCTATTTGTGGGAACAAAATGATAAAAAAATTGTTTGAGTACAGTGTAGCATGAACACGCAATTGTCATTCAAAATGCGACAGCGCTGAAAGCTGAAAATTGGTTTGGGCGGGAAAGTGTCTAAGTGCCTGGTATTGAAGTGGTTAACTACATCCTTTGTCTTAAAATCCTACTAAAAAAAAGTGTACTTCCTTCCCTAAAATCTTAAAGCTGTATATCTGCAATATGGAATTATCTAAGGCACTGTATTCATGTGACTTCTAGTATCATATGATGGATAGTGGAGAAAGCGGTAGTACAACAGCTACAACGCCACCTTGACACGCATCAACTTCATGACACTCTACAATCAGGTTTCCGCCCAGGCCATGGTACGGAAACTGCACTTCTAAAAATATGGGACGATGCACTAGAAGCAGCAGACGATGGAGAATCATGTCTCCTGGTACTGTTAGACCTCAGTGCAGCATTTGACACAGTGGACCACAATACTCTACTTGTCCGGCTCACAGAAGTAGCAGGAGCCACAGATTCTAGTCTAAAATGGTTCGCATCCTTCTTAGAGAATCGCTCGCAGACAGTGAAACTAGGAGCATTTACCTCGGAAACCCGGGCAATCTCCTGTGGAGTCCCTCAGGGCTCCTCCTTGTTGCCAGTGCTATTCAACATTTACATCCGCCCTCTCCTCAATATCATCAAAAAATCAGACCTCTGCTTCCACTCATACGCAGATGATACCCAAATCTACTTTCGGATCACCGGACAAAAAGACCACCATCAGCAACTAGAGAAATGCCTCACCTCAATAGATGACTGGATGACCATTAGTTCCTCAAACTCAATGGGTCAAAAACAGAACTTCTCTACCTACACGCTAACCAAAATCCCAAAACCAAGACCCCATGGACACCCCCCGCCATCTTTGGACAGACCATTTCTCCAAGCACCAAGGCAAAAAGTCTTGGAGTTATCTTTGACCCAGAAATGACAATGGATGCACAAATAGGATCAGTAGTTAGTGGATCGCACCATCTCCTCCGCAAGTTACGCAGGCTCACCCCCTTCATCCCAGAAGATGACAAAGCAGCAGTAGTTGGAACAATCATCAATTCCCATCTCGAATACGCAAACTCACTCTACATAGGATTACCCCAATATCAGCTTACACGCCTACAGGCCAAAACGCGGCGGCAAGACTAATAACAGGAAAAAAACCCTGGGAGCCCATCTCCCCATCGCTGAGGAGGCTATATTGGCTAACAGTAAAGAATCGGATCACTTTCAAGACCCTCTGCCTCACCCACAAATGCATACATGGAAACGCCCCTCAATATCTCCAAGAGAAAATAAAACATTACACACCGAATCGCAATCTGCGATCATCTAGCCAAAACCTCCTCCTCGTTACCAAATACCGCTACAAAGCAAGGGGAGAACGAAGATTTGCAGTCCAGGGACCTCGGCTATGGAACTCTCTTCTGACTCACATCCGCATGGAAGAAAACCATCTGGCATTCAGGTAAAAACTCAAGACTTACCTCTTCTAATGAAGCTGACAACACAACGCATCAGTGCCTTGAGGCGATTCAGTTCGCATTTGCAGCGCTTTACAAATCATTCATTCATTCATAGTGATATTTGGTGATGTCACTGCTCATTTTCCTTTCAGGAGAGAAAGCTGCAGTGTTAGGATTCCCTGACTGTTTATCCATAATAAAGCAGCATTTTGTTTTAAATTTCTAGCACAACTGGCAAACTAAGGTATATAGGTACTATATTTGTAAATGTGTAATGTGCAGAAGAGTAAAGAAAGTATATGTTTCTGTCAAATATTCAGTCATTCAGGCAAGTTTGGAAAAATTAAGATCCTTTTTCACATGATTGGAAGTTTAAAATGAACAGGGCTTTGTTTTCAAACGCATTTAAATTAGGCATTTTATTTATACTTCCCCAGCAGTAATTTGCCATAGTGTTTTTGTCTTTATGAACTAACTTCTTAGCTCTACAAAATGGTTCTAGCATTTAAACTTTGCCCTTGCTTGTAATATAATGTACTGTATTTGACACAGTCAATAGTTACTTTTGGAATGACTAACATATCCCCCTTTTTTTTAATGTTCTACATCATATGTCATTTTTGGATAATATATTCACTATTGTTTTTTTCTTTTTTAATTTCATTAAGCAGGGAATGCAGTTGTTGATAAAGTTGCATTGTAAATAGTGTAAAATAGACCCGGTCTCATACGTAATAATTTTAAAGACACTGTTGGTCATATGGGATATAATTTGTAACATATGCAAGACAGTCACACTATTTATCGTTCATCGTCATATGTAATTCCTCATTTTTTTTCTATCATTTGTCAGTTGTTTGTTAGGTCTACATGTGGAGGAGTAAACCAGATCACCCTAAAGTGTCATTTTTTTTTGGTGGATTACCAGGAATGGTTACTTATTTAGACCTATTTTCAGTATAAACATTGAATTACAAATGACAAAACAGTGATAGCTGACAGCTGTTAAAGCATCTGGGTTATATGTTCTCTGTGTGTATAGTAAAGTGTTATTGATCTTTTTTGTCTGTAGTAATCATTTTTACAGCTTCATATGAACTCCAGCCAGAATTATAAACAATATTTTGTTTTTGATTAGCAAATTAGGCCCATACCTATAGGATAAAGGAAAACAAATGCTGGTCAAAATATATCTACAAAAGTAATAACCTACTTTGGCATTTCTAACATACACATCTACATAATTATGTTTATTGAAAATGCATATGCAGAAATATTTCTTTATTTATAAGAGTATTTGCATTAGAAATATGTTGAACAGAGGGGTGATTGTGAAATAAAGCTATTAGTCATGCCTTAATTTTGCTATAGGGCTAAATCACATTACTGTTCCTTTCAAAGATATTCATCTGTTTTATTCTGGCTACCCTGAAGAAACATGAGACTGAAAAATCTCAGTTATGGATGGAGAACAGAAAAAGAGAACAGACCTCAAAAGTAAATTAGCAGAGGTTCTGGGTTTAGGAGATCTTGAGCCATTTTTAGGTGTCCGTTTATGAAGCAGTGAAATCTATTCACTGCTTCGTTCTCCGGCATTCACAGTGAAGAATCTTCTCCTCTGTGTGCCAGTTTATGAAGCGGTGTAGATCACTTCACCTTTGGAGGAGTGAAGAGATCTACAAATGCTTCAAATAGTGGAGAATGGCCCCTGATACTGGAATCTCGTGAGACTTTACGAGATTACAGTACCAGATGTCAGTTTATCAAGCAGTGATAAATTATCACCGCTCAACGGCGCGTGGATTAATGTTAATAAAATAATGTGTCCCCCTACATTATACACATATGTATACACACACACACACACTATATATACATGTATATACACACACATGATATATATATACATATACACATTATATGTATATATGTATAAATATGTATACACATAAATATGACAGGGGGACATGCTTACAGTGTTGGGGGGTCTGAACAAGGCATAAGGAAGTTAAAAATCTTCCTCCTTCCCCCTCAGATCCCCCCAGATTTCCTCTTCACTCCCCGATTCACCACCTCTGAGCTGGTGAACCTGGGAGTGTGAATTCTGACACAGATCGCCAGTGAAGCGGTGAGATCACCGCTTCATAAACTGGCCGTTACTGTGTCATTCAATGAGGATTCTCCGTGTGTAGAGATAATCGGCGGGAGAACAAGTTCAAACACGTTCTCCCCCGATTATCACTGTTTCATAAACTGTTTATGGACTGTGATCAGCGGTGATCCTCGGGATCACCGCTGATCACTGCTTCATAAACGGACACCTTAGTGTCCTATCCTTAAAAAATTGAAGCTAACTACATTTTTTCACAAAATTGTATAGGGCCATAAAAAAATGCATATAATTTATACAGCATGAAAAGAACAGCTCTAACTGAAAGCGATTTAGAATGTGATTTTTCACTTTATGCTTGCATGTTGTTCTATATTTTCATAATCATTATTAATATGCAGAATTGTAGGTTTGCCCTTCAGTAATAATCTGAATGTCAGATAGTGTTTTCACTATCTTTTCTGACCCAAAGTTCTAAGACAGACCAGTAACAGAAAAGTGTCAGATACCTAACAGCTGACTGTGTCCAGGCTCGGACATTTATCCATGACTGCAGTTATCCCCTTGTGTGCGAACTGCAGCAGCCACCATTAGTTTATATAGGCTGAGCAGCTGCTGCTGATCCTGGTCATTCAGCCGCTGATTCTGTTCATTGGAATCCAGTTGCTCAGTTGTGTGAATGTAGCCTTAATGAAATAAATAATCTTCATATTGTTTGTAAGATGATTATTTTACATATTCATCAGCTCCATCTATTGGGCATTATGCGGTATGTTTCAGAAATACCGCAATAAAAAAAACGACTGCATTATTGCCACTAGAGCTGACGATCATAGGAGATAATCATATTGCAAACAAAACAGAGATCATTCATTGTACCTGTGTGAATGCTTAAGGCAGCCACATGGCAATTTGTTATACATAGACCCCTTGCAGTAATCAGCTAGTGCCTTGCGAATGATTGGAAGTTATTGTGAATAGCAAAAGGTCACATTCTTTTTACTGTTATGCACCAAAACTCAGGATTAATGGGTCGATCCACCTATAGGTATGCTTTCGTTTTTGCAAGATATTATATATATATATTATATGAAAAGATTT
This sequence comes from Lithobates clamitans, assembly GCA_037952925.1. Classification (NCBI taxonomy): domain Eukaryota; kingdom Metazoa; phylum Chordata; class Amphibia; order Anura; family Ranidae; genus Lithobates; species Lithobates clamitans. The sequence continues at coordinate 1,990,935 of JBBGZY010000429.1, forward strand.
AAAATGTATAATACCTGTCAGGCACTCCTCCAGTGACAATATTTCAGTTCAAACTGAAGTGCAAAATGTGACATTAAATGACATGAAGAAATAAATGTGACAATGATTTAAAGTGTTTGTTCACCAATGGCAGAAGTCTGCCAAGCAAAATAAGTGAATTTGGTGCATGAAGAGAACTATGATTTTATTGGCATTGCTGAATCTTTGCTTTATTCTTCACAGGACTGGGCTATTAATATTCCTGGATATGCTCTCTTTTGGAGAGACAGGATAAAATGAAAAGGTCGCGATGTCTGTCTCTATTTGAAAAGTGATCTCAAAGTAAGTGTGAAAGATGACCTTGTTGATGAAGAGTGTGATGATGCTTCCCAGTGTTAATGAGGAGGTAGAGACTCAGCTTCTTGCACAGATAGAAAGGATTGAAAGGGCTGGGACAGTGATAATAATAGGGGAATATAACTATCTTGAAATTGACTGGATTAATGACACTGCTGGAACATTAACAGGGTGAAAATGTAAAAACCTATTACAAGACAGTTTTATGGTACATTTCATAGAGGCCCCAACTAGAAATGATGCTCTATTGGACCTGTTAATCTCAAATGATGTGAAGCTTATTACTAATGTCCATATATAATGCAAGAAATAAATGTTGTGCCACCAAATATAAATTGATCAAGTGTACATAAATTGTGAAAAGGAAACACTGTGCTACTAACAAATCTATAAATACTGTTCTCCATGTACCCAAAATAGCTCATGCATTTGCACATAATAATAATACATTTATGGTCATCTTACAATGAAAAGTAATAAATATACATTAAATAACCATTAAATTACAAAAAGAAATCAGTGAATCAATGAAGTGAGACAGAGTATGCTAGTTTAACCACTTTCGGACCGCATGCCGGTATACGTCCTAATTTTGAAGAGGGATATCTTTGTTATGGCAGCAGCTAGCTGCCATAACCCCATTATCCTCTTCTTCAGCAGGCGGTCCGGTTTCCAATAATAGTGGTCTCTGTGGCAGATTCACCGCAAGATCACTTTTATCGTCAGAGGGAGAGGGGCCCCCCTCTCCCCGCTACCGGAGCCATCGGTAGTGGCGGAGGCGATCGGATCCTTCTCCTTTCTGGGTATGGAGACAAGTGAAGGGAAGATGTTTTAATATATAGCCACTATAGCAGTGGTCATCAACCCTGTCCTCAGGGCCCACTAACAGACCAGGTTTTATGCATTACCTTGGGAAGATGCAAACTAGAATACTGCAATCACTGAGCAGCAAATTATATCACCTGTAGGGATGAGCCGAACACCCCCTGGTTCGGTTCGCACCAGAACCTGTGAACGGACCGAAAGTTTGCACGAACGTTAGAACCCCATTGACGTCTATGGGACTCGAACGTTCAAAATCAAAAGTGCTCATTTTAAAGGCTAATTTGCATGGTATTGTCCTAAAAAGGGTTTGGGGACCCGGGTCCTACCCCAGGGGACATGTATCAATGCAAAAACAACTTTTAAAAACGGCCATTTTTTCGGGAGCAGTGATTTTAATGATGCTTAAAGTAAAAAAAAAAGTAAAATATTCCTTTAACTATCGTACCTGGTGGGTGTCTATAGTATGCCTGTAATGTGGCGCGTGTTTCCCGTGTTTAGAAGAGTCCCTGCACCAAATGTCATTTTTAAAGGAAAAAATTTCATTTAAAACTGCTTGTGGGTTTAATGTAATGTCGGGTCCTGGCAATATGGATGAAAATCAGTGAGACAAACGGCATGGGTACCCCCCAGTCCATTACCAGGCCCTTTGAGTCTTGTATGGATATTAAGGGGAACCCCGCACCCAAATTAAAATAAGGAAAGGTGTGGGGCCACCAGGCCCTATATACTCTGAACAGCAGTATACAGGCGGTGCAAACAAGACAGGGACTGTAAGTTTGTTGTTAAGTAGAATCTGTTTGTCATTTTGAACGGGTACATTTTTAACGTGTTTATCTCCAGCCAAAAAATCTTTTTTAAGCTTTTTGGAAAACATAGGGAAGGGTTATCACCCCTGTGACATTTGTTTTGCTGTCTTTCCTCCTCTTTAGAAGATTTCACCTCACTTTTTGTCCCAATGACAAATGTTTTTTGAAAAATTGGGGTTTTTTGTGGAACAAGAATTGGAAAGCATCAGTGGAAAGGAGAAATGTTTTTCCCATATTAACTCTTACAGGAGAGAATTTCCCTTCCTAGGGGTAGATTTCATCTCACTTCCTGTTTTCTCCTTCCGTTTGCAAGTAGGAGTCATTTGTAAGTTAGATGTTTGAAAGTAGGGGCCCTCCCTATATACTCAGTAGAAATTTGGGCCTTACGTGTTGTTGTGGCCACAACAATGTAAGCCCTCACAGGACCCTGCTGTGAAATATTAGATCAAGAATTGTAATTACATGCCCCTGTTGAACAGGGGCAGAAAAACTGGGCCTTTGGTGGTGGTGGTGGTGGTGCTAGTGCCACAACACTGTAAGTCCTCACTCACTCTTGGTGGGTGCAGAAATGGGCCCTGCTGTGAAATATTAGATCAAGAATTGTAATTACATGCCCCTGTTGAACAGGGGCAGAAAAATTGGGTCTTTGGTCATGGTGGTGGTGGTGGTGCTGGTGCCACAACACTGCAACCCCTCAGAGACACTCTAGTTGGAACGCAGGAACGAGCCCTGCTGCAAAGTATTGCATCAAAAATTGTAATTACACGCCCCTGTTAAACAGGGGCAGAAAAATTGGGCCTTAGGCACTGGTTGTGGCGCCCAGAACCAAAAATGTTCTTACAAGCTATCAGCGTGATGATTGAGGAGGAAGAGGATAATTACTCAGGGATAGTCACTCAGCATCAGCATAGGCAGTCTTTGAAGGGATCTGAGATTTCAAAAAAAAATATTTGGTTACATCAGCATCAGGTGCTTGGTAGCTGGTGGTGATCCAAGACTGATTCATTTTTATGAAGGTCAGTCGATCGACCGAGTCGGTGGACAGACGCACCCTGTGATCGGTTACCACCCCTCCAGCAGCAATGAATGTGCGTTCCGAAAGAACGCTGGATGCAGGACAGGCCAGTAGCTCAATTGCATACTGTGCAATCTCTGGCCAGTGATCCATCCTCAAGACCCAGTAACCCAGAGGATTTTCGGTGGGAAAGGTGTCCAAGTCTGATCTTGCCCCTATGGTTGGCGATGGTTGCTGGAACCGATCATACCTTGGGGCTGCGGACCAAAAAATTGTCTGAACGCATCGGTCAGACGGCCACCTTCTCCACCGCTCCTTCTTTGACTGACCGAAGCCTCAGCAACACATTGTCCAGAAAGAGGAGTCTGTAACCTCCCAGTCTCTGGGAACGCCTTGCACAGACCTTTCTGCAAGGCCTCCTGAAGATGTTTCATCCTCTGCTCCCTCTGCGATGGCAAGATAAGGTCCACAACCTTACCCTTGTAACATGGATCAAGGAGGGTTGGAAGCCAGTATTGGTCCTTCTCCTTGATACCACGAATACGAGGATCCTTACGCAGGCTTTGCAGGATCAGGGAGGCCATGCAGCGTAGGTTTGCTGAGGCATTCGGTCCGGAGTCCTCTGGGTCACTAAGGACGACATGGTCCGCAGCAACCTCCTCCCAGCCACGTACAAGTCCATGGGTTTCTTCGGACTGATCCCTTAAAGACTGCTGCTGATGCTGAGTGCCAGGCTCCACCTCCATACTGACACAATCTTCCTCCTCCTCCTCCTCCTCGTCCTCTTCCTGTGTGATCGGCGGGCACGCAGGAACACTGTCTGGATAAAGGGGGCCTTGAGAGCTAAGGAAGTCCTCCTCTTCCTGCCTCTGTTCTGCCTCAAGTGCCCTGTCCATTATTCCACGCAGCATGTGCTCCAACAGGTTGACAAGGGGGACAGTGTCACTGATGCATGCACTGTCACTGCTCACCATCCTCGTGGCCTCCTCAAATGGTGACAGGACAGTGCATTCATCCCTGATCATGGCCCACTGGCGTGGGGAAAAAAAAACAAGCTCCCCTGACCCTGTCCTGGTGCCATAGTCGCACAGGTACTCATTGATGGCCCTCTGCTGCGTGTGCAGCCACTGCAGCATGGGCAACGTTGAGTTCCACCTGGTGGGCATGTCACAGATTAGGCGGTTCTTGGGCAGGTTAAACTCCTTTTGGAGGTCCATCAGCCGAGCACTGGCATTATATGGCCGGCGGAAATGCACACAGACTTTCCTGGCCTGCCTCAGGACATCCTGTAAGCCCGGGTACCTGCCCAAGAACCGCTGCACCACCAAGTTAAGAACGTGAGCCAAACAGGGCACATGGGTCATTTGTCCCTGTCGGAGGGCAGAGAGGAGGTTGGTGCCATTGTCACAAACCACGATTCCTGCCTTAAGTTGGTGTGGCATCAACCACCTCTGAACCTGCCCCTGCAGAGCTGACAGAACCTCTGCCCCAGTGTGGCTCCTGTCCCCCAAGCACACCAGCTCAAGCATCGCATGGCATCTTTTGGCCTGCGTACTTGCGTAGCCCCTTGAACGGCTACGGAGTACTGCTGGTTCCGAGGACAAAGCACAGGAAGAGGTCATGGAGGAAGAAGAAGAGGAGGGGGTGGAGGAGAGAGGTGTGTCACAATCATTAGCATTTTGGAGGCGTGGTGGTGGAACAACCTCCAACACTACTGCACCTTGTCCTGCATCCTTCCCAGCTGCAGCAGAGTCACCCAATGTGCCGTGAAACTTAGGTAATGTCCCTGTCCATGCCTGCTGGACCATGAGTCAGCGGTAATATGCACCTTACCGCTGACCGCCCTGTCCAGCGAGGCATGGACATTGCCTTCCACATGCCGATAGAGAGCCGGAATCGCCTTCCGTGAGAAAAAGTGGCGTTTGGGTACCTGCCACTGAGGAACCGCACATTCCACAAACTCACGGAAGGGGGCAGAGTCTACCAACTGAAAAGGCAGCAGTTGAAGTGCTAGCAATTTTGCCAAGCTAGCATTCAACCGCTGGGCATGTGGATGGCTGGGAGCAAACTTCTTTCGGCGGTGCAGCAGCTGGGGCAGGGAAATTTGCCTGGTACAATCTGACGTCTGTGTACCAAAAGCAGATTGCCCACAAGTACTTGGCTGTGAAACACCTAATTCTACACCTTCATTCCTCTCAGTGCAGGTCTCAGAGAGGACTGAAGGTATAGTGGGGTTGGAAATCTCAGCTGATGAGGAGCAAGGAGAGGTCCTCTTTGTTCTTTGGTGTGGGTCTTTTAGATACGCTTGCCAACAAACTGCATGGCAGGTCAACATATGTCTGGTCAAGCATGTGGTACCCAAGCGGGAGATGTTTTGGCCATGCGAGATACGCTTGAGACATATGTTGCAAATAGCAGCGGTGCGATCTGATGCACTCGTCTCAAAAAAGGCCCACACCAAAGAACTTTTTGAATAACGCGCAGAGACTGCAGTGCCCTGCACATGTGGAGCTTTGGGGTGTGATGCAGTCAATGTGCTGCCCTTAGGCTGGCCCCTAGAGGGCATCCAACCTCGTTGGTGATGTGCGGCATCCTCCTCCTCCTCTTCCTCTCTCCTATCAGGCACCCACTTTTAGTCAGTGACCTCATCATCCCCTCCCTCCTCATCACTGGAGCAAACCTGGCAGTATGCTACAGCAGTGGGAGCATGACTACCAGATTGCTGTCCTTCTTGGGCACCCCCTCTGTCCGTGCTCATGTTACTGCCTTCATCAAGCTCAGTATCATCATCAGAGCCTTCCAAACGCTGGGCATCCTCCTGGAGCATGTACCCAACACTGTGGTCAAACAGTTCGAGGGACTCCTCGGGAGGACATGGTGGGGCTAGGGAAGGAGTCACTGATGACATTGAGCTGAGGGAAGAGGCCGCTGCTTTGTCAGACAAAGTACCCTGGGCATGGGTGAGGATGAGGAGGATGAGGACGGCTTGGTCATCCACTCGACCAAGTCTTCCGCGTGTTGCGGCTCAACACGGCCAGCTGCCGAATTAAAAAGGCCAAGCGTGTCCCACGGCCACGTGCTGATGAGGATGCACCGTCTCCACGACCAGCACTAGACACAGAGCCTGCTTGCCCTCTCTTATTGGTTTGTGACTGTCTGCCTCTCCTTCTTGGCCTTCCAGACGTACTAATGGCCTGTAGCTGCACTAAGCTGGGATATATATATATATATATATATATATATATATATATATATATATATATATGTACTGATACTGCAGCTAGCAAAATCAACTACCTGCCTGTAGTATGAGAACACCACCAACCTTCTACAGGTAGCTTTAGCTGAACACTGTGAGGTGGACGCACCCCACTAACTTGTAGGTTTAGCTGAACACTGTGAGCAGGACGCACCCCACTAACTTTTAGGTTTAGCTGAACACTGTGAGGTGGACGCACCCCACTAACTTGTAGGTTTAGCTGAACACTGTGAGCAGGACGCACCCCACTAACTTGTAGGTTTAGCTGAACACTGTGAGCAGGACGCACCCCACTAACTTGTAGGTTTAGCTGAACACTGTGAGCCGGACGCACCACACTAACTTGTAGGTTTAGCTGAACACTGTGAGCAGGACGCACCCCACTAACTTGTAGGTTTAGCTGAACACTGTGAGCAGGACGCACTGCACTAACTGTAAATAGTCTAGCTGCCTGACTGTGGTACTAATAGGATCAAAAGAACACCAGTAATTTTCTTCAGGTAGCTGTATATACTGTAACAAGACAAGCCTGCCTGTCAGTAAGAAGATAACAGGAACGGATCTAGCTAAACACTGTGAGCAGGACGCACCCCACTAACTTGTAGGTTTAGCTGAACACTGTGAGGTGGACGCACCACACTAACTTGTAGGTTTAGCTGAACACTGTGAGCAGGACGTACCCCACTAACTTGTAGGTTTAGCTGAACACTGTGAGCAGGACGCACCCCACTAACTTGTAGGTTTAGCTGAACACTGTGAGGTGGACGCACCACACTAACTTGTAGGTTTAGCTGAACACTGTGAGCAGGACGCACCCCACTAACTTGTAGGTTTAGCTAAACACTGTGATCAGGACGCACCCCACTAACTTGTAGGTTTAGCTGAACACTGTGAGCAGGACGCACCCCACTAACTTGTAGGTTTAGCTGAACACTGTGAGCAGGATGCACTGCACTAACTTGTAGGTTTAGCTGAACACTGTGAGCAGGATGCACCCCACTAACTTGTAGGTTTAGCTGAACACTGTGAGCAGGACGCACCCCACTAACTTGTAGTTTTAGCTGAACACTGTGAGCAGGACGCACTGCACTAACTGTAAATAGTCTAGCTGCCTGACTGTGGTACTAATAGGATCAAAAGAACACCAGCAATTTTCTTCAGGTAGCTGTATATACTGTAACAAGACAAGCCTGCCTGTCAGCAAGAAGATAACAGGAACGGATCTAGCTAAACACTGTTAGCAGGACGCACTGCACTAACTGTAAATAGTCTAGCTGCCTGACTGTGGTACTAATAGGATCAAAAGAACACCAGTAATTTTCTTCAGGTAGCTGTATATACTGTAAAAAGACAAGCCTGCCTGTCAGTAAGAAGATAACAGGAACGGATCTAGCTAAACACTGTGAGCAGGACGCACCCCACTAACTTGTAGGTTTAGCTGAACACTGTGAGGTGGACGCACCACACTAACATGTAGGTTTAGCTGAACACTGTGAGCAGGATGCACCCCACTAACTTGTAGGTTTAGCTGAACACTGTGAGCAGGACGCACCCCACTAACTTGTAGGTTTAGCTGAACACTGTGAGGTGGACGCACCACACTAACTTGTAGGTTTAAAAGTAAAAAAGTGTGGCGCTAGTGAATGGTGAAACTCCTGTTGCTAAACAGGTAAAAATAGTTTGAGGAGGGGTGAAAACACTTTCAGTGTAAATTTGTGAAGTGAAAAGTAGTTATTTTGTAAAGCATCCAAAAAAATAAAAAATGAGAATGAGAACTTGTGTGTGTAGAGAAGTAGGATACTCAGTGATAACCTATAGGTTGAATAAGAGACAGTCATGCATATGAAACCTTATTCCAGAGGAAAACAAAGCAAGTAAATATCGATGCAAGATATCTCGATAAGCTGAGTATGTTGTTTAACGAAACTAATATTCAATATGAATGGGAGCCCAGAGGGAGGACATCGAAATCCCTAAGGGAGGACAAACATAAATGGAAACTCAAAAGTCTCTAAAATGACAAGATGGGGCAGTTCCATTCAGTCCCACAAACAACAGGGTGCAAACCGTCTTCTTAAGAGCTAGTTAAAGGTTGTTAGGAGGGGTCCTGATAAAAACGCTGAATCTTGACTCATGTGGATGATTCCAACCAGGAGAAAGAAAAAGCAAAAGAATGCCCTTACCAGATCAGGTGGACTCACAGGCCGTGGCGGTGAGTCAAACGAGCATATACCGTCAGACGGTGTGAGGTGAAGGTTTGTGGGAAGACTTGTGGAACATCTTGTCAGCAGTCCTCAACTGAAGAACCAACTTGGAGTCCGAGGTCCCCAGGGTGCGGTTTCAATCGCCGAATGACCGTTTCCTCAGAGGTCCATCATATGTGCAAATAAGCAAGAAAAAGAAAAAAACCTCCACATAGTGTAAATCCTTGATTTGCAAAAAGCATAAGAGCACTTTATTTGAGGAGTGTACTCCAAAAAGAATTTTTACAAACGGGGGGCAGTAAAAACTCGGCTCAATATAAAAACCGGCATAAAAAGGTATAAAAACAGCGCAGTGGGTATAATCATAAGGATCCGACGCGTTTCGCCTCCAAAGGCTTCTGCTGGGGTATGAGTAAGCCCCCCACACAACTGCGCTTTATATAGTTAGGCATAAATGGAGTGTAACAGCTGATCGGCGCTGTTACACAGGACGACTTCCGGGTTCGGCAGCGTCATCCGTGACACAGCGGTCACATGATGTTTTGTGGCCAAGCATATCCACAGGGAGATGGTCATGAACCAAGCCTCACTCCTGATCCCCAAATAGGCAGAGCGTCAATCCCATTCGTTCTAACAGTCATGTGATAGTCACATGATGTGGTAGTGACGATGGGACGCTCTGAATCTGCGTGTCAGAGGAAACAGGAAGCAGAGGCCCACCAGATTAAGACGTGGAACGCAAACACAGCGGCGATCTACGCTGATGGTGTCTAATTTTAATGTAATAGTGCGGTCCCGATCCCGGAAGTCCTCCCAGCACATCACCATATACAAATATAGACATATATAAAAGATACATGTTATATGCATATTCGCTAAAAATTCTTGATATATAAACCTGCAATGTGCACAGGCAATATATATGACATTTTCATGTAATGAAAATTATAAAAGGCTAAAAAATGAATGGAACCTATAGAGATGTAAGAAAGCATACAGCAGAGACTCATGAAAGGATCTATGGAAGGAGTGACATATATGCTTAGTACTAAATGCACATGTGATTCAGTTAGATTGGAGTATTACTAAATGTGATTCAGTTAGATTGGAGTATTACTAAATGGAGTCAGGAATTAGGAAATTACAGGAACACAGTGTTCTATACATAAATGATAAATATTGAGAATATCCATTCAGCTGTGCAAAGGTGGGTGCTCGTTAAGAACCCTACAGGAAATTTGAGCACATAGCATGAGAGAAAGTCTATTGCTCAAAATAAGGTAGCGACAGTCCAGCGACATTCGTGGATCTAAATGGTCTAGGGAGGTGTTATGTAGTCCCTGGATATATATTGCCAGAGGGGGGGGGTATCAACGCCTAGGACTGGTTTATGAAGGCGTTGATATCCCACTCAACGTTAAGTCCATGTGGCACATAGCATTTCATGAGGTGTATCCAAAAAGTCTCGAGTTTGGAGACACCCCTTGTATTTGGTTCCCCCCTCCAATGTGGAACGAATTTGTCAATAATTTGGAACTTCGTTCCAGATGGATTTTGGTTATGATGGTATAAGTAGTGTTTGGGAACACTGTGGTTGGTGCGTCCTTTTAAAATAGCTGTGATATGTTCGTTCACTCGTATAGAGAAATTGCGTATAGTACGTCCTATATATTGCTTACCACAAGGGCAAGTGATGAGGTAAACTATAAACTTTGTGGTGCATGTCGCAAATTGTTTCATCTTTAATTCCCTCCTAGTGGTGGATGACATGAAGGTTTCAATTTTACGGGATTTGCATACATTGAGATTGCATACTGTGCATTTCCTACAGGGGTAAAAACCCTAAGGTCATGGAAAAAAGATGGCGTCTTCGGAGGATTAACCACCCCTGGTGCAATTCTGCCACCTAGGTTTAGCTGAACCCTGTGATCAGGACGCACCCCACTAACTTGTAGGTTTAGCTGAACACTGTGAGCAGGACGCACCCCACTAACTTGTAGGTTTAGCTGAACACTGTGAGCAGGATGCACTGCACTAACTTGTAGGTTTAGCTGAACACTGTGAGCAGGACGCACCCCACTAACTTGTAGGTTTAGCTGAACACTGTAAGCAGGACGCACCCCACTAACTTGTAGTTTTAGCTGAACACTGTGAGCAGGACGCACTGCACTAACTGTAAATAGTCTAGCTGCCTGACTGTGGTACTAATAGGATCAAAAGAACACCAGCAATTTTCTTCAGGTAGCTGTATATACTGTAACAAGACAAGCCTGCCTGTCAGTAAGAAGATAACAGGAACGGATCTAGCTGAACACTGTGAGCAGGACACACCCCACTAACTTGTAGGTTTAGCTGAACACTGTGAGGTGGATGCACCACACTAACTTGTAGGTTTAGCTGAACACTGTGAGCAGGACGCACCCCACTAATTTGTAGGTTTAGCTGAACACTGTGAGCAGGACGCACTGCACTAACTGTAAATAGTCTAGCTGCCTGACTGTGGTACTAATAGGATCAAAAGAACACCAGTAATTTTCTTCAGGTAGCTGTATATACTGTAGCAAGACAAGCCTGCCTGTCAGTAAGAAGATAACAGGAACGGATCTAGCTAAACACTGTGAGCAGGACGCACCCCACTAACTTGTAGGTTTAGCTGAACACTGTGAGGTGGATGCACCACACTAACTTGTAGGTTTAGCTGAACACTGTGAGCAGGACGCACCCCACTAACTTGTAGGTTTAGCTGAACACTGTGAGCAGGACGCACCCCACTAACTTGTAGGTTTAGCTGAACACTGTGAGCAGGATGCACTGCACTAACTTGTAGGTTTAGCTGAACACTGTGAGCAGGATGCACCCCACTAATTTGTAGGTTTAGCTGAACACTGTGAGCAGGACGCACCCCACTAACTTGTAGTTTTAGCTGAACACTGTGAGCAGGACGCACTGCACTAACTGTAAATAGTCTAGCTGCCTGACTGTGGTACTAATAGGATCAACAGAACACCAGCAATTTTCTTCAGGTAGCTGTATATACTGTAACAAGACAAGCCTGCCTGTCAGCAAGAAGATAACAGGAACGGATCTAGCTGAACACTGTGAGCAGGACGCACCCCACTAACTGTAAATAGTCTAGCTGCCTGACTGTGGTACTAATAGGATCAAAAGAACACCAGCAATTTTCTTCAGGTAGCTGTATATACTGTAACAAGACAAGCCTGCCTGTCAGTAAGAAGATAGCAGGAACGGATCTAGCTGAACACTGTGAGCCGGACGCACTGCACTAACTGTAAATAGTCTAGCTGCCTGACTGTGGTACTAATAGGATCAAAAGAACACCAGCAATTTTCTTCAGGTAGCTGTATATACTGTAACAAGACAAGCCTGCCTGTCAGTAAGAAGATAGCAGGAACGGATCTAGCTGAACACTGTGAGCAGGACGCACCCCACTAACTGTAAATAGTCTAGCTGCCTGACTGTGGTACTAATAGGATCAAAAGAACACCAGTAATTTTCTTCAGGTAGCTGTAAATACTGTAACAAGACAAGCCTGCCTGTCAGTAGGAAGATAACAAGAACGGATCTAGCTAAACTGAATACAGTGTATATATATATATGCAACACTTGGGATGCATATATATACAATACACTGTAAGTGCAGCTAACTGACTGACTGTTCTGCCTAATCTATCTAACTTAAATCAAATGTCACTGTCTGTCTCTCTCTCTCTCTCTCAATGAACGCCGGAACACACACTACACAGGGCCGCCGTGCAGGCGGCCTTATATAGTGTGGGGCGTGTACTAAATCCCCTGAGCCATAATTGGCCAAAGCCTCCTTGGCTTTGGCCAATTACTGCTCTCTGTTCAGGCGGCGCTGTGATTGGCCAAGCATGCGGGTCATAGTGCATGCTTGGCCAATCATCAGCCAGCAATGCACTGCCGCAGTGAATTATGGGCCGTGACGCGCCACACGAATTTGGCGGGAACGGCCCATATCGTTCGCAATTCGGCAAATGACCGAACAGCCGATGTTTGAGTCAAACATGGGTTTGACTCGAACACGAAGCTCATCCCTAATCACCTGTGATGTATTTCAGTTATCTTGCAAACCTGGCCTGTTAGTGGGCCCTGAGGACAGGGCTGATGACCACTGCACTATAGAGTGATTTGGTAGAGCACTTTTTGACATATAGGTAGCGCCTTTCACCCCTTCCCTTTTTCTTTTCTATATTCTAGAGCCCTCTTACAGGGGGCTTTTTGGGGAGGCTGTAACCTTCACACACATCCTAAGCGCAGACCTTCCTAATTAATTCAAGTAAGGGGAAGATGGCCCCCACCCGTCTCCATACTGTTGCAGGGCGAAAGCGACGTCAAAACGTCACTTTCACCCATAACTCTTAAAAGGCCATTTTTTTATTGCATTTTAGTGTAAATATGAGATCTGAGGTCTTTTTCACCCCAGATATCATATTTAAGAGGACCTGTCATGCTTTTTTTCTATTACAAGGGATGTTTACATTCCTTATAATAGGAATAAAAGTGACACAATTTTTTTTTTTAAAGAACAGTGTAAAAATAAAAAAATAAAAATAAAATAAAGAATTAAAATAAAGAAGGAAAAAAAACATTTAAACGCGCCCCGTCCTGCCGAGCGCGCATGCAGAAGCAAACGCATACGTGAGTAGCACTCGCATATGAAAACGGTGTTCAAACCACACACGTGAGTTATCGCCGGGATTGGTAGAGCGAGAACAATAATTCTAGCCCTAGACCTCCTCTGTAACTCAAAACATGCAACCTGTTGAATGTCGCCTATGGAGATTTTTAAGGGTAAAAGTTTGTTGCCATTCCACGAGTGGGCGCAATTTTGAAGCATGACATGTTGGGTATCAATTTACTCAGCGTAACATTATCTTTCACAATATAAAAAAAATTGGGCTAACTTTACTGTTGTCTTATTTTTTTAATTAAACAAAAAAAGTGTGCTTGTAAGAACACAGCGCAAGTATGGTGTCACAGAACGTATTGCAACGACCACTATTTTATTCTCTAGGGTGTTAGAAAAAAATGTATAATGTTTGGGGGTTCTAAGTAATTTTCTAGCAAAATAACCTGTTTTAAACTTGTAAACAACAAATCTCAGAAAGAGGCTTGGTCCTTAAGTGGTTAAAAAGATGACACGTGATTTGAAGGTGGGTAGGAAATCAAAGTTATTGATGTCAGGTGGCAGGGTGTTCCAAAGTCAGGGGGCAGAGCAGCTAAAGGCTTTCAGTCCCATAGTGGTCAGGTGACATAATGTAAATGTGCCCAAAATATAAATTTCAGTGTTCTGAAAGGTGGCCAATGTAGAAATGTTCTGAACAAATACATTAATATGCAGTTCCCAAGATCCTTCACACAGTGCTCAATATATCCTTTACAAAGTATTCCATGAATCCCACCACTGTTATGCCAATACGCTCACCTCCACAGAGGAACCTATATAAATGCAGGTCTCAAATGCCTTCCTCGTTGGGGATCAATCCTGGTCACTCTCTGTCACTGGTATCAATGATACTCTTCCTCATACATTCAAGAATGATAGATTTTGGCATATAAATCCTCACACAAAAAATAGGGTGTGTGGTTCCTTTAGATCAACCTCACTGTGTCCACCACTCTGCAACCAGATTCTATAAAGACCCTTCATAGTGCAGTATACCTTAAAACTACTTTTACTATGATTAAAATTGCACATACAGAAATAAAAATATGAAAGCACATCAAGATGTCCATGTCATATCTGTCCATATAAGGGAATATCTGGGTAGTAGTGACCAGATTTACACTGGGAGAGAAAAAAACACAGAATAACAATGGGAATGCTTTAAAATGACTGTATGCAAACACACTAAAGAATATATTCCTATTGGAAATACATTTCGGAGGCTTAAAATAAAGCCTAAGTGGCTCATGCCCAAAGATAAAAAGCTCCAAATATAAAAATATAAAAATTAGGGGCCACTATCATCACTTAAAAGTTACAAAGTATATAACACAATGGGGTTTATTTACTAAAGCTGGAGAATGCAAAATCAGGCTCACTTCTGCATAGAAACCAATCAGCTTCTAACCTCAGTTTGTTCAGTTAAGCTTTGGCAATAAAACATGGTAGCTGATGGGTTTCTATGCAGAAGTGATCCTGATTTTGCACTCCCCAGGTTTAGTAAATTAACCCCAATGTGTAAAAAGGAAATCAAGGCCACAAAATTGAAAATGAACGAGGTTTAAAAGTGAGTAGGACGAGCCCCCACACATTCTTCAAATATATTAACTGTACAAAGGTCAGGTCTGAGCATGTTACATAGTTACATAGTAGGTGAGGTTGAAAAAAGATAAGTCCATCAAGTCCAACCTATGTGTGTGATTATATGTCAGTATTACATTGTATATCCCTGTATGTTGTGGTCATTCGGGTGCTTATCTTATAGTTTTTTGAAACTATCGATGCTCCCTGCTGAGACCCCCGCCTGTGGAAGGGAACTTCACATCCTTGCCTCTCTTACAGTAAAGAACCCTCTACGTAGTTTAAGGTTAAACCTATTTTCTTCTAATTTTAATGAGTGGCTACTTGTCTTGTTAAACTCCCTTCCACAAAAAAGTTTTATCCCTATTGTGGGGTCACCAGTACAGTATTTATAAATTAAAATCATATCCCCTCTCAAGCGTCTCTTCTCCAGAGAGAATAAGTTCAGTGCTCGCAACCTTTCCTTATAACTTATATCCCTCAGATCCTTTATTAGCTTTGCCCTTCTTTGTACTCGCTCCATTTCCAGTACATCCTTCCTGAGGACTGATGCCCAGAACTGGACAGCATACTCCAGGTGCAGCTGGACCAGAGTCTTGTAGAGTGGGAGAATAATTTTTTTTGTTTTTTTTCCACAAAATTTTTTATTGAAGAAAAATAAGTTGTGTTTACAATTCAGTATATTCAGCATAACAATTTGGGATATTATCTTCAACAAAGTAGAGCAACAAAATAATACATATTGTTTACAACTCTTAGGTTATGACTTAAGAACCTAAGAACAACAACTTACAGTCGCAACATTAATAGCTTTATAGCTCTTGTCTAACTAATAACTAGGAGAGACCTAGGCCAACCAATATAACTAAAGGAATTGAATCCACTGAGACCATTAACACCAAGTCTGACAGTGGCAATAACAATGTTGGCCAACTCGCTCTCTGCTGTGTAGTTTTAGTTCCTATTCCATTATGGTGTATGATAAGGTACGACTGTGTGCGTAAATAGAAGAGGAAATAGAGAGGGAAGGGGGGAAGAAGAAAAGTTGAAAGAGGGGGGTGAGCTAGGGGAGGTGGACATGAGAAGGGGAAAATTGAGGGATGAGGGAGCAGGGAAAGGGGATAGGGTGTAAGGGCCGCCCTCTGACCCAAGCCCCCACCCGAGACCAACACCGGACCTCTCCCTGCAAGAGAATCTAGGTATCCGCGGCAACCAATGGAAAGTATGAGCTATAATCCTTAGTATATTTAAACTGTACCCAACATGCCCAGGTAGTTGCAAATTTTTGTATGCGTTCTTGGGAAATGTGGATAAATTCTTCCATCTCTTCAGTTTTGGATATTCTAACTAGCCACTCCTGAATGGATGGTGTATCTGTGGATTGCCAGTGAATCGGGATACAGAGCCTAGCTGCATTGACCATGTGCAAGGCTAGTGATTTGTGATAATCCTTTTTGGGTATGTGGTGCAGGAGATATTGTGCAGGGCTATAATCTAGTGTGTAAGAGAGTGTAAGAGGTGATGCGGGTCGTTAAAGCGTGTACATCTCTCTAGAATTGTTGGAGGGGCGCACACTGCCACCAGATGTGGATCATAGAGCCTTCCACTTCCCCACATCTCCAGCAAGTATTAGATATTGAAGGGGAAAATTTGTGCAGAGGTGCTGGGGTTCTGTACCACTTGGTTGCAATTTTGTAGGAATTTTCCTGAATTGCAATGCTAACTGATTCTTTGTGTGCACGTTCACAAATATCTTCCCATTGGTCGTCAGTTAGGGTTAGTTGTAAGTCTTTTTCCCAAGATAGACACAAGGCAACTACTTTGGGAGGGGGGAACTCTTCCTGGAGTAGGTCATAGATATGAGATATCAAATGTCTTTGTGGGGTTGTACGTAAGCACAAGAATTCGAAGGTTGTAAGTAGGGATGAGTCGAACGCCCCCCTGTTCGGTTCGCACCAGAACCTGCGAACGGACTGAAATTTTGCGCAAACTTTAGAACCCCGTTAAAGTCTATGGGACTCGAACGTTCAAAATCAAAAGTGCTAATTTTAAAGACTAATTTGCAAATTATTGTTCTAAAAAGGGTTTGGGGACCCGGGTCCTGCCCCAGGGGACATGTATCAATGCAAAAAAAAGTTTTAAAAACAGCCTTTTTTTGGGAGCAGTGATTTTAATGATGCTTAAAGTGAAAAAAAAAAAGTGAAATATTCCTTTAAATATCGTACCTGGGGGGTGTCTATAGTATGCCTGTGAATTGGCACGTGTTTCCTGTGTTTAGAAATGTCCCTGCACAAAATGACATTTCTAAAGGAAAAAAAGTCATTTAAAACTGCTTGCGGCTTTAATGTAATGTCTGGTCCCGGCAATATGGATGAAAATCATTGAAAAAAATGGCATGGGTACCCCCCAGCCCATTACCATCCCCCTTTGGGTCTTGTATGGATATTAAGGGGAACCCCGCACCCAAATTTAAAAAAGGAAAGGCGTGGGGCCCCAGGCCCTATATACTCTGAACAGCAGTATACAGGCGGTGCAAACAAGACAGGAACTGTAGGTTTGTTGTTAAGTAGAAGCTGTTTGTAATTTTGAACTGGTACATTTTTAAAGTGTAGCTCCAGCCAAAAAATCTATTTTTAAGCTTTTTGGAAAACATAGAGAAGGGTTATCACCACTGTGGCATTTGTTTTGCTGCCTGTGCTCCTCTTCAGAAGATTTCACCTCACTTTTTGTCCCAATGACAAATGTTTTTTGAATATTTGGGGTTTTTAGTGAAACAAGGATTGGTGATAAAGCATCAGTGGAGAGAAGACACGTTTTTTCCCATATTAACTTACAGGAGAGAATTTCTCTTCCTAGGGGTAGATTTCATCTTACTTCCTGTTGTCTCCTTCCGTTTGCAAGTAGGAGTCATTTGTAAGTTGGATGTCTGAAAGTAGGGGCCTGCCCTATATACTCTGCAGAAATTTGGGCCGTAGGTGTTGGTGTTTCCACAACACTGTAAGTCCTCACAGTTACTCTTGGTGGGCGCAGGAACGGGCCCTGCTGTGAAATATTAGATCAAGAATTGTAATTACATGCCATTGTTGAACAGTGGTAGAAATATTGGGCCTTTGGTGGTGGTGGTGGTGCTAGTGCCACAACACTGTAAGTCCTCACAGTTACTCTTGGTGGGCGCTGGAACAGGCCCTGCTGTGAAATATTGTATCAAAAATTGTAATTACGGGGGCGTGGCTACCGCGCTGCTGTACAGATGCATGACCTGTTAGCTCCACTCCAGCAACAGGAATCAAACTAATTCGAGGTGATCCAGTTTGCTCATTTCAGCACCAGCACCTAGCTAAAGACCCGCATCACCCCAGGAGATGACTATAAAGTGGCAAAACTCCTCACAGCCAAAGAAACTGAGAAATTTCTTCCCTCCTAAGAACCACAACGATGTCCAAGATGGCGCCGTCGGCTACTCTCCGGTCACATTGATCGGTTCACACTCAGCTACGCCGAGCCCAGGCTCCGGAAAAGGACTACACTGTCACTCTCACGATGCCTCCACTCCACTCTCTGGCAGTCCTACCAAATCGAAATCCTGCATGTCTGTTGACTTACACAGGCAGAAGGTTAGTACAGGCCAGGGCTCGTTAGTAGACACGAGGGAGATGGCTGACTCAATTAACTCCTTCCCCACTGTAAACCAGCCTCTCTCAGACACAAACTTAAGAGACATGCTGGTCTCACTACACAGTTCCTTACATGCGGACATGATGGAATGCATGCGAAACTTTAAAGTGGAAGTGGGAGAACTTGGAGGCAGAGTAGACCATGTAAAAAAAAAGATGGGTGACTATGCAGCATCATATAACACTCTAGTGGATGCACACAATGAGCAATCGGATGAGGTGACATGGCTTAAAGAAAAAGTTGTGGAGTGCGCATGCGCGGGACTTCCGGAGCGACAATCTGACCGAGAGCTCCGCACCGCTCCGGCCCTCCAGAGCTCAGCATAAGCGCTAAACTCAGCGGATCTCAGCAAGAGGATCAGGTATCTGACCCTCATACATCTGGCCACCAGCCTAAAGGTCCGGATCCCAGCAGAAGAAAGACGTTAATAGGCAACTGAACTTTGGCCTAGCTCCCCCGGGACCTTCCAAGACGGCGGCCGCAACTGCTCCATGCGGAGACACAGCAAACACACAAGGCCCGGTATTTCCTCCAGCGCTTTCCACACCATCCATGGCACAAGTGAGTACCATTATGGGGGCACAAAACTACCTGGCTTCAACTGCATCCACTGAATCTCTCCTCAGCAGATTACAGAACGGAAACCCTTATTCTCCCCTTCTTAATTCCCCTGACACCATTGCAGATTCCTCACAAGCCTCCCCCATCACTAATAATCATCCTCCAGAGATGGCACAACTGCTTAACTGCTTCTCGGACATGCTTGCTACAGGGCTAGCACAAAACGCCATGCAAATCACCACATCAAGTAAAGCAGACCTCCAGAGTTTAGGGGCAAGAATGGACGCTATTGAACAAGCTGTAGATGACACTGCAGCACGCACCAACCAACATGCCACCTGTATCCACTCTTTACAGAATCAACTTGAGAATGCCCTGGCCAAAATTGAAGACCTGGAAAACAGAAGCAGACGATATAACTTTAGAGTGCGAGGTATCCCTGAAGCTAACATGGATATCCCTAACACAGTCAAAGCCCTAATCAAAGAAATTATCCCGGATATCCCAGATGACAAGCTCGAATTAGACAGGGCCCACAGAGTGCTTCAACCCCGCCACCAAGATGGCCTCCCAAGGGACATAGTGGTCAAGACACACTTTTAAGGGATAAAAGAAGAGGTCATGAAAAGATCCCGCTACAAGGATGACATCACCCTGTTTGGAAATAAAATCCAGATTTTCGCTGATATCTCACCGACCACGATTCAAAAAAGAAGATCACTTAAACCACTCTTAGAAGTGCTCTCACAGAAAATGATCAAATATAGATGGACATTTCCTTTCCGGCTGCAATTCAACTACAAAGAGAAATCCTACGGTTTCTCGAATTTCCAAATGGGTGAGCAATTGCTTCTCCGCCTCGGGCTAATATCTCAAGATATACCCACACACAACGTAGAAAACCGACCAGCCTCGTCTAAAAGGCCCCCTCCAAACAGCCCCCTTACCCCACTGTGGGTGAAACAACAAACAAAGAAACAACAGCAATCCATGTCCCCCAGATGAACTCTGCTATCATTTTCTCACGTAACTCATATCATCTTGCAGAAAAAGTGTAGAAGCTTCTCCTACACACTCCTGGTCTTTTTCAAGACCTGACCTCTTTTATTTGCTTCTTGCCAATCTTTTTGGAAGCACTTGATGCAGAATATCCCATCACCTTAGGAGGACTGCCAAAGACTTACTAACTTTTATTTTTTCCCTTTAGGTCTCAGGCTTGGGCCTTATCTTGGAACACCTCCAAATCCCATAAGTCTCAGCCCCCCTCATCTCCCCTCTCCCCTACCCCCTCCCCCCCACCCCCACCCCTCACCCTTCCCCCTCCCTTCCCTGCCCCCCAATACTGTGTTATCTTTGCATAGCAGATGTTCCCAACATGTTATGACGCCGGTCATTCTCTTGTTTACATGGTACACTAATAGCTATTGTTTTTCTTTGTCCAATTTACAAAGGCGAGTTTGCCCTTTTACTTAGAGATAGTAATTGGAAAACTCTCAATCTCGCCCATGCTATGTTGTTACTAGCTCCTGCTATAGGGAGATCTCTCCATTAGCTTTTTTCTTTTTTTTAATATCTTTTTCATAGTTTATAGCAAATGCTCTGAGGCCGGAGCGGCTCCACATGCCACTCCACCTATTGTAACCGAGAGGAAATCTTACCCCTTGGTCACAATAGACATACGACCCTAATTGGGGCTGTTCATATTTTACTGAGCCCTTTATTTTAGGGGCTCAGTGCAGGTTTCTGACCCTGCAATCAAAGGATCCAGGGTTCTTTTAAACACTGGACTCCTTCTCTCAGTTGGTTCTATTCTTTTCTCCCGTCTTTCTCTGTCCTGCTCTTTTTCCTACCCTTTCTTCCTCCCACCTAGGTGCCTTCGAGGAGAGCTGACCAAGCACAACATCTGAGACTCCGCAGCTGAGATCACGATCCCAGGAAGGATGGTACCCCAACCCTAGATTGGGTAAGAACCAGTATCTTATTGGCGAATACCTCACACAATGTCCATGGCTAATGAACCTTCCCCACAGTCATCTCTTAAAATAGCAACCCACAACGCTCAGGGACTAAACTCCCCAGTAAAAAGGCGCAAAGCCTTCCATAGCTACCACTCCAGGGGGTTAGACGTTATTCTCATCCAAGAAACTCACTTCCCAAAATCTTTCAATCCATCTTTCCTACACCGTAACTACCCAACCTTTTTCCTGGCCAATGCAGATGACAAAAAAAGAGGAGTAGCTGTACTTATTTCCAAACGCACACCATTTTCTTTGACTAAAATCATTAAAGATGAAGAGGGAAGATACATGCTTGTGAAAGGTCAAATAAACGGTGCAACTATCTCCATGGTATCATACTATGCTCCCAATAAGGGACAGGCTTCATTCTTCTCATCTATGCTCTCCTCGCTCTCCCCACACTTGGAGGGCAAGGTGATCATGGGAGGGGACTCAAATATTGCCTTCGATCACATGCTCGACAAGTCAACAAAAAGCCACTCGAAGCTTTAAAAGGCCCCCCAAACAGAGCCTTCGTATTGCTCAACTTCTGCACTCTTTGGGTCTGATTGATGTATGGAGAGAGTTAAACCCTAATACCAAAGACTATACTCACTTCTCGGCCCCCCACAGAACATATGCACGTATAGATCATATTTTTATACACACTACTGACATTCATCTAGCATCTCGGGCAGTAATTAGCGAGGTCCCCTGGTCTGACCATTCACTGGTCTCAACCAAGCTATGCGGATTTCTACACACAAGAAGCCCACCACAATGGCGCCTCAATGAAGCTCTCCTATCCAACCCGGTACACTGCACCATGATAGAAAAAGACATCTTAGAATACTTCCGCATTAATGACACACCAGAGATTTCTCCAGGCGCTCTATGGGGAGCACATAAAACAGTAATTAGGGGTAACCTTATACAACTGGCAGCGAAATTAAAAAGAGAAAAACAAATTGACAAAGTTGCAAAAAGAATTCCACTCTATCTGTAAACAGCACAAGCAACACCCCACACCCGTGTCTCTGGCCAAAATGGATGCCTCTAGGATTGCATTAAACACTGCTCTCACATCTACTGCAGAAAAACACCTCAAATGGGTTAGCGGAAGATTTTATCTTAATGCTGATAAGTTTGGCCCCCAATTGGCCTCAAAACTTTCTCCCAGACATAGATACCAAGCTCTACCCAAAATTAAATCCATCTTGGATTCTCTAACGCAAAACCCCAAGACAATACTAGAAACATTCCACTCATTTTATTCCAAGTTATATTCCTTTCCTAGTCAGGATAATGCCCAGAAACTCAATGAATTTTTTGATAGTATCCCCCTCCCCAAAATATCTGACTCTCATCGCGCCCTAATGGAAGCCCCTATTTCTATAGAAGAGGTTATGGAAGTTATAAAAGAAACTAGAACGGGCTCGGCTCCAGGCCCAGACGGGTTTTCGTCATTGTACTACAAGAAATTTGGAGCTTCTCTAGCTCCTTATCTGGTCCGGCTCTTTAATTCCCTTAACAAACAATCACCTGTAGACCCAGCGACAAACCTAGCCTATATCTCAGTCATACCCAAACCGGGAAAAGACCAGAGCTTGGTCAGCAATTACAGACCTATATCCTTCATGAACAATGACCTGAAAATAATGACCAAAATCCTTTCCAACAGACTAGGCTCCTTTATAGGAGCATACGTTCATAGGGATCAAGTGGGCTTTATTCCGGGGAGGCAGGGTCCGGACCAGATAAGGAGAGCAATAGATGTCATATCTATACTGTAGTCAAAATGGGATGGTAATCCACCCCAAGAAGGCTACCTATTATCTATAGACCTCCAAAAAGCTTTTGACTCCATTACATGGCCTTACCTTTTCGGAACATTAGAGCGATGGGGTTTCAGCTCCCATTTCTTAAACATCCTTGTAGCTCTCTATTCCCAACCCAAAGCCCAGATTAGGATCCAAGGTCATTTATCTGAATCCTTCCCCATAACCAAAGGGACTAGACAAGGTTGCCCCCTATCGCCCTTGCTCTTTGCCATTGGCATAGAAAATTTAGCCATTGCAATAAGGAATCACCCGGACATCCATGGCGTTAGTTGTGGCCAGTCAACACACAAATGTGCCCTATTCGCAGACGATGTCCTACTCTTCATCACTTCCCCCCTCATCTCTACCCCCAATATCCTCTCCCTTCTTCATAACTTTGGACAGATCTCGGGATTACAAGTGAATATGTCCAAATCCATAGCACTTAACATATCCACCCCATCACGCGTCCTGGAAACCCTAAAGGAACATTTCCCCTTTATATGGAGCTCGAATTCCATCATACATTTAGGTATCCAGTTAACCCCCCTAATAGAGCAATTATACAGTTTTAACTACCCACCCATGTTCAAAAAACTCAATTCTGATCTGGATCAGTGGTCATTACACAAATTATCTTGGTTGGGTAGACTAAACGCGGTCAAAATGACACTATTACCGCGGATCCTGTATCTGTTCCGCTCCCTTTCCATTCCTGTCCCCAAACTTCATATCTCTAAGTTACAATCCTCGATCATCCAATTTATTTGGAATAAATCGAATCACAGGCTCCCTAAAAAAACTCTTTTTAGACCTAGGAAAAAAGGCGGTCTTGGACTGCCCAACCTCTGGTGGTACTACCAGGCAGCACATCTTAGTCAGATTTCAGCCATCTATTACAAAGGCCCCAAACCTGAATGGATAGAGATGGAAAGACAAGCTATACCCAAATTCACTATAGATTACCTACTATGGCGCCCCCATAAAACTAGACCATCGATCCTCTCCCCTTCCCTCCTACATTCATTCACATTGTGTGACACCATGCACAAATTACACAATCTAATATCCCCATGGAAACCCTTGGCACATATCTTTAATAACCCCCGATTCCCTCCAGGCACAAACATAAGAGCATTCCAATGGTGGCTCGATAAGGGAATGTACAGAATAGGTCACTTCTGCAATTCTAACGGTCCCCTCACTTTTGCACAATGCACATCCAGACTCGAAATGCCCCAATCAGAAAAATTTCGCCTTTACCAACTGAGACATTTCCTACTTTCCATCCTATCCCAGGAATCGCTACCACTTCATACCACTCCCTATGAACAGTGGTGCTCCTCAGCCACGGACATGAAAGGGGGAATTTCTCTCATATACGCAGCTTTAGCCGAACCTCAAGAGAAAGCTACTTATATGACAACCTGGGAACGTGATGTCGGATTTGAAGGGGTCCTCGACACATGGCACTCCCATGTCACGTCCGCTTTTAAGGGGATCCTAAATGTCTCTCTTACTGAAGCAGATCTCAAAATTATAACGCGGTGGTATCTAGTCCCCACTAGGTTAGCTAAGTTCTATCCACATTCCTCACCAACATGTTTTAGGGGATGTGGACACATGGGTACCCTCTTACATATCTTTTGGGAATGCCCACGTATTAGAAGCTATTGGAACAAAATATTCAACCTCATTCGCAAGGTCACTGACTTAGCGATCCCATAAACCCAAACTGTAGCCCTATTAAACCAAAAAATCCCCAAAACTCCTAAATATGATCAAATTCTAATCGACTATATTCTTATCGGAGCCAAAATTCAATAGCCCGGGCATGGAAACTTCCAACAGTTTCATTCCATATAGCCAAGCAGAAAATCTCTTGGATCATGTACCAAGAGAAAATCTCTAACATCATTCTTGATAAGACTGAGAAATTCAAACGTATTTGGGATCCGTGGGCTCGTCATATGGGAGTGACCCTCTAATCCCTAAACTTGTTTCTTTCACAGCTAAATAAGTTCCCCTGCCCGACTGTTGGACACTCTAACACAGCTCTCCTCGAGGGCCCTGACGATCCCCCTACACTCAATCCTCTCTTCTCTCTCCCCTTCCCTCTTTCTTAATATATCTCTCTCTTTTTTCTTACTCCTTATTAATAAAATAAAATTTTCTTTGTGCTTTTTTTCCCCACCGAATCAGAATGGTGGGGTGCAAAGTTGAGGATTCAAGATTATACATAAGCCTAATTTGATCCTTTCGGTTATTACTTTAAAGATGTTATCTTTCACCCACGCTTGTATAAATTTAAAACCTAGTAAAATAGATGCTAGTTCTGTAATCTCGACTTCTAAAGTCTGGTATCATTTTCAGGAATTTAAATGTTTGGCATCGCACCAATGTTCATGAACTGTTGGGAGTTAACTTACTAAAGGAGGGCCGGGGCCCTTGGTGCCCAGACACAGCATGATCCCGTTAAGCAGTGTCTGGGCGCTGAGGCAGTCAGCTTTCTGTTGCAAATACCCAACTGGGTCATGTAGACGTTCTCTTTCAGTATTTCTAAATAGAAATTTCAGATGTCAATAACTACATTGCAGAGATTTTCATGTCAAATCCGTTTATATTTTAATCTACATGTTTAGAATTTTATATCTGCTCTTCTCCCCTGCGTGGGTAAAGAATTGTTGATGTTTAACATTTTGCCTAAATAAACATTTTAAAACCAAAAAAAAAAAAAAGAAAAAGTCGTAGACCTCGAGGACAGATCACACAGAAACAACTTGAAGCTGCGTGGAGTCCCAGAAAATGTCCAGCCCTCACAACTCTGCCAGTACGCTCAGGAATTTATGTCAGCCTATTTACCATCAGTCCCCTCCTTGGAGCTAGTCATTGATAGAATTCACAGACTACCCAAACCAGCACACCTGCCAGACAATATTCCCAGGGACGTTCTGCTGCGGGTGCATTTTTTCCACGTTAAAGAACAATTCATGCTCGCCTTCAGGAAAAATGCACAACCCCTGAGCAATACTCTAATATTCAAATGTTCGCAGACCTTTCACAGTTTACTATGCAAAAGCGCAAATCATTGCTAACTGTGACTAAAGCATTACGTAATCACAATATTGTTTACAGATGGGGTTACCCAATGAAGCTTATCAATACTCATGACAGCAAAACCTTGGTGGTTACTAACCTAGAAGAAGGTCTATCCATGCTGCGAACATGGGATATACTCCCAGAGCAAACCCCTGCTAGATCCACCGCCACATCGGGGTTGGACGACCAAAGCGAATGGCAGGTTGTGTCACATAAAAAGAAACAAAGGAACCGCAATACCTACTCGCCTCGAATGACATAAGCTACCCAATGCTACGACTTTCCTGACATCATATGGAGCTAATATCCCACGAAGCTCCCCTCCTAAATAATGTGCAGTACATCTGCCATCGGATTCCGGACGGAATCTCACTTTTTTATGCACCATTTTCATTTTTGTTTGTTGACTCTCTGGTTTTTATCTTTTGTACTTTTTCTAATTCTTATCCCTTACCCCTCCTCATCGGTGATGGAACGTAAGATCATACACGTGAAGGAAACCTACCCCTCTACGAAGCTGACAAGATACCACTCAAGACCTCTGGAACCCTGCTCTGGATTACTTAAGGTACCAACATCTCACCATCTCATACACCTTACATGGCAGTTAGAGTGACCTCCTTTAACATCCATGGCTTGAACCATCCTGCTAAAAGAGCTTTGGAAGGAGGCTCTCAAACTAAGCTCTGACATCTTATGTCTACAAGAGACACATTGGGCAACCTCATCAATCCCCAAGTTTTCACATCACAAATACCCCCACATTTTTCATGCATCAGCTTCTAAAAAACAAAAGGGCGTTCTTATTGCCATCAGAGACTCTGTGTCCTTCTCACTTCTGGGTACCCACATGGACTCAGAAGGTCGATACCTAGTCTTGATCGGAGAATTCAACAACCACCTATACACGATAGTCAACCTCTATGCGCCCAACACACACCAACTCCGCTTTTTTAAAAAGTTATTTCAAAAGATCAACTTAATCAAAAAAGGAGCAGTCATAATGTGTGGGGACTATAGTGTCACAGTAGACTACAAAATGGACACCACCTCCAAGTCAAGACGCCCTCTACCTTCAATCCAACACATGCTACATACCGAAGAGATGTATGATGCCTGGAGGTGTCAGCACTCCAATGAGCACGATTATACCTTTCATTCCCCCAGGCATAATTCGTACTCACGCATAGACTTAATTTTGGTGGGCAGAACTTTCCTACAAAAAATCTCCTCCTCTGCTGTACATGACATTACGTGATCAGACCACGCTCCTGTGTCTATTACGGTAGAGGAGGGATATCCATCAGGTCCAGCTTATATCTGGCATGCCAACCTTCGTATTTTCCAGCAACCTACCCATGTTGCTCTTGTGAACAAACATCTGAAGGAATATTTCCCTCTAAATGCTAAATCTGTAAATAATCCATTTGTTATGTGGTGTTCCCATAAGGCATATATTAGAGGTATTTTACTCCAGATAAGCTCGCGGATGAAGAGGCAGAGGATGCAAAAATTAGACTCTCTTTTAAAAGATATAAAACTCCTAGAAGCTCAAAACAAAAAAATTACCTGACCCTATCACAGCAAACAAACTAACCCAAATGCGTTCGGATCTCAGACTCCTGCTGTTAGAACAATATGACAAGCATATTCAGTTTCTTAAATTGAATCATTATTCTTCTGGCAATAGGGCTGGCAAATTTCTGGCCCAGAGACTAAAAGACCGAAAAAAACAAATGAAGATCCCCTATCTGATCCGCAACTCAGACAACAGTAAAATATTTAACCCAAAAGAAATGGCAAACAATTTTACTGAATATTACTCCTCTCTTTATAATTTAAAAGAAGATGCGGACACACCACAACCCTCAGACGACACTATTCAAACATTTTTGGCAGACCTCTCACTACCCTCCCTCTCAACACCACAACTAGAACTCCTCAATTCACCCATAATGGAGACTGAGATCCGAAAAGCAGTAAAAACACTACCCACTGGTAAATCTCCAGGATCAGATGGGTTACCAAACAGTTATTACAAAGTATTTTGTGAAACCCAGTCCCCCTCGCTGAAAGAAATTTATTCCGAAGCAATGTCCTCTGCTTCGTTCCCCCTGAAATGCTCAAAGCATATGTTGTCACCATTCCACAACTGGGCAAGGACCCTATAACACCTGCTAATTTTAGGCCTATCTCCCTACTAAATACAGATGTAAAACTGTATGC
Source organism: Lithobates clamitans (assembly GCA_037952925.1). Classification (NCBI taxonomy): domain Eukaryota; kingdom Metazoa; phylum Chordata; class Amphibia; order Anura; family Ranidae; genus Lithobates; species Lithobates clamitans. The sequence goes on from JBBGZY010000429.1 coordinate 2,019,047, forward strand.
CAAAATCCTAGCCCACAGACTTTTATCAATCCTACCGTCCCTGATCAATCCAGATCAAACAGGTTTCACCAAAGGTAGACAGGCGTCTGATGCCACAAGGAGGGTTATTGATATCATCCACTATGCTGGATCCTGTCGGGTGCCTTCTCTGCTACTCTCTTTGGATGCGGAGAAGGCATCGACAGGGTCCATTGGGGATATATGACACAGACACTCAAAAAAATTGGATTCTCTCAGCCATCTTAGCCCTGTACTCCTCACCATGTGCGCAAGTTTATACCTCTAACACCCTCTCTCTTCATTTCCCTATTACCAACGGTACCAGGCAGGGATGCCCATTATCACCATCTATATTCAATCTCCTTATAGAGCCTCTAGCAGAAAAAATCAGAGCACACCCAGGTACACCAGGATTTTCCCTCTTAAGTAAATCACACAATATTAATCTATTCGCAGACGACATCATTCTTCTTCTGACATCACCACATACATCTTTAAAATGTGCCCACAATATTCTTAATAACTTCAGCCAGGTGTCTTATTATAAAGTAAACTTTTCAAAATCCCTAATATTAGGCTTAAATCTCCCCTCTTCTCTTAAAGTGGTGTTCCGGCCGAAATTATACTTTTTAAATAAATATACCCCTATAATACACAAGCTTAATGTATTCTAGTAAAGTTAGTCTGTAAACTAAGGTCTGTTTTGTTAGTTTATAGCAGTAGTTTGTTATTTTATAAACTTACAGCAGGCCGTGGCCATCTTAAGTGTGGGCATCTGAAGCCAGACTGTATTTCTTCCTGGATCTCATCCTTGCAGATCTCGCACATGCTCAGTGCAGCACGAGCAGTGTAATAGGTTTCAGGCCAGGTTTCCATAGCAACGGCAGTGTCAGAGGAAGTTGCCGCCCCTTCCCAGAAGGCAGTGCAAACAGGAAATGATGCGATGGGCCACAGCCAGGGAGGAGGAAGTGAAAAATGAATACAGCAGATATACAGTAGGTGCTGAGAAAAAAAATTTAAAAATATCCAATTCGTTTACAGTGCACAGTTTAGTGAGGGATGCTGAAGAGTTGTAAAAGTGGGTGGAACTCCACTTTAAGTCTGACCTACAGAAAAATTTCCCATATACATGGAGCTCATCTAGTATCCCATACCTGGGATTACAGATAACGGCCGATCCCCTAAAATTAGCAGATGCCAACTATAATCCACTGATAGATAAAATCTCTAAAGAAACAAAACGCTTAACCGAAGTAGAATTATCTTGGTTGGGACGCCTAGCATCTTTCAAAATGCTTCTCCTACCCCAAATTCTATATGTATTTCATACACTACCTATTCCACTCAAAAATACCCACCTCCAGTCACTAAACTCCCTTCTTAAACACCACATATGGGGATCTAAAAGACCCAGATGCTCCAGAGCCTTTCTAGTTAAGCATAGGTTGGTTGGCTGGATGGGCCTAATTGATATCAAAGATTACCACCGAGCATCCTTGCTTACCCAACTCAGACATTGGATTTCACCATCTCCAGATATCCTCTGGAGCAACATAGAACAAGCCCTAAGCCCAACCCAAAATCTCCGAACGCTCTTATTACTTGATATATGGAAACCATACCCCCTAAGATCATTACCACTAACCTTATCAGCATGGAGAGAACTTCATAAATCAACTTCATTCTCCCCCAATGATACAGATATACCAATTCCAATAACTATCCTAAACTATGCCATTCCACATTCCAATTTTTCAAATTGGCCCACTAAAGGCATACAGTATCTCTGATAACTGACCTATATGTTGAAAACACATTAAAACATTTAGTGCACTAGCGGAGGAATATTCATTACCTCTAGTTGATCACTTTAAATATGTCCAACCAACTCACTTCTTAAAGTCTTTGAAATCACCCCACAGACTTATACTAGAAAATGTGTGATAGGACCTTGTTGTCGGAAATTCCGACCGTGTGTAGGCTCCATCACACATTTTCCATCGGATTTTCCGACACACAAAGTTTGAGAGCAGGCTATAAAATTTTCCGACAACAAAATCCGTTGTCGGAATTTCCGATCGTGTGTACACAAATTCGACGCACAAAGTGCCACGCATGCTCAGAATAAATAAAGAGATAAAAGCTATTGGCTACTGCCCCGTTTATATTCCCGACGTACGTGTTTTATGTCACTGCGTTCAGAATGATCGGATTTTCCGACAACTTTGTGTGACCGTGTGTATGCAAGACAAGTTTGAGCCAACATCCGTCGGAAAAAATCCTAGGATTTTGTTGTCGGAATGTCCGAACAAAGTCCGACCGTGTGTACGCCCTATTAGTGTGGCAATTCTACACAAAAACCCCTATCACTTCCAAAGGAATATCTTTTTTCTATAATTTCCTCCAAAATAAGACCTACTTTAACAAACTCCCACCTTTCAATAAATCGGAACTAGAACTGGGAGAATCTTTCACAGATGATCAATGGAAAATTGCATTTAAAACTACATATAAGGCAACTAGATGTGTAAATCATTGGGAACTTTCCCTAAAAATAGCTCAAAGATGGTACCTCACACCCTACAGGTTATCTAAATTCTCCCCCTCCAATTCACCATTATGTTGGAGAACATGCGGGGAAGTGGGGAATATTTTACATGTGTTTTGGTCATGTAAGCATCTCATTAGCTTTTGGAAAAAATGTATTTAAATGTATATCACGCATCACAGGAATTTTAAGACCACCAAATCTTGGACTGGCACTGTTAAACTTAGGTATTGAAAGCTTCCCTCCTTGTTTCCGAACAGTGATCACACATATACTCCTGGCCTCCAGATCACTAATTACCAAAAATTGGAAATCAAATATAGTACCCAATGTATCAAAAGTTCTTGCAATAACACAAACTAATTATATCTACGAATCATTATTAGCAGCTAGAACTGAACAGAGACCTTCCTTTGATAAACATTGGAAAATATGGTCAGACTGGTTTAGAAAAGAATAAAGAGATTGGTGTGCCAGGGGTATATCATTGTTTTCCAAATGTATTGCTACGAGTCTTTGAAATATTGCTTCAATAGGAATACTACTCCTTTCTATGCCTCATCTAAACTAGAATAGTTAATGATGAAATGTAAATATGCCTCCATCACCCTACTACCCCCTCCCCCCCCCCCCAGCTCCCTACCTTACCTTCCTCCTCTCCCTTTTTCCCCTTCCTTTATTTTTTCATATTATTGTTTCATGGAAATGCACTATTCTACCTGAAAGAACAAATATACCAGTATATTACGGTTAAGAATGTAACAGGATTGTAAGAATCAACCATCCTCAAGAATGTACACTTTGAGTACTTTACATCCTAATGTGTGTTCTCATGCTTTGTACTTTAAGAACAACTTGTACTATGTTTTGTACTTTGAAAAACCTTTAATAAAAAATAATTGAAAAAAAAAAAAAAAATTGTAATTACATGCACCTGTTGGACAGGGGCAGAAAAATTGGGCCTTTGGTGGTGGTGGTGTTGCCACAATACAGTAAGCCCTCACAGTTGCTCTTGGTGGGCGCAGGAATGGACCCTGCTGTGGAATATTTGATCAAGAATTGTAATTACATGTCCCTGTTGAACAGGGCCAGAAAAATTGGGCCTTTGGTGGTGGTGGTGGTGTTGCCACAAAACTGTAAGCCCTCACAGTTACTCTTGGTGGGTGCAGAAATGGGCCCTGCTGTAAAATATTAGATCAAGAATTGTAATTACATGTCCCTGTTGAACAGGGGCAGAAAAATTGGGCCTTAGGCACTGGTGTCACAACACTGCAACCCCTCACAGATACTCTAGTTGGAGCGCAGGAATGAGCCCTGCTGCAAAGTATTGCATCAAAAATAGTAATTACACGCCCCTGTTAAACAGGGGCTGAAAAATTGGGCCTTAGGCACTGGTGCTGGTGCCACAACACTGCAACCCCTCACAGATACTGTAGTTGAGTGCAGCAACGAACCCTCCTGCAAAATATTGGGGCTGAAAAATTGGGCCTTAGCCACTGGCGGCGCCCACTGGTGGCGCCCAGAACCAAAATGTTCTCACAAGCTATCAGCATGATCATTGAGGAGGAAGAGGATAGTCACTCATCATTACAGGATAGTCACTCAGCATCAGCATGGGCAGTCTTGAAGGGATCTGACATTTCAAAAAAAATTATTTGGTTACATCAGCATCAGGTGCTTGGTAGCTGGTGGTGATCCAAGACTGATTCATATTTATGAAGGTCAGTCGATCGACCGAGTCGGTGAACAGGAGCACCCTGTGATTGGTTAGAAAGCCTCCAGCAGCACTGAATGTGCGTTCCGAAAGAACGCTGGATACAGGACAGGCCAGTAGCTCAATTGCATACTGTGCAAGCTCTGGCCAGTGATCCATCCTCAAGACCCAGTAACCCAGAGGATTTTCGATGGGAAAGTCTAATCTTGCCCCTAGGTATTCCTGCACCATGTGAATCAGATGCTGGCGATGGTTGCTGGAACCTATCATACCTTGGGGCTGCGGACTAAAAAATTGTCTGAACGCATCGGTCAGACGGCCACCTTCTCCACCGCTCCTTTTGTGACTGAAGCCTCAGCAACACGTTGTCCAGGAGGACCAGGAAATTGTAACCTCCCAGGCTCTGGAAAAACGTTGCACAAACCTTTCTGCAAGGCCTCCCGAAGATGTTTTATGCTCCCTCTGCGATGGCAAGATAAGGTCCACAACCTTACCCTTTTGTTACTAATTTCAAGCAAAAATATTTTGTCTGTTAGTTCTTTTACCCGTTGTTGCTGCTGCCTCTTAGCTCTTGCCCCTAATTGTATAAAAATACCACGTATATATGCCTTATGGGAATTCCACAGTATAAATTGATCCTGCACAGAGGAATCATTGACACTAAAAAACTCTGTCAGATGTTGGTTTATAGCATTTTTTGAGTCTGGTTGTTGCATTAGATAGGTGTTGGACCTCCACATGTTCGGTACATTGCAATTTGATTCATCTTTTATGGATATAGTGATGGACGCGTGGTCAGACCACGTGATGGTATTTATTGTTGTAGATGTCGTTTGGGCTAAAGTGTTTTGAACCACAAGATAAAGGTCAATTCGGGAATAGACTCTATGTGGAGAGGAAAAAAAAGTGTAGTCCCTTTCACCTGCATGCATGCACCTCCAAGCATCATATAGGTCTTGTGCATGTAGTGTGGCCAGGAGAGACATACCCGGGCGTCTAGTGCTAGATGAAGAGTCCAGATTCGGGTCAGGGGTTGTATTGAAGTCTCCACATACTAATAATCTTCCTTTTTGGTGGGCCTTGATCTTTCGTAGAAGTTTGTGGAGGAAGTGTAGCTGGTGTTGGTTGGGCGCATACACATTAACAATAGTGTATGTGATGGAATTAAGGTCGCATATCAAAATTAGGTATCGACCTCCAGGGTCTTTGATTGTTTCATGGACTGAAAATGCCACCGTGTCCCGAATGGCTGTGAGGACTCCTTTTGTTTTATTTTGGGCATTGGCAGTAAAGATGTGCGGGAAGTTCCTATGAGTACAAGAAGGAGTGGCTGTTGTGGAACAGTGCGTTTCCTGCACGCAGATAATGTCGGACTTGTTGGAGAGAGCCTCTTTCCACATTGACTTCCTCTTAGCGGGGTGGTTTAGGCCTTTCGCATTAATAGAGAGAAGTTTTATACCCACAATTGAGGGGTTTGTGTGTTATCTGGAGTTTTGTGATAAGTATTCATTTTTGAGGCAATGTTGCCCTCTCGTGGTGTTTTCAGGGATAGCAGGAATAGGCACTATATGGCAAAACAGAGCTTGGAATGTACTCACTTTTGGATGGCAGTGTAGTGATGGATTCAAGTTGGAAATGTGTGGTGAGGAAAGTTCCGTCTTCATATTTGTTGTTGAGGTGAGGCATGACTTTTGCGATGCTTGCACGCGTTCTGGCTGCTGCAGTTTCAGAGATAACAGAAAAAAGAGAAGGGAAACAAAAAAGACAAACATAAATTGAAAAGCAGTGTAATCATCAAACTTGTGTGGGGTCAGCATTTTCAAGAGCTGAGCCCAAACCTGAAAACACAAACGTTAAGGTACAGCTTATTGCTGTTCAAGTAAGTGGGGGAAAAAGTTCAAGCCTGTGAGCTCTTGGACATTGTTCCAGGGATTGGTAGGTTATAAGTAACCATCCTGATTTAGGAGTGTGATTTTGCGTTTTTTGTAGTGACCGTCTTCCACGCAGGTTCCACTGATCTGGGCGTTGTAGCCGTGGTCGTCTCCTGTTCTGGTATGATTTTCCATTCCTCCAAGAGGGAGAGGCCCTTCTCTAGTAAATTCACCACGTAGTTGCGTCCATCTTTAGTAACAGTGAGTTTGGTAGGGTACCCCCATCTGTAGGTGATGTGATGGTTTCTCAGTGCTTTAATGATGGTGTTTAAGTTCTTTCTTTTTTGCAAGGTGTATTGAGAAAGATCAGCATAGAACTGTAGATGCTGAAATTGCGCGGGGATTTGATCTTTCTGGCGCATGATCAACATCAGTTGTTCTTTGGCATGATAAAAATGTAGGCGCAGGATCACATCTCTGGGGATGTGTTCTGACAGATATGTCGGTTTTGGCAGGCGATGTATTCTGTCAATAGTGATTTCCAGATCAGAAAGATCAGGTAGGAGAGATTTAAACAGCGAAGTGGCATATGATCTTAAGTCAGCTTGCAGGACTGTTTCAGGGATCCCCCTGATTTTCAAATTGTTCCTCCTATTTCTGTCTTCAATGTCTGCGATTTTATCTTTCAACCAATCTGTGTCTCCTTCTCTTTCCTCATGGGAGTCCACCAAGTCATTAATGGTGATGGCATATTCTCCCATCTTTTGCTCTATGTGCTCAACCCGTGTTTCTACAGCTTGAAGGTTGGTATTAAATTTGTGCATACACTTCATCATATCTGACTGTAGTGAGCTTCTCAGTGACAAGAGCATATCTTTCAGCACTGTATCTATCACTGGTTGATGCATGGTAGGAAAGGTTTCTATGGAGTCAGGGAGCTCACGTGTGTCATCCCCTGAATCAAGGCCTGGGCTTGCTGCTCCGAGGGATCCCTCTCCATCCAGCCTAAATTTTGCTTTAGCAGGGCTACCCGATGGCGGGGAGGGAGAGTATGGATGTGGGCTGTCTGATGAGGGTCTATTTTGCCTATGGCTGTTCTGAGTGGACAGATGGCCGGCGGGGATGTTAGCTGGGGTAGAGGACGACCCGGCGCCATCTTGCCTACCGTCATGTTGCTTCATGCTATAGAAGTCCGTCAGGCGCTGTGGCTTTCTTTGTTCTTTTCTTTTCCTGGACATCCTCTCTACCTTGTCCCAGGGTGGATCGCCAGCTGTGGAGCGCAAAAACGGGTCCCGGTGGCGTGTTTTGAGCCGCTGTTTCCCTGTATATCACCGGAGCTCCGGTCTTATGCTGCCATCTAGCTCAAGCGCAGGCCACGCCCCCCAACCTTACCCTTTTAAAGTGGATCAAGGAGGGTTGCCAGCTAGTAATGATCCCTCTCCTTGATACCATGAATATGAGGATCCTTATTCAGGCTTTGCAGGATCAGGGAGGCCATGCAGCGTAGGTTTGCTGAGGCATTCGGTCCAGAGTCCTCTGGGTCACTAAGAATGACATGTTCCGCAGCCACCTCCTCCCAGCCATGTACAAGTCCATGGGTTTCTTCGGACTGTAAATGATCCCTTGAAGACTGCTGCAGATGCTGAGTGCTGGGCTCCACCTCCATGCTGACACAATCTTCCTCCTCCTCCTCTTCCTGTGTGATCGGCGGGCACGCAGGAACACTGTCTGGATAAAGGGGGCTTTGAGAGGTAAGAAAGTCCTCCTCTTCCTCCCTCTGTTCTGCCTCAAGTGCCCTGTCCATTATTCCATGCAGCATGTGCTCCAACAGGTGCATGCAGCTGTCCATTTTCCAACTTTTGGTATTTTCTAGGCTCTCTCTCCATTTATGGTAGCGCAGGAATATCCTTATCACATACTGCCAGGTTTGCTCCAGTGATGAGGAGGGAGGGGATGATGAGGTCACTGACTCAACGTGGGTGCCTGATAGGAGTGAGGAGGAGGAGGCAGCACATCACCAACGAGGCAGGATGCCCTCCAGGGGCCAGCCTAAGGGCAGCACACTGACTGCATCACACCCCAAAGCTCCACATGTGCAGGGCGCTGCAGTCTCTGCGCATTATTCAAAAAGTTCTTTGGTGTGGGCCATTTCTGAGACGAGTGCATCAGATTTCACCGCTGCTATTTGCAACATATGTCTCAAGCGTATCTAGCGTGGCCAAAACATCTCCCGCTTGGGTACCACATGCTTGACCAGACATATGTTGAACTGCCATGCAGTTCATTGGCAAGCGTATCTAAAAGACCCACACCAAAGAACAAAGAGGACCTCTCCTTGCTCCTCATCAGCTGAGATCTCCAACCCCACTATACCTTCAGTCCTCTCTGAGACCTGCACTGAGAGGAATGAAGGTGTAGAATTAGGTGTGTCACAGCCAAGTACTTGTGGACAATCTGCTTTTGGCACACCGACGTCAGATTGTACCAGGCAAATTTCCCTGCCCCAGCTGCTGCACCGCCGAAAGAAGTTTGCTCCCAGCTATCCACATGCCCAGCCTGATTGTTAGCTTGGCAAAATTGCTAGCACTTCAACTGCTGCCTTTTCAGTTGGTAGACTCTCCCCCCTTTTTCTCACGGAAGGCAATTACGGCTCTCTACCAGCATGTGGAAGGCAATGTCCATGCCTCACTGGTAAGGTGCATATTACTGTGACTCATGGGCCAGCAGGCATGGACAGGGACATAACCTAAGTTTCACGGCGTATTGGGTGACTCTGCTGGCAGCTGGGAAGGATGCAGGACAAGGTGCAGTAGTGTTGGAGGTTGTTCCGCCACTACGCCTCCAAAATGCCACTACTAATGATTGTGACACACCTCTCTCCTCCACCCCCTCCTCTTCTTCCTCCTCCATGGCCTCTTCCTGTGCTTTATCCTCGGAACCAGCGGTGCTCAGTAGGCGTTCAAGGGGCTACGCATGTACGCAGGCCAAAAGATGCCATGCAATTCTTGAGCTGGTGTGCTTGGGGGACAGGAGTCACACTGGGGCAGAGGTTCTGTCAGCTCTGCAGGGGCAGGTTCAGAGGTGGTTGACGGCACTCCAACTTAAGGCATGAATTGTGGTTTGCGACAATGGCACCAACCTCCTCTCTGCCCTCCGACAGGGACAAATGACCCATGTGCCCAGCTGCACATGCAGCGGAGAGCCATCAATGAGTACCTGTGCGACTATGGCACCAGGACAGGATCAGGGGAGCTTTTTTTTTTTCCCATGCCAGTGGGCCATGATCAGGGATGCATGCACTGTCCTGTCACTATTTGAGGAGGCCACGAGGATGGTGAGCAGTGACAGTGCATGCATCAGTGACACTGTCCCCCTTGTCCACCTGTTGGAGAACACGCTGCATGGAATAATGGACAGGGCACTTGAGGCAGAACAGAGGCAGGAAGAGGAGGACTTCCTTAGCTCTCAAGGCCTCCTTTATCCAGACAGTGTTCCTCCTTGCCCGCCGATCACACAGGAAGAGGACAAAGATGAGGAGGAGGAGGAGGATTGTGTCAGTATGGAGGTGGAGCCTGGCACTCAGCATCAGCAGCAGTCTTTAAGGGATCAGACCCAAGAAACACATGGACTTGTACGTGGCTGGGAGGAGGTGGCTGCAGACCATGTCATCCTTAGTGACCCAGAGGACTCTGGACCAAATGCCTCAGCAAACCTACGCTGCTTGGCCTCCCTGATCCTGCAAAGCCTGCGTAAGGATCCTCGTATTCGTGGTATCAAGGAGAAGGACCAATACTGGCTTGCAACCCTCCTTGATCCACGTTACAAGGGTAAGGTTGCGGAGCTTATCTTGCCGTCGTAGAGGGAGCTGAGGATAAAACATCTTCGGGAGGCCTTGCAGAAAGGTTTGTGCAACGCTTTCTCAGAGACTGGGAGGTTATAAACCCCTGTTTCTGGACAACGTGTTGTTGAGGCTTCGGTCAGTCAAAGAAGGAGCGGTGGAGAAGGTGGCTGTCTGACCGATGCGTTCAGACAATTTGTTAGTCCGCAGCCCCAAGGTATGATCGGTTCCAGCAACCATCGCCAGCGTCTGTTTTACATGGTGCAGGAATACCTAGGGGCAAGATCTGACTTGGACACCTTTCCCACCGAAAATCCTCTGGGTTACTGGGTCTTGAGGATGGATTACTGGCCAGAGCTTGCTCAGTATGCAATTGAGCTACTGGCCTCTCCTGCATTCAGCGTTCTTTCGGAACGCACATTCAGTGCTGCTGGAGGCTTTGCAACCGATCACAGGGTGCGTCTGTCCACCAACTCGGTCGATTGACTGACCTTCATAAAAATGAATCAGTCTTGGATCACCACCAGCTACCAAGCACCTGATGCTGATGTAACCAAATAATTTTTTTGGAAATCTCAGATCCCTTCAAAGACTGCGTATGCTGATGCTGAGTGACTATCCTGAGTAATTATCCTCTTCCTCCTCAATGATCACGCTGATAGCTTGTAAGAACATTTTTGGTTCTGTGCACCGTCACCAGTGCCTAAGGCCCAATTTTTCAGCCCCTGTTTAACAGGGGCATGTAATTACAATTTTTGATGCAATACTTTGCAGCAGGGCACGTTCCTGCGTTCCAACTAGAGTATCTGTGATGGCTTGCAGTGTTGTGGCACCAGCACCAGTGCCTAAGGCCCAATTTTTCAGCCCCTGTTCAACAGGGGCATGTAATTACAATTCTTGATCTAATATTTCACAGCAGGGCCCATTTCTGTGCCCACCAAGCGTGAGTGAGGACTTACAGTGTTGTGGCACCAGCACCACCACCACCACCAAAGGCCCAATTTTTCTGCCCTTGTTCAACAGGGGCATGTAATTACAATTCTTGATCCAATATTTCACAGCAGGGCCCGTTTCTGCACCCACCAAGAGCGAGTGAGGACTTACAGTGTTGTGGCACTAACACCACCACCTCCACCAAAGGCCCAATTTTTCTGCCCCTGTTCAACAGGGGCATGTAATTACAATTCTTGATCTAATATTTCACAGCAGGGCCCTGTGAGGGCTTACAGTGTTGTGGCCACAACAACACCTAAGGCCCCAATTTCTGCAGAATATATAGGGCAGGCCCCTACTTTCAAACATCCAACTTACTTACTCCTACTTGCAAACAGAAGGAGACAACAGGAAGTGAGATGAAATCTATCCCTAGGAAGGGAAATTCTCTCCTGTAAGAGTTAATATGGGAAAAACATTTCTCCTTTCCACTGATGCTTTATCACCAATCCTTGTTTCACAAAAAAAAACAAATTTTCAAAAAACATTTGTCATTGGGACAAAAAGTGAGGTGAAATCTTCTGAAGAGGAGCACAGATAGCAAAACAAATGTCACAGGGGTGATAACCCTTCCCCATGTTTTCCAAAAAGCTTAAAAAAGATTTTTTGGCTGGAGCTAAATACGTTAAAAATGTACCCATTCAAAATTACAAACAGATTCTACTTAACAACAAACCTACAGTCCCTGTCTTGTTTGCACCGCCTGACCGCCTGTATACTGCTGTTCAGAGTATATAGGGCCTGGTGGCCCCACACCTTTCCTTATTTTAATTTGGGTGCGGGGTTCCCCTTAATATCCATACAAGACCCAAAGGGCCTGGTAATGGACTGGGGGGTACCTATGCCATTTGTCTCACTGATTTTCATCCATATTGCCAGGACCCGGCATTACATTAAACCAAGCAGTTTTAAATGACTTTTTTTCCTTTAAAAATGACATTTTGTGCAGGGACTGTTCTAAGCAAAAACACGCGCCACTTTACAGGCATACTATAGACACCCCCTAGGTACGATATTTAAAGTAATATTTCACTTTTTTTTTTTTTTCTTTAAGCATCATTGCTTAAATCACTGCTCCCGAAAAAACGGCCGTTTTTAAAAGTATTTTTTTGCATTGATACATGTCTGCTAGGGCAGGACCCGGGTCCCCAAACCCTTTTTAGGACAATACCATGCAAATTAGCCTTTAAAATGAGCACTTTTGATTTTGAACGTTCGAGTCCCATAGACGTCAATGGGGTTCTAATGTTCGTGCGACTTTTCGGTGCATTCGCAGGTTCTGGTGCGAACCGAACCGGGGGGGTGTTCGGCTCATCCCTAGTGAGGGGTAGATGAGGGGATGTGTCTCTAAGGGCTGAGGCCAAAGTTATGGTGGCAGCCAGGGAAATATATGTGTTGGAGTGCTTGTGCAGGAATTCTCTAGGGCCACCCAAGGTTTCCTTGTCTTGTGGACTTTCCAATCCACAATTGTGGTCAGATGGCAGGCAAAATAGTTTTAATAAATATCAGGTAATCCGATCCCCCCCTTCCCCTTCGTACGCATATGGCGTTTGTATTTGATTCAGGGGGCGCCTATCCTCCAAATGAAGGCCATGCAAGCTTTTTAAATAGTGCAAAAAATAAAAGAGGGAGTTGAATGGGGATCGTCTGCATGAGGTAGCGTAATCCATGAAGGATGAATATTTTTACCATGTCTGAATGGCCAAACCAGATACATTGATACTAGCCCAGTCTTTCAAGTCTAATTGAATCTTAGTGAGCGCTGGTAGAAAATTGTGTTGGTACAGGTCTGATAGTCTCCTGGATATGTGTATGCCTAGGTAGGGAATGAAGTTTTTTTCTCCATAAGAATGGGAAGGATTCCTGGCAGTGACAGACTTCCTGCTGAGCGAGTGAAACGTTCAGGGCATGTGACTTGGAATAATTAACTTTAAAGTTTGAAAGGTCTCCAAATTGTTTTCTATCTTTTAGTAGGTTAGGCAGAGAGACTCGGGGTGACTGTAATGAAAGGAGGATATCGTCTGCAAAAGCTGTGACTTTATAGTCCCTGTCCGCCATGGTGATACCCTTAATGTCTGGATTTGCTCTTAATTTGTTCAGGAGGGATTCTAATGTTAGAACAAAAATCAAGGGGGATAAGAAGTACCCCTGTTGTGTCCAATTGCTGATGGTAAAGGCGTTCGACAGGTGGCCATTCACTCTTACCCTCGCTGAGGGGGTGGAATACAAGGCACTAATATGAGCATGCATGCGTGGGTTGAGGCCAGTACCTTTCAGTACCGCTTGCATGTAGTCCCATGCCACTCTGTCGAATGCCTTTTCCGCATCTAGGGAGAGGAGGAAGCCAGGGGTCTCAGATGATTTAAGCCAGTGATGTAGGTTTACCGCGCGTATGATATCATCTCTCGCCTCCCTCCCTGGTATGAAACCTACTTGGTTAGGGGTTACAAGACTAGTTATGAGGGGTACCTGCCTATTGGCTAACATTTTAGCGTATAATTTAATGTCCACATTGAGCAATGAGATAGGTCTGTACTTGGAGACCTGCGTGGGGTCCTTACCTTCTTTCAGTATGACGGCTATGTGAGCTTCTAGGAATCTACCAGTGTAAGTTTGGGGGTGGGCAAGGGTGTTAAATGTCATTACCATCATAGGTGACAAGAAAGATAGAAAAGATTTATAATATTGAAGTGGAAACCCATCTGGTCCGGGACTTTTCCCCACTTTCATTTGGGCTATTACTGCATGTAGTTCCACTGCAGAGAGGGGGACCTCTAGGTGTTCCACCTGTTGGGAGGAGATGGGTTTGGGGCGGTATTGAGCTAGAAAAGTCTGTAGTCGGGTGGTGCATGAATCTGGGTAATTGGGTTCTGACTGAACCTGGGAAAGATTATATAGGTTAGCATAGAAAGTTTAAAATTGTTGGGCTATTTCCTCATTTTTGGAGAAGAGTGTTTCGTGTTTATCCCTAATTTGGTGGATCGTGGAAGAGGACTTGGCTGCTTGTATTGTGCATGCCAATAGCCTGCCACTTTTGTTTCCCTGTTTATAGAACACTTTTTGTCTGAGTACATAGCGACGCCTGGTCTGGTTCCCCAATTCATCTAGCAGTGTGGTGCGGGCGAGTGTGAGGTCTTGCAGTGTGGCTTGTGAGCATGAATGTTTGTGGGTGGTTTCCAACTATTTAATTTTTGTAATCAGTGCTGTGATTTTTCCTGCCGGGCCTTTTTAGCTTTCGTGGCCAGGGATATAAGTCCCCCCTTATGACACACTTGTGAGCTTCCCACACCGTGATGGGTGTTATTTCTTGGGCAGGATTCTCCATGAAGAACAATTGAAGTCGGGAATTAACATGTTTTAATGTGGCTGGATCTTTTAAAAATGAGGGATTCAATCACCATGATTTGGTGAAATATGTAGTTTCCGGGTGAGTCAGGATCACTGTGATAGGGTGGTGGTCAGAGAGGAACATCGGCTCTATTAAGGCTTATGTAAGAAGAGATAGATCTGTATGAGTGAGGAAAAAATAATCTATTCCTGAGTATTTCTGGTGGGGTGGCAAGTAAAAGGTGAAGTCTTTGTCACTTGGGAACATGGTACGCCAGGTGTCATGTAGTGATAGGTGTTGTAGTTTGATCTGGCAGAGTGCTCGGTATGGTAGTGTAGTCGCACCGGAGGATGTGTCCATATTTGGGTTATTACGTTAAAGTCTCCCGCAAATAAGATCATCCCTCTTGAAATGAAGATAAAAACATCACATATCTTCCTAAAAAAAGGAAACCTGGTGAGTGTTAGGGCAGTATATATTAGCTAACATAATAGGCTTAGCTGCATAGATGCCTTTGATAAAGATGCATCTGCCCTCCGAATCCATCAGGGAATCTGTTGAAAATCAGCATTTTTGGATATGAGGACGGATACACCCTTGGTTTTGGAGTTGGGGTTTGTGGCATGGAATGCCGTTCGGTATATGTGATTAGATAATTTAGGTATCATATCCGAGCAGAAATGTGTTTCCTGGAGGAATATGAAATGTGCCTTGTGTTTAGTTAGTGCTGATAGGACCTGTGACCTTTTTTCTGGAATGAGTACAGGTAGTCCGGTCGGGTAGGGCGGGTGGTCAAGTCAGAGAGCGGCCCCAGGTAAACCAACCTAGTTAATACTACGGAGGTGGGCAGAAGGGGGAAGGCAAGAAAAGGGGGAGAAGGGGGGGAGAAGATGGGAGGGAGTTTATTAGAAGTTAATTCAATTCAAGAAGGTGACTAGAAAAATACCAGAGGGGGGGCAATGGAGTGAAAGGGAATCGATTATCCCTGTACAAAGGAGGACAAGAGGGATAGTCAGATAAGCTCTGGAACCTGAGAGAAAGATGTAGGTGTCTAGGAAGCCTTGAGTATAGGGTTGGGTATAGGGTAGTTTGTAGATTGTAAAAAAAAAAAAGCAAAACTTGTTTGTAAAGGAACCTCAAACCAGTGGTACATCGGGCAAAACAGAAGAAAAACTTGTACTGGGGTCCCAGTAGAAGAACTCTCGTTCAAAACATGTCGGGTTCATAGCCTGCTGTGCTTGTATACCACACAATTTTTTCATATTTTTTGTGATCACTTTCATGTACACATCAGGCTCGATGGTCTGTATGTTTTTTACTTTCGGTTTTTATTGAATAAATATTTTTTTACTCTGGATTCACCTGCACTATGTGGAGGCCCTTTTTTTCTTCCCTCTTTTTCTCATGATTGGTGCTGCTGATTTGATGTCGGTTGGAGGACTGTAAATACCTGGCAATCCAATGTCATTTTGAGGAATACAAACTCCTATCAGCTGGATTTCTGGGTGTGAAACATCCACCCTGACACCTCTCCATACAGACGGAGGCGTATACCATCACACTACAGCGGTCCCCATTGAAGAGTCTGTTTGAAATGACGGTCTGATGCTAGTTTGACACACTGCTGTATGGCGTGTGTGTCCACCTGTTGGGGTAAGAGTATTCACTCTCTCTGTTGTCCCAGATACACACCTAGGATCACCGCACAGAGAAGTCTGCCTTTTTTCATATTTGCCATCATTGGAAGGAACATCTCTTACCATCTTCCTTAATAGGGGCCATATTATTATATTTTTATTTTTTTTTAATAATCAAAATTTTTATTATTTCATTTATATATACATCATTTATACAACATTCTATACCCCTATATTCAAGCCACAGAAAGAAAACATACTACACATTACATCCTACCTCTCCTACCACAGTTTCCCCCCCGTCCCAGCAGTCGACATTACATATATAATGGAAGAAGAAAAAAAAAAATTTCCCTCCCCCAACACCCCCCTTCGTGTACAATCGTGCTTAGAATTAAAAAATGTTTAAAGATGAAGTTATAAATAAATTCCCCCTTGTTTGATTCGTGTCATTATCCCTTCCATTCATTATTATGTATTTGAGAGAAAAAAAAAACAAAAAAAAAAACACCCTTACCCATCCCCCTCTGTGTACAATCGTGCTTATAATTATAAAGTGTTTAAAATGTAAAATCATAAATAAATTCCCCCCTTATTCTAATTCGTGTCTTTAATCACTTCAATTCATTATGAGATAAATCCCCCTTTATTCTAATTCGTGTCAATAGTCATAATAATGACTATTCATTCAATTCATAATAATGTGATTTGTGAGAAAAAAACAAAAAAAAACATCCCCTCCCCCTCTAAATACATTCGTGCTTAAGGAAGGGATTAATATCCCTATAGTTCATAATTATTATAAATCGTGTATCTGTGTTTCCTTTCCCCCCTCTCCTCCCTTCCCCCTTTATAAAATAAATCCCCCTCCCATCTAATCTTCTAGTGTCTATAAATTTATTTATTTATATGTGTAATTCCCTTTTGCTTCCCTTTCCTCCCCCCTCACAAAAAAAAAATCTGTCAAGACTGGGGCAGGGGGGAAGTAGTAGAAAAATCCAAAATCCAATTGGATTTTGAATATTATTATATTTTTAGAAGAGACATCTTCTACTAACTTCTGTATAGACTTTTCCCACTATTTTTTGCACCTAAAGCTACCTGAGGAAAATTGGTGGTGTTCTTCTAAACCTATTAGTACCAAAGGCAGGCAGCTACAGTATTTACAGTTAGTGTACTGTGTCCTCTGCACAGTGTGCACCTAAAGCTACCTGAAGAGAATTGGTGGTGTTCTTCTGATCCTATTAGTACCACAGGCAGGCAGCTACAGTATTTACAGTTAGTGTACTGTGACCTCTGCACAGTGTGCACCTAAAGCTACCTGAAGAAAATGGGTGGTGTTCTTCTGATCCTATTAGTACCACAGGCAGGCAGCTACAGTATTTACAGTTAGTGTACTGTGTCCTCTGCACAGTGTGCACCTAAAGCTACCTGAAGAGAATTGGTGGTGTTCTTCTGATCCTATTAGTACCACAGGCAGGCAGCTACAGTATTTACAGTTAGTGTACTGTGACCTCTGCACAGTGTGCACCTAAAGCTACCTGAAGAAAATGGGTGGTGTTCTTCTGATCCTATTAGTACCACAGGCAGGCAGCTGCAGTATTTTCAGTTAGTGTTCTGTGTTCTTTGCACAGTGTGCACCTAAAGCTACCTGAAGAAAATTGCTGGTGTTCTTCTGATGCTATTAATACCACAGGCAGGCAGCTACAGTATTTACAGTTAGTGTACTGTGTCCTTTGCACAGTGTGCACCTAAAGCTACCTGAAGAAAATTGCTGGTGTTCTCATAATAATAATACTACAGGCAGGCAGTTGATTCTGCTAGCTGCAGTATAATCAGTATATATATACATCCCAGCTTTGTGCAGCTACATCTCACTGCAGGCCATTAGTATGTCTGGAAGGCCAACAAGGAGAGGAAGACAGTCACAAGCCAATAAATGAGGGCAAGCAGGCTCTGTGTCTAGAGGCAACAGTGCCGGTTGTGGAGACGGTGCATCCTCATCAGCATGTGGCCGTGGGACACGCTTGTCTTTTTTTTCGGCAGCTGGCCATGTTGAGCCGCAACATGCGGAAGCCTTGGTAGACTGGATGACCAAGCCGCCCTCATTCTCCTCATCCTCTCTCACCAAGGCTCAGGGTACTTTGCCTGGCAAAGCAGCTGCCAACGCGGCCTCTTCCCTCGGCTCAATGGCATCGGTCACTCCTTCCCTAGCCCCAACACTAGCCCCACCATGTCCTCCTGAGGAGTCCCCCGAACTGTTTGACCACAGTGTTGGGTACATGCTCCAGGAGGATGCCCAGTGTTTTGAAGGCTCCGATGATGGTACCCAGCTAGAGGAAGGCAGTAACATGAGCCCAGAGAGAGGGGGTGCCCAAGAAGGACAGCAATCTGGCAGTCATGTTCCCCCAGCTGCAGCATACTGCCAGGTTTGCTCCAGTGATGAGGAGGGAGGGGATGATGAGGAAGTCACTGACTCCACGTGGGTGCCTCATAGGAGAGAGGGGGAGGAGGAACATCTCCAACCAGGCAAGATGCCCTCCAGGAGCCAGCTTAAGGGCAGCACACCGACTGCATCACACCACAGAGTTCTGCATGTGCAGGGCTCTGCTGTCTGTGCGCGTTATTGCAAAAGTTCTTTGGTGTGGGTAGAAAGAAATTTGGTCCCAGCCATCCACATGCTCAGCGGCTGAATGCTAGCTTGGCTAAATTGCTAGCACTTCAACTGTTGCCTTTTCAGTTGGTAGAATCTGCCCCCTTCCGTGAGTATGTGGAATGTGCGGTTCCTCAGTGGCAGGTTCCCAAACGCCACTTTTTCTCACGGAAGGCGATTCTGGCTCTCTACCGGCATGTGGAAGGCAATGTCTTGGCCTCGCTGGACAGGGCAGTCAGCGGTAAGGTGCATATTACCACTGACTCATGGTCCAGCAGACATGGACAGGGACATTACCTATCTTTCACCGCGCACTGGGTGACTCTTCTGACAGCTGGGAAGGATGCAGGACAAGGTGCATTAGTGTTGGAGGTTGTTCCACCACCACGCCTCCAAAATTCTACTAGTGGTGATTCTACCACACCTCTCTCCTCCACCCCCCCCTTCTTCTTCCTCCATGGCCTCTTCCTGTGCTGATTTTTCCTCGGAACCAGCGGTGCTCTGTAGGCATTCAAGGGGCTAAGTAAGCATGCAGGCAAAGAGATGCCATGCTGTGCTTGAGCTGGTGTGCTTGGGGACAGGAGCCACACTGGGGCAGAGATTCTGTCAGCTCTGCAGGGGCAGGTTCAGAGGTGGTTGACGCCAAGCGAGCTTAAGCCATGTATGGTGGTTTGCGACAATGGCACCAACCTCCTCTCTGCCCTCCGACAGGGACAACTGACCCATATGCCCTGTTTGGCTCATGTCCTTAACTTGATGGTGCAGCGGTTCTTGGGCAGGTACCCGGGCTTACAGGATGTCCTGAGGCAGGCCAGGAAAGTCTGTGTGCATTTCCGCAGGTCATATAATGCCAGTGCTCGGCTGGCGGACCTCCAAAAGGAGTTTAGCCTGCCCAAGAACTGCCTAATCTGTGACATGCCCACCAGGTGGAACTCAACGTTGGCCATGCTGCAGCAGCTGCACACGCAGCGGAGAGCCATCAATGAGTACCTGTGCGACTATGGCACCAGGACAGGATCAGGGGAGCTTGTTTTTTTTTCCCACGCCAGTGGGCCATGATCAGGGATGCATGCACTTTCCTGTCACCATTTGAGAAGGCCACAAGGATGGTGAGTGGTGATAGTGCATGCATCAGTGACACTGTCCCTCTTGTCCACCTGTTGGAGCACACACTGCATGGAATAATGGACAGGGCACTTGAGGCAGAACAGAGGGAGGAAGAGGAGGACTTCCTTACCTCTCAAGGCCCCCTTTATCCAGACAGTGTTCCTGCGTGCCCACCGATCACACAGGAAGAGGAGGTGGAGGAGGAGGAGGATTGTGTCAGCATGGAGGTGGAGCCTGGCAGCAGCAGTCTTCAAGGGATCATTTACAGTCCGAAGAAACCCATGGACTGGCATGTGGCTGGGAGGAGGTGGCTGCGGATCATGTCATCCTTAGTTACCCAGAGGACTCTGGACCAATGCCTCAGAAAACCTACGCTGTATGGCCTCCCTGATCCTGCAAAGCCTGCGGAAGGATCCTCGTATTTGTGGTACCAAGGGGAGGGATGATTACTGGCTGGCAACCCTCCTTGATCCACAGTACAAGTGTACAAGGGTAAGGTTGCGGACCTTATCTTGCAATCGCAGAGGGAGCAGAGGATGAAACATCTTCGGGAGGCCTTGCAGAAAGGTTTGTGCAACGTGTTTCCAGAGCCTGGGAGGTTACAATTTCCTGGTCCTCCTAGACAACGTGTTGCTGAGGTTTCGGTCAGTCACAGAAGGAGCGGTGGAGAAGGTGGCCGTCTGACCGATGCGTTCAGACAATTTTTTAGTCTGCAGCCCCAAGGTCTGATCGGTTCCAGCAACCATCCCCAGTGTCTGATTCACATGGTGCAGGATTACTTAGGGGCAAGATCAGACTTGGATACCTTTCCCACGAAAAATCCTCTGGGTTACTGGGTCTTGAGGACGGATCACTGGCCAGAGCTTGCACAGTATGCAATTGAGCTACTGGCCTTTCCTGCATCCAGCGTTCTTTCGGAATGCACATGCTGCTGGAGGCTTTGTAACTGATCACAGGATGCGCCTGTCCACCGAATCAGATGATTGGCTGACCTTCATAAAAATGAATCAGTCTTGGATCACCAGCTACCAAGCACCTGATGCTGATGTAACCGATTGATTTTTTTTTTAATGTGAGATCCCTTCAAGACTGCCTATGCTGATGCTGAGTGACTTTCCTCTTCCTTCTCAATTTTCATGCTGATAGCTTGTAAGAAATTTTTTGATGCAATACTTTGCAGCAGGGCTCATTCCTGCGCTCCAACTAGAGTATCTGTGAGGGGTTGCAGTGTTGTGGCACCAGCACCGGTGCCCAAGGCCCAATTGTTCTGCCCCTGTTTAACAGGGGCGTATAATTACAATTTTTGATGCAATACTTTGCAGCAGGGCTCATTCCTGCACTCCAACTATAGCATCTGTGAGGGGTTGCAGTGTTGTGGCACCAGTGCCTAAGGCCCAATTTTTCTGCCTCTGTTCAACAGGGACATGTAATTAGAATTCTTGATCTAATATTTCACAGCAGGGCCCATTCCTGCACCCACCAAGAGTATCTGTGAGGGCTTACAGTGTTGTGGCAACACCACCATTACCACCAAAGGCAGAATTTTTCTGCCCCTGTTCCACAGGTGCATGTAATTACAATTCTTGATATAATATTTCACAGCAGGGCCCGTTCCAGCACCCACCAAAAGTAACTGTGAGGACTTACAGTGTTGTGGCACCAGCAGCACCACCACCACCAAAAGCCCAATTTTTCTACCACTGTTCAACAATGGCATGTAATTACAATTCTTGATCTAATATTTCACAGCAGGGCCCGTTCCTGCGCCCACCAAGAGTAACTGTGAGGGCTTACAGTGTTGTGGCAACACCAACACCTAAGGCCCCAATTTCTGCAGAGTATATAGGGCAGGCCCTTTCCTTTGAAACATCCCACTTACAAATTACTCCTACTTGCAAACGGAAGGAGAGAACAGGAAATGAGTTGAAATCTACCCCTAGGAAGGGAAATTCTCTCCTGTAAGAGTTAATATGGGAAAAATGTGTCTCCTCTTCACGGATGCTTTATTACCAATCCTTGTTTCACTAAAAACCCCAAATTTTCAAAAGACATTTGTCATTGGGACAGAAAGTGAGGTGAAATCTTCTGAAGAGGTGCACAGACAGCAAAACAAATGTTACAGGGGTGATAACCCTTCCCTATGTTTTCCAAAAAGCTTAAAGATAGATTTTTTGGCTGGAGCTACACTTTAAAAAATGTACCAGTTCAAAATTACAATCAGATTCTACTTCACAACAAACCTACGGTCCCTGTCTTGTTTGCACTGCCGGTATACTGCTGTTCAGATTATATAGGGCCTGGGGGCCCCACGCCTTTTCTTTTTTTAATTTGGGTGCAGGGTTCCCCTTAATCCCCTTAATATCCATACAAGACCCAAAGGGCGTGGTAATGGACGGGGGGGGGGTACCCATGCCGTTTGTCTAACTGATTTTCATCCATATTGCTGGGACCCGACATTAGATTAAAGCCGCAAGCAGTTTTAAATGACTTTTATTCCTTTACAAATGTCATTTTGTGCAGGGACTGTTCTAAGCATGGGAAACATGTGCTACTTTGCAGGCATACTATAGACACCCCCCAGGTACGATATTTAAAGGAATATTTCACTTTTTTTTTTACTTTAAGCATCATTAAAAAAAACTGCTGTTTTTTGCATTGATACATATCCCCTGGGGCAGGACCTGGGTCCCCAAACCATTTTTAGGACAATAACTTGCATCTTAGCCTTTAAAATTAGCACTTTTGATTTTGAACGTTTGAGTTCCATAGACTTTAATGGGGTTCTAAAGTTTACGCAAACTTTTGGTCCTTTCGCAGGTTCTAGTGCGAACCAAACCAGGGGGTTGTTCGGCTCATCCCTACTCAGGAACTTACAAAGTTCAACTTTGACAATGTGAAGGCAATATCAGACATTAGTATGTCTAAACTGTGTTGATCTCGCCTTCATCAGATGGGGTGATGTCACCACTGTAAAAGCCAAATTTTGAATATGCACTCAAATTGGGAGTCAAAATGTGGATTTCCCTCCTAATGTCAATGTGCTAGCTCCCATCATGGGGGATCAATGGACGTGTTACGGGGGTGCAACCCCTTTCTCTCATCTACTTTAGTTGTGAGTAAGGGGTTGCACCCACAAAACGCGTACATTGATATCCTGTGATGGCAGATAGCACATGTTGACACACTGTGTGCATCTTCAAAATTTGGCTTTTAAAATACTTTAAAACTTGATTTAAAAGAAAAATTTATACAACAAAACGGTACAATTTTTGTGTGTTTTGTATTCTGCCTAAACCATCAAAGATGATCTTCATTTTTTTGTTGAACATCATTGATGTTTCCCTTTATCTTTTCTTTTTTTTTTCTTTTTTTTTCTTTTAAATTCAATATTCTTTATGAGATTTTTCTTATTACAAAAAGAAGTAGAAAACTTATAATTTTCCCATTAACTAATGGGGATCAGCAAATCAACACAAATTATACAAAAATACATTGCATTCTGATCCATCTATACCTCCTCCCCCCTCCCCCATCCCAACCCAGTCCCACCCGTCCTCCCCTATTATTAAGCTGTATTAAAAGGTTGCCTAGACAACATTTTATACTGATACCACAGCTATTATGCCTTGTTGCACTTATTCTCCTTTACCTATCTTCTATACTAGCGGATGGTTCCAAAACCTTAGACTCTTATCAGAGTTGAATCTAGCTCAAAGGGCCCTGCCCGACCACTGTAGCCAAGGGCTCCAAATTTTTATGAATTTTTCAAAGCTATTTCTCCTAGTGTAGACTGTTTTTTTCGTCCAGACTAGCTTGTCCACTGTCTTAAGTCAGTCTTCTATAGTTGGGGGCGTAGAGGATAGCCAGGACTGTGCCATTAATTTCCTAGCTTGATAAAGGCACCTTCCTATAGTAATTTTCTTGTTATTGCTCTCCCCCCTTTCCCCTAGCAGGCCAAGGATACAATCCCTGGCCTCCTGCTTCAGCTTGGTTTTAAACCTGATTTCTATGGTCCTAATTATCCCTGACCAATATCTCACCAGCCTTGGGCATCTCCATACCATATGAATTAGGTTGCCAGTATCCAAGCATCTAGGGCATTTATCATCCAGTCTGCGACCAAACCTATACAATCTCTTAGGGGTATAGTAAGCCCTATGTATAAGAAAAAGGTGCGATGCCTGTTGCGATGGGGAGACCGACACTAATGGGCTAGCCTTCAAAATTCCCTTCCACTGGCTATCCGTAATCTCCCCCACCTCCCCTGCCCACTTCTCCCTGATATCCAGAGTCATTTGCAGATCAAGCAGTCTTCCAGAAATTTGTCCACTTATTATTGCTATCAGACCCTTAGTGGTGTTTGCTCTAATAATTTTATTTAGGAGAGGTATATTGCACCATTCTAATGGGCAGTTACTGAATTGACTGTTAAGTGCATGCCTGTAAAAAGTGTTGTTTGGAATCCCATATTCACGCCTTAGTTCAATGAAGGGTTTCAAGTTTTTGCCCTTGTATAGCTGTGCCAATCTACATATTCCGTGGCGGACCAATATCCAGTTTTTGTCCAATGTTAGCATCTCCCTCAGCCCCCTATTATTCCATATGGGCGAGAATTCAGTATAGCCTCCATAACCCATAACCCTCTTAGTAGCTTGCCAAACTTTACTGATCAATTTACATGTTGGAGGTCCCTCCTGAAGTGACCCAGCCTCTAGTGCCTCTGCCAGGGACTCATGTGGAGAATCATAGATCATAAGTTTCGCATTAGAATTCGGCAAGCCCTGATATTCACAGCCTCCTAGGTGTTGTAATTGTGCCGCCAAGAAGTAACTATAGGGATGTGGTACTGCCAGGCCCCCCTCCCCAACAGGGCGCTGAAGCGTTTGTAATTTGATCCTTGCCTGCCCTTTCTTCCATATTAGTTCTCTAAATAGGGTGTTTATTTTTAAAAACCAGCTCTTCCCAATCCAGACTGGGGAGTTGTGGAGTACATATAGTAATTGTGGCATCCAGACCATCTTGATCAAATTAACTCTACCTGCCAGGGATAATGGGAGTTGGCACCAGATAGCGCTTTTCCTTCTAAATTTTTCCAATAGAGGGACTATATTGTCCCCTATATATTGTGCCGGGTCAGTTGAAATAGTTATACCCAGATAGCGCATCTTCTCCACTACCCTCAGTCTCGGCATACCTCCCCTTTAACTATTACGTGTTGAGTCTAGTGGAAGCAATGTTGATTTTTCCCAATTACCACCAGGCCCGATGACCTCCCAAATCTTTCCACTAATTGTATTGCCTTTTCAAGGGATGGTCCCATATCCCCGAGAAAAATCAGCACATCATCAGCATAAAGTGCCACTTTTTCCAGTCTAATCCTCTCTCCAAAGCCTTGTATTCCAGGCGAGTGTCTAATTGCCTCTGCCAGTGGCTCCATTGCTAGAGTGAATAACAGGGGCGAAAGTGGACACCCCTGCCTCGTCCCTCTCTCAAGGGATAGCCACTCCGTATATTCGCTATTAATCTTTAATCTGGCTTTTGGATGGAAATACAGGGTCTTAACCCATTTAATAAATTTAGGGCCAAACCCAAACTTCTCCAGTACCCACCAGAGATATTCCCACTCCAGGCTATCAAACGCCTTGGCAATATCCAAAGCGAGGACCGCTCTGGAGCTCCTAGTTCCTACTGGTGACTGGAGGTTCAGGTATGCCCTTCTGATGTTAATACTAGTGGATCTATTTGGGATAAACCCTGACTGGTCCGGGTGCACTAGCTCAGATATATATTTCTTTAGCCTAGTAGCCATTACCTTTGCCAATATTTTTATATCGGAACATAGTAACGAGATGGGTCTGTATGATGCTGCTTCAAGGTGGTCCTTCCCTTCTTTCCTTATTAGGACTATGTTGGTTTCAGTCATTGAAGAGGGCAGGCTGCCATCAGTAATCGCCCAGTTCAATGTCTTCAAAAGTTCTGGGAGTAAAGCCTCCCCAAAATGCTTATAAATTTCCACGGGCAAGCCATCAGGACCTGGGGCTTTCTGATTAGGCATATCTAATACCGCTTGCTGTACTTTCTCAAGGGTTATGGGGGAATCCAAGCTATTCCTTTTTTTTTCAGAGAGGTGTGGCAGGCTGACCCCCTCTAAGAAGTTCTCTATCTCTCCAACTTCTAGTTGTTGTTGCGATTTATATAAATTACTATAGTATTCAAAGAATACCTTTTTAACCATGAAGGGGTCTGACGAAGTTACCCCACTAGAGGTCCGATTTGCTGCGATTGTTGAAGAGGGTGAATTAGTATCGGCTATTAATGCCAACATATGGCCCACTTTTTCCCCCTCCCCAAAGTGTCTCTGCCTCTGGAATAGTCTCTTATTTTCAGCATTTTTAAGTATATCCATCTTATACTCCTGCTGCTTTTTTACCCAAAGCTCCTGTTTTCCTGGGCTTGGGTCTGCCACGTATTGTTTTTCTAGCTCTAGTAACTCTTTCCTAATCTGATCCCCCTTTTCTCTTGATTGTCTCTTAACCCGTGATATATACTGTAAGAGGATACCCCTCAGAAACACTTTCAGAGAGTCCCAGACCATCCCCTGCGACGCCGACCCTGAGTTAATTACCACAAACTCTTTTATTTTTTCGGCTAATTCTTCTTTTTTTCCTATAATCTCCAGCCAAATAGAATTTAATGCCCATACTCTCTCATTACGTCTGTTACGGATGTTTAGCGTCAGAGGAGAATGGTCCGATACCCCTCTCGGCCTATATTCTATTTTTCCTAGAAGGGGAAACACCCCCCTATTTCCCACTGCCATATCTATATGAGAGAGAGTGCGATGCGACTCCGAGAAGCAAGAGTACTGCCGCTCCTTTGGGTTACGGATTCTCCAGAGGTCGCACCACCCTATCTCTTCAAGCAGCTGAGTGAGCCGTCCCTCAGTTGCCCTATCCTCCCTAGCCCTTGGAGGGAACCTATCAATTTTACTATTAAGGACCATATTGAAATCGCCCACCACTATAAGTGGGGTATTCCCTTTGTCCTCAGCATATTCTAGGAGGTGATATAAAATCTCCATCTTGAAGGGAGGGGGAATATACACATTAGCAATAACAAAAGATTTACCCTCCATTGTACAGAATAAAAAAACATAACAGCCCAGCGGATCTATCCTAACATCCTTACAAGAGAACACCATCCCCTTTTTAGCCATTATACACACTCCTCTTGAATAGGAAGTGTGCACTGAATGGAATTGTACTTGAAATTTTTTATTCCAAATTAAAGATTTAGACTCATTGGTGAGGTGTGTCTCATGTAAGCACACCAGGTCTGTACCCTGTGATTCCAGCTCTGAAAGTATAGTAGCTCTTTTAATGGGATCTCCCATACCCCGGATGTTCCATGAGGTTATTCTTTCCATCCTAACCCTCCTTTAAATTATAAACATACGTATAAATAAATACAAAATACATACAAATTAATACATTTACAACAAAGGGAGAGAAAAAGAAAAAAAAAGAAAAAAACCATCAGGGACATAGACCTCTTATGATAGTGAGCACTAAAACCTTTCGTAGTTAACCCCACCAGTGTCAAATATTATATATATATATATATATATATATATATATATATATATATACATATATATATATATATATATATATATATATATATATATATATATATATATATATATATATATATATATATATATATATATATATATATATATATATATATATATATATGTCTCGTATACCAAATTTCCCACTCTTTTTAATCCTACCAAAATTTTCCTTTCCTAATTTAAGATGTGAATAAGTGTATCAGCAATCTATGTGATATCTTATATCTACCATATGTGCATTTGGTATTAGTGCATAACAACCTTTTATTTTTAATTGAGTCTTACATATTTCTCTACCCTTGTGCCCCTCCATCCCCCGCACCTTTCTTGGCCTACCCTAGGAGCATACCTTATGACCCATTTACCCCTCCCAACCAACTCATTCCCCAACTCTATTCCCCTTTTCCTCAGCCAAACAGGGGCAGAGAAAAAAAACGTTCCCCTATTTGACCTTTCCACCCCTCTCGCACTACCCTCCCTCCCCCCCACCTCAATCACCAATCGCATTATTAACCACAAAGCAATCATCCTCCACCTTTTACAGACTCTCATAGATATTTTCCTCCAACACCTCAATTGCCCTCCCCCCGCCCCTCTCACCGTACCCTCCCCCCCTCCAACGTCAATCACCTGTAACTCTACTAACCACAATACAATCACCCTCCACCTTGTATAGACTCCCATAGGTGGTTTTCTCCAACACCTCGAACGCCCCCCCCCCTCCAGTCCCCGCTGCAAAAAAAAAAGCATTCAGCAGAGCCGATTGAAATAAGTATACAGACACTTTTTTGTACCAGTGTCTGGCCTTAGGGGCAATTAGGTACGGCACCAACAACTGGTCGTTGAGGTCCACCCCTCCCATATTAAGGTTTTATTCATGGACACAGAGGGGTTTCTCTACAACACCAGTCACCGTAGGAATTTGGACCACCATGCCTGCATGAAGGGAGGACAGAACAAAAACATTCCGATTATTCCTCCACTTCACAGCGAGCAAATTATTACACTTCAAGCAGGCTTTCTCCCCTAGCCTAAGATGGGAATCTACAAGCCACTAGGGTAAGCACCGGCGATTAGATCGCACAGTGCCACATGCGCCAATTTGGTGATCAAACAAGTGACTAAAAAGTGGCATGCTCGTGTAATTGTTCACATACAAGTGGTACCCCTTTCCAAATAAGGGTGACACCGAGTCCCACACACCCTTACCAGTGCTCCCTATGTAATCTGGGCAGTTCTCCGTGTCTACGTGACTATCTCTTCCCTTGTAAACCATAAAACTATATGTATAGCCTGTGGCCCTGTAACAGACCTTATACATCTTGACCCCATATCTGGCACGCTTGCTGGGAAGATACTGTTTGAAAGACAAGTGGCCAGAAAACTTAATCAGGGACTCATCAATGCAGACAACTTGATGGGGAGTAAACAAGGCTAAAAAACGTTGGTTGAAGTGGTTTAAGAGGGGCCAAATTTTGTGGAGCCAATCATATCCATGGTCACCCCAAGGACAACAGAGTTCATTGTCGTTGAAGTGCATGAACCGCAAGATATGCTTGTATCGTGCCCTGGCCATGGAGGCAGAGAACACGGGCATAATGTGAATTGGGTCAGTGGACCAATATTGTTTGACTACGACCAGGGTATACAAGGCCGCTGGTGGTTGCCAGTTCACCAGAAGGATGAGCGGCGCTAATACTGGCTCTATGCTCTATACAAGAGCCCTGTGGTTCTTGCACCTCAACGACAGCAGAAGAATGGGGTCGGGTACGCCTGACCTTGGCAGGGACCACAAATCCGTCGTCAGAGCTATCTGTCAGGGTGCCATTGCTGTCTACAGGGTGGTATTCTGAGCCTGAATCTGACAGATGAGTGACTTCCTCTTCACTATCTGTCATGCTCAGAAACGTGTAGGCCTCTTCACTAGTGTACCTTCGATTTGACATTTTGGTCTCTAACTTTACTGGTACACTAGTGAAACTCACGGGTAAAAAAGCTCCTGACTGTCAGCGACTGATTCAAACGCTACCAAAAAACTGTTAGCGTTCGCAGGGATCAGTTATGTATGTTGTGTTTTGTAAGTGACAGTGTTCGATTGATGCTGCACTTGGGTGGGCTGGGCTGGGCGGAGAGGCTAAACGCAGGTGCTAGCAGGTATCTGGTCTGATCCCCCTAACACTGCATTTTTGGGAACCCTAAATTGCTGGGGACACTAGTATAGATCTGATCAGATAAGATATTGATCCGTTCAGACACTATACTACTAGGGGAGGTGTATGGTGTGTGCGTGGGTTTTAGCGCTACTGACTCTAATCTGACACTGCCTGGGGCGACGCAGACCCCGACTCACGCTAAAACCTAACTTATATCACCTGCCAGGCTATCATTGGGTTAAACCTTTATTGGGTAATATACGGCAGGTGCCCTGATGCTATAAAAAGCAAACTAACTAACCAGCGTCACCCGTAACACTAATACGGCGAGCACTGGTGACAGGGGGTGAAAGGGTTAACTAGGGGGAAATCAGGGGATTAAAACCTTTATTAGGTAATATATGGGGGTACCTGAGGTTATAAAAACCCGACGGTGAAACTAACTGGCTAACTAGTGTCACCAGTGACACAAATACGGTGATCGATTAGTGACACTGGAGACAGGGGGTGAAAGGGTTAACCAGGGGGTTAAAGCCTTTTATTAGGTAGTATATATGGGGGTACCTGATGCTATAAAAACCTGACGGTAAAACTAATCACCTAACTGGCTAACTAGCGTCACCAGTGACACAAATATGGCATCGATTAGTGACACTGGTGACAGGGGGTGAAAGGGGGCAGTCAAGGGGTTAAACCTTTATTAGGGGGGTTTATGGGGGTAACCTAGACCTAACGGGGGCTACTGCTAACTGCCCTAACACTTATTTCAGTCACAAATGACACCAATGCAGTGATCAGTGAAAAATCTGAAAACTGCAATTGGTGACACAGTGACAGGGAGTGAAAAGGTTAATTGGGCGGGGGCGATCGGGGGGTGATCAGGGGGTGGAAAGTGTACCTTTGTGTGCTGATGTTTGTGTACTTTTAGTGCAACTCACGGTTAGATGTCCTCTCTCACTGGAATTGAAAAAACTCAACGAGGAGAGATGCCGTCACTTCCGCCTGTCTGTGTTTACACTTACACAGGCAGGGGAAGCTTTTCATTCATTAGGAGCAATCACCGGGTCCAGACCATAAATCATTGGTCTGGCCCTGGGGACTGATAACTCCTCTAACAAACACGACCGCTGTGGGCGCGGGGGAGGGGGCGCGATTGCGCCCCCTGCCCACGGGGAGGGCAGGACATACAGGTACGCCCACTCGTCCACCCGTGCCAATTTGCTGATGTACATTGGTGTGTGGTGGTCAGGAAGTGGTTAATAATAAAAATAATAAAAGGTAAACAGAGTAAACGTAGTCAAAACATAGCCAGAGTTCAGGAACCGGAACGGATAGTCAGGTAAGCCAAAATGTCAGGGAGCCAGAGAACAGCGTAGTAGAACAGCAAGCAGGATCTGGAGCCAGAAGGAATGTCAGCCAAAAAGTCTTAAACAGGAACACAGGAGAGCGTCTCTAGAGATGTGACCAAGGCGAAGGAAAAAATCATCTGGACTGGACGGCTTAAGCAGGCAGGACCGACAAGCAGGATCATCAACAGGTCATTCACTGCGGAGAGATAGGAGCTGGCAATTAGCCGACAGCTGAACGGTTAGCTCAGAGAAGGAAGGGCTGGGCCCAGCCCTGACACCCAGCAATCACCAGCAGTGAAAAGCAAAACTTGTTCACACTTTCCACTCAAAGGTCCGCTGTTTAGCTTCCAACCAGCAACGTAGATTGGTTACTGTAGTCAAATTTATTACATGCCTTCTTCAGTTCTGTGTATACAAATGAAAGTGGTAAAACTCAAGACTTTATTGGGATTAGTATTGACATAGCCCCAGAATGATACATATTGGCCCAAAATTGATATGGTCTAGAAACATTTAGACAAAAGAAAGGTGAATAAAGCACCTGTACCAGATGGCTTACATCCAAGGATTCTCAAAGAGTTGAGCTCTGTTATATCTAAGCCATTGTCTCTAATTTGCAAAGACTCTTTAATGACTGGCATGGTACCACTGGATTGTCGTAAGGCCAATGCAGTGTCTATATTTAAAAAGGGCTCAAAGTCTTTACCATGTAACTACAGACTGTTTACTTTAAATTCTATAGTCAGGAATTACTTTAGAGTTTCATAAAGGATAGAGGAGAATTTGCTAGAAAATTATATTTTAGCAATAGTCAGCACGGATTCACAAAAGACTGAAGTTGTCAAACAAATTTGATTTATTTTTATTAGGAGGTAATCACAACCTTAGGCAAAGGTGTGACTGTGGATATAGTATACTTGGATTTTTCCAAAGCATTTGACATAGTTCCCCACTCACTCCTAATGTGTAAGTTAAAGTCTCAAGTTAAAGGCTTAAGTTAAAGGCTTAGAAAAGTCAGTTTGTAAATGGACAGATAGAAATGATAATCACAGCACTCAATAATTATAATGTGTAAATATAAAAAATCCACCATACAGTCTGTGCAAACAGTGTACATCTATATTAAAAAGTAAAAAATAAATATTAATTCTTCCACTTGAATATCACACGCTTTTGTGTAAATATCACACATGAACAAGTGGTGATCCAAAGTGTCCTTGCTCAGCCCTTCACTATGATATGTGTGAAAGCACCAGCCATGTAAATCCTTCCACCATACAGAGAGAGAGATTGAAAATTCACCGCAAAGATATGCTGTCTAAAGATAGAACAACCAAATGAGCTAGTTACACAGTATCCTCAATGCTTTCTCTTTCTTCCAGGATGGGCTGATAAAACTGTACTTTTCCTCTCCACCATGGGTAATAACAGCACTCACATCCATAAGGAACCATCAACAACAAGATAAACTCTCATAGTATAGTATTTAATAGTGACTCATCAACATATAAGTGCACAAACAAGTTAAAGGGCTTGTAAAGATCAATAATTATAGTATCACTCATATGCCTCATCCGTAAGATTCATTGAAAAAAGAGAAAAAGCCCCTCTGGTCAGACTTGATGCAGATTGGAACAATATGCTTTTTATAAAAAGTAAAATTTTATTAAACATCAATATATGCACATATATATATATATATATAAAATAAAAAAGGTATTGTCCACTAGCGGCCACCTAATGGCCAGAAAAGGAGGACGTTATATTTATATTTTTTAAAAGCTCTTTTTTTATTAATTTATAGCCATTTTAACTTTGGCCGTGCGCCACATAGGATCTTAACAGGTTCACTTAGAATAGTACCGTATCATGCTAAACATAATTTAATAAATCATTTTTAACAATACAGACTTCTCTTTTCTAACCTGTAGCATTTTGAAACGGAATAGCACTTGAACTGGGTTCACAAGATACTTATTAGATGGAAGTGGCATAGTTGGAGGCCCTGTGCTGTCACTTTATGCAGCAAAATTTTTACTTACCTGTTAGATTTCAACCATGCATTATATGGTCCTACCATCAGGTGATTGAATACTGGCAAACATGTTTGCTAGTGCCACCCCTAAAGTTAATAACCCAGGAATATATAAGGAGTGATCAAGAGGGAGAGGAGAACTGTCCTGTATTGTTTTATTAAATCACACAATTTGTATTGATTTTTTTTTTCTCATATACAACAAAAACACATTACAACATAAAACATTACCATCAAACACCCCATATATCCCCAAAAAGAAAAAAATTGGAAAAAAAAATTCTTTACGCAGACCAGATAAGTAATCGGTCAAATCCCTCCTACACTTCAGAGCCATTGATCCCCATCTGCTTTTCCAGAATAACAGTATTATAGACATAACCTAAATATTCCATTTAAATTATTACGTTTTAACAGTTTTTGTTTTCATTTGCAGTTAACCTCAACAGATATTCTATCTTGTTTATTAGCTTTCCTCATTATCATTAATATGCTCAATTGACTGTTCAGACAGATCAGAAACTAGCCACCAATACCAGATTTTCACAAATTTTGGGGGGCAACTCTTATGTTTATATGTCAACTTCTCACGTCTTAAATTAAGATTAATTGCTTTAATCCATTGATCTATTGTTGGCGCAGGGTTTAATATCCATTTTTGTAATATACATTTACGAGCCATATACGTAGTTCCTAGCCACATCACATGCAGTTCAGCTGGGAGATTATCCTCAGGTATAATGCTCAACAATGCTATCTTTGGATCAAAATGAACCTGTGTGGAGCACAAGGAATTCAAAGTATCAAATACACCTTCCCAGTAACAATGCAGTTTGGGACAATGTCACAACATATAAATCAGCATTCCTACATCAATAGTACATCTTGGAAAATTTAACGTAGTTGCTTTGCCCCAAGGGTGCAACTTCAAAGAAGTATAATGAGCTCTATGAATAACAACTGTGTTAAACACTGAGGAGGATAGGGATACCCCAAATGAGTTCTTCAGAGCTTGCTACCACTCATCACTGAGTGTCTCCAAATCTCTATGCCACTGTCTAAAGCTACCCTCTAGTAAATTTGTTCTAGTTTTCTCTTGTAGAGAAGAATATATGTTCACAATGAGTCCCTGTTTAGATTGTCTTACAGTTATTGCCATAGCTAGAATTGATGAAGGGTTATATTTTAGTAAAAAATTATTTGCTTGACTCTGCAGAGCATGTCGAAGCTGTAAATATTGAGAAAAATGTCTCATTAGGCAAATTATATTTCTTTGCCAGTTTATCAAATGGTTGCAAAACCTCATTATCAAAAAGTTGACAAAGAAGCAGAATACCAGTTATTTTCCTTAAATCAAAATGTTCAAGTCTTGATACAGCAGACAATGGCGAATTATTCTATTTGGGCATATATATCCCTCATAATGAGTATCCCATTAAATAGTAGTCCACATTGTATTAATTAAATTAAATGTGGGATAGTTACGTTTACTATAAAAGTGATGGGCTACTAATAACTGTACCAGTGGATGTATCGGTAACTGAGAAAAATAGGATGATATTTACATCATAGTTACCTGTAAAATTATTTTCTTTGAGTACATCATGGGACACAGAGTCAGGCTAATATTCATTACCTGCTGAGTTATACTTCATCATTAGGTGAATGGACACTGGTAGACCAAAGGTCTTCAGACAGGAAATGATCCCCTATATAACCCCTCCCATACAGGAAGTAGTTAAGTTTTGTAGCAAGCACTAAATCCTCAAAAAAACAGGAGGGATCTCTCTGTCCCATGATGTATTCAAAGAAAAGGATTTTACAGGTATGACGTAAAAATCCTATTTTCTTTTTCATACATAATGGGACACAGAGTCAGGTTAATAGTCGTTACCTGCTGCCATATCCCAGAGCAATAGCCTTGAGGGGAGGGAGACACCCTGCCAAACAATAGCCATCAGAACTTATACGGCAGCCTGCAGCACACTGCAGCTGAAAGCCGAATCCTCAGCTGCTCGAACATCCACTTGATAAAATTTTGTGAACGTACGCACTGAAGACCAGGTAGCAGCCTTACAAATCTGAGCTACAGATACCTGATGGCGAAAAGCCATGGAGGTTCCTACACCCCTGGTAGAATGAGCTCTTACCCTAAAGGTAAGGAGCTTTATGTTTCAGACCATAGGCCTGAATGACCAATTGACGGACCCAATTGGCAATGGAAGCTTTGGAAGCTGCCTGCCCCTTCTTGGGTCCTTTCAGTAAAACAAAAAAAGAGTCTCATCCTCGAATCTTCGCAGATCTTCACAGATCTAGACAGATAAACCTTGATTGCCCAGACAACGTCCAAAGAATGCAGTCATCTCTCTTCCGCTGAACGAGGCTGAGAGAAAAAAGAAGGCAAAATAGAATTCTGATTTAAATGAAAGGCTGACACCACCTTTGGCAAAAGGGATAGAACAGGTCATAACACGACTCTGTCATGGTGAAGGATCAAGTACGGTTCCCTGCATGAAAGGGCAACCAACTCTGACACCCTTGTAGCCGAGGTGATAGCCATCAGGAAGGCTAGCTTGCATGACAGCAAGTGTAATGGAATTTCCTTAATAGGTTCAAATGGTTGTTTCTGTAACACAGACAGCACCAAGTTCAAATCCCAAGAACACATAGGTGACCTAATGGGGGGAAGCAAGCGAGTTGCCCCTTGCATAAAGGTTCGGATCAGTGAATGGGAGGCTAAAGGCCTTTGGAAGAATACTGCCAAAACCTGACCTCTGTACTCAAAGCCAATTTGATTTCCACAGCTGACTATAGAAGAGAGAATTCTCCCAATCACATATTTCCGAGGATGCCATTTTCTGGATTCACACCAAGCAATATAAGTCTTCCAGACCTTATGATAAATCTTCCTAGTGACAGCTTTTCTAGCATTCACTAGAGTGGACACCACTGGTCCCAAGATGCCACGGTCCTTTAACACCCTGGCTTCAATAGCCATGCCATCAAATTTAGAGACTTTAAATTAGGGTGGAATATAGGACAGTAGATCGAGGTGACCTGGAAGCGTCCATGGCCCATCTATCATCAGTCACACAATCACCGGGAACCAGGGCCTTCTGGGCCAGGCTGGTGCGACCAGAATTACTGTAACCCCCTCTCTCTGAATCCTGCGCAACAAATGAGGAGAGGGATCGGACTTAAAGAATAAATCAGGGAGTACTGCCTCCATGGAACTATCAGAGTATCTGCTCCAATTGCCAGAGGATCTCTTGTTCGAGACACAAACTGCTGTAGCTTGTTTTTGAACCTGGATGCCAGTAGGTCGACCTCTGGCCATCCCCAACATTGGCAAATTTCCTGGAACAGCTCTGGGTGTAGAGACCATTCCCCCAGGCAGATTTGCTGGGATGAGATAATCTGCCTTCCAGTTCTCTACTCCTGGGATATGGACTGCTGATATCATTGGCACATGTGTCAGAAACCATGAAATCAGACCGAGACAGAAGTACAGTTAAATCACAAAGTTCAGTAACCGGAATGGATAGTCAGCCAAGCCAGAAGTCAGGGATCAATGTAGTGGAACAGCAAGCAGGATCCGGAGCCAGAAGGGATGTCAGGAAAGCAAGTCTTTAAACAAGAACGCAGGAGATAGTCTCTGTGATGTGACCAAGGTGAAGGCAGAGCTCCTCTGGACTGGATGGCTTAAGTAGGCAGGACTGACAAGCAG
Source organism: Lithobates clamitans (assembly GCA_037952925.1). Classification (NCBI taxonomy): domain Eukaryota; kingdom Metazoa; phylum Chordata; class Amphibia; order Anura; family Ranidae; genus Lithobates; species Lithobates clamitans. Next base: position 2,055,636 of record JBBGZY010000429.1, read on the forward strand.
GATATAATCAACAGCTGAGTAAATGTGGAGAGATAGGAGCTGGCAATTAGCCGACAGCTGAGCGGCCGGCTCAGAGAAGGAAGGGCTGAGCCCAGCCCTGACAGTACCCCCTCCTCAATGACCTCTTCCCCTCAGGGGACCACCAGGCTTGAGGGGAAAATTGTCTATGGAAATCACAGAGGAGGACAGGGATATGTACATATGAGGATGAGACCCAAGAGCGTTCCTCCGGACCGTACCCTTTCCAATGCACCAGGTACTGTACGCGCCCACAGAACTTACAGGAGTCAATAATGGACTGTACTTCATACTCATGGTTCTCAACCTGTACAGGGTGAGGACGTGGCACCAAGGTGGTAAAGCAGTTGCAGACCAAAGGTTTTAAAAAGGAGACATGAAACACATTTGAAATACGCATATTAGAAGGAAGGTCTAATGCATAAGCCACTGGGTTCATGATGCGAAGGATACAGAAAGGCCCAATAAACTGAGGTGCGAACTTAAGTAAGGGAACACGAAGTTGGAGGTTGCGAGATGACAGCCATGCAGTCAGCATGGAGTCTGTACCTATCATTACTATGTCGCAAAGCCTCCTGGACTTGTGCCCAAGTGGAACGAAAACCACGGAGCTGCTCCTCTAATGCAGGAATATTCTGAGGAACAAATAAGTCAGGCAACACGGGAGGTTGGAAACCATAATTCGCCATAAATGGGGACAATCAGGAAGCAGAATTCAATGCACGGTTGTGAACAAACTCTGCCCATGGTAATAGGTCTGACCAGTTGTTATGATGGTCAGAAATATAGCAACGTAATAATTGCTCCAAGGACTGATTGGCTCGTTCTGTGGCCCCATTAGACTGCGGGAGATACACAGAGGAGAAAGCAAGCTGAATTCCTGACTGTGCACAAAAGGCTCACCAGAACCGGAACACAAACTGACTACCCCTGTCCGAGACAATCACCTTGGGTAGTCCATTAAAGCGAAAGATCTCCCGAGCAAAAATGGAAGCCAGTTCCTTAGAAGTGGGCAACTTCTTAAGTGGAATACAATGACAAATCTTTGAGAACCGGTCAACCACCATAAGGATAACTGTGTTGCCCTGGGAGTTGGGTAACTCCACAATGAAATACATAAACAGGTGGGTCCAGGGCCTCTCTCCATTGGGTATGGGTTGTAGAAGGCCCACTGGAAGGTGTCGTGGAGTCTTACTCTGGGCACACACGGAACAGGCAGCTATGAAGGCAGTTACATCAACACATAGACTAGGCCACCAGAATTGTTGGGAAATGGCCCAAAACAGTGGTTTCTTCCCAGGGTGGCCAGCAGCCTTGGGAGAATGGTAAGTCTGGAGCACGGCAGTAAGGAGACTCTCTGGGACAAAGCAGCAGTCACAAGGTTTCTTAGGAGGAGCATGGACCTGAGCAGCAGGAATTTAGTCATCCAAAGGAGGAATGAAACTGGTGCGAACCGTAGCCAGAATATGATCAGGGGGAATTACAAGAACCGGAACCGACTCCAGCTTGGAAGTGGAGGAAAATTGTTATGACATGGCCGGGTAAGAATGAGACAATGTAATTAAAAGTTGACAAGAAAAGAGCCCATAACGCCCTTTTGGGAGAAAGGCGTTTAGCCTCAGACAAGAATGTGAGATTCTTATGGTCAGTAAGAATGAGAACTGGCACAGTTGTACCTTCGAGGAGATGTCTCCATTCTTTCAGGGCTAAATGATCGCCAACAGCTCTCTGTCCCCAATCTTGTAATTGCACTCCGCAGGTGACAATTTCTTGGAAAATAGCCACAAGGATGCATAGCACTCTCGGAGGTAGGATGTTGAGACAGAAGGGCCCCAACACCAGTCTCAGAAGCAACAACCTCAAGGATAAAAGGTAATGTAGGATCAGGATGTGCCAACACAGGAGCAGAAACAAAGGCAGCCTTCAGACTCTCAAAGGCCTTAATGGACTCCGGAGACCAACTCTGTGCCCATCCTTTCTGGTCATATCAGTCAGGGGCTTGACCAGAGATGAGAAGTTATGAATAAACTTCCGATAATAGTTGGCAAAGCCCAGGAAATGCTGCAGAGGACATAAACCCATGGGTCGGGGCCACTGTAGAACTGCCAAAAGTTTCTCTGGGTCCATCGGAAAACCAGCAGTGGAAATGACATAACCCAGGAATTTAACCTGTTCACGATGGAGCTCACACTTCTCACCTGGAAAACTTCCAGAGCGTTACAAAGGCCAAAAGACATTACGAGGTACTCATAATGGCCTGTTCTGGTATTGAATGAAGTTTTCCACTCGTCGTCCTCCTTAATCCTCACAAGATTGTATGCCCCTCTCAAATCAGGCTTCGTGAAAACCATTGCTCCCTTGAGGCAGTCAAATAACTCCGTAAATCAATGAAATCAGATAGGCATTCTTAATCATGAAATGATTGAGACCATTATAATTAATACAGGGTCTCAGTTCACCACTCTTCTTCTTCACAAAGAAGAAACCAGCACCAGCAGGAGACAAGGATTTGTGGATGAAACCTCAAGAAAAAGTGCGTTTGCAACATACACCTCCATGGCCTTATCCCCAAGACCGACAAAGGGTAAACCTGGCCATGAGGGGGTACGGCATCAGGTTGAAGCTCAATTGCGCAATCATACAGCTGGTGTGGAGGCAAACTACCAGTTTGACCTTTGTCAAAGACATTACTAAAATCACGGTACTCCTCTGGCAGAGAGGAGAGTGAAGAGATGCATAGGACCTTGGCTACCTTCTGGAAGCATGTCTCACTGCATTGTGGCGACCAGGAGAGAACCTCAGCACAGAGCCAATCAAAAGAGGGGTTGTGCTTCTGTAACTAAGGATAACCAATAACCAGCGGAAACTTAGGTGAGGAAATAACTTGGAATTGGATTATCTCATAATGAAGAGCCCATACGGCCATGGACAATGGAACCATCTCATGAGTCACATGGGCAGGCTGTAGAGGTCTCCCATCAAGAGCCTGAATGGCAAGTCGGCCAGCCCAAGAAAGGGTTACCGAAACCAGGGGCTTATCCTTCTGGATAACTGGGGATGATCCAACGCCACCTAAGGTCTGTCCATGACAGGACCTCAAGGTTTGGACGTTCATTGAATAGGTAGGACAAGACTTCAAAAAGTGACCTGCCTGACCACAATAAAGACACGATCTCTCCCTCCTCCTAAGGGTTCTCTCATCCGCAGAGAGATGCGTGAAACTCAAGTGCATGGGTTCACCTTCACTAACCAACTTGGTACCAGGAGGCATGGGAGGTGAGGGAGGCATGGATGGGTCTGCATAGCTCAGAGACAAATGTAAAGCAGGCTTCCACAAGCGCTCCTTAAAAAAGAGACTTTCTTTGAGTCTGGAGACAATGAGGATGGCAAACGTGATCAACTTCTCCAGCTCCATGGGTATATCTTGGGCTACTACCTCATTCTTGATGGTATCCAAGAGACCATGAGAAAAAGCAGCCATGAGGGCCTCATTGTTCCACGCAACCTCTGCTGCCAGAGTGCGGAATTCAATGAAAAACAGTTCTTGTACACAGTTCGATGGACATGAGGCACTTGGCAGCAGAAGAGGAGTGTGCGGGAATGTCAAATACCCTTTTAAACAAAGCCACAATCTTAGGGTAGCTCAAGACAACATTGTGTCCCCCATAGAGGATTTGACCAGGCCAGGGCTCTCTCAGAAAGCAAAGACATCACGAAACCTACTATGCTTTTGTCCGTGGGAAACGCCTGGGGCAGCATCTCAAAGTATATCTCAAACTGGTTGAGAAACCCTCTGCATTGGACTGGATTGCCCCCAAATAGCTGGGGAAATGGAGCACCAGACATACCTCTTATAGATAGAAGCAGCCAAAGGTTCAAGGGCTAAAGCTAAAATTAACGGTGATAGTGGATAACCCTGTCTTGTTCCACGTTGCAGTGAAAAAGGCTCCTGTACATGTCCATTTACCTGCACCCGTGCCACCGGGGCCGCGTAAAGGAGTTGTATCCAACTTATTAAGTGGGGATTAAAGCCAAATTTTTCTAAACAGTGCCATAAAAAATTCCATTCTATACTATCAAAAGCTTTTTGTCGCATCTAGCGTCAATATTGCTCTATTGCCCAGATTTTCTGAAGGGACCTGCAAATTAAGGAAAAAGCTTCTTATATTCACTGCAGTAGATTTATTTGGAATAAAACCAGATTTATCTATATGCACTCTTATGCCCCGTACACACGGTCGGATTTTCCGATGGGAGTTTGTTGTCGGAAATTCTGACCGTGTGTAGGCTCCATCGGACATTTTCCATCGGAATTTCCATCACACAAAATTTGAGATCTGGATCTCAAATTTTCCAACCAAAAAATCCGTTCTCATAAATTCTGATCATGTGTAGAAAATTCTGATGTACAAAGTTCCTCGCATGCTTAGAATCAAGTACGAGACCAAAGCGCTCGGTCTGGTAAAACTAGCGTTCGTAATGGAGAGCACATTCGTCACGCTGCAATTTTTTAATCTTTTAATGCAGCGCACTCTCTTCTTCTTTAGAATGCTAGAATAATGAAGTTTTGCTGCTGATATTCACACAGAGTTCTGAAAAAATGATTTCTTTATTATTTCTCATGATCTCCTGAATATTTCATTTTTTGTTTTTTGTCAGATCTCCATAATAATGTATTACATTTCTGTTTATAGTGTTTTTTTTTTTATCAAGATCTCCTTGTTCTTTTTTTGTTTTGTTTTTCTAGTGCTCTTAATAATATTGTTTTTCATTTTGTGCGTCAAGCTACCACAACACCATTATTATCTTGTATTTTTTTTAACCTCAAGGAGGTGGGGTTTGTGTTGGTGTCCCTTGTTATTTTAACATTGTATTTTGGAAATGTACCTGCCTATTCACAAACAAACTGTCCTTTTTGAAGTAAAACACATAGGCAAGTATTTATGAATACAAAATATCCATTTATTATGGGTCATAATAAAATAAAGAGGAAGGCAATGCTGGAGAAACTGGTGAGATTGGAAAAGCCTTTGTACCCCAGGGCATACATCAACTATTTTACACCCAAAATTGGTAGCCTGAGGAGTCCATATAATAGTTAGCACTATCCGGTCCCGGACTACAAGAGATCAGGAACAGCAGCAGATGACATATATGTCCCTAGCCTGTGGTCATACAACAACCTGCGTCTTTTGTCAGACCAGACTGAACCCAGGCCATAATTTTCTTGTCTTATTTCTACTCTTCCTTCCCCGCTTGCTTAGAGGCTGTGGCTGTGGTGTTGGAGGTGTGGCTGGAGGTGGAGGAGGAGGATGGCCCAACTCACACAGGTGTGTTTTGGTTGTGATTTGGCCCCTCAACCCCTTATTTAAGGTCATATACATAATTTCCTCACACAAGAGGCATTGGCCCTCCTCCATTTCCTGCATTTTGCTGCCAGTCATGCAGGCAAAGGCCTCTTGATGAGTGGGGGTGGCTCTGAGGGTCGCGTTAGCCTCCTGAATCAGCCCAAGTGCGGCCTCCTGCACATTACTCCACTTCCTGGGCCTTTTGGTTGGAAGGCAGAGGGGAGGGACCTGGGAATCTGTCAGGCTATGAAAAAAGAACATAGTTTTAGTTTTTTGTTCATCAATCACACACAATTTTCAGCTCATGACTGTTGCAAATTGAATGTTAACAAATAGAAAAGACTATCATTCTGACCCCTGCATTTTTCCTTCTTGACCCAAACATTTTTGGCCAATAATATCTGTTGATATGTAAAACACTTTATTAAATCAGAAATTAGTGATCAATAATAACATCTAGTTAACATCATTAATTTTACGACAAGAAATATGTAGAACAATGCTATACCTGGCTCAAGCTGGGCTCCTCCACTTCTTCCTGGCTGGATGGCCCAGGTTGGACATTGGAAGCCTCAGCTGGGGTGGAAGGAAGCGTAAAAGGAAAAGTGGAAGGTAGTGTTGAGAGTGATTGCCTGACTTTAGTCTGGTCTGACAGAAAACAAAGTCTCTCATAGTACCAGAGCCTGGGTACATAAATGTCATCTGCTGCTGCTCCTGATCTCTGGCAATCCTGGACCTTATTGTGCTCCCTATTATAAGTGCTCCTCCACCAATTTTGGCCTTCAAATAGGGGATGGTTGCCGTGGGGATCTGCGGCTTCACCAACTCCAGCAGTTTCTCCAGCGTTGCCTGCCTCTTTTGTTTATGATTATAATGTAGGTGTTTCACCTGCCACAGACAGGGCAGCTCCCTGTATTTGTCTATGAATATGGGTAGGAAGTTGTGGTCATTGAATCCATTCATTTTCTCTGCAAGACACAACACAAGACAAACCCTTATGTCAGGCTAAACTCTCCTAATCTTGTCCCAATATAGGCCTCGATCTATAAGCAGTATAGACCACTGATGCCCCAAATTGTACATTTGTTCTAACGATCGGCGCTTCCGATACTCCTTCCTCCGCTCACAGATCGTACGTACGACGCACGCGTGTTACGCTTTATATACGCTGCGCATGCGTGAAATTCCGCCCGCCCTTGACCTTCTTTCTAGTCTATTCCCTGCCCCTTCTCTTTCTGCACAGTGGGGAGAGCACATGGTGGAGAAAGCGCACAGTGCATGCAGACAGCAGCAGCAACGACGGAAGCCCGGAGCCACGAACGTCCTGATCCTGGAGGAGATTTAAGGCCTCAAATATGTCCTTTGTAGAGATGGTGGAGATGGTGGACATCTTGAAGAGGGCCGACTATGATGGGAACCATCGACCTTACCCAAACCCAAATGTGAGAAAGGCAAAGATCATGACTAAAGTTGTAAAGAGTCTGCGTCAGAATTTTGGGGTACGGCGATCCAAGGATCAACTGAGGAAACGCTGGTCAGACCTGAAATTGAGGGAGCACAATCAGTACAGAAGGATCAAGAGAGTTCTTCAAAAAAGTAAGTTGTTGTTGTGTGTTCCTATTATTATTATTATTACTTGCATGCTGCTCCATGTGCTTTTCTTTACTGTTGTACAGTTTAAAATGGCAACTTTCAGCTTTGTGGGCACAGTAATTGTTTGTAGTAAACATTGTTTGTTTGCCCACTAATACAATGTTTTTGGCAGATGCAGGTTAACTACATTTGTTCAGGCCTATTTGGATTAAAATAAGTTTAGTGCATTGTTGTCTAGATGGGTTTGTAACTAAAATGAAATGTAAACTTGATTTAGTGTAAGGAGAGGACACTCAGCAGCTGTTTACACATCTGAACGCAGGAGCACTAGTGTGGGACACCAGAACAAACTTTTTAGGGTGTCCCACACAGGTGCCACAGTGGATACTAGGGGTGTCTCCATGTGTGAAAATTGTACAAAAAAGGTAAGTATTCCAGCTTTAGAAAAGGAGGATAAAATGTCTTCAGCTTGGAACTCTGCCCAAAAGGACAATTGTACGACACTTCCAAGCAATGTTTCATATTCCTATTTCTGGACTCAAATATCTGTGTGCTAAGTATACCTTTTTTTATTCACATAGGGGAGAAAAAACTCGGGACATCTGAGGACACCAGGGCCCCACAACCTCATAAAGAAGGGGAAATACCACTAACACAACCAGAGGATGTGGAGGAAGGAGAGGATTTGGAAGATGGCGAAATTGTGACCACAACAGGTGAGTTGCTGAGACCACAGCTTCAGGTAGTAGATGTATGCCTCCATATTTGTAATACATGGTGTTTTTTTTTATTTAACCACTTCAATACCAGGCACTTAGACACCTTCCTGCCCAGACCAATTTTCAGCTTTCAGCGCTGTTGCAGTTTGAATGACAATTGCGCGGTCATGCTACACTGTGCCCAAACTAAATTTTTATCATTTTGTTCCCACAAATAGACCTTTCTTTTGGTGGTATTTGATCACCTCTGCGTTTTTTATTTTTTGCTAAACAAATAAAAAAATTCTGAAAATTTTGAAAAAAATAAAAGTTTTGCTTTTGTTTCTGGTAAAAAAATTGAAACTAAGTAAGTTTTCTCTTTCACTGATGGGCACTGATAAGGCAGCACTGACAGGCACTGATACGGTGGCACCGATGAGGTGGCACCAATGAGCGGGCACTGACGGGCCCGCTCAGTGACAATGGGCACTGATATGCCGCACTGATGGGCACTGGTAGGCGGCACTGATGGGTGGCACTCATATGCAGCACTGATGGGCAATGATAGGCGGCACTGATGGGCACTGATGGGTGGCACTGGGTGGCACTGATGGGCACTGATAGGCGACACTGATGGGCAATGAAAGGCGGCACTGCTGGGCACTGATAGGGTGGCGCTGATAGGTGGCACTGATAGGCGGCACTGATGGGCACTGATAGGCGACACTGCTGGTCACTGATGGGCACTGATACATGGCACTGATGGGCACTGATACGCGGCACTGATATGAGGCACTGATGGGCATCCCTGGTGGCACTGGCAGTGGTAGGCATTGAAGTGGGCACTGACTGGCAGCTGCCTGGGCACAGATTGGCAGCTGCCTGGGCACACAGTGGCATTTCCCTGGTGGTCTAGGGGCATACCTGGTGGTCCAGTGTGGATCGCTTCCCTGGTGGTCCTGGGCGGCTTCCCTGGTGGTCCTGGGTAGGACCTGAGGGGGGGCTGTGCTGATAAACAATCAGCACAGACCCCCCCTGTCAGGAGAGCAGCCGACCGGCTCTCCTCTACTCGCGTCTGTCCGACGCGAGTGAGGAAAAGCCGATCACCGGCTCTTTCTATTTACATCGTGATCAGCCATGATTGGACATGGCTAATCACGTGGTAAAGAGTCTCCGTCGGAGACTCTTTACCTAGATCGGTGTTGCAGGGTGACAGACTGACACCCCACAACAACGATTGCCGCGATATGTGCCCCCGGGGGCGCGCAGCGGCTCGATATTCCTGATCACGTCATATGACGTCCGATCAGGAATATCAAACCACTTTGCCGCCGTCATTCTGTAATAGGGCGGGCGGCAAGTGGTTAAGGTGATGTGGATGTTGTGGAAGAAGAAACTCATTTCACAAGTGCAAGTGCACAGATCCTCATCGGGGAGATCATGGTCTGCAATCGTGATTTACAGAAGATCAAGGAAGACATCATTGATGTTGAAAAAAGACTCAAAAACATCATTGATGTTTTAGGCCGAATTTAAAAAACACCTAAAGTCTTCATTTTTTTATATTTTTCATCAATTTTTTAAGTATCTTGAAAGCCAAATTTTGAATATGCACACCAAGTGTCAACATGTGCTATCTGCCATCACGGGATATTAATGTACATGTTTGGTGGGTGCAACCCCTTCCTTGCAACTAAAGTAGCTGAGAGGAAGGGGTTGCTCCCCCAAAACACGTCCATTGATCCCCCATGATGTGAGCTAGCACATGTTGACATTAGGCATGGGATCAGGAGGGAAATCCCCATTTTGACTCTCAATTTGTATGCATCTTCAAAATGCGGCTTTTACAGGGGTGACATACCCCCATCTGATGAAGGCGAGATCAACACAGTTTGGACATACTAATGTCTGATCTTGCCTTCATTTTTTTAAAGTTGAACTTTGTAAGTTCCTGAGTTGGGTATTGTTTTATGGTTTTAAACATGCCTATTTAACACAAAAAAGGCTTATTGTACTGTCTATACCAAAAATGTTGTTCATAAAATATGTTGGTTTGTTCAAAAACCCTTTTCTATCGCACATGTGAATGTGAACAGAGTAAAACTTTTTTATACTCAACAATGTGTGGCTTCTTCTTTCAATGCTCAATAGCAGTTTTTGGAGTAAGTTGTTGTTTACAGTGACAATGGGGGTTATTTCCTAAAGGCAAATTCAAGAAGGGGAAATACCACTAACACAACCAGAGGATGTGGAGGAAGGAGAGGATTTGGAAGATGGCGAAATTGTGACCACAACAGGTGAGTTGCTGAGACCACAGCTTCAGGTAGTAGATGTATGCCTCCATATTTGTAATACATGGTGTTTTTTTTTATTTAACCACTTTAATACCAGGCACTTTGACACCTTCCTGCCCAGACCAATTTTCAGCTTTCAGCGCTGTTGCAGTTTGAATGACAATTGCGCGGTCATGCTACACTGTGCCCAAACTAAATTTTTATCATTTTGTTACCACAAATAGACCTTTCTTTTGGTGGTATTTGATCACCTCTGCGTTTTTTATTTTTTGCTAAACAAATAAAAAAAGTCTGAAAATTTTGAAAAAAATAAAAGTTTTGCTTTTGTTTCTGTTAAAAAAAATGAAACTAAGTAAGTTTTCTCTTTCACTGATGGGCACTGATAAGGCAGCACTGACAGGCACTGATACGGTGGCACCGATGAGGTGGCACCAATGAGCGGGCACTGACGGGCCCGCTCAGTGACAATGGGCACTGATATGCGGCACTGATGGGCACTGGTAGGCGGCACTGATGGGTGGCACTCATATGCAGCACTGATGGGCATTGATAGGCGGCACTGATGGGCACTGATGGGTGGCACTGGGTGGCACTGATGGGCACTGATAGGCGACACTGATGGGCAATGAAAGGCGGCACTGCTGGGCACTGATAGGGTGGCGCTGATAGGTGGCACTGATAGGCAGCACTGATGGGCACTGATAGGCGACACTGCTGGGCACTGATGGGCACTGATACATGGCACTGATGGGCACTGATACGCGGCACTGATATGAGGCACTGATGGGCATCCCTGGTGGCACTGGCAGTGGTAGGCATTGAAGTGGGCACTGACTGGCAGCTGCCTGGGCACAGATTGGCAGCTGCCTGGGCACACAGTGGCATTTCCTTGGTGGTCTAGGGGCATACCTGGTGGTCCAGTGTGGATCGCTTCCCTGGTGGTCCTGGGCGGCTTCCCTGGTGGTCCTGGGTAGGACCTGAGGGGGGCTGTGCTGATAAACAATCAGCACAGACCCCCCCTGTCAGGAGAGCAGCCGATCGGCTCTCCTCTACTCGCGTCTGTCCGACGCGAGTGAGGAAAAGCCGATCACCGGCTCTTTCTATTTACATCGTGATCAGCCATGATTGGACATGGCTGATCACGTGGTAAAGAGTCTCCGTCGGAGACTCTTTACCTAGATCGGTGTTGCAGGGTGACAGACTGACACCCCACAACAACGATTGCCACGATGTGTGCCCCCGGGGGCGTGCAGCGGCTCGATATTCCTGATCACGTCATATGACGTCCGATCAGGAATATCAAACCACTTTGCCGCCGTCATTCTGTAATAGGGCGGGCGGCAAGTGGTTAAGGTGATGTGGATGTTGTGGAAGAAGAAACTCATTTCACAAGTGCAAGTGCACAGATCCTCATCGGGGAGATCATGGTCTGCAATCGTGATTTACAGAAGATCAAGGAAGACATCATTGATGTTGAAAAAAGACTCAAAAACATCATTGATGTTTTAGGCCGAATTTAAAAAACACCTAAAGTCTTCATTTTTTTATATTTTTCATCAATTTTTTAAGTATCTTGAAAGCCAAATTTTGAATATGCACACCAAGTGTCAACATGTGCTATCTGCCATCACGGGATATTAATGTACATGTTTGGTGGGTGCAACCCCTTCCTTGCAACTAAAGTAGCTGAGAGGAAGGGGTTGCTCCCCCAAAACACGTCCATTGATCCCCCATGATGTGAGCTAGCACATGTTGACATTAGGCATGGGATCAGGAGGGAAATCCCCATTTTGACTCTCAATTTGTATGCATCTTCAAAATGCGGCTTTTACAGGGGTGACATACCCCCATCTGATGAAGGCGAGATCAACACAGTTTGGACATACTAATGTCTGATCTTGCCTTCATTTTTTCAAAGTTGAACTTTGTAAGTTCCTAAGTTGGGTATTGTTTTATGGTTTTAAACATGCCTATTTAACACAAAAAAGGCTTATTGTACTGTCTATACCAAAAATGTTGTTCATAAAATATGTTGGTTTGTTCAAAAACCCTTTTCTATCGCACATGTGAATGTGAACAGAGTAAAACTTTTTTATACTCAACAATGTGTGGCTTCTTCTTTCAATGCTCAATAGCAGTTTTTGGAGTAAGTTGTTGTTTACAGTGACAATGGGGGTTATTTCCTAAAGGCAAATTCAAGAAGGGGAAATACCACTAACACAACCAGAGGATGTGGAGGAAGGAGAGGATTTGGAAGATGGCGAAATTGTGACCACAACAGGTGAGTTGCTGAGACCACAGCTTCAGGTAGTAGATGTATGCCTCCATATTTGTAATACATGGTGTTTTTTTTTATTTAACCACTTTAATACCAGGCACTTTGACACCTTCCTGCCCAGACCAATTTTCAGCTTTCAGCGCTGTTGCAGTTTGAATGACAATTGCGCGGTCATGCTACACTGTGCCCAAACTAAATTTTTATCATTTTGTTACCACAAATAGACCTTTCTTTTGGTGGTATTTGATCACCTCTGCGTTTTTTATTTTTTGCTAAACAAATAAAAAAAGTCTGAAAATTTTGAAAAAAATAAAAGTTTTGCTTTTGTTTCTGTTAAAAAAAATGAAACTAAGTAAGTTTTCTCTTTCACTGATGGGCACTGATAAGGCAGCACTGACAGGCACTGATACGGTGGCACCGATGAGGTGGCACCAATGAGCGGGCACTGACGGGCCCGCTCAGTGACAATGGGCACTGATATGCGGCACTGATGGGCACTGGTAGGCGGCACTGATGGGTGGCACTCATATGCAGCACTGATGGGCATTGATAGGCGGCACTGATGGGCACTGATGGGTGGCACTGGGTGGCACTGATGGGCACTGATAGGCGACACTGATGGGCAATGAAAGGCGGCACTGCTGGGCACTGATAGGGTGGCGCTGATAGGTGGCACTGATAGGCAGCACTGATGGGCACTGATAGGCGACACTGCTGGGCACTGATGGGCACTGATACATGGCACTGATGGGCACTGATACGCGGCACTGATATGAGGCACTGATGGGCATCCCTGGTGGCACTGGCAGTGGTAGGCATTGAAGTGGGCACTGACTGGCAGCTGCCTGGGCACAGATTGGCAGCTGCCTGGGCACACAGTGGCATTTCCCTGGTGGTCTAGGGGCATACCTGGTGGTCCAGTGTGGATCGCTTCCCTGGTGGTCCTGGGCGGCTTCCCTGGTGGTCCTGGGTAGGACCTGAGGGGGGCTGTGCTGATAAACAATCAGCACAGACCCCCCCCTGTCAGGAGAGCAGCCGATCGGCTCTCCTCTACTCGCGTCTGTCCGACGCGAGTGAGGAAAAGCCGATCACCGGCTCTTTCTATTTACATCGTGATCAGCCATGATTGGACACGGCTGATCACGTGGTAAAGAGTCTCCGTCGGAGACTCTTTACCTAGATCGGTGTTGCAGGGTGACAGACTGACACCCCACAACAACGATTGCCACGATGTGTGCCCCCGGGGGCGTGCAGCGGCTCGATATTCCTGATCACGTCATATGACGTCCGATCAGGAATATCAAACCACTTTGCCGCCGTCATTCTGTAATAGGGCGGGCGGCAAGTGGTTAAGGTGATGTGGATGTTGTGGAAGAAGAAACTCATTTCACAAGTGCAAGTGCACAGATCCTCATCGGGGAGATCATGGTCTGCAATCGTGATTTACAGAAGATCAAGGAAGACATCATTGATGTTGAAAAAAGACTCAAAAACATCATTGATGTTTTAGGCCGAATTTAAAAAACACCTAAAGTCTTCATTTTTTTATATTTTTCATCAATTTTTTAAGTATCTTGAAAGCCAAATTTTGAATATGCACACCAAGTGTCAACATGTGCTATCTGCCATCACGGGATATTAATGTACATGTTTGGTGGGTGCAACCCCTTCCTTGCAACTAAAGTAGCTGAGAGGAAGGGGTTGCTCCCCCAAAACATGTCTATTGATCCCCCATGATGTGAGCTAGCACATGTTGACATTAGGCATGGGATCAGGAGGGAAATCCCCATTTTGACTCTCAATTTGTATGCATCTTCAAAATGCGGCTTTTACAGGGGTGACATACCCCCATCTGATGAAGGCGAGATCAACACAGTTTGGACATACTAATGTCTGATCTTGCCTTCATTTTTTCAAAAAGCAAAAGAGAGGGGTAGTGGGACTTTAAATGAGGCATGGGTAGGTCTTTGAAAAAGTCTAGGATACCTTATATTAAATTAACTGTCACCACCCCTTGAGGGGCTTATAAGCTGTATAGCCATAGAGAATTGCTAATCAAAGAAATGCATAGACATCAGTTCATGAGTAATATAATAATAATAATAATATAATGTATCATAATATACAATACATAAATCATGCACATTGAGGCATAATAAAAATAGTAGTCATGTTGATAGAAACGTTGTTTATAAACGCTGTTTGAAAATAATTGATACAAGCAATCACAGTTCTAAAATGGGTATACAAAAAAGGTGAACAAGGTATTCCGAATAACAATGTTAGTAGGTATAAATGGTATACGATAGAATTCATAGATGAACCAAACTTGAAATGGCAACCCTGAGTGTAGACTCTACGCGTTTCATGGCGTTTAAAGCCAATCATCAGGAGTTGGATGCATCAAGAGATGACTAGAAAAATAAATAAAACAAATCAATAAGTAGATCATTGGAGTCTCGATTAAAATCATGCTTACACAAGGTAAAGCAGGTATTTTAGAATATATAAATGCACATTACCTTTTGGCAACAACCCAGTACATAACCCAACAGTCCAATTGAGGAATAATGAAGGTGGCCCTGAGAGAGCTGTCTCCCCCGGGGTTGAGGCCAAGGACACACAAGGCTAACCCCCCAAACCGAAAATCTCCATGGGGGCTGGAGAATCGGAGAGGGGGTAGAGAGGAACAGCAGCCAGGGAGAGAGCCAGACAGCCAAAACACACTTCCAAAGTAGGAGGCATACATGCATGGGCCACAGATGAGGTTCTGCAATAAATGAAAGAAAAAAGAATAATGAGGAGGAGATGTGTAACAAAGAGATGAGGATGAGTGTGTCAAACAAAAAAAAAAAAAAATAGGAAATAGAACAATGTTGTGAATGAAGGAAAGTAAAATGTAAAACCAAACTGGCACTAGAGTGTATGTCTGACACCTGCCCCAAAAATAACTGGGTGGTGAGAACCAACAAACAAAAGATATATATATATATAAATAATGTATACTAGCATGTTGCCAATGTGTTGGTATTTAAATGAGAGGCATAAAAATAAATAATGCACACCTGTATAAAGAGAAATCAAGCATGATGTGAATAGGTGTGTGATAGTGAAGAGGGGAAGAGAAACAGCCTAATTACCTGAGGTGTGGATGAAGACCCATATATCCTCTCCTCCTGAGAAAAAGTGTGGAATGAACTGCCGGCTCATCCCGACCTTTGTATCCTCAGCCTAAGGGCGTGTCCCAGCCAACGTCATGCAATCACGTTTGGCCAAAGAAATAGACGGGGCAGACAACCAACTGAGGCACAGAGATCTCAGCAGCAGTTCATCCCCGCCCATCAAGCCTAAGTGGGATGGAGGGAGCATAAACGCAGGTCGGCGTCGGGAGGACACCGCACCTGCGGCATGCTGGGCATGACGCCGATGCGCCAAGATCCAGCCCCCCCCATCGCTAAAGAGATGGGTGGGGGGAGAAGGAGCTGGGCGCATCGCAACCCCGGGAGAAGAGAGATCAATCAGAACGGACCACCCACCCTGTGGGTGGGGCGTGCCAAACAGGCAATGGAAAAAACAAAAAGAAGAGATAAAGAATGGGCTGTATCTCTGAACTAACAGAGGGTAGAGACTAAATTGAAATAACCAGTGATCCAGGAGAACGAGTAGGTTACTGAATGGACCAAATGAAGAGGAAATAAAAAAGCGGATGCCAGCGTAAAAATAGCTCTTAGGACTAAAAACCCAGATTAAGTAGTTGCGTTAGTGAAGTGGGGCATGACAGGTCAAAGAGGGAAACGGGTGTCTTCCACCCAAATAAACATATTATAAAGCAGTTGACCTGATTGGGCCCCACAGTTACCATAACCATGTCTCCATCCCTGTATAAACATTAAAAAGCAAAAGAGAGGGGTAGTGGGACTTTAAATGAGGCATGGGTAGGTCTTTGAAAAAGTCTAGGATACCTTATATTAAATTAACTGTCACCACCCCTTGAGGGGCTTATAAGCTGTATAGCCATAGAGAATTGCTAATCAAAGAAATGCATAGACATCAGTTCATGAGTAATATAATAATAATAATAATAATATAATGTATCATAATATACAATACATAAATCATGCACATTGAGGCATAATAAAAATAGTAGTCATGTTGATAGAAACGTTGTTTATAAACGCTGTTTGAAAATAATTGATACAAGCAATCACAGTTCTAAAATGGGTATACAAAAAAGGTGAACAAGGTATTCCGAATAACAATGTTAGTAGGTATAAATGGTATACGATAGAATTCATAGATGAACCAAACTTGAAATGGCAACCCTGAGTGTAGACTCTACGCGTTTCATGGCGTTTAAAGCCAATCATCAGGAGTTGGATGCATCAAGAGATGACTAGAAAAATAAATAAAACAAATCAATAAGTAGATCATTGGAGTCTCGATTAAAATCATGCTTACACAAGGTAAAGCAGGTATTTTAGAATATATAAATGCACATTACCTTTTGGCAACAACCCAGTACATAACCCAACAGTCCAATTGAGGAATAATGAAGGTGGCCCTGAGAGAGCTGTCTCCCCCGGGGTTGAGGCCAAGGACACACAAGGCTAACCCCCCAAACCGAAAATCTCCATGGGGGCTGGAGAATCGGAGAGGGGGTAGAGAGGAACAGCAGCCAGGGAGAGAGCCAGACAGCCAAAACACACTTCCAAAGTAGGAGGCATACATGCATGGGCCACAGATGAGGTTCTGCAATAAATGAAAGAAAAAAGAATAATGAGGAGGAGATGTGTAACAAAGAGATGGGGATGAGTGTGTCAAACAAAAAAAAAAAAAAATAGGAAATAGAACAATGTTGTGAATGAAGGAAAGTAAAATGTAAAACCAAACTGGCACTAGAGTGTATGTCTGACACCTGCCCCAAAAATAACTGGGTGGTGAGAACCAACAAACAAAAGATATATATATATATAAATAATGTATACTAGCATGTTGCCAATGTGTTGGTATTTAAATGAGAGGCATAAAAATAAATAATGCACACCTGTATAAAGAGAAATCAAGCATGATGTGAATAGGTGTGTGATAGTGAAGAGGGGAAGAGAAACAGCCTAATTACCTGAGGTGTGGATGAAGACCCATATATCCTCTCCTCCTGAGAAAAAGTGTGGAATGAACTGCCGGCTCATCCCGACCTTTGTATCCTCAGCCTAAGGGCGTGTCCCAGCCAACGTCATGCAATCACGTTTGGCCAAAGAAATAGACGGGGCAGACAACCAACTGAGGCACAGAGATCTCAGCAGCAGTTCATCCCCGCCCATCAAGCCTAAGTGGGATGGAGGGAGCATAAACGCAGGTCGGCGTCGGGAGGACACCGCACCTGCGGCATGCTGGGCATGACGCCGATGCGCCAAGATCCAGCCCCCCCCCATCGCTAAAGAGATGGGTGGGGGGAGAAGGAGCTGGGCGCATCGCAACCCCGGGGGAAGAGAGATCAATCAGAACGGACCACCCACCCTGTGGGTGGGGCGTGCCAAACAGGCAATGGAAAAAACAAAAAGAAGAGATAAAGAATGGGCTGTATCTCTGAACTAACAGAGGGTAGAGACTAAATTGAAATAACCAGTGATCCAGGAGAACGAGTAGGTTACTGAATGGACCAAATGAAGAGGAAATAAAAAAGCGGATGCCAGCGTAAAAATAGCTCTTAGGACTAAAAACCCAGATTAAGTAGTTGCGTTAGTGAAGTGGGGCATGACAGGTCAAAGAGGGAAACGGGTGTCTTCCACCCAAATAAACATATTATAAAGCAGTTGACCTGATTGGGCCCCACAGTTACCATAACCATGTCTCCATCCCTGTATAAACATTAAAAAGCAAAAGAGAGGGGTAGTGGGACTTTAAATGAGGCATGGGTAGGTCTTTGAAAAAGTCTAGGATACCTTATATTAAATTAACTGTCACCACCCCTTGAGGGGCTTATAAGCTGTATAGCCATAGAGAATTGCTAATCAAAGAAATGCATAGACATCAGTTCATGAGTAATATAATAATAATAATAATATAATGTATCATAATATACAATACATAAATCATGCACATTGAGGCATAATAAAAATAGTAGTCATGTTGATAGAAACGTTGTTTATAAACGCTGTTTGAAAATAATTGATACAAGCAATCACAGTTCTAAAATGGGTATACAAAAAAGGTGAACAAGGTATTCCGAATAACAATGTTAGTAGGTATAAATGGTATACGATAGAATTCATAGATGAACCAAACTTGAAATGGCAACCCTGAGTGTAGACTCTACGCGTTTCATGGCGTTTAAAGCCAATCATCAGGAGTGGGATGCATCAAGAGATGACTAGAAAAATAAATAAAACAAATCAATAAGTAGATCATTGGAGTCTCGATTAAAATCATGCTTACACAAGGTAAAGCAGGTATTTTAGAATATATAAATGCACATTACCTTTTGGCAACAACCCAGTACATAACCCAACAGTCCAATTGAGGAATAATGA
Organism: Lithobates clamitans; assembly: GCA_037952925.1. NCBI lineage: Eukaryota > Metazoa > Chordata > Amphibia > Anura > Ranidae > Lithobates > Lithobates clamitans. The sequence continues at coordinate 2,074,395 of JBBGZY010000429.1, forward strand.
AGGTGGCCCTGAGAGAGCTATTTTTCTAGTCATCTCTTGATGCATCCCACTCCTGATGATTGGCTTTAAACGCCATGAAACGCGTAGAGTCTACACTCAGGGTTGCCATTTCAAGTTTGGTTCATCTATGAATTCTATCGTATACCATTTATACCTACTAACATTGTTATTCGGAATACCTTGTTCACCTTTTTTGTATACCCATTTTAGAACTGTGATTGCTTGTATCAATTATTTTCAAACAGCGTTTATAAACAACGTTTCTATCAACATGACTACTATTTTTATTATGCCTCAATGTGCATGATTTATGTATTGTATATTATGATACATTATATTATTATTATTATTATATTACTCATGAACTGATGTCTATGCATTTCTTTGATTAGCAATTCTCTATGGCTATACAGCTTATAAGCCCCTCAAGGGGTGGTGACAGTTAATTTAATATAAGGTATCCTAGACTTTTTCAAAGACCTACCCATGCCTCATTTAAAGTCCCACTACCCCTCTCTTTTGCTTTTTAATGTTTATACAGGGATGGAGACATGGTTATGGTAACTGTGGGGCCCAATCAGGTCAACTGCTTTATAATTCATTTTTTCAAAGTTGAACTTTGTAAGTTCCTGAGTTGGGTATTGTTTTATGGTTTTAAACATGCCTATTTAACACAAAAAAGGCTTATTGTACTGTCTATACCAAAAATGTTTTTCATAAAATATGTTGGTTTGTTCAAAAACCCTTTTCTATCGCACATGTGAATGTGAACAGAGTAAAACTTTTTTATACTCAACAATGTGTGGCTTCTTCTTTCAATGCTCAATAGCAGTTTTTGGAGTAAGTTGTTGTTTACAGTGACAATGGGGGTTATTTCCTAAAGGCAAATTCACTTTGCACTTCAAGTGCACATTCAAGTGCACTTTTGCAGTGCACTTGGAGTGCAAAGTTGATTTTCCTTTAGTAAATAACTCCCACAGTGCTTACTAATTTGCCACAATCGTGCCATTTTTGTGACTCCCCATTCATGGTGCTGAAAATGATGAATCTTTTTATCATTAATGCATTACATACATAACAACAAAAACAAGGTGTGTGTGTGTAGCAGACCCACAACATAATATTTCACAGAAGAAGAGATTGTCACCTCATATATCAAATAAATTATGTTTGCACTATTGAAGAAAATGGACAAAAAAAGGCCATTGGAGAACCTAGGAGACAGCTAAAAGAAACACAAGCAGTAAATCGAATGAAATATGAGTTCATTTTATACCAAAAATATTTATTTGAGAAAAGTTTCACACATTGTCTGGCATATCAATGCCCCCCTACCCACAAAGTACTCGAGATACTTCTGTCTAACTTCACAGGCACTTTGGGGGGGCAAGCCAGGATGGCCAGGTTCAAGTGTGGTCAAGGTAGTTGGATTTGGAACACCGGCCTCAGTCCCAACTGAGGCCACATAGTTTATAGCATTTTTCCATAGGAAATTGTGGAGAATGCAAAAGGCAAGGACAATATGATTCCGTTTATATTCTGCCATATGGATCGCTGTCAAAAATAGGCGGAACAGGCTAGCCATTATTCCAAAGGCATTTTCAACCACTTTTCTGGCTCTGGCCAGCTGGTAATTAAAAACCCTCTGGTCCAGGGTGAGGGTCCTCATTGGGAATGGCCGCAGAAGATGGTCCCCCAGCGCAAAAGCTTCATCTGCGACAAAAACAAATGGGAGTTCCGCCACATTGTCTTCCAGGGGTGGCAAGCCCAAGCTGCCATTCTGGAGCCATCTGTAAAACTCGGTCTGGGCGATGACTCCACCATCCGACATCTGGCCATTTTTCCCCACGTCCACATACAGAAACTCGTAAGTCACCGACACCACCGCCAACAACACTATACTATTAAACCCTTTGTAATTATAATAGTATGACCCCGAGTTGGGGGGTGGTACAATGTCCCACCGGTCAGCAAACTGGGATGCCACAGTCTGCTATTCCTGTGGCGTTGAAGGAAACTGTGGAGTCAAACAAGAAAAAAACAATTAGTAATTTTGCACGTAAACATTGCAAGCAGATTAAACACAAACATTCTTGGCCAACATCAGTATAACATTAATTTGAAGGATTATTTCAAGACAAATATATATATAGTACACTTATCAGATTCTTCACCCACTCTGATGGCCCATTGTAAAAATTTTAGGTGGGGGGAGATGTTTTGGACAGGTAACCCTCTCCTTTTCCATGAGAGCTGAATGCATAAATAATGTGTTTAACTTTGGCCAGCCCCTCCTTACTTACACTATTGGCAGCCCTCGACAGGTAAGAAGTGTTATAATAAGTTATAATAAAAAAATATGAATACACACTGTACAAATTGAAGCACATGTTTTCATTCTGTAATTACCTACCAATATAATAAGAGAACAAAACTTTAAACAGTACCATTTGAAAGTATTTCATGCAGGCCCTTGGACTACATGCTTTGGTGAATTCATCCATAAATATGACCACAAAAGAGGTAGGTATAGTGTATATGGTTTGGGCAAAGTCAGCAGATAGAGGATTGGTATCGGTTGACTTAGCGGTTGGGGAGAGGGAGTTTTGGGACCCCCAAAAAAAGCCTTTAGGCACTCTTCATGAATTTAAGGACACAAATAACATTTGTACACATTTTAGGGGGTGTTTAGGGTAAAGCACTACAATGGAGCTGACTAAATACATTGCTAAGTGACTAGGCTAGGTGTGTGTGGGCCCAGGATAGCATGCTGGGTTGGTTAGTGAAGGCAAATATGCATGAAGGACAAAAAAGGAACTTTAAAAAATTCCAGCATGCATGGACAAAGGGGACATTCTCAGCATATTACAATCATGGTAATTAGGAAATGATGAAAGAAATACAATACATTAGCAAAAATTAAATACATATGTGATGTTAAAGGAGAAATATTACCTTAATATAGTCCTTCTGCAGGACCCGATTGATAGCAGAACAGGTCTCTGGAATAATGATCCCCAGAGCCTGGGGGGAGATGCCTGTCGAGAACTTGATGTCCTGGAGACTTCTCCCTGTCGCCAAGTACTGCAACAAGGTGACTAGTCTCTGTTTGGGAGTGATGGCTTGCCGCATGCAGGTGTCCTGCTTGGTAATATAAGGGGACAGCAAAGCCAACAGACAGTGAAAAATGGGATCCGTCATCCGGAGATAATTTCTGAAATCATCAGGATTATTCACCTGGATCTCCCGCAACAAAGGCATGTGCCAGAATTAGTCACGCTGGAGCAACCAATTCTTGGTCCATGAACTCCTCCCTGCCCTGTTCATGGACTGAGCTTGGGTCAAAGTATTAAGAACCCCAACACCAAGCCCCTGCACAGCACAAACTCTACGATGAGTATGTAACCGCAACATGGCTTCGAAATGGTTGGCTAGTCAGAACGAACTTACAGAACACACTGAAAGACAGAAATGCCTGAGAAGAGCGAGCTGAAAATCAGAAACGAGTGGAGAAGAACGCACTGCAAAATAAAATACTTACTATAAAATACGCACTGAAAAACAAATGCGAACTAACTACACGCACTGAAAACTAGATACAAAACCACAAGCACAACCTGAAGGGCAGAAACGATCTGAAAAGCACGAGGCTGAAAAGCGTGAATCATCTCTCACCAAACTTCTACTAACATGAGATTAGCAGAAGGAGCCCAAAGGGTGGCGCACTGGCTATTGAACTTCCCTTTTCTATGGGGCATTAGATATTACTTTAGTCAATCTAATGGCTAACGCTTTTGCCAATAGCTTCATATCCAATGTAAGTAATGATATTGGGCGATATGAATCACATACTAGCCCATTATGTTGCATTTACCTACAAATGAAGCCTGTGATGCCCCCGAGGTCCCCACTGGTGGCCACATCCATCTTCACCCCTCTTCCTTCTGGGGCCATGGACTCCGGCTCTGTGACTGGCCAAAGTCACGTGACTTCAATCCCGCTCATGCACGGGAGCCGACGGTCAGGGCACGGACCTTTAGTAACGTCATGATCGTGCTCTTTCTTCAGTGCGCATATGCCGATGACATCGGTGCAATCATATATGGTAAATATCTCTTAAACCGTGCAGGTTTAGGAGATATTTCCAATACCGGCAGGTAAGCTTTATTATAGGCTTACATGTAGGGAAAAGTGGTGTGTAAGGGTTTACAACCACTTTAAAGGACCCAAACAAAATATTCAGCTTAAAGCACCTTGTGGCTGAAGCTTACATCAGTTGAGGCATGGACATCCACCTGGTAAAATTTGGAAAACTGAGCAGAAACAGAGGACCAGGAGACAGCCTTGCAAATGTCAGAAACTGATGTGTTATGTTAACAAAGCCCAGGAGACACCAACAGCCAGTGTGGAATGGGCTCTGATAGGAAAGTCAGGTAATGCCTTTAGTAGGCCCTGTCATTTAATTGTTTGTGCTTCCTGACAATGGGGGAGTGGGAAAAAAGGTGTCCTCTACAGGGATCTCCAGGTAGAACAAAAAGGGGCTCCATCTTGCGAAAAGAGGTTGTGAGTAGATTTTGAAGTCCCAGGCTTGGCCAGGATACATGTTCCCCTGTGCTTGCATACCCACTCAAAAGACATGCTGTTCTGTCTAAACCTACACTATTTTATGTGTACATGTAGTATATGGACCTTAGATTGTAAGCTTTTTGAGGGAAGGGACTGATGTCAATGAATATTATGTAAAGCACAGGTCACAGGTGCATCATGCAGTGAATATTTGTAAAATAAAGATCCTATATAAACAGTACAAAAATATGTATTAAACATGTGAATGTTAAACAATGATTAAAACAATATTGATTCAGAACGGTTGTAGTTTCTCTTTTAGATGCAAGATTTAAAAGAAAAATAACAAAACATGCCGAGCCAGGTGCTTAGTTAAGTGTATAAATGATTGAACAGTGTACAGTAAATATTTTGTAATGCCCCATTGTCACAGGTGGCTATTAATCCTATTGTCACAGATAGCTATTAATAGTTGTAGTCATATTGTAATCTTTATAGTTACATTTATTAAGGATCAACTTACATCATTAAAAAGGAACCATGCTTCTTTAATATACAGCTTTTACCCTGTTAATGTATTCACATGTATGGCACAGGTACAATAAATCTAAAATAACAGCAAGGGGCACTAGACTCATAGAGCAGCTGTGAACCTTTTTATGGCATTTCCAGTCATGTACTGTGTGTTTAACGTCATTTTTTTATCACCATATAAAACCGAGCCATTATTACACTAAAAATGTGTAACACTAATTGATCCACACCTATTTTTGAGAATATCCATACATTATTACTTACCTATTGTATGTCAAAACTGAAAGGTCTGCCACCATTTACTGGATATTTACACACAGAAATATGCAATATGTTTTTAAACTGAGTGAAAACTGACTTTTAAACTCTGTTAGGTTAAAAGCAAATGCAAATAAAAGGTCCCTGCAATAAAAAAAGGTTTTATATCTTCCTGGTTGCCCATGTGTCCTAACTTTCCTCCATTCTAGCACTGTAGTCTCCATAAGGCTCTTTGGCATTCCACACTTGCAGGAGTGTCTGATGGTGGTGTTCCTTCCTGCTTGCCATCTTGCTCATTCTGTCAATCTCTACATTACTGCTGTGTCTTTTACTGACACAGGGGTCAGTATATTGAACCACAGTGCAGGGTGGAAGATACAGGCATCTGACACTCTTGAAAGTGTTGAATGCTGAAGAATCCATGTGCTTATGTGACACCCTGGCACTGTGTAATATAGCTTTTTTGATAATGAAAGCCATACAGATTTATCAATAAAGCATGTGATCACAATACATGTTAGCGTGTAACATAAGTTGGATTTTTTTTACAGATATATTTATATTTATTTGTATATTATTTATCTTCATACATTGGGGGGACACAGCTCTTTAGATCAGGGGTAGGCAACCTTGGCCCTCCAGCTGTTTTAAAACTACAAGTCACATGAGACATTGCAAGACCCTGACAATCACAGGCATGACTTCTAGAGGCAGAGGCATGATGGGATTTGTAGTTTTACCACAGCTGGAGGGCCGAGGTTGCCTACCCCTGCTTTACATCACTATGGATGGGCTTTGGGTTTAGCTTGACCATGAGTTCGACTCAAACCCAGGATGTTCACAGTTCACTGAAGAGGTGAACTAAATGACCAGATTGTTCCAGTTCACCTAATTTGGTATGCAGTCTGGCTAACCAGAAAGAAGGAGCCTGTGCCTCCAACCCCCTGGTCCATTCCAGGGCACATGCCCTTAACATTGGTAGTTTATCTTGCCAGGGAGCATGTTGACAGTGACAAGCGCCTCATCCCTACCTCTGGCCTATCGGTTGTGGGGGTCTGTGGGGGGAAGACTTATTCGAATTTGGAAAAAATAATTAAAATAAGGGGGCCCCAGATATATAACCGCCCCTTTATGAATAAGTACTTAGTACCCCTTGTTGTTTTACTAAAAACATGTAATTAGATATTTACATCCCTGACCGGTTTAGTGTCATTCAGCTGGCTGATGTCATTGGCCATACGTGGTCAGTGACATTACTTAGGATCCTTGTTTGCTTTGTTTATAAACATGTGGCATGGTATGGTTCAGGAGGGGGGGGGGAAATGTATGCTGCCCTCCTTTCCTTACCTGCTAGGCTGCATGCTTGAATAAGGGTCTGATATGATTTTGGGGGAATTCCATGATCTTTTTTTGTGGGGGGTGCCCTCTTAAAATCTGCACCAGACTCAGAGGGCATTTGTCATTTTTCTTTGTTATTTTTTGGGGGGAATTCCATGATCCCTTTATGAATAAGTACTTAGTACCCCTTGTTGTTTTACTAAAAACATGTAATTAGATATTTACATCCCTGACCGGTTTAGTGTCATTCAGCTGGCTGATGTCATTGGCCATACGTGGTCAGTGACATTACTTAGGATCCTTGTTTGCTTTGTTTATAAACATGTGGCATGGTATGGTTCAGGAGGGGGGGGGGAAATGTATGCTGCCCTCCTTTCCTTACCTGCTAGGCTGCATGCTGTGGGGGGTGCCCTCTTAAAATCTGCACCAGACTCAGAGGGCATTTGTCATTTTTCTTTGTTATTTTTTTGGGGGAATTCCATGATCCCTTTATGAATAAGTACTTAGTACCCCTTGTTGTTTTACTAAAAACATGTAATTAGATATTTACATCCCTGACCGGTTTAGTGTCATTCAGCTGGCTGATGTCATTGGCCATACGTGGTCAGTGACATTACTTAGGATCCTTGTTTGCTTTGTTTATAAACATGTGGCATGGTATGGTTCAGGAGGGGGGGGGGAAATGTATGCTGCCCTCCTTTCCTTACCTGCTAGGCTGCATGCTTGAATAAGGGTCTGATATGATTTTGGGGGAATTCCATGATCTTTTTTTGGTTCAGGAGGGGGGGGGGAAATGTATGCTGCCCTCCTTTCCTTACCTGCTAGGCTGCATGCTGTGGGGGGTGCCCTCTTAAAATCTGCACCAGACTCAGAGGGCATTTGTCATTTTTCTTTGTTATTTTTTTGGGGGAATTCCATGATCCCTTTATGAATAAGTACTTAGTACCCCTTGTTGTTTTACTAAAAACATGTAATTAGATATTTACATCCCTGACCGGTTTAGTGTCATTCAGCTGGCTGATGTCATTGGCCATACGTGGTCAGTGACATTACTTAGGATCCTTGTTTGCTTTGTTTATAAACATGTGGCATGGTATGGTTCAGGAGGGGGGGGGGAAATGTATGCTGCCCTCCTTTCCTTACCTGCTAGGCTGCATGCTTGAATAAGGGTCTGATATGATTTTGGGGGAATTCCATGATCTTTTTTTGTGGGGGGTGCCCTCTTAAAATCTGCACCAGACTCAGAGGGCATTTGTCATTTTTCTTTGTTATTTTTTTGCATGAAGTCTCACTTAAAAACGATTAAAGACTCTCATCAAGCATAAGCAACAAAAGGAAAATAGCCCATGGGACTTTGAATGAGGCAAGCATGGGGGCCAACAAAGTAGAATAAACATAGTAACATGGGTTATTAAAACCTGAGTAAATGCACAAACATAAAAGCCAAGCTTTTAGCATGATGACAAATTGCTTGAAAACATACACATGTAATTGTATACAATATTTGAATTGTATTGGCATCTATAACTTGATGTGTTTCGCAAGCCACTGCTCGCTTCTTCAGGAGTAGATCATTAGGTGCAGTATCTCTAGAAAAACAAAGTATGCATTGAAAGTATGTATCACATAAAGTATCTTTTTGCAAATAGAGGCCCAAGTGAAGCCTCCTGTTCCAAAGAAACCCATATTTTGAACTCATTATGTCTGCACCAGTCTAACATAATTTGAACACCCTGGGGTTGATTAACTGAAACTGTAGAGTGCAAATCTGTTGCAGATTTGCATTGAAACGAATCAGCTTCTATGTTTCTTTGTGTACTGTCCTTGATACTTTATTTTTATTTGCACCAACATACAATTTTTCAAGTCAATATTTTGGGGTATGTCCCCTTCTTCAAGGTCCCAGCAGTATTAAGTCACAAAAAGTTTAACAGAATGTAAAAAGAAAAGGGAAAGGAAAAAAAAAGAAAAACACACACACAAATGTCTGTCTATAATGTCTGCAAATTATACAGAGTGATCAAATAATAATAAAACCAGCATAATTAGTGAGATAAGACAGAGGGACAGCTATAGACTGGGGGGGGGGGGGTAATGACAGTCGCAGAGGGAGTTGTAATACTGTTGGATAATGAGTAAGAAAACAACCCTACATTTAAGCCATTATCTTTTGTGTCAAATAGAACTATCATTTTTTTGTTAAAATGTTTTCCTTTCCTGAATAATTTTGAATTGAGGTCATCCATAGTGTGGTCCAATTGTGAGAAGTGATGTCCTACAGGTGTGCAGCACTCATCTTCCTTTTGTTCCCCGATGGTGTGTCTGTGCAAATTCATCCTTGTTTGCAACTTCTGTCCTGTTTCGCCAATGTAAGATGCTTTGGTGTATATTTTGCATTGGATGAGGTACACTACATTACTGGATGAGCAGTTGTATGTTCCTGGGATATTGAAGGTCCCGTGTGTGTGTGTGTGTGTGTGTGTGTGTGTGTGTGTGTGTGACACTTTTAGATGGATTGATTCGGTTCCACAGTTTGCAGCATTTTTTATTGCAGTAATGAAAGGAATCCTAGGACAATGGAATGTGACAAAAAGAAAAAGAACAGCAACTTCACACCTCCACAACGATGCAACCCCAAACTGGACATCTATATTGACAGCTTCAGACTGTGAGTTACATCCCTGATATCCACCCAGCAAAATAAATATTTAAAAAAATCTTTCATTATGGAAGCGCACGGCTATACATAATTTACGCAATAATCAGGCCATCACCATCAAACAAGCTGATCAAGCTTAACATGGATTATTCAAACACACATATCAAACTTCCTAGACACCACAGTATACACCAGGGATAACAAGCTTCACACATCGATATACAGGAAACGTACTAAGAGATGCAATCATCTCTGTGGTTCCAGTTTTCACCTTCAACGCACTAAACAGGCAATCATACACAGTCAGGCCATCCGATACCACTGAATATGCTCAGACCCAGAAGGCAGAGATAAACATCTCAGAACAATGGCAGACTCCTTCCATAAGAAAGGTTACAAAGACAAACCCATCAGCACCAGCATAAACACGTAAAAATATAAACCAACAAAGCCGTGGTAAACATAAAATGATAGAAAAAATGCAATATAATGAATAGAGTCCACGTGAAATGTATTTATTTTATTTATTTATTTCAGGTACTTATATAGCACCGACAATTCTATGCAGCGCTTTACATATACATTGTACATTCACATCAGTCCCTGCCCTCAAGGAGTTTACAACCTAAGGTCCATAACACACATTCATACATCCTAGAAATGGTCAAGAATGTTGGGAAAATCTTCTTTGAAAGTTCAATCAAAGCTCCAACACCTTAAGTGAAAAAAATCTCCTATCCTATTGACCTTCTATCTCTAGAAAGGTCAAATTAGCATTATTAACAACCATCAGTGAGATGTTGTATGCCCCTCTATGGAACTTGACCTGTCTCTCCTAATCTCCAGACCAGCTACATCAATTACCATAGACCGATGTATAAAAGATGCTCTAATAGTGTAAACTTGTTTACTATTTTATTCAAACATTCAAAAGTTACACTTACATCCAATATAAGACATATACACCAACTGTACAGTCTTTCCAGCTTAAACACAGCCTTGAAAACCCGAAGAGGAAATCTACTTCAATAAAAGAGAAAAAAAAAAAACAAATAATTGTGTACCTCTAGTAACCACATACAATTCAGCACTAGAAAGCATAAGAAAGATAATCAAATATTTACAACCCATCATAACAGAGGATGAAACTCGAAAATAAATATTCCTCCACCCCCCCAATACTGGCTTTCAGGCCACCATCCAACCTCAGACAAACTAATCAGCAGAAAACTTCATTCTGATTATGAAGTCGCATATAATGGAAGCAAACCCTGCAATAAAAAACACTGCAAACTGTGCAACCAAATCAATCCATATAAATGTGTCACACACACAAAAGGGACCTTCAATATCACAGGATCGTACAACTGCACCTCCAGTAATGTAGTGTACCTCATCCAATGTAAAAGATGTAGCAAAGAATCTTACACTGGCGAAACAGGACAGAAGTTACAAACAAGGATGAATTTGCACAAAAAAAACCCATCAAGAGACATAAGGAAGATGAGTTCTGCACACCTGTGAGACATCACTTCTCACAATCAGGCCACACTATGGAGGACCTCTATGTCTTATGCCCCGTACACACGGTCGGATTTTCCAACAGGAAATGTGTGATAGGACCTAGTTGTCGGAAATTCCGACCGTGTGTAGGCTCCATCACACATTTTCCATCGGATTTTCCGACACACAAAGTTTGAGAGCAGGCTATAACATTTTCAGACAGCAAAATCCGTTGTACACAAAGTGCCACGCATGCTCAGAATAAATAAAAAGATGAAAGCTATTGGCTACTGCCCCATTTATAGTCCCGATGTACGTGTTTTACGTCATCGCGTTCAGAATGATCGGATTTTCCAACAACTTTGTGTGACCGTGTGTATGCAGGACAAGTTTGAGCCAACATCCGTTGGAAAAAATTCTAGGATTTTGTTGTCGGAATGTCCGATCAATGTCCGACTGTGTGTACAGGGCATTAGTTCTTAAAGTGAATTTCAAAACCAGATAATGGTAAATAGTAAATAAATGGCCTAAATTTAGATATGGGTTTTCTGACTCATTATCAAATAGTTTTACAACCCCCTCTGTGACTGTCACTACCCCCCCCCCCACTTTATAGCTTTCCCTTAGTCTTATCTCACTATCTATGCTAGCTTTATTACCATTACTTTGTACATTTGTTTGTGTGTGTGTTTTTTCTTCCTTTTTCGACCTGAAGTTAAAGACTGATTGACTTCTGTGCACAGCTTCACCAGACTTAGCACAGTTTTAGTACATCAAAGCCACTATGTGTACACCAGTCTATCACACGTGCCATATGGACTGCAGAATGATAGTGTGCAGGATCTGGTAGCCCCACATCTCCTTTCACCTTTGGCCTGACCAGAATGTCTCAGATAACGCAAGTTGCTTTGCCCTACCAAATAAATCTGGTGAAGTCCGACCTCATTGAACAGAAGGCGGCAGACGGCACATGTATCGGTAATGTCTGAAGCAAGTATTGCAGCTGAGACATTACATTTATGTTTAAAACATTACATCTTCCAAACCAAACAAAGGCAAGATTGGTCCAGGTACCTAGGTAGCTCCATAAAGAGTTCAAAAGTGGGAGGTAGTTCAATTTAAATATCAAACTAGAATCAGCATGCACAGTATATACAGTATCTCACAAAAATGAGTACACCCCTCACATTTTTGTAATTATTTTATTATATCTTTTCATGTGACAACACTGAAGAAATGACACTTTGCTACAATGTAAAGTAGTGAGTGTACAGCTTGTATAACAGTGTAAATTTGATGTCCCCCTCAAAATAACTCAACACACAGCCATTAATGTCTAAACCGCTGGCAACAGAAGTGAGTACACCCCTAAGTGAAAATGTCCAAATTGGTCCAATTAGCCATTTTCCCTCGCCGGTGTCATGTGACTCGTTAGTGTTACAAGGTCTCAGGTGTGAATGGGGAGCAGGTGTGTTAAATTTGGTGTTATCACTCTCACTCTCTCATACTGGTCACTGGACATTCAACATGGCACCTCATGGTAAAGAACTCTCTGAGGATCTGAAAAAAATTATTCTTGCTCTACATAAAGATGGCCTAGGCTATAAGAAAATTGCCAAGACCCTAAAACTGAGCTTCAGCATGGTGGCCAAGACCCTACAGTGGTTTAACAGGACAGATTCCACTCAGAACATGCCTCGCCATGGTCGACCAAAGAAGTTGAGTGCACGTGCTCAGCATCATATCCAGAGGTTGTCTTTGGGAAATAGACATATGAGTGCTGCCAGCAATGCTGCAGAGGTTGAAGGGGGGAGGGGTCAGCCTGTCAGTGCTCAGACCATACGCCACACACTGCATCAAATTGGTCTGCATGGCTGTCGTCCCACAAGGAAGCCTCTTCTAAAAATGATGTACAAGAAAGCCCGCAAACAGTTTGTTGAAGACAAGCAGACTAAGGACATGGATTACTGGAACCATATCCTGTGGTCTGATGAGACCAAGATAAACTCATTTGGTTCAGATGGTGTCAAGCATGTGTGGCTGAAACCAGATGAGGAGTACAAAAATAAGCATGTCTTGCCTACAGTCAAGCATGGTGGAGGTAGTGTCATGGTCTGGGGCTGCATGAGTGCTGCCAGCACTGGGGAGCTACAGTTCATTGAGAGAACCATGAATGCCAACATGTACTGTGACATACTGAAGCAGAGCATGATCCCCTCCCTTTGGAGACTGGGCCGCAGGGCAGTATTCCAACATAATAACGACACCAAACACATCTCCAAGACGACCACTGCCTTGCTAAAAGGCTGAGGGTAAAGGCGATGGACTGGCCAAGCATGTCTCCAGACCTAAACCCTATTGAGCATCTGTGGGGCATCCTCAAATGGAAGGTGGAGGAGCACAAGGTCTCTAACATTCACCAGCTCCGTGATGTCATCATGGAGGAGTGGAAGAGGACTCCAGTGGCAACCTGTGAAGCTCTGGTGAACTCCATGTCCAAGAGGGTTAAGGCAGTGCTGGGAAATAATGGTGGCCACACAAAATATTGACACTTTGGTTCCAATTTGGACGTTTTACTTAGGGGTCTACTCACTTTTGTTGCCAGCGGTTTGGACATTAATTGGCTATGTGTTGAGTTATTTTGAGGGGACAGAAAATTTACACTGTTATACAAGCTATACACTCACTACTTTACATTGTAGCAAAGTATAATTTCTTCAGTGTTGTCACATGAAAAGATATAATAAAATATTTACAAAAATGTGAGGGGTGTACTGTATTTGCCCAAGTACTTTAAAGACTGGGGTGCCCATGGGAATGGGAAGTTAGGCCTAAGGGTCTTCATGGTAGGTTCATCTAGGAATACATTTAAAGCTTTGGATTTTTGTAGATTTACAAAAGTTCAATAGAGCACCATACATATAGAGTTCTTGCAGAAGCGACAGTAGAGAAATAATTAGTTTGTAATATAAAAAAGGTCATCCTCTTATGTCCCGTACACACGGTCGGATTTTCCGACGGAAAATGTGTGATAGGACCTTGTTGTCGGAAATTCCGACCGTGTGTAGGCTCCATCGCACATTTTCCATCGGATTTTCCGACACACAAAGTTTGAGAGCAGGCTATAAAATTTTCCGACAACAAAATCCGTTGTCGGAATTTCCGATCGTGTGTACACAAATCCGACGCACAAAGTGCCACGCATGCTCAGAATAAATAAAGAGATAAAAGCTATTGGCTACTGCCCCGATTATAGTCCCGACGTATGTGTTTTACGTCACTGCGTTCAGAATGATCGGATTTTCCGACAACTTTGTGTGACCGTGTGTATGCAAGACAAGTTTGAGCCAACATCCGTCTGAAAAAATCCTAGGATTTTGTTGTCGGAATGTCCGATCAATGTCCGAGCGTGTGTACGGGGCATTAGACTGCGACCTTGTGATAGTAACCAGGCAGATAAGCTATAGATGTTCTAGTCATTATGGACATGATGTAAGAAGGGTAAGATGAAGAGCAGGGATGATAGAGGACAGCCCTGCCTAATCCCATTATGAATAGAGAAGGAAGCAGAATTGCTACCATTTATCCAGACAGTTGCAGAAGGTGTGGTGCATAAGGCCTTAATCCAAGCAAGCATGGGTTCTGGAACCCCAATATGGGCTAAGGTACAATGTATGAATGTCCAATTGACCCTGTGAAAGGCTTTTTCTGCATCCGTAGACAACAAAAGCATAGGAGTGGATGAAGTTCTGGCTTTGGATGTAATATTGATTGTACCAATTATATTATCCCGTGCCACTCTAGTAGGAATCAAAACAAATTAACTTGGTTAAAATAGGGACTGGTACTGGCCTATAAGAGGGAAAAGGAATTGGTAGTTTGTGTAGTAGTTTATGGAGACTCTATAAACTGTAGCTCAAGTCTCACGCACACAACCTGGTATGTCTCTATCCAGGGAGCAGGTAAGATATTGTATTACTTAATACTCAAATAGGGTCATCAAAGGAACTGCCCAGGGACTATCCTATGTATTCCTTGTTTGAGAGTGTACAGGACCAGGACCTTAAAGCATATAGGAACAAACCATATGGAGCAGGTCAGTCCACAACACAGTACCGCAGGCACCCCCCCAATGTCACCAGAACATGCAAACAAAAGAATGTGGATATCAGATATATTAATAAGTGTGGCTTCAGCAAAGTTCAGAACTAAATATTGCTTTTTAAGCCTTATTAAAAGATGTGTTCCCCTCTATATGACCCATGGCTCCATACCACTTTGAAAGACTGGTACCAGACATGGCAGCTATCTGACTATATCAGATCTATACTGGGAGGAGGGACATTAAATTATCCCTTAACTAAGTTTGAAAATGTGTGCATCTCTCCAGCAGCAGCCTCTCAGGCAATATTGGAACTATATGCAATATGAAAATCGGAAATATATGCAATGATGAGAGAGGAAGTGTACAAAGACAGACCACCCTTTGAAAGGGCTTGGGAGCAGGCTCTAGGAAGGCATTTATCTATTAAAAGAAATATATTGGGGCACTGTCTAGTAGCACCATGCACCACGATATCCAGATACTGGAAACATTTTACTTTGCCATCATTTTTGGCAGGGGGTGGGATTATAAATTAACCTGATAGCAGAATACTCTGACATAAAAGATCTTTTTCATGTAATGTGGTTGGGCTGGGCCATGTTCAGGACCTTTACAGTTATTCCGAAACCTCTTGTCATTCTAACTACCTACCAGTTGTTAACATTATACTTCTACTCCTAACATATGCAGGGATCTCTGTCATACTTGCCACCCTTCCTTACCATACTTACAATGTGTTGTGATAATCTCCTGCACTCTTTTTTGAAATGCAGTAAAAAAAAAACAAAAACAAAAAGATTTACCTGAAAGTGCTGCTCCCTGTTATTTTTTTTTTTTTTGCGCTTGCCTATAATGCAGCGTACACACGAGCGGACTTTACGGCAGACTTGGTCCGGCGTACTGGATTTCGTCGGACAATTCGATCATGTGTGGGCTCCAGCGGACTTTGTTTGCTCAAAAGTTGGACGAACTTAGATTTGAAACATGTTTTAAATCAATCCGTCTAAATCGAGTCCGGTCGAAAAGTCCGCTCGTCTGTATGCTAGTTCGATGGACAAAAAGCCACGCTAGGGCAGCTATTGGCTACTGGCTATGAACTTCCTTGTTTTAGTCCGGTCGTACATCATCACGTACAAATTCGACGGACTTTGGTGGATTGTGTTTAGGCAAGTCCGTTCATTCAGAAAGTCCGTCGAAAAGTCCACTGGGCAAAGTCTGCCATAAAGTCTGCGCATGTGTACGCGGCATTAGCCTTGAAAATTATCAGATTTAATTTAGCAAATCATTTCCCTTTTACTTCAATAGGATTCAAGTTATTGTAAAAACGACTTCTACTGGAAGAATAGGGCCTATAACTGGAAGTGATTTGGGAAGCTGTAAAACCACTCATCCACATACAAAAGAACATACTACCCCTCCACCTGACCCCTCCCCCCCACTTTGTATCCTGCACTATGATGCCCCTCCTTCCAACCCAGGATGACCATGGTAGGTTTCAGCAGGGAGAGAGGAGTGAGATCAGTGAACATTCATTCACTGATCATCCCTCCAGTATTTGATCCCAGAAGCAATAAGCATTTTTTTATTTCCAGTTTCAACGCTGTTATTGCTCAGCCTCTGTGAGCTAGAGAGAAGCTAATTAAGCAAAATCTGTGCTTGATTAGATTAAATGGAGTGCAGCAGCAACAGATTCACCAAAAAGTTAGACTGAATGCAAAGACTGTGCGTGGAAGCCTGAGCAGGAGCAGCAGTGCAGGAAGCTCTTTGCTCAGGCATTGGTACAGTTTATTTATGAGCTTTAGAACGAATGCTCCTGTTCACATCTCTTCTTTTCTCTCACAGGTAATGATCACTGCTTTTATCATCCACTTTTAACTGAAACTAACTCCTTGCTATCAATTTTGCTTTATGGTACACATTGCTGCATTTGTGCTACTAAACATCTGTTAGACCACCTCTGCACTCCTTGCAACCTCTCCAACACTCATTTTCCTCTCTCTCATCACAACCTTATTAGCTTCATGAAATTCCTATTTTCAGCCACCTATCCCTTCAACTGACAATCAGTTACCCATAGAAAACTTTGCCACTTTAATCTGTCTCTTCTCTTTCTGCAACATACTACCTCTATGACAAAAGCTCACCTCTGTCCTTCCCGACCTGCCCACTTCTGTCTACAACAGCTCGCACTCATCCTTCCTGGACACACTTTATCTCCTCAAAGGCAGGCCCCAACCAATACAACATTAACAAACAGATGACACCAAAAGTCTCAAAAGATGTAGCCGTACTTATGTGCAACTGTGGTGTAAAACTAAATCCTGGCAAAACTTCACCCTGAATAAATGTCCAAAAATACAATTCATGTCTCTGCACCAAACAGACCTATTTCACCACTCTCACACAGTCCTAAATAATTATTTTCTACCTTTAATTCTACTTAATCCTCCATTGTTTCTACCCACTAGGGATGAGCTTCGAGTTCGAGTCGAACTCATGTTCGACTCGAACATTGGCTGTTCGCAAGTTCGCCGAACAGCGAACAATTTGGGGTGTTCGCGGCAAATTCGAATGCCGCGGAACACCCTTTAAAAGTCTATGGGAGAAATCAAAAGTGCTAATTTTAAAGGCTTATATGCAAGTTATTGTCATAAAAAGTGTTTGGGGACTCGGGTCCTGCCCCAGGGGACATGGATCAATGCAAAAAGAAGATTTTTAAAAACGGCCGTTTTTTCAGGAGCAGTGATTTTAATAATGCTTAAAGTCAAACAATTAAAGTGTAATATCCCTTTAAATTTCGTAGCTGGGGGGTGTCTATAGTATGCCTGTAAAGGGGCGCATGTTTCCCGTGTTTAGAATAGTCTGACAGCAAAATGACATTTCGAAGGAAAAAACCCATTTAAAACTACCCGCGGCTATTGCATTGCCGACAATACACATAGAAGTTCATTGATAAAAACGGCATGGGAATTCCCCACAGGGGAACCCCGAACCAAAATTAAAAAAAAAAATATGACGTGGGAGTCCCTCTAAATTCCATACCAGGCCCTTCAGGTCTGGTATGGATTTTAAGGGGAACCCCGCGGCAAAAAAAAAACGGCGTGGGGTCCCCCCAAAAATCCATACCAGACCCTTATCCGAGCACGCAACCTGGCAGGCCACAGGAAAAGAGGGGGGGACGAGAGTGCGTCCCCCCTCCTGAACCGTACCAGGCCACATGCCCTCAACATTGGGAGGGTGCTTTGGGGTAGCCCCCCAAAACACCTTGTCCCCATGTTGATGAGGACAAGGGCCTCATCCCCACAACCCTGGCCGGTGGTTGTGGGGGTCTGCGGGCAGGGGGCTTATCGGAATCTGGAAGCCCCCTTTAACAAGGGGACCCCCAGATCCCGGCCCCCCTGTGTGAAATGGTAAGGGGGTACTTACCCCTACCATTTCACTAAAAAACTGTCAAAAATTTTAAAAATGACGAGACAGTTTTTGACAATTCCTTTATTTAAATGCTTCTTCTTTCTTCTATCTCCCTTCATCTTCTGGTTCTTCTGGTTCTTCCTCCGGCGTTCTCGTCCAGCATCTCCTCCGCGGCGTCTTCTATCTTCTTCTCCTCGGGCCGCTCCACACACATGGCATGGGGGGAGGCTCCCGCTCTTCTCTTCATCTTCTTCTTCATCTTCTTCTCTTCTTCCTTCTTCTCTTTTTCTCTTCTTCTCTTCTTCATTTTCTTCTCCGGGCCACTCTGCATCCATGCTGGCATGGAGGGAGGCTCCCGCTGTGTGACGGCGTCTCCTCGTCTGACGGTTCTTAAATAACGGGGGGCGGGGCCACCCAGTGACCCCGCCCCCCTCTGACGCACGGGACATGACGGGATTTCCCTGTGGCATTCCCTGTGACGTCACAGGGAAGTCCTGTCAAGTCACCGTGCGTCAGAGGGGGGTGGGGTCACCGGGTGGCCCCGCCCCTGTTATTTAAGAACCGTCAGACGAGGAGACGCCGTCACACAGTGGGAGCCTCCCTCCATGCCAGCATGGGTGCGGAGCGGCCCAGAGAAGAAAATGAAGAAGAGGAGAAGAGAAGAAGAGAAGAAAAGAAGAGAAGAGCGGGAGCCTCCCTCCATGGCATGGGTTCGGAGCAGCCCAAGGAGAAGAAGATAGAAGATGCCGCGGAGGAGATGCTGGATGAGAACGCCGGAGGAAGAACCAGAAGAGCCAGAACAACCAGAAGAAGAAGATGAAGGAAGATAGAAGAAAGAAGAAGCATTTAAATAAAGGAATTGTCAAAAACTGTCTCTTGTCATTTTTAACATTTTTGACAGTTTTTTAGTGAAATGGTAGGGGTAAGTACCCCCTTACCATTTCACACAGGGGGGCTGTGATCTGGGGGTCCCCTTGTTAAAGGGGGCTTCCAGATTCTGATAAGCCCCCCGCCCGCAGACCCCCACAACCACCGGCCAGGGTTGTGGGGATGAGACCCTTGTCCTCATCAACATGGGGACAAGGTGTTTTGGGGGGCTACCCCAAAGCACCCTCCCAATGTTGAGGGCATGTGGCCTGGTACGGTTCAGGAGGGGGGGCACACTCTCTTCCCCCCCTCTTTTCCTGCGACCTGCCAGGTTGTGTGCTCGGATAAGGGTCTGGTATGGATTTTTGGGGGGACCCCACGCCGTTTTTTTTTTTTTTTTGGCACGGGGTTCCCCTTAAAACCCATACCAGACCTGAAGGGTCTGGTATGGAATTTAGGGGGAACCCCACGTCATTTTTAAAAAAAATTTTGGCCGGGGTTTCCCTTAATATCCATACCAGACTTGAAGGGCCTGGTATGGAATTTAGGGGGACTCCCACGTCATTTTTTTTTTAAATTTTGGTTTGGGGTTCCCCTGTGGGGAATTCCCATGCCGTTCTTATCAATGAACTTCTATGTGTATTGTCGACAATGCAATAGCCGCGGGTAGTTTTAAATGGGTTTTTTCCATCGAAATGTCATTTTGCTGTCAGACTGTTCTAAACACGGGAAACATGCGCCCCTTTACAGGCATACTATAGACACCTCCCAGGTATGAAATTTAATGGGATATTACACTTTTATTGTTTGACTTTAAGCATTATTAAAATCACTGCTCCTGAAAAAACGGCCGTTTTTAAAACTTTTTTTGCATTGATCCATGTCACCTGGGGCAGGACCCAGGTCCCCAAACACTTTTTATGACAATAACTTGCCCATAAGCCTTTAAAATTAGCACTTTTGATTATTCATGTTCGTGTCCCATAGACTTTAACGGTGTTCGCGTGTTCGAACAAACTTTTTTCCTGTTCGCATGTTCTGGTGCGAACCGAACAGGGGGGTGTTCGGCTCATCCCTACTACCCACTAATCACTAATTGCCCTGGAAAGTACCAAGCATTTCAAAAAAAAGGTTGAAGCAACTCATGATGAGATCTCCACTGTCTAGATATCTCCCTACCTAACATACCATGTCTACTAACACACTTAATACATGCTTTTAACTCTCCTACCATAAAGCAAGTTGAAAAACTTTTTTTCTAACATTTACTTAACTACATATATCCTGGACCCCATTTCCTCACAACTACTGTGATTACACTTTTGTTCTATTTTACACCCTTTTACTCTAATCTTCTGTTTCACCCTCTTGATTTACTATCTGCTAAAACCAGTGGCCACTGCCTAATACTGTTAATCTTAAACCTTTCTGCTGTCTTTGTGTCAGGGCTGGCTCAGCCCTACCTTCTCTGAGCTGGCCGCTCAGCTGTCGGCTAATTGCCAGCTCTCATCTCTCTCCACAGTTAACCAGCTGTCGTGGATCTGCTCGTCAGTCCCGCCTACTTAAAGATCTCTAGCTCACTTCATTCCTGCCTTCGCCTTGGTCACGTCACAAGAAACCATCTCCTGCATTCCTGTTTAAAGCCTGGCTTTTCTGACATCCCTTCTGGCTCCTTATCCTGCTTGCTGTTCCTCTACTTGGATCCCTGACTTCTGGCCTGGCTGATTACCCAATATGGTTACTGAACTCTGGCTTGGCTGACTACCCGATCCGGTTACTGGACTCTGGCTATGCTTTGAATATGCTTACTCTATTTTCCTTTTTATTTTTATTAATAAACAAGTGTGATTTTACTGTACTTCTGTCTCAGTCTGGTTCATGGTTTCTGACACTTTGATAAGGTTGACCACTCATCCCTCTTCAAAAATTTCTATTCCCTTGGCCTTCAAGACTCAGCTCTTTGCTGGTTCATCTCTTACCTCTCACTATGTCTTCACTGACACAAGTTCACCTCCTCATCTCTTCCTCCTCTTTCCATAGGGGTCCTCCAAGATTGCATCCTTGAAACCCTTCTATTTTCTATCTACACTTCTTCCCTGGGTCAGCCCAAAAGCCTGCCATGGCTTCCAATACCATTTCTCTGCTAACAATGCCATGATCTATCTCTCTACTGCTCCGCTCACCCATCAGTCTCCACTCATATCCCTAATTTTCTAACTAACATAATATCAGTATGGATTTCACACCACTTCCTTAAGCTCAGTCTTTCATAATAACCCATCCCCTCACTTTTTTCTATAATATAATAATAATAATAATTAGACTAGAGTTGTTTTTGCCTTCCAGCTATAGAGGCATCAGACCATATGCTTGAACACACTGGAGATCCACACCACTTTCCAATTATTTTTATTTTTTAATAAATAGAAAGAAGTCATGATTTAAAATTAATTTCAGTTTGAAAAAAATAAAGTAAACATTAACATAAAACATGGACAGTTGTGACTTATGTATGTTAGTTAGGATACTCAGGTTTCATAACAAACACATTAGCATTATAAAATGAATTAAAAATAATATTAATTTGATAAAAGTAAATGCATGCTAAAACCATAGAAAACTGAAGATGTGCATATAACAAAATAATCATTTACTTAGGATGTGATGTCTTTTTAACCAATTATAGAAAAGGTACAGTTAGTTAACATCACCAACATCTGCATGACACAGTGAAATAGACAGGAGTAACATTTACAAAGGTGACAGGAAACAGACAGGCAATGGCTAATGCTAATTATTTAATTGCCTTAGTATGGTAGCGATTGACATCACCAGCTAAAATTGCATGGGTTATTAAGCTAGAACATAAGTACTTAAAGCAGAATAATCTTTTCAGCTTTGTAAATATGAAAACCACCTGGTTCTATTTTTATAACAGAAAACAGAATAAATCACACTAATCTTGAATGAGTAAAATATTTTACATAATTGTTCTATACAGCTAATAAAATTTATCAAGCATAGAATGACTTCACTTACATGTTATGTTGATTTAAGTGCAGTTCTACAGAAGAGCAAAACTTGTCTACTGTGGTCAACAATCTTACTGTCTGACTAAGACTAATTTATGAAAGTGCAAAGTGAATGTTCACTTACTTTGACGAATGAGGTGATGCAAAGTTTGGTGAGAATACCCAAGCATGTGAGAAAGAAATTAAGTAAACAGGACTGATTTTAACTTGCACATGTTTAGATGTTTGAAGTGATGCTCCACCCTTTTCACCAAGTTGCATAAACATTCAACTTGCTAAGTGAACATTGTCCACTCTTTTACTAAATCACTTTAAATGTCATCTTACTCCACAAAATGATTTGTTCTAAAAAATGTGCACACAGTTGAATAGATAGTATAAGTCCTATTATGCTCTATGAGGATCATAGACCTTTTTACACAATTTGGCCCTGTTCACAATATTGTTCTGCAGTAACGTATGCGCTAATGCATGCAGTACCATAATGCATGGTGACATGCATTGTACACATTCCTCCTCTGCCACTCATTCTGACTTTAATGCGATTTACCACTAAGGTAGGGTTTAAGATCACAGCAAAAGATATCCTTTTTTGTAATGTAGGCATTGCTGTTCAACAAATCTTAAAGCGGAGCACCACCCAAAAGGGGAAGTTCCGCTTGTTCGCACCCTCTCCCTTTTACTCCCACATTTGGCCCTTTTTGGGGGAAGGGGGGAGCGGGTATCTGATTTTGACAGGATTTCCAGCTCATCCTCATTACCCCGCTGCCTTCTGGGACACACACAGGTTCCAGAAGATGGTGGAGCCATTCAAAAAGCACAGTGGGACTCACGCATGCACAGTAGGAAACTGGCTGTGAAGCCTGAAGGTTTCACTGCTGGTTTCCCTTACTTACAATGCTGGCGCCTACACCCGACTCAGGGTGCCGACATAATGGGATCACTGGACAGGTAAATGCCCTTATATTAAAAGTCAACAGGTACAGTATTGTAGCTGATGACTTTTTTTTTTTTTAAGACTGAGCTCCACTTTAACTCCAAGGACAGTTACCCACTTTATCTTATTGAGTAAGTTTTTGAAAAAAAAAAGAAACAGTTTGCTGTTGAGCAATGGCGCTATCTGGAAATTATTTTTTGTATATTGTATATACAGTGTGTATATATATATATATATATATATATATATATATATACTTGTTATATTGTTTTCAGTTTTATGTGTCTCTACTTGCATTTTAATCTCTAACCTTTAAATAATGGTATGCTATGACCTTACTCCTTGTAGTGGCTTTATTTTACTGAGAAATTTGAAGCTCCTGTTAGCTGTGTCATGTTGAACTGTGAACCCAGGGAAAAACAGATGCTTGCTATCAACTTTTCAACCATGCCTCCTCTAATAATTGTATCTTGATAGAACTTTTCTTTGTTGTGTCTATCTGTTTTATGCTATGTTTTTCAGTTCAGGATGAAAAGGGGGCATATGTTTGAGCTATTGTCAAGAGTTTGAAATGCTCAATTTCCATCAAACTTTTCCGCATACTTCCTGGTATTTTTCCATGTATACTCCTACTGAGACGCCTTCTTTTTCATGGTTGCCTAAATTCATGAATACCTTGATGCTTTCAGTATGCTACAGATTATTCATATGTCAATTTTCATGATAATGGTTAAGTTTTTTAAAACTAAATTCATCAGGCACACTTCTACACAGTGTTTATATTGCTATATAAACATAAAGCAAACACTTTGCATTAAACCTCAAATAGCATTTAACTCCTAAAGATTTGTTAAAAATTATAACTTAAACAATTTTAGAAAAGACAATAACTTAATAAACTTTGCTTCATAAAACTAAGCCAACAAAATAAAAAATCTCATATTTGGATTCATTATTGTGGTTCTAAATTTGCAACTAACTAATCTAAACACTAAAACAAAACAAAATCATGTTGTGTTTATTTTTATTATATTTATTTACATTCATACATTAAAAAATAGGGATACTTGGTTAACCTCATTTAATAAGAAATGTCCATTGTTTTGGGATACTCCATTTTTGTTTGGGCTATAGAAGATATTCAAATTAAATTCACAATACAATTCTGATAATAATTTGATCCCTGCTTTATTTTTTAGTGTTCTATTAATTTTGTTTCAGTTTGTTTCCCTGCCTTTCAGTGTTTGGTGTTTTCTTATTTGTTTAGAAAACCATATCCTAGTCATAGAATGAAATATTCATGCATTCATAACAAAAAAGGATATCTTAATATAATTTTTTAAAATTACATTTCATTTGCCCACTGAGGCTTCAGTGTTTTCAGTGTTTAAGCGATTCTAATCCCTTCCTCACTATATCAAAATCTAAACAACCTGAATCATTTTTTCTTTAAAGATACAGTGGGGCAAAAAGTATTTAGTCAGCCACCAATTGTGCAAGTTCTCCCACTTAAAAAAGATGAGAGAGGCCTGTAATTGTCATCATAGGTATACCTCAACTATGAGAGAAAAAATGTGGAAACAAATCCAGACAATCACATTGTCTTATTTGGAAATAATTTATTTGCAAATTATGGTGGAAAATAAGTATTTTGTCAATATCAAAGGTTCATCTCAATACTTTGTTATATATCCTTTGTTGGCAATGACAGAGGTCAAATGTTTTCTGTAAGTCTTCACAAGGTTGTCACACATTGTTGCTGGTATGTTGGCCCATTCCTCCATGCAGATCTCCTCTAGAGCAGTGATGTTTTGGGGCTGTCGCTGGGCAACATGGACTTTCAACTCCCTCCAAAGGTTTTCTATGGGGTTGAGATCTGGAGACACATCTGGAGGTGGTGTGTTAGGGATCATTGTCATGCTGAAAGACCCAGCCACATTTCATCTTCAATGCCCTTGATGATGGGAGGAGGTTTGCACTCAAAATCTCACGATGCATGGCCCCATTCATTCTTTCATTTACACGGATCAGTCAGTTCCCTTTGCAGAGAAACATCCCCAAAGCATGATGTTGCCACCCCCATGCTTCACAGTAGTTATGGTGTTCTTTGGTTGCAACTCAGCATTCTCTCTCCTCCAAATACGACGAGTTGCATTTCTACCAAACAGTTCTACTTTGGTTTCATCTGGCCATATGACATTCTCCCAATCCTCTTCTGGATCATCCAAATGCTCTCTAGCAAACTTCAGATGGGTCCGAACATGTACTGGCTTAAGCAGGGGGACATGTCTGACAGAGAAGGATCTGATTCCCTGGAGGCGTAGTGTGTTACTGATGGTAGCCTTTGTTACGTTGGTCCCAGATCTCTGCAGGTCATTCATTAGGTCCTTCCGCGAGGTTCTGGGATTTTTGCTCACTGTTCTTGTGATCATTTTGACCCCACAAGGTGAGAACTTGCTTGGAGCCCTAGATCAAGGGAGATTATCAGTGGTCTTGTATGTCTTCCATTTTCTAATTATTGCTCCCACAGTTTATTTCTTCACACCAAGCTGCTTGCCTATTGCAGATTCAGTCTTCCCAGCCTGGTGCAGGTCTACAATTTTGTTTCTGGTGTCCTTCGACAGCTCTTTGGTCTTTACCATAGTGGAGTTTGGAGCGTGACTGTTTGAGGTTGTGAACGGGTGTCTTTTATACTAATAACAAGTTCAAACAGGTGCCATTAATACAGGTAATAAGTGGAGGACAGAGGAGCCTCTTAAAGAAGAAGATACAGGTCTGTGAGAGCCAGAAATCTTGCTTGTTTGTAGGTGACCAAATATTATTTTCTACCATAATTTGCAAATAAATTCTTTCAAAAATCAGACAATGTGATTGTCTGGATTTGTTTCCATATTTTGTCTCTCATAGTTAAGGTATACCTATGATGACAATTACAGGCCACTCTCATCTTTTTAATTGGGGGAACTTGCACAATTGGTGGCTGACTAAATACTTTTTTGCCCCACTGTACATGGCAACAACTGTGATCAAGCTGATGTTTACATATTTAACCACTTCAGCCCCGGAAGATTTGGCTGCTGAATGAGTGGGCAATTTTTTGCGATTCAGCACTGTGTCACTTTAAGTGACAATTGCGCGGTTGTGCGACGAAGCACCCAAACAAAATTGACGTCCTTTTTTTCCCATAAATATAGCTTTCTTTTGGCGGTATTTTATCACCTCTGCAGTTTTTATTTTTTGTGCTATAAACAAAAAAACAGCCACAATTTTGAAAGAAATGCAATATTTTGTACTTTTTGCAATAATAAATATCCCCAATTTTTTTTTTAAAAAGTGGGCAATTTTTTCTCAGTTTAGGCCGATATGTATTCTTCTATATATTTTTGGTAAAAAAAAAAAAATGCAATAAGCATATATTGATTGGTTTGCACAAAAGTTATAGCGTCTACAAAATAGGGGATAGTGTTCTGCCCATATTGTTCATAGTAATATGTGCTATGTGCTGTTACAGTTTATACTGTAATGTTAGTTTATGTTGTTGCCATCTAGTGGTCAGAGATGGTTACTACTTTGCCAGAACTTGACAGGATGTAGGATTCTCCTCATAGCAAAAGGCAGTAACCTTTAACCTGGAACTGTATTTCCTTCATTTCATTACTGCTCCTGTATCTAATACACTGAATGTAGAAGAGCTCTTAAACCATTCCTGGACTAATGATGGAATTGTCTGTGAGTACTCTTACTGATAGAGTGAGGCTGCTGTATAATGTTTAATGTACTGACACATATGTTTGTTTATGCTTATGTTGTAGTTTTACAAAGTTATTTGGGATAAAGAATACATACAGTCTGACTAGTGTTATACAACAGTTCAATAACGCGAAGCAGAACAGTAAAAAGACATTCACTTGGCAGTCTGGAATAAACTGAGACGCCATTACTGCAGCATGAGTCTCAGATCAGGAACAAAGTATCAGGCTGATGACATGCTACCGCCGACACAGCAAGGCAGGGAGAACATTCCCAGTGCCCAGCAAGATGATGCACATTCGCATGTGTCCAGATCTTCATGGGCTAGCAAGATGTCCTCAGCAGTTAAAGCTCGCGCCAAGGCAGAAGCTGCCCGCATCCAGCTACAGTACGCAGAAAAAGAAGCCATGATGATGCAGGAGTTAGCAGCAAAGAAAGCTGCCATAACACAAGAAGAAGCCGAATTAGAATCAAAATTGCTCATCCTGCAGCGACAGACTGCTGCTGCAGCTGCTGAAGCAGAGGCCGCTGCCTACATGGGAACAAGTCGTTCTGGAAATGAAAAATCATATAAAGACTCAGAGGTTCCAGGAAAACCTCTATTCTCTGCAGATCGTACAAGTGAGTACATCCAGAACCTTACTACTGCGCATGCAAAGAAACAGTCTCCTAAACCTGAAGCAAAGGAATTCAGGCCAAAATCAATAAGCCCCCTGAGCAGGCCCAATCAACCACATGAGGTCAGCGGTTGCCAGCAAATTAAGAATGAAGCACCAGAAACCCCTAAGAACAAAAAACAAGTGTTCCCATCACCTCAACCTTTAGATTACATGTGTGAACAACAATGTGCAGTGGATGTCACCAAATATCTCATCCGCAGGCTTTCTCCAATTTGATGACTGTCCTGAAAACTATTGGGCATGGAAATCTTCCTTTCTGAATGCCACTGAAGGTCTGAACTTTTCACCAGCAGAAATGCTTAATTTAATGATAAAATGGCTTGGTACAGAGTCAGCAGAGCATGCTAAGAGGATGAGAAGAGCAAACCTGTTCAACCCTGCAGCAGGACTCAACATGACCTGGAAAAGACTAGAAGAAACGTATGGATCCCCAGAGGTAATAGAAGAAGCACTGCTGAAAAAACTTGAAGTCTTTCCCAAAGTGGGCTACAGAGACAACGTGCGGCTACAAGAACTAAGTGATCTTCTACTAGAGATAGAATATGCCAAAGAGGATGGCTACTTGCCAGGACTTTCATACCTAGATACAGCTAGAGGCACTAATCCCATAGTAGAGAAACTACCCTCAAATCTTCAAGACAAGTGGATGTCTGGGGGAGGTAAATTCAAAGAAGATTATGGAGTCGCTTTTCCCCCTTTCTCTGTGTTTTCTAGGTTTGTCAGACAGCAAGCGAAAATCCGAAGTGATCCCAGTTTCACCTTCACCACCAGTGGCAATCAATCACACAGACCTGAGAAACTTCACAGACCTCACGGTAGGACCTTTGTATCCACACACTAAACAGCTGTACCTTCAGAAGTCACAGACTATCAAAGCACCCACAAGGTACACACCATAGAAAACCCTGATAGACATTGCCCAATACACAAAAAACCACATCCACTAAAGAAATGCAAAGGCTTTAGAAGCAAACCTATTGCAGAGCAGATGTCCTTCCTTAAACAGAACGGCATTTGTTTTAAGTGTTGCGGATCTACTTATCACGTTGCTAAAGACTACAAAATACCAGTAGAATGTACAGAATGTGGCAGTGAGAGACATATTGCAGCTTTGCACCCGGCCCTGCTCCTGCCCCACAAGAGACTGTAGAACCCAGGAAAGATCAGGGCAGGGAGCAACAAGAGATCCCACTCTCCTCAGTAATGTCTAATTGCACTGAAGTATGTGGACAAGGCAAGAGTGCACATTCATGCCCTAAAATCTGTTTAGTGACTGTGTATCCCACTGGCAAGAGAGAAAGGGCAGTGAAAATGTATGCAGTGCTAGATGAACAGAGCAACAGATCCCTTGCAAAGTCAGACTTCTTTGATATCTTCAATCTTAAGGCAAGTGCAGTTCCATACACTCTAAGGACATGTGCGGGGACAATTGAAACCACAGGGAGAAGAGCTTCTGACTTTACCATTGAATCCTTCAATAAGAAAGTGCAGTTTCCACTTCCTACCCTAATAGAGTGTGGCATGATACCTGACGACAAAACTGAGATTCCCTCTCCAGAAGTAGCCCATCACCACCCTCACCTCCGCTCAATTGCTCACCTTATCCCAGCTGTTGAGCCAGATGTATCTATCCTTCTACTTCTTGGGAGAGACATCCTTCAGGTTCACAAGGTGCGCCAGCAAATCAATGGACCTTATAATGCCCCCTATGCACAGAGACTGGACCTGGGGTGGGACATTGTAGGATAAGTTTGCCTGGGGACAGTGCACCAGCCTGACAATATTACCACTTTGAAGACATCTGTGTTAACAAATGGACGCACATCCCTTCTCAGTCCCTGTCACAACAGCTTCATTGTCAAGGAAAGCTTTGGCAGGTCGACACAACACTGTGACTCCTCTACTCTATATGGTAAAGAAGAAGTCAATTCCAACATTGAGACAGACAATCTAGGGATTACAGTGTTCCAGAAAACTAAAGATGATGATAAACAGGCCCTCTCTATAGAGGATCAGACCTTCTTGCAGATTATGGATAGAGAGGCTTACCAAGATGACAATCACAGTTGGGTGGCCCCTCTTCCCTTTCGCACACCCAGGCGTGTTTTGCCTAGTAACAGGGAACAAGCCATGAATCATTTGCATTCACTCAGCAAAACTCTGAGGAGAAAGTCCAAATTGAGCCCTAAACCAGCCCACGTGATTCCTCGTTTAGAGTTGTGTGCTGCTGTGCTTGCAGTCGAAATGTCTGAGCTAATCACAGATGAACTAGACACTGACTTTGATGCTGTGAAATTCTTCACTGATAGCAAGACTGTCCTAGGGTACATTTGCAGCACCACTAGGAGGTTCCATCTGTATGTCTCCAACAGAGTGAGTAGAATCAGGCTATCTTCACACCCAGATCAGTGGTTCTATGTATCTACAGAGCAAAACCCTGCAGATTATGCCACTAGACCTACTCAAGCAGCATGCCTTCAGAACTCTATATGGTTCTCAGGCCCATCCTTTCTGTACCAACCACACTGTGAGCAGACAGACACTGCTAATGTTTATCCACTCATAGAGCCCGAAGCTGACCCTGAAATCAGATCAGAAATTACAAGTTTCAGTACCAAAGCTTCTGAAGCCACACTTCACTCACATTGCTTTGATAGATTTTCTTGTTGGAAGATATTAGTTAAGACCCTAGCCAGACTCATCCATGTCGCTAAAACCTTCCGGAGAGAAACCAATAGCGATCAGGTCAGGAGGTGGGAAAGTTTCCATGAACAGGTCAATCTAGTAGAACTTGCTCAAGCAAAGTCTGTTATAATTTCTTCTGTTCAAAACAAGCATTTCCAGAAGGAAATTGACTGCATCAAAAAACAAAAGACATTCCCAAAACAAAGCCGTCTTAGGAGGCTTAGCCCCTTTTTAGACAAGAATGGGTTGTTGAGAGTAGGAGGACGTTTGTCTCTTGCTGAACTTTCAGAAGAAGAGAAACAGCCTGTCATTATACCTTATGATCACCACGTTGCGACACTGCTTGTTAGGTACTATCATGAACAAGTAATTCACCAAGGGCGACACATCACAGAAGGTGCAATTAGAGCCGCAGGTCTCTGGATTCTTGGTGGCAAACGCTTGGTATCAGCTGTTATACACAAATCTGTCATCTGCCGAATACTACGAGGAAGATTACAAAGTCAAAAGATGGCAGAGCTACCAGAGGACAGAGTAATTGCTCAACCACCTTTCACCAATGTGGGCCTAGATGTATTTGGTCCATGGTCTGTTTTAACCCGTCGCACTAGAGGAGGCAGCGCGGACAGTAAACGATGGGCAGTCCTTTTCACTTGTTTGTCCACCCGAGCTGTACACATAGAGCTACTTGAAGCCATGTCAACATCAAGCTTTATTAATGCCTTGAGGAGATTCTTCTCAATTCGTGGCCCAGCAAAACTGCTCCGTTCTGACAGAGGGACAAACTTTGTGGGAGCCTGCAAAGAACTTAACATTTGTGACAGCGAATCACAATTGCAAGACTTTCTCCAAGACAGAGGATGTACATGGGTCTTTAATCCTCCACACTCCTCACATATGGGTGGTGTCTGGGAGAGACTTATAGGTATTGCCAGGCGAATCTTGGACGCTATGTTGTTACAAACCAAACCTGCTCACTTGACCGATGAGCCTTTAAGCACCTTTATTTTTTTTCTTCCACAAAAAGTTTTTTATTTCAAAAAAAGTAAGGCAAGACATACAGGACAAAGGTATTGTCACAACACATCGTTTAACAGAATCATATACAGAGCAGGTATGTCACGATACAACAGAAAGTTCCTAGCTGAAAATAAGTGAACATTACTGAAACTTAAAATTGTCGTTAAGCGTAGGTAGGTGGAGGATCTTCATTTCTATTGTCCCTCCCCCCCCGGTTGGACTGCGGGAAGGGCAGGGATCAGTCACTTAAATAAGTTCATCAACTAGAGTACAATGTATCTTGACAGGATGAGAACTAAGTGTCGATTTGGGATAAAAGAGAATAAGGAGAGATAAAAAGGGAAAGAGAAAGAGCAAGGAGAAAGAGAAGAGGGAAGGGGAAGAGGAACAACAAAAAAAAAAAAAAAAAAAAAAGGGGGGGGGGAGGGGGGGGGCGGCGAAAGGGGGATAATTATTAGGTGGGGAGTAAGGATGAAGGAAGTGAGGGGGGAAGGATGAGTGGGTCCGCACCTGCCCCCCCCCCCCCCCCCCCGCAGAAAGCGTCGATTGAGACGTTGCATACTCTACAGGTATCTTTTACGATACGTACTGTTGGTATAGATCAGTAGTAACAAAATGAGACCAGCATGCCCATGTGGTTGAAAATTTATGCATCCTGTCTTGAGAGGTAAAGATTAGTTCCTCCATTTCTTTTATAGAGGAGATCCGTGCAAACCACTCCCTGACTGTTGGAATATTGGTGGAGCGCCAATTTCTGGGAATACAAAGCCTGGCGGCATTAACCATATGCATCGGTAGTGATTTGTAGTAATCTCTTTTGGATAGTGATGTGAGGTGCAGGAGAAACTGGGACGGGGTGTAGTCCAAGGTGTAGGTAGTGATATGTGAGATGAGACCGTGAACCTCCCTCCAAAAGGGTTGAATGTTCACGCACTCCCACCACACATGAAGCATAGTTCCCACTCCCAACCCACATCTCCAGCAGGTATCAGGAGTATTAGGGGAAAATTTGTGGATGCGTGACGGAGTCCTATACCATTTTGTGATCACCTTGTAGCCATTTTCTTGGATGGCAACGTTCAAAGAGCCCTTATGTGCGTATTCATATATAGTGTTCCAGTCCTCCATGGAAAGAGATCTTTGAAGGTCTCTACTCCAGGAAACCTGTGAGGGGGCAGGGGTCTGCGTTGGGGTTTCTGAAAGGAAGGTATACAAGAGGGAGATTAAGTGTCTTTGCGGCTGTTTACGATGGCATAAGGCTTCAAAGGGTGAGAGTTGTCGAGTCCAGTTCGACTGACTGGTGTGAGTTGTGAGGAAATGACGGATTTGTCTATAAGTCCAAAAGGAAAATGAGAGCGTCTTGGTGTTAGATTTTAAAGTTTCAAAGGGTATGGGCTTCTCATTTGAGTAGAATTGAAGAGCTAGGACGTCTTCGAATGGCCACTCCTTACTTAAAAAGTCTGCAGAGTTCCCCGGTGGAAAGTCAGGGTTCCCCCGGAGAGTAGTTAGAGGGCCCGGGGGAGGGGTAGCCGAGCCCCCCATCATGGTCTTTCTAAAAGTCAGAAGTGTAGAGTGTATAAGGGGGTGGATTAAGAGGGTATGGGGCCAATTCCGAGGGGATAACCATGGGAGAAGGTGTAAGGGACCTGACGAGAATGATCTCTCTAGGAAGACCCATGTCTTTTTAGAGGCATGGATGTTCCAGTCAGCGATCCTTGTGAGATGGCAAGCGGAGTAATATTTTTGGAGGTCAGGTAGGCCTATTCCTCCTTTAGATTTAGCTAGTGTGAGTCTGGAGTATTTAATGCGAGGTGGAGAGTCCTTCCAAAGGAAAGCAGAACATGCCTTCCGGTAGGATTTAAAGAAACTTGCTGGTAGGGATATAGGGATCGATTGCATAAGATAAAGAAAGCGAGGTAGGATTATCATTTTGATTAGGGCAGAGCGTCCGAACCAGGAGACATTTAGGCCTTTCCAGTCCTTAAGGTGTTTTTGTGTCTGAAGGAGGAGTGGGAGGAAATTTTTTGAATAAAGATCTGACAGGTGGGTGGGGATTCGAATTCCTAGGTATGTGAGTGCAACATGTTCCCATTGAAACGGGAATGAGTCTTGGCAATGTGTCACTGTCTGAGAAGGGAGGGAGACATTTAGGGCCTGTGATTTGGTATAATTAATTTTGAGGTTTGATAAGGTACCAAAGTATTCAATGTCTTTGAGGAGATTGGGTAGAGAGATGTGGGGCTGTTGCAGGGAGAGCAAAATGTCGTCTGCGAAAGCAGCGACCTTAAACTCTCTGTTCTTCACAGTGATCCCTTGGATATTTGGGTTTCTTCTCAATCTGTTGAGAAAAGGTTCCAGGGTTAAGACGTATATCAGTGGTGAGAGTGGACATCCCTGGCGTGTGCCGTTACTGATGGGGAAGGCGTCCGACAGGTGGCCATTGACTTTTACCACCGCAGAGGGGCCCTTGTACAGGGGCATAATAAATGATAGTATGCGGGTCCCCAAGCCTATGGCAGTGAGCACCTCCTGCATGTAGTCCCAGGCCACTCTGTCGAACGCCTTCTCCGCATCAAGTGAGAGAAAAAATCCTTGTGTATTAGAAGTCGTGAGCCAGTGATGTAAATTCAGTGTGCGGATGATGTTGTCCCTAGCTTCCCGTCCAGGGACGAAGCCGACTTGATCTAAAGATATGAGGTCAGGTATCAGTGGAAGTAGTCTATTTGCTAAGATTTTCGCGTAAATTTTAATATCCACATTTAATAAAGATATTGGTCGGTAGTTTGCGACTAAGGAAGCGTCTTTGCCCTCCTTGGGAATCACCGCTATGTGCGCAGCTAGCATTCTATCAGATTTAGTTTGGGGGTTTGAGAGGGCATTAAACGTGTCCAGAAGTTTAGGAGCTAGGGAGTCAATGAAGGCTTTATAATATTGGAGGGAAAAACCATCTGGACCAGGGGCTTTACCCGTTTTCATTTGTTTCATAGCTGTATCTAGTTCCGACGCTGATATAGGGCCATCCAGGTCACGGGACTGTTGGGTAGATAGTGGTTTAGGACTGTAGTTGGAGAGAAACTCTTTGATATTTGCGGTGCGGGATTCAGTATTGTTCCGTGGGGTATTGGTGGGTTGTAAATTGTAAAGTTTTTGATAGAACCTTTCAAATTCTTTGGCAATGTCAGCATTCTTGTTTAGAAGCTCTCCCCTAGGGTTATGTAAATGATGGATTGTGGAGGACAGTTTTGAATTTTGGACTGTGCGCGCCAGTAGACGGCCGCACTTGTTGCCCTGTTCATAGAAAATCCTCTGGCCGAGGATGTATCGTCTCCTAGAGCGTTTGCCCAGTTCTTCTAAGAGCAAAGCTCGGGTGTGTGTTAGTTCCTGTAGGGTGGCTCGTGCGTGGGTCAATTTATGGGAAGTTTCAAGGGAGCCAATCGTCCTGATGAGAGAATCTATATATTCTTGGTTCTGTTTCTTAGCTTTTGTAGCAAGGGCGATTAGTTCACCTCGAATCACGCATTTATGCGCTTCCCAGAGGGAGATTGGGGAAATCTCCGGATTCGAGTTTTCCGTGAAATATTGTTGAATTCTCGTGCGGACATGGTCCATCACCAGGGGATCTTTGAGAAGGGAGGGATTCAGACGCCAAGTCTTCGTTCTAGAATTGGGTTCGGGGAAAGATAGGGTCACCGTTATTGGGTGGTGATCAGACAAAAACATTGGTTCTATGGTGGACTGTTGGAGTAGGGGGAGGTCAGTCTGGGAGAGAAAAAAGAAGTCGATCCTAGAATATTTTTGATGTGAGGCTGAAAAAAAGGTATAGTCCTTGTCAGATGGGAATAAAGTGCGCCATGTGTCATGTAAGGTCAATGATTGTAGTTGTAGATTGATCTGTCGTATCGCTTTATAAGTTAAAGTGGATGTTCCTGTGGAGGAATCCAGTAAGGGGTTTAGGGGCACATTAAAGTCCCCTCCCAGGAGTACTATTCCCGATTTAAAGGAGGTCAGGAGGTCGCATATTTTCCTAAAGAAGGCGACTTGGTGGTCATTTGGGCAGTAAATATTGGCTAATGTAATTGGTGTGGATGCATAGGAGCCTTTAAGGAAAATGTATCTGCCATCAGGGTCGACAAGTGAATCAGATATTTGGAAGTTAGCGTTTTTTGATACAAGAATAAAAACGCCCTTAGTCTTAGACTCGGAATTGGTGGAGTGAAACGCAGTCCGGTAGATGTGGTTAGACAGCTTAGGTATGGCGTCGGAGCGAAAATGGGTCTCCTGCAGAAATATGAAGTGTGCCCTATGTGTGGTGAGAGAGGATAATACTTGTGACCTTTTCTCTGGTAAATTCAGGCCCTTCACGTTTAGGGATAGGCATTTCAACGTCAGGGAAGACATGGCTTGGGTCTGATAATATTGGATAAGTGAGTGCGCGGTGCGGGGGTAGTACTAGGAGAGATAGGGGCGGACCCAGTCGAGGAAAGAAAAAAAAAAAAAATAAGGGGGGGGGGAGGGAAGAGGAGAGAGGGGCGACGAGAAGAAGAGAAGAGGCTAAGGAAGGGGACGGGGGAGGTGTCAGAAAAAGGTAAGTTGGGAAAAAGAGGAAAGAAGAAGAATAGAGAAGGGACAAAATAAAGAACAACCAGAGGTGGAATTAGGCTAACCAAGCCACCTTAGGAAAAGGAAAGTCTGGAGGGTCAGCAAAAAATCCCAAGGGGATCGCTGTGTGGGTACGCAAGAATGGACGACGACCTCAGAGAGGTTGCGATCCGGGGAAAGAGTAGATATCATTGTTTAACGTAGGGTGAGTGTAGTGGGGAACCTACCACTAGTGCAAAAACCAAAACTCAATAACTAAAGTGCATTCTAGAGCCAAATTGTTATGAGCTCTTTGTGCTACAACTGAGGTGAGTGTAACATAGCAAACATATGTGCCCAGTGCCGCCGCTGATTACCATAACCCATCTGCAGTAAGAAGCCGTAATCAGGGGGGGCAAAAGAATAAAATCAGCTGTAGCCTGTGATTATTTGAGATTATTTGAGATTATTTGAGAGCCTGAGACGTCGGGTGGGGTTCTTTTCCCCTCTCCCCTTCTACACCGAGAAGTGAGGGAGAGCAGAGCTTGTCTAAGCAACCATTATATAAAAAAAAAAAAACTAACTGGTTTCAATTGCGTTAAACACACCCGAACACATTGCCAAGACAGGCAAAGCGGTGTCAATTCAATTAACAGGTCTAATCTGCGTCCTCCCTCCTCCCACCTTTCTGGGAGGAGGCAGGGGGGTCGCGCAGGAGGATAGCCCCGGCAGCCCCGCTGTGATTTGGGGGGCATTATCCTGTGGTAAAAGTATGGCCTCAAGTGACGCCTCAGGCTGGCAAAGAAAGGCAAACTGTTTTCTTAGAGGCTAAAATAAAGGTTACATTAGCTGAACTAAGCAATGACAGGAGTTCTTATATAACTCTATGCCTGAAAACAGAGGGCTAAAAAAGAAAACGAAGAGAACACCCTCACAGTTCTTATATGCTTATAGAGTCTTTGAGAAGAGAGAAAAAAAAAAAAAAAAAAAAAACCAAAACCCCCCTCCAAAACCCAACCCCCCCCCCCGTAATCCGCAATGAGTTGAGAGTGTCAACAAAGGCAATGTAGAAGATGGTGTGGACTTCGAGGAAGGATGGGTAGAGAGGCTTCAGTGCTGTTTACCTTACATGGTGTTTATCCGATCGATGGATCGTGGCCTCCATCGAGTAGTGTAGCCAGGCATTTTCACATAGAGATTGGAGGCTGGTGCAGGGGACAGTGAGAATAGGAATCAGGCGGCGTCATCCGGTGGACAGGAGATAAGGTATATAAAGCATCCAGAAGGCGTCTGTCTCAGCTCCTGGGTGATGCAGACGGGGGTCCCGGGCATTCACACTGTGATTTTGGGGGTATTCAATTGCGGTGTAAGAGTGACTCAGAGCGACGTCCCAGACTCTTACAAGGTAATTATTCGGCAAGTGGATCGAAACCTCCATCGGGTGATGCTGTCGAGCATTTTCACAGAGAAGTTGGAGGCTGGTGTGAAGGGAAGGGAGTCAGGCGGCGGCATCTGGTGAACAGGGAGTAAGGTGAGTTAGGCATCCATACGATCCCTCCTCCTGGAGGGTGTAGATGGGGATCCCGGGCTGCGTTGATGTTGATCACGGCGTGAAGTGTGATTTCCCAAGTTAGGTTGGTCAGCTCTGTATCTGCGGGATCTGTGGCGTTGGGCCTTTGGAGATGGGTGTAGCGAAACCGGAAGCCAGGGTTCAGAGGGGAAGAAGGCGGCGTACCATTCTGGAAGTTCAACGTGCGGAAGGTCGAGTTGATCGCAAAAACCCAGCAAGTCATCAGGTGTGCGGAGGAGCGCAGAGCGACCTCTGGTGGATGCTGACAGCCCAAAGGGGAATTTCCAGCGGTATTGGATATTCCTGGCTCTTAGGACGTCCAGAAGGGGGCGTAGTGCTCGTCTATGCTGGAGTGTTATTTGTGAAAGATCCTGAAAAAGCTTAATTTCCGCGCCATTATGGAGGATGCGGCCTCTTTCCCTGGCTTTGCGAAGTATCTCCTCTTTCAGTGGGAAGTTGACTACACAACATATTATATCCCTTGGTGGTTCATTTTCACGGGGTACAGGGCGCAGGGCTCGGTGGGCTCTTTCCATTTCTATAGGAGAGTCTGCTGGGCGATCAATCAATTCATTAAAGATAGTGCAGATGGTTTGTTGCAATGCCCCTGGTTCTATGGCCTCAGGTACCCCTCTCACTCTAATATTATGCCTCCGACCGCGGTTGTCGAGGTCTTCGACATGCCTGTGTAAGTCCAGAAGCTGGGAGAGCTGGGAGTCAAAGGCAGTGTGCACTTGTCGAATGGCGGCAGCGTGTGTCTGAGAGGTTTGTTCCACCTCATCAATCCTGTGTGCCACTGCATGTATTTCGGCTTTAAGATCAGCGATCGCCGTTGTGACAGTATTTTTAATGTCTGCGGCCACTGTTTCTAAGTCAAACAGACTTGGGGGGTGAGTTCGCCCTGCAGTTGCGGCGGAACTACCAGGCAGCGGAGTGTCGGGTTCCATGCTAGGCGAGGACGGGGTTGGGGCCTGTGAGGCCGCGTGTGCAACCAAGCGCTGGGTCCGGAATATGTCCGGTATGTTCCTACTCAGCTGCGTACCTGAGTCGATGGTTGCGCGGGATGTCGAGGAGCTCCGGGTGGATCTGCTCATGATGTTGGCAATGCGTAGGTTCCCCTAAAGGCTAGATTCGTTCCCCGGATCGCAGGAGCTCTCGGCTTATGCTGCCATCTTGGTCTCCGTCCAGGCCACGCCCCCTGTTTAAGCACCTTTATGGCAGGGGTTACGGCTATTATGAATGCCAGGCCTATAGTTCCTGTGTCCTCAGACCCAGATACACCTATGGTCCTTACCCCAGCAATGTTGTTGACTCAAAAGATGAACTCTTTGTCTGCTCCATCTGGGACCATAAGTACAACACAAGTTCATGCAAAACAATGGAAGCAAGTACAATGCTTGGCAGACACCTTTTGGAAAAGATGGAAGAGAGAGTATCTGTCAAATCTGCAACGCCGTAGAAAATGGACTGAGGATCGCCCAAACGTAAAAGTGGGTGATGTTGTTCTGTTGAAGGACAGCCAAGAGGGCAGGAACGAGTGGCCCGTAGGACTTATTGTCAATGCTCTACCAAGCAGGGATGGCAGGGTTAGAAAGGTGGAGGTCAAAACTGTAAAAAATGAGACCGCCAGAATTTATCTCAGACCTATAACTGACATTATAGTTTTGATCTCGGACTAGCTAGGATTACATTTTCCTGTATATGTTTTTTCTGCATAGCAGTAGTTATTTAGGTATTGACATAATAAATTATGCCAGACAGGGAGTGTTCTGCCCATATTGTTCATAGTAATATGTGCTATGTGCTGTTACAGTTTATACTGTAATGTTAGTTTATGTTGTTGCCATCTAGTGGTCAGAGATGGTTATTACTTTGCCAGAACTTGACAGGATGTAGGATTCTCCTCATAGCAAAAGGCAGTAACCTTTAACCTGGAACTGTATTTCCTTCATTTCATTACTGCTCCTGTATCTAATACACTGCATGTAGAAGAGCTCTTAAACCATTCCTGGACTAATGATGGAATTGTCTGTGAGTACTCTTACTGATAGAGTGAGGCTGCTGTATAATGTTTAATGTACTGACACATATGTTTGTTTATGCTTATGTTGTAGTTTTACAAAGTTATTCGGGATAAAGAATACATACAGATCTGATGTCTCACGTTTCTTGACTTCTGAATTATTGTTAAGCTGTCTGACTAGTGTTATACAACAGTTCAATAACGTGAAGCAGAACAGATAGACTTATAGCATTTTTATTATTTTTTTTTTACTAGTAATGGCAGCGATCTGCAATTTTTATCAGGACTGCGACATTATGGCGGACACCTCGGACACTTTTGACACATTTTTGGGACCATTGGCATTTATACAGTGATCAGTGCTATAAAAATGCACTGATTACTGTAAAAATGTCACTGGCAGGGAAGGGGTTAACACTAGGGGGCGATCAAGGGGTTAACTGTGTTCCCTGCTACATGTTTCTAACTGAAGAAGGGGGGGACTGACTAGAGCAAGTGACGGATCGTGGTTCCTAGCTAATAGGACATATGATCTGTTACTCTTAGAACAGAACAGGGATTTGTGTGTCTACACACACACTTCCCTGTTTTGCCTCTCGTGCTCGTGATCGATTGCGGCCGGCAGTCATCACGACCATTGGCCATGAGCATCGACACCCCCGCAGTGCAGCGGGTGTGTGCGAGCACCTCAGGCACCTGCTATCCTGATCCGCAAGCCAACATATAGCTACGATGGTTTGCGGGATCGTGCCGACCTGCCACAGTAAAATGATGGCGGCTGGTTGGCAAGCAGTTATAGACACTGTTTGGTTCTGACAAAGCACGATAGTTGTGTGAAACTCACCACCTTGCCTCCCCCTGCTTGTACACCATTGTGTGTTATTTGCTTTTGTTTGTCTCCGGAAATAAATTTAATAGCATCGTCTATGGGAGTGCAGCTATCCTTCATTCTCATTCCACTGTTTGACTGCCACTTGCGGTACACCTTACTGCACATAAGGAATGTGCTAAGATAAATTCCACTCACATCTCAGATAGTTATAGGCTAGTTATAGTTTAGAATTCAAAATAAACAAAAAACAACCTGAACTACAAGATTGGTCTTTATGTGGGAAATATAAATAGAGAAACATCAGCAAGAGTTTACTCACATGGGTATACCCATGCACCAAACCCACTATGACCTCAAACTTTACTTTTATCCATAATTTTCTAAAAATGTATATTGTAGAAAATAAAAGGAAGTCATAAGAATGCCAGGTGTAAAACCTTCTAGGGCAATAAAGAATCAATGCAAAAATACAAAATGCTGGAACAGATATACAACTGCCCTCATTAAACAGAGAGAACAACCAGACAGCGAGTATATCTTTAGCTGCTGTTGGTCACTCTTTCTGTCTGACTGGAGATGTGTATAGGGTAGGGTCAGTATCCTGGCACATAATATCAATCCCTGCCTTTGGGTTGTATTAAGGATTACTGTGATTACTAAAAGGTTTAGATGCCCAATAAAATCAAATATTCCACAATACCCTTCCTGGCTGGGAAAAGAATGCTCTCCTTTCAATCCACTATCTTCATCAGCCTCGATTAGACTTATTGGGACAATGCAATTTGGCCCCACCCACTATTTGATATGGTTTAGCGGGGCGGGGAGGCATTATTATTGAATTCCTGCACTTAGTCTGTGATAAAAAAAAGCCCTGGAAAAAAAATGTAATGCAAATGTTTCTACCTATTGTATTTGGCAGATTTAATTTCAAGGTTCTAGTAGTAGTATTTTTTATTATTTTTTTATACATGTAGCGAGCACCTACTTTTAGGTAGGTGACCTTTCCAAGTAGTTTCTATGTCAGGTAAATTTAGACAGGCCTGTGCTATTACAGCAGGCCTGTTTGTTGTTAATTTCCCTATGAATGGCAGGTAGAGCGTGTGTTAATCTCGGTCAATCATTCATTTGCTTGGTAAGGCCCGGCATCCTGATATAAAAAGGGAGGTCACGTGTGCCGGGGTTTTTTTTTTTTTCTGGAGTTGTGCTCTGAGGAGCGAGAGGAGCCAGCCTGGTCCCCGGAGGGGGGAGTGGAGGTTTTTCCCCTCCGGGGGACCGACGGAGCTTTACCCCTGCAACAAGGGTAGGGAACCGGTCCTCATGAAGGAACAGACGACACCTTACAGCATGTAGTCGCTGGTGTCGTTGGCCGCCCCTGCGCGGAGGGAAGCGGGCCATAAAGGAGAAAGGGAACTAAGAATCATTGTGGAAGAAATAGCAACAAAGCGGAAAGAAACTGGGCGATCAATCGTTTATGAGTGGCACATGGACTATTGATCACGTGAGTGAAAGCCCAAGGGAAGGGTACTACCAGAGGCTGAGGGTTGTTGGTACGCAAGTCAGTGAGATGCACAGTGATGGTCTATGACTTTGGGTTCAGCAATGCCCCGGGATTCCAAACAGTCAAGCGGGAGGAGTTATTCAGAGTGACTTTTCTTTAGCTCAACTTGGAAGTACCATTCAGATGGGAAGTAGTGGTAACAAGGTAGCGGTGAAGCTGCAAGCGCACATATAGAGATACGGACTGTTCTTTAAAAGTCATGCAGATGAAGAAGTTATTCAGAGTGACTCTATCAATTATTCTCTATCAAATCTACTTCCATCTTCCCTGATTGAAGAAATCACATAAAGTGATTCCCAACTATCCGCAATGAATCATAGTTTTTCCGGTAAGGGCCAGTGAAAGAAGATAATGTAACAGAGAGCATCTCATAGAAAGTCCTTCTCCCATCCCAGTTCATGTTAATGAAAAAAGCAAGTGAAAAAGCATTAAGGACTGTGAGTTTTACATCTATGGGCTGCGAGGGTTGAGTGGAAACGTGAATTACGGATATAAATTTTAATTAGCCGCTCCTTTGGGGGTAAGAGCTACACACATATCCTTATTTTCTGTTTTGAAACATGTATGTAATATATGACTATCATTTGTAAAACAGATTTCCCATTTATGATTAAATACAGTATATATAGCAGAATTGATTAAGTAGAAAGAGTAAGGTGTTTTGTTTTTTGTTTTTTTAAAAAGCCTATTTTGTCTATAAAAATACTGCAGAATTTTTGTAACATAAGATATGTTTTATAATTGGCAGAAGAAATGTAATTTGAGTGATGCATTCCAGCAAAACTTAGTTAAGCATTACTTACCTCTTATTGGCTTTTGATTATTTTACAGCAGAAACGATTCTCATTCATAGTAAACAACAACATCAGCAGATGACTAGTCCATA
The DNA here is from genome assembly GCA_037952925.1 of Lithobates clamitans. Lineage (NCBI taxonomy): Eukaryota > Metazoa > Chordata > Amphibia > Anura > Ranidae > Lithobates > Lithobates clamitans. The sequence continues at coordinate 2,117,187 of JBBGZY010000429.1, forward strand.
AATCACAGCCCTAGGGCACCACAGAGAGCAGGGTACATGTCCTTACCATGAACTTTCCTGTGATAACACTGATGTTTAGGAAAAGGAAGGTTATTAAGTTATACCACATGTCTTATAGCTTGAGCATCATTATTTTGATTTTCAAACAAAGATTAATTCTTGTCTTCCCAGAGTCTCAGTGTGTCTCAGGATGTTATTCCTATTTGGTGAGTGGGCATTCAAAAAAAAAAACAAAAACACAAAAAAAACTTAATGAAAAACAAAACTTTCCTTTAAAAAAATAGATAAACCCAAAACTGAACAATTAACTTCTCTTATATTCTCCATTGAGGTCTGTCAAATATACGATTGAAAGGGGTTTTATCTGTTCAATAGGTAAAAAAATACATATTGATTCTTCCAGAAAAAGTTTGATTTTGTCAACTATAGCACACCCCCTATGCAGTAGAGATGAGAAGAAGGAATGTTGTTCAGTAGTCATTACACACTTCCTGTCTTAAGGTGACATCACTGCTCCACCATAGATCAGTATGTTACATAGTTACATTCATAGTTACCTAGTAGGTAAGGTTGAATAAAGACAATTATCCATCCAGTTCAACCTGTGTAGGTGCACGTGTGTCAGTGTCTATAATTATTTCCCATATCATAGTTACATAGTTACATAGTAGGTGAGGTTGAAAAAAGACACACGTCCATCAAGTCCAACCTATGTGTGTGATTATGTGTCAGTATTACCTTACATATCTCTGTATGTTGCGGTCATTCAGGTGATTATCTAATAGTTTCTTGAAGCTATCAATGCTCCCTGCTGAGACCACCGCCTGTGGAAGGGAATTCCACATCCTTACCGCTCTTACAGTAAAGAACCCTCTACGTAGTTTAAGGTTAAACCTCTTTTCTTCTAATTGTAATGAGTGGCCCCGAGTCTTATTTAACTCTCTTCTGCGAAAAAGTTTTATCCCTATTGTGGGGTCACCAGTACAGTATTTGTAAATTGAAATCATATCCCCTCTCAAGCGTCTCTTCTCCAGAGAGAATAAGTTCAACGCTCGCAACCTTTCCTCATAACTAAGATCCTCCAGACCCTTTATTAGCTTTGTTGCCCTTCTTTGTACTCGCTCCATTTCCAGTACATCCTTCCTGAGGACTGGTGCCCAGAACTGGACAGCATACTCCAGGTGCGGCCGGACCAGAGTCTTGTAGAGCGGGAGAATTATCGTTTTATCTCTGGAGTTGATCCCCCTTTTAATACATGCCAATATTCTGTTTGCCTTATTAGCAGCAGCTTGGCATTGCATGCCATTGCTGAGCCTATCATCTACTAGGACCCCCAGGTCCTTTTCCATCCTAGATTCCCCCAGAGGTTCTCCCCCCAGTGTATAGATTGCATTCATATTTTTGCCACCCAAATGCATTATTTTACATTTTTCTACATTGAACCTCATTTGCCATGTAGTCGCCCACCCCATTAATTTGTTCAGGTCTTTTTGCAAGGTTTCCACATCCTGCAGGGAAGTTATTGCCCTGCTTAGCTCAGTATCGTCTGCAAATACAGAGATTGAACTGTTTATCCCATCCTCCAGATCGTTTATAAACAAATTAAATAGGATTGGTCCCAGCACAGAACCCTGGGGAACCCCACTACCCACCCCTGACCATTCTGAGTACTCCCCATTTATCACCACCCTCTGAACACGCCCTTGTAGCCAGTTTTCAATCCAGGTACTCACCCTATGGTCCATGCCAACGGACCCTATTTTGTACAGTAAACGTTTATGGGGAACTGTGTCAAATGCTTTTGCAAAATCCAGATACACCACGTCTACGGGCCTTCCTTTATCTAGATGGCAACTCACCTCCTCATAGAAGGTTAATAGATTGGTTTGGCAAGAACGATTCTTCATGAATCCATGCTGATTACTGCTAATGATATTGTTCTTATTACTAAATTCTTGTATATAGTCCCTTATCATCCCCTCCAAGATTTTACATACTATTGATGTTAGGCTAACTGGTCTGTAATTCCCAGTGATGTTTTTTGGGCCCTTTTTAAATATTGGTGCTACATTGGCTTTTCTCCAATCAGCTGGTACCATTCCAGTCAACAGACTGTCTGTAAAAATTAGGAACAACGGTCTGGCAATCACCTGACTGAGTTCCCTAAGTACCCTCGGATGCAAGCCATCTGGTCCCGGTGATTTATTAATGTTATGTTTTCTGAAGCCTAATTTTAATTCCGTCCTCTGTTAACCATGGAGGTGCTTCCTGTGTTGTGTCATGAGGATAAACACTGCAGTTTTGGTTACTGAAGCCCCCCGATTCACTCGTGAAGACTGAGGAGAAGAATAAATTCAATACCTTTGCCATCTCCCCATCCTTTGTAACCAGATGTCCTTCCTCATTCTTTATGGGGCCAATATGGTCTGTCCTCCCTTTTTTACTGTTTACATACTTAAAGAATTTCTTGGGATTTTTTTTGCTCTCCTCCGCTATGTGTCTTTCATGTTCTATCTTAGCCGTCCTAATTGCACCCTTACATTTCTTATTGCATTCTTTATAAAGTCTGAATGCTGAGGATGATCCCTCAACCTTATATTTTTTGAAGGCCTTCTCCTTTGCTTTTATATGCATTTTTACATTGGAGTTAAGCCATCCAGGATTTTTGTTCGCTCTTTTAAATTTTTTACCCAATGGGTTACATTGGCTAATGCCCTTATTTAATATGCTCTTAAAGCAAACCCATCTCTCCTCCGTATTCTTTGTTCCTAATATTTTATCCCAATTTATGCCTTTTAGCAAGGTTTGTAGTTTAGGGAAGTTGGCTCTTTTGAAATTCAGTGTCTTTTTATTCCCTTTATGTTTCCTATTTGTGTGATTTATACTGAAACTAATTGACCTGTGATCGCTGTTACCTAAATTACCCCGTATTTCCACATCTGTGATCAAGTCTGTATTGTTGGTAATCAGTAGATCCAGTAATGTTTTATTTCTAGTTGGTGCGTTTACCATCTGACCCATAAAATTGTCCTGCAAGACATTAAGGAACTGGCGAGCCTTAAATGAATGCGCGGTTCCCTCCGCCCAGTCTATGTCTGGATAATTAAAATCCCCCATTATGATAACACTTCCCATCCTTGCTGCTAATCCAATTTGTGATAGGAGATCCGTCTCCACTTTCTCCTTCAGGTTAGGGGGCCTATAGCATACTCCCAGTATTATTTTCCCCTTAGCTTCATCCCTTTGGAGATCTACCCATAAGGATTCCACCTCCTCTCTAGCTCCCTCAGTGATGTCATCTCTCACATTCGCTTGTACATTATTCTTGATATTAGGCATACCCCTCCCCCTTTTTTACCCTCTCTATCCTTGCGGTATAGGGTATACCCTTGAATGTTTGCCAGCCAATCATGAGAGCTGTTGAACCAGGTCTCTGAAATTCCCATAAAATCCAAATCCTCCTTGTACAACAGTATCTTTAGTTCACCCATCTTGTCTGCCATGCTCCTGGCATTGGTGAACATGCCACATAGTTTAGACCGGTCACATATTGTCCTCGTATTGGGTGTTTCAAAATTGCAACTAGGACTTGCTACTATACTCACCTTGTGTTTTTGTGCTTTGGTGAACCTATCACTAATGGCCCCAACACTACCCTCTGGAATATCATCCGCGCTGGCTATCACTGTCTCTGGACCCTCCCCCCCATCGCCTAGTTTAAAAACCCCTCTAACTTTTTGGCCATCTTCATTCCCAGCAGATCTGCACCCTCCTCATTTAGGTGCAGTCCGTCCCTTCTATAGTACCGGTTACCGACTGAGAAGTCGGCCCAGTCCTCCAGGAACCCAAACCCCTCCTTACTACACCAGCTCTTCAGCCACTTGTTTACTTCCCTAATCTCCCTCTGCCTTATCCTTGCTTGTTGTGCTCTTTAAGATGTACATCCAATAGTCTTTTAAAAATATCCATACTCTCCGCTGCCACCATAAATTGTGGAAGAGAGTTCCACATCCTTATTGCCCTGACAGTGAAAAACCCTCTGCGCAGTTTAAGGTTAAACTGCTTCTCCTCCAATCTCATTGTGTGGCCCCATGTCCTCATATGCCGTGTACACACAACCAGACTTTTTGACAGCAAAGGTCCGACAGGACGAATCCGCTGGACAATTCGATCATGTGTGTGGGCTTCATCGGACCTTTGCTGTCGGAAAATCAGACAGACTTTAGAAATAGCACATGTTTCAAATCTTTCTGACGGACTCGAGTCCGGTCGAAAAATCTGTTTGTGTGTATGCTAGTCCGACGGACGAACAACGACGCAAGGGCAGCTATTGGCTACTGGCTATGAACTTCCACATTGTAGTCTGGTCATACGTCATCACGTTCGAATCAGTCGGACTTTGGTTTGATCATGTGTAGGCAAGTCCATTGCGTCTGAACTCCATCAAAAGTCCGTCAAAAAGTCCTTCGGAGTTCAGTCCATCGAAAGTCCGCTCGTGTGTACACAGCATAACACTCCCTGAGACTGAATAGTTTTTTTCCTATGCTGGGATCCCCATTGATGTATTTGTAGATTGCTATCATGTCCCCTCTCAAGCGTTGCTTCTCCAGTGAGAATAAATTTAGTGCTTGTTGTGGGAGTTATACTGAGACAGGAATGGCATCATCGGGTAAAAACAAAGAAAGATACCAGAAAAAAGCCAAAAACATGTGCAGTTACCACATCAAAAGTAAGCTGCAAAATACTAAATGTTTCTTGGTTATAGGTATACTTTAAAGTGTTTGTAAACTTCAGTGTTTTACTTGCACCTAAGGTAAGCCTATAATACAGCTCACCTATAGGTACTGTTAATATCTCCTAGACGTGTACCATTTACCCCACCGGGGGCCCTTCCTTCAGAATCCTGTGCCGTAAACAGCAGCTCTACCATGCATGTGTGCTAGTGACCTCATTGCGGCACCGGCCAGTCACACAGCTGGAGTCCGCGTACCCAGAAGTAAGACAGGTGAAGATGGAAGTGGCCTCAAGCGATGACATTGCATCACTGGAATGCTTCATTTTCAGGTACGTTTCACATAATGTGCTAGTATGCGATGCATACTAGCACATTATGGCTTTACCTCGCAGGTCAGAAAAAAAAGGCACCCAGCGGTTTACAACTGCTTTAAGTTTATCAAACTATAAGGACAGTTACCATTAAGCAGTCACAATTAACCACTGTAAACTTTTAAACATATTTATTTAATATATTCAGTTTAAAAAAAATTGTTGCATTTATATAATATGTGTCTGCTCATTAATAACATCATTCATATTGTATCCATGTCCAATTTCAGTTTTCACAGTTTGTGAGTTGCCCTTCTCAGTGTATTGCAATTTGCAATTAGTAACATTGAATTTTCAGTAGTTTATGCACAAACCTGCTGATATATACATCATATACAGAGCTGCTAACATGTATAATCCATTAGCTCAAAGGAATTTAACAGTCCTTCCTTATCCTAAAATCATCCGGTCCAATTATTAATTCTAGTGGGAAGTAAAGTTGTCAGTGTACTTCCCTGTCTTGCAAATATGTGGACAAATTATACACACCAAATATTCATAAAGTCTATACTTGTAGTCGGTTTTACCTCCATTTAACATCCAAATTTACTTTCAATCAACATAGACTGAACATAGTAGGCATTACTAGGTGACAAGGTGGTTTTACAAATATCACATTTAAAGCATTTAAAGCTAGAGATGCACTATAATATCCTTTATGAAACATTCTTTCATTGCAATTATATTATGAATGTTGAAGAATATACTCTTCTATATTGTTATCTTTGTTTGTCTCTGCAATGTCTGCAAACCCCTTTTAAAACAGTTTAGTGACATAAAAGCTGCTTGTAGACTTTCCGAATAGCAATCATAATAAAATATTCTATCAATAGTAAAAGTGTGCAGACTTCTTCTGCTGCAGTGTAAGGAGGGAGGAAGAGGGAGATCGCCTTGCTGCAGTCTCTGAGAGATAAGATGAGTTGCTAGAATGTTCAACTCACCAGAATTCATTGATAATTTTAATTGTGTTTTGGGTAATCATGTTAAGCATACATTTATTAGCAGATGTTATATCTATCTATGCAGTTGCAAATAGAACAAATTAACATAAATAGAAAAAGGGGTTACTGAAACCTCATGTGGGGAAGGTTTGGTTTGTTCTAGACAAGTTCGGGCACGAGTGTATTCATTTTATGGCTGTATAATCATTAGTTGCATGCTCAGCTCTGGTTTTGACATGAACAGCCTATATAACCTAGAAAACTGCATTAGGAGATTACTCAGTGGTCTTCAGCTAGTTACTGCTAACCTGTCACCTGACCTGCTGTTCTGCTTTCATGTGTATGGCTTGGCTTGCCTTGTCACTTGGTCTTGAACCTTTGCTTGCCTGTTGTGTCCTGGCCTGTCTGCTTCTTCTTACTGCCTTGTAACTCCAATGCTTGGCTGTTACCAACCTTGGTTTGACTGCTTAACTCTAATCCTATCTCCTGAATAGGATACGCTCGGTGTCTGGCTGTTAATGACCTTGGCTTCAATCCTTTATTTCAATCTTCTCTTGAATTGGTTCATCTGCTGCTTAGCTGTTATTTACCTTGATTTATATCCTGTCCACATTCCTATTGCCTGCTCTAGTACCATGATGTCCCTATGTAAAGTTTCTGCCCAGTTGTTTACAGTTGCACTGCAAGCCTCAACAGACCCTGTACTGCCTGTAACATTGGGACCCAATGAAACCCTGGGCTCCTTTATAGATAGTTAGGGGTTCCTTGATGGTACTTGCATAGGTCTGGTTCTAAAAACACTCAGAGGAAGGCATTACAATGTCCACAAAGGGTATTCTTTTCACTGTTCACTAATGTAAGAGGGCACCTCTCCCCTGACCACTAATGTAAAGGGAAAACATATCAGGTTCTCTGATTTCCAGTATTTTTTTGTTCACACATTACAAAGCACATGCAGTAATAAATTCAATTGACAGTTGAGTACAGCCTAACTAATGTGAGTGCAACAACAGGTTACAAAGAATATGAAGAATATGCATAATAACCAAATGCACAAGATTTGCAAGGTGGCAAACCTGTCCCAGCCAATGCCAAGTGATAACAGTGCAAAAAACATACAAAGCCAACATGATAAGGAGACTACTTGGAAGGATCTAAGGTTGGAGAATCTGGTGTAGATTAGGCTATTAAGAAGAGCAGTAGGAAAGAAGCTGAAAAAAGTTTAGGAAAAGGAGGAGGGGGTAAGAAAAGGCAGGGGAAGATGATATGAGGGATAAGGGGGTGACAGTGAAGGCTGGAGGGATGGAGTACATCACAATTATAGTCCCATACAAGTGAAAGCCAGATATCCGACACTCTGCTGGAAGCGAGAAGGCTATTAGACCTGGTGAAATTCAGATTGCCAGAGAGTCCCCATGAAAAGTGGAAAGAAGATAGAAACTCAACCCACGGCTCCAAAACTCTTTAGAATTTTTTCATAGAGTAAGTTTGTAAAGCTGTATGTTTCTCAAAGAGCATAACCTGAGAAACCCAGGGCTTGACTTCCACGAAACGTAATATAGGCAACTTCTAGGCCCTGGCTATTATGCTTTTTGGCCTCCTGATTTCAAATATTTTATACTGACCATTAATGTAAAGAAATACTTTTCCACTGCCCAATTAAGTTGGGTACAGTGTTCTAATTGTCACAGTACTGAAAACTGAAAATTAACCTGGACTATAAAATGCAGGTCCAGAAATGGTTAAAGTTATACATTTTGAAAGGACTATATTTATTCATTTACATTTAAGGATATTTTACCCAAATGATTTATGATTATTGAGGTTTTATCTGTAGGTGTTATTTCAAATGATTTTTTTAGTTTTTAACTAGACCCATTTTAATTTTGAATTAGGCTCTTCTTAAAAAGGAATGTTAATTATTGTTTCAGGATAATAGTAATGTTTGAAAAAAGTATCTGATAGTTGAAAATTGATATTACTTTCATCACATTGACTCCAGCTGTGCTGAGTAACATTTGCTGGCATTACAATTAACTTTATAGCCGGTTTACAGAGGACATCTCGGAAGGGATCTGACATCGTGGCTTAGTTCACAAGGATAGAAGGAGAACTATAAAATTGCATTTTTAGCATTAAAGTAGTTTCCTTTACATGATTTAGTTAACATATATAAATGTATTTGGTAAGCTGTGGGGAGTAAATATTCTTACATTTTAATATCAACTACTTGTATCTATTGGTTACTTACCTGGCCCAGTCCTGATCAAGTATTTTCATTTATTTTGCTACTCTAAATTCTTTGTTGCATAGCAGTACTTTAGGCACAGAAGTTGTCTCTGGACAGCTCTTAGAAGTGCATTTATATGTTCCAGCAAGAAGCAAGACAACATCAAGTTGGCAGGTAGGAATTGACCACTGGATACAGAATTAGCAGCAAATGGCCCAGGGATTGACCATGACCACCACTGGAAACAAAGGCTGCTTACTGCTGGTCTAAGAAGTGAACACTTCTGGACGCATTAAAGGCTGACAACTAGGGATGAGCTTCGTGTTCGAGTCGAACCCATGTTCGACTCGAACATTGTCTATTCGCCCGTTCGCTGAATTGCGAACGATATGGGCCGTTCGCGCCAAATTCGTGTGGCGCGTCACGGTCCATAATTCACTGCCGCATCGCAGTGCATTGCTGGCTGATGATTGGCCAAGCATGCACTATGACCCGCATGCTTGGCCAATCACAGCGCTGTCTGAACAGAGAGCCGTAATTGGCCAAAGCCAAGGAGGCTTTGGCTAATTATGGCTCAGGGGATTTAGTACACGCCCACACTATATAAGGCCGCCTGCACGGCGGCCCTGTGTAGTGTGTGTTCCGGAGTTCATTGAGAGAGAGAGAGAGACAGATAGTGACATTTGATTTGAGTTAGGTAGATTAGGCAGAACAGTCAGTCAGTTTAGCTGCACTTACAGTGTATTGTGTATATATATGCATCCCAGGTGTTGCATATATATATATATATATACACTGTATTCAGTTTAGCTAGATCTGTTCCTGTTATCGTCCTACTGACAGGCAGGCTTGTCTTGTTACAGTATTTACAGCTACCTGAAGAAAATTGCTGGTGTTCTTTTGATCCTATTAGTACCACAGTCAGGCAGCTAGACTATTTACAGTTAGTGCAGTGCGTCCTGCTCACAGTGTTCAGCTAAAACTACAAGTTGGTGTAGTGAGATCTCTGCACAGTGTTCATCTCAAGCTACAAGTTAGTGCAGTGCGTCCTGCTCACAGTGTTTAGCTAAAACTATAAGTTAGTGCTGTGCGTCCTGCTCACAGTGTTCAGCTAAACCTACCAGTTGGTGTAGTGAGACCTCTGTACAGTGTTCATCTAAAGCTACAAGTTAGTGCAGTGCATCCTGCTCACAGTGTTCAGCTAAAACTACAAGTTAGTGCTGTGCGTCCTACTCACAGTGTTCAGCTAAAAATACAAGTTAGTGCTGTGCGTCCTGCTCACAGTGTTCAGCTAAACCTACAAGTTGGTGCAGTGCGTCCTGCTCACAGTGTTCAGCTAAAACTACAAGTTAGTGCTGTGCGTCCTGCTCACAGTGTTCAGCTAAAACTACAAGTTGGTGTAGTGAGACCTCTGCACAGTGTTCATCTCAAGCTACAAGTTAGTGCAGTGCATCCTGCTCACAGTGTTTAGCTAAAACTATAAGTTAGTGCTGTGCGTCCTGCTCACAGTGTTCAGCTAAAATTACAAGTTAGTGCTGTGCGTCCTGCTCACAGTGTTCAGCTAAAACTACAAGTTGGTGTAGTGAGACCTCTGCACAGTGTTCATCTAAAGCTACAAGTTAGTGCAGTGCGTCCTGCTCACAGTGTTCAGCTAAAACTACAAGTTAGTGCTGTGCGTCCTGCTCACAGTGTTCAGCTAAAACTACAAGTTGGTGTAGTGAGACCTCTGCACAGTGTTCATGTAAAGCTACAAGTTAGTGCAGTGCGTCCTGCTCACAGTGTTCAGCTAAAACTACAAGTTAGTGCTGTGCGTCCTGCTCACAGTGTTCAGCTAAAAATACAAGTTAGTGCTGTGCGTCCTGCTCACAGTGTTCAGCTAAACCTACAAGTTGGTGCAGTGCGTCCTGCTCACAGTGTTCAGCTAAAACTACAAGTTAGTGCTGTGCGTCCTGCTCACAGTGTTCAGCTAAAACTACAAGTTGGTGTAGTGAGACCTCTGCACAGTGTTCATCTCAAGCTACAAGTTAGTGCAGTGCGTCCTGCTCACAGTGTTTAGCTAAAACTATAAGTTAGTGCTGTGCGTCCTGCTCACAGTGTTCAGCTAAAACTACAAGTTGGTGTAGTGAGACCTCTGCACGGTGTTCATCTAAAGCTACAAGTTAGTGCAGTGCATCCTGCTCACAGTGTTCAGCTAAAACTACAAGTTGGTGTAGTGAGACCTCTGCACAGTGTTCATCTCAAGCTACAAGTTAGTGAAGTGCATCCTGCTCACAGTGTTTAGCTAAAACTATAAGTTAGTGCTGTGCGTCCTGCTCACAGTGTTCAGCTAAAACTACAAGTTGGTGTAGTGAGACCTCTGCACAGTGTTCAACTCAAGCTACAAGTTAGTGCAGTGCATCCTGCTCAAAGTGTTTAGCTAAAACTATAAGTTAGTGCTGTGCGTCCTGCTCACAGTGTTCAGCTAAAACTACAAGTTAGTGCTGTGCGTCCTGCTCACAGTGTTCAGCTAAACCTACAAGTTGGTGTAGTGAGACCTCTGCACAGTGTTCATCTAAAGCTACAAGTTAGTGCAGTGCGTCCTGCTCACAGTGTTCAGCTAAAACTACAAGTTAGTGCTGTGCGTCCTGCTCACAGTGTTCAGCTAAAAATACAAGTTAGTGCTGTGCGTTCTGCTCACAGTGTTCAGCTAAACCTACAAGTTGGTGTAGTGAGACCTCTGCACAGTGTTCATCTAAAGCTACAAGTTAGTGCAGTGCGTCCTGCTCACAGTGTTTAGCTAAAACTATAAGTTAGTGCTGTGAGTCCTGCTCACAGTGTTCAACTAAAACTACAAGTTGGTGTAGTGAGACCTCTGCACAGTGTTCATCTAAAGCTACAAGTTAGTGCAGTGCGTCCTGCGCACAGTGTTTAGCTAAAACTATAAGTTAGTGCTGTGCGTCTTGCTCACAGTGTTCAGCTAAAACTACAAGTTAGTGCTGTGCGTCCTGCTCACAGGGTTCAGCTAAACTTACAAGTTGGTGTAGTGAGACCTCTGCACAGTGTTCATCTAAAGCTACAAGTTAGTGCAGTGCATCCTGCTCACAGTGTTCAGTTAAAACTACAAATTGGTGTAGTGAGACCTCTGCACAGTGTTCATCTCAAGCTACAAGTTAGTGCAGTGCGTCCTGCTCACAGTGTTCAGCTAAACCTACAAGTTGGTGTAGTGAGACCTCTGCACAGTGTTCATCTAAAGCTACAAGTTAGTGCAGTGCGTCCTGCTCACAGTGTTCAGCTAAAACTACAAGTTAGTGCTGTGCGTCCTGCTCACAGTGTTCAGCTAAAACTACAAGTTGGTGTAGTGAGACCTCTGCACAGTGTTCATCTAAAGCTACAAGTTAGTGCAGTGCATCCTGCTCACAGTGTTCAGCTAAAACTACAAGTTAGTGCTGTGCGTCCTGCTCACAGTGTTCAGCTAAAAATACAAGTTAGTGCTGTGCGTCCTGCTCACAGTGTTCAGCTAAACCTACAAGTTGGTGCAGTGCGTCCTGCTCACAGTGTTCAGCTAAAACTACAAGTTAGTGCTGTGTGTCCTGCTCACAGTGTTCAGCTAAAACTACAAGTTGGTGTAGTGAGACCTCTGCACAGTGTTCATCTCAAGCTACAAGTTAGTGCAGTGCATCCTGCTCACAGTGTTCAGCTAAAACTACAAGTTGGTGTAGTGAGACCTCTGCACAGTGTTCATCTCAAGCTACAAGTTAGTGAAGTGCATCCTGCTCACAGTGTTTAGCTAAAACTATAAGTTAGTGCTGTGCGTCTTGCTCACAGTGTTCAGCTAAAACTACAAGTTAGTGCTGTGCGTCCTGCTCACAGGGTTCAGCTAAACTTACAAGTTGGTGTAGTGAGACCTCTGCACAGTGTTCATCTAAAGCTACAAGTTAGTGCAGTGCATCCTGCTCACAGTGTTCAGTTAAAACTACAAATTGGTGTAGTGAGACCTCTGCACAGTGTTCATCTCAAGCTACAAGTTAGTGCAGTGCGTCCTGCTCACAGTGTTCAGCTAAACCTACAAGTTGGTGTAGTGAGACCTCTGCACAGTGTTCATCTAAAGCTACAAGTTAGTGCAGTGCGTCCTGCTCACAGTGTTCAGCTAAAACTACAAGTTAGTGCTGTGCGTCCTGCTCACAGTGTTCAGCTAAAACTACAAGTTGGTGTAGTGAGACCTCTGCACAGTGTTCATCTAAAGCTACAAGTTAGTGCAGTGCATCCTGCTCACAGTGTTCAGCTAAAACTACAAGTTAGTGCTGTGCGTCCTGCTCACAGTGTTCAGCTAAAAATACAAGTTAGTGCTGTGCGTCCTGCTCACAGTGTTCAGCTAAACCTACAAGTTGGTGCAGTGCGTCCTGCTCACAGTGTTCAGCTAAAACTACAAGTTAGTGCTGTGTGTCCTGCTCACAGTGTTCAGCTAAAACTACAAGTTGGTGTAGTGAGACCTCTGCACAGTGTTCATCTCAAGCTACAAGTTAGTGCAGTGCATCCTGCTCACAGTGTTCAGCTAAAACTACAAGTTGGTGTAGTGAGACCTCTGCACAGTGTTCATCTCAAGCTACAAGTTAGTGAAGTGCATCCTGCTCACAGTGTTTAGCTAAAACTATAAGTTAGTGCTGTGCGTCCTGCTCACAGTGTTCAGCTAAAACTACAAGTTGGTGTAGTGAGACCTCTGCACAGTGTTCATCTCAAGCTACAAGTTAGTGCAGTGCATCCTGCTCACAGTGTTTAGCTAAAACTATAAGTTAGTGCTGTGCGTCCTGCTCACAGTGTTCAGCTAAAACTACAAGTTAGTGCTGTGCGTCCTGCTCACAGTGTTCAGCTAAACCTACAAGTTGGTGTAGTGAGACCTCTGCACAGTGTTCATCTAAAGCTACAAGTTAGTGCAGTGCAACCTGCTCACAGTGTTCAGCTAAAACTACAAGTTAGTGCTGTGCGTCCTGCTCACAGTGTTCAGCTAAAAATACAAGTTAGTGCTGTGCGTTCTGCTCACAGTGTTCAGCTAAACCTACAAGTTGGTGTAGTGAGACCTCTGCACAGTGTTCATCTAAAGCTACAAGTTAGTGCAGTGCGTCCTGCTCACAGTGTTTAGCTAAAACTATAAGTTAGTGCTGTGAGTCCTGCTCACAGTGTTTAACTAAAACTACAAGTTGGTGTAGTGAGACCTCTGCACAGTGTTCATCTAAAGCTACAAGTTAGTGCAGTGCGTCCTGCGCACAGTGTTTAGCTAAAACTATAAGTTAGTGCTGTGCGTCTTGCTCACAGTGTTCAGCTAAAACTACAAGTTAGTGCTGTGCGTCCTGCTCACAGTGTTCAGCTAAACCTACATGTTGGTGTAGTGAGACCTCTGCACAGTGTTCATCTAAAGCTACAAGTTAGTGCAGTGCGTCCTGCTCACAGTGTTCAGCTAAAACTACAAATTGGTGTAGTGAGACCTCTGCACAGTGTTCATCTCAAGCTACAAGTTAGTGCAGTGCATCCTGCACACAGTGTTTAGCTAAAACTATAAGTTAGTGCTGTGCGTCCTGCTCACGGTGTTCAGCTAAAACTACAAGTTGGTGTAGTGAGACCTCTGCACAGTGTTAATCTAAAGCTACAAGTTAGTGCAGTGCATCCTGCTCACAGTGTTCAGCTAAAACTACAAGTTTGTGCTGTGCGTCCTGCTCACAGTGTTCATCTAAAACTACAAGTTGGTGTAGTGAGACCTCTGCACAGTGTTCATCTCAAGCTACAAGTTAGTGCAGTGCGTCCTGCTCACAGTGTTTAGCTAAAACTATAAATTAGTGCTGTGCGTCCTGCTCACGGTGTTCAGCTAAAACTACAAGTTGGTGAAGTGAGACCTCTGCACAGTGTTAATCTAAAGCTACAAGTTAGTGCAGTGCGTCCTGCTCACAGTGTTTAGCTAAAACTATAAGTTAGTGCTGTGCCTCCTGCTCACAGTGTTCAGCTAAAACTACAAGTTGGTGTAGTGAGACCTCTGCACAGTGTTCATCTAAAGCTACAAGTTAGTGCAGTGCGTCCTGCTCACAGTGTTTAGCTAAAACTATAAGTTAGTGCTGTGTGTCCTGCTCACAGTGTTCAGCTAAAACTACAAGTTAGTGTGGTGCGTCCACCTCACAGTGTTCAGCTAAACCTATAAGTTATTTTTTGCGAGCTCTGCACAGTGTTCGCTTAAAGCTACCTGTAGAAGGTTGGTGGTGTTTTCCTGATCCTATCACTACCGCAGGCAGCTAAAAAAGCTACAAAGTAGTTTTTTGCGAGCTCTGCACAGTGTTCAGCTAAAGCTACCTGTAGAAGGTTGGTGGTGTTCTCATACTACAATACTACAGGCAGGCAGTTGATTTTGCTAGCTGCAGTATCAATATATATATATATATATATATATATATATATATATATATATCCCAGCTTAGTGCAGCTACAGGCAATTAGTATGTCTGGAAGGCCAACAAGGAGAGGCAGGCAGTCACAAGCCAATAAGAGAGGGCAAGCAGGCTCTGTGTCTAGTGCTGGTCGTGGAGACGGTGCATCCTCATCAGCACGTGGCCGTGGGACACGCTTGGCATTTTTTTCAGCATCTGGCCGTGTTGAGCCGCAACATGCGGAAAACTTGGTCGAGTGGATGACCAAGCCATCCTCATCCTCCTCATCCTCTCTCACCCATGCCCAGGGTACTTTGTCTGACAAAGCAGCGGCCTCTTCCCTCGGCTCAATGTCATCAGTGACTCCTTCCCTAGCCCCACCATGTCCTTCTGAGGAGTCCCTCAAACTGTTTGACCACAGTGTTGGGTACATGCTCCAGGAGGATGCCCAGCATTTGGAAGGCTCTGATGATGATACTGAGCTCGATGAAGGCAGTAACATGAGCACGGACAGAGGGGGTGCCCAAGAAGGACAGCAATCTGGCAGTCATGCTCCCCCTGCTGCAGCATACTGCCAGGTTTGCTCCAGTGATGAGGAGGGAGGGGATGATGAGGTCACTGACTCAACGTGGGTGCCTGATAGGAGAGAGGAGGAGGAGGAGGAGGCGGCACATCACCAACGAGGCAGGATACCCTCCAGGGGCCAGCCTAAGGGTAGCACATTGACTGCATCACACCCCAAAGCTCCACATGTGCAGGGCGCTGCAGTCTCTGCGCGTTATTCAAAAAGTTCTTTGATGTGGGCCTTTTTTGAGATGAGTGCATCAGATCGCACCGCTGCTATTTGCAACATATATCTCAAGCGTATCTCGCGTGGCCAAAACATCTCCCACTTGGGTACCACATGCTTGACCAGACATATGTTGACCTGCCATGCAGTTCGTTGGCAAGCGTATCTAACAGACCCACACCAAAGAACAAAGAGGACCTCTCCTTGCTCCTCATCAGCTGAGATTTCCAACCCCACTAGACCTTCAGTCCTCTCTGAGACTTGCACTGAGAGGAATGAAGGTGTAGAATTAGGTGTGTCACAGCCAAGTACTTGTGGGCAATCTGCTTTTGGTACACCGACGTCAGATTGTACCAGGCAAATTTCCCTGCCCCAGCTGCTGCACCGCCGAAAGAACTTTGCTCCCAGCCATCCACATGCCCAGCGGTTGAATGCTAGCTTGGCAAAATTGCTAGCACTTCAACTGCTGCCTTTTCAGTTGGTAGACTCTGCCCCCTTCCGTGAGTTTGTGGAATGTGCGGTTCCTCAGTAGCAGGTACCCAAACGCCATTTATTCTCATGGAAGGTGATTCCGGCAATGTCCATGCCTCTCTGGACAGGGCAGTCAGCGGTAAGGTGCATATTACTGCTGACTCATGGTCCAACAGGCATGGACAGGGCCGTTACATAAGTTTGATGGCGCATTGGGTGACTCTGCTGGCAGCTGGGAAGGATGCAGGACAAGGTGCAGTAGTGTTGGAGGTTGTTCTGCCACCACGCCTCCAAAATGCTAATGATTGTGACACACCTCTCTCCTCCACCCCCTCCTCTTCTTCTTCCTCAATGGCCTCTTCCTGTGCTCTGTCCTCGGAACCAGCGGTGCTCCGTAGCCGTTCAAGGGGCTACACAAGTACGCAGGCCAAAAGATGCCATTCGGTGCTTGAGCTGGTGTGCTTGGGGGACAGGAGCCACACTGGGGCAGAGGTTCTGTCAGCTCTGCAGGGGCAGGTTCAGAGGTGGTTGACGCCACGCCAACTTAAGGCAGAAATGGTGGTTTGCGACAATGGCACCAACCTCCTCTCTGCCCTCCGACAGGGACAAATGACCCATGTGCCCTGTTTGGCTCACGTCCTTAACTTGGTGTTGCAGCGGTTCTTGGGCAGGTACCCGGGCTTACAGGATGTCCTGAGGCAGGCCAGGAAAGTCTGTGTGCATTTCCGCCTGTCATATAATGCCAGTGCTCGGCTGACGGACCTCCAAAAGGAGTTTAACCTGCCCAAGAACCGCATAATCTGTGACATGCCCACCAGGTGGAACTCAATGTTGGCCATACTGCAGCGGCTGCACATGCAACAGAGGGCCATCAATGAGTACCTGTGCGACTATGGCACCAGGACAGGGTCAGGGGAACTTGTTTTTTTTTCCCCAAGCCAGTGGGCCATGATCAGGGATGCATGCACTGTCCTGTCACCATTTGAGGAGGCCACGAGGATGGTGAGCAGTGACAGTGCATGCATCAGTGACACTGTCCCCCTTGTCCACCTGTTGGAGCACACGCTGCGTGGAATAATGGACAGGGCACTTGAGGCAGAACAGAGGCAGGAAGAGGAGGACTCAAGGCCCCCTTTATCCAGACAGTGTTCCTGCGTGCCCGCCAATCACACAGGAAGAGGAGGAGGAGGAGGAGGAGGAGGAGGAAGATTGTGTCAGTATGGAGGTGGAGCCTGGCACTCAGCATCAGCAGCAGTCTTTAAGGGATCAGTCCCAAGAAACACATGGACTTGTACGTGGCTGGGAGGAGGTGGCTGCGGACCATGTCGTCCTTAGTGACCCAGAGGACTCCGGACCGAATGCCTCAGCAAACCTACGCTGAATGGCCTCCCTGATCCTGCAAAGCCTTTGTAAGGATCCTCGTATTAGTGGTATCAAGGAGAAGGACCAATACTGGCTGGCAACCCTCCTTGAGCCACGTTACAAGGGTAAGGTTGCGGACCTTATCTTGCCATCGCAGAGGGAGCAGAGGATGAAACATCTTCGGGAGGCCTTGCAGAAAGGTCTGTGCAACGCGTTCCCAGAGACTAGGAGGTTACAAACTCCTGTTTCTGGACAACGTGTTGCTGATGCTTCGGTCAGTCAAAGAAGGAGCGGTGGAGAAGGTGGCCGTCTGACCGATGCATTCAGACAATTTTTTGGTATGCAGCCCCAAGGTATGATCGGTTCCAGCAACCATCGCCAGCGTCTGTTTTACATGGTGCAGGAATACCTAGGGACCAGATCAGACTTGGACACCTTTCCCACCGAAAATCCTCTGGGTTACTGGGTCTTGAGGATGGATCACTGGCCAGAGATTGCACAGTATGCAATTGAGCTACTGGCCTGTCCTGCATCCAGCGTTCTTTCGGAACGCACATTCAGTGCTGCTGGAGGTGTGGTAACCGATCACAGGGTGCGTCTGTCCACCGACTCGGTCGATCGACTGACCTTCATAAAAATGAATCAGTCTTGGATCACCACCAGCTACCAAGCACCTGATGCTGATGTAACCGAATAATTTTGTTTGAAATCTCAGATCCCTTCAAAGACTGCCAATGCTAATGCTGAGTGACTATCCCTGAGTAATTATCCTCTTCCTCCTTAATCATCACGCTGATAGCTTGTAAGAACATTTTTGGTTCTGGGCGCCACCACCAGTGCCTAAGGCACAATTTTTCTGCCCCTGTTTAACAGGGGCGTGTAATTACAATTTTTGATGCAATACTTTGCAGCAGGGCTCATTCCTGCGTTCCAACTAGAGTGTCTGTGAGGGGTTGCAGTGTTGTGGCACCAGCACCAGTGCCTAAGGCCCAATTTTTCTGCCCCTGTTTAACAGGGGCGTGTAATTACAATTTTTGATGCAATACTTTGCAGCAGGGCTCGTTCTTGCGTTCCAACTAGAGTGTCTGTGAGGGGTTGCAGTTTTGTGGCACCAGCACCACCACCACCACCACCAAAGGCCCAATTTTTCTGCCCCTGTTCAACAGGGGCATGTAATTACAATTCTTGATCTAATATTTTACAGCAGGGCTCATTTCTGCACCCACCAAGAGCGAGGGAGGACTTACAGTGTTGTGGCACCAGCACCACCACCACCACCACCAAAGGCCCAGTTTTTCTGCCCCTGTTCAACAGGGGCATGTAATTACAATTCTTGATCTAATATTTCACAGCAGGGCCCTGTGAAGGCTTCTAGTGTTGTGGCCACAACAACACCTAAGGCCCAAATTTCTGCTGAGTATATAGGGCAGGCCCCTACTTTCAAACATCTAACTTACAAATGACTCCTACTTGCAAACGGAAGGAGACAACAGGAAGTAAGATGAAATCTACCCCTAGGAAGGGAAATTCTCTCCTGTAAGAGTTAATATGGGAAAAACATTTCTCCTTTCCACTGATGCTTTCCAATCCTTGTTCCACAAAAAAAAAAAAAATTCTCAAAAAGCATTTGTCATTGGGACAAAAAGTGAGGTGAAATCTTCTAAAGAGGAGGAAAGACAGCAAAACAAATGTCACAGGGGTGATAACCCTTCCCTATGTTTTCCAAAAAGCTTAAAAAAGATTTTTTGGCTGGAGCTAAACACGTTAAAAATGTACCCGTTCAAAATGACAAACAGATTCTACTTAACAACAAACCTACAGTCCCTGTCTTGTTTGCACCGCCTGTATACTGCTGTTCAGAGTATATAGGGCCTGGTGGCCCCACACCTTTCCTTATTTTAATTTGGGTGCGGGGTTCCCCTTAATATCCATACAAGGCCCAAAGGGCCTGGTAATGGACTGGGGGGTACCCATGGTGTTTGTCTCACTGATTTTCATCCATATTGCCAGGACCGGACATTACATTAAACCCGCAAGCAGTTTTAAATTAGATTTTTTCCTTTAAAAATGACATTTGGTGCAGGGACTGTTCTAAACATGGGAAACATGCGCCACTTTACAGGCATACTATAGACACCCCCCAGGTACGATATTTAAAGGAATATTTCACTTTTTTTTTTTACTTTAAGCATCATTAAAATCACTGCTCCCGAAAAAACGGCCGTTTTTAAAAGTTTTTTTTGCATTAATACATGTCCCCTGGGGTAGGACCCGGGTACCCAAACCATTTTTAGGACAATACCATGCAAATTGGCCTTTAAAATGAGCACTTTTGATTTCAAACGTTCGAGTCCCATAGACGTCAATGGGGTTCTAACGTTCGTGTGAACTTTCGGTCCGTTCGCAGGTTCTGGTGCTAACCGAACCGGGGGGTGTTCGGCTCATCCCTACTGACAACTAATGGACACAGGAAGCAGCCTCAACCACAGGTTTAACCATAATGAATGCAATAGAATAACCATGAAGAATGAACAAAGAGAGATGGACTTCACCTAAATTGGGAGGGTTCAGCTCTGTTGGGGGAGAAGATGTACAGAAGGATGGGGGAACTTTAAAACTAGGATGTGGAGGGGGAGGGTGGGGCAGTGAAAAATGGTCAGAGTGTGTAGATGTGAGTAAAGCTGGCGGAGAAGGAGATCTCAAACCAGATGATAGTGGAACTAAAGTATCAAGGACCAATACTTGTAGGCTGGCTGGATCTTACTGTAACCTAAGAGTGAGCAAGGATCAAATAATGTGTAAGTGTATAAAATTGAAAAGCATAAAAGTCTGGTAAAAAATGGAATAACTAGAATTTCCAATACATGAGAAAGATTTTGTGGGAATATCAGAAACCTGGTTTTACAGCTCACATGACTGGCTTGTGAGTGTCCAGAGGTACTCCCTGTATTGGAGGAACAAGGTAGGTAGGTAGGAGAAGGGTAGGGGTGTGTATTTATGTCAAGAGCAATTTGTTAGTGAATATGAGGGAAGACATTGCTAACGGGGATGGTAATGAGTGTGAGTCTTGTTGGCTGGAGCTCTATTGTGTTGTAATATGTTGGCCAATTTATGTATAATGTTGTATTGGAGTGCCATGTTGACCAGAAATTCAGTTGAGCTGTCCAAGCCAACTGAATTTTAACATATCAAGTGGACAGCTGAAGACCCTTTGATGTGTTAATCTTATATAAGTCTACCTAGGTGTGTGAGGTATGGCCTGTTAACCTAATTGAACATTTCAAAGGGTACATTGTTTAAAGGACCATAGAAGAAGTTATTTATTGATGGTAATTAGACTTGAGGGGGTAACAATAAGATCAAAGCATATTTTGGGTTGACCTAGCAGAAACTCCCTCCTAGTGTACTAGTATTTCAAGGGGGGCTATTCAAGCTGTCTGGTTGTGACATAAGAGAGTCTGATCTACAAAATTAAACAAGTTGGGAACCCCAGAATTATTCTCTGGAGACTGGAAACAACAAAATAAAAGGACTGTGTTGTGTACCAGAAGACCTGAACTGGAAGCTGGAGTAACTAATGCGGTGAGTAAAATATTTCCTTTTTTTTAATTATTAGTAATATAGTCAAAATGCTTACTCAGTGTGAAGCTAGTGTCAGTTCTGATAAAGTTAACAGATGGGTAATAAAATGTATTAAGCGTCCATATGAAATTCCAGAAAAATATAAGCAGACGTGGACTATGATGAAGGAATTTTTAGAGAAAAATGTTTTTCATAGCAAAATTTCAGAAAGTAAAAGAAAAGGTTGTATTGTGCAGGGCTTGTTATCTTGCTGTTTAACAATGGAAAGTTCTTTGAATGGTAAGGTTGAGGAAATTGTGCAGCTACAGAGTGCAGTTGATAATAGCAACAATGTTTGTGAGAGGTTACAAAACCAATCAGACACTGAGATAGTAAATTTAAAATTGTATGCAGTTACCATTGGGGGAGCTTTGCTTGAGAAATCTAAACGTTGTGATGAATTATTAGAGGAAAATGAGAGATTAAAATTAAGCACTATGGAATTAGAGAAGATATCTCAGAAATGCAGATATGCATCAAACCTTGGATTCAGCAATCTGTAGCAAAATACAGACACAAACTTTCTATCAAATTAAACAGAACCTCATATTAAATTTCAAAATTGATTGCCAGCTGCACCCACTGTGACCACCACAGTTTATAACAATAATAATAATACAGGTGAAGTTCAGCTTGTAATGAAGCCTTTGAAACCAAAGGAATGCCCTGCCATGATTTAAACAGATTTTTAAAATGGTTTTGTGACGTGTAGCAGGTCAGAGATATGTACAATCTCAACCCATCTAACTTAGAAAGAGTTCTGCAACATTCTATAGGAAGTGGTCTTTGGATGAGAATTAAACAAATCTGTATTCAGCCTCTGAGGACAAGGGACATATTACTACAATTATTATGGGTTTTGTATGGTGTACATTCTGATGTTACTATTCATGGGAAGATCCAACAAATGCAAAGTGAATCCCCCTATGAATTGTCACACAGGATAGCAACTATTATGGAATTATTGGTCGGTAATAATCTTGCATTTGAGCGTGGGGGCTTGGTACATATGAGTATGTTTCTAGATGCGTTGCATGAAGATATCAAACAAAATATTAATAAGAAAAGGTCCAAGACCTGGATACCGTTTGCTCAGTTAAAACAGAAACATGACCACCTGAATATTTAGTATGACAAGATGAGAGGGGAATGTGATAAATTATTAGGGCAGTTGAAGGGGGTACAAGATGTACATTCTCCAGATCTGTTTTTGAATGCAAATGACACCTCTCTAGCAGTGGGGGTGAATTAGCTTCAAACTGTAAACATGTAAATAGTGCTTTGTTTTTACTTCAAACAAAGTTTAAGGACTTTGCTAATGTGTTTTTGTTGTAAAGTTTTTTGTCTTTCAGATATTTGTCCGGAGATGCTCGTTTGCATGTGAATAGAAGAAGCACTATAAGTATCTGACATTGCTGGCTAGTGGGGGAGAAACACTGAATAGACAATATATCACTATTCAAGGTTTTTTTAAGAATTAATGGACTCTCTCAATATTCATCAAACAATGGACCCTTTTTTTTGAACATTCAAATTTTTTTTTTTTCATTTTTTTATTTTCTTTTGCTCTTAATTTTGTATTTTCATTATGTTTTATTTCTTGAACTTTATCTTAAAACCAAAGAGAAGCATTTAAACCTAAAATAGTTTTCATAACATCTGTATATATTACATAATGCGTATTGATCAATATATTTGACATCTAAGGTGAGATGCTGCACAATGGCTTGGCATAGCATGCATTATAGTATGTTGGGTGGTTTTCCTAAATTTATAAGAGGGGTGAGTGAAATTCATCACTCCAGTCATGATTTGAAACTTTGTTGAATCAGTTGTTTATAATATGCTAAAGGCTATGACATATATGGATGAAAAAGACCTTTCTACCTTTCATGGTTAGGATTCTGGCAAGAATTTCCACTGCCGCTTTGTCTGGATAGAAGATCTGATAAACACTGATGTCAAGCTGATTCTATCTGAACCATCATGTGGGGGTATATGTATATGTTGGTATACCATTCAGGTGGAATTATGGACTGAATGATCAAAGTAACTGCTCTATTGAAGGCAATGAGGGGTCGGCCTACAGCAAATTACAAAAGCAAATTGTGGCTGGCAATCAACAAATTCAGGTACCTGACAGGTACACAACAGCTCTTCATTGCTCAAATAGGAAATGGAAAGAAGCAGATATGAATTGTAACATGCTTGCAAGATGGATTCATGAATGTCAAGTGCAAGGAAATAGTTTGCAGCACAGTTTTTACTGCCGTATCCAAACCTTTTGATCTTGAAAGTGAGTGCTGGTACATTGATGGTTCTTCTTACTATAAAGATGAAAGTAGAATGTTTGTGTAAAAGCATCTTTAAAAATGAAAAGCTTGAGCCTGGAGATGAGAGAATCCTGGACTTATGTGGATTGGAGCTCCCAGAGCATAACAAGTTTACTTTCAGTGAGATGGAAGAATGGACTGTGACATCAGCTCTTCTTTGCGCAATTTTCAAGATCTTGATGTGATATAATAAGGCCTAACAGCTATATGGGCCACTGATGTTTACCAAATCCTTTTTCAGTCATGGTCTAAAAGTTATATTATCTAATAACTGTTTCATGGGGATATTTTAGAGGCTGGTGAATAGAGATGTAACCAGTTCCAACTTCATATTTTATTTGAGCCATTGTATAGCATTCAGTACCTTAAATCATAATGATATTTTTGTTGTTTGATTTATGGGTTAGTTCTAGTAGTTAGAACTGACCCAAGTGGGGGTATATGTTGGCCGATTTATGTATAATGTTGTATTGGAGTGCCATGTTGACCAGAAATTCAGTTGAGTTGTCCAAGCCAACTGAATTTTAACATATCAAGGGGACAGCTGAAGACCCTTTGATGTGTTAATCTTATGTAAGTCTACCTAGGTGTGTGAGGTATGGCCTGTTAACCTATTTGAACATTTCAAAGGGTACATTGTTTAAAGGACCATAGAAGAAGTATTTATTGATGGTAATTAGACTTGAGGGGGTAACGATAAGATCAAAGAGTATTTTGGGTTGACCTAGCAGAAACTCCCCCCTAGTGTACTAGTATTCCAGGGGGGACTATTCAAGCTGGCAGTCAGTCTTGTCTGTGTGTGACTATGAAGGCACAGATCTAGGAAAAATGGGACTCTGAGTTATATACTCTGTTGGATTTTTGTCACCTGTGGACTTTGGACCTTGTTCTGTGTTGGAAGTCAATAAAGTGCATCTCTCTGGAAGAATTGGGTTGCTGCGGAAGAGTACTTACATCATCATTATAATAACTACTAATTAATTATCTACCCACTATACATCATATCACTACATATTGGGGTAAAACAAACAGTAAAATAATTGTGGGTCTATGCTATAGCCCCCCTAACATTACAGATGAGGAATAGACTCATATGATTTCACAGTTAGATGTGGCAGGGTGGCAGGGTATTATAACAATCATAGGGGACTTTGGCTCTCCTGATATTGATTGGCCAGACAGAACTAAACACACAACTAAGGCTTGTCATGTCTTGAATATAATACATAATACACAAGTGAAACAAAATGGCACAAAAATTTGTCAGTGCATTCCAATGGGTAATAAAATAACAAAAGTTAAACTTTGGTGGCTAAATACTAATGTAAAAAGGCATATCAATGAGAAAAAAATATAACGCCAAATTTACTTTCCAAAACTACAAAGAATGCAAAAACAAATTCAAGAGTGTGATCAGGTCAGCTAAAAGTAAATTATGAGAGGCACATTGCAAAGGAGAGTAAAAACAAAAACCCCAATTTTCTTCAATTATGTTATAAATAAGAGAGTGGGCATGTGCCCAGAATTGGCTAGATTTGTGAGTGGTGTGCCCCAGAGCTTTGTCCTGGGACCATTGTTTAACTTGTTAATAAATTATATAGGTTTGTTGAAAGGTGCTCCTGAATTAAATGGTTAAATGAGTCCTTTAAAAAAGCCCCCAAAAACTATTTACAGTAATTGCCATATTATGCATGCTGGTCCACTGCTAATCTTGCTCATACCATTGTTTTATGACACTATGTCAATACAATAGTTGTTTTTATAATCTATACACACACATCTATCTATCTATCTATCTATCTATCTATCTATCTATCTATCTATCTATCTATCTATCTATCTATCTATCTATCTATCTATCTATCTATCTATCTATCTATCTATCTATCTATCTATCTATCTATCTATCTATCTATCTATCTATCTATCTATCTATCTATCTATCTATCTATCTATATATATATATATATATATATATATATATATATATATATATATATATATATATATATATATATATATAGATAGATATAGATATATAGATATCTATATATCCATATATCTATATATCTATATATCTATATCTATATCTATATCTATATCTATATATCTATATATATATAGATATATAGATCTATACATATATATATATATATATATATATATATATATATATATATATATATATATATATAGGTATATATATATCTATAGATAGATATCTATCTATCTATCTATATATATCTATCTATATATATATATATAGATAGATAGATATCTATATATAGATATAGATATATATATTTATATATATATGTGTGTATAGATTATAAAAACAACTATTGTATTGACATAGTGTCATTCATAAAACAATAGTATGAGCAAGATTAGCAGTGGACCAGCATGCATAACATGGCAATTACGGACCTGGAAAAATTCTTCTAACTATTTCATATTTTCATCTATATTGAAAATATGATTCATTCATCCTTATAATTTTCTGCAAAAGCATTATCCTTGCTGAAGACTTTCAGATGGGTAGGTCTAAATATTTAATAGTGCCTAAGAGCCAAAAAATGCATTTAAGGGTAGATAAGGAAATAAATAGATTCACATTTACTAAAAACTTAAAACATCTGATCATGTGATATTATATACAGTATTTTTATATTACATTGCATAGGATTGAACGTTTGAAGTGAACACAGGTTTACTTCACTTCTTTTCACCTCATATATCACTTTTTAGTAAATCAAAGTCTATGAGTCAAAGCTTTTTCGACAGAGGTAAGTAATTTCTCACTTCTCTGTGATGCTAAGATAAAAACAGATTATGGTTTCAGAATATACATTTACAGGATATAAGCTTGTCTGTCTATGATTTTAGAAAAAAAAAGAAAGCAATTTCAGTGGTCAGGTAATTTCTAATATAAGGTCTTGATGGTATCAGCTACATACAACTAATTTGATACAGTATATAGTTTGTTTTAAGCATGTCTTACAAAAGGTACATATATGGATGTGCTGCTGTCTTTTCTTTTGTGAAGGGATTTAGGATTTCTTTATCTTGCAGTATTCAGCTTTTTGCACATCGGTGCTACAAATTAAAAAAGTAGTATTTCGTTTGATCATAGTATATAGTTATCAGAGCAACATCATTTTATCATATTAATTGTGTGGCAGAATGTCAGGGCTGGGCTCAGCCTTCCTTACTCTGAGCTGGCCGCTCAGCTGTTGGCTAATTGCCAGCTACAGTACCATCTCTCGTCACAGTTACTCAGCTGTTGATGATCCTGCTCATCAGTCCTGCCTACTTAAGCCGTCCGGTCTAAAGGAGTTCTGCCTTTGCCTCGGTCACATCACAAGAAACATCTCCTGTGTTCCTGTTTAAAGACTGGCTTTGCTGACATGCCTTCTGGCTCCATATCCTGCTTGCTGTTCCACTACTTGGATCCCTGATTGTTGGCTTGGCTGACTATCCATTCAAATTACTAGACTTAGGCTATGTTTTGACTCGTTTGTTCTTTTTACTTTTATTATTAAACAAGTGGGATTTAACTGTACTTCTGTCTCGGTCTGATTTCATGGTTTCCGACAGTAGGAGAAGGCCATGAATTCAGAAGATACAGTCAATCCACATGTTGGTAATATTTTTTCCAGATTGGATGAGCAAGATCACTGCATGGATCAGTTTGCCGTGGCATTACAAACGCTCCTGAGGCACACGGCTCACCTGGAATCTCCCACTTTGACTGCTCCGGTATAACCTGAGTTGCAGGCTGTCCCTGCTGCTGCGCCAGTCTCTGTGCAGGCACCCGCCTCGAGTATTACCTCTATAAGAGGTATGTCTGGTTCTGGTCTGCTTCCCCAGTGATTTGGGGGTGATCCAGTTCAATGCAGAGGGTTTCTCAACCAGGTTGAGATATACTTTGAGATTCTGCCCCAGCTGTTTACCACAGACAGAAGCAAAGTAGGTTTTGTGATATCTTTGCTTTCTGAGAGAGCCTTGGCCTGGGCAAACCCTCTATGAGAGATGCAAAAAACCTGTTGTCTTGAGTTACCCTGAGTTTGTGGTCTCCTTTTAAAGGGTATTTGATGTTCCCGCACACTCCCTTTCTGCTGCCAAGTGCCTCATGTCCATCAAAATGAGTACGAGAATTGTTGCCGACTACGACTATTGCTTGGAACAATGAGGTCATAGTGGCTGGTCTTTTGGATTCCATCAAGGATGAGATAGTAGCCTGAGATATACCCACTGAGCTGGAGAAGTTGATCACGTTAGCCATCCTCATTGACTCCAGACTCAGAGAAAGAGTCTTTTAAAGAGTGCTTGCGGAAGCCTCCTGTACGTTTGCCTCCGAGCTTTGCAGTCCCACCCGTGCCTCCCTCACCTCCCATGCTTCCTGATACCGAGTCGGTCAGTGAAGATGAACCCATGCACTTGGGCTTCATGCGTCTCCCTGCGGATGAGAGAACCTTTAGGAGGAGGAAAAGATTGTGCCTTTATGCCTTTATTGTGGCCAGGCAGGTCACTTTTTGAAGTCTTGTCCTACCCATCCAGGAAATGGCTGAACCTTGAGGTCCTGTCACGGACAGACCTTAGGTGGCATTGTTTCATCCCCAGTTACCCAGAAGGATAAGCCACTGGTTTCAGTCATCCTTTCTTGGGCTGAGTCATCCATCGAGATACAGGCTGTAATCGACTCTGGGGCTGCAGGCCTGTTCATTGATGTTGCCTTTGTATCGAAGCACTTGATTCCGCTGCAGCTGCATTATAAGTCACTTGCCATTGAGGCTCTTGACGGGAGACCTCTAGAGCCTGCCCATGTGACTTCCATTGTCCATGGCCATAGAGGCTCTTCACTATGAGATTCCAAATTATTCCCTAAATTTCCGCTGGTTATTGGTTATCCTTGGTTACAGAGGCACAACTCCTCTTTTGATTGGCTCTGTGCTGAGGTTCTCTCCTGGTCACCAGGATGCAGTGAGACATGCTTCCAGAAGATAGCCAAGGTCCTGTGCACCTCTTCACTCTCCTCCCTGCCGGAGCAATACAGCAATTTTAGCAATGTCTTTGACAAAGGTCAAGCCAGTAGTTTGCCTCCACACCGGTCATATGATTGTGCAATTGACCGTCAACCTGGTGCTATACCTCCTCGTGGCTGGGTTTACCCTTTGTCGGTCTTGGAGTATAAGGCCATGGAGGAATATGTTACAGGCGCACTTTCTCAAAGGTTTCATCGGCAAATCCTCTTCTTCTGCTGGTGCTGGTTTCTTCTTTGTGAAGAAGAAGAGTGGTGAACTGAGGCCTTGTATTGAGTATAGGGGTCTCAATCATTTCATGATTAAGAATGCCTATCGGGTTCCATTGATTACATAGTTATTTGACCACCTCAAGGGAGCAACGGTTTTCACGAAGCTTGATTTGAGAGGGGTATACAATCTCATGAGGATTAAAGAGGGTGACGAGTGGAAAACTACGTTTTGGCCTTGTAACGCTCCAGCAGTTTTCCAGGAATTTATTAATGATGTCCTCCAAGATTTGTTGCAGTTATGTATGGTGGTTTATCTCGAAGATATCCTCATATTTTCCAAGTCCCTGGAGAGCCACCACACAGATGTCTGTCGTGTGCTTCAGAAACTGAGAGAGAACAATCTCTATTGTAAACTGGAGAAGTGCGAGTTCCATCGTGAACAGTTTAAATTCCTGGGCATTTCCACTGCTGGTTTTTCGATGGACCCAGAGAAACTTTCAGCAGTCGTATAGTGGCCCTGTCTTGTGGGTTTACGTCCTCTGCAGCGTTTGCTGGGCTTTGCCAACTATTATCGGAAGTTTATTCGTAACTTCTCATCTCTGGTTAAGCCCCTGACTGATATGACCAGAAACGATGGTAACCCACAGAGTTGGTCTCTGGAGTCCATTAAAGCCTTTGAGAGTCTCAAGGCTGCCTTTGTGTCTGCTCCTGTGTTGGCACATCCTGATCCTACGTTACCTTTTATCCTTGAAGTTGATGCTTCTGAGACTGATGTTGGCGCCCTTCTGTCTCAACGTCCTACCTCTGAGAGCGCTATGCATCCTTGTGGCTACTTTTCCAAGAAATTGTCACCTGCGGAGTGCAATTACGAGATTGGTGACAGAGAGCTGTTGGCGATCATTTTAGCACTGAAAGAATGGAGACATCTCCTCGAAGGTACCACTGTGCAGGTTCTCATTCTTACTGACCATAAGAATCTCACATTCTTGTTAGAGGCTAAACGCCTCTCTCCCAGAAGGGTGCGATGGGATCTTTTCTTGTCAACTTTCAATTACATTGTCTCATTCTTACCCGGTACTAAGAATGTAAGGGCTGTCACCTGCTCACGACAATTTTCCTCCACTTCCAAGTTGGAGTCGGTTCCAGTTCCTGTGATTCCTCCTGATTGTATTCTGGCTACGGTTCGCACCAGTCTCAATTCTCCTTTGGGTGACAAAATTCTTGCTGCTCAGGTTCATGCTCCTCCTGAGAAATCTTGTGACTGCTGCTTTGTCCCAGAGAGTCTCCGTACTGCCGTGCTCCAGACTTACCATTCTCCCAAGGCAGCTGGCCACCCTGGAAAGAATCAATTGTTCGGGCCATTTCCCAACAATTCTGGTGGCCTAGTGTGCATGCTGATGTAACTGCCTTTGTAGCCGCCTGTTCTGTGCGTACTCAGAGTAAGACTCAAGGGCACCTTCCAGTGGGCCTCCTACAACCCATACCCAATGGAGAGAGGCCCTGGACCCACCTATCTATGGATTTCATTGTGGAGTTACCCAACTCCCAGGGCAACACTGTTATCCTTATGGTGGTTGACCGGTTCTCAGAGATGTGTAATTGTATTCCACTTAAGAAGTTGCCCACTTCTAAGGAACTGGCTTCCATTTTTGCTCAGAAGATCTTTTGCTTACATGGGCTACCCAAGGTGATTGTCACGAACAGGGGTAGTCAGTTTGTGTCCTGGTTCTGGCGAGCCTTTTATGCACAGTTGGGAATTCAGCTTTCTTTCTCCTCTGAGTATCACCCGTACTCTAATGGGGCCGCAGAACGAGCCAATCAGTCCTTGGAGCCAATCAGTCCTACATTGCTATATTTCTGACCATCATAACAACTGGTCAGATCTATTACCGTGGGCAGAGTTTGCTCACAACAGTGCCTTGAATTCTGCTTCCCGATTGTCCCAGTTTATGGCAAATTATGGTTTCCAACTTTGCATGTTGCCTGACTCGTTTGTTCCGCAGTACGCAGTATTCCTGCATTAGAGGAGCATCCCTGTGGTCTTCGTTCCACTTGGGCACAAGTCCAGGAGGCTTTGCATCATGCTAATGATAGGTACAGACTCCATGCTGACCGCAGATGACTTCCTACCAGGTTGGGGACAGGGTCTGGCTGTCATCTCGCAACCTTCAACTTCGTATTCCCTCACTGAAGTTTGCACCTCGGTTTATTGGGCCTTTCTGTACTTTTTGCAGGATTAACCCAGTGGCTTATGCATTAGACCTTCCTTCGAATATGCGTATTTCGAATGTATTTCATGTCTCCTTATTAAAACCTTTGGTCTGCAACCGCTTTACTATCTCGGTAATGTGTATAGCATAGGGTGGCCAGATAGTCTTTATTTCTAGAGAAGGTCTCTGTTTTAGAAAACCCCAGTATTAAAAATATTTCTGATTATATCCTAAGAAATGAATGCCTACCTTTTCCTGGCCCACCTCTAACAATGTAGGCCAACCAAACAAAACAAGAACAGTCAGAGCGCTCTGCTGAACTATATGAGAATGACTTATTTATTTTGACATTCATAGTGGGTCATCAGGTACTAAATGAGCATTCATCTTGCTATTATATATGTATATATAGACAGTATCTCACAAAAGTGAGTACACCCCTCACATTTTTGTAAATATTTTATTATATCTTTTCATGTGACAACACTGAAGAAATGACACCTTGCTACAATGTAAAGTAGTGAGTGTACAGCTTGTATAACAGTGTAAATTTGCTGTTACCTCAAAACAACTCAACACACAGCCATTAATGTCTAAACCGCTGGCAACCAAAGTGAGTACACCCCTAAGTGAAATTGTCCAAATTGGGCCCGAGGTGTCAATATTTTGTGTGGCCACCATTATTTCCCAGCACTGCCTTAACCGTCTTGGGCATGGAGTTCCCCAGAGCTTCACAGGTTGCCACTGGAGTCCTCTTCCACTCCTTCATGATGACATCAGGGAGCTGGTAGATGTTAGAGACCTTGCGCTCTTCCACCTACCATTTGAGGATGCTCCACAGATGCTCAATAGGGTTTAGATCTGGAGACATGCTTGGCCAGTCCATTACCTTTACCCTCACTTTCTATAGCAAGGCAGTGGTCATCTTGGAGGTGTGTTTGGGGTCGGTATCATAAAGGAATACTGCCCTGCAGCCTGGTCTCCGAAGGGAGGGGCTCATGCTATTTTTCAGTATGTCACAGTACATGTTGGCATTCATGGTTTCCTTAATGAACTGTAGCTCCCAGTGCTGACAGCAATCATGAAGCCCCAGACCATAACACTCCCACCACCATGCTTGACTGTAGGCACTAGGCAAGACACACTTGTCTTTGTATTCCTCACTTGGTTGCCGCCACACACGTTTGACACCATCTGAACCAAATACGTTTATCTTGATCTCATTAGACCACATGACATGGTTCCAATAATCCATGGCCTTAGTCTGCTTATCTTCAGCAAACTGTTTGCGGGCTTATTTGTGTATCATTTTTAGAAGAGGATTCCTTCTGGGACAACAGCCATGCAGATCAATTTGATGCAGTGTGCAGCGTATATAATAATATATTTACAAAAATGTGAGGGGTGTACTCACTTTTGTGAGATACTGTGTATACAGTGGGGGTGGAAAGTATTCAGACACCCTTAAATTTTTCACTCTTTGTTATATTGCAGCCATTTGCTAAAATCATTTAAGTTCATTTTTTTCCTCATTAATGTACACACAGCACTCCATATTGACAGAAAAAATCATAATTGTTGAAATTTTTGCAGATTTATTAAAAAAGAAAAAAGAAAAAGTGAAATATTACATGGTCCTAAGTATTCAGACCCTTTGTTCAGTATTTAGTAGAAGCACCCTTTTGATCTAATACAGCAATGAGTCTTTTTGGGAATGTTGCAACAAGTTTTTCACACCTGGATTTGGGGATCCTCTGCCATTCCTCCTTGCAGAGCCTCTCCAGTTCTATCAGGTTGGATGGTAAACATTGGTGGACAGCCATTTTTAGGTCTCTCCAGAGATGCTCAATTGGGTTTAAGTCAGGGCTCTGGCTGGGCCATTCAAGAACAGCCACAGAGTTGTTGTGAAGCCACTCCTTCATTATTTTAGCTGTGTGCTTAGGGTCATTGTCTTGTTGGAAGGTAAACCTTCAGCCCAGTCTGAGGTCCTGAGCACTCTGGAGAAGGTTTTCGTCCATGATATCCCTGTACTTGGCCGCATTCATCTTTCCCTTGATTGCAACCAGTCGTCCTGTCCCTGCAGCTGAAAAACACCCCGTAACCCTGTCCCTGCAGCTGAAAAACACCCCCACAGCATGATGCTGCCACCACCATGCTTCACTGTTGGGACTGTATTGGACAGGTGATGAGTAGTGCCTGGTTTTCTCCACACATACCACTTAGAATTAAGGCCAAAGTTCTATTTTGGTCTCATCAGACCAGAGAATCTTATTTCTCACCATCTTGGAGTCCTTCAGGTGTTTTTTTAGCAAACTCCATGCGGGCTTTCATGTGTCTTGCACTGAGGAGAGGCTTCCATCGAGCCACTCTGCCATAAAGCCGTGACTGGTAGAGGGCTGCAGTGATGGTTGACTTTCTACAACTTTCTCCCATCTCCCGACTTCATCTCTGGAGCTCAGCCACAGTGATCTTTGGGTTCTTCTTTACCTGTCTCACCAAGGTTCTTCTCCCCCGATAGCTCAGTTTGGCCGGATGGCCAGCTCTAGGATATCACCCAGAGAAGGCACGTGATCCCTGTGCCGAATACACGTCGGGGAGGGATAGGACGGAGCTGTCAGCAGTGGAGGAGGATTTTACATACCACACCGCACGCCATACAAATAGCTACTTTCGTTTTTTCAACTGTATAGTTTGGTGCACTGTAGCACCCATCTAATGTGAGTACCCTCCTGGAGGACTTTTTTTCATCCAATAAATGTCCTTGCTATATTACACTATGGAGTCCTTTTTGTTTCTTCTATGAATGTGGAACTTGGCTTTACCTGTGAGGAGTGTTTTGCTTCATTGTTTCCTGAGTGAGCCCAGGAGTGGCCCCAATGCGTATTTTGACACCGTTTAATTACTGTGTCACACGATTCAAGGTGAGCGCAAGCACATGTGGGGTGTCACGGGAGAGCACATCTTGCTTGTTGTGATTCAGACACCTATCAAAAGAAGCATGTTGAACACTTATTCTATGGACACTATTTATTCACGTTGGTTTTTTGTGATTTGCATTTGCTGATTAGGTTGAACACCTAAATGTCACAGGAGAGTGTTTGGCATTTATATTTTAGCACGTTGCACTTTCCATAATTATTACTACGATTGCACTTTTTATATGCACTTGATGATTGATTATTATAGATAAATATTTGCACTTTATTTTATATGTACGGTTTCATATATATTTATTATATTTAAATATTTTCACACGGCCCCTTTTTTTTATATGTGAGAGTTTTATATGTGACATTATATTAGCGTGGGCACAATTATTATTTACGTCTTCCATTTAAGGATTATGGAGGCCACTGTGCTCTTAAGAACCTTAAGTGCAGCAGAATTTTTTTGTAACCCTGGCCAGATCTGTACCTTGCCACAATTCTGTCTCTGAACTCTTCAGGCAGTTCCTTTGACCTCATGATTCTCATTTGCTCTGACATGCACTGTGAGCTGTAAGGTCTTATATAGACAGGTGTGTGGCATTCCTAATCAAGTCCAATCAGTATAATCAAACACAGCTGAACTCAAATGAAGGTGTAGAACCATCTCAAGGATGATCAGAAGAAATGGACAGCACCTGAGTTAAGTATATGAGTGTCACAGCAAAGGGTCTGAATACTTAGGACCATGTGATATTTCAGTTTTTCTTTTTTTAATAAATCTGCAAAAATGTCAACAATTCTGTGTTTTTTCTGTCAATATGTGGTGCTGTGTGTACATTAATGAGGAAAAAAAATGAACTTGATGATTTTAGCAAATGGCTGCAATATAACAAAGAGTGAAAAATTTAAGGGGGTCTGAATACTTTCCGTCCCCACTGTAACATAAGATTGTATACCCCTTTTCTTGATCCATGTCTGTAAATATTTTATTATTTCTTTTCATGGGACAACACTGAATAAATAATACTTTGCTACAAAGTAAAGTAGTGAGAGTACAGCTTGTATAACAGTGTAAATTTGCCCCTCAAAATAACTCAACACACATCCATTAATGTATAAACTGCTGTCAACAAAGTGAGTACACCCCTAAGTGAAAATGTCCAAATTGGGCCCAAAGTGTCAATATTTTGTGTGGCCATTATTTTCCAGCACTGCCTTAACACTCTGGCATGGAGATCACCAGAGCTTCACAGGTTGCCACTGGATTCCTCTTCCACTCCTCCATGCTGACATCACGGTGCTGGTGGATGTTAGAGACCTTGCGCTCCTCCACCTTCCAACGCAGGATTCCCGTTGCATCAGAGGGGGATGGGGTCACCCGTACACATCACTGGGAAACCCCGCCGTTTCCCCTTGTCAGAGGGGGATGGGGTCACGTGAGGGGTGGCCCCGCCCTCAGCTACATAAGAGCTGTCAAGTTAGCACCGCGTCATTGGCTGGGTGCCTCCGGTGGAGGCAGGATCCTGTTCGTGTTCCTCACAGGAGTCGCTGGAGATCATCCAACGCTGGAGATCGAGAATTGGATTACATCGCTGGAGTAGGAGCATGGATTTATTGGATGACATCACTGGAATCTTTTTTATATATTTTTTATATTTTTAATAAAGGACTTGTCCCAAGCCACCCCCTGTGTTTTTTTTAACATTTTGACACTTTCTTTTTGTGAAATATTAGGGGTACAATGTACCCCTTACCAATTCACATAGGGGGGGCGGGATCCGCCCCCTGCCCGCAGACCCCCACAACCACCGGGCAAGGGTTGTGGGGATGAGGCCCTTGTCCCCATCAACATGGGGACTTCATTCCCATGTTGAGGGCATGTGGCCTGGTACGGTTCAGGAGCGGGGGGCACTCTCTCGTCCTCCCTCTTTTCCTGCAGCCTGCCAGGTTGCGTACTCGGATAAGGGTCTGGTGTGGATTTTTGGGGGAACCACACACCTTTTTTTAATTTTGGCGTGGAGTTCCCCTTAATATCCATACCAGACCTGAAGGACCTGGTAATGGAATTCTGGGGGAACTCCACGCATTTTTTTTTTTAATTTTTCAATGACTTTCAATGACTTTTATGTGTATTGTTGGGACTGACAATTCATTAATAGCCAGCACTTTTAAATTACTTTTTTCCTTTAGAAATGTCATTTTGCTCTTGGACTGTTATAAACACGGGAAACATTCGCTACTTTACAGGCATACTATAGACACCCCCCAGGTATGAAATTTAAAGGAATATTTCACTTTTATTGTTTCACTTTAAGCATTATTAAAATCACTGCTTCCGAAAAAACGTCCGTTTTTAAAACTTTTCTTTGCATTAATACATGTCAATAACTTGCATATTAACCTTTACAATTAGCACTTTAGATTTCTCCCATAGAATTTTAAAGGGTGTTCCGCGGCTTTTCGGATTTGCGCGAACACCCCAAATTGTTCACTGTTCGTCGAACAGATGAACAGCCAATGTTCGAGTCCAACTCATGTTCGACTCGAACATATAGCCCAACCCTATTGAGACGTTGAGCCCCTTCCCACAAGGTACCCTTCCAAAGTTGGGAGCAAGTGACCTGGTATGATGTGGGTGGAGGGGGGGGACTGCGTGCTCACTTGCCCTCCTTTCCTGGTCAGTCATGCTGCATTCCTGGATAACACCCTCTAGAAAGAGTGTTGCGGGGGACCCCACACCATTTTTTTGCGTAAGGTTCCCCTCAAAATCCATAATAAACCCTTATCCTGGACAGTTTTTTTAAGCCAAGCGTACATTGTACAAGTGTATAACTTCACAGGCACGTTTAAAGGATCCACAAAGCAGTGGCAGAACAACTGCAATAGGAGCCTACATGGCTGCTATGGGGACTGAGTGTGGGGGGAGGGCAGTTTGGGCCCTAGGGAAGTGTTGGGCCTCCTGTTTTGCCAGTCAGTAGTTATACTGGGCTGATCTACCCCATCCAGGCTGTCATCGCTATAGGACACACACAGAATGTGACAGTTAGTCCAATCTCCACTGTCATTTGTAAACTCAGAATTTGAAAGAAGGTGTTCTCTACTAGTTGCTTCCTCTGCTGTGCTTTGCATTAGATGTCACCTGGCATAGCCAAACAGGAAATGAGCAGTGGAAAACTTTCCCTGCCTGTTTCTGTGTTTAGAAATTATAACAGAATGATATCAGCAACTGGGTGACCTCCTGTGTGGGTCCTGTGCTCTACTCCTTGCTTCCTCTGCTATACTTTGCATAAGATGTCACCCCAATGATTATGTCTGTAGTTCCTGGCGTCTGTGTTTTTACATTCTTCACTCGGTTTGTATTTCATGTCCGTCTAGTTGTAACCCTTGGTACACCCTACACTCTGGTATCCTGACCTGTTAAAGGTGCAGAAATAGGTCAACCTAACCTAGTTCAACTTACAGTAAGTCCCTATAAATGCAGATAGTTCATCTAAAAGGGGGCTACTATAGGTAGTATATGTTTTTTAAGATTGTATACCCCTTTTCTTGATCCATGTCTGAATAAGTTGACACCATAGTCTATCTTTTTGAAACGTATAATAAATGCACAAATTATGATACAATTAAAAATTATTATTACATTTTTGCATTCAAACCTGCAGAGCATTGCAAACACAGTCAGTAATTTACATGTATAGTCTATGGACCCTCTGTTATGTAGCTGGAGCAAGTAATGAATGAACTACAAGTGTGGTGATATCACCACAATCTTTCTGGTATGCTCTGCAGAGTCCCTTTGCTGTAGTGACAGAGTCCCTTTGCTGTAGTATGTTCATTCACAGATCCTCATGCACGAATGACATGGCTTTGTTTTTACATATAACAGATATTTGCAGGTAGATGTGCCTTGTGATTCAGGTAAGGGGGTGGTTTGAGGGCATGAGGAATGAAGCCATGTTTCATGTTACACCCCAAATATGGGTGTAACATGATACATGGTCCAAGACAGACTATATCTTAACCTTTTCTTATATTGAGGGGGCATTTTTACAATGCACCCTGTTATTTTTAGATTTTCCCCTGCCCCAGGCATGTTATTTACATGGTTACCATACTTTAATGTTGCCGTTTTAAACTGACTCAAGTTTTACATGTCCGTCATGGCAGTGCCTAGCTACCCATGCCCTTTTTACCGAAAGCTTGCAAACTGACATTGAAAAAGAGCATAAAAAATTACAAGTTTAGCCTCCAATAGACTTCAATTAGGTTTGGGCACTATGTTCAGAGTTTGTCAATTTTAGCCTGGGTTCGCAGATCCTCCCTCAAACTGAGCCCAGGCCAGTTCTCATAATACTACTGGTTACTAATAGGCCTGGGCATATTTAGGGACAGTGCAATAAATTACAGTTACTGCAGGGCAAATAAAAGTCTCTATCTGGCTGATTGCCTGGGGTTCAATGGCTACTAGTAGGGATGAGCTTCGTGTTCGAGTCGAACCCATGTTCGACTCGAACATCGTCTGTTCGACCGTTCCCCGAAATGCGAACGATATGGGCCATTTGTGCCAAATTCGAGTGGCGTGTCACGGCCCATAATTCACTGCGGCATCACAGTGCATTTCTGGCTTATGATTGGCCAAGCATGCACTATGATCCGCATGCTTGGCCAATCACAGTGCCGTCTGTACAGAGGTGGCTTTGTCCAATTATGGCTCAGGGGGTTTAGTACATGCCCCACACCATATAAGGCCGCCTGCACGTCGGCCCTGTGTAGTGTGTTCCGGCGTTGAGAGACAGAGACAGAGAGACAGTGTCATTTGATTTAAGTTAGATAGATTAGGCAGGACAGTCAGTCAGTTAGCTGCACTTACAGTGCATTGTGTATATATATATGCATCCCAGGTGTTGTATATACAGTCAGGTCCATAAATATTGGGACATCAACACAATTCTAATCTTTTTGGCTCTATACACCACCACAATGGATTTGAAATGAAACGAACAAGATGTGCTTTAACTGCAGACTTTCAGCTTTAATTTGAGGGTATTTAAATCCAAACCAGGTGAACGGTGTAG
This sequence comes from Lithobates clamitans, assembly GCA_037952925.1. Lineage (NCBI taxonomy): Eukaryota > Metazoa > Chordata > Amphibia > Anura > Ranidae > Lithobates > Lithobates clamitans. The sequence continues at coordinate 2,155,893 of JBBGZY010000429.1, forward strand.
GAATTACAACAATTTGTATATGTGCCTCCCACTTTTTAAGGGACCAAAAGTAATAGGACAATTGGCTGCTCAGCTGTTCCATGGCCAGGTGTGTGTTATTCCCTCATTATCCCATTTACAAGGAGCAGATAAAAGGTCCAGAGTTCATTTCAAGTGTGCTATTTGCATTTGGAATCTGTTGCTGTCAACTCTCAATATGAGATCCAAAGAGCTGTCACTATCAGTGAAGCAAGCCATCATTAGGCTGAAAAAACAAAACAAACCCATCAGAGAGATAGCAAAAAACATTAGGTAAGGCCAAATCAACTGTTTGGAACATCCTTAAAAAGAAAGAACGCACCAGTGAGCTCAGCAACACCAAAAGACCCGGAAGACCACGGAAAACAACTGTGGTGGATGACCGAAGAATTCTTTCCCTGGTGAAGAAAACACCCTTCACAACAGTTGGCCAGATCAAGAACACTCTCCAGGAGGTAGGTGTATGTGTGTCAAAGTCAACAATCAAGAGAAGACTTCACCAGAGTGAATACAGAGGGTTCACCGCAAGATGTAAACCATTGGTGAGCCTCAAAAACAGGAAGGCCAGATTAGAGTTTGCCAAACAACATCTAAAAAAGCCTTCACAGTTCTGGAACAACATCCTATGGACAGATGAGACCAAGATCAACTTGTACCAGAGTGATGGGAAGAGAAGAGTATGGAGAAGGAAAGGAACTGCTTATGATCCAAAGCATACCACCTCATCAGTGAAGCATGGTGGTGGTAGTGTCATGGCGTGGGCATGTATGGCTGCCAATGGAACTGGTTCTCTTGTATTTATTGATGATGTGACTGCTGACAAAAGCAGCAGGATGAATTCTGAAGTGTTCCGGGCAATATTATCTGCTCATGTTCAGCAAAATGATTCAGAACTCATTGGATGGCGCTTCACAGTGCAGATGGACAATGACCAAACCAAAGAGTTTTTTGAGGGAAGTGGAATGTTATGCAATGGCCAAGTCAATCACCTGACCTGAATCCGATTGAGCACGCATTTCACTTGCTGAAGACAAAACTGAAGGGAAAATGCCCCAAGAACAAGCAGGAACTGAAGACAGTTGCAGTAGAGGCCTGGCAGAGCATCACCAGGGATGAAACCCTGTGTCTGGTGATGTCTATGCATTCCAGACTTCAGTCTGTAATTGACTGCAAAGGATTTGCAACCAAGTATTAAAAAGTGAAAGTTTGATGAATGATTGTTAATCTGTCCCATTACTTTTGGTCCCTTAAAAAGTGTGAGGCACATATACAAACTGTTGTAATTCCTACACCGTTCACCTGATTTGGATGTAAATACCCTTCAATTTAAATCTGAAGGTCTGCAGTTAAAGCACATCTTGTTCGTTTCATTTCAAATCCATTGTGGTGGTGTATAGAGCCAAAAAGATTAGAATTGTGTTGATGTCCCAATATTTATGGACATGACTGTATATACACTGTATTCAGTTTAGCTTGATCCGTTCCTGTTATTATCTTCCTACTGACAGGCAGGCAGGTGTTGTTACAGTATTTGAAGAAAATTGCTGGTGTTCTTCTGATCCTATTAGTCCTATTAGCTACAGTATTTACAGTTAGTGTAGTGCGACCTCTGCATAGTGTTCAGCTAAAGCTACCTGTAGAAGATTGGTGGTGTTTTACTGATACTATGACTACCGCAGGCAGCTACATTATTTTTTAGTGTAGTGCGACCTCTGCAAAGAGTTCAGCTAAAGCTACAAGTTAGTGTAGTTCGACCTCTGCACAATGTTCAGCTAAAGTTACAAGTTAGTGTAGTGCGACCTCTGCACAGTGTTCAGCTAAAGCTACAATTTAGTGTAGTGCGACCTCTGCACAGTGTTCAGCTAAAGCTACAAGTTAGTGTAGTGCAACCTCTGCACAGTGTTCAGCTAAAGCTACAAGTTATGCCCCGTACACACGGTCGGATTTTCCGATGGACAATGTCCGATCGGAGCGTGTTGTCAGAAATTCCGACTGTGTGTGGGCTCCATCGGACATTTTCCATCGGATTTTCCGACACACAAAGTTGGACAGCAGGAGATAAAATTTTCCGACAACAAAATCCGATCGCGTCAATTCTGACCGTGTGTGGCCTGTTCCGACGCACAAAGTGCCACGCATGCTCAGAAGAAATTCCGACACGGGACAGCTCGTTCTGGTAAACTTAGCGTTCGTAATGGATACAGCACTTTCGTCACGCTGCAATGTTCAAAATGGTTTAATACAGCGCACTCTCTTCTTCTTTATAATGTGACAAGAATTAAGTCGTTTTGCTGCTCATATTCACACACACTTCTCACAAACTTCTTTCGTTACTATTTATCGGGATTCCCTCAATATATTTTGATTTCTCACATCTGACAACATATTTTTTTTTTTTTGGTGATTTTGATTTGTACTCCCGAAAATGTTTGTGTGTTTTTTGTGACAAGTTCCCACAACACCATTGATATGTTGTTCTATTTAATCTGTAGGAGATTGTTTGGTGTTGTTGTCCCTTGTTAATTTCACATTTTATGTTAGAAATGTACCTGAATCCTCACCAACAAACTGTCCTTTTTGGATGAAAACACACACAGGAGAGTAGAATTTACCTAAAAATATTTTATTAAGGGGTCACAACTATAAACAAAGAGGGAGGCAACGCTGGAGAAACTGCAGAAGTGGGCGAAGCCTTGGACCCCCAGGGCAGACATCAATTATTTCAAAGCAAAATTGGTGGCCTGAGGAGTCCTTATCTAAGGGAGGGCAGTCTGGTCCAGAAGTCCCAGAGATCCGGAAAGCAGCAGATGACATCTGTGTCCCCAGGCTGTTGTCATACGAGAGACTGCATCTTCTGTCAGACCAGACTGAACCCAGGGCAATCACTCTTTGGTCTTCTTTCCACGCTTCCTTCCAGGCTTTGGCTGTGGTGGTGGAGTTGTGGCAGCAGGAGGAGGAGGAGGATCGTCCTTCTCCATGACATCCGTCTTGTGTGTCAGTTCCCCACTCTCCCCCTTACGTAGGACTTTATAAATCAGGTCCTCAGAGATCTTGCGTTGGCCCTCCTGCATGCCCTGCAATTTGGTGGCAGCCATGCAGGCAAAGGCCTCTTTAGGACTGGGGAAGGCTCTGAGGGACGCCGAAGCCTCCTGGATCAGCCTGTACGCTGAATCCTGCACAGGACTGGGAGTGGCCTTCCTGGCCCTTTTGTATGGAAGGCGGAGGGGAGGAACCTGAGACTCAGTCAGGCTGCGACTGGTCCCAGGGTTCTCTTGGCTGACACTTAGCCCCGCCTCCTCCTGGCTACCACTAATCCCCGCCTCCTCCTGACTGCCATATTCCACAACCTCCTCCTGGCTGAGGTCTTCCTGTGTATGAAAAAGGGACATAGTTTTAGTATTTTTTACATCAATCACACACAATTTTCACCTCCTGACTGCTGCAAATTGAATGTTAACAAATATAACAGACTATCATTCTGAGCCCAGCATTTTGCATTCTTGTCCCAATTTTGGGTGCCCGCTACTGTCAATTGATATGTAAAACACTTTTTTTAATCAGCAATTAGTGATCAATAATAACATCTAGTAAACATCATTTATTTATTGCCCAGAAATCTGTAGAAGAATGCTATACCTGACTCCAGCTGGGCTCCTCCACTTCTTCCTGGCTGGAAGGCCGAGGTTGGACATCAGAAGCCTCAGCTGGGGTGGAAGGAAGAGTGGAAGGAAGAGTGGAGAGGGATTCCCTGACTTCAGTGTGGTCTGACAGAGATCGCAGTCTCTCATAGTACCACAGCCTGGGGACATAAACGTCATCTGCTGCAGCTCCGGATCTCTGGGAATCTGTGACCTTCTTGCGCTCCCTAAGATAAGTGCTCCTCAGGCCACCAATTTTGGCTTTTAAATAGGGGATGGTTGCTGTGGGGACCACCGGCTTCACCAACTCCAGCAGTTTCTCCAGCGCTGCCTGCCTCTTCTGTTTGTGATTATAGTGGGGGTGTCTGACTTGCCACAGACAGGGCAGCTCCCTGTATTTGTCAATGAACAGGGGCAGGAAATTGTGGTCGTTGAACCCATCCATTTTCTCTGCAAGACACAACACAAGACAAACCCTAATGTCAGGCCAAACTCCCCTAATCTTGTTACAATATAGGCTTCAATTTCGAAGCAGTATAGGCCCAAGTTTAGATCCTACCTTCGTTAGCACGATCGGCGTCTCCGATGCTCCTTCCTCCGCTCACAGATCATACGTAAGACGCGCGCGTTACGATTTATACACACTGCGCATGCGTATAACTCCGCCCGCCCCTGATGTTCTTTCTATTCTATTCCCCGCCCCTTTTCGTTCGGCGCAGTGGAGGAAGAGCACATGGCGGATAGACAGCAGGATCGTGCTAATTACAGCAACGAGGAGGAGGAGGAAAGGCCGGAGCCTGAAACGTCCCGATCCAGAAGGAGATTGAAGGACTCAAATATGTCCTTTGGGGAGATGTTGGAGATGGCGGACATCCTGAAGAAGGCCGACTATGATGGAAAGTATGGGCCTTACCCCAACCCCAATATACGAAAGGCCAAGATCATGGCGAAAGTGGTCAGGAGTCTGCACCGGAAATTCGGGGTACGACGATCGAAAGATCAGCTCAGGAAGTGGTGGTCGGACCTGAAATTACGAGAACATGAGCAGTACAGAAAACTGCTGCAAAAAAGTAAGTAGTTGTGCTGTGTTCCTATTCTTTTTGTGTTTATTACGTTCGTGCTGCTCCATGTGCTTTTAGGAACTGTTGTACAGTTTAAAATGGCAACTTTCATGTTCATGGGCCCATTATTCGTTCGGATCACACATTTTTATTTCGGACTATAAAATACCATTGTTTAGCCCATATGCATTTGGCCACCATTTTGAGGCCCTATACTTGTCTTCAAAGAATTGGGTTGTGTAGATGGCTTTGTTACTAGAATGAAATGCCAACTAGATTGTGTGTAAGGAGAGGACACTGAGCAGCTGTTTTCACATCTGGACACTGGAGCACTAGTGTGGGACAAAAGAACACCATTTTTATTAGGGGGCCACACAGGTGCTCCAGTGTATACTATAGGGGGGGCTACATCTGTGAAGCTTGTACTAAACAGGTAAAGTATTGAAGCTTGACACTTGAAGGACACTAAAAAAGCTACATCTTGGAACTCGGCTAAAATAGACAATTGTACCCCACTTCCAAGCAATGTTTCATCTTTATAGTTCTGACATCAAATATCTGTGTGCTAATTATACCATTTTGTTTTACATAGGGGAGAAAAGACTCGGAATACACCCCTTATCTGAGGAGACCAGAGCCCCCCCCCCTCTGGAAGAAGGTGAAATTCCCCCAACACAATCTGAGCAGGAGGAAGAAGACGTGGTGGAACTAGTCACCACAACAGGTGAGTGTCTGCGACCACAGGCTCAGATAAGAGATGGATGGCGGCATTTTTTTGGAAACCTAACTTATTTTGGGTTTCCTCTCTTTTTAGGTGATCGTGAGGTTGTGGATGAAGATCCTTTCACATCCGAAAGTGCCCAGATCCTGATCGGGGAGATCATGGGGTGTAATTTACAATTGGAAATCATCAAGCAAAACATCAATGATGTTATTCCAAAATATAAAAACATCATTGATGTTTTGGGCCGAGTTTAAAGCCCCTCCAAATCACTTTCTTCTTTTGTGTGCTACAATGTGCTAAATGTTTTTGTGATTTTTCCCCAAGCCAAATTTGGAGGATGCACACAGTGTGTCAACATGTGCTATCTGCCATCACGGGAGATCAATGGACGCGTTTTGGGGGTGCAACCCCTTCCTCAATAATAAAGTCGCGTTGAGGAAGGGCTTTCTCCCCCAAAACACATCCCTTGATCCCCCCTGATGGCAGCTAGCACATGTTGACATTGTGAAATTTGTGTGCATCTTCCAAATTTGGCTTTTCCTGGGGTGATTTCCCCCCCATCTAAACGCAATATCAAACACAGTTCCTAAATACTCATGTCTGATATTGCCTTCAAGTTCTACCAAATGTGAACTTTGTAAGATCAAGATTTGTGTCTTTTCTTGTTGGTTTTACACAGGCCTGTTTTCTATAAAATGCACATTTTGATTTTGGATAATGACACCACAAAAATTGTTATACAACAAACATGTCGGTTTGTCAAAAAAACCTTTGGTAAATGCACATGTGATTGTGCAGGTATTAAAAAGATTGTTCATCAAGAATGTGTGGATTATTGTCTCAATGCTACAACACTTTTGGGGTGATGTAATTGTTGTTTTATGAGAAAATGGGGGTAATTTCCTAAGGGCAAATCCACTTTGCACTACAAGTGCAGTTTCAGTGCAGTTGCAAGTGCACTTGTAGTGAAAAGTGTCTTTGCATTTAGTAAATAACAGCCAACAGTGCTTTGTATAAGGTTACACAATCACGCCATTTTCTGCACTTCACACATTTCTGTCAGGGTCAGCTCAAACAAACACAAGCAGTAAATGTCCACAAAGAAGAGCCTGGGGGGAGATGCCTGTCAAGAACTTTAAGTCCTGCAGACTTCTCCCTGTGGCCAAATACCGCAGGGTAGCGACCAACCTCTGCTCCGCAGTGATGGCTTGCCTCATGCAGGTATCCTGCCTGCTGATATAGGGGGTCAGCGAAGCCAACAAACGGTGAAACACGGGGTCCGTCATCCTGATAAAGTTCCTGAAATCATCAGGATATTTCTCACGGATCTCGCGGAGCAAAGGCATATGAGAGAACTGGTCACGCTGAAGCAACCAACTCTTTGGTCCATGAACTCCTCCTCACCCTGTTCATGGACCGGACTTGTGTCAAGGTCAGGACCCCAACACCAAGCCCCCGCACAGCACGAACTCTACGAGAAGTACGCATACGAAACATGGCTAGAAAACGGTCGGCTGCTCAGAACGAAGTAACAGAACGCACTGAAGAACAGCAAGGCCTGTGAAGAGCGACCTGAAAACCAGTAACGAACGAACAAGAATACAATGACTACTTAAAGTCACGCGGAACTTGCTTGCACACACTGAAGAGCAGATACAAACCCACAAGCACAAACTGAACGGCAGAAAACGATCTGAAAGCCACGAGTCTGAAAAAGCGCAAATCGTCTCTCACCAAACTTTTACTAACACGAGATTAGCAAAAGGAGCCCAAAGGGTGCCGCGCTTGGTTCTGAACCGGCCTTTTCTAGTCTCGTCGTACGTGGTGTACGTGACCGCGTGGTTGTCGATCGGAAATTCCGACAACTTTGTGCAACCGTGTGTAGGCAAAACAAGTTTGAGCCAACATCCGTCTGAAAAAATCCTAGGATTTTGTTGTCGGAATGTCCGATCAATGTCTGACCGTGTGTACGCCCTATTAGTGTAGTGCGACCTCTGCACAGTGTTCAGCTAAAGCTACAAGTTAGTGTAGTGCGACCTCTGCACAGTGTTCAGCTAAAGCTACCTGTAGAAGATTGGTGGTTTTCTCATACTAATAATACTACAGGCAGGCAGTTGATTTTGCTAGCTGCAGTATCAGTATATATATATATATATATATCCCAGCTTAGTGCAGGTACATCTCACTGCAGGCCATTAGTATGTCTGGAAGGCCAACAAGGAGAAGCAGACAGGCACAAGCAGGCTCTGTGTCTAGAGGCAACAGTGCTGGTCCTGGACACAGTGTATCCTCATCAGCACGTGGCCGTGGGACACGCTTGGCCTTTTTTTCGGCAGCTGGACGTGTTGAGCCACAACATGCCGAAGACTTGGTAGAGTGGATGACCAAGCCGTCCTCATCCTCCTCATCCTATCTCACCCAGGCTCAGGGTACTTTGTCTGGCAAAGCAGCTGCCAACGCGGCCTCTTCCCTTGGCTCAATTGCATCAGTCACTCCTTCCCTAGCCCCACTATGTCCTTCTGAGGAGTCCCCTGAACTGTTTGACGACAGTGTTGGGTACATGCTTCAGGAGGCTCCGATGATGGTACTCAGCTACAGGAAGGCAGTAACATGAGCGCAGAGAGAGGGGGTGCCCAAGAAGGACAGCAATCTGGCGGTCATGTTCCCCCAGCTGCAGCATACTGCCAGGTTTGCTCCAGTGATGAGGAGGAAGGGGATGATGAGGAAGTCACTGACTCCTCGTGGGTGCCTGATAGGAGAGAGGAGGAGGAGAAACATCTCCAACGAGGCAGGATGCCCTCCAGGGGCCAGCTTAAGGGCAGCACATCGACTGCATCACACCACAGAGTTCCGCATGTGCAGGGTGCTGCTGTCTCTGCGTGTTATTACAAAAGTTCTTTGGTGTGGGCCTTTTTTGAGACGAGTGCATCAGATGGCACTGCTGCTATTTTCAACATATGTCTCAAGCGTATCTCGCGTGGCCAAAACATCTCCCGCTTGGGTACCACATGCTTGACCAGACATATGTTGACCTGCCATGCAGTTCGTTGGCAAGCGTACCTAAAAGACAAACACCAAAAAACAAAGAGGACCTCTCATTACTCCTCATCAGCTGGGATCTCCAACCCCACTATACCTTCAGTCCTCTCTGAGACCTTCACTGAGAGGAATGAAGGTGTAGAATTAGGTGTGTCACAGCCAAGTACTTGCGGGCAATCTGCTATTGGTACATCAACGTTAGATTGTACCAGGCAAATTTCCTTGCCCCAGCTGCTGCACCGCAAAAAGAAGTTCGCTCCCAGCCATCCACATGCCCAGCGGTTGAATGCTAGCTTGGAAAAATTGCTAGCACTTCAACTGCTACCTTTTCAGTTGGTAGACTCTGCCCCCCCCTTGAGTTTGTGGAATGTGCAGTTCCTCAGTGGCAGGTTCCCAAACGCCACTTTTTCTCACTGAAGGCGATTCCGGCTCTCTACCGGCATGTGGAAGGCAATGTCTTGGCCTCGCTGGACAGGGCGGTCAGTGGTAAGGTGCATATTACCGCTGACTCATGGTCCAGCAGGCATGGACAGGGACATTACCTAAGTTTCACGGCGCATTGGGTGACTCTTCTGGCAGCTGGGAAAGATGCAGCACAAGGTGCAGTAGTGTTGGAGGTTGTTTAGCCACCTTACCTCCAAAATGCCACTACTAGTGATTCCGACACACCTCTCTCCTCCACCCCCTCCTCTTCTTCATCCATGGCCTCGTCCTGTGCTTTGTCCTCGGAACCAGCGGTGCTCCGTAGGCGTTCAAGGGGCTACGCAAGTACGCAGGCCAAAAGATGCCATGCGGTGCTTGAGCTGTTGTGCTTGGGGGACAGGAGCCACACTGGGGTAGAGGGTCTGTCAGCTCTGCAGGGGCAGGTTTAGAGGTGGTTGACGCCACACCAACTTAAGGCAGGAATGGTGGTTTGCGACAATGGCACCAACCTCCTCTCCGCCCTCCGACAGGAACAAATGACCCATGTGCCCTGTTTGGCTCACGTCCCTAACTTGGTGGTGCAGTGGTTCTTGGGCAGGTACCCGGGCTTACAGGATGTCCTGAGGCAGCCCAGGAAAGTATGTGTGCATTTCCGCCGGTCATATAATGCCAGTGCTCGGCTGGCAGACCTCCAAAAGGAATTTAACCTGCCCAAGAACCGCATAATCTGTGCCATACCCACCAGGTGGAACTCAACGTTGGCCATGCTGCAGCGGCTGCACACGCAGCAGAGGGCCATCAATGAGTACCTGTGCAACTATGGCACCAGGACAGGGTCAGGGGAGCTTGTTTTTTTTTCCCCGCGCCAGTGGGCCGTGATCACAGATGCATGCACTGTCCTGTTACCATTTGAGGAGGCCACGAGGATGGTGAGCAGTGATAGTGCATGCATCAGTGACACTGTCCCCCTTGTTCACCTGTTGGAACACATGCTGCATGGAATAATGGACAGGGCACTTGAGGCAGAACAGAGGCTAGAAGAGGAGGACTTCCTTAGCTCTCAAGGCCCCCTTTATCCAGACAGTGTTCCTGTGTGCCCGCCAATCACACAGGAAGAGGAGGAGGAGGATTGTGTCAGTATGGAGGTGGAGCTTGGTACTCAGCATCAGCAGCAGTCTTTAAGGGATCATTTACAGTCCCAAGAAACACATGGACTTGTACGTGGCTGGGAGGAGGTGGCTGCGGATCATGTCGTCCTTAGTGACCCAGAGGACTCCGGACCGAATGCCTCAGCAAACCTACGCTGCATGGCCTCCCTGATCCTGCAAAGCCTGCGGAAGGATCCTCGTATTCATGGTATCAAGGAGAAGAAACAATACTGGCTGGCAACACTCCTTGATCCACGTTACAAGGGTAAGGTTGCAGACCTTATCTTGCCATCGCAGAGGGAGCAGAGGATGAAACATCTTCAGGTGGCCTTGCAGAAAGGTCTGTGCAATGCGTACCCAGAGACTAGGAGGTTACAAACTCCTGTTTCTGGACAACGTGTTGCTGAGGCTTCGGTCAGTCAAAGGAGGAGCGGTGGAGAAGGTGGCCGTCCGACCGATGCATTCAGACAATTTTTTAGTCCGCAGACCCAAGGTACGATCGGTTCCAGCAACCATTGCCAGTGTCTGTTTTACATGGTGCAGGAATACCTAGGGGCAAGATCTGACTTGGACACCTTTCTCACCGAAAATCCTCTGGGTTACTGGGTCTTGAGGATGGATCACTGGTCAGAGCTTGCACAGTATGCAGTTGAGCTACTGGCCTGTCCTGCATCCAGCGTTCTTTCGGAACGCACATTCAGTGCTGCTGGAGGCTTTGTAACCGATCACAGGGTTCATCTGTCCACCGACTCGGTCGATCGACTGACCTTCATAAAAATGAATCAGTCTTGGATCACCACCAGCTACCAAGCACCTGATGCTGATGTAAACGAATATTTTTTTTTGAAATGTCAGATCCCTTCAAAGACTGCCTATGCTGATGTTGAGTGACTATCCTGTTATGTTATGCTGAGTAATTATCCTCTTCCTCCTCAATGATCATGCTGATAGCTTGTAAGAACATTTTTGGTTCTGGGCGCCGCCACCAGTGCCTAAGGCCCAATTTTTCAGCCCCTGTTTAACAGGGGCGTGTAATTACAATTTTTGATGCAATTCTTTGCAGCAGGGCTAGTTCCTGCACTCCAACTAGAGTATCTGTGAGGGGTTGCAGTGTTGTGGCACCAGCACCAGTGTCTAAGGCCCAATTTTTCAGCCCCTGTTTAACAGGGGTGTGTAATTACAATTTTTGCTGAAATTCTTTGCAGCAGGGCTAGTTCCTGTGCTCCAACTAGAGTATCTGTGAAGGGTTGCAGTGTTGTGACACCAGCACAGTGCCTAAGGCCCAATTTTTCAGCCCCTGTTCAACAGGGACATGTAATTAGAATTCTTAATCTAATATTTCACAGCAGGGCCCGTTTCTCCACCCACCAAAAGCAACTGTGAGGACTTACAGTGTTGTGGCACCAGCACCACCACCACCAAAGGCCCACATTTTCTGTCCCTGTTCATGTAATTACAATTCTTGATCTAATATTTCACAGCAGGGCCCTGTGAGGGCTTACAGTGTTGTGGCCACAACAACACCTAAGGCACAAATTTCTGCTGAGTATATAGGCCCCTACTTTCAAACATTCAACTTACAAATGACTCCTACTTGCAAACGGAAGGAGACAACAGGAAGTGAGATGAAATCTACCCCTAGGAAGGGAAATTCTCTCCTGTAAGAGTTAATATGGGAAAAACTTTTCTCCTTTACACTGATGCTTTATCGCCAAACCTTGTTTCACTAAAAACCCCAAATTTTCAAAAAACATTTGTCATTGGGACAAAAAGTGAGGTGAAATCTTCTGAAGAGGAGCACAGACAGCAAAACAAATGTCACAGGGGTGATAACCCTTCCCTATGTTTTCCAAAAAGCTTAAAATAGATTTTTTGGCTGGAGCTAAACATGTTAAAAATGTACCAGTTCAAAATTACAAACAGATTCTACTTAACAACAAACCTACAGTCCTTGTCTTGTTTGTACCACCTGTATACTGCTGTTCAGAGTATATAGGGCCTGGGGGCCCCACACCTTTCCTTTTTTAATTTGGGTGCGGGGTTCCCCTTAATATCCATACAAGACCCAAAGGGCCTGGTAATGGACTGGGGGGTACCCATGCCGTTTGTCTCCCTGATTTTCATCCATATTGCCAGGACCGGACATTACATTAAAGCCGCAAGCAGTTTTAAATGACTTTTATTCCTTTAAAAATGTCATTTTGTGCAGGGACTGTTCTAAGCACGGGAAAAACCCACCACTTTACAGGCATACTATAGACACCCCCCAGGTATGATATTTAAAGGAATATTTCACTTTTTTTTTTTTACTTTAAGCATCATTAAACTCACTGCTCCCGAAAAAACGTCCGTTTTTAAAACTTTTTTTTGCATTGATGCATGTCCCCTGGGGCAGGACCCGGGTCCCCAAACCCTTTTTAGGAAAATACCATGCAAATTAGCCTTTAAAATGAGCACTTTTGATTTTGAACGTTTGAGTCACATAGACGTCAATGGAGTTCTAACGTTCGTGCAAATTTTCGGTCCGTTCGCAGGTTCTGGTGCGAACCGAACCGGGGGGGGTGTTCGGCTCATCCCTAGCTACTAGTAATCTGCCTGATATACCCGTTTTAAGCATTATAGTGCAGTATGAATTAAACTGCTCAATTTCATTTGGGCCATCTTGTCTAGTGGTTGGTTGACATAATATGTTTCAGGTTGCTTTTTAAAAATGTTGAAGTACTATTGGAGTATTCTTTATATCCTCTAGAACAGTGGTTCTCAACTCCAGTCCTCGGGACCCACCAACAGGCCAGATTTTAAGTATTACCTAGGGGGAGATGCAGACTAGAATAGTGCAATCACTGAGCAGCAAATAATATCACCTGTGATGTATTTCAGTTATCTTGCAAACCTGGCCTGTTAGTGGGTCCTGAGGACAGGAGTTGAGAACCACTGCTCTAGAACTTTTAATAAAATTGTTTCATTGAGATTTTTACCTACTCCAGTACATTTAGGAGCAATTTTCAAAGTGCAAATGAGTATGGAGGTGCAGAATGTTAGATAATTCTCAGCATCTCTGATGCATTAAAAATCACCTAAAAACCACATTTCAAAAACCAAATCCATAAAATTTGTCAGGATAGCTACAGTATGTACACACTCCCTTAGGCCATGCATATATTATACTATCTGTGGGATTTCATTTCAAAAGGGGCAAAAAAAGGTTTTACAAGTAACCTTGGTTAATTAAACACACCTGCATCATTTACCTCTTAATTGGGAACATATGAGCATTTAAATCATTACTATACTCTTAAGCCTATCACACCACTTGACAAAACATGCCTGTTCTACTGTATATTCATGATTTCACCGTTTCATCATTAGGACAAATTAAAAAATATTTGGTTTAAAACAGTCACGTGTAGTTTAGCATCATATTATTAGTAGAAATGAAAAATGAGGGGAAATTCATGAATGATATTTCTAATGTAAGGGTTAAAAACTGTTACTGGAAGAGTGGAGTAAAATGATACAGTGTGCATTCAGATCATATATTAATACGTCGTTGACAAAGGCAAATTATAAAGTCTTGATGTGGTAGTACATGGTGCCAGTGAGGGTAGCAACCTATGTCCCAGGGGCCTCCCCGCAGTGCTTCAGAGGATGTGGCATGGATGGCACCATGTTCCACATATGGTGGACATGCCCGAAAGTGCGGAGGTTCTGGATATGCACATAAAAGTTTATATTTTTATTGACCCAAGTGAACCTCATTAAATCACCTCTACAGGCACTGTTGGGATGCCAGTGGAGGGGGACATCAAAACATATGAGGAGACTCATAGCCTTCATATTTGTAGCAGCAAGAATATCCATAGCCAAAACTTGGAAGTCCCCTATGATCCCTTTCCACCTGCTGAAATCTAAACTATCATGGACAATAATGTAAATGAACGCCTCTCGGCAATTTTGAACAATAAAATTGCTTTGTTGGACAAAATATGGGACCTCTGGATCAACTACATTTCAGCTGCATAATGAGATAGGATGGCCTCTGGAGTGCACCTCCTTTAACTACCCTCTATTTCTTCTTTCTGTCATCTCTTTTCCCTTTCTCTCTTCCTTCAAATCTGAATTTGCCTTTCGATGGACCCTCGGACCAATTACGGTCCCTGGGACTACACAGATGTTAAGTTAGTAGGTTACATCAAGTAGATGTAGCAGAGGAGGAAAGGGATCCTCATCCCTCACTGTTTTCCATGCTATGCATTAAAATACATCTGTGCAGTACCGAGAGTAAGAAGAGGTATTTTAGACTATATTAAATATACATTTCCCTCCCAAGCTTTGCATATCTCTAGTGAGATGAGTGGGGAAGGCACACAATATTATGAAACCTCATCGCTTGATGCTATTTCTAAGTTACGGTATACAGTGTTTCTTTTTGGTTTATATTTTTTCTTTTTTCTGTCTGTTTGATTTTCTCACATAAATCTAATATGTGGATGATGATACATCAACTTTAATATCAAAATATGCTCTTCTGTGCTGTAACCAAATCATCTCTGGTTTGATAATGAGCAATTACTTTCTGTTACAACGGCAAATGCTGATTTTGTACTTGTTAAAAATTTTCTGAATAAAAATATTGAAAAGAAAATTGTTACTGCACTTTGACAACCAGTGTTAATCCAGTCCTAATTTAGTGTGAATTTTTAGTTAATATATTTTTGAATATTAAGCCCACATCATTCTATTGCAGAGCTCAACAGCTCAAATCCTCATAGAATACTAGCAGTATATGTTTGTTCATTTCTTTTTGCAGAGTCTCTTGTTAATTACATTGTGCTGTTTTCAGAAGGTATTAGTAAGTAATGAACTTGAGCTCTGGAAGCCTGGAAACCACAAGACATAACCTACTACCAGGGCCGTCTTTAATGCGGGGCAAAAAGGGCAGCTGCCCCGGGCCCTGTCATTGTTGTGGGGCCCATGCTGCCTTCAAATTGATGGCACTGAGAGTGACGATTACACATGGGAGGCAGGCTGGCAGGTGTGCATCATGCTGTGCAGTAGGTGCCTGTTATTCCCCAGCCAGCAGGGAGGGGGAGAGGCTGGGAGCTCCAGCCTCACTCTGACCCCGCTCCATGCAACTTGTATGCACGGAACTCAGAGGTCGCAGGGTAGGAGCTGGAGTGGAAGCTGCAGCTTAGCCGGCAGCACTGAGAGTCTGCCTGCAGAAGTGCAGCATGGCTGCTGAGCCAAGCTGCACCATTGGGCTTGGGATGCGCAGAGGGGTACTCCCTCTTTTGCGCCTCTTTCTGCCTGCATGATGTGCTACAGTGGGGAGTCCTTGTCACAGTGCTGGTGAGGGTCACATAGCCAAAAGTTCTTGTGCACTGTATCTGCATTAGAAAATGTGCTACTATATGGATGAGATAATGGTGCATTAGGGAAAACAGTGCTGAGGGGAAACTGGGTTGTATAGATTGTAGCAAGGCTGGAGGTATCTTGGGTGGCTATAGTGCTAGAGGTATCAGGGGCGTAGAGGGTTCACAGTGCAGGGTATTTTAGTGAAGTAGAGTGGTCACAGTGCAGGGGGTATCAGGAATGTAGTGAGGTCAAAGTGCTAGGGGTATCAGGGATGTAGAGAGATCACAGTGTAGGGGGTATTAGGGATGTAGAGAGGTCACAGGGTAGGGGGTATTAGGGATGCAGAGAGGTCACAGTGCAGGGGGTATCAGGGATGTAGAGAGGTCACAGTGTAGGGGGTATCAGTGATGTAGATGGGTCACAGTGCAGGGAGTGTCAGGGATCTAGAGAGGTCACAGTGTAGGGAGTATCAGGAATGTAGAGGGGTCTTAGTGTAGGGGGTATCAGGGATGTAGAGAGGTTACAGTGTAGAGGGTAGCAAGGATGTAGAAAGGTCACAGTGTAGGGGTTATGAGGGATGCAAAGAGCTCACAGTGTAGGGGTATCAGGGATGTAGCAAGGTCACAGTACAGGGGATATCAGGGATGTAGAGTGGTCACAGTGTAGGGGGTATCAGGGATCAGTAATATATATATATATAGGTCACAGTGTAGGGGGTATCAGGGATGTAGAGTGGTCACAGTGCAAAGAGTGTCAGGGATCTAGAGAGGTCACAGTGTAGGGGGTATCAGGGATGTAGAGGGGTCTTAGTGTAGGGGGTATCAGGGATGTAGAGAGGTTACAGTGTAGAGGGTAGCAAAGATGTAGAAAGGTCACAGTGTAGGGGTTATCGGGACGCAAAGAGGTCACAGTGTAAGGGTATTAAGGATGTAGCAAAAGGGTCACAGTACAGGGGGTATCAGGGATGTAGAGTGGTCACAGTATAGGGGGTATCAGGGATGTAGAGAGGTCACAGTGTAGGGGGTATCAGAGATGTAGAGAGGTCACCGTGTAGGGGGTATCAGGGATGTAGAGTGGTCACAGTGCAGGGAGTGTCAAGGGATCTAGAGAGGTCACAGTGTAGGAGTGTAGGGGGTATCAGGGATGTAGAGTGGTCACAGTGCAGGGAGTGTCAGGGATCTGGAGAGGTCACAGTGTAGGGGGTATCAGGGATGTAGAGGGGTCTTAGTGTATAGTATATATATATATATATCTCCCTACACTGTGACCACTATACATCCCTGATACCCCTACACTGTGAGCTCTTGTGTGTGTGCGAAGTGCTGCATAAATTGACAGCACTATATACTATAAGTACCTTAAATAAATAAAAATAAATAAATGGAGAGAGGTGGGGGGGTATCAGGGATGTAGAGAGGTCACAATGCCTGGAATATCAGGGATGTATAGAGGTCACAGTGTAGGGGTATCAGGGATGTAGAGAGATTACAGTGTAGGGGTTATCAGGGATGTAGAGAGGTAACAGTGTAGGGGGTATTAGGGTTGTAGAGAGATCACAGTACAGGGGGTATCAGGTATGTAGAGAGGTATCAGGGATGTAGAGAGGTCACAATGCCTGGGGTATCAGGGATGTAGAGAGGTCACAGTGTAGTGTTTTTTAGGGATCTAGAGAAGTCACAGTGTAGGGGTATCAGAGATGAAGAGAGGTCACAGTGTAGGGGTTTCAGAGATGTAGAGAGGTCACAGTGTAGGGGTTTTTAGGGATGTAGAGAGGTCACAGGGTAGGGGGCATTAGGGATGCAGAGAGGTCACAGTGCAGGGGGTATGAGGGATGTAGAGAGGTCACAGTGTAGGGGGCATCAGGGATGCCGAGAGGTCACAGTGTAGGGGGTATCAGGCATGTAGAGGGGTCACAGTACAAGGGGTATCTTCTAGAGTGCATATGGTAACAATGCTGGGGGCATATCTAAGGATCAGAGTGCTGAAGGGACATCTTGGGTGTGGTGTGGCTACAGTGATGGGGTATGAGGGGTGTAGGTTTGTTAGAGTGCTGGGGGATATATGGGGTGTAGAGGGGTGTCACAGTAATGGGGGTTTCTTGGAAGTAGGGGGGTCTATGGTGCAGGGGTGTAGAGGGGCCACAGTGCTGGGGGATATCTGGTGTGTATAGGGGTTACAGTGTTGGGGTGTAGAAGGGTCAGAGTGCTGGGGAGATATCTGGGATGTAGAGGGGTCACAGTGTTGGGGTATAGATGGGTCACAGTGCTGGGGAGATATCTGGGGTGCAGAGGGGTCACAGTGCTGGAATGTAGTGGGGTCACAGTGCTAGGAAGATATCTGTGGTTTTAGCCTGTCATAGTGCTGGGGTGTAAAGAGGTCACAGTGCTTGGGGGATATCTAGAGTGTAGAGGGGTCACAGATGCACATAAGATGTAGAGAGATTACAATTTTGGGGGTATCTGAGGCCCTGTCAGGCTGGATGCCCCGTGATTTTTAATGGCTAATGTATGTATGTAATGTTTTCCCACCATTTCTTTGCTGTACAGAATGATTGTTCATGTAGTTAATTTCTGCAGTCTTCTTTCAAAACCTTGTGATCAGTGTTAACACTTTTGCTGTTTGTACCAGTGTTTTGTTGATTCCAATTAAATTAATTGCCTTGTTTGACTTGCTTGATTGTAATTTTCTTACCATTAAGCACTTTGCATGAAACACATTAAGGCTTATTTTTGATGCCTGTTTACCTACACCATCTCCCTGGTAGGGGCACCAGTGCATTACTTTGCCTAGGGGCTCATGGTGCTATTAAGGCGGCCCTGCCTACAATTAGTACACTGTATGTGAGAAATTACACTGCATTGCTACAAAGCACAGCCCCCTATGTACAGGTCTTGTTCCTCTCCCAGCCTATGACTGAATAGTAAATAAAAAGTACCAAGCTGATTAGATCATCTGGACATAGAAACTTTGGTGCCTCAAGGGAGCTGGTTTTCATACCCCATACTTCAAGGATCACAGCTTTTGTACCTTGCTTGGTCCTGGTATGTTCAATAAAATTCCAATAAAATGAAACAGTTTAATTTTCTTTTTATTTCTTGCTTGACCAAAAATGTATTGTAAATGTATGTATTGTAAATATATAAAAGCATGTACAAATAAAAAGACATCAAAGAAGAAACCTTCATGTGTTTTGCATAAAGTGCTTGAACACTATTGCCCCATACACACTGTCGGATTTTCCGACAGAAAATGTGCGATCGGAGCGTGTTGTCGGAAATTCCGACCGTGTGTGGGCTCCATCGGACATTTTCCATTGAATTTTCCGACACACAAAGTTTGAGAGCAGGCTATAAAATTTTCCGACAACAAAATACGATTGCGTCAATTCCTACCGTGTGTGGACAATTCCGACGCACAAAGTGCCATTCATGCTCAGAACAAATTCTGAGATGGAACAGCTCGGTCTGGTAAAATTAGCGTTCAGAATGGATATAGCACTTTCGTCAGGCTGCAATGTTTAAAATTATTTAATGCACTCTCTTCTTCTTTATAATGTGAGAAGAATGAAGTTGTTCACACAGAGTTCTTACAAACTTCTTTCTTTGTTATTTATCATGATTTCATCAATATATTTTGATTTGTCACATCTGTCAAAAAATATACGTTTGTTTTTTTGGGGTTTGTATTTTTTTTCAAGCCTGATCGTGTTTTATTGTTATTTATTTATTTTTTTTTACTCGAGAATATTTTTGGGTGTGTTTTGTGTGTCAAGTTACCACCACACCATTATTATCTAGTATTATTAAATCTCAAGGAGATTGTTTGGTGTTGGTGTCCCTTGTTAATTTCACATTGTATTTTTTAAATGTACCTGCCTCCTCACAAACAAACTGTCCTTTTTGAATGAAAACACACATAGGCAAATATAATTGAAACAAAAATTCCTTTATTAAGGGAACAGAACCAAACAAAGAGGGAAGCAAGGCTGGATAAACATCATAAATTGGCGAAGCCTTTGGCCCCCAGGGCACACATCAATTATTTTACTGCAAAATTGGTGGCCTGAGGAGTCCATATCTAAGGGAGTGCAGTCCAGAAGTCCCAGAGATCATGAAAGCAGCAGATGACATGCATGTCCCCAGGCTGTGGTCATACAAGAGCCTGCATCTTTTGTCAGACCAGACTGAACCCAGGCCATCACTCTCTGGTCTTCCATACACGCTTCCTTCCTAGCTGTGGCTCTGGTGTTGGAGGTGTGGCAGGAGGAGGAGTACGACCTGGAGGAGGAGGAGGAGGAGGAGGAGGACCATGGGTGAGCTGACAAATGTGGGTTTCACATGTGAGTTGGCCCCTCAACCCCTTATTTAGAGCTTCCAAAATTAAAAACTCACATAAGAGGCGTTGGCCCTCCTCCATCTGCATCATTTTGCATGCTGTTAGGGCAGAAAAATCCTCCTCCACACTGTGGGGTGTTCTGAGGGCCTCAGTAGCCTTCCAAAATAGGCCTATTGCAGCCTCCCCCAGGTTACTCCTCTTCCTGCCACTTTTTCTTTGAAGGCGGAGGGGAGGGACCTGGGTATCGGGCAGCCTGCTTGGCCCGGCCACCTCCTGGCTGAGACTTCCCTGTGTATGAAAAAGGAACATGGTTTTAGTTTTTGGTTCATCAATCACAATCATAAATTAGTACTCCAAACTAACATCTATTTAACATCATTGATTGGGCAACCATAAATATTTAGAAGAATGCTATACCTGGCTCAAGCTGGGCTTCTCCACATGTTGCTGCCTGGAAGGCCCAGGTTGGATGTCAGAAGCCTCAGCTGGGGGGGAAGGAAGCGTGGAAGGAAGAGTGGAGAATGCTGGCCTGGGTTCAGTCTGACCTGACAGAAAATACAGCCTGTCGTAGTACCACAGCCTGGGGACATAAATGTCATCTGCTGCTGCTGATCTCTGGAAATCCTGGACCTTCTTGCGCTCCCTTAGATAAGTGCTCCTCATGCCACTAATTAGGATCTTCAAATAGGTGATGTCTGCTGTGGG
Source organism: Lithobates clamitans (assembly GCA_037952925.1). Classification (NCBI taxonomy): domain Eukaryota; kingdom Metazoa; phylum Chordata; class Amphibia; order Anura; family Ranidae; genus Lithobates; species Lithobates clamitans. Next base: position 2,176,339 of record JBBGZY010000429.1, read on the forward strand.
GATCACCGGCTTCACAAATTGCAGCAAATTTCCATTTTCACTGCAAGACACAACACAAGACAAACCCTAATGTCAGCCTAAAGTCTTCTAAACTTGTCTAAATACAGGCCTCAATCTAGAAGCAGTACAGGCCCAAATTTAAATCTTACCTTCGTTATCACGATCGACGCCTCCGATACTCCTTCCTCCGCTCACAGATCGTACGTACTACGCACGCGTGTTACGCTTTATATACACTGCGCATGTGTCAAACTCCGTCCCACGACCGATGTTCTTTCTAGTCTATTCCCCACCCCTTCTCATTCGGTGCAGTGGGGAAGAGCACATGGCGGAGACAGAGCAGGTGTCTGATAATTACACCAACGAGGAGGAGGAAAGCCCGGAGCCAGAATCGTCCCGATCCCGGAAGAGACAATTTAAGGCCTCTAATATGTCCTCTGGAGAGATGTTGGAGATGGTCAACATCCTGAAGAGGGCCGACTATGACGGGAAGTATGGACCTTACCCCAACCCCAATGTGAGAAATGCCAAGATCATGGCGAAAGTAGTCAAAAATCTGCAGAAGAATTTCGGAGTTCGATGATCCAAGGATCAGCTCAGGAAGCGGTGGTCGGACCTCAATTAAGGGAGCACGATCAGTATAGAAGGATCAGGAGAGTGCTGCAAAAAAGTAAGTAGTTGTCCTGTGTTCCTATTCTTTATGTTTATTACGTTCGTGCTGCTCCATGTGCTTTTCTTTACTGTTGTTCAGTTTAAAATGGCAACTTTCATGTTCATGGGCACATTGTTCGTTCGTATGAAACACTGTTCATTCGGCATAGAAAACCCCATTGTTTTGGATATATGCATTTAAATACCTTTTTTCTGGCCTACTTCTCTTCAAATAATTTTGTTGTGTAGATGGGTTGTTAACTAGAATGAAATGCAAACTAGATTCTGTGTAAGGAGAGGACACTCAGCAGCTGTTTACACATCTGGATGCTGGAGCACTAGTGTGGGACACCAGAACACCCACACAGGTGCTCTAGTGTATACTATAGGGGTGTCTCCATCTGTGAAGCTTGTACAAAACAGGTAAGTATTCAAGCTTGACAAAGCCAAAAAATATTTCTTCATCTCGGAACTCTGCCAAGACAGACAATTGTACCACACTTCCAAGCAATGTTTCATATTCCTATTTCTGCCATCAAATATCTGTGTGCTAAGTATACCTATTTTTTTTACATAGGGGAGAAAGGACTCAGAGGACACCCCTCATCCGAGGAGACCACAGACCCCCCCCACCTCTGGAAGAAGGGGAAATCCACCAAAGCCAAGCAGAGCAGGAGGAGGAAGACATGGGGGAAATAGTTACCACAACAGGTGAGTGTCTGCGACCACAGGCTCAGGTAAGAGATGGATGCCGGCATATTTATAATATATGTTTTTTTATTTTTTTTTTTATTTTTGTAGGTGATTGTGATGTTGTCTATCCAGGTCATTTCACCAGTGAGAGTGCCCAGATCCTGATCTGGAAGATCATGGGGTGTAATAGGAACTTGAAAAACATTCAGAAAAACATCAATGATGTTAAAAACAACGTGAGTAAAGTGTGGCGCTAGGAAGTGAAAAAATAATGTATTTGTTCGTTATTGGGCAAAGCCTACTAGAATGTCAATCTGGAAGACAATTATGCACAATAAAGTGTTTAGTGAGACTGGACTGTTCCTGTATATACTCTTAGCTAACAAAAATAAAATTGTGTATCTGTGGAATGATTATGTCTGTGAGATGTCTAATGGTGTAAAGAAACCAAAAAATAAAGAGTATGTATACTCAAAACTGACTATCTACAACTCCAAATGGTATGAAAGGATAATTACATACATAGGGAGGTCTATGGATAATTTCCTATATTGGATTGCCTATAACAGAAAACCCAATATTGCAGCAAACATTAAAAAGGTGATGGTAACCAAAAATAACAAATGAGAAAATATTAATAGTGTTGCCACTGCAGTTTTAAAAATATGGTACATACAAAAATAAAATGATAGTAAAATGGAAGTCCATCGCAGATGTATAGGCAAATATCTGAAGACTTAACCAGAAAACAACAACAACTAGGATTAGTAATATGAGACCCCTGAATCCAGGAATGGCATCAGTGAGGTATGGTGATCGAACTTGCATGTAGATAGGGACAGGTGAAAATACCCTTACCAGCAGTCGTGGACTCACCAGCCAGCGGCTTGGGAGTCAGACAGGCTTACGATAGAGTAGTAAATGGTGGATGCAGCACTTTATACACAGCAACCGAGAAAGATGAAGGACTGTGGCACTCACTGACCGACCTTCTCCAATCTCATTGGCTCCCGACCTCCATGGTGTAGGTTCAAACTGCTCATCAAAGATCAATCTCCATGTGGTGGGTATTGGCCCTCGAAAATAAGGATCAAAAAGAAGACTTCCCCATAGTGTGAATCAGCTTTCCAAAGCTTTAATAAAAGGTTGTACAATAAAACGCACTCTGGCTCATAGGGACAGAAATAGAGACCAGGTACAGGGTAACTATAAAATAAGCGATTGATTCGGTTGTGGCAAGACAGGCATAACAAACTTGACGCGTTTCGTCCGCTAGGACTTCGACTAGGGTATATGGAAGGCCTAGCACGAAACACGTCGGGTTTGTTATGCCTGTCTTGCCACAACCGAATCAAGTGCTTATTTTATATTTACCCTGTACCCGGTCTCTATTTCTGTCCCTATGAGCCAGAGTGCGTTTTATTGTACAACCTTTTAATAAAGCTTTGGAAAGCTGATTCACACTATAGGGAAGTCTTCTTTTTGATCCTTATTTTCGAGGGCCAATACCCACCACATGGAGATTGATCTTTGATGAGCAGTTTGAACCTACACCATGGAGGTCGGGAGCCAATGAGATTGGAGAAGGTCGGTCAGTGAGTGCCACAGTCCTTCATCCTCCTCGGTTGCTGTGGATAAAGTGCTGCATCCACCATTTCCTACTCTATCATAAGCCTGTCTGACTCCCAAGCCGCTGGCTGGTGAGTCCACCACTGCTGGTAAGGGTATTTTTACCTGTCCCTATCTAAATGCAAGTTCGATCACCATACCTCACTGATGCCATTCCCGGATTCAGGGGTCTCATATTACTAATCCTAGTTGTTGTTGTTTTCTGGTTAAGTCTTCAGATATTTGCCTATACATCTGCGATGGACTTCCATTTTACTATCATTTTAATTTTTGCATGAACCGTATTTTTATAGCTGCGGTGGCAACACTATTAATATTTTCTTATTTGTTATTTTTGGTTACCATCACCAATTTAATGTTTGCTGCACCATTGGGTTTTCTATTATAGGCAATCCAATATAGGAAATGATCCATAGACCTCCCTATGTATGTAATTATCCTTTCATACCATTTGGAGTTGTAGATAGTCAGTTTTGAGTATACATACTCTTTATTTTTTGGTTTCTTTACACCATTAGACATCTCACAGACATAATCATTCCACAGATATACAATTTTATTTTTGTTAGCTAAGAGTATATACAGGAACAGTCCTGTCTCACTAAACACTTTATTGTGCATAATTGTCTTCCAGATTGACATTCTAGTAGGCTTTGCCCAATAACGAACAAATACATTATTTTTTCACTTCCTAGCGCCACACTTTACTCACATTATTTCATCACAATTTGTCTGATTGTTGTGTTGGCTGCTTTTATCACTTTTGGGTTGGCGCATTATTATTTTCAGATTTTTTTGGGATGTTAAAAACAAAATGAAGAACATCATTGATGTTTTAGGGAGAGTTTAAAAGACCTCCAAATCCCTTCCTTTTTTGTGGTATTTGTAATTGAAGAATTTGTTACATTTTTTGACATTTTTTAGAAAAGCCAAATTTTGAAGATGTTTGAACATGTTCTCTCTGCCATCACGGGAGATCAATGTAGGCATTTGGGAGGGTGCAACCCCTTCCTCAATAATAAAGTAGCTGAGAGGAAGGGGTTGCACCCCCAAAACACGTCCATTGATCCCCCGTGATGGCAGCTAGCACATGTTGACATTCTGCAATTTGTGTGCATCTTCAAAATTTGGCTTTTCCAGGGGTGACTTCACCCCATCTGAACGCAATATCAAACACAGTTTATAAATACTCATGTCTGATATTGCCTTCAATTTCTACAAAAGTTGAACTTTGTAAGTTCCAGATTTGTGTATTTCTTGTTGTTTTGAAACATGCCTGTTTTACCTTAAATTGTCATTTCTACTTTTATTAATGTGACCCAAAAAATTGTTATACAACAAACATGTTGTTTTTGTTTAAAAACCCTTTATAAATGCACATGTGATTGTGCTGGTATTAAAAAGATTGATACTCTAGAATGTGTGGATTATTGTTTCAATGCTCCTTAAATTTTGTGGTGGTAAAATTGTGGTTTTCAGTGACAATGGTGGTTATTTCCTAAGGGCAAATCCATTTTGCACTACAAGTGCAGTTTCATTGCAGTCTCAAGTGCACTTGTAGTGCAAAGTGGATTTTACTTTAGTAAATAAAACCCAACAGTGCTTTTTTATGTTACACAATCATGACATTTTCAGGACTCCCCACATTTCTGTCAGGGTCAGCTAAGAGAAACACAAGCAGTAAATGTCACCAAAGATTGTAGTAGTTAAAATGTTTTTTGAATTCGAAAAATGTATCATACATTGTCTGGCATATTGATGGCCCCCCTACCCGCAAAGTATTCAAGGTATCTTAGACGGACCTCGCGGGCACTCAGGAGGGGAAAGCCAGGATGGCCAGCCTCAAGCGGCATCAGGGTTGTTTCAGTTCCAGGAATTGCCGGTAATTAAAAACTCTCTGGTCCGGGGTGAGGGTCCTCATAGGGAATGGCCGCATAAGATGGTCCCCCAGCACAAACGCTTCATCCACAACAAAGACAAATGGGAGTCCTTCCACATTGTCTGGAGGTGGCAAGTCCAAGCTGCCATTCTGGAGAAGCCTGTAGAACTCTGTCTGGGTGATGACTCCACCATCAGACATCTGGCCGTTCTTCCCCACGTCCACATACAGGAACTCATAAGTAGCCGACACCACCGCCAACATCACAATACTATTGAACCCCTTGTAGTTGTAATAGTATGACCCCGAGTTGGGTGGTGGGACGATGTGGACGTGTTTCCCATCAATTGCCCCTCCGCAGTTAGGAAAGTCCCACCGCTGGGCAAAGTGGGAGGCCACAGTCTGCCATTCCTGTGGCGTGGAAGGAATTTGTGGAGTCAAACAAGAAAATTAATCATTTTGCACATAAACATGGAAAGAAGATTAGACACAAACATTCTTGGCCAACATCAGTATAAAAGTTATTTTAGGGAGTATTTAAAGACAAAGGTATAAGGTCCACCTATCAGATCCCCCCCCTCTCATGGGCCATTTTCTAAATTTTATGGGGGGGATATGTTTGGGACAGGTAACCCTCTCCACTTCATTGAGAGATGAATGCCTAAATAATGTGTATTACTTTGGCCAGCCCCTCCTTGCTTTACACTATCGCCAGCCCACTGGACAGGTAAGAAGTGTCATAATACAAAGCTAAAAATACACACTGTTCAAATGGAAGCACATTTTTACATTCTGCTATGACCTATCAAGATAATAATAGGATACGAAAACTTGAAACAGTACCATTTGTAAGTATTTAGGCAGGCCCTTGCACTACATGCTCTGGGGAATTCATCCATGAATATGACCAATAAAGATGTGGGTATAGTGTGTATGGGTTTGCCAAAGTCAGCAGATAGAGGATTGGTATCAGCTGAGTTAGCAGTTGGGGGGAGGGAGGGTTCCAAATGATTTTGGGACACAAAAAAAAAGCCTCTGGCACTCTGCCAGAATTTCAAACACACATCACAAATTTCTACATTTTAGGGGGTTTTTAGGGTAAAGCACTACTATGGAGCTGACAAAATACATTCTTAATTGACTACACAAGGTGAATATAGGGCCAGGAGAGCATGCTGGGGAGGTAAGTGAAGGCAAATATGTATGAAGGACAAAAAAAACCCCTAAAATTCCAGCATGCATGAGGACAAAGGGGACATTCAATGCATATTACAATCATGGTAATTAGGGAATAAGGAAAGAAATACAATACATTAGCAAACATTCTATACAATAAAATGTGATGTTAAAGGATAAATATTATCTTAATATACTCCTTCTGCAGGACCTGGATGATGGCAGAACAGGTCTCCAGGATAATGATCCCCAGAGCCTGGGGGGAGATGCCTGTTGAGAACTTCAAGTCCTGCAGGCTTCTCCCTGTCGCCAGGTACCACAGGGTGGCGACTAGCCTCTGCTCCGGAGTGATGGCTTGCCTCATGCAGGTATCCTGCCTGTTGATATAAGGGGTCAGCAAAGCCAAACGGTGAAATACGGGGTCCGTTATCCAGAGAAAGTTCCTGAAATCATCAGGATTATTCTCACGGATCTCGCGGAGCAAAGGCATATGACAGAACTGGTCACGCTGGAGCAACCAATTCTTGGTCCATGAACTCCTCCCCACCCTGTTCATGGACTGGACTTGTGTCAAGGTAAGGACCCCAACACCAAGCCCCCACACAGCACGAACTCTACGAGGAGTACGTATACGCAACTTGGCTAGAAAATGGTCGGCTGCTCAGAACGAAGTAACAGAACGCACTGAAGAACAGCAAGGCCTGTGAAGAGCGACCTGAAAAACAGTAACAAACTAACAAGAACACAATGACAGAGTCACACGTAACTTGCTGCACGCACTGAAGACCAGATACAAACCCACAAGCACAAACTAAACAGCAGAAAATGATCTGAAAACCACGAGTCCAAAAAAGCGCGAATCGTCTCTCACCAAACTTTTACTAACACAAGATTAGCAAAAGGAGTCCAAAGGGTGACGCGCTTGGTTCTGAACTGCCCTTTTATAGTCTCGTCATACGTGGTGTAGGTGACCACAGTGATCGGAAATTCCAACAATTTTGTGTGACCGTGTGTATCCAAATCAAGTTTGAGCCAACATCCATAGAAAAAAGCCATGGATTTTGTTATCGGAATGTCCGATCAATGTCCGACCATGTGTACGGGGCATATGAGGGGAATTCAATAAAGCACTTACAACACTATTCTAGTGGTATGGCCCCCTTAATAGCCTGCACCAGATTCAAAAAGCACTGCCACCAGTTGTGGTAACTTTATTGAAACATGGTTGAGAAAGGGGAATTGGTGGGACTTTAAATGAGGCAATGACTTAATAGAGTCATATGCCTCCATCCCTGTTGAGTATTAAAAAGAGAGGAAGGTTGGGACTTTAAATGAAGCACACGGCTCCAATCAGGTAAGATAGTAAATATATAGTAACATATTTATTTATTGATACAAATATGTATGGATCATATAGTGAATACTGTATTGCAACTCCCTTCTCATTGGCCTGCCTCTCCATAGGCTATCCCCTCTTCAGTCTATCATGAATGCTGCTGCCAGACTTATCCACCTTACCAACCGCTCATTGTCTGCCAACCCTCTCCTCCAATCCCTGCACTGGCTCCCAATCACCCAGTGAATTAAATTCAAAATACTAACCACAACATACAAAGCCATTCACAGCTCTGCCCCGAGCTACATCACCAATCTTGTCTCCAAATATCACCCAAATCGTCCCCTCCGCTCTTCTCAAGACCTCCTACTCTCAAGCTCTCTCGTCTCCTCCTCCCATGTTCATCTCCAGGATTTCTCCAGAGCCTCTCCCATCCTCTGGAACTCGCTACCTCCACCGGTCCAGCTATCCCCTACTCTTGTACCTTCAGGCAATCCCTGAAAACTCATCTCTTCAGGGAAGCCTATCATGTCTCCAACTAATCTCCTACCACTTCCATCAGCTCATTCCCCACAGTTACAACCTTTTGTACCACCTGCCCCACCCTAGTAGATTGTAAGCTCTTCTGAGCAGGGCCCTCTTAATCCACATACAGGGGGCTGCACATACAGGGGGTTCTTCCAAAGAAGTGGGGTTCTGAAAATAAGTGACACTTCTGCTCTTGCCCAATCCACCTGAACATCTTCTTCTCTCTTCACAGGTAAACCTGCGTTTATATCTCCACATACCTTAAAACTGAACATTGCATGACTGCAAAAAAGCTTATTGGGTAAACCTGCGTTTATATCTCCACATACCTTAAAACTGAACATTGCATGACTGCAAAAAAGCTTATTGGGTAAACCTGCGTTTATATCTCCACATACCTTAAAACTGAACATTGCATGACTGCAAAAAAGCTTACTGGGTAAATCTGTTTGTCACCACTGTTTCAACTCCATCTGTAGCCATGCTCACATTATTTCAATGTTTATTTAGCCATTAAGTCTTACCTAAATTATGGGTTGCCTTATCTTTACAATTTTGGCCTTTTAGTCCCCTTGCAGTTTGATTGTGGTGTGAAAGTTATGCCCTGCTAGCTGTGTTGCTAATATGCCCTCCTAATTGATTAATTGCCAGATTCAACCCACACCCAACACACAGTATAAAAACAAGGCCTTCCTTACGGGGGAACACATACAGGGGGCTGCACATACAAGGGGTTCTTCCAAAGAAGTGGGGTTCTGAAAATAAGTGACACTTCTGCTCTTGCACTTCAGCGATTTGCACAAAGCAAACTATAAAAGACTGCAGGTGACTCCATTTCCTAATTTTATCATCTTCCTCTCTGAAACATGCACTCTTTACCTCTCCTCCTTTTCACAATTGCTGCTTCTCTCCTCAAACTCTCTTTTCTACATCCCTCTGCTCCACCCCACAACCTGTACATATCACCCTCACTTCTCCCCTCCCCCTATTACTGCACTCATCACCTCTTTCTAACTCTAAGCCCACTTGCTAACATACCCCCCAGGATACTGAAGCATGTCCCCTCATACAAATCATATTCTCATATTACCTCCCTCACTCTTCTGCTTCTCCTAATCGCTGGAGATATTTCCCCAAACCCTGGGCCCACTTTATTTAACTGTGCCCAACACACCCATCACCATCACCCTACACCCTCTGGCAGTAGTCGCAATCTACACAATCTAGTCTCCATTCCTCTTCTTGCCAACACCAGCCTCACTCTCTCCTGCGCCCTCTGGAACGCCCGCTCTGTCTGCAACAAACTCACTGCTGTTCATGACCTCTTTGTCACTAATTCCTTTATTCTACTTGCTCTCACAGAAACCTGGCTCCACGAATATGACACCCCTTCTCCTGCTTCCCTCTCCCAGGGTGGCCTTCACTGGACTCACTCCCCCAGGCCTAATGGACGCAAGGGAGGTGGAGTGGGATTCCTCCTATCCCCCCAGAGCACCTTCCAGGTTATTCACCCTCCTCCCTCTTTTTCACTCTCATCATTCGAAGCCCACTGTATACGTCTATTCTCTCCCACTTCCCTAAGAATTGCTGTGATCTACCGGCCCCCTGGACCATTATCGACTTTCCTTGATGAGTTTTCTGCCTGGCTACCCTACTTTCTCTCTTCGGAAATTCCCACAATCCTTCTCGGTGATTTCAACATCCCTGCTAATACAAACATTCCTGCTACTTCTAAACTTCTTAGTCTAACCTCTTCATTTGACCTGAAGCAATGGGTACAGGCTTCTACTCACTCTGATGGCAACACCCTTGACCTTGTATTCTCCTACCTATGCACTCCATGCAACTTCTCAAACAATCCTTTTCCTCTCTCCGACCACCACCTTATTAGTTTCTCTCTCCCCCTGTCTTCCACCACCTTTCCCTCCAATCGCCTAACCGTCACCCGTAGAAACTTTCGCAACTTCAACTCCTCTCTCCTCTACTCTGCTACCGACCACCTCTATGACAAAATCTCCCCCCTGTCCTGCCCCAACCAAGCCATATCCATCTACAATAAATCTCTGTCCTCCACCCTGGACAAGCTCGCTCCCCTCACTACACGCAGAATCAGGCCTCGACCCCTACAACCCTGGCAAACAGATGACACTAAAATTCTCAAAAAACGTAGTCGCGCTCTTGAGCGTCTGTGGCACAAGACTAAGTCTCTCAAAGACTTCAACCAATACAAATCTGCCCTCCAAAAATACTATTCTTTCCTCCACACTGCCAAGCAAACCTATTTTACAACTCTTATTAATACCTTCTCATCCAATCCCCGTAAACTCTTCTCTACCTTCAACTCTCTACTTTGTCCTCCACCGCCTCCCCCCACTGATTTACTCACTGCCCAGGAAATCGCTAATCACTTCAAAAACAAGATTGATACAATCCGTGATGAAATCTCCACTCTACAGGTATCTCCCCCAGCTAAGACCCCATGTCAACAGATACAACTGACACTACCTCTATTCAAATCTACTACTCCAGACGAAGTTGCTAAACTCCTTTCTATCGCCCACCTAACTACCTGTCCCCTGGACCCTGTTCCCTCTCAAATGCTACGGTCACCCTCTGACCCCATCCTACACTCTCTAACCCACATCTTCAATCTCTCCCTCACCTCTGGCGTCTTCCCCATGCTCTAAAACATGCACTGGTCACTCCCATACTCAAAAAACCATCCTTGGACCCTACCAATCTTAACAACCTACGCCCTATCTCCTTGCTCCCCTTTTCCTCTAAACTCCTTGAACGCCTGGTTTACAACCAACTGAGTGACCACCTCATTAAAAACAACCTTCTTGATCCCCTTCAATCTGGATTTCGCCCTCAACACTCCACAGAAACTGCTCTTTTAAAACTCACAAATGACCTACTAACTGCAAAAACCAACGGACACTATTCTGTACTCCTACTTCGGGACCTTTCAGCTGCCTTTGACACGGTTGACCACCCCCTCCTCCTCAAAAAACTTCACTCCATCGGTCTCCGTGACTGTGCTCTACAGTGGCTCTCATCCTACCTATCCCAACGCACCTTCAGTGTCACTTACAATTCTACTTCCTCCACTCCTCTTCCCTTCTCTGTCGGGGTCCCCCAAGGTTCTGTTCTTGGACCTCTTTTATTTTCAATCTACACCTCTTCCCTGGGTCAGCTGATAGCCTCTCATGGCTTTCAATATCATTTCTATGCTGATGACACACAAATCTATCTCTCCACCCCTCAACTCACTCCATCAGTCTCTTTACGCATCACTAACTTACTAACCGACATATCTGTATGGATGTCACACCACTTCCTCAAACTCAACTTGTCCAAAACTGAGCTTATAATATTTCCTCCCCCACGTGCCTCTTCCCCTGACTTCTCTGTCAAGAGCAATGGCAAAACCATCCACCCGTCCCCACATGTCAGGGTACTAGGTGTTATCCTAGATTCTGAACTCTCCTTTCAGCCCCACATCCAATCACTTTCCAAAGCTTGCCGCCTCAACCTCCGCAACATCTCTAAACTACGTCCCTTTCTAACCAGTGAAACTACAAAGCTCCTGATTCACTCCCTGGTTATCTCTCGCCTTGACTACTGCAACTCACTCCTCATTGGCTTACCTTTAAATAGACTATCCCCCCTTCAGTCCATCATGAATGCTGCTGCCAGACTCATCCACCTTACAAACCGATCAGTGTCTGCTACCCCTCTCTGCCAATCCCTCCATTGGCTGCCACTCGCCCAACGAATTAAATTCAAAATACTAACAATAAGTTACAAAGCCATCCACAACTGTGCCCCCAGCTACATCACTAACCTAGTCTCAAAATACCAACCTAAACGCCATCTCCGTTCCTCCCAAGATCTCCTGCCCTCTAGCTCCCTCATCACCTCCTCCCATATCCGCCTCCAGGACTTCTCCCGAGCCTCGCCCATCCTCTGGAATTCCCTACCCCAATCTGTCAGACTGTCTCCAAATTTATCCACTTTTAGGCGATCCCTGAAGACTTTCCTCTTCAGAGAAGCCTATCCTGCCTCCATCTAACAACTGCATTATTTTCTCCACTAGCTCATCCCCCACAGCTATTACCCTTTTGTATAACTTGACCCTCCCTCCTAGATTGTAAGCTCTAACGAGCAGGGCCCTCTGATTCCTCCTGTATTGAATTGTATTGTACTTGTACTGTCTGCCCTAATGTTGTTGTAAAGCGCTGCGTAAACTGTCGGCGCTAAATAAATCCTGTATAATAATAATAATAATAATCCTCTTGTATTTTATTGTATTGTAACTGTATTGTCTCTTTTTATATTGTAAAGCACTGTGTAAACTGTTTGGGCTCTTATGTAGCTGAGGGCGGGGCCACTCTTCACGTGACCCCATCCCCCTCTGACAAGGGGAAATGCCGGGGTTTCCCAGTGACCTGTATGGGTGACCCTGTCCCCCTCTGATGCAACGCAGGATTCCAGTTGCATTAGAGGGGGCGGGGTCACCCGTACATGTTACTGGGAAACCCTGGCGTTTCCCCTTGTCCCCTTGACCCCGCTCTCAGCTACATAAGAGCTGTCAAGTTAGCACCGCATCATTGGCTGGGTGCTGCCAGTGGAGGCAGGATCCTGTGCGTGTTCCTCGCTGGAGTCGCTGGAGGTCATCCATCGCTGGAGATCGAGAATTGGATTACATCACTGGAGTAGGAGCATGTGTTTATTGGATTACATCGCTGGAATCTCTTTTTTATTTTTTATTTTTTTATTTTTAATAAAGGACTTGTCCCAAGCCGGCTTCCAGGTTATGATAAGCCCCCCGCCCATAGACCCCCACAACCACCGGGCAAGGGTTGTGGGGATGAGACCCCTGTCCCCATTAATATGGGGACATCCTCCCCATGTTGAGGGCATGTGGCCTGGTATGGTTCAGGAGGGGGGGCGCTCTCTTGTCCCCCCTCTTTTCCTGTGGCCTGCCAGGTTGCGTGCTCGGATAAGGGTCTGGTGTGGATTTTTGGGGGAACCCCACGCCACGCCATTTTTTTTTTAAATATTGGCGTGGAGTTCCCCTTAAAATCCATACCAGACCCTTCAGTCTGGTATGGATTTTTGGGGGGAACCCCACCTCATTTTTTTTTTAATTTTGGCGCAGAGTTCCCCTTAATATCCACACCAGACCTGAAGGGCCTGATAATGGAATTTTGGGGGACCCCCACGCATTTTATTTTTTATTTTTTAATGACTTTCAATGACTTTTATGTGTATTGTCGGGACCGACAATTCATTAATAGCTGGCATTAGCGCTAGCACTTTTAAATTACTTTTTTTTCCTTTAGAAATGTCATTTTGCTCTCGGACTGTTATAAACATGGGAAACATGCGCTACTTTACAGGCATACTATAGACACCCCCCAGGTATGAAATTTAAAGGAATATTTCACTTTTATTGTTTCACTTTAAGCATTATTAAAATCACTGCTCCCGAAAAAACAGCCGTTTTTAAAACTTTTTTTTTGCACTAATACATTTTTATGACAATAACTTGCATATTAACCTTTAAAATTAGCACTTTTAATTTTTCAAGTTTGTGTCCCATAGACTTTAATGGTGTTCGCGTGTTCGAACAAATTTTTTGCCTGTTTGCATGTTCTGGATGCGAACCGAACAGGGGGGTGTTCGGCCCATCCCTACGTCTCAATTCCTGTCCCCTAACTCTTATCCCTAACACATGCCCCGACCCTAACATCTAACCTAATCCTTAAAATTAGTCCTTAATATTTAACTCCCTCCAAAAAGTAACATCTAAAGTAAGTCCCTACAGCATCACTGCATCACTTCAAGCTGTGGTCCCTGGAGCACATCGTGTCTCGAACCTCCTGATCTTTTTTGCTTTTATTTCCACATGGACTATGTAAGTGTAATTTTAATGGCTTTATAATAAAATATACAAACTGAATCACACTGTGGGGTTCATCTTTTTCATTGCACCATGTGTATAACTGCTGGATAAGCGGACCAAATAGAGAAGGGGAAAAATAGGATACCAGAACTTGGGATTTTGGTTACAGCCACTGTGAGCTGTAAATGCTGTTCACCTCCCTTAGTGGGGAGAGTCTTCTGGTGAGTATGGTTAAAGAGGAGTTCCACCCAGGGGGGCCATCAAAAAAAAAAAAAAATTAAAAGTCAGCAACTACAAATACTGCAGCTGCTGACTTTTAATTGGGCACTCACCTGTCCCAGGGTCCAGCGATGCGGGGGATCGAAGCCCCGCTCGTCCCCCCCCTCCGCTCGTCGGCACCAGCATTTCAATTGTGGGCGCCGGGCTGTGGCTTCACAGCCTGGCACCCACTGCGCATGCGCAAGCGGCGACGTGCGCCGTGATTGGCCACTCAATCACCTGGGACCTGTAATGGGTCTCAGATGATTGACAGGAGGGAGGGAGCAGAGCGGAGCCCTTCCTGTGCCTGGGGGGGAAGTGATGTCACCAGCCCAGGCAAAGGAACAGGCAGACTACGAGGGACCACCTAGCAACAGGCATTTAGAGGTAAGTGAAAAAAAAAAATCAAAATTTTTTTTGTTTTTTTTTTTAGAATTTTTCCAGGTATTTTTGTTTTTTGGGTGGAACCCCACTTTAAGGAGGATGCACACAAGTGAATGCATAGGCACACCACATGTTTTTATAATAATACATGGATATTGCAGCACAATATAGCACTTTTACATGGAATTTTAAATTTTTGTATTTAACACTAAACAGTGCTTTAATATGGACCTAGAATTTGTGCTTTTACTGCTGCTAAATGGGAGATATAGAGTATTTTATGCACTTTTTCATCATCTGTGTACCGGTACAGTAGTATCTTGGATTACGAGCCTAATCCGTTCCAGAAGCATGCTTGTAATCCAAAGCACTTGTATTTTAAAGTGAGTTTCCCCATAGGAATCATTGGAAACTCAGATAATTTGTTCCAGTGTCACTGCTGGTGTATGCAGTACCGCATGTGGCCAGAGGTGGGGGGGGCAGAGACACTTGGAAACACTCGGAAAAGCTTGGACACCATTCGGAGACACTCGGGAACGAAGTGTTTCCGGGTGTTTCCGAGTGTCTCTGAGCGCTCCGAGTGTCTCGGAGCATCACCGGCGCCCCCGCACCTATGGCCACATGTGGTACTGCACACCCCAGAGGCTTAAATCCTGCTGGTCTTGTGAGACAATGCTCGCAAACCGTCAGGATTTAAAAACAAAAACAGCTCAGATTGCGAAACACTTGTAAACCGCGTTACTCTCAATCCAAAGTTTTATTGAATATGAATTTATTTGTCTGCATATGAATTTATTTATTGCATTGGTATAAGTATTGTGCAACAACAAATTCTAGTGTGTGTTTATAAAGTCATTCAATGCTCTACTTTTTTTTCAGTTATATATATATATTTTTTAATCTATTTGATGTACAGATATCACTATACTTACTTTAGGTATTTGAAATTGCACTTTTATCACATATACAAACACTGGGTTGAGACATTAGAAACACTTTATATAATTGTTTACTTTCGATATTAGGAGGAGGAGTCTTGCACCATATTATACAGCACTAATCATAGAAGCAGCCCTATATCCACCCCCATTTCTTTTATTTACCATAAACCTACTAAAGTAGTAGTTTGGGTGGAGGCAGCAGCAGTATAATTCTCTAGTTGACCATAGCACAGAACCATTTCTCCACATTTTTTTTCTGTGTACCTTTCCCAGAGACCCAACATTTATTTTTAAGACTAACTTATTAGTGTCTGTCAGCGATAACTGTAGTTTCTGTTTAGCTGCAGCCCCCTTACAGTTTTTTTGTGTTGTTTTTGTTTTTTTATATAGTTTTAAAAATAGTTTTTTTATTTCACAGGTATCCATTTTTTGACATTTCTGCTAGGATAAAAATAAATTGAGTTGGGTTTTGTGTTTCAGTTTTTTTTGGGGGGAGTCGAAATTTTATTTTCTGTTGCTAGGACCTTTTTATTTTGGGGGTACACTGTGTAAAATTGTTGCTGACTCAGTTAAAGCTGCTGTTCATATGCAGTACATCACAGCATATTTGTATGATAAAGATGTGCACTAAAGTAACACATACTGTATGGCTGGGGAACAGAAACCACACTGGACCAGAGTTGATGTCAGTTCCCCAGGCTAAGATGTGGCTGACTCCATGACATCTTCCAACAGAAAAGGTGTTGTGTGACAACAGCACAAACTTGCTGGCTGCCCTTTGATTGGTAAAAATTACGCATGTCCTCAACCTGGTGGTGCAGTGGTTCCATCATGATATACCCTGGATCCCAGGAGGTCCTTTGTCAGAGCAAAAGGATTTATGCCCACTATAGGGGCACATGTCTACATAAGTATCTACATTCATCAGCTGCCTGCTAACTGCTTCATCAATGATACCTCTCCAAAGCGCATGCATTTTAATGGACAAGTGAGGACAGGTAATCCTAGAGAGAGCCCACCCCTTCTTAAAGGCACAGGGGTTCCTGAACACCCACTCTTCCTCTACTATTGTGACCTAACCAAGCTGCCTACATACTGTCCAGCCACTGAGCAATATTTGTGGCTTCTGTCTCTCATATAATGCACAGGGAGGTGCTGGGAATGTGGGGTCAGGTTTTAAACTGATTTTGTGAACTCTGTTTTGACATTTTTCTAAATTTTAAAACAATGTAGTACTGTAAAAAAAAAAGCTCACAAACTATACTTCAAAGGCCCAGTTCACATGGTGTGTGTTCTAAGTGTATGTTCTGTGTATTCCCATACAGGCAGTCCCATTCATTTCATTTGGAATTCAGTGGCTGCATGGAAACAGTTGCTGCTCTGAATTTGACAGCCCTGTAGCTGTGGATACATGTGGGTGAATGTCCCTAAACACAGACAGTGTTTGATTCTGCTGTTGCTGCTTCTTCCACTGTTAAAATCAGGCCTACTGCCACTTGCTGAAAAGGGAGGTGTTGTAGCTAAAGTCTATATATCTTTTAAGTTGGAAAGAATCAGATTGGGGTGTTGTTGTATGTAAGCCAAGCTAAATGTAAAGTTAAAAAAATCAATTACACATTGAAAATATGTGATGACAGAATACACCATCACTGATACCATCTGTCAAAACTTGGACTATTCCTTAAAGCGGTGTTCCGCCCAAAAAAAAAAAATTAAAAGCCAGCAGGTCCACATATTGCAGCTGCTAGCTTATAACAATAGGACACTTACCTGTCCTGGAGTCCAGTGATGTTGGCACCGCAGCTGATGTTTCTATCAGCTGTCGGGTGCTGCCACTGCCATTGTGGGTAAGGGTATCCAGCAGTGTAGCTTTATGGCTTCATGCCGGGAACCCTACTGTGCATGCATGAGGCCCCGCTCCTCTCTCCTACTGGCCTGGTGACAGGGAGAGGAGGAGGGAGGAGGAGGGAGCCCCTCGGTGATGTCATGGACCGCAGCCCGGACTCCCGGAAGTGGGAACAGGATGCCTGTCAAAGACAGGCATCCTGTCCCCCCTTCCCTCGAAAGATGCCAATTGTGGCACCAGAGGGGGGGGGGAGACAAAGAGGAGACAAAGGAGCAGAAGTTCCAGTTTTGGGTGGAACTCCACTTTAAGATCACATAAAACTCCTAGGCAGTATGTACATAAAAATATTTGTGTTTTTCCCATGTTGTCCTTAAAGCTACGTTAAAATGACCAAGTTCCTGCTTTAAAGTATTTCTTTAAATGTCTCCCATGGAAGTGCCCATCTCTCCATGCTCTTTTTTGACAAAAGTTTGCTTATTAGCCCAAAAAATTTGCCAAAATATAACATCAGGATTTGCCCCAATATATGCCACAATAGAATTTGCAGCAAAGTTCATGTTCGGACCAAATTCACTGAACTATTGGGGAATCAAATCCTGGCAGATCACATCTAAAAACTGAGGAGGCAGTCAAAAGTGTGTAGTGAATGTTCAGGTAGGTCTTAACAGGCAGGGATAAGAGCAAGAGGAATTTGGGTTGCTACTAGGATAGCTGTCAAGAGTGACATTCAAATTTCCCTAGTTTTTGTTCGATATTTGTATTGTCATTCTTATGAATGTCAAGAAAGGTAAGATTTTTCACAAAATGCACTTTATGCTTATTTTTAATATTTGCTCTCTATTTTTTAATAGAAACATATTTATCTTTGTTGCTTAGGAATGCCGTGTTTTATATTGTTATTATTTTCATTTCTATGCTATAGACTGTAGCGTTGAAGGCAAAATTAAGGAGGCTAAAATGAAATGAAATAAATAGAGGAAAAAAAGGAACACACACACTTTCTTTCAAATGCAATATGACCCTTAGTCCACCCACCTCAACTTTAGTGAAGTCCCAGGTATTGTTTTACAAGTAACTTAATTAGCATTGCATTTTGTATATTTATTTCCATTAAACCATACATGTTTTGGATTACATGAACACACACTGTATACACAGCGAGAGATGTACACAATCGTAAACTAAAATCAGTTTGTTAACCTGCTCAGGTCGTAGCTTGTTATAGTTTAAAACATGCTGGCTAAATACATAGCTGTCATCATCCATATATCTTGCATTCCAATCATAACCTCTGGCAGTGAAAACTCCCTCTCAAATTAAGGTTTATTGGAGTAGCAAACCTCCTCAATGCTAAGCATTGAAATTACTGACCTCACCAATCCACTGACAGGATAATTGTGAGCTGAGCTAGTGTGAAATCTAAAGAATGTTCTTTTTACAGTTGTTTTGCCATAGTTACATATGATTCATGTTCCTCAATGAAATAGCTATCTTTTCCTCTGCATTGTAGAATGAGCAATCATATTTTATCTTGCAAAGCAAATGAAAAACAAAAATAAAAGGCTTTACCTGCATAAAATGGTAGCTTGTCTTTAAAGTTAAGGCAGTCTTTTGATAAAAGCTAGCTTTGTTTTGCTATTATTACAGCATAAATGTGGTAAGAAACAGATGCCCTGACTTTTTATCACACCTTAATCTTTTCACTAGAATAATGTTTAGAGTTAATTTATCTTAACTCATATTCTTGTTTATTTACACCATTAAAAGAGGTTTTCACATTAAGACAACAGTAGGTTATTGCTTAAGGCTGGGTTCACTCTGTCGTGCAGAGCGGCTCACAGCAGGGGTCCAGTGAGTCCCTGTTCACCGTTTCAGATCCAATTTCAGTCCGTAGTTTGGGCTGAATTTGGACCTGAAATGGACCAGAAGACTCACAGGACTCCTGTGCAATTTGCACCACAGCCATTCCGAAGCTGTGTGAACTGGCTTCATAGAGAGCAGGTCACAGCCTCCTGACATGCAAATTGGAATGTGGGGAGACCCACATCCAATTCACAATAGTGTGAACCCAGCCTTAGACTCTTCTGTGTGATATTGCAATCTCAATCATATTAAATCCTTCTAAAAATTTTCTGTCCATTCTCACTGCAATTGCAGGAGTCCTAAAGTTAAACCATGATTTTAACCATTCTTGTCCTACCATTTGATCACTATTTTGTTCAACTGTAAAGTTAAACTAATGCTTACTAATTTCAATGAGAGAACACTCACATTTACTTATTAATAGAAATTAATGAGGTTCTGAAAAGTTCAGTTAGTTCAAATAAACTTACATTTTTTTTTTTACAAAGCTTTAAAATTTCTAAACAAGGCTCCAAAAAAGTGTATTACAAAGCAGAAAATAATGCAAATTGTGCAGAATAGTTTAAGAAGCTCCTGGCAGAACAGCTAATGAGATAATGGGGCTGCGCCACTTCCTTTATGTCTGCAGTGGTGGATGCAGATTATGGGCTGAAACAACCCATCAGAGCAGCCTTTGATCCCCTTCTCTTTTTGGGAATCTGAACTGCCAAAAAACACAAACATTTGGAAATGGCTTGGAACAATGTAGTCCACATCTAACATCACCCAGGTTTTAGGATCAACTGTACGTATTTGCTAGATTATTTCTGGAGATTCTCAGACTGGTTATATAGTGTATGCTAAACTAAACTCCTCTCTTTCTCTTTCATTAAACTTAAAAATATTTTCTTGTTTATGGCAACCAGACTGTTATACTGGATGTTCAACTTTTATATAACAGCAATAAATGTCTTGAACGTGGTTATCTGCATGCTTGCCAATTTTGAAACATTCTACCATGTCCCAGCTTATTTTGAATCTGAAAGATTATAGGCCTCACTTAATAACAAAAGGGTTTATTTACTAACGCTGGAGAGTTTTTTTTACCAAACCATAACTGAACCAGCTGAGGTTAGAAGCTGATTGGCTACCATACACAGTTGCACCAGATTCTGAGTGCTCCGGCTTTAGTAAATCTACCCCATAGTATCTAACATCATAAAGTCTGAGTTCTCAAAAAAACCTTTAAGATTTTAGCTGCCATTTCCTAGTTTATGCTAAAAACAAATAATTTATGTTTGGTGATGTAAGATATCATACTGTTTAGTTTACAGTATACTACTTAGTATAAACAGTTTTGTATGCTATAATTTCATTATGGCTTGCAGAATTTAACATCTAAAGCCATGAAAGAAAATCATCATTAATAAAAGGAGTAAATGTCATTGTAGTATTTTCCTTAACATGTTACACAATGCTTTAATTAAAGTGGCCATACATAGGATAAATTAATCATACTAACACAAATGTATAGGGCACAATCCTGCAATAATCTCTTAGTTCATGAGACAGAAATGTCTGCATTAGGCAACTTAGGTAACCAGTGTTAGGATTGGTCCAACCTTGACTGATTCATCAAGTATAAGTTGTCACAGAACTACACGTATGTCGATTTTATAAGCATTTGGACTAAACCTTTGCAATATTTAGTTTCAAATCTATCAAAGTGATCAGGCCTTAATAGGCATTTTAGACTGAGCAGCCCATACTCTATATGGACGCAGAAAACAGAATCTGGTTACACACATCCTGTACCAGATTCTGTTTTCTGTCTTCCTCTAACGGGTTTTCAGGCAGCTACCATTAAGCCCCAGCATCATGTTTCCACTGTGAGGTTGAAGGGGGAACCGATCTGGGAGCACTCAGTCCTGCTTGGTTGGTGTCACTCCCTATAGGCCCACATGGCTTGCGGCAAATAGAGACCCGTGGGTGAGAGCAAGGTGCATGATATATGTGATATAATTGCATATTTTATGTTATGTTTTATGTTTTACCTTCTAGAGCTTTCTGTCACATTAGCAAGCTTTTGTTAGGATAAGTAGTCAGTAGGGATGAGCTGAACATCCCCCGGTTCGGTTCGCAGCAGAACATACCGAACAGGCAAAAAATTCAGAAGAACACATGAACACCGTTAAAGTCTATGGGACATGAACATGAAAAATCAAAAGTGCTCATTTTAAAGGCTTATATACAAGTTATTGTCATAAAAAGTGTTTGGGGACCCGGGTCCTGCCCCAGGGGACATGTATCAATGCAAACATTTCTTTTAAAAATGGCCGTTTTTTAGGAGCAGTGATTTTTTTAATGCTTAAAGTGAAAAAATAAAAATGAAATATTCCTTTAAATATCGTACCTGGGGGGTGCCTATGCCTGTAAATTGGTGCATTTTTCCCATGTTTAGAACAATACTGCAGCAAAATTACATTTCTAAAGGAAAAATTGTCATTTCAAAACTGATCACGGCTGTAAAGAATTGTCGGGTCACGGCAATATGGATAAAACTCATTGGAAAAAACAGCATGGGGTCCCCCCCAGGCCATTACCAGGCCCTTTGGGTATGGTATGAATATTAAGGGGAACCCTAAACCAAAATTTTAAAAAATGATGTAGGGTCCCCCAAAATTCATACCAAACCCTTATCCAAGCACGCAACCTGGCAGGTGGCAGGAAAAGAGGGGGATGAGAGAGCAACCCCCCCTCCTGAACCATACCAGGCCACATGCCCTCAACATGGGGAGGGTGCTTTGGAGTAGCCCCCCAAAGCACCTTGTCCCCATGTTGATGGGGACAAGGGCATCATCCCCACAGCCCTTGCTCGGGGGTTGTGGGAGTATGCGGGCGGGGGTCTTATCAGAATCTGGAAGCACCCTTTAACACGGGGACCCCCTGAATCCCAGCCCCCCATGTGAATTGGTAGTGGGGTACCATTTCACAAAAAAAGTGTCAAAGATGGTAAAAAAGACAAGAGACAGCTTGGGACAAGTCCTTTATTAAAAAATAAAAAAATAAAAATGTCCAGCGTTGTAAATTCATGCTGCCCGACGGACCGAAAAAGAGAAAAAAAAAAGCCGCAACTGTTCCTCCTCCATGGGAGGCTCCTGCCGAATGACGCTTCTTATGGGTAACAGTTCTTATATAGCTGAGGGCGGGGCCTCCCGGTGAAGTAAACAGGTGACCCCGTCCCCTCTGATGCCACGTGGAAGCCACAGGGAACATGGGGCGGGTAACCCGTTTACATCACTGGGTGGCCCCGCCCTCAGCTATATATAAGAACTGTCATCCAGAAGAGGCGTCATTCTGCGGGAGCCTTTCATGGGGGCGGAACAGTTGCAGCTTTTTTTTTTCTTTTTCGGTCCATCAGGCGGCGTGGATATAAATCGCTGGACATTTTTATTTTTGTATTTTTTTAATAAAGGACTTGTCCCAAGCTGTCTCTTGTCTGTCTTTTTTAGCATTCTTTACACTTTTTTTGTTACCAATTTACATATGGGGGCGGGGTCCTGAGGGTTCCCCTGTTAAAGGGGGCTTTCAGATTCTGATAAGCCCCCGCCCACATACCCCCACAGCCACCAGGCAAGGGTTGTGGGGATGAGACCCTTGTCCCCATCAACATGGGGATCAGGTACTTTGGGGGGCTGCTGTTGAGGAAATGTGGCCTAGTACAGTTCAGGAGGGGGGCACTCTCTTGTCCCCCTCTCTTTTCCTGCTGCCTGCCAGGTTGCGTGCTCGGATAAGGGCCTGGTATGGATTTTGGGGGGACCCTTACGCCATTTTTAAAAAAAGTTGGCACAGGGTTCCCCTTAAAATCCATACAATTCAGGTCTGGTATGGATTTTGGGGGACCCCTATGCCATTTTTTTTAAATTTGGCACAGGGTTCTCCTTAATATCCATACCAGATCTTAAGGCCTAGTATAGATTTTGGGGGACCCCCACGCAATTTTTTTTACATTTTTGGTTCGGGGTTCCCCTTAATACTCATACCAGACCCAAAGGGCCTGGTAATGGACTGCAAGGAACCCATGCCCTTTTTTTTAATAAGTTTTATCTATAATCAGTTTTAAATGACAATTTTTCCTTTAGAAATGTCATTTTGCTGTGGTATTCTTCTAAACACGGGAAAAATGCACCACTTTACAGGCACACTATGGACACCTCCCAGGCATGATATTTAAAGGAATATTTCATTTTTATTGTTTGACTTTAAGCATTAAAAAAATCACTGCTCCCGCAAAAACTGCCGTTTTTAAAAAAAATGTTTGCAAGCCTTTAAGCCTTTAAAATGAGCACTTTTGATTTTTCATGTTAGTGTCCCATAGACTTTAATAGTGTTCCGGCGGCTTTCGAATTTGCCCCGAACATCACATATTGTTTGGTGTCCACAGAAAATCTAAACAACCAAAGTTCGGCCCGAACTTATGCTCGGGCCAAACCGTTTTCCCATCCCTAGTAGTCAGCGGTGGGATCACAGCTGTTTGATCAAGCCAGCTCCTTATTATCTGAACTTGCATGAAAGTGATCAAGGCATATTCAATTTGGGCATCTGTGCACATGCATCCCCCTAGCATACTTTTTTTAAACTGGCAGGAATACTGCACACAAGCATCTAAAGCATACAGTTTGAATTTGTTTTCTCATTTGTTTACTCACTCTGTTGTTCAAGCACACGGCCCAAAATAATTATTGTTCTTCCTTTACAAATGACTTTTTTGGCTACATTTTCAGGACAGAAACATGTGTTCTATTTATGTGAATATTGCACAGTGTGCTGTCATGAAGTGTTTCATTTTGACAACCTCAGAAAAATGAGCCAGGTGTGAACAAAACAACTTGTGAATTTTGTTAAACTTTCTTCCCAAGCAAAAAATAAAAGTAACATCTTCAAACTAGAATTTAAATATGTTTTATTTATAGAATCAATTTAGAAATGTAGTTTTTTTGTTTTTTAATTTAAATTAATTTGACTAATGTAAAGGTTTCTTATATTTTATTTTTGCTATTGCTAGAATACGTACAATTATATTTTTAAATTATTTTGCAATAATTTTCATTTATTCTGGATCACTGGTATGCTTTAGTGTCTTTATTTAATATCTGTCAATTATTCAAGGCCTGAGGTTCTTGAATTTTAATCCTACAATGGTCATTTGCCATTCCAAAGATGTTTGGAACACCTTTAAAGAAGAAGTAGGGCCAAAGCTCTTTCGGCTCTACTTCTACTGTAGGTCACAAGAGTATACTTTGTTCTGGGGCTGCACGAGTGCTGCCGCCAATGGGGAGCTGCAGTTCATTGAGGGAACCATGAATGCCAACATGTACTGTGACATACTGAAGCAGAGCATGATCCCCTCCCTTCAGAGACTGGGCTGCTGGGCAGTATTCCAACATGATAATGACCCCAAAGACACCTCCAAGAAATCTAACATGCTTGTTTCCACAAATGGAATGAGAAAGGGATGGCCAGCGCTCCGGTTGAGTAGGCCCGTCCAATCCAATGATAAGATAAACACAGTCTAACCCTATACATATAGGGCCTATTTGATTCCCATATTTTGTGTATAATTATTATTCATCATTTATTTATTAATTTTATTGTATAGCACCTATATTATATATATTGGATTACTATTATGGTCCACTATGGGCATATTTACCAATCATCCATTTAGCAGGGTGGGAGGTTGATCTTAGCGCACCAATATATTTAAATTTTATTTTCAGTCATGGTGTCAGAGCACTATCAGATTGGTTGCAGCTTGCATCATTTAGTTAAAATAAAATAAATATATGTTTATGTGCTAAAGGCTATAAATACGTGATCAAAGTATATAATAAATCTATACAATACTAATAAATAATAAACAGTGTCAAACGCCTGTGAAGAAAGTGACTGAAATCCACACCTGAATATGTAAATAAATAGTAGCATGCAACATGCAAAAATGTGAGAAAAAAAAAATGTTTAAAATATTTTCAAAAATTATTATATAGGTGCTACTTAATAAATGAAGTGTCCAATAGTTAGTCCAAAATCAATTCATAAAAATATATAAATCAAAGTGCACAATAGTGTCCAGACAAATAGCAGGCATTCCTCATGCTTGTTTTTTAAAAAAGTGCTAAATATTCCTCATGCTCTTCTTAAAAGATGTGACATTATGGCATGCTCCAGTGCTCTCCAGTGACCCCCAATGGTTAATGCGCTCACCTTAGAGCGTGCGACACAGTGGCTAAACAGTGTCAAAACACGCATTAGAGCCACTCCAGGGCTCATACAGGGTCTGCTGGTGATGATCTGTACCTCGCTCAAATGGTGACATATATGAAAGCAAGGATACTCATAGCATAATACCGCCAGGGATTTATTTAAAAAGCCATAAAAACAATCCCTCCAGGAGGGTACTCACAATGTTTGGGTGCGTCAGTGCACCATCCTATCCAAAGTATGTAATACAGATGAATCCTGTGGCGTGCGGTGCGGTGTATAATCCTCTGCCTGTCTGTGTATGACAAGCTCCGTCCTGCCCCTCCCCTATGCGTCTTCGGCACAGGGTATACGTGCCTTTGATGGGGTCATTTTTATTTGTAGCTGAGGAGGATAACTCCTTACGCATTTTAATGTTATGCTTGCATTGCCTGAATGCAGGGCATTTTCCTGAGAGGAATGGGAATATTCTATTATCTTTGACTACAGGGAGGTCTACAACACCTGGGGCTATGAAATCTCTGAGAGTGGGTGAATGTCTGTAAATAAAATGAGGGTGAAGGGGTAGGACTGTACCCAGAACTCTGTCCTTTCTTAAAACCTCCCAATGTTTAATGATATTTAAAAAAAAAAAATTATGTTGTAGTCCAATATAATTTTATATTTAAGTCTATTCTCTTTTTTATTTTTATCTGCTACCGACATGGTCCTATCTAGATTACCAATGGTCTAAATTATTTTCCAATAAGAATTTTATTGAGATATAAAAAGGTTTAACAATCATGCACAAGAACAGTTTTGCATAGCATACATAGAGCATGACCAAGGTCACCAACCTCCCTGATGCACTGTGTGACCTTAGTATCGTTCATGCATCCAGTGTAAAAAGAAAAACTGTTATACAATATGAACACAAGCGAGTATTAGATCCATTTTTAAAGTTTTGGAAAAAGAGTAAGAAGCAATGGTAATACATTAAAAAAAAAAAAAGGAAAAGTAAAAAATTACATTGTAAGTAATGAGTGGAATTTAGTAGTAGTTATAGATATGGTCCATCTCAGCAAGGCTCACTCATATACAAATATCGGAGTATATCTAGTTATACATATATTAAAAAAGATAAACAGTCTTGATGAATATTCTTAGGTCAGAGCTATTCAGCCATTTCATAGTTTATCGTAAGAATCAGAGTATTTGAATAGAAACCATGACCTCCATAATTTATTGAATTTTTCTGTGTTTTGTGAAGCACTAGCTACTGTCTCTTCAATTTTGTTGATTGAGTCTACTGCATGCAGCCACTCTGCCACTGTAAGCACTTGCGTAGTTTTCCAATATTTGGGGATGACAGATTTAGCTGCATTCAGCAGAAGCCTAACAATGATTTTTTTGTATTTGCGTAAGGAATAATCGGATATGTTCAGTAGACAGCATTCTGGTGTGAGTTTTAGTTTTTTTTAGGGTTCTGCAGTAGAAACGTTTGATTGCCATTTGAAACCCCCCCCCCCCCTTCAAGAAAAATCTCCAGAATCTCTAATATATTTGTTTTTTTCTTATCCTGAACCTCCTTATCCCATTTATTCATTTTAATTTTTAATTCACTCACAAAGTCTGGAATAATCTGGTGAATCCTAAAGAGGCTCTATCTTATTTTTAAGACCCACAATTTTTTTTGTCTGGTAAATGAATTTTCCTTTGCTTTCTCAATAATGAAAAAAATTTCTCCCACCCAAAAACAAATCTCCCACCCAATGATGGTCTAATTAATGACAAATCAGCGCAGGGCAGGAATGGTATGTATGATTTTTTTAATAAGAAAGGGCAGGAACTTATAGATTTTTTATTATTGAGAAAGCAAAAGGAAAATTAAATTACTGGGCAAATTGTGTATCTTAAAAATAAGATAGAACCTCTTCAGGATTCATTGGATTTTTCCAGACTTTTAAATGAATTGAAAATTAAAATGAATACATGGGATAAGGAGGTTCAGGATAAGAAAAACAAACAAACAAATACATTAGAGATTCTGCAGATTTTTCTCAGGAGGAGGTTTTCAAATGGCAGTCAAAAGTATCTCCTGCAGAACCTTTGCCAATTAATGCACCATCAGCCCAAACATCTCATAAACCCCTTCCCTCTACCCCTGTGAATACCTTGAGATATAATGCTCCCTTATCCCAGGGAACCATTAATAAAGGTTATTCAAATCCCAACAGGAGGGGCAGAGGGAATTTCAACAGAGGGAGGAATCGAGGCAATAATCACCAATCTGTGATTATGGGTATTGGAATGATAATTGGGTGCCTAGAGGTGGGACCCCAAATTATTCCCACACTAGGGAAAATTATCACAATAACCCCAATCAATTTTTAAGGGGGAATGAATATTATCAAGACAGAGCACCCATACCAGTACAGAACTGGTTTACACCTTTGTATAATGGAGGAGCTGAACAAGGAAATTTTTTTTTTTAGGGAACCCTCAACCTTTTTGGCAAGGACCATGGGGACACACACCCATTGAAAACAAACAGTGGGAAAAAAAGAAGAGAAAGAGAGAGAGAAGAGCAGGAAGAAGAACAAAATAGGACAAGGCTCCAATAGGTGCAGGTATCTATAATAATAGTGGCTCATCATTATCAGAGGATGAATTGAAGGTCCTAGAAAAAGGATTCAAGTTCACCCCTATTCGCTATTTTAATACATTTCATTAGCTTGCAAAAGTTCATTAGAAGTCTCAATATCAAACAATATTTTCTCTCCAAACCGGGTGAACGATTGTCTCAACTGTTTCAGGGGTCAATTCTAACTTGGCCAATAAATAAGTGTTCAGTGTTCAATCCCCCTAAAAGTTTTTAAAGACTTTGTGTATATACACAAAGTATTTAAAAACATGGTTACTGGGGGCGTGGCTGGCTGCTGAGAGGATGGTCTCAGGCTGTTAGAGATCTGAGGTAAAGGGCTCCCTGTAGCTTAATTAAAGCGACAAAAATTTCTTCTGAGGGCACAATTAAAGACTGATAGCGGTGGTGAATGTCCTAGGAAGATGGGTAATCAAAAAAATAAAGAAGGACCCCACAAATTAGCCAAATTCAGAAGCAAGGCTTGGACACTGCAGAAGATTAAAGATGGCACTGGTCCCTTCTCACCTCACAGCAGCACAAAGCAGCAGGATACCAGTGCTGAGAGAAACATGGAGACACGGCCTGGCTCACAGGGAAACAGTCTACAGCTCCAGGATGACATTAACAGCCCCATAAAAAGGAGGAGAAAAATTTCATCATCTGAGGAAGGATGAGTGAAACTCTAAATGAACATAATAGTACACTGGGAATTAACCCCTATGATGCAAAACTAAATGCAATACCTACCACAGGTCAACCCATATCAGATTCCACTATTAAAGACATTATAATGTCACTGAGGGGAGCTCTTCATCTTGACATGATACATTTTATGAATAAGTCAAAGCAAGAAATTGATGAACTAGGTGACAGAGTGGAATATGTGGAAAACAAAATGAGTGACTTTACAGAAGCTCATAATTAATTAGTTGACGCACATTTTGATGTGGAAAATGAAATCAGAAATCTAAAAATGAAAGTCTCAGACCTGGAAGATAGGTCCAGAAGGAATAATATAAAATACTACGGAATTCCTGAAAATATTAAACCTGCTGACCTGAAAAGATTTCTAACAGAAATGATTTCTAAACTGCTCCCTGCAACTCCCCAACAAGAACTGATGATATACCATGCACATAGACTTTCTAAACCATCACATATACCAGAAAGACTGCCTAGAGATGTCATAGCAAAAATTATTTTCTTCCAAGTAAAAGATCAACTGATGCAATTTTTTTTCCCACTCAGTAGCATACAAGGTATAATACTGCCATCTACTGGATGAAAAGGGAACCAACTCTGTAAGTACCAATGGTTCTTTACCTCATGCAAGGAATCTACTAATGATATTCATTAACAATGCTTACAAACATTTCCATGGGTCTTAAACTAATGTCACTCAATGCAAAATGCCTCAACAGCCCATTTAAGCGGAAAGCTCTCTGGAATGACATATTAAAACTCCAAGTGACATTGTATGCATTCAAGAATCACATTTTGCTATGAACAAAGCGCCAACATTCTCCCACTACAAATTCCCTCATATATTTGTATCCAACACCACCAAGAAAACAAATGGAGTAATATTGGCAATAAAAGATTCGGTTTCCTTCCAACCTCTCAACATTAAGACTGATTCTCAAGGTCGGTACATTATTCTGGCAGCAACCATTAAAAACACAGACTTTACTATTGTCAATATTTATGCCCCGAACAAAAACCTTAATCAATTTATTAAGAAAATTATAACAAAGGCACGTAAAATGCAAAAAGGTCAACTCAACTCAACGCACTGATGGATCCAGATATAGACACCTCCAATCAAGGACACACCAAAAGAATGGGACTAAATAAAATATTTTCTAATGAAGATTTGTGTGATCCCTGGAGGTGTCTGCACTCCACTGAAAGGGACTATACATTTTTATTCCCATGTCCACAAATCCTACTCAAGGATAGATTATTTTATAACGGAAAAATTACTACTTCAGAACATATCTAAAGCTCAAATCCACAATATTTCTTGGTTTGATCATGCTCCAATAACAATAGAAATGTTATAAATACAGCATTTCCCTGCACCAACAATCAAGTATGGAGGAACAATACCTACATACTTTCCTAAGAGAAACATTTGTCCGTGATAAAAGAAAACCTTAGAGATTTTTTTGTATTTCATGATACTGGTTTGATAGTACCTCACTATGGTGTGCTCATAAAGCATTTGTTAGGGGTCTTTTAATAAAAATAGCAGCTAGGGGAAAAAAAATCCTTTGAATTAAATAAACTACTAAAAGATATTACCGAAACTGAAGAACAACACAAAAAATCCCCAAGGGATATGAAATTAACACAACAACTCAACAATCTAAGAACGGAACCAAGATATAGGCTGATAGATAGCCATGACAAATACATAAAACAAATGAAACTGAATTACTATTCTCAAGGTAATAAAGCGGGTAAGCTTTTGGCTAATCAACTACGCCAACGTCAAAATGAAAACAAAATTAACAAGTTAGTTCACAACAAATCAAATAAAGCAACTTACAACACCCAAGAAATAGCTGATTCCTTCTCAGAATATTATGAATCTCTATATAACCTTAAAGTAGATCAATCCACCCCACGACCTTCATCCCAAAATATAGCTGACTATCTAAAAAATATCAACCTGCCAAAAATAAATCAGGAAGATCTACAACAAATCAACAACCCAAACTCATTACAAGAAACTCTCAAAGTTATAAAATCCCTCTCTAAAAACAAAACCCCAGGTATAGATGCACTCTCAGGAGAATATTTCCAATAATTTTGTGAAATACTAATGCCTCATCTGACCAAAATGTTCAATCAAACAGCATTATCTAGCCAATTCCCAAAAGAGATGCTAGAAGCATTAATAATTACCATCCCAAAACCAGATAGATAAAGAACCAACGTCACCCATAATTACAGACCTATATCACTACTAAATGTAGACATAAAAATGTATCCTAAGAATATAGCCAATCATTTAATAAATATAACATCTTATCTCATTTGCCCAGATCAAGTAGGATTTGTTAAAGGCAGACAATCCCCTGACGGCACTAGAAGAATGGTGAATATAATCAACCATATTGAAAATAACAAAAACACCGGCTCTTCTGTTAGCTTTGGATGTTGAAAAAGCATTTGATAGAATGCATTGGCAATATATCTCCAAAACATTAGAAAAATTTGGCATGAAAGGATTCATACACTCAGCTATTATGTCATTATATTCCCAACCCTCAGCAAAAGTGCTCTAATCGGGATTAATCTCCAAAAGCTTCAATTTATCCAATGGCACTAGACAAGGATGCCCACTTTCCCCAATAATATTTTCCCTATCAATAGAGCCATTAGCTGAATATATACTCACTAATCTAGACATCAGTAGCATAAAAATAGGACAGTATGATCACAAACTGGGACTTTTTGCAGATGACATCATCTTAACCTTGACAAACCCCGACATATCTCTTTATAATGTTCAGAAATTATTAGAATATTATAGTAATGTGTCCTATTATAAAATCAAAATAAATGTTATATCCTACACATGAACCTCCACAAAGCCCAAAATGGAAAAACTTTGTGAGAAATACAGATATAATTGGGATGAAACAGGGGTATCCAAAACAGTCTGCTTCTAATGAGGGTGTACCACATCCCAGATATAAATGGAAATGGGGAAACCCCCTAGGGGTGGGTTTTAAAGGCACTACCATATCAACAATATGTAAAAAAGGGTATAAAGTTTATTGAACATAGGAAATAAATGTGGTGAAGCAAAAATACACTACAAAGGATGCATGGTATTTGCACAAACGTATAGCATAGAATACACAATCCAGAAACCCTAAGTTTCGGAGATGGACTGTAGTCTCCTTCATCAGGGGTTTTCATAGGAAGCACAGTGTCTATAAGATTTTAAATGTACAATAATCAATAAATATGTTCAAGAGCATAATGCTGCATAATGATCAAACACACCATGTATAGTACTTACATCATAGTAGCTAGGCAGGTACAAAAATGCATCCACAATCTTTAAAAACGTGAGGAATGAGGGGGCGTGTCCGGACACAGAGCAAGGAAGACGTGCTTGTGTTGAGCTCTGCACAGCCAGCAAACAATCCGCTGACATCCTCCCTCTCTCTTACCCCGGAGATCTCCCAAAACAACAGCATACTCCCCTGAACACTCTCCACCACAACTACAGCTAAAAATCTTTTTCCATCTCGGACATAGCTGTATACACCCCGGCCCGGCTCCCTGACTCCTGGGCTCGAAGTCCGCCGCCATCTTGAGGCCTGCCGGCTCCCTTGCTCTTAAAAACCGATCATCCTATCTCAATCTTCCAGCAGGATACCTCCGGAGGACGCTGGATAGACCTACAGTGGAGCTGTGCTACCTGTGGATCCCCAGCCGAGAGCCCCAAATTCTGCAGCCTAACGTCCTTCTACAGCCTGCGGCCTATTGATCCAGCCGCATCATCCTCCCAGGGGCACAGTGAGTAGTGGAGTATCCACATCTACCATCCCGCAGCCACATACCCCTGACATCAACCATCCACTGCCCCATTAGCTGTATCTCTTCAGGAATCCCCCTTGGCCCAGACGAAGCCCAGACGAAGCGGAACCTACACGGCCGGCCGGCCAGCCCATAGGGAAGACCACGGCTTCGGTCTACACACGGAGGCCTGCGGCCATCTTGGGACTCCAGATACACCCAGCTGCTTCTGTCCCTCTCTGCTGTACTTACTCAACACAGTCCATATCTTTACACTTCCTCAATAATATCTACCACTGGGAATACTATGCCCTGTAACAGCTACTTAAAAAATTGCCCTTACAACTGTCAAATGTAAGACACACGTGTAGCTTGCAAAAATGGAAGACGTCTGAGATTTAAGCTTTGGCATTCCGCCTGCATATTCGAATCTCCCGCTCCGCAACGCTATTATTTTCAAGATCCGGGAGACACGTTAACCTTTTAGGGAACCCCATAGTTATCTCTCAAACAGTGTATGGGTAAAATCGGAGACCAACGCACCGTATACTCAAAACAAGCCTCGCAGGCCGCACTTCGGCAAACCCACTCAATGGAGAAATACCTACGGAGGCCTCACTCCCCGGCCTCAAGTACTCCGGAGGCAGCAATGAATCAAACGGACAATTTCCCGTTGGTGGACCCCTCTCTGTTTATTGAAGACTCTTCACAGCGCCCACAACCACCTGTTTCCCCCGCAATATCAATACCCATGACAGTGGACGTTTTAGATACTAAGTTGCAGGCTCTACTCCACAGCATCACCCATAACATCACCAAAGAAGTAAATAAGCTAGCCCATGAGCTTAGGGGTGAAATAGATCAACTTGGTGAACGTACGGATCATTGGGAAACTAAATTCGATGACATGGTTCAATATATCCATGTCCTAGAGGAGGAAAATGCAGGCCTGAAAAACACAGTCTCCCAATTACAAACGCAGCAAGAAGACCTCGAAAATCGAGAATGCCGCCAGAACCTACGCATTCGTTGAGTCCCGGAATCCATACCAGACAAAGAAATTCGACCCTACCTCCTTGCTCTATTTGTCATGTTAGTACCTCATATTCCTGACATAGAATGGC
Source organism: Lithobates clamitans (assembly GCA_037952925.1). Lineage (NCBI taxonomy): Eukaryota > Metazoa > Chordata > Amphibia > Anura > Ranidae > Lithobates > Lithobates clamitans. The sequence goes on from JBBGZY010000429.1 coordinate 2,209,963, forward strand.
GCCTGGATAGAGCACACAGATCACTGGCTCCTAAACTTCCTCAGGGTGCTAATCCCAGGGACATCATCGCTCGTTTCCACTTTTATGAGAGCAAGGAGGCCTTGACCATTGCTACTCGAAACAGATCAAGGGTTGAATTCAAAGGCGCAAAACTTCTAATTTTTAGGTTTATCGCCCATTACTTTGGCTAAACGCCGCACTTTACGCCCAGTTACCTCTCATCTGCAAAAATACCAAGTCCCTTATCGTTGGGGTTTCCCGTTCTGATTATCAGTTACTAAAGACGGTTCACAACACTCCATGCGAGACTTGCAAGAATGTGAGACTTTTATCAAAAATCTAGGTCTCCCTCCCATACCAGATGAAGACCTGCAGATACAAATCCCGCCTTCTCGACAGATGTCCACGCCTGGAAAAATCTGGACCCTCTGTGCCTTACACATTTATCTGTTTGTTATAACCCAGCACATAACCTCTATGTTGGTGGTTCCCTGTTTTTCCTTTTTCCTTTTTTGACATTCGGATTGGGCGGAAGTACACAAGTCTGATTTTGTAGGCTGACACACCCCCTGTTAACATGGTCTTGAATCGAGACCGGGATTTCCTGAGGATCCCACGTTCCTCAGGCCTAATACCTAATTGGTATATGTTTTTACTTTTTTTTTACAAGAGACCCTTTTTGGTCCTAACCTGGATACCTTTTTTTTATTACTACTTTTCTTGTTTCTTTTTTTTTCTATTCCCCAATCCCTTGTTTCGACTGATTTTTTCCTACACATGGGGTTTTTTTTCGGACCCATATTCAAAATGCAGTTATGTCTCAAAAATTATACAATACTGTCATATGATCATTTATGATACATTTATTGATATGTTTTATACATCATGGTACACGTTTCTTTACTACCCTCTAAATTTAATATATGCTTTACTCCTATACCTGAGCTATGGCTGTAAGTATATTGTCATGCAATGTTAAAGGTCTAGGTTCCATCCGGAAACGTTGGCTGGCGTTGAAAGAGTTTAGGATATCCAAAGCAGAAGTGATCATGGTTCAGCAGACACACTTCAAGGCGGAGGGATGCTTTAAATTTGCCTCCAAACATTTCCTTACCGCTTATATAGCATCAGATCCTTCCGGAAAGGCTGGAGTAGCCATATTACTGAAACGTAATTCTAATATACGTGTCAAATCGACATATTTAGACCCTCAAGGCTCCTTTGTTCTCCTGAGCTGTGATCATGAGAATGTCTCATTTACCCTTGCCAATGTGTACGCACCCAACACAGGACAGATTGGATTTCTTGAGATATTTTTTGAAAAACTGCAATCTTTTTCTCAACCATTCATGGTCATCGGGGATGATTTCAATTCGTGCATGTCCCCGACTAAAGACAGATTTGCCCTTTTTACACACACCCCACCTCCCCAGGTTTACAAATTGGCTACATCCTTTAGAAAACTTATCAGAGCTCACAACCTCTTTGATACTTGGAGGGTAAAACATCCTATAGCCAAACAATTCACATTTTATTCGCCCCCCCACAAATTATATACAAGATTAGACCACTTCTTTGTCTCAGCACCCTTACTACCATATGTAGTTAACTCAGAAATAAATGCAATTACATGGTCGGACCATGCCCCATAGTACTTGACCTTCTCCTAACCACACCTACACCTAGGACATGTCATTGGCGTCTTAATGAGACCCTTCTTAAAATACCTGATATTTATATTCATCTCCAGAAAAAACTGACGGAATTTTTTGAACTCAACGAGGGTTCGGTTTCTGGGGCGTCCACTCTATGGGAGGCTCATAAGGCCTTTTTCAGGGAAGAATGCATCTCCTCAAGCTCCCGTCTCAAAAAAGACCAAGCTCTCCAGAGATCATCACTTTTACGTGATCTATCTAAAGCAGAGGAGTCCCTTGTCAGCCTCCCTACGGTGGAGCGCCTTAGATCAGTTTTATCATTACGTAACCGCATCAAATTTCTTGATCTGAATACATTTGCTAAATCCTTGCTTTGGTCCAAGCAAAAGTTTTACGAATTTGCTAACAAGCCCCATAGAATGCTAGTCAATAAAATAAAACCTAGACCCGCAGCTTCAATCCCTGATTTACTACTACAACCCAATGGTAAACCTACCTATTGCCCCCAACACATGTCCAAGGTCTTTGGTGATTATTACCAAAAACTCTATAACTGCTTAGCAACAGACCAAAATTTTGAATTCACTCAAGAAAAGTTTGATGACTTCATTAAAACTCTAAATCTCCCTACACTTTCTCCTGAGAAACGCTCAGGACTCAATGCTCCCATATCTGCTGCAAAAATTACTGCGGTTATTAACCAACTTCTGACCCACAAGTCCCCAAGGCCAGATGGACTCCCTTATTCATACTTTAAAAGCTTCCTATCAGTTTTAATGCCCCATATGATAAGTTTGTTTACCGGGGGCGTGGCCAGCAGTGGAAGGAGATGGCCGCATAAGGAGAGAGCTCCGTGAGAACCAGCGGTACCGGCCCATATAAAGCGACGATCGAAGCCAGCAAACTAGCAGCATAAAGCTCCAGAGGTCCCAGCAACACACAGCCGGCGATGGGTAAGAGGAAACCCACGGGGGGACCCCACAAACTAACAGACTTTTACCCCTTGGCAAGCACGCCGGAGATCCAAGATGGCGCCGCCGCTCACAGGCAACAGCGCGCCATGCAGTCAGACACCAGGGGAAATAGGAGAGAGGATAGAAGACCCCCGTACTTCTCTCCAGGCCACAGTAGCCGCTCCTCTACATGCAATACCCCATCCCAGAGCCCACAGAAAGCGGCCCCTAAACGCTCATCTGCCCACACATATGCTGGGGAAAGGAATGAGGATAATTGTACATCCTATGACAGCACAACTGAATTCATAGACCAGATTCAGGAGTTCCCAACATCTGGACAGCCCCTGAGTGATACTACAATGAAAGAGATGCTGGTCTCTTTGCGGGGGGTCCATGCACAGGGACCTCATGGACTGCATATCGCAAATAAAAACCGACATTAATGATATTGGGGAGAGAGTTAGCCACGTGGAGGACAAAATGGCAGAATTTTCAACGGCACATAATGAGTTAGTGGATGCACATAATGAAAAAGAGGAGGAGTTGGAAGCTTTAAAAAACAAAATGGCGGACCTAGAAGACAGGTCCCGCAGAAATAATGTCAAACTGCGGGGGGTAGCGGAGTCTGTACCCCCTCCAAACTCCGGAACTATGTACAGCAACTTATTAAAGAGCTACTTCCTGACACGCCAGATGGGGAAATCACGGTAGATCGAGCTCACAGTTTACCTAAGCCACAATACCTACCAGAGAAAGTAACCCGCGACGTCATAGCTTGCATACATTTTTTTCACGTCAAAGACGATTTAATGCATTTTGCAAGGCAAAACTCCCCACTACCCAACCCGTACTTAGGCATAAATATCTACGCTGACCTCTCCCAGCACACAATGCTAGCAAGGAAGAAGCTAATAACACTAACAAAAATATTGCGTAACAACAAACTTCCATACTCCTGGGGCTTCCCCATAAAACTTCTTGTAACTAAAGATGGCCGCACATTCGCTATCAGATCTTTAGAAGAAGGCCTCCAGCTGTCAAGAAAATGGGGGCTTCTCCCAATAGCTGAGGAAGACATCCCTACCACCAAACCCCCAAGGAGTATATCCCCTGAATGGAAATCAAACAAAGACACTTGAATGACCTCCTACAAAATATAAAGATATAAATATAAAGAAACAACTTACTCACTAATCTTTAGGGCTGAAGCTGGTTTATAGGAGCATGTACCCCCAAGTGTTCTTATGCGATCTTACTCGCACTTTGAGAAAAACCTCCTCACTTTTTTAAGTTTTGTTTTTTGTTTGAATGTTGACGTTTTTTACCTTTTATTTTCTGTTCTACCACTGGCAACCATCTACGGCAAGCTTGATGACAAAGATCTGAAGTATAATCTCTTTGCAACTCCATCCCACTTGAGTGAGCACCCTACAAGCAATTCAACGACGCCTCTAACCGCAGGTACTTTTATATTCTACATCACATATCACATTTTGAATGCATCTACAAAAAGCACTTAGCTCATCGAACAAATGGTCCTTAATTTCGTGACCATCAACGCCCACGGTCTCAACATACCATTCAAAAGAAGGGCAATGTGGCAGCAAGCAAAATCCCTGAAGAGCGATGTACTATGCATCCAAGAAACTCATTTTGTCCAACAGAAGCATCCCTTATGCAAAGACAAACAATTTCTGCACATTTTCATGGCCTCAGGCCCCAAAAAAAAGCTGGTGTGTTGATAGCTATAAATCAAAATGTAGCATTTAAATTACAGGATGTACTATATGACAAAGCTGGAAGATACATTATTTTAGTGTGTGAACTAAACAATACCTGGTATACTATTATCAATGTATATGCTCCAAACCAGGGGCAACTGTCCTTTTTGGGTGCCCTCAAGAAAAAAGTTGGGAGCATCAAAAAAGGATTAATATTGTACTGTGGGGATTTCAATTGTGTTCCTAATAGACAACTAGATTGTTCATTTCCACATAAATCTAAAGCTACACGAATTGAACTCCAACCCTTCTTACATTCCTCTGATCTATATGATGTATGGCGTTGTGTCAATTCCAGTGAAAAAGATTTTACTTACTACTCAGCTCCCCATAAGTCTTATTCAAGAATCAACTTATTTGTAGCTGATTTACATTGCCTGAATAATGCAGTATCAGCTAAAATCCACCCAATTACTTGGTCTGATCACGCTCCCGTGTCCCTCTCAATTAAGGAAAATAATGTAGCGCCACCTACACATCTATGGCGGAACAATATATCAATTTTGAAAAATCCTAAACACAAGGAAGGTTTGCGTGATCGGATCAAGGAATTCTTTCAAATTAATGATACTCCGGATATAAATGTTTTTACGCTGTGGTGCTCACATAAAGCTTTTAGGAGAGGCCTATTACTACAGGCAGCATCAAGGGAAAAAAAAAGAGATCAAAAAGATTTACCACACTAATGACTAAACTTTCATCCCTAGAACAACAGCACAAAGCAAATCCCTCCTCCCAAACAACTACAGAATTAAACCAAACAAGACAAGAGATTAGAACCTATTTAATTTTAGATCATCAATATCACCTGCAAAAATTTAAAGCCACACATTATACCCAAGGAAACAAAGCGGGCAAATTTTTAGCGGCCTATATTCGCAAAAAACAGCAAAAGTCCAAACTATCATATATTAAAGACCCTACTACGTCACAGATAGTATACCACCCTAAAGATATAGCAAATGCATTTTGCAATTACTATAAACAACTATATAATTTAAAAACAGACCCATCAACGCCACAACCTACTAATACAGGGATCAATAAGTTTCTCCACTCAGTCAACCTCCCTACCCTAAATAGTGACCAGCTAAATTATTTAAATTCCGCAATATCAGAAAATGAAATAGCTCAGGTAGTCAACTCCCTACCCCAAAACAAATCGCCAGGTGCAGACGGCTTTTCTGCCGAATACTACAAAGCCTTTTCTGATATTTTAGTGCCGTATATGAATAAACTCTTCCACAAAGCTACTGTTGATAGCGCATTCCCAGAAGAAATGCTCCAAGCCATCATAGTAGCCCTTCCGAAACCAGGGAAAAAACCAGATGCCCCACAAAACTTTAGACCCATATCCCTACTCAATACTGATTTAAAAATGTACTCAAAAATTCTAGCTAATCGCCTAGCAGAAGTAACCCCCCACTTAATCAAAGCAGACCAAGTAGGTTTTGTTAAAGGAAGGCAAGCTCCAGATGGAACCCGTAGGATGTACAATCTCCTTAAAATAGCGGAAATGAGGAAGGTGCTCACAGTGTTCCTGACATTAGATGCCAAAAAGGCGTTCGATCGGGTCCACTGGGGGTACCTATTGGCAACACTTGCTAAATTTGGTCTTGAGGGTCCTATCCTTTCCACCATATCAGCACTGTACACAGTCCCAACCGCACAAGTATATACTTCCAATGCTATGTCTAACAAATTCTATATAACAAACGGGACCTGCAAGGGTTGCCCTCTATCGCCACTGATATTTTCTCTGGTGATGGAACCCCTGGCGGAGACCATTAGAAAAGATATATACATCAAGGGTATCAAGGTTTCAGACATGGACCACAAGATAGGTCTATTTGCTGATGACGTGGTATTAACACTAACCACACCAGCCACATCTCTTGCAAGAACCCAACATATTCTCAGCGAATTTGGGAAAATATCATATTATAAATTGAATATCAGCAAATCTTCAATCCTTCCTATACACATTAATAACCCTAACCTTAAGAAACTAAAAGCTGAGTTTCCTTTTGTATGGGCCCATAAATATTTAAAATATCTAGGGATAAATCTAGCGTACCCCTCTAGCTCCGTATATGACCATAACTACCCTTCTTTGATAAACACCATTAAAAATGATCTTAAACATATCTCCTCGCATGAACTTTCATGGATAGGGAGGATAGCTGCGTTTAAAATGACTGTTCTACCAAAAATATTATATTATTTTCGTACCATCCCCATTACATAACCCGACCACTTTTTTACTATAATCGATAAACTATTAAGGAAGTTCATATGGGCTGGTAAAATAGCAAGTCTATCATACTCCACGCTACAAAAACCAAAATACAGAGGTGGAATAGGATTTCCTAAAAAAAGTAACTATTATGTGCAGCCATTTTGGATCAAGCCAAGTCTTGGTTTCATCAAACAACAGATAAACTGTGGGTGCAAATAGAAAAAGCAATAGTACACCATAGGGACCTACCATCACTTCTTCTAGCTACATTAACAAATAGACCATTGTCTTATCCTAACTTTCCTTCTATCACTGCAACAGTCAAAGCTTGGCAAATATGTAACGCTCACACTGATAGTAACAAAACCAAACAAAAGAGAACAATCACCTTAGGCATGTATGAATTCCTTCTCCCCTCCTTAAAAATGAATGAAAAACACCTCCCGAAAAATACGACATATGCACAATTTAAAGATCAAAGTCCAGCAACACTCTCATTTGCAGACATCCAGCTATACCATTATCATATAAAATACCCACATCCCTATCTCAGTCACAATCCGGAAGTATGGACATACCTCACCACATCCTATAACAAACCTAAAGGTCTCTCATGGTTCTACAAAAATATACCCAATACGCATAATCAGGCTAAAACAGTTGGCATGCTAAACTGGGAAAAAGATCTTAAAAGCAAAATATCCTTTATCCGAATGGAACAAAGTTATTTAAACCACTTACCTACACTCTCATTGTACTAACCACTGGGACATCTCCCTTAAAATACTATATAGAAGCTACTTAACACCGATGAGAATTTCACAAATCTTTAGTAGTTCTGATAAATTTTGCTGGCGGAAGTGTGGCAATAAGGGAATGATATACCACATCTTGTGGGAATGTAAGTCTGTGAGAAGTTTCTGGAATACAGTTTTCTCCCTAATGGCAAAAATCACAGGAACTGTCATCTCCCCCAACCCTGCATTAGCTCTTCTCAACTTGGGGATAGATAAGATACCCACAAAGCATAGAAACATAACTACCCACATTTTGATAGCTGCACGCTTATCTATTACTTCAAAATGGAAATCAGATACTATATCAAACATTAGTGAAGTAATAAATAGAGTAAACACCCATTATAAGTATGAAAATTTTTTCGCTTACTCAAATAATTTACTAGCAAAAGTACAAAACGAATGGGCTCCATGGTGCGCATGTTTTCCAGAGGCTTCTCACTGATATCCTGACGCAGTCAATCTAGCTGGATTAAAAGCCGGTGGTAGGATGTTGTCATTATAATTTTATGTTTAGTTTTATGTTTCTTTCTTTATTTTAGAATAGTTTTTGTTCCTAATTTTCCCTTTTCTTTGTACTCTTCCTCATTATATATTGGTTCGTTATGGGAAAGCTCAACACTTATCCATAAAAGTGAACCCATACTTTTTTGATGGTGAATATCTTAAGAAATTCCAGGTTACCTATATCTTTACACATAATTGTTTGTAACACAAACACTTTAAAAGAAAATTGTGCTAATGAATGGGGGAGGGTACCCCCCCGGACACAGTTTGCTCCCAGATGGGGTGTCTGGAGGGGGTGACCCCTAATCCCTGACCTGTTCCTGTTAAATAACGAATTTAACCCGGAATACTCAATTTCATCTCATTTAATTATAAATTATCGTGTAAAGTACACTGAGATAGATAAATCCACATACTGGATTCTCTTATGTTTATAGTAAGAACCAAGAAACGTATTCTGTATCTACTAATTGCTAAACTATACTGTATTGTTATACTGTTGTTAAAGTGGAAATCTTAATAAAAAACAATGAAAAGATAAGTTTGTTTACCTCTATGATGTCAGGGATAGTCCCGCACTCCCAATTTCTCCATGCCTTTATTACGGTTATTCCGAAACCGGATAAGGACTTATCACTACCAGACAACTATCGCCCCATCGCCCTCCTGAACTCTGATTATACAATTTTCACTAAAATTTTAGCTAACAGACTGTCCCTACTTCTCCCCTCACTCATACATAAGGACCAGGTCGGTTTTGTCCCCACTAGATACGCAGGAGATAACACTAGAAGAACTATCGATCTTATTGACTTACTGACTAAAACTAAGAAACCTGCGATAGTCCTTAGTTTAGATGCCCAGAAGGCATTTGATCGCCTAAACTGGTCTTTTATGTTCGCCATTCTGGCTAGATATGGAATTTCAGGCCCCTTTATATACGCTTTAAAAGCACTTTACTCCACGCCCACTTCCCAGGTATGGCTGTCTTCTCATGTCTCTCCGCTATTCTCCCTAAGTAACGGTACCCGCCAGGGATGCCCCCTATCCCCTTTACTTTTCATTTTAACTTTAGAACATCTGGCCGAAGCTATTCATTTCCACCCTGGGGGAGTGGCGCTGAGACATCAGAAATACAAGTTGTCCCTATTCGCTGATGATATTCTACTAACATTGACATCCCCATATATCACTCCCTTCTCTCCATGCAATCCTACATCAATTTGGTAGCATTTCAGGTTTTAAAATAAATCCGACCAAAACTGAAGCCCTTCCTATTACCCTTTCCACAGATATGCTCTCGACTTTACAGGAAAATTTCAAATATTGTTGGTGCCCCATTCCTTGAAATATCTTGGGGTCTATCTGACTTCCTCATATTCCACCCTTTTTTCAGGCCAACTTTCCTCCTATGTTTATAGAAATTAACAAATTATTAAAGACATGGACAAATCTCCCCTTATCCCTTCTTGGAAGGATAAACGTCCTCAAAATGTTGGTGCTCCCTAAGTTCCTCTATCTCTTTGAGACCCTTCCAGTCAAGGTTCCAATGTCCCAATTGAAGCTAATTCAACGAAATTTCCTAAACTTTATATGGAATCATAAATCCCATAGGATAGCTAGCTCGGTACTTTTTGCATCCCGAGCCGGTGGAGGTTTGGGAGCACCCGACATAATAAAATATTATTACGCCTCACATCTAAGAGCAATAACCTCCTGGACATTTAGATATGCCCCTAACAGATGGTCTGAGATAGAAATGGGTATTACGGTACCCACACATCCATGCTACATGTTATGGCCATCCTCAGATAAATTAATCTCTCAGTTACGTAAAATCAGCTTAAACCCAATGCTATTTACTCTCTCAATATGGAAAAGTTGCTCTGGTAAATATATGCTCTCATCCCCATGTTCTCCTCTAACAAATGTTATCTTTAATCCAGAAATCCCTGATAGCCTCTCTTATGATGCCATGTTGCCATGGACGAAAGCCGGTATTTTCCAGCTACACCACCTGGTTAACCCAGTGACACGTAAACTCCTCACTTTTCCTGACCTACAATCTAAATATAAAATCCCAAAAAAACTTTTCTACTCCTTTCTACAAATCAAACATTTCTTCTCCACCAAAATGCCACAATTGACCCTATCTATTCCTACTGAATTTGAAATGGTGTGCTCCAGAGGTCCTCATGATTCTCATCTAATATCCACTATTTATAAAATTTTACATGATGCCTCTCCTATCACAGAACAGACTCACACATATATGCGCAAATGGTCCCACATTTTAAACAGACCTATCCTATTAAGTGAATGGAAGAATATTTGGGAAAGTGCATCTAAGACATCTAGATGTGTGGCTCAGAAAGAAACAACCTATAAAATACTAATGTTCTGGTATAGAACCCCGGAATTTCTTTTAAGACAGAAACTGACTACATTTGGCCAATGCTGGAGATGTGGCTCATCTCTGGGCACCCATTTCCACATATTTTGGGAATGTCCTTTGATAGTGCCATATTGGTCACAGATACATGCCCTATTGGAAAAGATCCTAAAATTCTCTGTACCCCACCAACTTATACATCTCTTGCTAGGCCTGCCCCTCCCAAAGCTGCCAAAAACCCTTAGGAAACTGATGGCTTTCATCTTACTAGCGGCTAAATGAGTTATACCCCAATGTTGGTTAGCCAATACCCCTCCTATCTTTGCACAATTTTTGTCAGCTATTACAGATATTCGCAGGATGGAACGTATCACAGCCATAATTAATGACTCCCTTTCCAGATTTGATGCTATATGGGGACACTGGGACTCCTCTGAGTACAACATAGAGAATCCCCAGGTAGTCCAGAGTTAATGAGGTGTAGGGACAGATTCCTCTATTGTTTGAGTGAAGCAGGGCCAATGACCATAACATTGCTTTGTTCCACTAACTGACCCTCTTATCTACTACCATGATGTGTATGTAATGTCTGAAAATCATTTGTCACTTGTTATTTCTTCTTGTTATATAATAAGCTACAATTTTTTTTTTATCTCATTAAGAATATACTGTTATCAATGACTTTTCTATGAGAATGTATACTCTGTTTCTGTATACTTGAATATACTTAATAAATAAACTATTTAAAAAAAAAACGTGAGGAATAACTTTAGCAGGGGGTCCCCCACATGTCCCGTCGACCGAATAGCACTCAGTATAAGGTAAAAAATAATATAAAAAGAAGGGGGAAAGGGAAATGTCCCCATCCTATCACCCAACAGCCCCGCTGGATTACAAAACAGAACCCGCAGCAGGCTGGCACATGTACTGAGGCCCAAAAAAGAATTGGAGGATCTGGAAGAGAAGCAGAGAGGGGGGGATAAAAGTAAGAAAAAGAGTATAAAAGTAAACCTAGGGATGGCAATATATAAGTCATGAAAGGTAATACCTCACAGAAGTGACATTCGAAAGTGAAGAAACCTACCTAAGTTGGATGGAATAGGTAACAGACCGGTGGAGACAATAGAAAGGACTGCTGCAGGATCTGGAGAGCCACAGGCTGCAAATGGTCACTGTTGAGTGAAACTAGTATTAATGGCTAAAAATGCCCAGAATGGTATTTGTGTGAAGTAGCAAACAAAAACAAAGAGCTTTGCAAGTGGGTACAGCACCAAAAGATAATAAGAATGTCTCACCAGTGCAGCAGATCTCACAAATAGGGGGAATCTCCAGGGAGCGTCATGCCCCTGGTCCTACCTGGCCTGGGGATATAAATAGTGCAGCCCCATCCTTCCCTTCCCAGCCCAGCTTGATTAGCAATGCCAAACAGCTGGGTATTGACTGCTCCAACCCAGCATCCTCAGCACGTGGCCGTGGGGCACACATGTCCTTTTTTCGGCAGCTGGTCGTTTTGATCCACAACATACAGAAGAGTTGGTAGAGTGGATAACTAAGCCGTCCTCATCCTCTTCTTCCTCTGTCACCCAGGCTCCGAGTACTTTGCCTGCCAATACAGCTGCCAAAGTGGCCTATTCCATTGGCTCAATGTCAGTAGTCACTCCTTCACTAGCCCCACCATCATGCACAGAGGAGTCCCCCGAATTGTTCGACCACAGCGTCGGGTACGTGCTGCAGGAGAATGTGCAGCGTTTTGAAGACTCCGAAGATGGTACCCAGGTTGAGGAAGGCAGTAATGTGAGTCCAGAGAGAGGGGGTGCCCAAGAAAGACAAGAAACTGGCAGTCATGTTCCCCCAGCTGCAGCATACTGCCAGGTTTGCTTCTGTGATGAGGAGGGAGGGGATGATGAGGTCACTGACTCTACATGGGTGCCTGATAGAAGAGAGGAGTAGTAGTAGGAGGAGGCACATCTCCAACGAGGCAGGATTCCCTCCAGGGGCGCGCTTAAGGGCAGCCACCCGACTGCATCACACAGCAGTTCCGCATGTCCAGGGCGCTGCTGACTCCCCACGTATTTTTAAAAGTTCTTTGGCGTGGGCCTTTTTTGATACGTGTGCAGCAGATCGCGCCATTGCTGTTTGCAACATATGTCTGAAGCGTATCAAGCGTGGCCAAAACAGCAGCCGCTTGGGCACCACATGCTTGACCAGACATAGGTCGACCTCCCATGCAGTCCGTTGGCAACAGTACTTAAAAGACCCACACCAAAGAAAAAGGCGGATCTCTCCTTGCTCCTCATCAGCTGGGATCTCCAACCCCACTATACCTTCAGTCCTCTCAGAAACCTGCACTGAGAGGAGTGAAGGTGTAGAATTAGGTGTGCCAAGTACTTGAAGGCAATCTGCTATCGCTAAACCAACATCTGATTATAGCAGGCCAGGAAAGTCTGTGGGCATTCCCGCCGGTCATATAATGCCAGTGCTTGGCTGGCTGACCTTCAAAAGGAATGCAACCTGCCCAAGAACCGCCTCATTTGTAACATGCCCACCAGGTGGAACTCAACGTTGGCAATGCTGCAGTGGCTGCACATGCAGCAGAGGGCCATCAATGAGTACCTGTGTGAGTATGGCACCAGGACAGGGTCAGGGGAGCTTGTTTTTTCTTGCCACGCCAGTGGCTACTGATCAAGGATGCATGTGCTGTCCTGTCACCATTTGAGGTGACCACAAGGATGGTGAGCAGTGACAGTGCATGCATCAGTGATACTGTCCATCTTGTCTTCCTGTTGGAGCACACGCTTCGTGGAATAATGGACAGGGCACTTGAGGCAGAACAGAGGGAGGAAGAGGAGGACTTCCTTACCTCTCAAGGCCCCCTTTATCCAGACAGTATTCCTGCAGGCCCACCGATTACACAGGAAGGAGGAGGAGGATGAGGATTGTGTCAGCATGGAAGTGGAGCCGAGCACTCAGCATCAGCAGCAGTCTTCAAGAGATCGTTCTCAGTCTCCAGAAACCCATGGACTTGTACGTGGCTGGGAGGAGATGGCTGTGGATCATGTCATCCTTAATGACCCAGGGGACTCTGGATTGAATGCCTTAGCAAAGCTTCGCTGCATGGCCTCCCTGATCCTAGAAAGCCTGAGAAAGGATCCTCAGATTCGTGGCATCAAGGAGAAGGATCATTACTGGCTGGCAACCCTTCTTGATTCATGTTACAAGGGTAAAGTTGCGGAACTTATCCAGCCTTCGCAGAGGGAGCAGAGGATGAAAAATCTTTGGGAGGCCTTACAGAAAGGTTTGTGCAATGTTTCCAGAGCCTGGGAGGTTACAATTTCCTGGTCCTCCTGGACAACGTGTTGCTGAGGCTTCGGTCAGTCAGAGAAGGAGTGGTGGAGAAAGTGGCCGTCTGACTGATGCATTCAGACAATTCTTTAGTCCGCAGCCCCAAGGTCTGATTGGTTCCAGCAACCATCATCAGCGTCTGATTTACATGGTGCAGGAATACCTTGGGGCAAGATCAGACTTGGAGACCTTTCCAACCGAAAATCCACTGGGTTACTGGGTGTTGAGGATGGATCACTGGCCAGAGCTTGCACAATATGCATTTGAGCTACTGGCCTGCCCTACATCCAGCGTTCTTTCTGAACGCACATTCAGTGCTGCTGGAGGCTTTGTAACTGATCACAGAGTGCGCCTGTCCACAGACTCAGTTGATCGGATCACCTTCATAAAAATGAATCAGTCTTGGATCACCAGCTACCAAGCACCTGATGCTGATGTAACCGATTCATTTTTTTATGAATGTGAGATCCCTTGAAGACTGCCTATGCTGAGTGACTATCCTATTCCTCCTCAATGTTCATGTTGATAGCTTCTAAGAACATTTTTGTTTCAGGGCACCACCACCACTGCCTAAGGCCCAATTTTTCTGCCCCTGTTTAACAGGGGCGTATAATTATAATTTTTGCTGTAATATTTCACAGCAGGGCTTATTCCTGCACTCAACTAGAGTATCTGTGAGGGGTTTCAGTGTTGTGGCACCACCACCAGCGCCTAAGGCCCAATTTTCTTCCCCTGTTTAACAGGGGCATGTAATTACAATATTTGCGCTAATATTACACAGCAGGGCCTGTTCCTGTGCTCAACAAGAGTATCTGTGAGGCTTTACAGTGTTGTGCCACCACCACCACCACCGCCTAAGGCCCAATTTTTCTGCCCATGTTTAACAGGGGCATGTAATTACAATTTTGATCTAGTATTTCACAGAAGGGCCCATTCCTGCACCGACCAAGAGTAACTGTGAGGGCTTACAGTGTTGTGGCATCACCATCAGTTCACCAGCACCGAAGGCCCAATTGTTCTGCCCCTGTTTAACAGGGGCATGTAATTACAATTCTTAATACAATATTTTACAGCAGGGCCCGTTCCAGCACCCACCAAGAGTAACTGTGAGGGCTTACAGTGTTCTGGTACCACCAACACCTAAGGCCCAATTTTCTGCAAGTATGAGTATATAGGGCAGGCCGTATAGTATATACAGGTGGTCCCCTACTTTCAAACATCCAACTTACAAATAGGGATGAGCTTCGAGTTCGAGTCGAACTCATGTTCGACTCGAACATCGGCTGTTCGCAAGTTCGCCGACAGCGAACAGCCGATGTTTGCGGGTGTTTGCGGCAAATTCGAATGCCGCTGAACAGCCTTTAAAAGTCTATGGGAGAAATCAAAAGTGCTAATTTTAAAGGCTTATATGCATGGTATTGTCATAAAAAGTGTTTGGGGACCTGGGTCCTGCCCCAGGGGACATGTATCAATGTAAAAAAAAAATTTAAAAACGGCCGTTTTTTCGGGAGCAGTGATTTTAATAATGCTTAAAGTGAAACAATAAAAGTGTAATATCCCTTTAAATTTCATAGCTGGGGGATGTCTATAGAATGCCTGTAAAGGGGCGCATGTTTCCCGTGTTTAGAACAGTCTGACAGTAAAATGACATTTCAAAGGAAAAAAAGTCATTTAAAACTACTCGCGGCTATTAATGCATTGCCGGTCCGACAATACACATAGAAGTTCATTGAAAAAAATGGCATGGTAATTCCCTACAGGGGAACCCCGAGCCAAAATTTAAAAAAAATGACGTGGGGGGTCCCCCTAAATTCCATACCAGACCCTTCAGGTCTGGTGTGGATATTAAGGGAAACCCCACGCCAAATTTTTTTAAAAAAATGACGTGGGGTCCCCCCAAAAATCCATACCAGACCCTTATCCGAGCACGCAACCTGGCAGGCCGCAGGAAAAGAGGGGGGATGAGAGAGCGCCCCCCCTGAACCGTACCAGGCCACATGCCCTCAACATTGGGAGGGTGCTTTGGGGTAGCCCCCCAAAACACCCTCCAACACCCTCCAAAACACAACCAACATGATATATGACTGGAGAAGGAAAATAATCTGTAAAAGGTTTTTTCTCATGATATAGTATATTCTATCACCTGTATATATCATAATCACATATAATAATCTTAACTGTAAATTGACTATGGTTGATCTCCTTATAAAAGATAACTTGTAAAAAAACTTAAGATAAATTGTTAGAAACCTATAACTTGAGAACTGGGAAAAGCAGTTTGGCCTAAAAACCAATAAACTTGGACTATAATGTCCATTACTCACCCGGGGAGTCCAATCATAGTGGACCCAAAAACATAGGGTCAAAAGCATTAAAATCAGTGCTATCCAAACCATGCATAGACTACCTGGCGTGAATTGAGGGTTGATCAAACGGTGGCTGAGAGCAACAGCATATCCCCTATTCTTATATATTCTGGTTCAAAAAGTGTGCATACTATTATATAATAATTGCCCTTAAACATTATGTTTAAAGAACATGGGAAGACTTATATATTATTAGATGTAGCTAGCGAGGTAGACTTGACATTAAAAAGAAAAAAAAAAGTTGGGGGGGGGGGGGGTCTTGCAGCATATCCCACTCTGTTGTGGAACATTTTGATGATAGTCATGATGATGGGGAAGAGAAAAAAATAGGGGGGGGGGGTAAAAAATATATTCAAGTCTCGCGCTGTGATGATCCTTTGGTGACTTCCTTATTATAAACCTTATGTCAAATTTGGCATCCTGGAGAGAGAAAGAAAACAAAAAGATGTTTCTTCTCTCTATTCTCCTTCATTCTCTTAACTGGAACTGGAAAAGCTTCGTCTTTAAACTTGTTTGAAGTTGGTCTTATGGGAACACTTTTTTTTTTTTTTTCCATTTAACAACAACGTTTTGAACAAGGAGAACAGGCTTATACATAAACCAAAAACAAAAAGGAGCAGCAACAATCAATATGGAAATAGCAAATCGGTTGGTGTCGACATAGTGCCAGTTCATCTAAATAAACATATGATGCATCAATGTAAGACTTTATTATCACCCCTAGTCAGGTGCACACAAATAGGTTTTCCAAATAACGAGAAAGAAGGCAGCATGAATATGAAGAGAACCAAAGCAGGATCAATATAAATCGAGAGAGGGAGAAGGTGAGGACTTAGGGGAAGAGGAGGGATGGGAAAAAAGATTAAAAAAAAAAAGGGAAAGGTAGTTGGATGTGAAAGCAAATGGATAGGGA
Source organism: Lithobates clamitans (assembly GCA_037952925.1). Taxonomy (NCBI): domain Eukaryota; kingdom Metazoa; phylum Chordata; class Amphibia; order Anura; family Ranidae; genus Lithobates; species Lithobates clamitans. Next base: position 2,226,911 of record JBBGZY010000429.1, read on the forward strand.
AACATGCACAGTTAAAGTGGCTCTACTGGGGGGGGGGGGGTCACAGAGGTGTTATAATCTTGAGTAGGGATGAGCTTCGAGTTCGAGTCGAACTCATGTTCTACTCGAACATTGGCTGTTCGCAAGTTCGCCGAACAGCGAACAATTTGGGGTGTTCGCGGCAAATTCGAATGCCGCGGAACACCCTTTAAAAGTCTATGGGAGAAATCAAAAGTGCTAATTTTAAAGGCTTATATGCAAGTTATTGTCATAAAAAGTGTTTGGGGACCCGGGTCCTGCCCCAGGGGACATGGATCAATGCAAAAAAAAGTTTTAAAAACGGACGTTTTTTCAGGAGCAGTGATTTTATTAATGCTTAAAGTCAAACAATAAAAGTGTAATATCCCTTTAAATTTCGTACCTGGGGGGTGTCTATAGTATGCCTGTAAAGGGGCGCATGTTTCCTGTGTTTAGAACAGTCTGACAGCAAAATGACATTTGGAAGGAAAAAACTCATTTAAAACTAGCCGCGGCTATTGCATTGCCGACAATACACATAGAAGTTCATTGATAAAAACGGCATGGGAATTCCCCACAGGGGAACCCCGAACCAAAATAAAAAAAAAAAAATGATGTGGGGGTCCCCCTAAATTCCATACAAGGCCCTTCAGGTCTGGTATGGATATTAAGGGGAACCCCAGCCAAAATTGAAAAAAAAAATTGACGTGGGGTTCCCCCTAAATTCCATACCAGACCCTTCAGGTCTGGTATGGATTTTAAGGGGAACCCCGCGCCAAAAAAAAAAAAAAAACGGCGTGGGGTCCCCCTAAAAATCCATACCAGACCCTTATCCGAGCACGCAACCTGGCAGGCCGCAGGAAAAGAGGGGGGGACGAGAGTGCGGCCCCCCCCCCCTCCTGAACCGTACCAGGCCACATGCCCTCAACATTGGGAGGGTGCTTTGGGGTAGCCCCCCAAAACACCTTGTCCCCATGTTGATGAGGACAAGGGCCTCATCCTCACAACCCTGGCCGGTGGTTGTGAGGGTCTGCGGGCGGGGGGCTTATCGGAATCTGGAAGCCCCCTTTAACAAGGGGACCCCCAGATCCCGGCCCCCCCCCTGTGTGAAATGGTAAGGGGGTACTTACCCCTACCATTTCACTAAAAAACTGTCAAAAATGTTAAAAATGACAAGAGACAGTTTTTGACAATTCCTTTATTTAAATGCTTCTTCTTTCTTCTTTCTTCCTTCATCTTCTTCTGGTTCTTCTGGCTCTTCTGGTTCTTCCTCCGGCGTTCTCGTCCAGCATCTTCTCCGCGGCGTCTTCTATCTTCTTCTCCTCGGGCCGCTCCGCACCCATGGCATGAGGGGGGGAGGCTCCCGCTCTTCTCTTCATCTTCTTCTCTTCTTCATCTTCTTCTTCATCTTCTTCTTCTTCTTCCTTCTTCTCTTCTTCTCTTCTTCTCTTCTTCCTGTCTTCTGCGGGCCGCTCCGCAATCCATGCTGTGGCATGGAGGGAGGCTCCCGCTGTGTGACGGCGTCTCTTCGTCTGACGGTTCTTAAATAACGGGGGGCGGGGCCATCCGGTGACCCCGCCCCCCTCTGACGCACGGTGACATGACGGGACTTCCCTGTGGCATTCCCCGTGACGTCACAGGGAAGTCCCTCAAGTCACCGTGCGTCAGAGGGGGGCGGGGTCACCGGATGGCCCCGCCCCCCGTTATTTAAGAACCGTCAGACGAAGAGACGCCGTCACACAGCGGGAGCCTCCCACCATGCCAGCATGGCTGCGGAGCGGCCCGGAGAAGACAGGAAGAAGAGAAGAAGGAAGAAGAAGAAGAAGAAGAAGATGAAGAAGAGAAGAAGATGAAGAGAAGAGCGGGAGCCTCCCCCCTCATGGGTGCGGAGCGGCCCGAGGAGAAGAAGATAGAAGACGCCGCGGAGAAGATGCTGGACGAGAACGCCGGAGGAAGAACCAGAAGAGCCAGAAGAACCAGAAGAAGAAGAAGATGAAGGAAGAAAGAAGAAGCATTTAAATAAAGGAATTGTCAAAAACTGTCTCTTGTCATTTTTAACATTTTTGACAGTTTTTTAGTGAAATGGTAGGGGTAAGTACCCCCTTACCATTTCACACAGGGGGGGGGCCGGGATCTGGGGGTCCCCTTGTTAAAGGGGGCTTCCAGATTCCGATAAGCCCCCCGCCCGCAGACCCTCACAACCACCGGCCAGGGTTGTGAGGATGAGGCCCTTGTCCTCATCAACATGGGGACAAGGTGTTTTGGGGGCTACCCCAAAGCACCCTCCCAATGTTGAGGGCATGTGGCCTGGTACGGTTCAGGAGGGGGGGGGGGCCGCACTCTCGTCCCCCCCTCTTTTCCTGCGGCCTGCCAGGTTGCGTGCTCGGATAAGGGTCTGGTATGGATTTTTAGGGGGACCCCACGCCGTTTTTTTTTTTTTTTTTTGGCGCGGGGTTCCCCTTAAAATCCATACCAGACCTGAAGGGTCTGGTATGGAATTTAGGGGGAACCCCACGTCAATTTTTTTTTTTAATTTTGGCTGGGGTTCCCCTTAATATCCATACCAGACCTGAAGGGCCTTGTATGGAATTTAGGGGGACTCCCACATCATTTTTTTTTTTTAATTTTGGTTCGGGGTTGCCCTGTGGGGAATTCCCATGCCGTTTTTATCAATGAACTTCTATGTGTATTGTCGGCAATGCAATAGCCGCGGTAGTTTTAAATGTGTTTTTTCCTTCAAAATGTCACTTTGCTGTCAGACTGTTCTAAACACGGGAAACATGCGCCCCTTTACAGGCATACTATAGACACCCCCCAGGTATGAAATTTAAAGGGATATTACACTTTTATTGTTTGACTTTAAGCATTATTAAAATCACTGCTCCTGAAAAAACGGCCGTTTTTAAAACTTTTTTTTGCATTGATCCATGTCCCCTGGGGCAGGACCCAGGTCCCCAAACACTTTTTATGACAATAACTTGCATATTAGCCTTTAAAATTAGCACTTTTGAATATTCATGTTCGTGTCCCATAGACTTTAACGGCGTTCGCGTGTTCGAACGAATTTTTTTCCTGTTCGCATGTTCTGGTGCGAACCGAACAGGGGGGTGTTCGGCTCATCCCTAATCTTGAGAGGATCTGAAATCGTGTCAGTAAAACCATGTTATATTTAATTTTTCCTCTTTTCTGTTCAATGCAGCCGTCAATTGTTCCATCAGATAAATTTTGTTCACCACAGCTATCCATTGACCAATTGAAGGGGGATCCGAGCATTTCCATTTTTGAGGTTGTTGACAACGCCAACAGGTGGAGGGAACAGACGGGTAGATCTTATGAAGGAGCGTGGGTACCCTATACCAACGAGCCAGGATCTTAAACCCAGCCTCTTGAAACCTACTTGCGATTGAGTAGCGGTGTGTAAAATACATTCTCTCTGATCCTTTGAGAAGGTTATTTTCCTTTTTCCGTGAATAGTGAGGTATAAAGTTGTCCTGAGGTTCAACCAGTAACCTGTACATTAAGGACAATAGATGACGGAGGGGAATGGGATCCAGATAGAGCCTCTCAAAAGCAGATGTGGGGGGACTAGTGGAGGGCACAAAATGTGAATAGGTGAGAAAATGTCTAATCTGTGTTGCTCGCCATCTATCTAGAGGGGGCGATAGCATTGCTTGAATTTCCTCAATAGTGCACCATCGACCCTTGTGATCAAAGTCTTGAAAGCTAAATCTGTTGCTCGCTATAAATTCCATAAACCTCCTCCCTGACAGACTAGAAGGGAACTCCTGAGCGCCAATGACCGGTGACAGAGGTGAGGGAATGTGGGAGACCATCGTGACACAACCTGTTTTTGCTACTACTGACAGTGTAGTCCCAATCAATGTGTGGGATTTCAGAGGTATCGGTAGGGCAGAAGTCTGCCACAACAAGGTTCAAAGCGGAAAGGGGGACATTGCCTGCTCCACCCCCACCCTCTCCTTCTCTGAGGCATGCTTGACCCAGTCTAGGGCTCTAGTTAAATGGACCGCTTGATGATATTTAAATGGGTCTGGGAACCCCATGCCACCCTGGTCTTTTGGTAAGGTCAGGATACGATGAGACAGTGTTTTTGCTTTGTAGCCCCAGAGAAAGTTCAAAAATTCCCCCCGGACCGAACACAGGAAGTGTGATGTCATCTCTCCTCGGCTCGGTATTTTCCATTCCGGCGCCGAGGAGAGAAGACATCAATGTGAGTGCACAACACACACACACACACACAGTAGAACATGCCAGGCACACATTACACCCCCCTTTACCCCCCGATCACCCCCCAATCACCCCTCCCCCCCCTGTCACACTGACACCAAGCAGTTTTTTTTTCTGATTACTGCATTGGTGTCAGTTTGTGACAGTTAGTGTGGTAGGGCAGTTAGTGTTAGCCCCCTTTAGGTCTAGGATACCCCCCTAACCCCCCCTAATAAAGTTTTAACCCCTTGATCACCCCCAGTCACCAGTGTCACTAAGCGATCATTTTTCTGATCGCTGTATTAGTGTCACAGGTGACGCTAGTAAGGGGGGTAAATATTTAGGTTCGCCGTCAGTGTTTTATAGTGTCAGGGACCCCCATATACTACCGAATAAATGTTTTAACCCCTTGATTGCCCCCTAGTTAACCCTTTCACCAGTGATCACCGTATAACTGTAACGGGTGACGCTGGTTAGTTAGTTTTTTATAGTGTCAGGGCACTCGCCGTTTATTACCGAATAAGGGTTTAGCCCCCTGATTGCCCGGCGGTGATCTGCGTCGCCCCAGGCAGCGTCAGGTTAGCGCCAGTACGCCAGTACCACTAACACCCATGCACGCAGCATAAGCCTCCCTTAGTGGTATAGTATTTGAACGGATCAATATCTGATCCGATCAGATCTATACTAGCGTCCCCAGCAGTTTAGGGTTCCCAAAAATGCAGTGTTATTGGGATCAGCCCAGATACCTGCTAGCACCTGCGTTTTGCCCCTCCGCCCGGCCCAGCCCAGCCCACCCAAGTGCAGTATTGATCAATCACTGTCACTTACAAAACACTAAACGCATAACTGCAGCGTTCGCAGAGTCAGGCCTGATCCCTGCGATCGCTAACAGTTTTTTTGGTAGCATTTTGGTGAACTGGCAAGCACCAGCCCCAGGCAGCGTCAGGTTAGCGCCAGTACTGCTAACACCCACGCACGCACCGTACACCTCCCTTAGTGGTATAGTATCTGAACGGATCAATATCTGATCCGATCAGATCTATACTAGCATCCCCAGCAGTTTAGGGTTCCCAAAAATGCAGTGTTAGCAGGATCAGCCCAGATACCTGCTAGCACCTGCATTTTGCCCCTCCGCCCGGCCCAGCCCAGCCCACCCAAGTGCAGTATCGATCGATCACTGTCACTTACAAAACACTAAACACATAACTGCAGCATTTGCAGAGTCAGGCCTGATCCCTGCGATCGCTAATAGTTTTTTTGGAAGTGTTTTGGTGAACTGGCAAGCACCAGCAGCCTAGTACACCCCGGTCATAGTCAAACCAGCACTGCAGTAACACTTGGTGACGTGGCGAGTCCCATAAGTGCAGTTCAAGCCAGTGAGGTGGCAAGCACAAGTAGTGTCCCGCTGCCACCAAGAAGAAGACAAACAGGCCCGTCGTGCCCATAGTGCCCTTCCTGCTGCATTCGCCAATCCTAATTGGGAACCCACCGCTTCTGCAGCACCTGTACTTACCCATTCACATCCCCAACCAAATGCAGTCGGCTGCATGAGAGGCATTTTCTTTATGTCCTCCCGAGTACCCCTACCCAACGAACCCCCCCAAAAAAGAAGTCGTGTCTGCAGCAAGCGCGGATATAGACGTGACACCCGCTATTATTTTCCCTCCTGTCCTGACAATCCTGGTCTTTGCATTGGTGAATGTTTTGAATGCTACCATTCACTAGTTAAGTATTAGCATAGGGTACAGCATTGCACAGACTAGGCATACTTTCACAGGGTCTCCCAAGATGCCATCGCATTTTGAGAGACCCGAACCTGGAACCAGTTACAGTTATAAAAGTTACAGTTACAAAAAAAAGTGTAAGTCTCGCGCTGAGGCGAACGCAAGCGTCGGTCTGGTGTCAAATGTAAACAGCAATTGCACCATGCATGTGAGGTATCACCATGAAGGTCAGATCGAGGGCAGTAATTTTAGCAGTAGACCTCCTCTGTAAATCTAAAGTAGTAACCTGTAAAGGCTTTTAAAGGCTTTTAAAAATGTATTTATTTTGTTGCCACTGCACGTTTGTGCGTAATTTTAAAGCATGGCATGTTTGGTATCCATGTACTCGGCCTAAGAGCATCTTTTTTATTTCATCAAACATTTGGGCAATATAGTGTGTTTTAATGCATTAAAATTTAAAAAAGTGTGTTTTTTCCCCAAAAAATGCATTTGAAAAATCGCTGCGCAAATACTGTGTGAAAAAAAAATGAAACACTCACCATTTTAATCTGTAGGGCTTTTGCTTTAAAAAAATATATAATGTTTGGGGGTTCAAAGTAATTTTCTTGCAAAAAAAATAATTTTTTCATGTAAACAAAAAGTGTCAGAAAGGGCTTTCTCTTCAAGTGGTTAGAAGAGTGGGTGATGTGTGACATAAGCTTTTAAATGTTGTGCATAAAATGGCAGGACAGTTCAAACCCCCCCCCAAATGACCTCATTTTGGAAAGTAGATACCCCAAGCTATTTGCTAAGAGGTATAGTGAGTATTTTGCAGACCTCGCTTTTTGTCACAAAGTTTTGAAAATTGAAAAAAGAAAAAAAAAAGTTTTTTCTTGTCTTTCTTCATTTTCAAAAACAAATGAGAGCTGCAAAATACTCACCATGCCTCTCAGCAAATAGCTTTGGGTGTCTACTTTCCAAAATGGGGTCATTTGAGGGGGGGGTTGTGCCACCTGGACATTCCATGGCCTCCGAATCTGTAATAGGCAGTGAAGAGTGAAATCAAAAATTTACACCCTTAGAAATCCTGAAGGCGGTGATTGGTTTTCGGGGCCCCGTACGCGGCTAGGCTCCCAAAAAGACCCACACATGTGGTATCCCCATACTCAGGAGAAGCAGCTAAATGTATTTTGGGGTGCAATTCCACGTATTTTAAGCAATATATCATTTAGTGACAACTTTGTGCAAAAAAAAAAAAAAAAATTGTCACTTTCCCGCAACTTGTGTCAAAATATAAAATAATCCATGGACTCAACATGTCTCTCAGCAAATAGCTTGGGGTGTCTACTTTCCAAAATGGGGTCATTTGGGGGGTTTTGTGCCATCTGGGCATTTTCTGGCCTTCAAAACTGTGATAGGTAGTGAGGAGTAAAATAAAAAATGTACGCCCTTAGAAATCCTAAAGGCGGTGATTGGTTTTACTCCAAAAAAGTCCCACACATGTGTTATCCCCATACTCAGGAGAAGCAGCTGAATGTATTTTGGGGTGCAATTCCACATATGCCCATGGCCTGTGTGAGCAATATATCATTTAGTGACAACTTTTTGTAATTTTTTTTTTTTTTGTCATTATTCAATCACTTGGGACAAAAAAATAATATTCAATGGGCTCAAAATGCCTCTCAGCAATTTCCTTGGGGTGTCTACTTTCCAAAATGGGGTCATTTGGGGGGGTTTTGTACTGCCCTGCCATTTTAGAACCTCAAGAAATGACATAGGCAGTCATAAACTAAAAGCTGTGTAAATTCCAGAAAATGTACCCTAGTTTGTAGACGCTATAACTTTTGCGCAAACCAATAAATATACGCTTATTGACATTTTTTTTACCAAAGACATGTGGCCGAATACATTTTGGCCTAAATGTATGACTAAAATTGAGTTTATTGGATTTTTTTTATAACAAAAAGTAGAAAATATCTTTTTTTTTCAAAATTTTCGGTCTTTTTCCGTTTATAGTGCAAAAAATAAAAACCGCAGAGGTGATCAAATAAAATCAAAAGAAAGCTCTGTGGGAAAAAAAGGGGATGCAAATTTCGTTTGGGTTCAGCATTTCATGACCGCGCAATTAGCAGTTAAAGTGACGCAGTGCCAAATTGTAAAAAGTGCTCTGGTCAGGAAGGGGGTAAATCCTTCAAGGGCTGAAGTGGTTAAAGCTTCAGATTTGTGTACATTAATTTTATAATGAGAAAGAGCAGAGTATGTCCTAAGAGCCTGCAATAAATTGGGTATGAAAGTCACGGAGCTTGTTACAAAAAATAATAAATCATCTGCATAAGCAACGACTTTATGGTGTGTGTTGCCTGATGCCATTTATATTTTGATCATCTCTAAAGTGAGCTAGCAGGGGTTCTAGTACCAATATAAATATCAAGGGTGACAACATGCACCCCTGTCTCGTCCTGTTGCTCAAGGAAAATGGGGCGGAAATTGCTTCATTGGCCCAAAGTGCTGCTGAGGGATGGGAATAGATTGCCTCTATCCATTGACACATATGGGGACCTAGGCCAAGGTGCCTCAACATGCTTTTCATAAAAATCCAATTGACCCGGTCAAAGGCTTTCTCTGCGTCAGCTGAAATCAGCAACATTGGAGTTTTCCTGGCCTCCCTAGTCAGCACAAAACCTACCTGGTCATAATGGACTAATTTGGGGACAAAGGAAATCAGGCGGTTGGCTAGTATCTTGGTAAATATCTTGAGGTCTGTATTCAATAAAGATATTGGGCGGTAGTTTGCACAGTCTGTCGCATCTCTACCCTCTTTAGGAACTAGAACTATATGAGCAAATAAGGAGTCCCGTCCAGGAGCGCATTGTAAGCCTGCAAAAATCAAGGCACCAGGTGCGAAGCTTACGTCTTATAATAAAGTAAAGGAAAACCATCGGGTCCCGGTGTTTTTCGCATTTCCATACCTTGGATGGCAGTGAGAACTTCTTGTTCTGTAATATGGCCTTCCATTTCTTTCCTCTCCTGAGGTGTCAACGTGGGAACACCCGAGGAGAATAGATAATCGTCTATTAGTGAGATGTGAGCCGGCGAGATAGACTCTACACCCACGGTGGCCAAATTATAAAGTTTCTCATAATAGCTACGAAAGGAATTAGCAATCTCCTGAGATTTATAGATTTTTTGACCTGAAGGGGACGTCAAGGAGGGGATATAGGAACGAGCTGTGGTCTAGGGAACACATTTCTTAAAGATTGTCTCATTCTTCTTTAGTCTTCTTGAAGATGGGGTAGCCCAGATGGGTGAGGATTGTGGCGTAGTTGGAGGTCTTTTGTTCAATTCAGGATCAAATAAACCCAATTTGACCAATAGATCTTTGCCTTCTGCGATGTTTAGGACTGTGTATGTGGTGCCATTATGGGGCACTGTTAGTTTAGACGGAAAACCCCATCTGTATCTTATGTGAGCAGACTGTAAAATAGATGTGATTTCTTTCATTTTGCTTCAATGAGAAAGCAATGAGAAAAGCAAAAGGCAATGTTAAAAGAGGATTATCAATTAGAGTTAAGAAGGACAGAGGAACAAATGATACAGCTCCAGGAAAAATAAAATAATTTAGCTGCCCAAACGCCATTATTAAAGCAGCAATTAAAAAGTCAGTAGGGGCACTGAGGAGGAAGACAGGGTTATATTTCAGGGCCCCTTTATGACCATAGGTGAGGATATGCTTAAAAAGCCCATTGAAGTAGAAGACATAAATACAATTATAAAAGACTGCCCCAAGCCAAATATCTCCCCTGGAGGCACATTAGCATATCTAAAAAAGGCATGTAAAGGTAGGAATTATACACAAGAAGACATGCGTCTTATCATTGATGGCATTAGAGGACACACCACTGCCTAGGATTGGACTAATGTCACATCCATATCGATAATCACCCCATATAACAGACAGGCAAGTAAATACCCATTAAATACAGAAGATGGCAGAAAAACCATGTGGGATGAGCTTGAGGCTGAAATGAAAAACACATTTAAAAATAAGTCCTCTCTCCCCACTGCTATAGCCTGTAAACAAAAGTCAAGTGAGTCAGCGTTGGATTTTTGGAAAAGGTTCATGAATACCTGGACCCATGAGGCCGGATTGTCTTTGTAGGCAGATATGAGAAGTTTGATGATTTAAACTTACATATCTAATCTTAAACCACAAATGGGTTTAATAGTCAGGCAGATGAACTCTGAGTGGCCCACCAGTACACTGGAGGACTTTCAGAAGACATTAACAGAGAAATATGCGGAAGGTTGTTTTGAGATAAAGGAGAAACTAGTAAGTGCACATTTCCAAGGGGGGCCACAAATTGTCCCACCCCAGGGAAATGTACAATGGGGAGGAAGGGGACAAGGTAGAGGAAGGGGACGAGCTAGGGGCAGGGGTAGAGGTAGGGGATCCTTACAGAACCCCCCGGTAACTCCAGAACTAGGGATGAGCTTCGAGTTCGACTTGAACATTGGCTGTTCGCAAGTTTGCCCAACAGCGAACAATTTGGGGTGTTCGCGGCAAATTCGAATGCCGCAGAACACCCTTTAAAAGTCTATGGGAGAAATCAAAAGTGATCATTTTAAAGGCTTATATGCAAGTTATTGTCATAAAAAGTGTTTGGGGACCCGGGTCCTGCCCCAGGGGACATGGATCAATGCAAAAAAAAGTTTTAAAAACGGCCGTTCTTTCAGGAGCAGTGATTTTAATAATGCTTAAAGTCAAACAACAAAAGTGTAATATCCCTTTAAATTTCGTACCTGGGGTGTGTCTATAGTATGCCTGTAAAGGGGTGCATGTTTCCCATGTTTGGAACAGTCTGACAGCAAAATGACATTTCGAAGGAAAAAAACCCATTTAAACCTACGCAATTGCATTGCCGACAATACACATAGAAGTTCATTGATAAAAAGGGCATGGAAATTCCCCACAGGGAAACCCCGAACCAAAATAAAAAAAAAAAATGATGTGGGAGTCCCCCTAAATTCCATACTAGGCCCTTCAGGTCTGGTATGGATATTAAGGGGAACCCCGGCCAAAATTTAAAAAAAAATGACGTGGGGTTCCCCCTAAATTCTATACCAGACCCTTCAGGACTTCTTTCTTCTATCTTCCTTCATCTTCTTCTGGTTCTTCTGGCTCTTCTGGTTCTTCCTCCGGCGTTCTCGTCCAGCATCTCCTCCGCGGCGTCTTCTATCTTCTTCTCTTCGGGCCCCACCCCCCGTTATTTAAGAACCGTCAGACGAGGAGACGCCGTCACACAGCGGGAGCCTCCCTCCATGCCAGCATGGGTGCGGAGCGGACCGGAGAAGAAAATGAAGAAGAGAAGAAGGAAGAAGAGAAGAGGATGAAGAAGAAGATGAAGAGAAGAGCGGGAGCCTCCCCCCATGCCATGGGTGCGGAGCGGCCTGAGGAGAAGAAGATAGAAGACGCCACGGAGGAGATGCTGGACGAGAACGCCGGAGGAAGAACCAGAAGAGCCAGAAGAACCAGAAGAAGAAAAAGATGAAGGAAGATAGAAGAAAGAAGAAGCATTTAAATAAAGGAATTGTCAAAAACTGTCTCTTGTCATTTTTAACATTTTTGACAGTTTTTTAGTGAAATGGTAAGGATAAGTACCCCCTTACCATTTCACACAGGGGGGGGACTGGGATCTGGGGGTCCCCTTGTTAAAGGGGGCTTCCAGATTCCGATAAGCCCCCTGCTCGCAGACCCCCACAACCACTGGCCAGGGTTGTGGGGATGAGGCCCTTGTCCTCATCAACATGGGGACAAGGTGTTTTGGGGGGCTACCCCAAAGCACCCTTCCAATGTTGAGGACATGTGGCCTGGTACAGTTCAGGAGGAGGGGCCTGCCAGGTTGCGTGCTCGGATAAGGGTCTGGTATGGATTTTTGGGGGGACCCCACGCCATTTTTTTTTTGGGGGGGCGCGGGGTTCCCCTTAAAATCCATACCAGACCTGAAGGGTCTGGTATGGAATTTAGGGGGAACCCCACGTCATTTTTTAAAAAATTTTGGCCAGGGTTCCCCTTAATATCCATACCAGACCTGAAGGGCCTGGTATGGAATTTAGGGGGACTCCCACGTCATTTTTTTTTTTTAATTTTGGTATGGGGTTTCCCTGTGGGGAATTCCCATGCCGTTTTTATCAATGAACTTCTATGTGTATTGTCGGCAATGCAATAGCCGCGGGTAGTTTTAAATGGGTTTTTTTCCTTCGAAATGTCATTTTGCTGTCAGACTGTTCTAAACACGGGAAACATGCGCCCCTTTACAGGCATACTATAGGCACCCCCCAGGTACGAAATTTAAAGGGATATTACACTTTTATTGTTTGACTTTAAGCATTATTAAAATCACTGCTCCTGAAAAATGTCCATTTTTAAAACTTTTTTTTGCATTGATCCATGTCCCCTGGGGCAGGACCCGGGTCCCCAAACACTTTTTATGACAATAACTTGCATATAAGCCTTTAAAATTAGCACTTTTGATTTTTCATGTTCGTGTCTCATAGACTTTAACGGTGTTTGCGTGTTCGAGCGAACTTTTTTCCCGTTCGCATGTTCTGGTGCGAACCGATCAGGGGGGTGTTCAGCTCATCCCTATCCAGAACCAGATGCTTCAATTGTGGGGCAGAAGATCACTGGAGAAACCAATACCCCTATGAGTCCCAAGGTCACACTTCTCAGCCCTTACCATTCACACAGAATAACACCCAGCGGGCATCAATTCAACAAACACAAGGACCAAAATACCCCATTCAGTGGCCAAATCAGCAACAATGAAGCTGCCCTGAAGGTAGTATCCCAGCATTCCCCCTTGTCTCTCACTCATATAACGAACAACCGATCGTGACATTACATGTCCAAGGAAAGCTGATTCCTTTCCTACTTGATTCAGGCGCTACAAAATCAACCCTGAGTAAGGATTTCTATAGAGGAGAGACAACGAATGCTGAACCTTCGATGGGAATTAATGTGTTACTCACCAAAATCTTTAAAACCCCTCCCCGTGGTAAATGTAGAGCAGGGATCAGTGTTGTTTTACCACAGTTTTAGGATAATCCATAGTTGTCCTGTTAATCTCCTGGGAAGGGATCTGATGGGAAAGTTGGGCATAAAAATGGAAATAACAAGTCAAGGTGGTGTCATTGCATGCTTTAAAAAGGTTCTGATATGGCCCATAAGGCTAAGCACAGAAATAAAAGGGGACCTTGAGAAAGTATGGTCAGAAAGCGCACTTAATGTGGGGCTCATCTCCTGCACCCCCTATAGGGCCACCCTTAAAGAGTGGGCACAACCCATCTACCACAAACAATATCCCCTGTCCAAAGAGAAGGAGGAGGGAATTTCTCCGATGGTGGAGCACTTCCTTAAACAGGGGATTTTAAAAGAGAGAATTTCACCATACAACACACCTATAAATCCAGTTAAAAAGCTGCATGGCAGTATATATTTGTGCAAGACCTAAGGGCCATAAACAACTTAGTTGTACCCATCACACCCATAGTGCCTGAGGTGCCATCACTCCTAACCTCCATTCCATCCGATGCTGAATATTTTTATATTTTTTTATTTTTTTCTGCCCCTGTGGACGAAGACACACAACCAATACTTGCACTTTGTTTTAGAAATCGCCAGATGACATGGTGTAGAAGACCCCAAGGTTATGTAAATTCCCCTGTAGTCTATTCAGTGGCCCTCCAGGCAACCTTGCAGTCCTGTACTCCTCGCCATGGTTCCGTCCTGCTCCAATATGTTGAGTATTTATTGTTGTGTAGTCCAAGCTAGGTTGCATGCAAAGAGGATGGTGTAGATCTGTTACACTGGTTAGCAGGTAATGGTCACAAGGTTTCTAAGAAAAAGCTACAATGGTGTCAGGAAACTGTTCAATACCTTGGTTTTGTTCTCACTAAAGGAGAGAGGAAAATCAGTCACAGGAGAGCTACGGCTCTAGTGGGTCTGCCCCGCCCACTTACTAAGAAAGATATGCTGTCTTTTCTTGGTATGATTGGTTATTGCCGCCAATGGATACCTGATTGTTCCTACTATGATAATCTCCTGAGACAAGCCACAAATACTGATATGCCATATTGTGTAAAATGGAATGATGAAATGTGTAATGCTTTTGTGTATCTTAAAACTGCAATGATCACAGCTCCTGGCCTTGGATTACCAAATATGGCAAGATGTTTCACTTATTTGCCAGGGACAACTGTAAAACCATGGCGGGAGTCCTAGCGCAAGAGCATGGGGGCAAACTCTGCCCTATTGCATTTTTTTCAGGGATTGTGCCTATGCCGGTACAGGGCATGCCGGCATGTCTCAGAGCTTTAGCATCCTGTGTGATGGTTGTGGAAATGGCTACTTCATTCACCCTGGATCATGCAACCACACTACACACTACTCACAATGTGTCCATCTTGTTAAAAAACATCCATACTCAACATATGTCGGCTCAAAGGTTGAGCAGCTATGAGGTGATATTGTTGTCCAACCGAAAACTTGAGATAAAATATACAATTGCCCACCTCTGGCCCTGCTCCTATCCTGAATGCCTTACTAGGCTTGAAGGGTGAGGAAGATGAAGTATTGCCTCAGCATGAGTCCATGGACCTCATACACCAAGATAAATCTCCCAGGTCTTACATGTCTTCAACCGCCCTCCCTGATGCACAAAATGTATTTGTAGATGGCTCTTGTTCAAGGCTAAATAATAACACATATCACGCGGGGTATGCTGTAGTTCAACTACCCAATGTGATACTAGAAGCAAACCCAGTTCCCTTTCAGTCAGCTCAAGTGGCAGAACTGATCGCACTCACAAGAGCATGTCAGCTCTTTGATGGATGAGACATGAACATATACACTGATTCTAAATACGCATTTGGGGTTGTTCCAACAATTTCTGAGTCATCTGGCAAAGAAAGGGTTATATAGCGGCCGATGATAAACCCATCTAACACTCCACTTTGGTTACAAGTCTGTTAGAAGCAATGCAACTTCCAAAATCAATAGCCATCCTCCATTGCAAAGCACACACAGGACAACAGGATGACATTGCTATGGGAAATAGAAGATAGAATAGCAAAAGAAGCAGCTAGCAGGCAAGAGGCCACAATACAAATGCCCTTCCGAGCTCCAGAAATGCCCCTTCTAGACCAAAACTTATCCGACCTCCAGATCCATGCAACCCCCGAGGACATTAGGAAATGGAACATTGAAGGAGTGCAGAAAAACCCTGAATCAGGGCTAATCTGCCAAGAGGGGAGACCATGCATACCCGTAGCTAGTGCACCCCTATTTAACTCACAATATCATGGGGTAGGACATAGAGGCTGGCAGGTTACATGTGGGTTATTGGATAAAGATGTTTTCATCCCCGGTCCTCCCTCATTAGTAAAATCATATGTTGCAAGATGCATTACATGCCTTAGGAACAATCCAAGAAATCCACCCAGGGCAAAACATGAACACCTTGTTTGCCCATCCACACCATTCACTCATCTTCAGATTGATTTTACACACATGACCAAACTAGGCAAGAGATGGGAATATTTACTTGTAATAGTAGATATGTTTTCACAATGGACAGAAGATGCACAAACAGTAGTCAGAATCCTTACACAGGAAATAATCCCAAGGTGGATCTGTCCACTTCAAATGAAGTCAGACAATGGTCCTGCCTTCATAGCCAAAGTGTGTCAAGATTTAGTGAAAACACTGAAGATTGACTGAAAGTTTCACATCCCATACCACCCCCAGAGTTCAGGGATAGTAGAAAGAATGAACAGGACACTCAAAGATAAAATCAGGAAAGCCACAGGGGGAACTTTCAACGGATGGAAAAAGGTACTTCCTGCAGTCCTTGCAGAGGTAAGAATGACTCCCTCTAAAATCACGGGTTACTCCCCTTTCAAGGTCCTGATAGGCATACCCTTCCCCACCCCATGGGCCAGACAGCCATTAATGTTAGAAAGAGGGGATCTTGATCTCATACAAGAAGAACATGTTAAGAAATTGATTGAAACTTTGGATAGAGTTGAAAAACGTGTCACTCGCACTTCTCCTTTTTCTTCACAGGAACCTAGTCATCCTTTCCAGGTGGGAGATGTCATAGTGGTCCAGCAACTGAAGCATACCAAGAGGGAAGAGTACCCATTTGGACCCCCGACTACAGTGATTGCGGTTACTCAAACAGCCATTCTGGTAGAGGGACAACAGGCTTGGATCCAAGCCAGTCATGTGTAGAAGGTGAACCCAACACCTAAGAAGCAAGATAAAGCACAGAGAGGTGAAGCAGGTGATACAAATCCTCGAACTGTAAGTGAAGTTGTGGTCAAGACTCTGAAAAAGATGACCTTATTTCATAACAGACTTCTGGGAAGGCCTTGGGCCTCTTGATCTTGATGACTTTGATTGTATTCTTACCAACATGGATCGTAACTCACTGTATTTATCATCCTGAAGACTTAGGGGCCTTTAGAGGCATATGTGGCCTACCCAATAACACCACTAACAATACACTTATTAGACATAGAAGGGATGTGTATTCAGATTATGAGGGAACTAAAACTGATAGTTTCACAGAAAAAAAATGTTGTTACTTAAATTTAAATATAGCTATGCCCAGAAATCAGGATATGAAAAATGTTGGATATGTAGCAAATTACGCCCTAGCACAGCACGTATCCCTCTTATGGCTGTACCTTTGAATATCACCCCTCCCTGAATGGAACACCTCCCATTACCCTTACTAAAGTACCAGTAACATTGAAAAAAAACACTATTACCTTTCCAGCCATGGGCAGAAGTCACTTCCCTGATTGGTGTTTTAGGTTGGGAAATTCATGGCAGGGTGGAGCCATACTAGGTGTAGCTACTAAAATTAACTTCTCCATGACCCCAGACTTCTCCTCACCTTTTACCACCACAGACCGTAATTTAAATGACACCCTATACACCCCTATGAGCAATACTAATGCTGAAACTGAGATGGGAAAGTTGCTTTCACTCTTAGCTCTTGCAGGTTTCTCTATTGATACACAACAAATCCTCAGTACTGAGCCACTAGCCTTGGGAAACAGTACATACATCTGTTGTAGGAAAACATGTCACCCATGGATTCCCATGGAACCTCAGGAATTGTGTTACCTTGCATCATTGATCTCTATAATGAATATATTGGGGGACATTAAGGGAGGACACCTGCTGAAGGCTAGAATACACCCAAAGTACCCTCTCAAGCACCGCCACAAGAGAGAGTTGTTCTTAGAGAAAGACATGGCCTGGGTATGGTTCCCCTCAGGGACAGGATGGGGAATTGATATGATGAAAAGACTGAATAACTACTCTCAAAAATTTGACAAGATATTAGACAAGAATTTTGATGACATTTCAAAACTAAACCTAGAGACAAGGGCTATCAGAAAACAGTTAGAACTCCATGATCTAGCAATAGAAAGTATGAATGCTGTACTCACTGGCCTGTGCAAAATAACTGAGGACTATGAATGTTGCACTTGGATACATAACACCAGTGTAGAGGTACCCAATTATTATGAGATCATTGCACAGCCCAGGAAAGAGGTAGACAAGCTATAGGTTGAGGCAAGAAATCTAGCTAAGACATGGAACCCTTTTAACAACATAGGAGGGTTTGGCCTTAGTGGGATATTCTCATGGATAAAATACATTGCTATGGTCATTATAATGATCTTGCTTTTGTCTTATTCATGCATGCTTGTTTCAAACTTGTCATGTGCCTAATTTCCCAGGCTATGCAAATCCCTGACCCAGCCACTACTAACAGAGCTTACCTCAGCTTATATTACAAACACCAAGATGAGTGTGTTACAGGACAAGTTATATTCATGGCTTAAGAGGGGATTGTAATAATATGAATAATATGGACTCCAATTTAATAATTCCCATTGTTTGATTTGTTCCTGCTATATTCAGTATAGTCTCTCATTGCTTCTGGTTTCAGGTTGTATATAATTATGTAGGAATGTCTGTATAAATAGCATACACCCTATAGTGTGTATTTATGGTCAAGCCCTTTCAAGTTTGTATGTCCTGTTTATCAAAGGAAATCAACTTCATTTTATGACTAAACGACCAGGTGTCCAGTTTACTGTTTTTTGGTATGTGTACTTAAAAGTCTATCTCTTCCTGTCACTAAGACCACCCATTTTCTTTTCATCTGTATACTATATAAGCTGGATGATCTCCCATTAAGAGGCAGAGACCCTATGAATACACATCTTGTTTGTTTCATGTATTTTTGGGGTGTCTCCGCTACAGAGGGTCCAAAGAGGCTTGCTGAATTAACCAAGGATGGCCGTCCAGAACCAGAATTCCTTTTATTTATATAGTTACATAGTAGGTGAGGTTGAAAAAAAGATACAAGTCTATCAAGTCCAACCTATGTGTGTGATTATATGTCAGTAATTACCTTGTATATCCCTGTATGTGTGGTTGTTCAAGTGCTAATTTTAATGAGTTGCCACGTGTCTTGTTAAACTCCCTTCCACAAAAAAGTTTTATCCACATTGTGGGGTCATCAATACGTTATTTGGAAATTGAAAGCATATCCCCTCAAGCATCTCTTCTCCAGAGAAAATAAGTTCAGTGCTCACAACCTTTCCTCATAACTAATATCCTCCAGACCCTTTATTAGCTTTGTTGCCCTTCTTTGTATTCGCTTCATTTCCAGTACATCCTTTCTGAAGACTGGTGCCCAGAACTGGACAGCATACTCCAGGTGCGACTGTACCAGAGTCTTGTAGAGTGTGAAAATTATCCCTTTATCCCTGGAGTTAATCTCTTTTTTAATGCATGTCAACATTCTGTTTGCTTTGTTAGGCTCAGCAATGGCATACAATGCCAAGCTGCTGCTATCATCTACTAGGACCCCCAGGTCCTTTTCTATCCTAGATTCTATCCTAGATTCCCCCAGAGGTTCTCCCCCTAGTGTATAGATTGCATTCATATTTTTGCCACCCATATGCATTATTTTACATTTTTCTGCATTAAACCTCTTTTGCCATGTAGTTGCCCACCCCATTAATTTGTTCAGACCGTCTTGCAAGGTTTCTACATACTGCAGAGAAGTTATTGCCCTGCTTAGCTTAGTATCATCCACAAATACAGAGATTGGACTGTATACCCTATCCTCCAGGTTTGTTTATGAACAACTTAAATAGGATTGGTCCCAGCACAGAAACCTGTAAGACCCCACTACCCACCCATGACCATTCTGAGTATTCCCCATTTATAACCACCCTCTGAACTCGCTCTTGTAGCCAGTTTTCAATCCATGTACTCACCCTAAGATCCATGCCAACAGGCCTTATTTTGTAAAGTAAACGTTTATAGGGAACTGTGGCAAATGCTTTTGCAAAATCCAGATACACCACATCTATGGGCCCTCCTTTAGTTAGTTGGCAACTCACCTCCTCATAGAAGGTTAATAGATTGGTTTGAGAAAAATTATTCTTCATGAATCCATGCTGATTACTGTTAATTATACCATTTTCATTACTAAAATCTTGTATATAGTCCCTTATCACCCCCTCCAAGAGCTTGCATACTATTGATGTTGGCTAACTGGTCTGTAATTCACAGGGATGTATTTTGGGCTCTTTTTAAATATTGGCGCTACATTGGCTTTTTTACAATCCGCTGGTACCATTCTAGTCTGTAGACTGTCCGTAAAAATTAGGAACATTGGTCTGGCAATTACGGTACTTGACTGAGTTCCTTAACTACCCTTGGACGCAAGCCATCCAGTGATTTATTAATGTTAGGTTTCCCAAGTCTAATTCTAATTCTGTCCTCTGTTAACCATGAGGGTGCTTCTGTGATGTGTCACGAGGAAGAACCAAGTGGAACTAAAGTGGAAGTGGAACTAAAGTGTCCTTGTGTACATTGGGAAGTGTGTAGAAGTTTAGAATACTAGGGTATTCAGTACGTATAAACTTCCATGTTTTTTGAGTTATAGTGCCATTTCTAAAAGCCATGTCCACTAAGTTTAAAAACTTTGATTGAATTTTTCAATTAGTCCAAAAGGGATTGGTTGATACCAATTCAGATTCTTTAGGATTTTTTGCACATAGATATGTATTGGCCATTGTTCATAACAACAATATTGCCACCTCTGTCAGAACATTTAATGACCAGGGAGTGGTTGTTAGATAAATCTATTAACACCTGTTTCTCTTTAAGACAACAAAAAAGTGTGGCGCTAAACAATGTATAATGCTACTATATGCAAGTCAATAGACAGTAGGAGAGTCAATTAAATCTACTTCAAGCATATAGTCCTCTTGTGAACATCAAAGATACATAGTCTCTATGGCAATGTGTTAAAACAAAATATTGAAGAATAATATAAACATCTTGACCGAAAATCCGCTCACTACCACCAAGAGTTGGGGAGGCTTACTAGATGAGGTGGACCCAATGGGGCATACGCCGGATTGGGTCGGACAAGGCTTAGGTGGTGAGTGGCTGTGTGTACTCCAAGGAGGATGCGGTCTCACGAATTGGTTGTATTCGTCCAGATAATGCCGGGAGCTTGAAAGGTGTGCACTATCTCACGGATGAGGGTCTTAAGGAAGTAGTGGGGTGTTCCACAAGCAAACCCCTCAAAACAACATTCAGCGGACCAGAATTTGATGTGGAAGGATGGAAAAAGAAAAAAAGGGCCACATAGTGTAAATCCAAAAAACTAAAAATATTTATTACGGATAAAATAGATGTACACTCACATGTAGATCCAAAACTTAAAACAGCGCTGTTAGAGAAAAAGTGGCGACAATGGGGTCCTGCCCAACGTGTTTCGTCCCAAAAGACGTCATCAGGGGGGTTTCCCCCACTGTAGCCACCCCAATATATACAAGAAATGTGCCCCTCATGATGGGAAACAGCTCCACGTATGAAAAATGATTACTTCTGGTTTCAGACCGGCGTGCGTTCCAGGCGTGTGTACCAAAATAGGGTCCATAGATGTGCCCTCGGATCTGTGAAGTGCGCATAATGGACCCTATTTTTTCATTGCGGGCACACCATCTAGCCCAGGTATCGGTTTGATACGCACCATCCCTTCATGGATTTTCATTTTTGTTGGCATTTATGCCGTACTTCGCTCTCTGTACTTCCGTTGTAGTATACACTACGGAAGAGAGGCGTGGTACGCACGCCTGGAACGCACGCCGGTCGGCCATTTTGGCCGAAACCGGAAGTAATCATTTTTCATACGTGGAGCTGTTTCCCATCATGAGGGGCACATTTCTTATATATATTGGGGTGGCTACAGTGGGGGAAACCCCCCTGATGACGTCTTTTGGGACGAAACGCGTCGGGCAGGACCCCATTGTTGCCACTTTTTCTCTAACAGCGCTGTTTTAAGTTTTGGATCTACATGTGAGTGTACATCTATTTTATCCGTAATAAATATTTTTAGTTTTTTGGATTTACACTATGTGGCCCTTTTTTTCTTTTTCCATCCTTCCACATCAAATTCTGGTCCGCTGAATGTTGTTTTGAGGGGTTTGCTTGTGGAACACCCCACTACTTCCTTAAGACCCTCATCCGTGAGATTGTGCACACCTTTCAAGCTCCCGGCATTATCTGGACGAATACAACCAATTCGTGAGACCGTATCCTCCTTGGAGTACACACAGCCACTCACCACCTAAGCCTTGTCCGACCCAATCCGGCGTATGCCCCATTGGGTCCACCTCATCTGGTAAGCCTCCCCAACTCTTGGTGGTAGTGAGCGGATTTTCGGTCAAGATGTTTATATTATTCTTCAATATTTTGTTTTAACACATTGCCATAGAGACTATGTATCTTTGATGTTCACAAGAGGACTATATGCTTGAAGTAGATTTAATTGACTCTCCTACTGTCTATTGACTTGCATATAGTAGCATTATACATTGTTTAGCGCCACACTTTTTTGTTGTCTTTCCATTCTACACTTTGTTGGTCGTGTTGGCTGCTTCCGTGTCTTTCATTTCAGGGTAGCGCAGAATTATTTTATATCTAGTACCTGTTTCTCTTTAGACATCAGGTTATCCTTATGCTCTGATTTGTTGGACATATTATCCATGTCCTTGGATACGAGTTTCAAAAAGGCCACTACGTTGGAATTTGAACTAGGCAGTGGAAAGTGATCAAATTTCTTCTTGAGAGTGGATTTTGGTGGTGGGACTTTTGTAGTCTCTCTACCACATTTGGATAATAGTTGTTCAATATCAATGCAGTCAATTCATTTTAGTCTGGTCATTCTCCTTCAAAAGAGATATGAGTTGATCAATGGCTTTGTTCTCATCTTTGTTGAGTTGTGTTAAATCATTTGTGTTTTTATTGTACATGTTCCTGAGTAACAATTTGTGCATGAAGAGATGAATATCTTTAATAAGATCAAACATATCAAAATTTAATTAAGGCACAAACCTACGCCCTTCATCAGAATTTGTGTCTTAAATTTGGTAAGTATATGTGCTGATAAATTTACTATATTCTTTTTTAGTATCCTTATCCATAAATTTATCATCATGTACTCCTAAGTGATTGTCTGTGAGTTTGTCACTTTGTTTCCCTTTGCAGTGTTGGGAATTGGATGGTTTCTGAAAAGAAGAATTCTGGAAAAATAGGTGCATGAGGAGTAGAGGAAGTGTCCCTCCGATCCACAGCATGAAGTGTGTTTATATGTTCATGTATGTCTTCACAAGAAGAGATAGAGTATAGTTAATTCACCACACCCATTTGTGAATTACCAGTCACCATAAATACAGAACACCCGTGAGTGAGAGAATTATGTGTTGTTTGCTTATTCTGTTCCAACATCAACATTTTGGACACCTGGTCCTGTTTTTCTTCATTGTTGCTTTGTCTTTTGCAACGTCCATTGGTTCTGTGTTTGAAAGAAGACTGTGATTGAACGAAAGAAGCATTAGAGGAGGAATGTGATGTGTTACTGTCATAGCCTCTGGATGGATTATTTCATATCATTTGTCTATTTTGTATAGAGTGCCATTTGTATGTATGCCCCTCCCTAAAAGCAGTTCTATCTCTTATCGTTTTCTTTTCCTTTTTCATAAGAACACCCTTGTTGACAATAGCTAGGCGTTCAATCATTGATTTCTCCTTTTCATTGTATGATCTTTGATTTTTTTTAGAGGTTGGAGTAGCCCATTTATTTGGTCTAAATCCTTATCTAGATCGTTATTTTGTTTTTTTTTGTATGCTGCTATTAATAGCAGAAATATCTCCTTAGAGCATTTGTTTAATGCTTTTTCCCACTCTCTTTTAAAATCAACATCTCCCATCTGAAAAAAAATGGAAATATTTGTACTCTAAGGCAAAAGGGATTTATAGCTTCTTTATTATAATTTTCAAATGATTGTATATGCCAATGTAATGATGATTTTTTCCAAAAGTTTGCCCAAACGAAGAGAGGTGAAATTGAATTCCAACCACTCAGTTAGTCCAAAGTTATTTAGATATCCTGTCATTGACCCACTCCTTGTCTTTAAAGCCAGCCATAACTAGGGATGAGCTTACCGTTCGAGTCGAACCCATGTTCGACTCGAACATCGTCTGTTCGATCGTTCGCCGAATTGCGAACGATATGGGCCGTTCACGCCAAATTCGTGTGGCGCGTCACAGCCCATAATTTACTGCGGCATCGCAGTGCATTGCTGGCTGATGATTGGCCAAGCATGCACTATGACCCTCATGCTTGACCAATCACAGCGCCGTCAGTAGAGAGAGCTGTAATTGGCCAAAGCCAGGGTGGCTTTGGCCAATTATGGCTCAGGGGGTTTAGAACACGCCCCACACTATATAAGGCCACCTGCACGGCAGCCCTGTGTAATGTGTTCTGGCGTGCTTAGAGAGAGAGAGAGACAGTGTCATTTCATTTGAGTTAGCTAGATTAGGCAGGACAGTCAGTGAGTTAGCTGCACTTACAGTGTATTGTGTATATAAAAGCATCCCAGGTGTTGTATATATATATATATATATATATATATATATATATATATATATATATATATATACACTGTATTCAGTTTAGCTAGATCCGTTCCTGTTATCTTCCTACTGACAGGCAGGCTTGTCTTGTTACAGTATTTACAGCTACCTGAAGAAAATTGCTGTTGTTCTTTTGATCCTATTATTACCACAGTCCAGCATCTAGACTATTTACAGTTAGTGTAGTGCGTCCTCCTCACAGTGTTCAGTTAAAGCTACAAGTTAGTTTAGTGTGACCTCTGCACAGTGTTCAGCTAAAACTACAAGTTAGTGTAGTGCATCCTCCTCACAGTGTTTAGCTAAAGCTACAAGTTAGTTTAGTGTGACCTCTGCACAGTGTTCAGCTAAAGCTACAAGTTAGTGTAGTGCGACCTCTGCACAGTGTTCAGCTAAAGCTACAAGATAGTGTAGTGCGTTCTCCTCACAGTGCTCAGCTAAAACTACAAGTTAGTGTAGTGCGACCTCTGCACAGTGTTCAGCTAAAGCTACAAGTTAGTGTAATGCGTTCTCCTCACAGTGTTCAGCTAAAACTACAAGTTAGTGTACTTCGTCCTCTGCACAGTGGTCAGCTAAAGCTACAAGTTAGTGTAGTGCGTCCTCTGAACAGTGTTCAGCTAAAACTACAAGTTAGTGTAGTGTGACCTCTGCACAGTGTTCAGCTAAAGCTACAAGTTAGTGTAGTGCGTCCTCTGAACAGTGTTCTGCTAAAACTACAAGTTAGTGTAGTGCGACCTCTGCACAGTGTTCAGCTAAAGCTATAAGTTAGTGTAGTGCGACCTCTGCACAGTGTTCAGCTAAAGCTACAAGATAGTGTAGTGCGTTCTCCTCACAGTGTTCAGCTAAAACTACAAGTTAGTGTAATGCGACCTCTGCACAGTGTTCAGCTAAAACTACAAGTTAGTGTAGTGCAACCTCTGCACAGTGTTCAGCTAAAGCTACAAGTTAGTGTAATGCGTTCTCCTCACAGTGTTCAGCAAAAACTACAAGTTAGTGTACTTTGTCCTCTGCACAGTGTTCAGCCAAAGCTACAAGTTAGTGTAGTGCGTCCTCCTCACAGTGTTCAGCTAAAACTACAAGTTAGTTTAGTGTGACCTCTGCACAGTGTTCAGCTAAAGCTACAAGTTAGTGTAGTGCGACCTCTGCACAGTGTTCAGCTAAAGCTACAAGTTAGTGTAATGCGTTCTCCTCACAGTGTTCAGCTAAAACTACAAGTTAGTGTACTTCGTCCTCTGCACAGTGTTCAGCTAAAGCTACAAGTTAGTGTAGTGCGTCCTCTGAACAGTGTTCAGCTAAAACTACAAGTTAGTGTAGTGTGACCTCTGCACAGTGTTCAGCTAAAGCTACAAGTTAGTGTAGTGCGTCCTCTGAACAGTGTTCAGCTAAAACTACAAGTTAGTGTAGTGCGACCTCTGCACAGTGTTCAGCTAAAGCTATAAGTTAGTGTAGTGCGACCTCTGCACAGTGTTCAGCTAAAGCTACAAGATAGTGTAGTGCGTTCTCCTCACAGTGTTCAGCTAAAACTACAAGTTAGTGTAGTGCGACCTCTGCACAGTGTTCAGCTAAAACTACAAGTTAGTGTAGTGCAACCTCTGCACAGTGTTTAGCTAAAACTACAGGTTAAAGTAGTGCGACCTCTGCACAGTGTTCAGCTAAAGCTACAAGTTAGTTTAGTGTGACCTCTGCACAGTGTTCAGCTAAAGCTACAAGTTAGGGTAGTGCGTCCTCCTCACAGTGTTCAGCTAAAGCTACAAGTTAGTGTAGTGCGTCCTCCTCACAGTGTTCAGCTAAAACTACAAGTTAGTGTAGTGCGACCTCTGCACAGTGTTCAGCTAAAGCTACAAGTTAGTGTAATGCGTTCTCCTCACAGTGTTCAGCAAAAACTACAAGTTAGTGTACTTTGTCCTCTGCACAGTGTTCAGCCAAAGCTACAAGTTAGTGTAGTGCGTCCTCCTCACAGTGTTCAGCTAAAACTACAAGTTAGTGTAGTGCGACCTCTGCACAGTGTTCAGCTAAAGCTACAAGTTAGTTTAGTGTGACCTCTGCACAGTGTTCAGCTAAAGCTACAAGTTAGGGTAGTGCGTCCTCCTCACAGTGTTCAGCTAAAGCTACAAATTAGTGTAGTGCGTCCTCCTCACAGTGTTCAGCTAAAACTACAAGTTAGTGTAGTGCGACCTCTGCACAGTGTTCAGCTAAAGCTACAAGTTAGTTTAGTGTGACCTCTGCACAGTGTTCAGCTAAAGCTACAAGTTAGGGTAGTGCGTCCTCCTCACAGTATTCAGCTAAAGCTACAAGTTAGTGTAGTGTGACCTCTGCACAGTGTTCAGCTAAAGCTACAAGTTAGTGTAGTGTGTCCTCTGAACAGTGTTCAGCTAAAGCTACAAGTTAGTTTAGTGTGACCTCTGCACAGTGTTCAGCTAAAGCTACAAGTTAGGGTAGTGCGTTCTCCTCACAGTGTTTAGCTAAAACTACAGGTTAGTGTAGTGCGACCTCTGCACAGTGTTCAGCTAAAGCTACAAGTTAGTTTAGTGTGACCTCTGCACAGTGTTCAGCTAAAGCTACAAGTTAGGGTAGTGCGTCCTCCTCACAGTGTTCAGCTAAAGCTACAAGTTAGTGTAGTGCGTCCTCCTCACAGTGTTCAGCTAAAACTACAAGTTAGTGTAGTGCGACCTCTGCACAGTGTTCAGCTAAAGCTACAAGTTAGTTTAGTGTGACCTCTGCACAGTGTTCAGCTAAAGCTACAAGTTAGGGTAGTGCGTCCTCCTCACAGTGTTCAGCTAAAGCTACAAGTTAGTGTAGTGTGACCTCTGCACAGTGTTCAGCTAAAGCTACAAGTTAGTGTAGTGTGTCCTCTGAACAGTGTTCAGCTAAAGCTACAAGTTAGTTTAGTGTGACCTCTGCACAGTGTTCAGCTAAAGCTACAAGTTAGGGTAGTGCGTTCTCCTCACAGTGTTTAGCTAAAACTACAGGTTAGTGTAGTGCGACCTCTGCACAGTGTTCAGCTAAAGCTACAAGTTAGTGTAGTGCGTCCTCCTCACAATGTTTAGCTAAAACTACAGGTTAGTGTAGTGCGACCTCTGCACAGTGTTCACCTAAAGCTACAAGTTAGTGTAGTGCGTCCTCTGAACAGTGTTCAGCTAAAACTACAAGTTAGTTTTTTGCGAGCTCTGCACAGTGTTCAGCTAAAGCTACCTGTAGAAGGTTGGTGGTGTTTTCCTGATCCTATCACTACCGCAAGCAGCTAAATAAGCTACAAGTTAGTTTTTTGTGAGCTCTGCACAGTGTTCAGCTAAAACTACAAGTTAGTGTAGTGCGAGCTCTGCACAGTGTTCAGCTAAAGCTACCTGTAGAAGGTTGGTGGTGTTTTCCTGATCCTATTACTACCGCAGACAGCTAAATAAGCTACAAGTTAGTTTTTTGCGAGCTCTGCACAGTGTTCACCTAAAGCTACCTGTAAAAGGTTGGTGGTGTTTTCCTGATCCTATCACTACCGCAGGCAGCTAAATAAGCTACAAGTTAGTTTTTTGCAAGCTCTGCACAGTGTTCAGCTAAAGCTACCTGTAGAAGGTTGGTGGTGTTCTCATACTACAGGCAGGCAGTTGATTTTGCTAGCTGCAGTATCAGTATATATATATATATATATATATATATATATATATATATCCCGGCTTAGTGCAGCTACAGGCCATTAGTATGTCTGGAAGGCCAACAAGGAGAGGCAGACAGTCACAAGCCAATAAAAGAGGGCAAGCAGGCTTTGTGTCTAGAGGCAACAGTGCTGGTCGTGGAGACGGTGCATCCTCATCAGCACGTGGCCGTGGGACACGCTTGGCCTTTTTTTGGGCAGCTGGCCGTGTTGAGCAGCAACATGCGGAAGACTTGGTCGACTGGATGACCAAGCCGTCCTCATCCTCCTCATCCTCTCTCACCCATGCTCAGGGTACTTTGTCTGGCAAAGCAGCTGCCAACGCGGCCTCTTCCCTTGGCTCAATGGCATCAGTGACTCCTTCCCTAGCCCCACCATGTCCTCCTGAGGACTGTTGACCACAGTGTTGGGTATATGCTCCAGGAGGATGCCCAGCGTTTAGAAGGCTCTGATGATGATACTGAGCTAGATGAGGGAAGTAACGTGAGCACGGACAGAGGGGGTGCCCAAGAAGGACAGCAATCTGGCAGTCATGCTCCCCCTGCTGCAGCATACTGCCAGGTTTGCTCCAGTGATGAGGAGGGAGGGGATGATGAGGTCACTGACTCAACGTGGGTGCCTGATAGGAGAGAGGAGGAGGCACATCACCAACGAGGCAGGATGCCCTCCAGGGACCAGCTTAAGGGCAGCACACTGACTGCATCACACCCCAAAGCTCCACATGTGCAGGGCACTGCTGTCTCTGCGCGTTATTCCAAAAGTTCTTTGGTGTGGGCCTTTTTTAAAACGAGTGCATCAGATCGCACCGCTGCTATTTGCAACATATGTCTCAAGCGTATCTCGTGTGGTCAAAACATCTCCCGCTTGGGCACCACATGCTTGACCAGACATATGTTGACCTGGCATGCAGTTCGTTGGCAAGCGTATCTAAAAGACCCACACCAAAGAACAAAGAGGACCTCTCCTTGCTCCTCATCAGCTGAGATCTCCAACCCCACTATACCTTCATTCCTCTCTGAGACCTGCACTGAGAGGAATGAAGGTGTAGAATTAGGTGTGTCCCCTGCTCCAGCCCTCATGCTGTTAGCTCTAGCAGCCTAAGCAGCTCAGCCCTGAACAAAAGCACCTCTGCCCAGCCAAACTTGCCTCATCAACCCCTACAGCGTTGGATGGGATGGAAGAAGCGGCGCTGAGTGAAAGCGGTCGTAGCTGAAAAGCAGTAGTGGGGTAACGGAGCCGGTTCTCTGCCGGATCTCCTAAGCATTCAATCCTGTGTTGTCTGCGCCTGCGCTCGCTGTCTCTGCCTTCCCCTGTAACCTAGCAACGTCCGGGGATCTCGTGGGAGTCTCGCGGGAGCCGGAGGAAAACCACGTGACTCGGCGGCGAGCCGGCTCGGGAACCAAAGCGGACAGCAGACGCCGACAGAGAAGAGGGGGACACGCCAGCCTCGTGTGCCTTGAGACAGGTATGTGAACGCCTGGTCTCAGCTTTGGGAAGCAGGACTTTTCTCAGACACATTCTATTGATTGTAGTATTCACTCAAAGCTAAGGAAGAAAGGCAAGAATAGTAGTTATAGTACCTGGCAGCGTGGTGCAAAAACAGTGTGGAGTAAAAGGGGGTAAAACTAGTAACAAGTGGAACTGCTTTATCTTTGCGGAGGAATTATTTGCCTAGGCATTACACAGCACTATAGTTATGACCAGGAAGAAAGGTGAGGAGTCCCAGCAGCAGCCCCAGCAGCAGCCCCAAGAAAACCCAATAACACACTCTACCCGCTTGGCAAAGGAAAAGGGGAGTCAAGTAACATCAGCAACCACAGTGGCAGCAAAACTAGAAAAATATGCGCATACCCCCCTACACTCTCCATCTAAAGGCAACCAGTTGCCTCATGAGAAGACACAGGCAGGACCCTCTGGGGATAGAAGGAGCGTAGGTAAAGCGTCAGCATCATCAATCACCTTGCCAGCTAGTACTAAAGCAACGAACAAGCATGGCCCTGAGGGAGATCCCCTGGCAAAGGGCGCTGTAGCTATGAGTGAAATTCCCTCTAACTCGAGTATAACCAGCGAACCAGAGCCTACATTAAAAGAGGTACTAGCCGCAGTGAATTCCTGTAAAGGATCCTTGAATGACCTGTGTAATCAACTTAGGGGCCTTAAGGAAGAACTACATACTATGCATCAAGAAATTCAGAGGGTGGTAGAGAGGACCTCTGCTGTAGAGGAGAGACTGAGTCAAGTAGAAGACATACTACACCCAATAAAAAAGGAGTTTAAGAGTATGCAAGCGCAATTTGACGCACATAGGCACAAGGTGGATGAAATGGAGAACAGGTCACGCAGATGTAACGTGAGGGTGATGGGCCTTCCAGAGAGAAGTGAGGGCCCTTGCCCTGAGACGTTCATGGAAAGGATCCTTGAATGACCTGTGTAATCAACTTAGGGGCCTTAAGGAAGAACTACATACTATGCATCAAGAAATTCAGAGGGTGGTAGAGAGGACCTCTGCTGTAGAGGAGAGACTGAGTCAAGTAGAAGACATACTATACCCAATAAAAAAGGAGTTTAAGAGTATGCAAGCGCAATTTGACGCACATAGGCACAAGGTGGATGAAATGGAGAACAGGTCACGCAGATGTAACGTGAGGGTGATGGGCCTTCCAGAGAGAAGTGAGGGCCCTTGCCCTGAGACGTTCATGGAAAACTGGCTTAAGGAGACCTTTGGGACTGAAACATTTTCACATCTCTTCGCTATCGAGAGAGCACACCGCATTCCCACCAGGCCTACAGCGTCGGGGGGTCGCCCCAGACCTATGATTATTAAATTGTTTTTTTATAAAGACAAGGTAGCATTGATGCAAAAATCTAGAGAGAAGGGGGATGTTTTCTATAAAGGCGCCAGGATCTCACTATATCCAGACTACTCCCCAGATCTACAAAAAAGAAGGACTGGATTTGTGGACATTAAACGTGCTCTACGGACATATAACATTCCATACGCACTACTATGTCCAGCACGACTGCATATAGAGGTTTCAGGGACAGTTCTTTTTTTTATTCAGTCGACAGGGCTACAACCAGGCTTGAGGAAAACAAAAGGAACTTATAAAGTTTGAATAAGGGAATGTTAAGAGGGGCTGTTTTGGTTTCTTGGTTTTTTTTTTTTTTTTCAGCAGGGGCTGGAGGGAGAGGGGCTGGAAGGTGTACGCTTTCAATGGAAGATGGCACATGGTTGAGGTTGTGGGTTGATTTTTTGTTTGGTGTTGTTGTTTTGGTGGCACCCCTCCTTGGGAGATTGGGCTTAAGGGGGGTGGGGGAAGGGAGAAAAGGGCGAATAGAGGAAATTAGGGGGGTATGGTTATTGTCAGAGTAGGTGCGGAGGTATGGGTTAGAATGGGATGATGGGTACACAAAGGCCACAAAAAATGTCCCTAGGGCTAGCCGTAGTAGGCATGGGGAGAGGGAGGGGGATACACTGGGGGTAGGGTCAGTTGTTTTGCACGTGAGATTCAACTGTTAGGATATGTTGAAGCAGGGGTGGGAAAGGGGAAGAAAGATACATAAGATTTTGAGTCACTTTCACATGTATAAGAAAAGAAGAGGAATTCATGGGGGTGGGGAGGTCTGGGGGAGGGGAAACAAATGTTCCCCTCCCCCATCCCTCTTCCCCTTCCCCACCCCTCTCACCTCTCTTTATAGTAATGACACAGCTGGGTAAGCTTGAAGTCACGGTAGAGATGAATCACTTGATAAATTGCATAACAAGAAATTTGACACGTTTGCTTGGGTGGTTTGGGCAAGGGGGTGGTTTGTATACTGTATCATTCAAGGTAGATTGTGCGAGACCACCCCTTCTTCCAGATCTGATTTATTCTTTTCTTGAATTTTTAATTAGCCTAATGTTTCTTTGGTTTTCTTTTTTATATAAATATACTGCCTCTTTCCCTGATGTCTAGAACAGCTGTAATAAGCTCCTGGAACATCAGGGGTATGGGTAATCCCGCCAAAAAAGCCGCGGTCTTTCTGGAGCTGGAGTCACACGATGCCGGGTTGATATGCTTGCAGGAGACACATCTGACTAATGAGTCCAAAGTATTAATGAAGGATAAAAGATTCCAAACGCAATTCCACTCAGTCTACTCCTCCTATTCAAGGAGAGTGAGTATATTGGTAAAAAAGGGATGGCGTTCTCCTGCAGGGATGTCAAAATCGACACATTGGGTTGTTATATTTTTTTACACTGCCTGATAGAAGGTAGAGCACTTGTAATAGCTAACTTATATATACCCCCCCCCATTTAAGTTGGAGATTCTGCACTGTCTGCTAGAATATATGGAGAGCAGGGCGGGCACCCCGATGATAGTGGTGGGGGACTTCAATGCGGTTCTTGATAGTCGTCAGGATAGGCTTCCTCCTGTAACGCGGACGGAAAGGCTGAGGGAGGGAAGGTTGGCTCAGTTCTTGGAGGAGATCGAATGGTGCGATCTCTGGAGAATCCGCAACCCAAGTAACAGGCAATTCTCTTGCTATTCAAGTACGCATTGCACACTATCACGCATAGACTTAGCAATAGGTAATAAAGAAGCTCACGCGCTAGTGAACACGGTAGAATAACACCCAAGGGGGATATCAGATCATTCACCCCTGAAGTTAGTAGTGAACATACACGATAAACAAATACAGAGACCATGGACAGTAAATCCAGTATGGCTAGAGGTAATAGGGGGAGCGGAAGAAATATCTCTTGGCCTAAAAGAGTTCATGGCCTACAATTCAGGAACTGCATCAACAGGGGTGGTTTGGGATTCTTTAAAGGCCTTTCTAAGGGGACTTCTAATCCAACATATAACAAGAGTAAAGAAGAGATCAAAAGCGCAGGGAGAGCAAATTAGAAGTGAGGTTACGGAGCTAGAAAGACAATATGTACTGGATCCTAGCCCAGGAAAGCGGGAGTTATGGACTAGGAAGCAACAAGAGTATAAAGAGGTAATAACTAAAAATGCTGAAAACAGAAGACTCTTCCAGAGGCAGAGATGTTTTGAGGAAGGGGAAAGAGTGGGCCGAATGTTGGCGTTATTGGTTAGTACTAATTCTCCTTCTTCAATGATCTCTACGATTAGGTCCCCAAATGGGGAAATAACATCTGACCCTGTGAAGATTAAGGAGATATTTTTTGATTTCTATAGCACTCTTTATAAATCAAAAAGGGACGTGGAGAGAGGGGAGGTGGACAAATTCCTTGAGGGGGTTGAACTGCCGACCCTATCCGCAACCGACAGGACCAACTTAGAATCCCCAATAACTTTAGAGGAGTTGAAAAATGCAGTGGCAGGTATGCCTAACCACAAATCCCCAGGCCCTGATGGGTTGCCCCTTGAGATTTATAAGTACTATGGGGAGGTTTTGCTCCCCGTTCTTTTGAGGACATTAGAGGGGGCGGTAGCAGAGGGTAGATTACCTGATTCGATGACAGAATCTAATATTGTACTTATACAAAAAGAAGGGAAGGACCAACTGGAAGCATCATCATACAGACCGATCTCACTGCTCTGCTCGGATATTAAAATCCTTGCAAAGGTATTAGCAACTAGATTAAGCAAATGCATTGCAAAACTGATACATGCAGACCAGACAGGGTTTATCCCGCACAGAGCTACTAGTGTAAACATTAGACGGGCATACTTGAACCTCCAGACCCCAGTGGAAAGCGGAGATTCCAGAGCTGTCATGTCCTTGGATATTGCCAAGGCATTTGACAGCCTGGAATGGGAGTACCTTTGGGAAATAATGGAAAGATTCGGCTTTGGCCCCCTTTTCATTAACTTGATAAAACTCCTATACAACCGCCCAACCGCCAGACTCAAGATTAATAATGAATACTCAGGAAGTCTACCGCTCGAGAGGGGCACAAGGCTGGGGTTCCCATTGTCGCCCCTGCTTTTTGCCCTGGCAATGGAGCCACTGGCAGAGGCTGTGAGAAGTACATCCGGAATACAGGGCTTCAAGAGGAAAAACGGGGAGGAAAAGATTGCACTTTACGCCGATGACGTTCTGGTTTTCTTGGGGGACACAGGACCATCCTTAGCAAAAACGATGCAGTTGGTAGAAGGGTTTGGGAGGATCTCGGGCCTTGTAGTCAACTGGGAGAAATCAATGCTCCTTCAGATTGATCCAATTGTCAGCTCCCTCCCGGAGGGTATGCCCGGGTTAAAAATTGTAGATAAAGTAAAATATCTGGGAGTGGTAATGTCCAACGATCCTAATCAATATATTCGAGACAACCTGGTCCCTTTATTTGAAAAACTTAAAAAAAAATGCGACATCTGGTGCAGACTCCCCCTGTCGATGGCGGAATGAACGAACCTGATCAGAATGATATGGTTGCCACAATTACTGTACACCCTCCATAACTCCCCGATATGGATCGGGAGAAAGTGGTTCTCAAAAATAAATTCCCTGTTCCGGGAATTAATTTGGAAAAAAGGACAGGCTAGGATTAGCCTGCAAACATTGCAGGGCCCTACTAGTAAGGGGGGAATGGCAGTCCCCCACCCTTATAGTTATTACCTGGCCGCCCAATTACAGCATATTGGGGGGTGCGATACTCCGGGAGAAATGCATGCTAGCAACAAAATCATGCTAGAGGGTAATCTGCACAAATCCCTTGTGGAAGCACTGGAAGCAGGCACACTTCAGCGAACATTGCCAACACACAAGCTAGTAACTAAAACCTGGCAGGCAGTGAAGAAGATCATGGGGTATAAGGGCATCACCAAGTTCTCACCCATATGGCATAATAAATCCCTGCGGGAGCTCCTAACTGTTGAGAAGAATGCTATATGGGAACGTCATGGTATAACCAGAGTAGCCCATTTGGTCAGGGATAACAATGTGAAATCCTTCTCAGATTTGAGAACAGAGTACGAAGTCCCGCATAGCACATTTTACAGTTACCTACAGATTAGGCATGCAATGGGTGTACAATTCAGGACCTGCCCCATGGAGATGTGCAAGGCACCACTCCTCAATAAAATAGTCAAAGTTAAAACCTCCAAAGGTTTGATCGCAGCCGTGTATGCGCAGTTAGTGGATAAAATGATATCCACGCAAACAGCTTCAGGGATCAGGGAGAGGTGGGAGGCGGACGTGGGGGAGTTGACGGATCGCCAGTGGAAAAGAATTTTGGAACATGGTTTGAAGGTTTCCGTCTCTCCATCGCAGAGGGCCTCGCACCTCTTCTTGCTTCATAGGGTGTATTACACCCCTAAGAGGTTGTATAGGTTTGGCCGTAGACCAGACGACAAGTGCCCTAGATGTTCAGGGATAGGAGACCTTATTCACATGGTGTGGAGATGTCCAAAATTAGCGAGATACTGGCCCGAGATTGTTAGAACTATAAACTCTAGGTTCAAAGTTAAAGTGGAATTAGAAGCCAGGGCGTGTGTTTTGGGGCTGGTAGGGGGAGAAACGGGGAACCCCAACACAATCTCCGCTATAGTAAAGTGCTTATATCAAGCAAGAAAGCTTATAGCGCAATCTTGGCTATCTGCAACACCCCCAACTCCAGGGGACTGGCTTTGTCAGAGAGGTTACCTGGTTGGGCGCCGGTGCATGCGCGGGTGCGCGGCGCGCCTTGGCGAATTGGCGCACGCGCGTGCGCAGCGTTTTGGCGCCAATCTGCCTATTTGAATCCTGCCTCTGCAGTGACCCGGTGCTGCCTGATCAAACAGCTCTGTGTCTTGTCCCGTGATCATCCCATGTTCCTGTATCTCCGTAGTGTTTACCCGTTGTGACCCGGCTACCTTTGGACCTTCCTTGACTGCTGCCTGAACCCGACCCCGGCTTGTCTGACCTCGCTTCTGCCTGCTCCCTTGTACCGTTGCTGCCAGCCCGTTGCCGACCTCTGCCTGTGTGTGACCAAGTCTGATTAACTCCTGCTCAGTATCTGCTCCACCAAGTCTCTAGCTCTACCGGTTGCTTGCCAGACCACTGTGCTCCAGGACTTTACTTCAGGCTCTCATACCACTCCGCACTCGCGGGCCTCCTGTCTGCTCTACCAGGGGCCCCGAATCGGACACGTAAGGGAGCCTACCCTCTGCCCACGTGAACTCATCTGTCTGGTAAGTGTGGAACCTGACAGTATCAGGCAGCCATGACTGAGTCCGGGCAGGGGGCCTCCCCCATGGATGAACTGTGTAGGCATCTGGCAGGCCTTACTCAAGCCGTTAAAAGCCTACAGGAAGGCTATACCAGATTGGAAGGACAGGTCCAGGCCCTTTCAGCTTCTCCTCCAGGGGCAGTGTCCGCCAACCCTGTCTCAGCACCTTCTGTAGTGATGCTACCACCAGAGCCCAGGGTGCCTACACCCGAAAAATTCTCCGGAGAACGCAGTAAGTTCCGAGCGTTTCGCAACGCATGCGAGCTCTACTTCGCTTTGCAGCCTCGAACATTCTCCCTGGAAGCTACTAAAGTGGGGTTCGTCATATCCCTATTGATCGGAGAGCCTCAAACCTGGGCCCACCGCTTATTGGAGCAAAAAGCCCAATCTCTTGATTCCCTAGATGCCTTCTTCCTAGCTATGTCTCAGCTGTATGAGGACCCCCAGCTAACAACCACGGCAGAAGCCGCTTTACATGCCCTTCAACAAGGTCGCAGAGCTGCTGAAGATTACGCCGTGGAGTTTAGGCGCTGGAGCTCGGATACGGACTGGAACGACGCAGCCTTGCGTCACCAATACCGGCTGGGGTTGTCAGATCCGCTAAAAGATGAACTGGCATGAGTGGGGATACCCCAGACACTGGAAGAGTTAATTAATCTGTCCATCCAGATCGACCGTCGCCTCAGGGAGAGACGCTCTGAGAGGTCTGTCAGTCACCCACGCCTTACCTGGATGTTGCCTAGGGCTCCTTGTCCCCCAAACCAAGCTCCGCTGGTCTCTTCTACCCCTGGCCCGGAGGCCCCAGAGCCCATGCAGTTGGGACTGCTCCGTCCCTCTCTGACTTCTGAGGAGAAGACACGCAGGCGCACACTCAATCTGTGCCTGTACTGTGGGGAGTCTGGTCACTTTGCAAGAGCATGCCCAAACAAAAGACGTAAGTGTCTGCCGTCTTCTTCACTGTGTGCACCTGTCCTACCTAGTGCCGGTAACCATTTAACTTTCTCCATTGTATTGCAGTTACCTGGAAGGAGCATCCCAGTACCGGTCATCATTGACTCTGGAGCCTGTAGTGGTTTCATCGACCGGACCTTTGTCGAAACCCATCATATTCCCACTCAGACTAAAGCTCAAGGACTGGCAGTTTTCTTAGCGGATGGCTCCACCCTCCGCTCCGGACCCGTCACCCAAGAAACGGTTCCTCTGTTGGCCACTATTGGCCCGGAACACCAGGAACTTTTACGCCTAGATGTCATTTCCTCTCCTCTCTTCCCAGTCATCCTAGGAATACCTTGGCTACAGGCCCACAATCCCAGTATCAACTGGTCTACAGGCAAGATTCAGTTTTCCTCGGAAAATTGCAGACAACATTGCTTACGGGGGACCCCATTAACTTCCTCCCAATGCCTGCGCATAGATTCTGAAGCTAAGCCCTGCCAAGATCTTCCCGAACCCTACCGGGATTTCCTGGATGTGTTCAGCAAAAAAGGAGCAGAAACCCTTCCAGTACATAGACCCTATGATTGCCCAATAGAACTCTTACCAGGCACCGAAGTCCCCTTTGGGAGGATCTTCCCTCTAACTGAGCAGGAGTTGGGCACCCTGAAAACTTATATAGACGAGAACCTGAAGAAAGGGTTCATCCGTCCTTCCACGTCTCCAGCTGGGGCAGGTATCTTCTTCGTGGAAAAGAAGGATCACTCCTTACGTCCTTGCATTGACTATCGGGAGCTCAATAAAATTACTATTAAGAACAGATACCCGCTACCCCTGGTTCCTGAGATATTCCAGAGACTGGGATCGGCTACCGTTTTTACCAAGCTAGACCTCCGTGGAGCCTATAATTTGATCCGCATAAGAGAAGGAGACGAGTGGAAGACGGCCTTTCGTACTCGATTCGGACATTACGAGTATCACGTCATGCCTTTTGGTCTGTGCAATGCACCGGCGACATTCCAGCATTTCATCAACGATGTCTTTCACGACTTATTGGATTTATATGTCATCATTTACCTGGACGATATCTTGGTTTTCTCGGCCTCCCTGATGGAACACCGTAAGCATGTACGAAATGTACTTTCCCGGCTCAGACAGCATGGACTGTACGCCAAACTTGAAAAATGTGAATTCGAGCTCCAATCTATCCAGTTCCTGGGCCTGATTATTTCCCCCGATGGCATCAAAATGGATCCACAGAAAGTATCCGCTATTCTGGATTGGCCTGCACCGACCGACAAAAAAGGAGTACAACGCTTTATTGGCTTTGCCAATTTCTATAGGAAATTTATTAAAGGATTTTCTTCAATCATAACTCCCATCACAGAGCTTACTAAATAAGGATGCCGATTCCGCTGGACCCCTGAGGCACAAGAGGCCTTTGAAAAACTCAAGGCGCTGTTCACCTCGGCCACTATCCTTAAGCATCCCAACCCTGCCTTGCCTTTCGTCCTGGAGGTGGATGCGTCTGAGGTTGCAGTCGGAGCTGTACTTTCACAGAGACAGGGTGCCAAAGCACTTCTGTACCCTGTGGGATTCTTCTCACGCAAACTTTCTCTCTCCGAGAAAACTACGACGTGGGTGATCGGGAGCTTTTGGCCATTAAAGCGGCTCTGGAGGAATGGCGTTACCTTCTGGAAGGCGCAGCACACCCCATTTTGATCTACACAGACCATAAGAACTTGGAATATCTAAGGACAGCCAAGAGATTGAGACCCCGGCAGGCCAGATGGGCACTTTTTTTTTCCCGATTTATTTTTCACATTACGTTCAGGCCCGGATCCAAGAATGTTAAACCTGATGCTCTCTCCCGGATGTTCCTCGATTCTGAAAGAACTGTGTCCCCAGATACCATCCTTCCCTCTGGAAATTTCCTAATCCTTCAGGAGGATCTAATTTCCCGAATCAGACGCGCCTCCATGGGAATGTCTCCACCTGTTGAGTCTTGTACCAGGGATGGACTGTTCTGGTTCAAGAATAAGATTGTGGTCCCTGAGGAGTTAAAGGTACAGGTGTTAAGTTTATGTCATGATCACAAACTGGCTGGCCACTTCGGCACTCGAAAAACAACCGACCTCGTCCAACGCACCTTTTGGTGGCCGTGTCTTACTAAGGATTGCAAGGACTATGTGGAGTCCTGTAACACGTGTGCCAGAAACAAGACTAGCCGAACAAGAGCATGGGGCCTGTTGAGACCATTGCCAGTCCCAGAGAGGCCATGGACCATGATATCAATGGACTTTATTGTTGAGCTTCCACCATCAGAAGGTTTTTCGTCCATTTTTGTTGTGGTTGACAGGCTGTCTAAAATGGCCCACTTCCTCCCCATGAAGGGCACCCCTTCAGCCATGGAGACCGCTTCCATCTTCATAAAGGAGATCGTCAGGCTGCATGGAGTCCCGACCAACATAGTCTCGGACAGGGGCGTCCAGTTCACCTCCAGATTCTGGAAGGCCCTTTGTGGCGCGCTCGAGATCGAGCTGTCATTCTCTTCGGCTTACCACCCTCAGTCAAATGGGCAAACCGAGAGGACGAACCAGACTTTGGAGCAATACATCCGCTGTTTTTCTGCTTTTTCCCAGGACGATTGGGCCTCCCTGCTTCCCATCGCGGAGTTCTCCTACAATAACTCCCTACATTCAGCTACGAATCAGTCTCCGTTTTTTGCCAATTACGGTTTCCATCCATCCTTCTTGCCCGGGACATTCCCCGAATCTCCTGTTCCTGCAGTATCCCAAACTTTGGACTTCTTCTCTAACAACAATAAATTGCTGCAGGAGACCATGACCAAGGCTCAGGAAGATTATAAGAAAATCTTTGACAGGAGGAGACGGGGGGAACTTGTTCTTGAACCTGGCAATTCTGTCTGGCTGTCTACCGCTAATCTCAAGTTGGCCTGCCCATCCAAGAAACTGGGCCCCAAATACCTGGGTCCCTTCCGGATCAAGAGGAAAATCAACAACGTGGCCTACGAACTTGACCTTCCTAATTCTCTGAGGATACATCCAGTGTTCCACGTGTCTCTCCTGAAGCCAGTCACTCCTAACTTCTTTTCTGGTCGCAGCATTGGTCCACCCAAACCTATTGTGGTGAATGGCGAAGAGGAGTTCGAAGTGGAAGCAATTCTAGATTGTAGAAGAAGGCACAATCAGGTGCAATATCTGGTAAAATGGAAAGGCTATGGACCCGAAGATAATTCTAGGGAGCCGGAAAGCAATTTACACGCCTGAGAACTCCTGCAGTCCTTTAAAACCTCTCATGCCTCGAAGATGGCCCAACTGGGCATCCGGAGTCTGCCCTTGAGAAGGGGGCACTGTCAGAGAGGTTACCTGGTTGAGCGCCGGTGCGCGCGCGGGTGCGCGGCGCGCCTTGGCGAATCGGCGTGCGCGGCGTTTTGGCGCCAATCTGCCTATTTGAATCCTGCCTCTGCACTGACCCGGTGCTGCCTGATCAAACAGCTCTGTGTCTTGTCCCATGATCATCCCGTGTTCCTGTATCTCCGTAGTGTTTACCCGTTGTGACCCGGCTACCTTTGGACCTTCCTTGACTGCTGCCTGAACCCGACCCCGGCTTGTCTGACCTTGCTTCTGCCTGCTCCCTTGTACCGTTGCTGCCAGCCCGTTGCCGACCTCTGCCTGTGTGTGACCAAGTCTGATTAACTCCTGCTCAGCATCTGCTCCACCAAGTCTCTAGCTCTACCGGTTGCCTCCCAGACCACTGTGCTCCAGGACTTTACTTCAGGCTCTCATACCACTCCGCACTCGCGGGCCTCCTGTCTGCTCTACCAGGGGCCCCGAATCGGACACGTAAGGGAGCCTACCCTCTGCCCACGTGGACTCATCTGTCTGGTAAGTGTGGAACCTGACAGGCTTAGGTCCATGAACTCTTTGGTATGGACAGAAAAGACCATATACACTAGAAAAGGCAGCTACAATAAGTTCATTAAAATATGGAGACCCTGGATACAAG
This sequence comes from Lithobates clamitans, assembly GCA_037952925.1. Classification (NCBI taxonomy): domain Eukaryota; kingdom Metazoa; phylum Chordata; class Amphibia; order Anura; family Ranidae; genus Lithobates; species Lithobates clamitans. The sequence continues at coordinate 2,267,686 of JBBGZY010000429.1, forward strand.
AGATGAGCACCCAACATCTCTTTTAGTATTTACCGTAAACTTACAGGGAACGAGGCTTTAAGGCACCCAGACCCAGACAACCAGATAGAGAATAAATAAAATCGGCTATGGTTTAGTTCAAACTTTAACAGAGTAACCCTTAGAGTCAATAACATGTGAGCGAATGTTAAACGCTGGGGGGAGGGCGGGAGGGGGGAACGTTTGGAGTGGGGGGCAAGGAGGGGGGGGGAACGGGAAGGAGGGGGGGGAACTGGAGGGAGGGGCTGGGGTCTGGGAAAGAGTGAAAATGGGCCTTGCACGACATTACGAGTACAAGAGTTAGATAATGTGAAACGTGGTGAAAAATGGCAGAGCTTCGCTCACTCATTACGTATGTATTGTATAAGTGTACTGTACTTTGGAGTAGGTCGCAAACTCTGCCTACCAATTTTGTCTCATTGTTTGTTCTTTGTTCTTTTAAAATTTTTCAATAAAAAGTATTAAAGTAATAAAAAAGAATTAGGTGTGTCACAGCCAAGTACTTGTGGGCAATTTGCTTTCGGGACACCAACGTCAGATTGTACCAGGCAAATTTCCCTGCCCCAGCTGCTGCACCACTGAAAGAAGTTCGCTCCCAGCCATCCACATGCCCAGCGGTTGAATGCTAGCTTGGCAAAATTGCTAGCACTTCAACTTCTGCCTTTTCAGTTGGTAGACTCTGCCCCCTTCTGTGAGTTTGTGGAATGTGCGGTTTCTCAGTGGCAGGTACCCAAATGCTACTTTTTCTCACGGAAGGCGATTCCGGCTCTCTACCAGCATGTGGAAGGAAATGTCTCGGCCTCGCTGGACAGGGCGGTCAGTGGTAAGGTGCATATTACCGCTGACTCATGGTCCAGCAGGCATGGACAGAGACGTTACCAAAGTTTCACTGTGGATTGGGTGACTCTGCTGGCAGCTGGGAAGGATGCAGGACAAGGTGCAGTAGTGTTGGAGGTTGTTCTGCCACCACGCCTCCAAAATGCCACTACTAATGATTCTGACACACCTCTCTCCTCCACCCCTTCCTCTTCCTCCATGGCCTCTTCCTGTGCTTTGTCCTCGGAACCAGCGGTGCTCCGTAGCTGTTCAAGGGGCTACGCAAGTATGCAGGCCAAAAGATGCCATGCGTTGCTTGAGCTGGTGTGCTTGGGGGACAGGAGCCACACTGGGGCAGAGGTTCTGTCAGCTCTGCAGGGGCAGGTTCAGAGGTGGTTGACGCCACGCCAACTTAAGGCAGGAATGGTGGTTTGTGACAATGGCACCAACCTCCTCTCTGCCTTCCGACAGGGACAAATGACCCATGTACCCTGTTTGGCTCACGTCCTTAACTTGGTGGTGCAGCGGTTCTTGGGCAGGTACCCGAGCTTACAGGATGTCCTGAGACAGGCCAGGAAAGTCTGTGTGCATTTCCGCCGGTCATATAATGCCAGTGCTCGGCTGGCAGACCTCCAAAAGGTGTTTAACCTGCCCAAGAACCGCCTAATCTGTGACATGCCCACCAGGTGGAACTCAATGTTGGCCATGCTGCGGCGGCTGCACACGCAGCCGAGGGCCACCAATGAGAACCTGTGCGATTTTGGCACCAGGACAGGGTCAGGGGAGCTTGTTTTTTTTCCCCACGCCAGTGGGCCATGATCAGGGATGTATGCACTGTCCTGTCACCATTTGAGGAGGCCACGAGGATGGTGAGAAGTGACAGTGCATGCATCAGTGACACTGTCCCCCTTGTCCATCTGTTGGAGCACACGCTGCGTGGAATAATGGACAGGGCACTTGAGGCAGAACAGAGGCAGGAAGAGGAGGACTTCCTTAGCTCTCAAGGCCCCCTTTATCCAGACAGTGTTCCTGCGTGCCCGCAAATCACACAGGAAGAGGATGAGGAGGAGGAGGATTGTGTCAGTATGTAGGTGGAGCCTGGCACTCAGCATCAGCAGAAGTCTTTAAGGGATCAATCCCAAGAAACACATGGACTTGTACGTGGCTGGGAGGAGGTGACTGCGGACCATGTCATCCTTAGTGACTCAGATGACTCCGGACCGAATGCCTCAGCAAACCTACGCTGCATGGCCTCCCTGATCCTGCAAAGCCTGCGTAAGGATCCTTGTATTCGTGGTATCAAGGAGAAGGACCAATACTGGCTGGTAACCCTCCTTGATCCATGTTACAAGGGTAAGGTTGCGGACCTTATCTTGCCATCGCAGAGGAAGCAGAGAATGAAACATCTTCGGGAGGCCTTGCAGAAAGGTCTGTGCAACGCGTTCCCAGAGACTGGGAGGTTACAAACTCCTGTTTCTGGACAACGTGTTGCTGAGGCTTCTGTCAGTCAAAGAAGAAGCGGTGGAGAAGGTGGCCGTCTGACCGATGCGTTCAGACAATTTTTTGGTCCGCAGTCCCAAGGTATGATCAGTTCCAGCAACCATTGCCAGCGTCTGTCTTACATGGTGCTGGAATACCTAGGGTCAAGATCTGACTTGGACACCTTTCTCACCGAAAATCCTCTGGGTTACTGGGTTTTGAGGATGGATCACTGGCCAGAGCTTGCACAGTATGCAATTGAGCTACTGGCCTGTCCTTCATCCAGCGTTCTTTCGGAATGCACATTCAGTGCTACTGGTGGCTTTGTAACCAATCACAGGGTGCATCTGTCCACCGACTCGGTCGATCGACTGACCTTCATAAAAATGAATCAGTCTTGGATCACCACCAGCTACCAAGCACCTGATGCTGATGTAACCGAATATTTTTTTTATGAAATCTCAGATCCCTTCAAAGACTGCCTATGCTGATGCTAAGTGATTATCCTGAGTAACTATCCTCTTCCTTCTCAATGATCACGCTGATAGCTTGTAAGAACATTTTTGGTTCTGGCCGCCGCCACCAGTGCTAATATTCCACAGCAGGGCCTGTTTCTGCGCCCACCAAGAGCGAGTAAGGACTTACAGTGTTGTGGCACCAGCACCACCACCACCAAAGGCCCAATTTTTCTTCCCCTGTTGGGCATGTAATTACAATTCTTGATCTAATATTTCACAGCAGGGCCCTGTGAGGGCTTACAGTGTTGTGGCCACAACAACACCTAAGGCCCAAATTTCTGCTGAGTATATAGGGCAGGCCCCTACTTTCGAACATCCAACTTACAAATGACTCCTACTTGCAAACAGAAGGAGACAACAGGAAGTGAGATGAAATCTACCCCTAGGAAGGGAAATTCTCTCCTGTAAGAGTTAATATGGGAAAAACATGTCTCCTTTCCACTGATGCTTTATCACCAATCCTTGTTTCACAAAAAAACCCACATTTTCAAAAAACATTTGTCATTGGGACAAAAAGTGAGGTGAAATCTTCTGAAAGGGCCTGGTAATGGACTGGGGGGTACCCATGCAGTTTGTCTCACTGATTTTCATCCATATTGCCAGGAGCCAACATTACATTAAAGCCGCAAGCAGTTTTAAATGACTTTTTTTCCTTTAAAAATGACATTTTGTGCAGGGACTGTTCTAAGCACGGGAAACACGTGCCACTTTACAGGCATACTATAGACACCCACCAGGTACGATATTTAAAGGAATATTTCACTTTTTTTTTTACTTTAGGCATCATTAAAATCACTGCTCCCGAAAAAACGTCCGTTTTTAAAAGTTTTTTTTGCATTGATGCATGTCCCCTGGGGCAGGACCCGGGTCCACAAACCCTTTTTAGGACAATATCATGCAAATTAGCCTTTAAAATGAGCACTTTTGATTTTGAACATTCAAGTCCCATAGACGTCAATGGGGTTCTAACGTTCGTGCAAATTTTCGGTCCGTTCGCAGGTTCTAGTGCTAACCGAACCGGGGGGTGTTCGGCTCATCCCTAGCCATAACAATGTATAACAAAAATGAATATAAAAAGCAATTGAGAATATATAAATAATATAGAGGATAACCTCCTAAATGGGAGGGGAAGGAGACCGGGTATTTGCTACCCAAAATTATATATTATCAAAGATTGGAGGTAGTTATTATCTGCTTGAAAAGGCCAACATCCCTCTAATGTATAAAAACACTGTTTTCCCCTAGAGGTGTGACTTTAAAGGCACAGGCATGTAACAAAATGTTTTAAAAATCAAATTTAATAGTATCATAAAAAAGTATACATTATAGAACAAAAATGTGTATAAGGCAATTTCAAGCTAAAAGTGCTAAGTGTAAGGCCTTCCTTCTCTGAGCTGGCAGGTCAGCTGTTGGCTAATTGCCAGCTCCTATCTCTCCACAGTGACTGTTGATAATATCCTGTTCGTCAGTCCTGCCTACTTAAGCTGTCCAGTCCAGATGATCTCTGCCTTCGCCTTGGCCACATCTCTAGAGATGCTCTCCTGTGTTCCTGTTAAAGACTTGCTTGGCTGACATTCCTTCTTGCTCCAGATCCTGCTTGCTGTTCTACTACGCTGTTCTCTGGCTCCTTGACTTTTTGGCTTGTCTGACTATCTGTTCCGGTTCCTGAACTCTGGCTATGTTTTGACTACGTTCACTCTGTTTACCTTTTTTTTCTATTATTATTAAACAATTGTAATTTAAGTGTACTTCTGTCTTAGTCTGATTCATGGTTTCTGACAGGATTATAATACAATACTCCTAAGTAAAAAAAAAATTGGATTTATAAGTTGAGCACCCTTGCTCCCAAGGGCTTAAACACCGAACTCAATTTCCATATGTTTTTGGAAAAATAGAGCTGATTATTTAGACGTTTAACGTATGTGTGCTTATGGTGTTTGGGTCCTTGTGTAGGCTGTATAGGTTGTGGTGAATAGGTTGAATGTTCTTTCTATGTAGTGGATGGAAATAGAATAAAGTTGATTTCCCCTTACAGTGCCATGTCTCAATTTGATGCAGCAATTACTTTTTATGAATTGCAAAATGTATTATGGTTTATTTTGATTGAGTTATAGTGTCACACAGGAAAGTAGTTTTTAATACATTTAGGGGTGGGCTTAATATGCTAATTTTAACGTTGACATATGAAAGATTTAGAGTTGCCCTTTACGTCAAGATGAAACCGAATACACTACTAAGGTGAACCGCATCAATACTATGAGATGTCCTGATGTCAAATAGGTTATGCCTCCAAGCCGGAAGGAAGATCAGAGTACCAGTGCTAGGAATCCACTGTATGTGAACCAAGCAGCTGAGTAAAGCATCCTTCTCACCGCCTAATACAAAAGAGTGTGTACTATGCCTGATATCGTCTGGAATCTGGGTAAACTGGTTGCGATAGTAAAAGTCCCAACAGGGGAGGTAGGAAGTAGACAGGATATGTATACCTATTTGGGATGATGCACACTATGATACATGCAAATTGGAAGACTACTCTGCCCCAATTTTCAGCTAAGCAAGATGAACATGTAAGCTAGCACAGATGTATGACTATGTGCTTTGAGGTGATACTGACATTTCTTTGCTTTGCTACTTAGCTAAGCTTGTATCGGCTATATTGTGCACATATGTGCTGGTTAGGGATGGGCGAACGGTTTGGCCTGAGCATAGGTTCTGGCCGTACTTTCGCTGTTCAGACGTTCGACAAACAGCCAAACAAACGTGTCGTACAATCGTTTGATGGGCTCCCCGAACCAACCACAATGCATTGCGGCGCTGAACAGTGCATTGCAAGGCCTGATTGGCTGAAGCAGTGAAAGCTTCAGCCAATTAGGACACAGAGTACTGTCAGAGTCATGCTTGGACACTGTCATCATGACTTTATCCAATCATGGCTCATTCCCACCCCACAGTATAAAAGTATTCTTTCAATGGCAGGTATTTTCAGTGTGATTTCGGTGTGGAGATAGAACAGGGCTCTGTTCAGTGCTATTAGTTAATGTGCTATACTGTGCTATTTTGCCTCAATTTTCAGTGTAGAATATTAGTTTAGTGTCAGTCTAGGGATAGTGTGTGTGTAGTGAGGAGGACCATCATTCAGCTTTGCATAGTGTGCAGCTAGAGTAGGGACAGCTCAGATAGTTTCACTGTAGTGTAGTAAGACCATGTCATTCATACATACATTAGTGTAGAGTAGGGACAGCTCATATAGTTTCAGTGTAGTGTAGTGAGACTGTGTCAGTAATCTTTACATTCGTGTATAGGTAGAGTAGGGACAGCTCAGATAGTTTCAGTGTATTGTAGTGATACTGTGTCAGTAATCTTTACATTAGTGTATAGCTAGAGTAGGGACAGTTCAGATAGCGTCAGTGTAGTGACGGTTGAACACTGTCTATTTGATTGCGTTACTGCCAGTTTAACGCTATATAGTTCTGTGTGTGTTACTGCCAGTTTACCGCCATGTAGTTCTGTGTGCGTTACTGCCAGTTTAACGTTATATAGTTCTGTGCGTCACCGTACATTTGGCTCATTATATTGCAGTATATTATAGTGTATCCGTGGAGTGTGTCTGTGTAGTGCGAGCACTCAAATTAAAGTGCACCAAACACCTCTTTATATTGATTAAAGTGCATCTACGTACAGATTTCAACTTTTTCTTTACAATTGCTTATAAGCACCACCCCCTCCATCCCAATAATGTCTGGAAGGACAACAAGGAAAGGCAGATGTTCCCTTGGCACTGTAAGGGGGCCAGCAACAAATGTGTCCACAGGCAAAGGTGGACGTGGTGGTCACTCCTCAGGCAGGGCATCATTTCCTCTGTTTAGTGAGTTTGCCCATGCTATTCAGCTGCAGCATGCAGAGGAGGTGGTGGACTGGCTTAATAAACCTTCCTCATCCTCCTCATCCTCTGTCACGAAGCAGAGACAAGTGTGCAGTCCCCTGCAGTTGCCAGAGTAGATACACCTACCTCCTTGTCCACATCTATTCCTTCCATAGCCCCAACATCAGCCATTGAGGAGTCAGCTGAATTATTTGACTACAGCATCAGCCACTTGCTCCTTGATGAAGCCCAGCCATTATTGGATTTAGATGTTGGTTCTCAGGTTGAGGATGACAGGAATATGAGCCAAGAGAGAGGGAGGAACACTGGCAGACAAATTGGCATTCATATTCCCCAAGCCGCAGCGAATTACCAAGTTGTCTCCAGTGTGAATGACGCAGATGGAAGAGATGCAGTTGATGATGATGAGGTCACTGATGCGACTTGGGTGCCAGATAGAGAAGAGGAGGAAACTGAAGGTGAGACGGCACAACCCCAAGGAGGCCGACATCAAGAAATAGTAGAGAGCAGCCACCATATTTCATCACATTCTGCAGCTGTTATCTCCCGGCCCACTCCCCAAAGCTCAGCTGTCTGGGCCTTTTTCAGCACTTCTGCAGCAGATCGCACTGTTGCTATCTGTAAATTGTGTCTCAAGCACAATTTTTTTGCCTTCATCAAGAGCACCTCTATAGGGATACGGTGGGAAGGTGCCCCGACACTCAGAGAGTAATTTTTCTGCACTTGTTTGACAGGTGTATATCATTGCAATTATTTACAGCAAGGCCAATTCTTGCTTTTATCAAGAGTACCTCTATAGAGTTACAGTGGGAAGGCACCACCGACACCCAAAGACCAATTTTTTTGCACCCGTTACTTCTATCCATATTCAAAGTGACACCAGAATATATCCAACAAATCTCTAATCTTGTTCCCAGTGCACTACATTGTGGCCTCATCATACACACTGGTTCCCTAGCTGTTGCTGAGAAAAAAAAGGCAGCTTGCAGGAAAAATGTATTTTTGTTTGGCTTTATAAATGCAATTATTGCTGCAGCATATTGTAGACATGGTACAGATCTGCCACTTTACAGCTAGACTAAAGGGACCCCCCAGGAACTAAATTGTAAGGAATTTTTCATTTTTAGGCTTTCACTTTAAAAAGCAAAAAATCACTGCTCATTTAAAAATTATGTTTTTCACAAACTTTTTTTTTTATTGGTGCATGTCCCCCAGGGCAGGACTCGAACCCCTATAACCATTGTATGCCCAATTACTTGCATGTAAGCCTTAAAAATTGGCACTTTAGATTTCTGACGTTCGGGTCCCATTGACTTTAACAGGGCAGCACAATGGTGTAGTGGTTAGCACTCTCACCTAGCAGCAATAGGGTTGTTGGTTCAAATCCTGACCACGGCACTACCTGCTTGGAGTTTGCATGTTCTCCCTGTGTCTGCGTGGGTTTCCTCCGGGTACTCTGGTTTCCTCCCACACTCCAAAGACATGCTGGTAGGTTAAAAAGCGCCCTGAGGCGATTCAGTTCGCATAGGTTGGCTATACAAGTCACTCATTCATTCATTCAACAGGGTTCAGTATTTGGGTCTGAACATTCACCGTGTTTAGAAGTTCTGGTGCGAACCGAACAGGGGTCTATTTGCCCCATCCCTACTACTGGTATCTATCAGTTTGCAAATATTCTTTGCTACTTGCTACCACTGGACTTTGACAACTGAGAATGATGCTATACGTGCTGCCATCTATCAGCTTTAAAATTATCTTCATGCTATTTGCTATACTGGACTATGACATATGAGTGCTGTGATCTGCTGTGACTTATTATTGACTAGTCACGTTATCTTAAAAGACACAGGATGCTCTTTTTTACTGATAGACCAGTAAATATAACTAGCAATTATTTTCCACTTAGTTTTTACTGATACTGTATATGGTCTTACATGTACAATTTTAGATGTATATAGGAGGCATATTATCACATGTGGGTCGACAAGTAATTGCTTGTTGATTACCAATATAGTACCTACTGAGGAGCTGACAGGTGATATATATATATAGAAAGTGTCCGGACGTCATTCTTTCCTTTTCTTTTTAGTTTTCTTTTCTCTGTGTGTGTGCGTGTGAACAATGTTGCTCCATTTTTAATGTGGTAATGTGGAGGGTATAAGTTTTGGCTATATATTGTTTGATAAACTATGCTCATTTGAGCTATTTTGCACTAATAAAATATATCTGCATTTTTAAATATGTGTTTGTACTTTATGGTATTTGGTCTCTATTTGCATGGTTGCTTTTAGGATTATGATGGCTATGTAATAACTATAAGGCTGAATTCACACCTGTGCATTTTTACTGCTTTTTACATTTTGCAGATTTGAACTACAGAACATGTTTTATAGGAAACCATGTTAAATGAACTGTAGTACAAATCTGCAAAATGCACTAAAAATGCATAGATGTGAATCCAGCCTAAGGTTGAAGTAGGTTAATTATGAATCACTAAGACCACACTGAACCACAGCAAATTGGCTAATGTTTGTTAGATTCCCAACTGTTTTTTTTACTTTTGTTAGCGCTCTTCCAGAAACCCTGCCAGGTCTGTGCCCTCTGCATGTTCAGGCAGCTCTACAAAAGAGATTATTTAGAAGCATTCTGTTCTCTAGGCTCTGTTCACATATATGCGGATCACTTTTGAACCGCATCCGATTCGCATATGTGAATCAAACCATCTTTCTATCGAAAGCGACAGTGTGAATAGAAAAAAAAAATCCTGTATGTTTTCTGAGCACTGCAGTGTGGTTTCAGATGCAAATACCAGGCTCATTGCCTTCTATTAGTATGAATCGCACATCTCATCAGTTTTGAACATGAATTCAATCAGAAAAAAAACAGTGTGGGGGTCCAATCCATATCAGGCTCTTTCAAATATAAATTTTTTTCAACTCCAAACAGGGGTGAGGGCCCCGAGATACAATCATGAGTGAGTATATTATCTTTGTTACAATTACTATACAGAGGTCAGAGAAATTCAAGACAATGTACAGTACATGTGTGAGCATGGACCTTTAAATCATGTGGATATCCCTGGCGTGATACATATTAGCTAAAGACAATATTGTGTCAGATTTCACAGTATCGGGATGTTCCCCACCTACTTTTTCAACTTTTCTTTAGGAGGTGAAAACAAACGTTCCCTGAAATGGAGGTAGGATGAGGAAAGTGGGGGAGAGGGATACGGGAGGAAAGAGAAAGTGGAAAGAGTAGGAGAAGAGTAGGAGAAGGCGAAGACATGGCGGTGGCTGGGTTAGTGAACCAACTAAAGTGTGATCCTAATAGGCGTAGAAGGAGTATTATGACCCCAGTAAGTGTTGGCCTTCCTCGGAATAAATGAAAGCGTTCCAGATGTCCTAAGTCTTTTTATGGGCTTCTTGTTTATGTTGTGCAGTGAGAATCAGGTCTTCCATTTTCTTTATTTCCTCCACTCTCTGCAGCCACAATGTAATGGCTGGGGGAAGGGGTTGTTTCCAGCAGAGTGGGATGCACGCCTTCGCTGCATTGAGCAAATGACATGTGAGAGATTTCTTATAATTCTTGATGGGGATCGAAGAAAGGTGTAGAAGAAAGAACGTGGCCTCATCAGGGATGATATACTCTGTGCACTTTTGTGTTATACGCCTGACCTCTCACCAGAAGTCCTTCAACCTAGGACAGGACCAAAAAATGTGGAGCAGAGTTCCCTCATCCTCGGCACAGCGCCAGCACCAGCTCGAGGAAGAGAGAAAGCATTTCTGTAGCTTGGAGAGAGTCAGGTGCCAGTGGGTGAGCAGCTTAAAATTTGTTTCTTGTATTTTAGTGCAAAGCAAAGATTTGAGGGAAAGAGTGATTATACGTTGTCGTTGTGCTGCTGAGAACGTGCAGTTTAGGTCTCTCTCCCATCTGGTCAGACAGGGCAGAGGTGGTTGTTCTTTTGGCAAGATTAATAGCAAATATGTTTGGGACAAAATATGGCTAGTGGGCCTTCTCCCATACAAAGATCCTCAAACGACGTTTGCTGACGAGCAAAATCTGGTGGTCTTGGGAGGGAGTGAAGGAAGTGGTGTAATTGTGCGGCTTTCCAGAAAGGGAGGTGGTAGTCTCCCACTGGGTTAGTCAAATCTGAGCTGGATGGCCATTTCTCCCCAGTGATAAATTTGGCTGCGTGGTCGCTGCCTGAATCCCTAAGAGTGGTGTAGTCCGCAGGATGTAATCCCGGAGCAAAGTTTGGGTGGCCAAGTATGGGGAACAGAGGTGAGTTTTTTGATGTGAGGGAAGCCTGTATGGCAATTTGGTGGCTATGTCTCAAGGGGGTACCTATTAAAGGGTGAGACCTCAGTCTAGGGGGTAGATCACTATAGCACAACAACACACTTTTCAGAGGTATGTGGGTTTGGGATTGTTCAAGTTGAACCCAGAGTTTGGATGTTTTATTTCTCCTCCAGTCAAGTATACGCCCTAGGTGAGAGGCAAGGTAGTGCTAGTCCTCCCTCACTTTTGGGGAGAGTCAACTGTGAGCGGCGTAAGCGGGGTTTTTTGTGTGCCCATACAAATCTGGTGAAGAGGGACTGGACCTGTTTGAAAAAGGAGGGTGGGATATGAATAGGTAAAGCTTGAATAAGGTAAATACATTTAGGAAGTATGCACATTTTCAGGAGATTGCATCTCCTGAACCAAGAGTGAAAACCTGTGTGCCACTTTTCCAATAGAACCCGGGCTTTTGTCAGTAGGGATGGGAAGTTAAGGTCAAACGTGCGTGCCAAGTCAGGGGGGATCTTCGTACCTAGGTATGTTAGGGCTGTATCAGTCCACTTAAAGTTGAAGCTAGACTGCAGTTCCAGTAAAGTATGAGGGGGGACCGAAATGCCCATTGCCTCAGACTTAGAGAAGTTAATCTTTAGATGTGAGATGGCCCCATATATTTTGAATTCTCGCAGAAGGTTTGGTAAAGAGATTCTGGGATTTGTTAGAGAGAATAGTAGGTCGTCAGCATACGCTGAAATTTTACAGTGGGGATCCCCTACCTGAAGCCCAACTATATATGGATTTGTTCTGATAGTGCAAAGGAACGGTTTAAGGGAGAAGGCGAAAAGAAGAGGGGATAAGGGACAGCCTTGTCTTGTGCCATTGCTAATAGGAAAGGGGCTCGAGAGTACACCATTAACTTTTACTTGGGCTGAAGGGTTTGAATAGATATTGTGGATCCATCTCAGCATCTTATCCCCTAGGCCAATATGATGGAGAACCGAGAACATGTAGTTCCAGTTCACCCTGTCGAAAGCCTTTTCAGCATCGGTGCTCACAAATACGCAGGGGGTCTTGTTGGCGTTTGCTACTTGAAGGAGTTTGAGTACCTTAATGGTATTGTCCCTCACCTCTCTGGTGGGGATGAACCTGACCTGATCAAGGTGTATGAGGGTTTGAAGATGTTGTGCTAGCCTAGTGGCAATTATCTTGGAGAACAACTTTAGGTACGTGTTTAAAAGAGAGATGGGCCTGTAGCTTCCGCATGAGCCTGGGTCTTTCCCCTCTTTGTGGATCAGTATCAGGCTCTTTCAGGTCTGGTATGGAATTTAAGAGGAACTCCATGCCAAAATTAAGAAGAAAATTGAATGGGGTCCATCCAAAATCTGTACCAGACCCTTATCCGAGCATGCAGCTTGGCAGGCCATGAAAGGGGGAATGAGCGAGTGCCCCCCCTCCTGAACCATACCAGGCCACATGTCCTTAAAGGAGAAGTATGGGAATGCAAAAATAGGTAGTGCATGCTACCCTCATACCTGCATTGCATTTCTTTATTTCCCCAGCCCTTTAGTTTTTGCAGAATAGTCTTTTGAAGATCCCAGAATCAGCCTCTAATGCTTCTTTCTCAGTTCAAAAGTTTCCAGGGGATGGAAACATCCCCACAATCCAGCCTCTCCTTCACTCCTTCCCTCTGGAGGACATGTGGGTGTTTTTGGTGAAGAAGTGCACACCCAGGCTGCTATCTAGAACAAAAAAGTTCTTCACATGCCTCTATTTCCATGGCAGCATGTCCCCAGCTAAAACCCAGAAGCAGAGACAGTGTCATACAAACAGTGAAGTCCTCACCATTCCCTGGTTGTTATCTGCCAGCTCTCCTCTGAGAGACTCCAACACCTCTCTCCTGGACTTTGATGTTCCTGTGTCCTCTGAATTTCCTCCCCCCTCTCCCTACTCATTCAAAGTCTGTATCAGTGTCTCCCCCAGCCAATGGGGGGAGGGGGAAAGTCACTTATCATGTCCAAAAATGAACACAGGTAATCTCTCTACACACAGCACTGTGCTATATCAGAAGAGGAGACATGGCTAGGGGCATAGTGACCTGTGCCCTGTGTCTGTTCTCTGAAATGTACACAGTGCTTTGTGTAGAGAGCATACCTGTGTACAGTACATAGGAGAGGGAGAAAGATAACTCCCCCACATCTAAAGGGACCCCCGATATGTCCCCAGAGTATCCTTTATTGTACATACAAATCATCCCTCTGTCACTGTACTCCTATACAACATGTAATGACACTGTACGGCATTTTATGACTCTGTACGACATGTGATGGCACTGTATGGCATGTGATGACTCTGTACGGCATGTGATGGCACTGTACAACATATTATGACTCTGTACAGCATATGAAGGCACTGTACAATAGGTAATGACTCTGTACGGCATGTGATGACACTGTACAACATGTGATGACACTGTACGGAATGTGATGACTCTGCACAGCATTGGATGGCACTGTACAACATGTAATGACTCTGTATGGCATGTAATGGCACTTTACAACATCTAATGACTCTGTACCGCATATGATGGCACTGTACAACATGTAATGACTCTGTACATCATGTGGTGACTCTGCACGGCATGTGATGGCTCTGTACAGCATGTGATGGCACTGTACGGCATGTGATGGCTCTGTACGGCATGTGATGGCACTGTAAAACATGTAATGACTCTACTGCATGTGATGGCATTGTATGGCATGTGATGGCTCTGTACGGCATGTGATGGCACTGTATGGCATGTGATGGCACTTTACGGGATGTGATGACTCTGCACGGCATGTGATGGCACTGTACAACATGTAATGCCTCTGTACGGCATGCGATGGCACTGTACAACATGTAATGACTCTGTATGGCATGTGATGGCACTGTACAACATGTAATGACACTGTACGGAATGTGATGAATCTGCATGGCATGTGATGGCTCTGTACGGCATGTGATGGTACTGTACGGCATGTGATCCTGTAATACTCTATATACAATGAAGGGAACATTATTGCTATTAGGGATGGGCCAAACAGACCCCTGTTCGATTCGCACCAAAACTTCAAAGTTCGGACCCGAATAATGAACCCCATTAAAGTCAATAGGACCTGAACTCAAAAATCAAAAGTGCCAATTTTGAAGGCTTATATGCAAGTAATTGGGCATACAATGGTTATAGGGGTCCGGTCCTGCCCTGGGGGACATGTATTAATAAAAAAAAGTTTGTGAAAAACGTCATTTTTAAATGAGCAGTGATTTTTTTATTTTTAAAGTGAAAGCATAAAAATAAGAAAAACCTTCCAATATAGTGCCTGGTGGGTCCCCTTAGTCTACCTGTAAAGTAGCAGATCTGTACCATGTCTAGAATCTGCTGCAGCAATAATTGCATTTATAAAGCCAAAACAAATGACATTTTCACTGCAAGCTGCCTTTATTTTGGTCAGCAACAGCTGGGGAGCCAGTGTGAATGATGAGGCCACAATGTAGTGCACTGGGAACATGATTATAGATGTTTTCGATACATTATGGTGTCACTTTGACTTTGTATAGACGTAACGGGTGCGTAAAAATTGGTCTTTGGGTGTCGGTGGCACCTTCCCACCGTAACCATATAGAGGTAATCTTAATGAAAGCTAGAATTGGCCTTGCTGTAAAAAAAATTCAATGATATGCACCTGTCGAACAGCTGCAGAAAAATTGGTCTTTGGGTGTTGGTGCTGCCTCCCCACCGTAACCCTATAGAGGTACACTTCATGAAAGCAAGAATTGGCCTTGCTCTGAAAAATTGCAATGTTATGCACCTGTCAGGGGTGTTTATTGTGCCCATGAAACCTATACCAAAAACATTCTTCAAGATTAAATGATTGAACACCCTCAAAGCTAGGCAGCCTCGAAGCCCTGCAGAGATTTCACATCCCAAAAAGACTTAATCAGTGATATCGGCATCAGGGGCTTCATAGCTGGTAATTCAGGACTGATTCATTTTTATAAAAGTCAAACGGTCCACGGAGTGTTTGGACATACAGGCTCTATGATCAGTAACGAAACCTCCTGCAGCACTTAATGCCCATTCTAAAAGCACGCTGGATGCAGGGCAGCCCAACAACTCAATAGCATACTGGGCAAGTTCTGGCCAGTGGTCTATTTTTATGACAAAGTAAGTCAGTGGATCGTCAGCTGGAAAGCTCTCCATCTCTGTTTGGCCCCAAGGTAATCGTCCACCATGTGATGCAGACGCTGCCGATGGTATGTGGAAACTGACAGCCCTGGGCTGCGAGGACTAAAAAAATTCTGCAATGCCTTACTTAGGTGGATGCCTTCTCCAACGCTCCTCTCTTGACCAACAGAAGACTCAAAATAACGTTTTTCACCACGCTGTAACCTATTGGAGTCAGGAAAACGTTCAACAAAATCCTCTTTAACGTGTCCTCAAGACATTTTATCTTCTGCTCTCTCTGTGGGGACGGGATGAGTTCTGAGACCTTCCCCTTTTAAGGGTGGTCAAGGAGGGTTGCCAACCAGTAATCATCCTTCTTCTTTATGCCACGTATTCTTGAGTCCTTTCGCAGGCTTTAAAGCATGAGGTTTCCCATGTGCCTCAAATTTGCTGAGGCTTGAGAAGCTGACTCCTCAGGGTCACTCAGGATGACAGCATCTGGAACTTTCTCCCTTCAGCCACGTACTACTCCCAAGGGTCCTGGGGTTGGAAAGCCATCGCTTATAGATTGACACATGTCTTCCTCTTCTTTGAAGCCTATGAAAGTGCCAAAATCCTCCTCCTCCCCTCTCTCCTCCTGTGTGTTTTGTGACATAGGAATGATGGTGTCTGGATAAAGTGGGCCTTGAGAGGAAAGGAAGTCCTCCTCTTCCTCCTGCTGCTCTACCTCCAGTGCCCTGTTCAAAATGTAACGCAGAGTCTGCTCCAGCAGGAACACAACAGGGATTGTGTCACTGATGCATGCACTGTCACTGCTCACCATCCTTGTGGCCTCCTCAAATGGTGACAATACAGTGCATGCATCCTTAATGATCAGCCATTGGCATGGGGAAAAAAAGCTGAGGCGGCCTGAGCCCGTTGTTGTTCCGTACTGGCACAGGTATTTGTTTACCGAACTCTGCTGCATGAAGCATTGTCAAAGTCGAGTTCCACATGGTGGGCATGTCACAAATCAGGCGGTTTACAGGCAGGTGGAATTCCCGCTGAGTTTTAGCCAACCGAGCACTGGCTGTGTATGACCACCTGAAATGGCTACAGACTCTTCTGGCCTGTTTTAGTACATCTTGCAACCCTGAACACATACTTAGGAAACGCTGTGCCACCAAATTAAGGACATGTCAACTTTCTAAGAGCTGACAGGAGGTTTGACCCATTATCGGACACCACCATTCTTGGCTCCAGCCGGCATGGTGTGAATCACCTCTGGGCCTGTCCCTGCAAAGCTGCAAGAATCTCTGCTCCGGTGTGGTTCCTGTCCGCTAAACACACCAGCTTAAGCACTACTTGGCAATACACTGCGGTTTACGGAACACGAATGCCAATTTGTCTACTAGTGGTCCTCCATCTCTCTAGGCTAATGTTCCTGTCATCCTCAACCTCAGAACCAACATCTGAATCCAGTAATGGCTGGGCATCATCAAGGAGCAAGTGGCTGATGCTGTGGTCAAATAATTCAGGCTGATGTTGGGGCTATGGCAGGAATAGATGTGGACAAGGAGGTAGGTGTATCCACTCTGGCAACTGCAGGGGACTGCACACTTGTCTCTGCTTGTGTGACAGAGGATGAGGAGGATGAGGAAGGTTCAGTAAGCCAGTCCACCACCTCCTCTGCAGGCTGTGGCTGGATAGCACGGGCAAACTCACTAGACAAAGGAAATGATGCCCTGCCAGAGGAGTGACCACCATGTCCACCTTTGCCTGTGGACATATTTGTTGCTGGCCACCTTACAGTGCCAAGGGAACATCTGCCTCTCCTTGTTGCCTCCCAGACATTATTGGGATGGAGGGGGCGGTGCTTATAAGCAAATGTAAAGAAGACTGTGAAATCTGTACGTACATGCACTTTAATCAATATAAAGAGGTGTTTGGTGCACTTTAATCTAAGTACTCAAGCTACACAGACACACTCCATGGATACACTATAATATACTGCAATATAATGTGCCAAACATACAGTGACGGAAGAAGATGGCGTTAAACTGGCAGTAATGCACGCAAAGCGATATGGAGTTAAACTGGCAGTAACACACAAAACGATATGGCGTTAAATTGGCAGTAATGCATGCAAAACTATATGGCGTTAAACTGGCAGTAACGCACACAGAAGGAAATGGCGTTAAACTGGCAGTAACGCACAAAACTATATGGTGTTAAACTGGCAGTAACACACACAGAACTATACGGCGTTAAACTGGCAGTAAAGCACACAGAAGTAAATGGAGTTAAACTGGCAGTAAAGCACAAAACGTTATGGCGTTAAACTGGCAGTACCGCACGCAAAACTATATGGCATTAAACTGGCAATAACACACACAGAACTACAGTATATGGCGTTAAACTGACAGTAACGTACGCAAAACGATATGGCCTTAAACTGGCAGTAACGCACACAAAATGATATGATGTTAAACTGGCAGTAACGTACACAGAAGTAAATGGCATTAAACTGGCATTAATTAACACAGAAGTAAATGGCGTTAAGCTGGCAGTAACGCAATCAAATAGACGTGTTCAAATACACTGACGCTATCTGATCTGTCCCTACTCTAGATATACACTAATGTCAAGATTACTGACAAGGTCTCACTACACTACAGTTAAACTATCTGAGCTGTCCCTACTCTAGCTGCACACTATGCAAAGCTGAATGATGGTCCTCCTCACTACACTCACACTATCCCTAGACTGACACTAAACTAATATTCTACACTGACAATTGAAGCAAAATAGCACAGTATAGCACACTAACTAACTGATAGCACTGAACAGATCCCTGTTTTATCTCTCTCCACACCAAAATCATACTGAAAATGGCTGCCATTGAAAGAATACTTTTATACTATGGGGTGGGAATGAGCCATGATTGGATAAAGTCATGATGACAGTGTCCAATCATGAGTCTGACTGTGTTCTATAGCCTGATTGGATGAAGCTTTTACTGCTTCAGCCAACCAGGGCTTGAAATGCACTGTTCAGCACCGCAATGCATTGTGGTTGGTTCGAGGGGGGTGAACAAATGATCAAACTACCCATTTGTTCGGCTGTTCGTCGAACGTCCAAACAGAAAAAGTTCTGCCCGAACTTATGCTCAGGCTGAACCATTTGCCCATCCGTAATTGCTATAGGGTTACTAGGTAATACACCAATTATGGGGGAGCAAAGCTCTGTCCATGTCTGAGGAGTTCTGGGCTTCAGTATGAAAATACAAGTAGATGTAAATGGAAGGTTTTATTGTCTCATATAAAAATCCAGATAGTCAAAAAAAGGTTTCATTCACAATTTTAGCTCTGATTTTATTTCATTTTACTATACCAGTAATGCATGGAATTCCTGTGTGCTTTCACATCCATATATCTATTCTGCTTTACAAATATATTGTTTTCACTCTGGTAGATAGAAATACTGTATGTAGAGGACATTTCCATACACAGCACTATCAGTGACTTCTCCTACCTTAGTCACTGAATGAAGTGCTCTTATCTCTGCCGACTCTTCTGACCATTGAAACATGCTTCAGGGGAGAAGGGAGGAGGGAGGGGAGAGCAGATAAGCTCTGTGAAGTCTGGGGAGTGAGCAGAGAGTTGGCATCAATCAAGCAAAGTGACAGGAAAGTGGGTGGATCCAGACTCCAGAGCCAGATCATTGTAGGTATTACACTGTGTGAAGCTCTGTAGACCCTCCCACAGGTATTTAGTTCAATTTTAACACAACGGAGGCACTTCTGAGAGGGCTGAAAAGATAAACTCACATAGAATAGATGTAAGCAAAAAAAAAGGAAACCCATACTTCTCTTTTAACATTGAGAGGGTGCTTTGGAGCAGTGGGTTCTGCCCCCCCACCCCAAAGCACCTTGTCCCCATGTTGATGGGGACAAGGGCCTCTTCCCCACAACCCTGGCTGGTGGTTGTATGGGTCTGCGGGCAGAGGGCTTATCGGAATCTGGAAGCCCCATTTAAGAAGAGGGCCCCTAGATCCCACTCCCCCATGTGAATGAGTATGGAGTACATTGTAACCTTACTCATTCAGCAAAAAAAGTGTCAAAAAGAAATAAAAACACAAAGCCAGTTTTTGACAATTCCTTTATTAAAAAAACTAGATCAATATCCCCTAGTGTAGATCAATTGTCAATCACGACGCCCCCTCCCCGAAAAAAAAAAGCTCCACTTGCACCGAAGGTTCACGCCGCCTGCCTGCTCTGATGACAGTCTGACAGTTCTTAAATAGATAAGGGGTGGGGCCAGCCAGCAATGTCACTGGGTGACCCTGCCCCCTGTGACATCACTGAACCAGCATGCATCAGTTGATGATGTCACAAGGGGGTGGTGCCACCAGATGATGTCACCGGCAGAGCTCCCCTGGTCCCAAAGCACTCCCCCATCTTGAGGGTATGTTGCCTGGTACGGTTTGGGGGCTTGCTCATCCCACCCCTTTCCTGGACTGCCAGGCTGCATTCTAGGTTAAGGGTCTGGTAAAGATTTTAGGGGGGATCCCATGCCATTTTTTTTTTTTTGGTGTGGAGTTCCCCTTTAAATCCATACAAGACCGAAAAGCCCTGGTATGATTTGGGAGTGACCCCCACGCCATTTGTTTTACAATTTTTCATTGCTGGCAATAATTTTTTTTACATTTAGCTGTCAGTGGGGAATCCTGCTGGCAGCTAATGAGTCATTCGTTGTTAATGATGTGGTGTCCTGCTTCCTGGCCTGCGCCTTAAAAACCAGGTAATGTTAAAGACACTAGTAGCCGCCAGCTCCAAAAATTTACATCTGAACCGCATCTAAATCTTAGCTGAACCGCTAAACAGCTGCTTTGGAAATTTGCACTGGACGTGTGATCCTAGCCTGTCATCTTGGCCACAGGGAAGTCCCGTCAAGTCACTGTGCGTCAGAGGGGGGCGGGTCACTGGGTGGCCCCGCCCCCCGATATTTAAGAACCATCAGAAGAGGAGAAGCGTCACACAGCGGGAGCCTCCCTCCATGCCACCATGGATGCGGAGCGGCCCAAAAAGAAGATGAAGAAGAGAAGAAGATGAAGAAGAGAAGAAGATGAACAGAAGAAGATGAAGAGAAGAGCGGGAGCCTCCCTCCATGGCATCATGGATGCGGAGCGGCCCGAGGAGAAGAAGGGAAGAAGACGCCGACGCCGCGGAGGACATGCTGGACGAGAACACCGGAGGAAGAACCAGAAGAACCAGAAGAAGAAGAAGATGGAGGAAGAAACTGAAGGAAGACAGAAGAAAGAAGAAGCATTTAAATAAAGGAATTGTCAAAAACTGTCTCTTGTCATTTTTAACATTTTTGACAGTTTTTTAGTGAAATGGTAGGGGTACTTTTGTACCTCCTTACCATTTCACACAGGGAGGAGGCCTGGGATCTGGGGGTCCCCTTGTTAAAGGGGGCTTCCAGATTCTGATAAGCCCCCAGCCCGCAGACCCCCACAACCACCGGCCAGGGTTGTGGGGATGAGGCCCTTGTCCTCATCAACATGGGGACAAGGTGTTTTGGGGGGCTACCCCAAAGCACCCTCTCAATGTTGAGGGCATGTGGCCTGGTAAGGTTCAGGAGGGGGGGCGCTCTCTCTTCCCCCCCTCTTTTCCTACAGCCTGCCAGGTTGCATGCTCGGATAAGGGTCTGGTATGGATTTTTGGGGGGACCCCACGCCATTTTTAAAAAAAAATTTTGGCCGGGGTTCCCCTTAATTTCCATACCAGACCTGAAGGGCCTGGTATAGAATTTAGGGGGACCTCCTACGTCATTTTGTTTTTTTAATTTTGGTTTGGGGTTCCCCTGTGGGGAATTCCCATGCCGTTTTTATCAATGAACTTCTACGTGTATTGTCGGACCGGCAATTCATTAATAGCCGCGAGTAGTTTTCAATGACTTTTTTTCCTTTGAAATGTCATTTTGCTGTCAGACTGTTCTAAACACGGGAAACATGTGCCCCTTTACAGGCATACTATATACACCCCCCAGAAATTTAAAGGGATATTACACTTTTATTGTTTCACTTTAAGTATTATTAAAATCACTGCTCCCGAAAAAAAACAGCCGTTTTTAAAACTTTTTTTTTGCACTAAGATCCCCAAACACTTTTTATGACAATACCATGAATATAAGCCTTTAAAATTAGCACTTTTGATTTCTCCCATAGACTTTTAAAGGGTATTTTGCGGCATTCAAATTTGCCGCGAACATCCCAAATTGTTTGCTGTTCGGCGAACTTGCGAACAGCCGATGTTCGACTCGAACTCGAAGCTCATCCCTAGTCAGAATGGTTGTCTATGCATGGCATGATACCAAAGCACAAGTCATGTTAACTTCTGACCTCTAAATTATATTGTCATACTTAATCAATCTTATTGTGACTATATGTTTTCTATATGGGCATCCTCAGCCTTCGTATCATTTCCGATGAAATTGCAACATGCTGTTCCCACTATAGCACACATTCCTCCTTGACTGGTCGTGAGATAGTCCAACACCAATCAATTAAGGATTTCTTAATGCAACACCTGTTTACCCATGGTATAGAGAACTGGGGTTTAATTACTCTATCATGCGATGCGACATCACTCCTCTCATCATCATTAGTCTCGGGATTCTCTGGTATGTTAGTGGGTAACTGGACAACCTCTGTCTCATCGGTATCTGCCACTTCTACACCCTCACTGGTCTCCTCTATGGTGCCAGTGTCACACTGAATAGGCAGATCTCTCCTATGCTGGAAGTGTATGGGTATTTTATGTACCTGTGTTTCCTTAAACTCATTATCCTCCATGTACCAAGTAGCGGGCATGACTCTACCAAAGTAACAAACCCCCATGAAATTTAATGGAACCCAAGTATAAGCCTTTTTACCACAGATGAATTAATACCCTGGTGGAGCAGAACAGGCTTTCTTAAAATTATACCCTTGTAAACACATCAGCAGTTTTAAATTGTTTTGTCTGGAGTGTTGGCGTTGGGTTAAATCCTAGTAGTAGCTGGTATCTGTCCGTACTCCAAGCAGTATCCCTTCCATCAAACCAATACCTTATAACAGCTTCTTGCATGCAGTTAGAATTACCAATATTCCTGGTGGCTTCATAGAAACATTCGTATATAACAAAAGAGAAATGGATCTGTCTGTTAGTGAGATACTAACATCACTGAAGTGTGCATTATCTTCTATGTCCTGCAGCCCACTAGGAACACCCAATAATGGTAAAGTCTGGTATGAGATAGGGGCATGTGTACATATCCAGCAATCACTAATGTTCAATTTATTCGCAGCCTGTAGATGCATAGATACAAAGGAGTTATGAAAAGGTTCAGCAAACTTATCATGGTACTTATTCACTTCTCTTCTTAAACGATGCCCAGGGCTAGATTCAAAGTATGCCATTTCTTCCAACATGGTTGTATTTACTGAGAAGGTACCTGATATTATTTATCCTGTTCTTCTTGTTGAATCCATTCATATGTCATAACTGTAATCCATACCACTGTCCCACCACAGACAATGATGCTCCAGAGGCCTACATCAGGTTTAGGCCCTAGAATATACATGTTGTCATCTTGCTCGGGCACGGGTCAGCGGAGGTGACCTGTAAGGTAAAGGAACAGAACAATACTTGCCCACCGAGGTCTGGACTCTATTGTCCACAGGAGCTACAGTTTTTTTTTTACAATGCGAACCATGCACCCAGTATTTGTAGTCTTTCAACTTTACTGCAGTAGGGGACACAAGAATGACTTGAAATGGTCCTTTCCACCTGGGATATAATAATGTCCACAGTGTGTGATTCTTGATATACACCCAATCTCCCGAACTTAGGCCATGAATCTGTTCACTTGTGTCCAAAGGTTATCCTGCTTTGGCTCTGGAAAATGTATCAGAAAACACATTTGCCAGTTTTTGCATATAGTCAATCATGTCATCCTGACCACTTACTAATGTCACAGTCTTCGGCTGTACAGGCTGCATAGGTATTCTTTTGTGGTTGCCCAAACAATATATCAAAGAGTGACAGTCCATGTTTTTCTTTAGGAGTGGTTCTAATGGCAGTCAATGCTATTGGGAGGGCTTCTACCCATGTACTTGTTCCGTTAGCTGTCAATTTTGCCAAGTATCTCTTTAAAGATTGATTACTGCATTCCACCAAACCACTAGCCTGTGGTCTATATGGGGCATGTAACTGCTGTTTCATTCCTAGAATGCTTACCACTTCTGCCATGAGTTTATTGTCAAAGTGTGCTCCTCTGTCTGAGGAAAATATTTCTCCTATACCAAATCTAGGAATCATTTATCTAGTGAGACATATTACCTCAGTTTTTGTCATAGGATAGGCTTCCACCCATCCCGAAAATATGTCACACAAACGAGCAAAAACTTGAACCGACCACAAGGGGGCATATCTGAAAAGTCAATTTGCACAATTCGAAATGGCTTTTCAGTATGCGGAAGGTGCTTCATAGGGGTAGGTACTGGCTTCCCAATGTTATGGGTTTGACATGTAATACATTCTCATATCTTTTTTGCAGCATATGTCTGAAAACCTGGGGCCCACCAGTGCCTGTTAATAACCTGACAAAGCCCTCCTGTCGAGACATGGCAAGGCGCATGACTCAAAGAAAACAAAGAAGGAAACAGAGTTGGAGGAGCAACCACTTTTCCCTTCACAGTCCACAGACCATCTTCATCACAAACAGCCCCTTTGGAGCACCAGGATGGTCTGTGAGGCGAGTTCTCCTGTAAGGCAAACACAATGTGTAAATCAACAGGTAAATCAGTCAGAAACAACATAGGTATTGCATTAGATGGGTATGCATAAATTGCTCCTTTAGCATATTCATCAGCTAAGGCATTACCCCTTGAGACACAATCAGAATGAGTATGAGCTTTGCATTTGATAACAGCAACATGCAAGGGCATTTGCATTGCTGTTAACAATCTAATGATTAAATCCTTGTGTTGTATTGGCGTTCCTGCTGTAGTTAGAAAACAGCTGAGCAAAGCTATGCAGTATTCCAACTGCATAAGCAGAATCACTGTAGATATTTACAGTATCTCCCTGTGCCAACTCCAAAGCAACACACAACGCAGTTAGCTCAGCAGCTTATGCAAATTTGGAATTTGACAGAATTGAAGCATGCAGTAGATTTCCTTCACCATTCACCACTGCACTCACAGCTAATGTGAGCCCATCATCCCTTCTAATTGATGATTCATCCACAAAGAGGTTTGCACAGGGGGACAACACTGCTATGGGAAGATCCTGCAAGTCCGATCTAGGCTTGGTCACTTTGTCCATAGCTGTAGTACAGTCATGGTCAATGTAGTCATTAGTGCCATCCCCATCAGTGTCAGCTTCAGGCAAAAAGGTAGCTGAATTTCGAGTCTGACATTGTTGGATACACAGGTTTGAGGCTGACAGTAAAACTAGATGGTAATCAGTCACTCTCTGTACAGAAAAATGCTTAGTATATGCACTATTAAGCATCGCTTCTAGATCATGTGGACACGAGATGTAGTACACTTCCTAACACAATGTCAGCCGTTTTTTCCACCAACAGGACAGCAGCTGCCAGTGATTTTAAACAGCCAGGGAGTCCTCTGGCTACAACATCCAGCAGATAACTGTAAATGTTTTTTTATTAAAAATCTTACAAATATAATAAAAACATATTTACATATATACAAAATAAATAAATATAAATATAAATAAAAATAGCTTACATCAGCATAGCAAAAACATAAAGAAAACTAAATATACCAACCTAAACAAAGCCATAACTCCCACCTAAAACACCCTCAGGCTAAGAAACCATTACACATTTAACCCTATGCATGCATTCTTTTTCCAAAAATACAATCTTATATAAAAATCTAGGGGACGTGAAAGGACAGAAAGAAAGCCGCACACTCAGAGACTGACAAAAGCAGCCACGGAGACCTGAGATTCCTCCACGCCTTTGTCCAGGCCCCCAGGTGCCACCTGTCCTTCTCAAGACCCAGAATCTTCCCAACCTCACCTAGAATGTCGTGCACCACCACCTCGACAGGAAGGACTTTTTTTTCCGAATGGAGACCTGACACCGTGCATTGCATGTGAAGAAACGGACTACTAAGCTCACTAAAAAAAGTCTCAAAATCGAAATCCCGATGTGTCTCACAGGCCCCGTACGACCACTCCACATAACTCAAGCGGGAAAGGAAAGGTATACCCAGAGCCCCACCCACCTGCTTGTAGACTTCTATATTGAAGGGGCACTGAAGCAAGAAGTGGTCCATTGTCTCCTCCACCCCACCACATTCCCAGCGGATAACTGTAGTAGCCTAGTGGTCGGTGTCTGCCACAAAACTGCTGTATTATACTCCATTAGCATGTCCATTAACTTCTGCACAAAATAGGTAGTAGGGTTTACTATAGTCAGGTAATCCAAGATTTGGAGCTGTTAGCAAAGATTCTTTGATCTCTTTGAAAGCATTCTTCACTGCTGGGGTTAACTCGTCCTCAGTAAACTTATAACTACCCTTCGTATGCCCTTTTAATAATTCCTGTAAAGGGCCTAAAGTGGTGGAGTAGTGAGGTAAGAACTGCCTACAATATCCCACCAGTCCTAGAAATGCCCTTAACTGTTTAAGTATTTTTGGCATCATCTGTTTAGCAATTACTGTTTTTTTGTTTGTCTGTTAGATGCTTCATTCCTTGTGAAATGCAATGTCCTAAATACTGAACTTTCGTTTTAACCCACTGTACTTTAGTTGCATCTACTTTCTGTCCGATCAGGGCCAGAAAATTCATCAGGGAAATTGAATCCTCCGTGCAGGCTTGTTGACAAGGGGAAGCTAACAATAAAGCATCCACATATTGTACCAACACTGACCGCCCTGGGGGTTGCCACTTATCCAGCTTATCTTTCAATGCCTGAGAAAAACAACTTAGGGAGTCATGATATCCCATCGGGAGCCTCCCTTAGGTTAGTTGCCTTTTATCAAACGTGAAAGCCAGCAGCCGCTGATCATCGGGGTGAATAGGTATGCTGAAAAAAGCTGATGCCAAATCAATCACAGTGATGTGAGTGGCAGATGGGGGTATTGTTGACAATATAGTGGATGGGTTTGGTACAACAGGAGCTGATGGTATAGTTACCTTATTAATTGCCCGGGGGTCATGCACCAACCTCCAGTGACAACTATCCTCTCCTGGTTTTAATGGTTTTGGCACTGGGTAAATTGGTGTATTTGCCTGACTCCTACAAGGGATAAGGACCCCCTCCTGTAGTAACTCCTCAATCACGTGTGTTATACCTTCCACTAATTCAGGAGACAGTACTGTGAAAAGTCTAGGCTCTGGTAATGCAAGTTTCCTTTTTAGTCTCACTGGGGGAACTTTCATCCGTCCAGGAGTGTTTGTTCCCGTTACCCACAGTGAGGGATTAATTTCCTGTTTAACTTCCTCAGGAATTCCTTCCTCCAGATCTGCAAGAATAGCAGGCATGGAGCAGGAGGAATAGATCTCTTCCTAACAAACTGCAGGGGGAATATGGTGACAACACAAAAGAATGCGTAGTTGAATGTTCTCCCAGTGTGACAGATACTGGTTTGGTAACTTCAGCCGAAATTACCTTATTGCTCACCCCCACCAGAGAAACTTTCTTATTAGAGGTGGGCAATTTAGGATCAAGAACATTCAACAATGACCGGGCAGCCCCCGTATCAATTAAGCCCAACAGATCTATACCATTTACATTTATTTCTAAGATTGGCTTATCGACAGAGTCTATGTCAATGACAGCCAAGGTGGGGCACAAAACTTCTAATTCATCCGCGTTGTCATCACATCCCACCTCATCCTAGCAGCGCCTGCAATCCCAAGCCAGGTGACCCTCTGTTCCACATTTGAAACTTGTGGGTAACCCTCGTGGCTGCATGGCAGGCAACCTAGCCCTGGCAGGCACTATCTGCTGATATCGGGATTGAATTCTCGGATTCCTCCATTGTCCCTCATTTGGCTTCCAATTTGCCTTCTTATTTTGTGGGGCCCCATAATTAGAAATATACACAACTCCTGAGGGTGGGTATGGCGGTGCTGCCATAGGCACTCCTTGAGGTGTGACCTGTACTGTTGATACTGGTACTCCCAGGGACTCAGGTTTTTTCTCCTGTGTCACTGGTGTCTGCACATTCATTATTTTAGTTCTCTCCTTTTTTTCTATGTTCTCCTTCTGTTTTTGTAAAACATCATAAGCAATCTGAGCTATCTCCACTAATTCAGGGGCAGACTTTTTCCTCCATCATACAGTATGCGGTTCTATTTTTTCCCTAACATCTGGCAGCATTCCCCCTACTAACACATTCACCAAATCTGGCCGTATCATATCAGCATCATTATCAACCATCCAATCTGTATGCTTCTGAATGGCCACTTTAAATCTACTCCAGTAGTCTAACACATACTCCCCTTTCTTCTGAATGACATCCATTAACACTCTCATGTCCTGTCCCTTACCAAAGGTAGTACTTATCCAATCCTTCAATATTTTATTCAACCGATCTTTCAGAGGCATTTGTCCCAGGGGTGCATGCCATAACTGTGAGGCAAAATAATCTCTATCTCTCTTTCTTGCTTCAGGAGGAACACTAAATCCTGCTTCTCGGAGAGCCTTTTCCTTCGCTTTTGCCTGGTTTCTGGTACGGACTGGTGATGGAACTTGGGCTAATGGACTTGTAGTCTTCTCTATTCTTCTGAACTTGGCTAAGGCATCCCAACTTAGTGAGGTATATTGCTATGTATCCCCATATTTATCAAAGAACAGCTTACCTTCTCTATAGGGATGAGCCGAACACCCCCCGGTTTGTTTCGCACCAGAACCTGCGAATGGACCGAAAATTTGCACGAAGGTTAGAACCCCATTGACGTCTATGGGACTCGAACGTTCAAAATCAAAAGTGCTAATTTTAAAGGCTAATTTGCATGATATTGTCCTAAAAAGGGTTTGGGGTCCTGCCACAGGGGACATGTATCAATTCAAAAAAAACTTTTAAAAAACGGCCGTTTTTTCGGGAGCAGTGATTTTAATGATGCTTAAAGTAAAAAAAAAAGTGAAATATTCCTTTAAATATCGCCCCTTGGGGGTGTCTATAGTATGCCTGTAAAGTGGCGCGTGTTTCCCGTGCTTAGAACAGTCCCTACACAAAATGACATTTTTAAAGGAAAATAAATCATTTAAAACTGCTTGTGGCTTTAATGTAATGTCGGGTCCTGGCAATATGGATGAAAATCAGTGAAACAAACGGCATGGGTCCTGTATGGATATTAAGGGGAACCCCGCACCCAAATTAAAAAAAGGAAAGGTGTGGGGCCCCCAGGCCCTATATACTCTGAATAGCAGTATACAGGCGGTGTGAACAAGACACGGAACGTGAATGGTTGGTTATTAAGTAGAATCTGTTTGTAATTTTGAACTGGTACATTTTTAAAGTGTAGCTCCAGCCAAAAAAACTGTTTTTAAGCTTTTTGGAAAACATAGGGAATGGTTATCACCACTGTGGCATTTGTTTTGCTGTCTGTGCTCCTCTTCAGAAGATTTCACCTCACTTTTAGTCCCCACGTACGTGTTTTACGTCACTGCGTTCAGAACGATCGGATTTTCCGACAACTTTGTGTGACCGTGTGTATGCAAGACAAGTTTGAGCCAACATCCGTCGGAAAAAATCCTAGGATTTTGTTGTCGAAATGTCCGATCAATGTCCGACCGTGTGTACGGGGCATAAGTCCTCGCAGTTACTCTTTGTGGGCGCTGGAACGGGCCCTGCTGTGAAATATTAGGTCAAGAATTGTAATAACATGCCCCTGTTGAACAGGGGCTGAAAAATTGGGCCTTTGGTAGTGGTGGTGTTGGTGCTGGTGCCACAACACTGTAAGTCCTCACAGTTAATCTTGGTGGGCGCAGAAACGGGCCCTGCTGTGAAATATTAGATCAAGAATTCTAATTACATGTCCCTGTTGAACAGGGGCTGAAAAATTGGGCCTTAGGCACTGGTACTGGTGCCACAACACTGCAACCCCTCACAGATACTCTAGTTGGAATGCAGGAATGAGCCCTGCTGCAAAACAATTGCATCAAAAATTGTAATTACACGCCCCTGTTAAACAGGGGCTGAAAAAATGTGCCTTAGGCACTGGTGCTGGTGCCACAACACTGCAACCCCTCACAGATACTCTAGTTGGAACACAGGAACGAGCCCTGCTGCAAAAGAATTGCATCAAAAATTGTAATTACATGCCCCTGTTAAACAGGGGCTGAAAAATTGGGCCTTAGGCACTGGTGCTGGTGCCACAACACTGCAACCCCTCACAGATACTCTAGTTGGAACGCGGGAACGAGCCGTGCTGCAAAGTATTGCATCAAAAATTGTAATTACATGCCCCTGTTAAACAGGGGCTGAAAAATTGGGCCTTAGGCACTGGTGCTGGTGCCACAACACTGCAACCCCTCACAGATACTCTAGTTGGAACACAGGAACGAGCCCTGCTGCAAAAGAATTGCATCAAAAATTGTAATTACATGCCCTTGTTAAACAGGGTTTAAAAATTGGGCCTTAGGCACTGGTGGCGGTGCCCAGAGCCAAAAATGTTCTTACAAGCTATCAGCATGATCATTGAGGACTAAGAGGATAATTACTCAGCATAACAGGATAGTCACTCAGCATCAGCATAGGCAGTCTTTGAAGAGATCTGAGATTTCAAAAAAAAATATTTGGTTACATCAGCATCAGGTGCTTGGTAGCTGGTGGTGATCCAAGACTGATTCATTTTTATGAAGGTCAGTCGATCGACCGAGTCGGTGGACAGACGCACCCTGTGATCAGTTACAAAGCCTCCAGCAGCATTGAATGTGCGTTCCGAAAGAACGCTGGATGCAGGACAGGCCAGTAGCTCAATTGCATACTGTGCAAGCTCTGGCCAGTGATCCATCCTCAAGACCCAGTAACCCAGAGGATTTTTGGTGGGAAAGGTGTCTAAGTCAGATCTTGCCCCTAGGTATTCCTGCACCATGTAAAACAGACGCTGGCGATGGTTGCTGGAACCGATCATACCTTGGGGCTGCAGACTAAAACATTGTCTGAACGGTCAGACGGCCACCTTCTCCACTGCTCCTTCTTTGACTGACCGAAGCCTCAGAAACACATTGTCCAGAAACAGGAGTTTGTAACCTCCCAGTCTCTGGGAACGCATTGCACAGACCTTTCTGCAAGGCCTCCCGAAGATGTTTCATCCTCTGTTCCCTCTGTGACGGCAAGATAAGGTCCGCAACCTTACCCTTGTAACTTGGACGCCACACACTATCGCTAATCAGCAGTTTTACATGATTGCCGATTATTTTTATATAAAGCGCAGTGGATGGGGGGCAAATTCATACCCCAGCAGAAGTCTTAGAGGATGAAACGCGTCGGGTTCCTGTGTTTTTACCCCCACCATCACCTACTGCGCTAATTTTTCTTACTTTGAGCCGAGTTTTTACTGCCCGATTTTATATTTTTATACTTATTGGAGATAATCTTTTATAACCTTGATGCTAATAAATGCTACAACGTTTTAAATGGATTCACACTATGTGGAAGTTTTTCTTCGTTTTTTCTTTTTTACTCGCTTTACCATATGAATGGTCACTGATGATGGTTTCTGGTTGATGATCGAAGCTGACTCAAAAAGACATCCAGGTCTGGTTCAACTCTTCCAGGGACATACCATTTGATGACATCGCTTGCTCTCTCAAAGCCAGGTCCATCGATAGGATCCAGGTCTGGATAATCCTATGGTCCGCTGTATCACACCGTCTGAAGGTACAAGCTTTTCTGACTCACCGCCAAGGGCCTGTGAGTCCACCTTTTCTGGTAAGGGCATTTTATACTTATTTGTTTGAGATAACACTACCATGCCAAGAGAAGAATCCACCTACATGCAGAGATACTTCTAACAGTCTCCCTTCATTATATATGAGGACTGTGAGCACCTAGGGTGTCACTGCGATTTTGTGATTACCCTACTGTATAGTGACGGACATCAATATTTGACTTTTATTTACTTGTCTGAGTTTACCCATGGCCTTGTGCCATGATATCTTTATGATAGACATTTAATATTGAGTTTATCCACATCACACTAATTGTGCCATGATATTGTTCTGATGGACATTTAACATTGAGTTTATTCACATCACATTGATATATGTATCTCACTATATATCCATTGTGATTTAGCTTTGAGATATTCTTAATGTGGGTTATTCAATGGATACATTGGATTATAGCTGTTTTTTTCAAGTTTAATGCACTTGTTTTCACTTTGTATTATTTATCTGTTTTGTGGTGGTGTTAAAGAGATACCCCTCCTCACACTCCATGAGACTATCACAGGCTTAATTATAACACATTTAGGGCATTGTTCCCTCCTTTTAGATATCACTTTTGTTTTATTATTATATTTTTTTCATATTAGCGCCACACTTTGTTGCTCCTTCTCCTTGATACCACGAATACGAGGATCCTTACGCAGGCTTTGCAAGATTAGGGAGGCCATGCAGCGTAGGTTTGCTGAGGCATTCGGTCCGGAGTCCTCTGGGTCACTAAGGACGACATGGTCCGCAGTCACCTCCTCCCAGCCACGTACAAGTCCATGTGTTTCTTGGGACTGATCCCTTAAAGACTGATGCTGATGCTGAGTGCCAGGCTCCACCTCCATATTGACACAATCCTCCTCCTCTTCCTCTTCCTCCTCCTCCTCCTCCTCTTCCTGTGTGATTGGTGGGCACGCAGGAACACTGTCTGGATAAAAGGGGCTTTGAGAGCTAAGAAAGTCCTCCTCTTCCTGCCCCTGTTCTGCCTCAAGTGCCCTGTCCATTATTCCATGCAGCAAAATAAGGGACGGGTTTCCGCGCTCACGGACCTAAAGGCCTGCAGCCTCCCCTTACACTTACCCCCTAGGGAGTGAGTTAAATAATAATGGAAAGTTAATTAGGGGTAAATGGCGCTACCTTACCAGGGTACCTTGATTTATAATTAGATGATCCTCAAAGGGACAAAGAAATCAGAAAAAATATATAATAAATAAATACACCCCTTTATCACTCATTAGGTAGTGGATCCAGGTGTCCAGCATTACCTGAATGGACTGTGCTAGCAAGTCAGTCTCATACCTACATGCAGGTGTACACCGTGTGGCTAATCATCATAAATTGATTGTGACAATTGAAGTGACAACTTGTAAAAATTAATAATTGACGATCCAATAAATAAAATAAGTTAAATGAAACACCACGGTAAAAACTTATGTTAATCCCCAAATGTGTCCAAGTGTGCTTATAAGCAAAAAAGTGAATTAAATAGTCCCAACATTAAGTATATAGTGCAGGACCGCACATTAAATAATAAACAAACTGGTGAAAAATTAATAAAAAATTAGTAAAAAAATTTTTAGTAAAAAAATTGGTGAGAGAAAAAAAATATATATTATAATGTATCAAAGTCCAGTAACAGGAAGTGAAAACGTCTGTGGTAAGTGACTTTCGTGAGAACAGCTGATCAAATCCAGTGACTTGCGGTGCTCCCCCTCAAAGATCCCCACTCACCAGCTCCCTGCACCCCTGCAGGGGTAGTAGGCATGTAGTAACAGGCAGCAATATGATGTATATGGGTCCTTAGGGTCCACCGCTCCAGCTGTGAGGTATCCTTCAGTATATCCTCATATGAAAGAAACAGGGCTCCATAGTGTGATACCTTATAATTAGTTTATTTAGCTATCACAGTACAAAAATAACTAGAATTAAAAGTTTAAAATCCGGGCTAAATAATCACACAGCGTGTAATCTATTTCGTATGGAGAGTGCAGTGCGTCTAGAACCATCAGCTGCACGGCGTGCGCCTCAGCTGCGTTCCACACTCTCCTACTTCCGCGTGTGACGTCAGTGCGTAGCTCCGCCTTACGCGTTTCGTCATCGACGTTATCAAAGGCGCAGCTAACGTACCTAGTCCTATGCTATTTAAAGACAAGCAGTGTATATTTTCCTCCCACTCTCCTCCTCTGGGCGTGCTCGTATTCTCATGTCGCCTCCCAGATCAAATCATTACAGGCCGGAGAGGATAATCCAATTACCATATAAGGGAGCCTAAACCTATATCTCCGCTTGTCGTTAAAAAAGGCAGACTTAACATTATACAATCCTTAACAGTATAGATAATAATGTTATACATAACATTAGTGTTCAATTGACCTCTCGAACTGACTAAGCGATACCAATTCCTATTACAAACTGTTTATATGCAGGAATAGGAGGGGGAAGTAGGATGAACCATACGGTGAGTGAGCCTAGTGGTAGCCCAATGTATTGCTACTCTAACCATAATATTATATATCATAAAACCCCCTAGACTTGCGGGATGTCCATGCGACAGAGATGTCAAACTCCTAGATTGGAGAGTGTTCTTGAATCTCGCTTCTATCCCCCTATGGGGTTCTATTCATCCATTTATCCTGCATAGGCCAGAATAAGGAATTGATATCAGCATAGTAGAAATGTACATGTACATATATGCAAGTAGTAATATAATAAAAATTAATAAAAATTAATAAAAAATATTGAAAAGATTCCTTTAACGTATAAAAATTAAAAAAAAAAAAACATTTTTTTTTTAAAAATCTTTTAAAATAAAGAAGCTTTACACATTATGGGCAACGCACACCCTTATATTCATATACATAATGGGATAGTATATATACACACATGTAAACGATGTTCTATAATATGGCAAATCAACCATCAAAAGCCCATCAAGTGTGTGTACCTCCCCTCATGTCCCCTCTCGGGATCATACCACAAAGGGGGCTCTGCATGTAAGCCCCTGGCCAAAGGTACCCATCTCAGAGAGAGACCTTGAAGGCCTGTATACCCCTGGACTGTATGTTATAAGGAAAAAACCCCACCTAAGAGAACATATAATAATGCCCTACGTGAAAGGACATCGTGGGGCACCTGTGGGGTACCAGGATTAGTATTAATTGATCCCCATCAAGGGACTTAACATATGGTATATAACCCCATAACTAAATTTAAACATTAATATTTTCTCCCAGGCATACCAATATATTAAGGGATTCCTACTCTATTGTCCTCCCTCTCTCTACCTATATGAAAAACGTAAAGGAAAGAACCAGACAGGGTTAAAAATTATATCCCCCAGATTACTTGGTGCTTAACCCACTAGTCACCCAAGAGCGTCCACCAGGTTCATTATGTAAATTGGACAGATCTATAACTAAGGGTTAGCTATAAAACAGTTCAAATCTATGTCCAGATTTAACCCCCTAGGGGCCAGGGATTGTAAGCGGTAGATCCACTCGGTTTCATTCTGGGAGATCAGAGTGAGTTTGTTGTTTCCTCTCCAATGATCTTCCACATGATCTATACCGTAAAACACAAGCCCTGTGGGGTCTCTCTGATGTACCTCATCAAAGTGTCTGGACAGGTGGTGTTTAGGGAACCCCTTCTTTATATTGTTAATATGTTCCCTAATTCTGACTGCCAGGGGGCGGGTGGTTCTACCCACGTACTGGAGGTGACAGGGACATTCTATGATATACGTGACGTAAGTACTCTGGCATGTGATTAGTTTTCTAATTTTATATTGTTTGTGGTCGACTGTA
Source organism: Lithobates clamitans (assembly GCA_037952925.1). NCBI lineage: Eukaryota > Metazoa > Chordata > Amphibia > Anura > Ranidae > Lithobates > Lithobates clamitans. The sequence continues at coordinate 2,302,626 of JBBGZY010000429.1, forward strand.
GATTTGAATGTTTCTCTCTTCCTGGGTTGTGGTTTGCTGACCCTACATGCTAAGCACCTACGGCATTTATAGAACCCTTTTAGACCTGTACTGATTTTTACTTGCTTCGGGGGGTCTACAGCATTATGTACTAAAAAATTCCGGAGGTTAGGTGCTCTCCTGTAGACAAATTTAGGTTTTCTAGGGAGAATTTTTGATAGAACTCTGTCTTCTTGTAAGATAGGCCAATACCTGTGGATAATCCGTTCAATGTCCTTGTATTGATTATTGTACCCTGTAATGAACAGGATCTCTCCTTGTTCGTTTTTTCTCTTCCTCGTATTTTTGAACAGGGTCTTTCTGTCTATCTTCATGATATCTGATTTCAGCTTTGCTAGGGTATTTGCTGCATATCCTTTTTCTTGGAACCTCTGGATAAGCACATCTGCTTGTTTGTCAAAATCCGCAATTAGATCACAATTCCTGCGGAGCCGCATTAGTTGGCCCTTTGGGACATTTCCCTTCCACCTCGGGTGGTGGCAGCTGGAACTGGGTATATACCCATTGCGGTCCGTTTCTTTAAAAAAGGTGCGAGTGCATAAGGATGTACCTAGCTTGAAGATTTCTAAGTCAAGGTACTCAATCTTCTCAAGGTTCCACTTTCCTGTAAAGGTGATTCCATATTTATTAGTGTTCAGTTGTCCAAGGAATTCCTCAAATGTATCCGGTGTTCCGTCCATGCAGCGTGTGCTCCAACAGGTGGACAAGGGGGACAGTGTCACTGATGCATGCACTGTCACTGCTCACCATCCTCGTGGCCTCCTCAAATGGTGACAGGACAGTGCATGCATCCCTGATCATGGCCCACTGACGTGGGGAAAAAAAAACAAGCTCCCCTGACCCTGTCCTGGTGCCATAGTCGCACAGGTACTCATTGATGGCCCTTTGCTGCATGTGCAGCCGCTGCAGCATGGCCAATGTTGAGTTCCACCTGGTGGGCATGTCACAGATTAGGCGGTTCTTGGGCAGGTTAAACTCCTTTTGGAGGTCTGCCAGCCGAGCACTGGCATTATATGACCGGCGGAAATGCACACAGACTTTCCTGGCCTGCCTCAGGACATCCTGTAAGCCCGGGTACCTGCCCAAGAACCGCTGCACCACCAAGTTAAGGACGTGAGCCAACCAGGGCACATGGATCAGTTGTCCCTGTCGGAGGGCGGAGAGGAGGTTGCTGCCATTGTCGCAAACCACCATTCCTGCCTTAAGTTGGCAAGGCGTCAACCACCTCTGAACCTGCCCCTGCAGAGCTGACAGAGCCTCTGCCCCAGTGTGGCTCCTGTCCCCCAAGCACACCAGCTCAAGCACCGCATGACATCTTTTGGCCTGCGTACTTGTGTAGCTCCTTGAATGCCTACAGAGCACCGCTGGTTCCGAGGACAAAGCACAGGAAGAGGCCATGGAGGAAGAAGAAGAGGTGGGGGTGGAGGAGAGAGGTGTTTCACAATCATTAGTAGTGGCATTTTGGAGGCGTGGTGGCGGAACAACCTGCAACACTACTGCACCTTGTCCTGCATCCTTCCCAGCTGCCAGCAGAGTGACCCAATGCACCGTGAAACTTAGGTAATGTCCCTATCCATGCCTGCTGGACCATGAGTCAGCGGTAATATGCACTTTACCGCTGACTGCCATGTCCAGCAAGGCCAAGACATTGCCTTCCACATGCCGGTAGAGAGCCGGAATCGCCTTCCGTGAGAAAAGTGGCGTTTGGGTACCTGCCACTGAGGAACCGAACATTCCACAAACTCACGGAAGGGGGCAGAGTCTACCAACTGAAAAGGTAGCAGTTGAAGTGCTAGCAATTTTGCCAAGCTAGCATTCAACCGCTGGGCATGTGGATGGCTGGGAGCGAACTTCTTTCAGTGGTGCAGCAGCTGGGGCAGGGAAATTTGCCTGGTACAATCTGACAATGGTATACAGAAAGCAGATTGCCCACAAGTACTTGGCTGTGACACACCTAATTCTACACCTTCATTCCTCTCAGTGCAGGTCTCAGAGAGGACTGAAGGTATAGTGGGGTTGGAGATCTCAGCTGATGAGGAGCAAGGAGAAGTCCTCTTTGTTCTTTGGTGTGGGTCTTTTAGATATGCTTGCCAACGAACTGCATGGCAGGTCAACATATGTCTGGTCAAGCATGTGGTGCTCAAGTGGGAGATGTTTTGGCCACGCGAGTAACGCTTGAGACATATGTTGCAAGTAGCAGCGGTGCGATCTGATGCACTCGTCTCAAAAAGGCCCACACCAAAGAACTTTGGGAATAATGCACAGAGACAGCAGCGCCCTGCACATGCAGAGCTTAGCAGTGTGATGCAGTCAGTGTGCTGCCCTTAGGCTGGCCCCTGAAGGGCATTCTGCCTCGTTGGTGATGTGCCTCCTCCTCCTCCTCCTCTCTCCTATCAGGCACCCATATTGAGTCAGTGACTTCATCATCCCCTCCCTCCTCATCACTGGAGCAAACCTGGCAGTATGCTGCAGCAGGGGGAGCATGACTGCCAGATTGCTGTCCTTCTTGGGCACCCCCTCTGTCCGTGCTCACGTTACTGCCCTCATCTAGCTCAGTATCATCATCAGAGCCTTCTAAACGCTGGGCATCCTCCTGGAGCATGTACCCAACACTGTGGTCAAACAGTTCGAGGGACTCCTCAGAAGGACATGGTGGGGCTAGGGAAGGAGTCACTGATGCCATTGAGCTGAGGGAAGAGGCCGTGTTGGCAGCTGCTTTGCCAGACAAAGTACCCTGAGCATAGGTGAGAGAGGATGAGGAGGATGAGGACGGCTTGGTCAACCACTCGACCAAGTCTTCCGCATGTTGCGGCTCAACACGGCCAGCTGCCAAAAAAAAGGCCAAGCATGTCCCACGGCCACGTGCTGATGAGGATGCACCATCTCCACGACCAGCATCGTTGCCTCTAAACACAGAGCCTGCTTGCCCTCTTTTATTGGCTTGTGACTGTCTGCCTCTCCTTGTTGGCCTTCCAGACATACTAATGGCCTGTAGCTGCACTAAGCCGGGATATATATATATATATATATATATATATATATATATATATATATTGATACTGCAACTAGCAAAATCAACTGCCTGCCTACAGTATGAGAACACCACCAACCTTCTACAGGTAGCTTTAGCTGAACACTATGCAGAGGTCACACTACACTAACGTGTAAATAATTTAGCTGCCTGCGGTAGTGATAGGATCAGGAAAACACAACCAACCTTCTACAAGTAGCTTTAGCTGAACAGTGCAGAGGTCGCACTACACTAACGTGTAAATAATTTAGCTGCCTGCGGTAGTGATAGGATCAGGAAAACACCACCAACCTTCTACAGGTAGCTTTAGCTGAACAGTGCAGAGGTCGCACTACACTAACGTGTAAATACTTTAGCTGCATGTGGTAGTGATAGGATCAGGAAAACACCACCAACCTTCTACAGGTAGCTTTAGCTGAACACTGTGCAGAGGTCGCACTACACTAACGTGTAAATACTTTAGCTGCCTGCGGTAGTGATAGGATCAGGAAAGCACCACCAACCTTCTACAAGTAGCTTTAGCTGAACACTGTGCAGAGGTCGCACAACACTAACGTGTAAATACTTTAGCTGCCTGCGGTAGTGATAGGATCAGGAAAACACCACCAACCTTCTACAGGTAGCTTTAGCTGAACACTGTTCAGAGGACGCACTACACTAACTTGTAGCTTTAGCTGAACACTGTGCAGAGGTCGCACTACACTAACTTGTAGCTTTAGCTGAACACTGTGAGGAGGACGCACTACACTAACTTGTAGCTTTAGATGAACACTGTTCAGAGGACACACTACACTAACTTGTAGCTTCAGCTGAACACTGTGCAGAGGTCGCACTACATTAACTTGTAGTTTTAGCTGAACACTGTGAGGAGGACGCACTACACTAACTTGTAGCTTTAGCTGAACACTGTGCAGAGGTCACACTAAACTAACCTGTAGCTTTAGCTGAACACTGTGAGGAGGATGCACTACACTAACTTGTAGCTTTAGCTGAACACTGTGAGGAGGAAGCACTACACTAACTTGTAGCTTTAGCTGAACACTGTGAGGAGCATGCACTACACTAACTTGTAGCTTTAGCTGAACACTGTGCAGAGGTCGCAGTACACTAACTTGTAGCTTTAGCTGAACACTGTTCAGAGGATGCACTACACTAACTTGTAGCTTTAGCTGAACACTGTGAGGAGGACGCACTACACTAACTTGTAGCTTTAGCTGAACACTGTGAGGAGGACGCACCACACTAATTTGTAGCTTTAGCTGAACACTGTGAGGAGGACGCACTACACTAACTTGTAGCTTTAGATGTACACTGTACAGAGGTCACAGTAAACTAACCTGTAGCTTTAGCTGAACACTGTGAGGAGGACGCACTACACTAACTTGTAGCTTTAGATGAACACTGTTCAGAGGACGCACTACACTAACTTGTAGTTTTAGCTGAACACTGTTCAGAGCATGCGCTACACTAACTTGTAGCCTTAACTGAACACTGTCCAGAGGTCATACTACACTAACTTGTAGCTTTAGCTGAACACTGTGAGGAGGACGCACTACACTAACTTGTAGCTTTAGCTGAACACTGTGAGGAGGATGCACCACACTAACTTGTAGCTTTAGCTGAACACTGTGAGGAGGAAGCACTACACTAACTTGTAGCTTTAGCTGAACACTGTGAGGAGGATGCACTACACTAACTTGTAGTTTTAGATGAACACTGTTCAGAGGACGCACTACACTAACTTGTAGCTTTAGCTGAACACTGTGCAGAGGTCACAGTAAACTAACCTGTAGCTTTAGCTGAACACTGTGAGGAGGATGCACTACACTAACTTGTAGTTTTAACTGAACACTGTTCAGAGCACGCGTTACACTAACTTGTAGCTTTAGCTGAACACTGTGCAGAGGTCGCACTAAAATAACTTGCAGCTTTAGCTGAACACTGTGCAGAGGTCGCACTACACTAACTTGTAGTTTTAGCTGAACACTGTGAGGAGGACGCACTACACTAACTTGTAGCTTTAGCTGAACACTGTGAGGAGGATGCACTACACTAACTTGTAGCTTTAGCGGAACACTGTGCAGAGGTCACACTAAACTAACCTGAAGCTTTAGCTGAACACTGTGAGGAGGACACACTACACTAACTTGTAGCTTTAGCTGAACACTGTGCAGAGGTCACACTAAACTAACTTGTAGCTTTAGCTGAACATTGTGAGGAGCACGCACTACACTAACTGTAAATAGTCTAGCTGCCTGACTGTGGTACTAATAGGATCAAAAGAACACCAGCAATTTTCTTTAGGTAGCTTTAAATACTGTAACAAGACAAGCCTGCCTGTCAGTAGGAAGATAACAGGAACGGATCTAGCTAAACTGAATACAGTATATATATATATATATATATATATATATATATATATATATATATATAATATATACAACACCTGGGATGCATATATATACAAAATACACTGTAAGTGCAGCTAACTCATTGACTGTCCTGCCTAATCTATCTAACTCAAATGAAATGACACTGTCTCTCTCTCTCTATCTCTCAGCATGCTTGAACATACTACACAGGGCCACCGTGCAGGCAGCCTTATATGGTGTGGGGCGTGTTCTAAACCACTGAGCCATAATTGGCCAAAGCCACCCTGGCTTTGGCCATTTACAGCTCTCTCTACTGATGGCGCTGTGATTGGCCAAGCATGTGGGTCATAGTGCATGCTTGGCCAATCATCAGCCAGCAATGCACTGCGATGCCTCATTGAATTATGGGCCGTGACGCGCAACGCGAATTTGGCACGAACGGCCCATATTGTTTGTAATTCAACGAACGACCGAACAGGCGATGTTCGAGTCAAACATGCGTTCGATTCGAACACGAGGCTCATCCCTACTTCTCTATCTAGCAATGGTCCTATGCTATGTCTACGCTCAGACTCAGTCCTAATCCTATCTGTGCTATGGGGTATTCTCTCCTGCTCATCCTCTTAATGCCAGGTGAAAGAAAGAGGTGGAAGGTGCGCGATCTGACGTCTTGATCAAATTGATCAAAGTCAATTGATCAAATTTTGCTTCTAGCTATGGCTTCTGGTTATTAATAGTAAGATCCCCCTCTGACACACTGGTCACATGACCACCGCTTAGTACCGCCCACATGCATAGACTGAGTGGCATTCAGTGACCAGATCCCCTGCAAGCCACAGACTGGTTAAGTCAGCCCCTTCTTAGGATAGGCTCAGCATGGGTCATGTGAGCGGTCCACAGTAAGACCCACCCACCTGCCATGTCTGACACTAGGAATTACAAGCCCACCCTATGGACCCGCCCACCATCTGCTCTTAAACAAGCCTGCACTCTCACACACAGCTGTTGTCTCACACAGTTGGAGACAGCTACAATCCTTTGGACAGCACAAGGCAACTCTCTGATAAGAGGTATATAGAACCCACACTGAATCAACTGCCTCCTGTTCTTGAATTAATGCATGCAGGCTGCAACTTCTGTACACACTTGGATGCAGGTTAGTTACATGGATCCTTTACACACTCCATGCATTCATTCACCTCCTAATCCTCACTGACTGATATTGTCATGTTTGACATATATCAGCAAATTGGGTTATCCCTCCCTGGTCCAATCTCTGTGTCATTTCTCTTTATGTAGGTACAACCGACAGACATATATGGACCGACAGACATATATGTAATCCCTATATATATATATATATATATATATATATATATATATATATACATACATACATACAAACCACATTTCTCTATGTTATATAGGTAGGTGCGTTTCAGATCCCTTATACTCTCACCAGCTTGTCACCTCATTCCCTTGTAATAGGCACCTCCACAAGCTCAATCCCCCTGCACATATGCGTCTATGTGCTTTGATTGCACGCCGATGGTTTTACACAACAGTTTCTCTAATTCTGTGACTTTCACCCTGTAGAACATATATGTGTTCTTTCACATGTGCATTCATGCCCGTACGTATGCACGTGTGTGCTTGCGCACTTGTCTGTGCATGCTGTATACACGTACATGTGCAGTGTGAATAATAATAATAATAATTCTTCATCAATAATCTATACAATTTCTATATATATGTTTTATGTATATATGCATACTATCTATTCACACTTGTACTCTACCTGTAATTGTGTATAGCAAACTTACTTCAGTAAGTAGCAATGTTTTTTACACCTCCTGAGCATACCATACTCATTTTTCATTTTTTTTTTTTGGCTCCTTAATGGCTTTTTAATGCTCTAACACTTCAACTATTTTAATACTTTAACATGTTTATATTTTAAACATTTTATTTTGAATTTTTATTTTTAATTTTAATTTTTATACGTCTCTTGGTCTGCAATGTGTAATATACGATTCCAACACCTTTTTATATGTGCTCTGTACTATATATATTTTGGTATCTATTCTATTTAGAGCGCTGGGATGTGGACAGCTTTAAAGCTAAGGAGAATCCATCACTTACCATGTGATATACCTCCCAACTAGCCACTCTCTTCTATGTTGGTCTACCATATTGTACAGATTTCTCCTGTTGTTCTTCAAGGCTCTGATGAAGAGGGAACCTCTTGAAACGTGTCAGCCACTTTTTAGCACTTGTCCTTGCATGGGCATGTCGAATTTCTAAAAATTTTAATGTGTATAATTTGTAACCCTGTTTTTATGAATGTGTAGCTACTTTTTATATTTATTTATTTGCTTCTGTATCAATTTGATCAAAGTGTCAGATCTAGCGCCTTCCACCTCTTTCCTTTACCTGGCTCTCTTCCGACCACCCCTGGTCAGCTTAGGCAGCGAGACACTCATTAACATCTTTTAATTCCCTCCCTTTGAAAGTACTACCACTCTATACTAGCAACACCTTCACAAGCGCAGGAGAAATTCTTTCTTTGTTTATATTTTTGTCATCCTCTTGATGCATAGGAGTATCATCCATGTTAGGCTTCTTTTCCACTAACCCAGACTGTACCAATCTCTGAGCAGAGGCTTCTGCTGAAACAGCAGCTTATTCTCTTCTTAATTCACTGTAAGGGTAAGCCCATGCATTTGGCATTTCTTCCTCTTCTTCAAATTGTAAAGAAGCTTTTTCAGAACACATTTTGGGGGAGCTTCTTATCCCTTCTTATCCCTTCTTATCCCTTCTAGATACTTCTTCCTATGCAGCCAAACATTCAATACCACCGCAATCAGACATTTTAAAAAGTAAGCTGAATAAGGCATCTATTTTCGGGGCATCTAGAGACCCCCTCGGGTGGCCACCATTTAGCAGGGTCTGTTTTATAGTCCTTACGGGTGATTTTACACCATTTGACATGATGTTTAAGAGCCTCTGGCTCTCCATTTACCATCATTTTAACTATTGGGGCACTTGGTTGTAATTTAGCAATACTTAACCCTGTGGCTTTTGCTATTTTTAAAAGGCGTTTAGCATTTTCTCTAGTTAAACAATAGCTTGTCATTACAGGTAAGACGCTTCTATTAAACAAATTTCCCATTTCTATTTAGGTATACCTTGCATTAAGTGAAAAATTTGTAATTTGTTATTATCTTTCTTTAGAATTTTTTGTTACCTCTTTAAGAAATGACAACATTTGGAACTTTGGGACCTAAAAGTTCCTCTTTTTATATCTCAGTGACTGTGCACCAGCAGTCAAATATATCTTGAGATATCTCACTTGTTCTATTCTCAGAGGGACATCTCCTCTCTGAGTGGCAATAGGCTAGTCCCTGACTAGACTCCCTACTCCAAAGAACAAACAGCAGGTTATACATTCACTGTGGTTATCTGCTAAGGGTTTCTCGGCCTAGGACCACAGATGTACAAAAAATCAGTCAAAAATCCAACATTCATCAACTTCTATTCACTCTTAGAAATTGTTATACCTGCTTCAGTACACATCCATTAAAGTATACATTATATTGTCATTTCAAAGAGTAAGGAAAAAATGAGTACTCTTATTATTCTAGCACATTAAACCATGCACTTAATTACTTTATAATTTATTTGCATATACTTATAATAATTAAACTCAGTAAACATGCACAAGCAGAATGCATTAATAACGGAAAACGTGCTACCTTCTGTAGCCACAAAATCCTCCCCCGGCACCTCATTTTGGATTAAGTTTTGGATAGAGTGGGGAGGGATTAGAATCCTTGTCAGTTTTTATTGCTGTCTGTGCCCATGTTAGATAGATGCATTCACCTTTTTGATAGTAAAAGTAAAAGAATGCTGTCAATGCATGGGTAAGCACATCCCTGTTTGCATAGATTGGTTCATTTGCCACAGAGAGGGATATATTCCTATTTCAGACAAGAAGGTCATTGTTTAGTCTGTAGATAAGCAATATTGAGATCTGACTGTTTTATCCAGGCTGACCAATATTACCTTCAGATCAGACCAGAGTTCAGCGATAGTGATTTTATGTCCGAGAAGGTGATGCACATGCAATGTTTTGTCTCTCCCTTGATTACTAGGTGATCCGAGCAGAAGTTTTCCCCCTTCCTCTTCCCGCCCACAAACTTCTGGGCACATCACATGTCCTAGAAGGTTGCGGGTTCATTCACAGAGCACAGCCTAATGCCCTGTACACATGGTTGGACTTTCCGATGGAAAATGTGCGATCGGAGCTTGTTGTCGGAAATTCCGACCGTGTGTGGGCTCCATCGGACAGTTTCCATTGTAATTTCCGACACACAAAGTTTGAGAGCAGGCTATAAAATTTTCCGACAACAAAATCCGATCGTGTAAATTCCGATCGTGTGTAGCCAATTCCGACACACAAAGTACCACGCATGCTCGGAATCAAGCAGAAGAGCAGCACTGGCTATTGAAATTCATTTTTTCTCGGCTCATCGTATGTGTTGTACGTCGCAGCGTTCTTTACGTTCGGAATTTCCGACCAAATGTGCGACCTTGTGTATGCAAGACATGTTTGAGCCAACATCCGTCGGAAAAAATCAGTTGGATTTTGTTGTCGGAATGTCCAGTCATGTGTACAGGGCATAACTCGTGCATGTACAATGAGGAGCAGGCTGAGAGTCACAGCTGGCTTACTATAGTAAACATACAGACCCTGGGGGCCCAAAGACTGGCAAAGAACTGGCCTGGGAGATGATGCTACTGGATCCTTGGACAGGTGTCCTTTTTTTTGAAAGTCAAAGTCACAACAAACTCTCACTTATCCAAAGTTGCATGTACATTGCATCAAAGTTGAAGTCACACAAGAGTGAATGGACTGTAATTGTCACAGTGGTACAGTATTCTCTGTAAAGCACTGATCAGATTTGATTATAGGAAAGCTCTTCTTTATACATTTATATTTCTTCAAATGCATTCTACTCAAAGTCCAATTTTATAAAGAGTATGTATATGTATTTATGATATGTACTTATATTTTTCAAAGATAAAAAAAAGTTAATGAAATGATTAGACTCAAGACTAACTCACAAAACACCAGCCTTCTGTATCCAGAGGCCCTTTCATTATTAATTTTTAGGGTTGTTTATTGTTTATAATCTACTGCAACTGACTGGTTGTTTTGCAGCTGGACGAAACATGTAGGCACCAATGGTGAGTTAAAAGCAGAACAATCTGTTTATTTCTTTGATTGGCTATATATCTCTATATATAAAAGGATGCAACTGATCTAAGCATTTTCTCTGACAATCAGGCCTTCTAAGAGTTAAAAGGGAGGCTATAACAAGGTCTGAATTGTTGATTAGTGAAGTAAAATTCCTCCTAAAATGGGTAGAAAAGCTGTAGAAAGCTCAGCTATGTTATGGGTTTTGTAAGGATAAATAAAACTTACCGACCTCACTGTATTGAATGGACAAAGATGTAATCATCTAGTGCTTGTGGGCCTTTCACCTTTTCAGGCAGAATTTCACTTTTCATAATAAATAGAAATGTTTTCCAAAGCCATTTCTGGCCCAGCCATCCCAATGTGCTGTTCTCTCACTTACCTTATCCATAGGATGATTAACCACTTGCCGACCACCTAATAAATATGTACTGTTGCAGGTCAGTTCTTTTGTACAAAATCACGTATCTGTACACCATATTTTTTAATAGCCACTAGTAGGCGCGATTGCAAGCTGATTGGACAGAAGCGGAGCCAATTAGTGGGTCACTCTTTTTTTGTTTCTGGCGCAAAAAATAAAAACCACAGAGGTGATCATATACCACCAAAAAAAGCTCCATTTGTGGGAAAAAAAGGACATCAATTTTATTTGGGTACAGCGTCGCATGACCATGCAATTGTCAGTTAAAGTAATGCAGTGCCGTATCGCAAAAAATGGCCTGGTTATTAAGGGGTAAAGCCTATAGATCATCTCTCAGCATTCACTTGTAGGTCATCTCGCAGAAGCCTTAATTTCCTTGTTGCATCACAGAAAAGGATGTGACGGGGTCTGGACCACACCTCCCTCATTACAATACCAGCTTCCACCCACTTTCTATACAATCTGATTGCACAATCTTCTTTAGATCGCCTTTCAGCTATGTAATACAAGGGCCTAACTGATTTAATACAATTTATAGATTTATAGATTGGTCAGGTGGTCTCCTATTCCATAGTTCTTTTAAATCTAAGGGAAATTGTACACAGATTGTACAATCAGATTGCATAGTGTATTGCCATCTTTATACAAGTACATAGAAGGGAGTCGACAGAGACACTCGTTCACGTCTCCACATAGCAGAAACTCACATTCCTGCATGCAGGTTTTTCCTCGGGTATTTTAGAGCATTTTCACTTGTCACGCATAGGGCAGCCCATTCACTTGAATCACCCCAGAGAAGCTCCAAAACTTTTTTGGGAATAGAGCATGGTGCTAACTGCAGTTTTTGGTGTGTTTGCTGCAATTGAGGAGCCTTTAACATATGACAACACAAACACAATTCACATTGGCAACATTTTTGAAATGCATGGCTAAACATGCATTTTCTGTGCAGCTTGCCCTGCATTTGGAAACACACAGATGTGAATGGAGCCTCATTGTTCTTGTGTAAATGCAAGGATTTCACTTTCAGGCCCCATTCACACCTAGTGTAGTGGGAGTGCATGTTTTTTGGCTTGTTTTTCCAGTGACACACATAGGGCAGCCCATTGAATTTAATGGCCTGTGCTACAGATGGCAAAGTAGCTCATGGGACATTATGACGTGGTGTGAGTTGCACATTTTTTACTGCAAGTTTTGCTGCATTTGTCACCCATTTTTTTTCATGTGGTAAAATGTGTGTTTTATTCTGTGTTTGGTGTGCCACTAACAATTAATGAAACTGAAAGTGCAACTAGGTAATTTTAGGTGTATAAATGTGGCCATGCACTATACAATCTGATTGTAGAATCTTTGTACAATCTCCTTTCGATTTACCAAAACTTTATAATAGGAGGACACACCATCTATCCAATCACTTTGTATCCAATCAGGCAGGCCTTTGCACTACATCAGGGGTGTCCCTCGGGCTGCATGCAGCCCCAAGGAGTTTAGCATGGGGTCTGAGCCCATCTGGAGAGACGCTGGGGAAGCCAGGCAAATGGCACATGTAAAGAGATGCCGGGGATACTGTGCAGACTTAGTTGATGGGTGAAAGGTGTGTGCTAATGAGGTTAGCTGGTGCACTCCTTCCTGCGAGGGCTGTTTCACATGGGCTTTCCAATCAGGACCGCCTGTCAGTTTTTCAGGCTGACCTTATAGGTCGCTCCATTCACCCCTATGGGGCAGCAGATGTCATCGGTGACATGTCCGCAGACACCCGCAGCTATCCAATCCTGTCCTGTTTGCCAAATCCAGGCGGATGGTGGCCCTATTTTCCATCCGTCCGGTGGATTGGATAGGATTGGATGAAAATGGACAGGTGGCCAGTTTTCAACCGATTTCCCCATAGAGGAGAGCGGGACTCTGACAGTTCTATCTCAGCACAGTGAACAGAGACGGACCTGTCATCTGCCTGTTCAGCGGGGGTCAGTGGAGTGGTCCCCCGCTGAGCAAAACGGAGTCCGCCGAGCAGACCGCCCATGTGAAAGGACCCTTACTGATTTCTCCATCCCAAATCTACATACCAGTAAGTGATGGAACTTTCTAAGAAATACAGCAAGCGCTAAGGCAAGGCCTTGTTCTGAAAATCAAATAAAGCTTTTATTTTTCTGCAACCGAGGTACATTAATGCTGTATTGGTACCTAGTGGAACTGGATTCTAGAAAAAGAAAAGTGAACTTAGCCTTTAAACACACTACTACATATTTTTTCCCCATTTATCATAGTTTTTTCGGTTCTTTGTTAGCATAAAAAAACCTGAAATAATAAGCATAACTGACAAATATGATATTTATTTAAAATAATTTTTATTTAATTTACTTTTCCTTAAAGACAAAAACAATGGAAAAAAGTTTTAAGTTTAAAAACATATTAAAATGCATTTTACTTGCAATACCAATATATGGGAATTCATCAATTGTCTTTCTCTTATTGCACATTGGACTGAGAATTAATATATTTCTAAAAACTGGCAGTGATTATGAACCATATTTACCTGTTGCCCCACTAGGCACAGTAGAAATCTCCAGTTATATGCTTAGTGTTTACGATTTAGTTGTCAGGTTATCTAAGGTTGAACATTTTACAAGTATATGAAATGCAGCTAGTCTGAAATGGCCTTTTTTCCAGCTTGAGTGTTTGTGCTTTGGCTGATATGATTAACCCTAAAGTCTCCCAGCAATGGAAATATATTGTATGATGATGAAAAACTGGCTTGCTCCTTGACACTATACTAAAGTTTAATTGGATAAACAAACTCTTAAATTACCTGACTAGTCATAGATAAAGGAAAAATAATACATGAGACTTGAATCTTTCTGCATTGAATTAATAGATTTAGAACATTTACCATCTTATAGGCTTTTTTTCCTGCTTAAAATATCACCAAATCATTAATTATTAAACGTGATTAAAGACCCAGATATCATCTAGTTGGTACCTTTTATTTTCCTTTTTTATTTTATCAGTCCACAATAGAATTTAACAGTTTAGCCAGATTCATTCTGATGTTTTGTGTGCATTACACAGAGGAAATAATAGAGAAAAAAAATCTATGTGATATAATACTTATATATCGAATGTAAAAAGTTTCTTGCTGGAAAATGTTTAAAACATTTATAAAATGTTTATAAATGTGCTTTGCAATGCTTACCTTTGACTATAAGTTGGAGTTACAGTAGATGCCTTCTCTCAATAACCTTGCTTCTCCACATTGCAGTTCACTAACAAGGCATCAGCCCTAGTTTTAGAATAACAACAGAAATGTCTGCATAACTTAGCCTCCTCCACTTCCATATATGGCAAGTAGATACAAACGCTGGGTGCACTGTTCACCCTGTGCCTATTAGTTGAAATTTTTCATGCTAGGTTCTCATTCAATACTATATACTGTACCTCTATAGGTGGATTTCCACTATTTTGGGATTAAATACTGATTTATTTGTTAAATTGCTATTGTTAAAAGTAACAGTAGGTCAGAGAGTTGTTAGAAAATATTTCTTTAAATTTAATTTTCTAATGTATTTTTGTAGGTGTTATGCCCCGTACACACAGTCGGACATTGATCGGACATTCCGACAACAAAATCCTAGGATTTTTTCCGACGGGTGTTGGCTCAAACTTGTCTTGCATACACACGGTCACACAAAGTTGTTGGAAACTCTGATCATTCTGAACGCGGTGACGTAAAACACGTACGTCGGGACTATAAACGGGGCAGTAGCCAATAGCTTTCATCTCTTTATTTATTCTGAGCATGCGTGGCACTTTGTGCATCGGATTTGTGTACACACGATCGGAAATTCCGACAACTGATTTTGTTGTCGGAAAATTTTATAGCCTGCTCTCAAACTTTGTGTGTCTGAAAATCCAATGGAAAAAGTCAGATGGAGCCCACACACTGTCGTAATTTCCGACAACACGCTCCGATCGCACATTTTCCGTCGGAAAATCCGACCGTGTGTATGGGGCATTAAAGTTATTTATATTAGACTGTGGTGCACATTTCAAGCCTTTATCTAAAATGTTGAATGCATTATCATTCAAGTTCACTAGACTAAATTTTAATATTCCTTCCCCTAATACTCCTTTTTTCCTTTTGTTCTGTAACTTACTGCTCTGCGTCCTCATTTTCTCTTCTTCCTGGGACATTCCACCTTTTTTGATGTCCTTGGTTTTGAAAATGTGGTTGTTGATCTTGGAAATATGCTCTGTGCTGTGGCCTTCCTGGGAAGAAGAAAAAATTAACAGGATGAAAATTGCAGAATAAAAGGAAAATTAAACCGGATCTGGGAATTTTTTTTCTATCTCATGACGGAAGTATGTTCAGGCCATCTACCATAACAGCCCTTATGTCTTTCAGAGCTGGGATGCATCTCAAAGCACCATAGCTTGCTGTAATTGGCTTATTCTTCTTTGGTACCCCCGGTATCCAGGAGAATATGCTAGTTTACATACAACCAGAATAATGACTTTTTTTGCACATTAAACTATTAAACATTATTGTATACAGTTTATACATTTTCTGGGATCAACAACTGAGGAAAATTTTTGATAATATCCAAAATTTGATGCTTAAGAACATGAAATAAGAGGCCTCTATACCTGCTTAAATCGGTATTCAACTCACAAAAAGAACGCTCTGACGAAATCCTATTAAGCTGACAATTCAAGCAATATGCCATAGTATTCTAGTAAAATGCATATAAATTGAAGATAATCATAGCACAATATTGAAGAAATAGATTCATTGGTATCTAGCGAGAAGTAATAAAATGTGTATCATTCAAGCACCACTGAAGGGAAAACTGCTAAAGGTTCAGAAATACCAGATTATGACTACAATTCTTGCATCCCTAATCTTTTCTTCATAACATCACACAGACTATAGCATGTCAGGAGGCTCTAATGAGTTTCAGTGAAACTATCATGCAATTACTTTTTTTTTTCTACAGAAGAATCTGTGTTTACATATCCTTCAGACCAAAGGACTGAAAGAAAGTTTACTTACTAACAGGATCCTGGTAAAAACTTTATGTTATTAACATGTAGCTAAATGTCATTAGAATAGGTGGCTTCCTTTAAAGGCATTCACTAGGATTCATAAAAAGTATCGACAACACTCTTTAGAACGTGATCATTCCCCTATTCGACAGATTTTGCTACAGGCAAAAAATTAATCTGCCTGTTAGAAACAGGTACATGAACTTGGGGAAAGCACCACATGTGGACGTGCACTGAACCCAGAGCGTCCATATGGACATTCCAACCTCAGTCCAGCTGAGCTCCCTCCTCACACAGACAGCATAGCGCCTGAGAAGTTTTGTAGCTGGGTAGGCAAGGGGTATGCACCCCTTGTAAATGATCACAGGCATTTTTGGGGATCTATAGTCAATTGGCAGCCTGCTATTGGCTTTAGAATTCTCCCACTGCCTTCTGTTAATCCCAAGGAGATAGTGGACCTGATTAGGGACCAGTCTCTCAGCAAACAAGGTCCTTACCAAACATTGACAGGTGGGTAGGGGAGGGGGTAGCAGCGGCAAACATGCTGATTTGCTACACAGCAGTATACAGAGACAGGCACTCTGCCTGTCTTTGTACATAAATTTTAGGCTGGTTTTAATAACCTCTATTTTTTTTAACTGCAAGCTTTAGGTAATTATTTTTTGCATTTGATATAGCCATAGCACCACTTTGTAAAAGTGGTGCTATTAGGAACTGCCTTAAAGGCTAAGTTCACCCTTTGGGAAAAAATAATAAATGCATGCATTTCTGCAGGAAAAAAAATGTTAATTTATTATTTTTTTCCAACAGGAGCCTGGAAAGCATTGCACCCCTGATCAGTAGATCAAGAGTGCAAGCTCATGCAGACTCTCATTATATGCCCATACCTCCCATATGGGCATATGGGTACTGAAGAGCAGGAAGATCAATAAATTATGAGAGCGTGCATCAGTGCTCTCACAGTTTATTGAACTACAAGCTGTCTACCGCAAGATAGATTGGAAGATAGTAGTTGTAGTTCATTCATTCACAGAACTAAACTAATGCAGCTGCTTGGGCGCACTCTTTTTAAATTGCTGGAGCATGTTACACTTTACACCCTAAATATGGGTCTAACATGTAACATGATCCCAAAAGGTGAACATATGGTTTATTCTGCTGCACATATTGGTAAAGTTACTAAAGCTGGTGACATTGCTCTTTGAATCTGGCGCAGGGCTTTTTAAAGGGCTGTACTGCCAGAAAAGTGTTGTAGAGATTTTATTGAACTACCACTGTTGTCTCAAAGTGACAACAATGCCCTTTCATTAATTTAGAGAAGGTTAATTATTTGGAGAAGAAACATATTATATAAAACACACTGTCATTAAAAACAACTTGATTTCCTTAACTCTCCCACTTCGAGTATCACGTTGCACCTCCCATTGGGAATCAACTCAAGAACTGTTCCACAAATGGTACTATACCCCAGCCAGACTCGCAAAAATATACCCAACCACCTCATCTCAATGCTGGCGGAATTGCACCGAGGCAGGCACTCTGCGACACATCTGGTGGGAATGCCCTGTAATTCACAGATTCTGGCTAGATGTTGCAAATCTCCTATCAACGATTTGCAAAGTCCCCCCTCCATCATCCCCCCTAGATCTTCTCTTGGGTCTTGATGTCCCGACATGGCCGAAACATATCAGAGTAGTGGCGACTCATATCCTTATTGCAGCCCGCTTAGCTCTAGCGAGAAAATGGAAATCACCACAACCTCCCCTTCTATCAGATCTCATTGTTCTTTTAAATTACCACTTCCACATGGAATTCGCCTTCGCTAAAGCCAACCTAAATACCGCCTTGTTCCTCCAAAAATGGGAACCTTGGATATCCGATTCGAGAAGCACAGCTCTTTCATAGATTCTACCTGATGATTCTCGCTTGAACCCCTATTTACAGTAACCTATTTTCACTAAGTAGGACTTACAATTCTTTGTCATGACTAGCTTAAAGTTCCGCATTCTTGGACCTACTTTAATTGCTTTCGTTGATTGCAGTATATTTCACGACTGGTGGTTGAAGGGCTGCCTCACCCCCGTGGCACAGTGAGCGCCCAATTTGGGGTGCCAGGGTGGAGAGACAGTGCTGACACCATCCAACTGATGTGTAAGTTAAACGTATAGTGTTAAATCTTCATAATCCATGTCCTATTTACATGACTAATGCCTTACTCATGATTGATGTATATTGTATTACTCAATATGGAATGTTGATATAATGCTTTTTTTACACGCTTTGTACGGATTCTCATGAAAAATTCAATAAAACTTAAAATATAAAAAAAAAAAACAACTTGATTTCAAACCAAAACTGACCGTGATAGATACAATATTGCTTATTATAGTATGGCATCTCAAAAAGATCACTATACACAGTCACACATTCTTGGCACAATAGTGCATTATAGTGCAGTTGTTCCAGAGCTTAGTAAATGAAGTAAAGCTTTACTTTGCAAAGAATACCCAATCAAAAAAAAAAAAAAAAAAACGTCATTTTTGCTTGCACATGATTGAATGATGGAAATCAGCAGTGCTTCTGCTCATTTACTAACCTCTGGAGCAATTGCTCTTGCAGAGTGCAACTGCACTTTCCAAAGTGCACAATGTAATTTTCTTTAGTAAATCAACCTCAGTGTAACTGGTGAGTATGGCTTTAGGAAAGAAACAGACAGAGTCCTTTATTACCCAAGAGTAGGGATGAGCCGAATATCCCCCGGTTCGGTTTGCACCGGAACATGCGAACAGGAAAAAATTTCGCTCGAACACACGAACACCGTTAAAGTCTATGGGACACGAACATGAATAATCAAAAGTGCTAATTTTAAAGGCTTATATGCAAGTTATTGTCATAAAAAGTGTTTGGGGACCCGGGTCCTGCCCCAGGGGACATGGATCAATGCAAAAAAAAGTTTTAAAAATGGCCGTTTTTTCAGGAGCAGTGATTTTAATAATGCTTAAAGTCAAACAATAAAAGTGTAATATCCCTTTAAATTTCGTACCTGGGGGGTGTCTATAGTATGCCTGTAAAGGGGCGCATGTTTCCCGTGTTTAGAACAGTCTGACAGCAAAATGACATTTCGAAGGAAAAATTCCATTTAAAACTACACGCGGCTATTGCATTGCCGACAATACACATAGAAGTTCATTGATAAAAACGGCATGGGAATTCAACACAGGGAAACCCCGAACCAAAATAAAAAAAAAAAAATGACGTGGGAGTCCCCCTAAATTCCATACCAGGCCCTTCAGGTCTGGTATGGATATTAAGGGGAACCCCGGCCAAAATTTAATAAAAAATGACGTGGGGTTCCCCCTAAATTCCATACCAGACCCTTCAGGGGTCTGGTATGGAACCCCGCACCAAAACAAAAAACAAAAAATGGCGTGGGGTCCCCCCACAAATCCATACCAGACCCTTATCCGAGCACGCAACCTGGCAGGCCGCAGGAAAAGAGGGGGATGAGAGTGCGCCCCCCCTCCTGAACCGTACCAGGCCACATGCCCTCAACATTGGGAGGGTGCTTTGGGGTAGCCTCCCAAAACACCTTGTCCCCATGTTGATGAGGACAAGGGCCTCATCCCCACAACCCTGGCCGGCGGGCGGGGGGCTTATCGGAATCAAGTGTCAAGTTATCCCAACACCATTGATATCTTTTATTATTTAATCTCAAGGAGATTGTTTGTTTGTTGTTGGTGTCCCTTGTTCATTTCACATTGTATATTTGCAATATTGGAGAGTATAATTCAAAACAAAAATCCTTTATTAAGGGCTCAGAACCAAACAATGAGGAAGACAACACTGGATCAACAGGAGAAATTAGCGAAGCCTGGGACCCCCACGGCAGACATCAATTCTTGAACTTCAAAATTGGTGGCCTGAGGAGTCCATATGTAAGGGAGTGCAGTCTGGTCCAGAATTCGCAGAGATCCAGATAGCAGCAGATGACATGTGTGTCCCCAGGCTGTGGTACCACAAGAGGCTGCATTTTTTGGCTGACCAGACTGGATCCAGGGTCCTCACTTTCTGGTCTTCCTTTCACGCTTCCTTCCGGGCTGTGGCTGTGCAGTTGGAGATGTGGCAGGAGGAGGAGTAGGACCTGGAGGAGGACTGGGAGGACCTGGAGGAGAGGGAGGATGAGGAGGAGAACCTGCAGGAGGAGGAGGACCATCCCAAAGGTGTGTCTGAGCTGTCATTTGGCCCCTCATACCTTTGTTAAGAGCCTCCAATATGAGCGCCTCACACAAGACTTGTTGATCCTCCTCCATCCTCTGCATTTTATATGCAATGACGGCAGCAATGTCCTCCTCCACGGTCTGTCATGCTCCCAGGACCTCTGTAGCCCTCCAAAAGAGTCCTCCGGTAGCCTCCTCTAGGGCACTCCTCCTACTGCCACTTTCTCTTTTCAGTGGGGGTGGAGGGACCTGCAGATCAGCCAGCCGGCTCGGCCCGGCCACCTCCTGGCTGAGACTTCCCTGTGTATGAAAAAGGGACATGGTTGTAATGTTTTGCATCATCAATCACAATCCTAAATTAGTACTCCCAACTAACATCTAGTTAACACCATTGATTGTACAAGCAGAAATATTTAGAGGAATGCTATACCTGGCTCAATCTGGGCTCCTCCACATGTGGCCTGGAAGGCCCAGGTTGGGCATCAGAAGCCTCAGCCGGGGGGGAAGGAAGCGTGGAAGGAAGACTGGAGAGGGATGACCTGGGTTCAGTCTGGCCTGCCAGAAAATGCAGCCTGTCGTAGTACAACATCCTGGGGACATAGATGTCATCTGCTGCTCTGGATCTCTGTGAATCCAGGACTTTCTTGCGCTCCCTCAGATATGTACTCCTCAGGCCACCAATGAAGATCTTTAAATAGGTGATGTCTGCTGTGGGGATCACCTGCTTCACAATTTCACACAATTGCACCAGTGCTGCCTTCCTCTTTGCTTGGTTCTTGAAATGGGGGTGTTTAATCACCCACAGACAGGGCAGCTCCCTTAAGATATCTATGAATACTGACATGAAGTCATTGTCTTTCACTAAGATATCCATGTTCACTGTAAGACACAACACAAAACAAAGCCTAATGTCAGACAAAACTCTCCTAATCTTGTTACAATATAGGCTTCAATGTAGAAGCAGTATAGGCACAAGTTTGTCTCTTACCTTCGTTCTTATGATCGGCGCGTCCAATGCTCCTTCCTCCGCTCACAGATCGTACGTAATACGCACGCGTGTTACGCTTTATACACACTGCGCATGCGTGTAACTCCGCCCGCCCCTGACGTTCTTTCTAGTCTATTCCCCGCCCCTTTTCGTTCGGCGCAGTGGGTGAAGAGCACATGGCGGAGTCAGAGCAGGTGCGTGCTAATTATAGCAACGAGGAGGAGGAAAGCCCAAATCCGGACACGTCCCGATCCAGAAGGAGACGTTTTAAGGCCACAAATATGTCCTTTGGGGAGATGTTGGAGATGGTCGACATCATGAAGAAGTCCGACTATGACGAAAAGTATGGGCCTTACCCCAACCCCAATATCCGAAAGGCCAAGATCATGGCGAAAGTGATCAAAAGTCTGCAGAAGAATTTCGGGGTACGACGATCGAAAGATCAGCTCAGGAAGCGGTGGTTGGACCTGAAATTGAGAGAGCCAGAGCAGTACCGAAAGATCCAGAGAGTGCTGCAAAAAAGTAAGTAGTTGTGCTGTGTTCCTATTCTTTCTGTCTTTATTGCGTTTGTGCTGCTCCATATGCTTTTATTAATTGTAACGTTTAAAAGGGCAACTTTAATGTTCATGGGCCCATTATTCGTTCGTATCAAACATTTTTCTTTCGCCTCTAAAACACCATTGTTTAGGCCATATGCATTTTCCCACATTTTTTTTGGGCCTACTTGGATGCCAAATAGTTGTTTGTGTAGATGGGTTTGTTACTAGAATGAAATGCCAACTAGATTGTGTGTAAGGAGAGGACACTGAGCAGCTGTTTTCACATCTGGACACTGGAGCACTTGTGTGGGACACAAGAACAACATTTTTATTAGGGGGCCACACAGGTGCTCCAGTGTATACTATAGGGGGGTCTCCATCTGTGAAGCTTGTACTAAACAGGTAAAGTATTGCAGCTTGACAAAGGCCAATAAAAAAAATACATCTTGGAACTCTGCTAAAATAGACAATTGTACCCCACTTCCAAGCACTGTTTCCTATTTCTAGTTCTGCCATCAAATATCTGTGTGCTAATTATACCATTTTTGTTTTACATAGGGGAGAAAAGACTCGGAGGACACCCCTCATCCGAGGAGACCAGAGACCCCCCACCTCTGGAAGAAGGGGAACTAACACCAGCACAAGCTGAGCAGGAGGAAGAAGAAGATGTGGTGGAGATTGGCACCACAACAGGTGAGTGTCTGCGACCACAGACTCAGGTAAAAGAGATGGATGGTGGCAGATTTTTGATACCTGTTTTTGTTTTGTTTCTCTCTTTTTAGGTGATCGTGATCCAGAACGTTTCACATCAGAAAGTGCCCAGATCCTGATCAGGGAGATCATGGGGTGTAATGTAGAACTGCAAAACATACAGCAAAAAATCAATGATGTTATTAAAAAAAATAATAACATCATTGATGTTTTGGGGTGAATTTAAAACCCCACAAAATCACTTTTTGGATTGTGGTCCAATCTTTTAAATATTTTTGCAATGTTTTGAAAAGCCAAATTTGGAGGATGCACACAGTGTGCCAACATGTGCTATCTGCCATCACGGGAGATCAATGGACGCGTTTTGGGGGTGCAACCCCTTCCTCAATTATAAAGTAGCGTTGAGGAAGGGCTTGCTCCCCCAAAACACGTCCCTTGATCCCCCCCTGATGGCAGATAGCACATGTTGACATTCGTAAATTGGTGTGCATCTTCCAAATTTGGCTTTTCCAGGGGTGATTTCCCCCCATCTGAACGCTATATCAAACCCAGTTCCTAAATACTGATGTCTGATATAGCCTTCAGGTTTTACCTAATGTGAACTTTGTAAGTTCAAGTTTTTTGGCTTTCTTGTTGGTTTTACACAGGCCTGTTTTATCTGAAATGGACATTTCGCTTTTTGATAATGCTACTGCAAAAATTGTTATATATTGGTTTGTTTTAAAAACCTTTGGTAAATGCACATGTGATTGTGCAGGTATAAAAAAGTTGCTTACTCAAGAATGTGTGGATTATTGTCTCAACACTACAATACAATACAACACTTTTGGGGTGATGTAATTGCTGTTTTCTGCAAAAATGGGTGTTATTTCCTAAGGGCAAATCCTCTTTGCACTACAAGTGCAGTTTCAGTGCAGTTGCAAGTGCACTTGTAGTGAAATGTGTTTTTGCATTTAGGAAATAACAGCCAACAGTGCTTTGTATAAGGTTACACAATCACGCCATTTTCTGGACTCAACACATTTCTGTCAGGGTCAGCTAAAACAAACACAAGCAGTAAATGTCCACCAAGAATTTCTTTTTTTTTATATTAAAAAGGCTTCACAGATTGTCTGGCATATTGATAGCCCCCCTACCCGCAAAGAACTCCAGGTAGCGTAACCGGACATCACAGGCACTCAGGGAGGGCAAGCCAGGACGGCCACTTTCAAGCGCCGTCAGTGTGGTTTGATGTAGGATTCCGGCCTCAGGCCCAACTGAGCCAGCATAGTTGGCCGAATGTTTCCTTAAAAAGTTATGGAGAACACAGCAGGCCAGTATAATATGGTTCAGTTTATACTCCGCCATATGGATGGGTGTCAGAAATAGTCGGAACCGGCTGGCCAGGATTCCAAATGTGTTCTCCACCACTCTTTGGGCTCTGTGCTTCATCAGCAACGAACACAAATGGGAGTCCTTCCACATTGTCCTCTGGAGCTGGCAAGTCCAAGCTGCCATTCTGGAGACGCCTGTAGAACTCCGTCTGGGCGATGACTCCACCATCGGACATCTGACCATTCTTCCCCACGTCCACATACAAGAAGTCGTAATTAGCCGACACCACCGCCAACATCACTATACTATTAAACCCCTTGTAATTATAATAGTACGACCCCGAGTTGGGTGGTGGGACGATGTGGACGTGTTTCCCATCAATTGCCCCTCTGCAGTTAGGAAAGTCCCACCGCTCGGCAAAGTGGGAGGCCACAGTCTGCCATTCCTGTGGCGTGGAAGGAAACTGTTGAGGAAAAAACAATAAACATTACTATTTTTACTCAGAAACATGGCAACCAGATTAGACACAAACATTATGGGGCAACCTCCAGATAGCATTTATTAAGGGGAATTTAACAAGGCCAAAGTATAAAGTACACCTATCATATTTCCCCTCCCCCCCTCTCATGGGCCATTTCTAACATTATAGGGGGTGTGTGGAAATCTTGGACAGGTAACCCTCTTCACTTCATTGAGAGATGAATGCCTAAATAATGGGTATTACTTTGAACAGACCCTCCTTAGTTACACTATTGGCAGACCACTGGACATGTAAGAGGTGTCATAATAATACAAAGATATAAATACACATTGTACACATTTGAGGAAATTTGGACATTCTGCTATTACCAATTATCAAGATAATTATAGGATACAAAAACTTTAAACAGTACCATTGGAAAGTATACAGGCAGGCCCTTGCACTACATGCTTTGGGGAATTTATCCATAAATCTGACCAGTAAAGAGGTGGGTATAGTGTGTATGGGATTGGCAAAGTCAGCAGATAGATGATTGAGGATAGATAGAGAATTGGGATCAGCTGACTTAGCAGTTGGGGGAGGGAGGGTTACTAAAAAATTTTGGGGGACACCACCAAAAAAAAACTCTGGCACTCTGCCTGAATTTAAATCAAAAATAACATTGCCAAACATTTTAGGGGGTGTTTGGGGTAAAGCACTACTATGGAGCTGATTAAATACATTGTTAAGTGACTACATGAGGTGAATATAGGCCAGGAGACACCATGCTGGGGAGGTTAGTGAAGGACAGATATGTATGAAGGACCTAAAATAATAATTACATAAAAATCCAGCATGCATGAGGACAAAGGGGACATTCACAGCATATTACAATCATGGTAATTAGGGAATGAGGAAAGAAATACAATATATTAGCAAACATTCAATACAATAAAATGTAATATAAAAGGATAAAAATCTTACCTTCATATACTCCTTCTGCAGGACCTGGATGATGGCAGAACAGGTCTCTGGGATAATGATCCCCAGAGCCTGGGGGGAGATGCCTGTCGAGAACTTCAAGTCCTGCAGGCTTCTCCCTGTCGCCAAATACCGCAGGGTAGCGACCAACCTCTGCTCCGGAGTGATGGCTTGCCTTATGCAGGTATCCTGCCTGCTGATATAGGGGGTCAGCGAAGCCAACAAACGGTGAAACACGGGGTCCGTCATCCTGAGAAAGTTCCTGAAATCATCAGGATTATTCTCACGGATCTCACGGAGCAAAGGCATATGAGAGAACTGGTCACGCTGAAGCAACCAATTCTTGGTCCATGAACTCCTCCCCACCCTGTTCATGGACTGGACTTGTGTCAAGGTCAGGACCCCAACACCAAGCCCCCGCACAGCATGAACTCTACGAGGAGTACGCATATGAAACATGGCTAGAAAACGGTCGGCTGCTCAGAACGAAGTAACAGAACGCACTGAAGAACAGCAAGGCCTGTGAAGAGCGACCTGAAAAACAGCAACAAGCGGACAAGATCGCACAGAAAACTCCGATACGAACTGACTGCATGCACTGAAGAGCAGATACAAACCCACAAGCACAAACTGAACGGCAGAAAACGATCTGAAAGCCACGAGTCTGAAAAAGCGCAAATCGTCTCTCACCAAACTTTTACTAACACGAGATTAGCAAAAGGAGCCCAAAGGGTGCCGCGCTTGGTTCTGAACCGGCCTTTTCTAGTCTCGTCTTACGTGGTTACGTGACCGCGTGGTTGGCGATCGGTAATTCCGACAACTTTGTGCGACCGTGTGTAGACAAAATAAGTTTGAGCCAACATCCGTCGGAAAAAATCCTAGGATTTTGTTGTCTGAATGTCTGAACAAAGTCCGACCGTGTGTACGCCCTATAACAGTAGGAGACGAGCTCGGTGCTTGTGGATGTTTTATACTACAGCCATTTTTTAAATGTGAGTTTATTATATTGTTTTACTTAATAAATTGACTTTTTATATGGGATCACGCTATGTGTGCTTTCTCCTTACACATCTTATATACTCACTCCACCCAACGAGCATTGAGGAGCTGGGAGCGGGGACAGATTGAAGATACCTATTGAGGCACACGAGCTCGGCGCTCGTGGATTGATGCCCACAATCATTTTCAAAAAAGTGAGTGCACCCCCCTTCTGTGTCTTGCTTCCCTCCCAATTTGGCTGTCATGGAGTCACACTATATATTGTCTATTTGTTGTCTTTTTTTATATTTTGCCCTGCATATCTACTACCGCCATGATCTGTATAACTGGATGGGATTTCCATGCCTGCTAGCTGCTTGCAACACAAGCTGTATATCTTACAGCAGTAAGGTAAGCGGCTTGCGAACACGGAGGTGTCCCCACTGAAGATCTCCCCCATCATTGGAACTGTTTTTTATCTGGGAGTTTTTTTTATTATTTGGTGGTGGGACTGATATCTACTCACCCCTGTGGATTTGTCACTTAAAGCTTGTTCGAGTTGTCACTTATGTGCTAGTGTGATACTAGCCCATACTCATTTGGACTTATTAATTGATTTTTATTGTTATATATATATTTATTTTGTTACATTTTTGCAGTTTCTTTTACTCATGTTAGCACTTTCATTCATCTAGTATTTATGAGGTTTATGCTTGCTTGGCTTATTTATTTCGGCCATTTTCTTCACCTCTCTATGCTCTTTATTTAGTCCCTTCCACTCCCACCCCCTCCTTTTTCCTTTGTCACAGCGCAACCACCACCTATTTTTATTTATGCCAATTTTTTCTGTTTTGGAGCAGTCACACAGGTGTTGCAGCAGTGTCCTTTAGTATAGGTTTTCTCTGACAGCGCAGGAGTTATCTCTTCACTTTCACATTGACTTCTCACTTTCATCCTGCCTTTATGACTGGACATTTGCATTCTTCTTCTTGATGTACAGCCAGTAGAAGTATAGAAGGAAGATTCAGGAACTGTCATTACGCTGGAAAGCTTTAGCTCTGGTGAAGATTGTAGAGAATGCATGCCTGATGAGGCAACATCTAGTTTTGAAACTTTTCTATCAACTATTGTGAGGAGCAGTAAAATGACACTATCCTAGCTTTAACCGGTTCCCGACCGGCGCACGCCGATGTACGTCGGCAGAGTGGCACGGCTGGGCAAATGGGCGTACCTGTACGTCCATTTGAATTCCCGGCCGTGCCATTGCGTGCGTGCCGTGGACTCGATCACCGCGGGAATACCCGCGATCGCCTCACGGAGAGGACGAACGGGGAGATGCCATTGTAAACAGAATCTCCCCGTTCTGCCTAGTGACAAGTGTCACTCGATCTCTGCTCCCTGCCATCAGAGCAGAGAACAGTGACGTCACACATACAGCCCATCCCCCTACAGTTAGTAATCACTCCCTAGGACACACTTAACCCCTCCCCGCCCCCTAGTGGTTAACCCCTTCACTGCCAGTGCCATTTACACAGTAATCAGTGCATTTTTAATTGCACTGATCGCTGTATAAATGACAATGGTCCCAAAAATGTGTCAAAAATGTCCGACATGTCCGCCATAACGTCGCAGTCACAATAAAAATCACTGATCGCCGCCATTACTAGTAAAAAAAAAAATTATTGATAAAAATGCCATAAAACGATCCCCTATTTAGTAAACGCTATAACGTTTGCGCAAACCAATTATTAAGCGCTTATTGCGATTTTTTTTTTTTTACCAAAAATATGTAGAAGAATACGATCGGCCTAAACTGAGGAAAAAAATGTTTTTTTATATATTTTTGGGGGATATTTATTATAGCAAAATGTAAAAAATAATGCGTTTTTTTCAAAATTGTCACTCTTATTTTGTTTATAGCGCAAAAAATAAAAATCGCAAAGGTGATCAAATACCACCAAAAGAAAGCTCTATTTGTGGGAAAAAAAGGACGTCAACTTTGTTTGGGAGCAACGTTGCACAACCGCGTAATTGGCTGTTAAAACGACGCAGTGCCGAATCGCAAAAAAAGGCTCTGGTCAGGAAGGGGGTAAAATCTTCCAGGGCTGAAGTGGTTAATGGCAGATTGTGGTACAATGCTTGACCCTGTGTAAACATGTCAATGACTTGTTATAGACTTGCTGGTAAAATCTGACCATGCACTTTACCTTAAAGTGCAGCAATGCTTATAGAAGTCACACCATACTCACGAAAAATACCTAACGACCAGGCTTCACTTGCATCATCCACTCATGAGCATACAAAAATAACATTTTATTAATTTTCCTTTCCTTTGTATTCTTTGCAATATAAATTTTTATCACATTCAAAAAAATAAATAAAAAGATGAGGACTCATTCACATTGGCATACTGTCATACATTTGACTACATTTCTTTGTGCAGGATCATAAGAAAATCTACTGTTTTTAAATGGCTTATTGCCACAAGTCTCACATACATTTTGGGTATGCTAACCTGTATTTTTCATTCAGGTCAATACAATTGATCCAAGAACACAACATGGTGAAACACGATGATTTTGAAAGCTTTGTATAGACATATAATTTTTCTGTCTCCTGTGCAAACCTGTTTGTGGAAAAAAAATAAATGGGATGGGGTTTACTAGCTAATCTGTATTGCTTTGCCTTCTGAGATGGTAGGTGCATACAGAGCCCTCATCCCTTCCCTGTCACTGTCAATAGACACAAACATTCAAGGTCAAGCAATGCAAACTTGCATGTTTTCCCCATGATGGTTTGAAAACAAATGATAATTTGGTGTAAATTATGCA
Source organism: Lithobates clamitans (assembly GCA_037952925.1). Lineage (NCBI taxonomy): Eukaryota > Metazoa > Chordata > Amphibia > Anura > Ranidae > Lithobates > Lithobates clamitans. Next base: position 2,331,808 of record JBBGZY010000429.1, read on the forward strand.
TATACAGCTGGCTGTCACCTGAAGTCAGTATGCACCTTTAGTCATATGGTATTATTATTATACAGGATTTATATAGCGCTGACAGTTTACACAGTGCTTTACAACTTCAGGGTAAACATCAGGGGCCGCCTGTCCATTAAGGGTGCATGGGCACCGCCTCCCCTTTCAAACACCGCCGCTACCACCTTATCCATGCATCTGGCCCCTTTCAAGACACCGGGCGCATGAATTACAGTGGCTGGGTTTTTTTTAAGCACCTGATTAACTCCAGGGACTCTAATAGGCTTCAAAATAGGATGGGCTCAGGATGTAGAGCATTGCGCTCGGAGCCCACCCAGGTGTGTTAGAATAGCGAAGGAATATTTGCTATTTTAACCCTGAATCGCCTCTGCGCCAATCAGGAAGCTTGGCTGAAAGGACAGGCGATCCTATTAGATGCCTAGGAGGAGGGAGATGCATGGTGGAGGCCACTGTGATCCACAGGAGGAGGAAGGAAGAAAGCTGCTTTTTGTGGGACATACTGCCTGCCCGCTTCCTAGATGGGGTAAGTGAGAGACTTTGATGTCCCGATCGTCCTCCTGAGGGGTTGCCACTGACCAACCAACTGGGGGGTTTGTTTGCCACCCTCCCAAAAGAAAAAAACACCAGCCACCACTGGAAGATAGTACAAAGACAATACACTTCAACCGCTTGCCGACCGACTCATGCAGATATACGTCTGCAGAATGGCACTCCTGCGCAAACTGACATACCCATACATCAGTCCGCAAAAGCAAGATAGCGGGCGCGTGCACCGCAGGAGTGTGCGCGCGTGCCATGGGAGTGTGCCCGCGGGTCCTGCGGACTCAATGTCCGCCGGCGGCCCGCGATTGTGATGAGGAGACGCAGAACGGGGAAGTGCCTATGTTAACAGGGCATTTCTCTGTTCTGCCTAGTGACATGACAGGGATTTACTGCTCCCTGTCATCGGGAGCAGTGATCTCTGTCATATCAGTGGTGTCAGTGGTAGCCGATCCCCCCCACAGTAATTAGTGGCTAATTTTAGCTGATTGCTGTATAAATGTCAATGGTCCCAAAATTGTGTCAAAAGTGTTTCATCTGTCCGCTGCAATGTCACAGTTCTGATAAAAAAATGCAGATCACCGCCATTACTAATAAAAAAAATGATAATAAAAATGATTAAATCTATCCCCTATTTTGTAGAAGCTATAACTTTTGTGCAAACTGATCAATATACGCTTATTTCAATTGTTTTTTTACCAAAAACATGTGGAAGAATACATATCAGCCTAAACTGAGGAAGAAATTTGTTTTTTTATATATTTTTTGGGGATATTTATTATAGCAAAAAGTAAAAAATATTGCTTTTTTTTTCAAAATTGTCAGTCTTTTTTTGTTTCTAGCGCAAAAAATAAAAACTGAAGAAGTGATCAAATACCACCAAAAGAAATTTCTATTCGTGGGAAAAAAAGAACATCAATTTTGTTTGGGTACAGCGCTGCACGACTGCGCAATTGTCAGTTAAAGTGACACAGTGCTGTATCGCAAAAAATGCTCTGGTCATTAAGGGGATAAAATCTTCCAGGGCTGAAGTGGTTAATACAGTAGGAATAAGAGGGCCCTGCTCATTAGAGCTTACATTCTCTTCTTCTTTTATGAGATAATAATGAAGCTGCTTTGCTGGTGATACTGATGGAGTTATTGCAATCAAATCTTCAAAGGTTTTTTTTTCTAGTGATGCAAACAATTTGTAGTCTTTAAAGCAAAGTTGACTGTAAGTAGAAACAAAGATGTGAAATTCGTTTGAGTGCAAAAATAGAGTATTCCTGCTGTTTGTATATATTTTATTAAAGCTCAATACATTGAAAATAATTTTACAATAAGCCAGCAATAGCTTTTCCTATCATTACTGTAGTAGCTTTGCAAGTAAAAAAAAAATCTTCATACCAAAACCTAATATTCCACAATGTGCCACTGTGAAAAATTATGATTTCATTATAGTGCCAGATCTGACATCATGAAACATAAATAGTTATTCCCTCAACACCTTTCATATGATTCATGCGGACAGATTTATTTTAATGTTAATATATAAGTGGCAAAGATCTGCATTGGCAAAGAACTTCCTTCATTAAGGTAGGATTTAAAGAATATTAGAAGTGCATCTGAACTAAATAGAATAAAATTGTATAGCCTTAATTCATTGATTTGGGATTTATTTTAGCAGTTAAAAAGTTGCACAGTTGGCAGCTGCTAAAAAATTACAATTTGCTTCCAGATCGTATTTTTTAATAGTCCCAGAAGATCTCAGCATGAGAGATGTAAAAGAGTTAGCCTATATCAGCTGAGATGCTAAGAAATAATATTTATTGTATATATAGAGGAAAGGGTCATGGCACCCAGCAGGGCGTGACATTTGTTCTAGCTCACCTTCTACTTTTACTATTTCCACCCTACCTTTTAATATGGCTTGAGCAGATGGCTCATTTTATAGATTAAAACAAGCTGAGCCTGGTCCTTATTCTGAACTTGTTGGATTATGTCAAATTGAAGTAAAAAAAGTGATCTCAGAATGCAATTATTCAAAATATTTCTTAATACAGCTAAGAAGAAGTGTGTTTGAAGAAGATGGGAATAGGACTCGTGTGATGTGACCTGATGCAGCTGAGTGATTCCCAAAGTCAGAAGTCAGTCTCTGACTGTAAAATAGACATCTGATCAAATTGTCATGCTTTATGTTTAATGGAGTGTTAAAAGGACTTTGGCACAAACCATTACCCACTATTTACTTATTCAGAGCAGAAACCTACTGGAAAATTGAAGGCAATGATCAGTACTTTGAATGCCCTGCTTTTGAGAGATTGAACCAATTAAATTACATTTTCTACCATGTCTCTTTTTAAGCTAAGATTCTGTGTTTTACACTGTGATGTGAATGATGTATTTTCTGTGTTGTGCTCAATGTAATCTCGTTTAATTCCTCCATTTAAGTTTTTTTTTCAGTTCATAAAATCCTTTTGAGATAATTTTAACAGTCAGTAATTATAACCTTTTTCACTTACGAAGCATGAAATGCAATGTTCATTCTTTCACTGAACTTCCAGTGCAGCTTTGTAAAATGCATGTCTTCCTCTTTTAACCGCAAACAGCAAAATAGCTATTGCAGCCCATGGCGAATCGAAGGCATCAGTGCTGCCTCATCTTGAAACTACAGTTCTTCCTTGCGCACCAGTTCAGAAAACAGATATCCCAGAATTTGACAATAAAAGGGTTAACTTAATTATTGTTAAAGTGGAACATATCTTCAAAATCTACCTATAGTTAAATGCCTTACTAAGTTACATATAGCCCTATTTAAAGGAGAAGTATGGCCAGAGCTCTTTTGGTTATACTTTTCCTGTGGGTCACAGGAGTGCACTTATGTGGTCCAGATTCAGCCAACAGCGAGATAAATCTCTCTGTTTCATCAGGCTCATCCTAAATGGGAGGGTCTGGTTCATTGTAAATCAGATGATACTCTTTCTGTGTTCTAATAAGGAAAGCTGCAGTTTCTGCATTCGTTTAAAAGTGATTAACCCTGGGGAGGATCCCAGCAAAAATTACATTTCTATTGCAGAGAATCTCTAAAACTTGACTTATCTTGGTGCAGATTATTAATAAAAGCCATAAATTAATCACACAAGCAGGACATGACACCAACTATGTACAGAAAACCTCCAGGTTACCATATTGTATTGAATTTTACAGAAACTTACAGCACAGCAGATTGAAAAGAAACTGTAATTTTTAATAACATTCAATTACAAGATGGCTTGTGTAGCAATCATATACTCTATGCTATATTATTTTTTCAAACCAAAACAATAGTTGTGCACTTGCTAAAAAAATATTTAAATCACCTTAATGAATAAACAGTGACAAAAAAAAATTAAAAAAAGGACTGCTGCATCTAAACCACCAATCTGGGCAGGATTTGCAACAAACTACAATAAAACAATAATCCAAAGTGTGCTGCCCTTATACAAATGAATACATCTCATAAGAAACACAGTAAAGTTCTTTAAACTTATAATAAACTCATCTTATATTAACAGATCCATATACATCAAGTACATATACAGTATAATGTGCAAGAATTGTGCAAAAGTGTGCAAAAATTTGAGGTGCAAATCTATTATAAAGTGCAAAAAGTGCTCAGTTCCAAAACTCTCTCTTTCAGTGAAAAAATAATGGTAATGTGCAACACCATGAAAATTGCTCCTGAAAAGGAACCACCACAAATGGTTAAATATGCTCCTTACCAGCTGCTCTGATCCCACAAGGAGATCACTGAATTTCTTGCTGCATAGCAGCTGCATGCACCACATCCTGGAATACAAAAGCTCCCTGAGCCAAAATAGACTCCATAGAGGGGATTAAAGTACAGGTAGATCCACAAAGTGTAGTATGTCCCCAATTGATTTTAATAAACCAATGAAATTACATTTACAATCTCCAAGGAATAAAACAGCATATATTACAAACAGAAAGCAGGTCTAATTGGTCAGCCCGACTTGCAGAACAACGTCACGTGAGGTCCCTCCCATGTTTTTCTGTAACAAGCGTTGCCTGGGGATCTGAGGCTCCAAAATATTATTTTTTGTTTGATTTGATATGTTTTTCCACAAAAGCAGAGTTACACTTTTGACTCAAACAAAATACCGTATTTATCGGCGTATACCACGCACTTTTTTCCCCTTAAAACCAAGGGAAAATCGCAGGTGCGTGTTATACGCCGATCCCCTGCGATCCCGACCTGTCACATTTTCCAAATCGCCAACCACGATTTGAAAATGGCGCCGCCGGCGCCGAAATACACAGAGCCGGTCCTCGGCTCTTTCCGGCGGCTCTCGTTCACTTTCGGCTCCACTCGTAGTCCCGAGTGGAGCTATCCGAACCTACTCGGCTAGGTTCGGATAGCTCCGCTCGGGACTACGAGTGGAGCCGAAAGTGAATGAGAGCCGCCGGAAAGAGCCGAGGACCGGCTCTGTGTATTTCGGCGCCGGCGGCGCCATTTTCAAATCGCGGTCAGCGATTTTGAAGCCCAGAATGGCAGGGATCACTGGGGCAAGGCTGCACTGGGGCAAGGCTGCACTGGGGAAGGCTGCACTGACAAGGCTGCACTGACATGGCTGCACTGAGATGGCAGCACTGGGGCAAGGCTGCACTGAGAAGGCTGCAATGATGGACGTTTAAATGTAAGTTTTTTTCCCTTCAACTTCCCTCCTAAAAGTTTTTTTTTCCTTAAAATTCCCTCCTAAATTGGGGTGCGTGTTATACGCCGGTGTGTGTTATACGCCGATAAATACGGTACCTCTTTTCGGTAGATTATGGAATAGTAAGTAGCTCTGAGAGGTTATTATTGCTTTTTGCAGCATTTAGTCTCTGTGACTATCATTCCCCTTGTTGTTTGTCCTGTTGTCACAAGCTGTCACAGAGAGAGGAAGGAAGATGAAATTTAGGCTGGGTTCACACTAGTGCAAATTGGATGCAGGTTTCCCTCAATGGAGCCGGTTCACACATCTCCGTGGCAGCTGCGGAACGAATTGCCCAGGGTCCTTTGTGTCTTTGGCTCAGTTTCAGGTCCGAATTCAGGCAAAATTTGAGCCTGATTCACCCCCGAAATGGAGAACAGGGATGCACTGGACCCCTGTTGTGAGATGCATGCAAATTAAGTGTGAACCCATCCTAACTCAGCATTTTCAAGGTGATTAAAAGTGATCCAATTCACTACTGGTAGAGTGCTCAGTGGACTATCCCCACAAGGGAAGCTTGTGTTCACACAGATCCAGTGAAGATCCAGCTTTTCATTCCTCAGAGAATTATTAGAGGAAAGTCCCCACCTTTATAATGTCAGCTAGGTGGTGTATCTGTCCTTTTGCATTGTCACTTTTCTAGTGGTGGAGGTTAGTTCCATTTTTCTACTATGTGGGTGGAAACCTTTTAACCCCCCTGGCGGTATTCCCGAGTCTGGCTCGGGTTGGATTTTTCATACCAAAAGCGGTAACCCCGAGCCAGACTCGGGCTTGCATCGCAGGATCCAGGAAGAGCATACTTACCTTGTCCCCTGGTTCCTGCGATGTCTCCCCGCTGTGATCGGCGAGCCGCTGTGTCTCGCTCGAATCACAGTGCCGAGCTCCGTTCCCTGCGAGCGTTGCGACGCACGGGGACGGAGTTCGGCGGTAAATTCAAAAGTGAAACACATAGTATAGATACAGCATACTGTAATCTTACAGATTACAGTACTGTATCAAATAACTACACATCCCCCTTGGTCCCTAGTGGTCTGCCCAGTGTCCTGCATGCAGTTTTATATATATAAAACTGTTCTTTCTGCCAGGAAACTGGAGATTGTCCATAGCAACCAAAACTGTCTCTTTACATCAAAAGTGCTTTTAGACCAGCTAGAAAAAAGCGATAATAAATTAGAATCACTCGCAGAATTGATCGATAGTGATTTGTGGGGAAATCCGTCATCAAACACTAAAAGTAACAAAAGCGACAATTCTGCAACTGAGCAAATTTCAGTGTTATAGTTATTTATTATATTATAATTTTTTATTTCGTTTTTCAAACTTTATCATACCCGGGATGTCTACTAGACTCTTGTTTGGACAGATTTAAGTGAACTACTCCTAAGAATTACAGGCCTACAATATAAAACGCCAAATTTCTGTGCAAAATAATTGTACCGCTTTCAGCACCTAAAATCAGAAATAATCATACCGCCAGGGAGGTTAATCATCTATTTTGCAATAAATTGTTTCTAATCTTATTTACTGCCAGTGTGTTCCTCTTTGACCCTGTCCCTTGACCCCCTGGTCCTTTTTTCTAATATATGCTACGGTCTAGAGGAGCGCGCCTGCTTAAGTTTTTACTGTTAGCAGGTATCTGGCTTTGGCTCCAGTTGTGGGTTTGTGATTTAGCGTGACACATGCATCCATACTCATTACCTATCCTGGGACCTCTATTTATAGGTATTACCCTTTTTCCATTTTTTTCCAATGTCAGCTACCTAAAAAGAAAAAACGTAAAGAAGTAATGTCATAAAAGAATTGTGGGCATGCTGTTGACTTTGCTTCTCTAGAACTAAACTGACATGTGGTATTTTGGTATTTATCAATTTACATGAGCAAATTGGATTAGCTAGAGAAGCCACACATCACAGGGAACCCTGGATTAAAAGCATGGTAATTTTGCTGTAAGTTTTGACTCATCTTTATTTCTGTGCATTAACCCTTTTGCTGTCATCGACATATGACATATGTTGGCAGCAGGGCCTGCATGTAAACAAACTCCTGGCTGCTAACTCTAATAGGCTGCAATTTTTCCAGCTGCCGTGCTTCTACCCTAGGTAATTCACTGTCCCCCAGCTTGCACAAATCACCCACTCCATCTAAAACCTGGCTTAGCATTACTGGCTCCTATAGCTGCGGGTTAAATAACTGTCGCTATTGTGACAAGCATGGCAGGAACAATAATTCTATTATTTCATGTCACAATGGTAAGGTGTTTCCTATCAGAGATTTCATCAATTGCAGCACTAAGAATGTGATATATGTAATTGAATGCAGTCTCTGTAAATTACAATACGTAGGATGCACGTCCAGCACCTTAAGCACTAGGTTCAGTGAACATTAGAATGGAGCATCTTAAAGTAATGAAAAAAATATGTTGAATGTATCCAAACATTTAAAACACTATACATGATGGCAATATGAGCTATTTTTCCTTTTGTGCAGCACAGAAAATCAAATGGACGATACATGGAGGAGATATACATAGAAAACGACTTGAACAGGAAGTATGGTGGATCTTCCCTGGGGGCACGGATCCCTGCAGGAATGAATCATAGATGGGATGTAGATCTTGTTTTGAAGTGACACAATCCATGCTTTACAGTGTATGTGTGTCTTTCTGTATCACCAGTCTCCAAAATTATATTGCAGTACTCATGTGCTTTCTAAGCTGTCTTTGAACATTGTATTATATAAAATGACATTCTTTATATTTATCTGTTCTTTTTTTCTTGTAGCATTCATTAATATGGAATGTTCTTTTTATTGATGCACTTTAATGCTAAATTTTTTGCTCTTATACTCATATGGCATTGTTACTTATTGCACTGAATTACATTACCATTTCTGATTCACATATTTTTTGTTTAGCTGTAATTTCTGCATCTTTCCCATCTTTATTATTTTTTCCATTTATTTATTTTTTGTATAAACTGTTTAATTGAGCAACTACACCAATCAATTATGCTATTTTGCTCTTGGGTGGAGTTTGTATGGCTAAAACTATGTCATTCTATGATGAAACGACGTAGGGAGGAGTCGGCGCCATGACGCTGGTATATGCTGGGAGGTGGAGGCCATCCCGCTGATTGGGACTGCTGGATGTTTTTACAAACAAACGTGTTTTTATGCTGGACCACGTGAGTTCATCTCCTTTTTTACCTGCAATAAACGTTATTTGATATACTGCACCATGAGGTTTATTCTTTTATATCCACATGGTATGGAATAACTTGCAGTGACTGTGGTGGAGTGGTTCTAAAAGAAAGGCTGTAATCGGGGATTGCTACACCTTCATTCCTGCCTGCTTTCACCTTATCTGGATGTACAGAGATTGAAGGATCCCCTTTGTAATCCAAATGCTTATGTAGCCTTTGTAATGAGGGTCCACTAAGGAGGGTAAGCGGCTGTGTGATCGGGTGTGGGTGGTGGTTTCCTCCTTTTTCACCTTCTACTGACCATCTTGTGAAGTGTGTTGGACATTGTCTTGTGGAGTTATAGCCTGTTGACTTATTATACAAGCGATGCACCTTATCTATATAAACATTTTACCATTTCAGTTTTAATTGTGCTACGACTAAGGACTTTGCCGAAATGTGCCATTACTTTTTTTTTATTTCTGCTTATGTAGTCAATAAATATGAATATGGATTAGTGTTGTTGGCTCCATCTTTTTGCATAGCTCTAATAGATCCTTCATGTTTCTTTAAAGAGAACCTGTCATCTGCACTATGCTATCATATAGGGGGCTTGTCAGTCCCTTTGTGATAGCAATAGCGTTAAGTTAATAATAAAAAAATGTTTTTAAAGTTAATTAAAATAAAGTAAAAACACCAAAAGAGTAAACAGCCCCCCCACGTACAGGCCTGTATGTGTGCAAACATATGCATAGGGTACATTTGTGCACAAAGAGATGAACCTGCCACACATATTAGATATCAGCGCACATTAACCATATTAACCATGAATATCATTCATGGTTAATTTTGTGAGATTATGTATCATCTATGGGCAATTTTGATTTCTGAAGTTTGTCACTGTATCACAGGAGCAGGCAATCTGCAAGCTTGACATACTTGCCTTAGTCCTCTACCCCCAGGGGCCATGCCATTTCTCTTGATATTGATTATTCCAATTGGCCAGAAAAAATTAGCATTTAACTATTGCAGTGTGGGGAACCCCACAACAGGATGACATTATTCAGATACCCTTCAGAGTTCAGCTTTAGGCTAGAGAAACAATTTGAATTTATATCATATTATTTGTTTTCATTCATTTTTAAGACATTAATGGCTGACTTTGTCTATATCAGGCGAACAAATTTATTTATATTGCAAGTAAGGACTAACTAAATTTAATTGATTCACTCTAGAAAATAGGAAAATGAACCTCATGGAAAATTATGTAGGAACTGTACACTTTAAGTTTACCTGAAACAATATATCAGCACAGCAGTAACAGCTGGAGAAAAATGGTTTACAGTTCAGAGGTGTAAAGGGTTATTTATTGTAAATGCAGTGAACAAGTTGAACAGTCTTGTACTTTTTCAAGTAAATATAGTAGAAGTTTTTAAATAAACAAAATATAAAGTGTTACTTAATTTTTTATGTATTTTTGTTATACATAGTGTATGCCTTATCTAAGAATTTCTTATTATTTGATTGCCTTTGGAGGTCAGGAAAAAAAATTCTATCAAACATAATAAAAAGTAAATAAACTCAATGAACAAGTGTCAAAGCTAAGTACATGGCAATACAAGATGTTAAAATGGACAGTTCAAAGATGTCCGAATGTTCAGATGTTCGTATGTTGTGTATGTAATATGTTTTCATGGATTTCATATTTTGGTATTAGTCTGTTCCTGTGAATAAGTTCTGAAAAATAAGTTTGTATACCTTGAATCATTTGAGGAAAATGAAACAATATACAATCTATGTGGTTAGAAAACATTTTAGTCAAATAGAAAGATTATGTAAATAGAATGCATTTAGAAGGCCTTTAACTTATTTAAACTGCCCCTTGTGGAGAAAAATTCAACCATGTAAGCTAATTTGTAAACAAATTCTCTCAGTGCCAGAGGCAAGAGTTTAATGTAATTCAGTATTTATGATTACAAACTGACATACCCTTACCAAGATACAGACCTTTTCCTGTCATATTACAATGTATTCTACAAAACGTTATACATACTCCAGAAATAAACATAGAGAAGTTAAGAAGTTTTTATATAGTTAATCTCTCTCTCTCTCTCTCTCTCTCTCTCTCTCTCTCTCTCTCTCTCTCTCTCTCTCTCTCTCTCTCTCTCTCTCTCTCTCTCTCTCTCTCTCTCTCTCTCTATCTATATATCTATATATATATATATATATATATATATATATATATTTTTTTTTTTTTTTTTTTTTTTTTCTTTATTCATTTATTTTTTAATATATGCAATTAGGAAAAAGATTATATTTTCATACAGCAAAACAATACCAATTATTCAGAAATAGACCTTTCATTTGTTTTTTGTTTTTTATTGTTTTTTCTTCAGAATGAATGTAGCTAATATTTATAATTCAATATTGGTAACTCTAGATATGTTAAGTATAGCAAAAAAAAAGCAAACGCAAAAATCTTTTTAACAAATTGATACTGTTTAATAGTGTTCAACCAGATCTATAAGGCAGCATGGTTTTGGCAAAATCCAGCTGTTTTACTAATAAATACCAGGCTATTAGTACACTGTTTATAAAAAAGCTTTTACACTAAATTGTATATGACTATTCACAATACATGCCAGAGTATTCTAAGCTAAAGTTTGTAGACACATGGGGAATGTTAGCTATATACGATTTTTAGACATTTACATGATTTTCCCTTTTAAATACTGTGTAAAGTTTAAAATGATCAGATAAACAATGTAAACAGCAAATTGTTTTAACCACTTGAGTTTTGTAAGATTTTACCCCCTTTATGACCAGGCTATTTTTTGCTATTTAGCACTGAGCTACTTTAACTAGTTATTGTGCAGTCATGCAGTGCTGTACCCAAATTAAATGTATATAATTTTTTCACACAGAGTTTTCTTTTGGTGGTATTTGAACACCACTGGGTTTTATATTTTTTATTATGAAAAAAAAACAAGACCGGACGAAAACCCAATATTTTTTTTTACTTTCTGCTATAAAACATATCCAATAAAACAAATAAGAAAAAAAAAACAAATTTCTTCATAAATTTAGACCAAAATGTATTCTGCTACATGTCTTTGGTAAAACAAATCCCAATAAGTGTATATTGATTGGTCTGTGTGAAGGTTATAGCATCTACAAACTAGGGTATATATACTGGGATTTGCATTTATTTTTTGTATACTAGTAATAGTGGTGATCAGCGACTTAAAGTGGGACTACCATAGTGCAGCAAACAATCTGACATTAACTGACACTGGGTGGGAAATGACTAACTGACATCACCAGTGACAATAATATAGTGATTAGTGATGATACCATGGCTGGGAAGGGGTTAAAATTTCAAGGTAATCAAGGGGTTAAGTGTGTGCCTAACAAGTGTTAATGTGTGTACTATGTGCTGCTTTTTTCTAAAAATATTTTTGTTCCTTCTCCCTTTGTAGGGAGAAAAAACAAAGATATTGTTCCCTCAGTACAGAGCCCTATGTTGTTTGTAAACATAGGGCTCTGGGCTGTTACTGGAAACAGCCGATTAGCAGGTCTTAGCCATAAATTATTGGCCAGGACTAGGGATGAGCTTCGTGTTCGAGTCGAACCCATGTTCAACTCGAACATCGTCTGTTCGCCCGTTCGCCGAATTGCGAACGATATGGGCCGTTCGCGCCAAATTTGTGTGGCGTGTTGCGGCCCATAATTCACTGCGGCATCGCAGTGCATTGCTGGCTGATGGTTGGTCAAGCATGCACTATGACCCGCATGCTTGGCCAATCACAGCGCCGTCTGAACAGAGAGCCGTAATTGGCCAAAGCCAAGGAGGCTTTGGCCAATTATGGCTCAGGGGATTTAGTACACGCCCCACACTATATAGGGCCGCCTGCATGGCAGCCCTGTGTAGTGTGTGTTCCGGCGTTGAAAGAGATAAACAGAGAGACAGTGTCATTTGATTTGAGTTAGATAGATTAGGCAGAACAGTCAGTCATTTTAGCTGCACTTACAGTGTATTGTGTATATATATGCATTCCAGGTGTTGCATATATATATATACACTGTATTCAGTTTAGCTAGATCCGTTCCAGTTATCTTCCTACTGACAGGCAGGCTTGTCTTGTTACAGTATTTACAGCTACCTGAAGAAAATTGCTGGTGTTCTTTTGATCCTATTAGTACCACAGTCAGGCAGCTAGACTATTTACAGTTAGTGCAGTGCGTCCTGCTCACAGTGTTCAACTAGATCCGTTCCTGTTATCTTCCTACTGACAGGCAGGCTTGTCTTGTTACAGTATATACAGCTACCTGAAGAAAATTACTGGTGTTCTTTTGATCCTATTAGTACCACAGTCAGGCAGCTAGACTATTTAAAGTTAGTGCAGTGCGTCCTGCTCACAGTGTTCAGCTAGATCCGTTCCTGTTATCTTCTTACTGACAGGCAGGCTTGTCTTGTTACATTATATACAGCTACCTGAAGAAAATTACTGGTGTTCTTTTGATCCTATTAGTACCACAGTCATTCAGCTAGACTATTTACAGTTAGTGCAGTGCGTCCTGCTCACAGTGTTTAGCTAGATCCATTCCTGTTATCTTCTTACTGACAGGCAGGCTTGTCTTGTTACAGTATATACAGCTACCTGAAGAAAATTACTGGTGTTCTTTTGATCCTATTAGTACCACAGTCAGGCAGCTAGACTATTTACAGTTAGTGCAGTGCGTCCTGCTCACAGTGTTCAGCTAAAACTACAAGTTAGTGGGGTGCGCCCTGCTCACAGTGTTCAGCTAAACCTACAAGTTAGCGGGGTGCGTCCTGCTCACAGTGTTCAGCTAAACCTACAAGTTAGTGGGGTGCGTCCTGCTCACAGTGTTCAGCTAAAACTACAAGTTAGTGTGGTGCGTCCACCTCATAGTGTTCAGCTAAACCTACAAGTTAGTGCGGTGCGTCCTGCTCACAGTGTTCAGCTAATCCTACATGTTGGTGTAGTGAGACCTCTGCACAGTGTTCATCTAAAGCTACAAGTTAGTGGAGTGCGTCCTGCTCACAGTGTTCAGCTAAAACTACAAGTTAGTGCTGTGCGTCCTGCTCACAGTGTTCAGCTAAAACTACAAGTTAGTGCTGTGCGTCCTGCTCACAGTGTTCAGCTAAAACTACAAGTTAGTGTGGTGCGTCCACCTCACAGTGTTCAGCTAACCTACAAGTTATTTTTTTGCGAGCTCTGTACAGTGTTCACCTAAAGCTACCTGTAAAAGGTTGGTGGTGTTTTCCTGATCCTATCACTACCGCAGGCAGCTAAAAAAGCTACAAGTTAGTATTTTGCGAGCTCTGCACAGTGTTCAGCTAAAGCTACCTGTAGAAGGTTGGTGGTGTTCTCATACTACAGGCATACTACTCTCATACTGAGGTTCCTCAGTGGCAGGTACCCAAACGACACTTTTTCTCACGGAAGGCGATTCCGGCTCTCTACCGCCATGTGGAAGGCAATGTCCATGCCTCGCTGGACAGGGCGGTCAGCGGTAAGGTGCATATTACCTCTGACTCATGGTCCAGCAGGCATGGACAGGGACGTTACCTAAGTTTCACGGCGCATTGGGTGACTCTGCTGGCAGATGGGAAGGATGCAGGACAAGGTGCAGTAGTGTTGAAGGTTGTTCCACCACCACGCCTCCAAAATGCTAATGATTGTGACACACCTCTCTCCTCCACCCCCTCCTCTTCTTCTTCCTCCATGGCCTCTTCCTGTGCTTTGTCCTCAGAACCAGCGGTGCTCCGTAGCCGTTCAAGGGGCTACGCAAGTACGCAGGCCAAAAGATGCCATGCGGTGCTTGAGCTGGTGTGCTTGGGGGACAGGAGTCACATTGGGGCAGAGGTTCTGTCAGCTCTGCAGGGGCAGGTTCAGAGGTGGTTGACGCCACGCCAACTTAAGGCAGGAATGGTGGTTTGCGACAATGGCACCAACCCCCTCTCTGCCCTCCAACAGGGACAAATGACCCATGTGCCCTGTTTGACTCACGTCCTTAACTTGGTGGTGCAGTGGTTCTTGGGCAGGTACCCGGCTTACAGGATGTCCTGAGGCAGGCCAGGAAAGTCTGTGTGCATTTCCGCCGGTCATATAATGCCAGTGCTCGGCTGATGGACCTCCAAAAGGAGTTTAACCTGCCCAAGAACCGCCTAATCTGTGACATGCCCACCAGGTGGAACTCAACGTTGGCCATGCTGCAGCAGCTGCACACGCAGCAGAGGGCCATCAATGAGTACCTGTGCGACTATGGCACCAGGACAGGGTCAGGGGAGCTTGTTTTTTTTCCCCACGCCAGTGGGCCATGATCAGGGATGCATGCACTGTCCTGTCACCTTTTGAGGAGGCCACGAGGATGGTGAGCAGTGACAGTGCATGCATCAGTGACACTGTCCCCCTTGTCCACCTGTTGGAGCACACACTGCATGGAATAATGGACAGGGCACTTGAGGCAGAACAGAGGCAGGAAGAGGAGGACTTCCTTAGCTCTCAAGGCCCCCTTTATCCAGACAGTGTTCCTGCATGCCCGCTGATCACACAGGAAGAGGACGAGGAGGAGGAGGAGGAGGAGGAAGATTGTATCAGTATGGAGGTGGAGCCTGGCACTCAGCATCAGCAGCAGTCTTTAAGGGATCAGTTCCAAGAAACAAATGGACTTGCACGTGGCTGGGAGGAGGTGGCTGCGGACCATGTCGTCCTTAGTGACCCAGAGGACTCCGGACCGAATGCCTCAGCAAACCTACGCTGCATGGCCTCCCTGATCCTGCAAAGCCTGCGTAAGGATCCTCGTATTCGTGGTATCAAGGAGAAGGACCAATACTGGCTGGCAACCCTCCTTGATCCACGTTACAAGGGTAAGGTTGCGGACCTTATCTTGCCATCGCAGAGGGAGCAGAGGATGAAACATCTTCGGGAGGCCTTGCAGAAAGGTCTGTGCAACGCGTTCCCAGAGACTGGGAGGTTACAAACTGTTTCTAGACAACGTGTTGCTGAGGCTTCGGGCAGTCAAAGAAGGAGCGGTGGAGAAGGTGGCCCCAAGATATGATCGGTTCCAGCAACCATCGCCAGCGTCTGTTTTACATCATGCATGAATACCTAGGGGCAAGATCTGACTTGGACACCTTTCCCACCGAAAATCCTCTGGGTTACTGGGTCTTGAGGATGGATCACTGGTCAGAGCTTGCACAGTATGCAATTGAGCTACTGGCCTGTCCTGCATCCAGCGTTCTTTCGGAACGCACATTCACTGCTGCTGGAGGCTTTGTAACCAATCACAGGTTACAAAGACCTTCAAAGACTGCCTATACTGATGCTGAGTGACTATCCCTGAGAAATTATCCTCTTCCTCCTCAATCATCACGCTGATAGCTTGTAAGAACATTTTTGGTTCTGGGCGCCACCACCTGTGCCTAAGGCACAATTTTTCAGCCCCTGTTTAACAGGGGCGTGTAATTACAATTTTTGATGCAATACTTTGCAGCAGGGCTCGTTTCTGCGTTACAACTAGAGTATCTGTGAGGGGTTGCAGTGTTGTGGCACCAGCACCAGTGCCTAAGGCCCAATTTTTCAACCCTTGTTTAACAGGGGCGTGTAATTACAATTTTTGATGCAATACTTTGCAGCAGGGCTTGTTTCTGCGTTACAACTAGAGTATCTGTGAGGGGTTACAGTGTTGTGGCACCAGCACCAGTGCCTAAGGCCCAATTTTTCAGCCCTTGTTTAACAGGGGCGTGTAATTACAATTTTTGATGCAATACTTTGCAGCAGGGCTCATTTCAGCATTCCAACTAGAGTATCTGTGAGGGGTTGCAGTGTTGTGGCACCAGCACCAGTGCCTAAGGCCCAATTTTTCTGCCCCTGTTTAACAGGGGCGTGTAATTACAATTTTTGATGCGATACTTTGCAGCAGGGCTCGTTCCTGCGTTCCAACTAGAGTGTCTGTGAGGGGTTGCAGTGTTGTGGCACCTGCACCAGTGCCTAAGGCCTAATTTTTCATCCCCTGTTCAACAGGGGCATGTAATTGCAATTCTTGATCTAATATTTCACAACAGGGCCCATTTCTGCACCCACCAAGAGCGAGTGAGGACTTACAGTGTTGCGGCACCAACACCAACACCACCACCACCAAAGGCCCAATTTTTCTGCCCCTGTTCAACAGGGGCATGTAATTACAATTCTTGATCTAATATTTCACAGCAGGGCCCTGTGAGGGCTTACAGTGTTGTCTCACTGATTTTCATCCATATAGCCTGGACCCGACATTACATTAAACCCGCAAGCAGTTTTAAATGAGATTTTTTCCTTTAAAAATGACATTTGGTGCAGGGACTGTTCTAAACACGGGAAACACGCGCCACTTTACAGGCATACTATAGACACCCCCCCAGGTATGATATTTAAAGGAATATTTCACTTTTTTTTTTTTTTTTTACTTTAAGCATCATTAAAATTACTGCTCCCGAAAAACGGCCTTTTTAAAAGTTTTTTTTGCATTGATACATGTCCCCTGGGGTAGGACCCGGGTCCCCAAACCCTTTTTAGGACAATACCATGCAAATTAGCCTTTAAAATGAGCACTTTTGATTTCGAACATTCGAGTCCCATAGACGTCAATGGGGTTCTAACGTTCGTGCGAATTTTCGATCCATTCGCAGGTTCTGGTGCGAACCGAACCGGCGGGTGTTCGGCTCATCCCTATCCAGGACCTGCTGACAAAAACCTGCTGTGTCCAACTAGTCCCCGGAGTCAGCATACCCTGAACCTGGAAGCAGGAAGTGAGGTGCAGGTGCATTGCTGTGCCTGTAGGAGCCACCTCTCCACAGTACAATGTGGGTGGACGCTTCTGAAGTGGTTGAACAGCTGCTTTCTACATTGTTTTAAGGAGATAATCTCTAAGCCATAAATAAAATCAGCTAGACAGTTGATGTTGCCAAGGAAATATTGGGATTGATTTAGTAAGGGAAGAGGTTTACTTGGCCCAGGGAAGCCCTGCTCTGAAAAAGAGGGTGGAGTTTAGAGGGCTGGGGGTCATTTCATTAGCATGATATCATACCCAACAAACTGGACCTACAGTACTGCACAAGGGGATTAGAAATACAGATTTGGATGTTTATCTACAATTCAAGAAGAAAAAAGGGTTGATTTACTCAAGGCAAATAGGCTTTTCCCTTTACAAATGAATTTGGTTAAGTTTTATATATATATATATATATATATATATATAGGTTAGTGCAAAAGGAATTAATAATGTGTCAGTTAGTATTAGTATACGTGTCAGTGTCAGTGTTAGTTAATGTCAGTGTCAGTTAGTGTCCATCTCAGTGCAAGTGTCAGTTAGTATCAATGTGCTGTAGGCAAAAAAAAAAGGTTTTAGATTTACAAGAAAAAAAAACAAATTACACACAAATGTGGTATCGTCATGATCACCAGGAGTAGGAGAATTTATTTTGATGGCTTTTTTGGTGGTGGTATAGGGTAATGACATAAAATTATAAAATCACTCTTTTTTTTAATTGTTATTATTATTTTTTTTAATAACTATTTCGGACCAGTTATCCTTTGATGATAAAAAATCAGAAAACATCCATTGCCATTTCTAACCAAATGAAAGCCCAATCTGTCCTGAAAAAAACAAGGTATAATCCATTTGGATACAATAAGTAGTTGCAATGATATGTACAGTTATACTAACACATGTCAAAGTTGCATAATTGGGCTTGGCCGTTAAAGTGTTACTAAATACCACAACAGTAAAATCAGTGTGTATGTGCAGTTGAACATGCTTGTTGTACTCACTGTGGAAGCTAAGGGGTTAATCCTCTGCATTGTGTAAAAAGGCTGTTTGATCCTGTCTCTGCTGATCCTCCCCTACTTCCCCAAACCATCTCCGGATAGTACAGAGGCTAGGAGACAAGCTGCACATGCTCAATTTGGTGTGTATTTCTAGATATTTTTTTTTCTTTAGAGAGAGCATGTGATTAGCACAGGGCCAATCAGCACTGTCCAGACACAGGGTCAGGGGTCCTGCATCCTCATAGGACAATCAAGGGAGAATTAAAACTCATACTACAAACTTCAACCAGACACTGATAGCAGTCACAAGACTGCTCTAACTGTTGATGAGAAAAGGTATTTAGCAAGTTCATATTTACTAAAATGTTTGCATTTCCATGTTCTGTGTATTGTTAAAGACCATATTTAGGGAATGTAGGGTCCTGGGTTCAGTAACACTTTAAGGTTTGTTTTGACCGTGGTCATTAAGTTAACAATTTCACAAATTGATGTGACTTGCTTATATCTCCTACCGACCCAGCATGCACCGGTCAGTAACATCACAATGGGGCGGTGTCTCCAGGGACCTAAATAAAAAAATTCTGTGGGGTCCTAGTCCACAATCCATACCAGACATGTGTGCTAGATAAGGGTCTGGTATGGGTTTCCAAGATATTGTGTCCCCCAAAAAGCTTACCTTATCCTTGTGTAGGCATGTAGCCCAACAAGCAAGGATATCCAGCCCTCCTACATGAAATGTTAAGGGGTACCCCTTTTATTTATTCAGGAACAAAGTTGACAGAGAATATACACAAAAAGCGGAAAACATATTTTTTGTAGATAAAATGTAAATCTAATGTCAATTACCTTGTCCAGTAAATCCTTTATCAGTCATGGTGAAAGATGTATTTTTTGAATTGGTACATGTCCCAAAAGGCAATGTCCAGCTAGCCCTGCCCTTTTTACCAAAAGATTGCAAGCTGGACTTAGAAAGCTAGAAAGAAATTACAAGATTTGGCGCCCATAGACTTTGAATGAGTCCAGGTGCTATGTTTGAAGTTAACAATTATTTTTTTCTTTGAGTGTTCAGCAAATGTCCAGCACACCGAACAATGCTCAGCTTTCACAAAACTAGTCACTATGGATGAGCTCTTGGTCATATCTGGACATAGGTTTGAAATTAACTTAGCTTGTTTGGGCATTCATCTTGAACTCTGGCCTTTTAGCCTG
The DNA here is from genome assembly GCA_037952925.1 of Lithobates clamitans. Lineage (NCBI taxonomy): Eukaryota > Metazoa > Chordata > Amphibia > Anura > Ranidae > Lithobates > Lithobates clamitans. The sequence continues at coordinate 2,351,323 of JBBGZY010000429.1, forward strand.
TTCCGCATTTTTTTTTACTGCTATTACATATGACAGCTTCCTCTGTCAATGATAGTTAAGGATGTTGAATCCCCCACATCTTTAGCAACCAGTTTTGTCACCCAGCTCCATTTATTTTCTGGATGAAAACAACACAGGGCACTGTACAAGGAGAAAGATCTCTTTGTTTCTTTTCCCTGCAAAGGGAGAAGGAACAAATCTATTACCTATTATCACTAGGGATGGGCTGAACACCCCCCCATCCGGTTCGCACCAGAACATGCGAACAGGCAAAGCCATAGGGATGTCCCTGTGCATCAGAGGGGGCGGACCGGGTGGACCTGCCCCGTCTGATGCTACAGGGGAAGCCATAGGGATGCCCCCGTACATCAGAGGGGGGCAGGGTCACCTGATGACGACACTGTGTGGTCCCGCCCACAGTTTTAAATGAGCTGTCACCTGCGCGGTAGCGTCATATGGCGTGTGCATGAGGCAGTTCTTCTGTTTTTTTTTTTGGTCTGTCAGCGGAGGTGAATCGACTACATGGGACAGTTTTTATTTTTTATGTTTTAATAAAGGACTTCTCCCACAGTGTTTTTTTTTTTACCATTTTCATACTTTTTTTGTGAAATGGTACTGGTACAATGTACCGTTACCATTTCAAACAGGGGGGGCCGGGATCTGGTGGTCCCCTTGTTAAAGGGGACTTCCAGATTCCGATAAGCCCTCCCGCCCGCAGACCCCCACAACCACCGGGCAAGGGTTGTGGGCATGAGGCCCTTCTTCCCATCAACATGGGGACAAAGTGCTTTGGGGGGTTACCCCAAAGCACCCTCCCAATGTTGAGGGCATGTGGCCTGGTACGGTTCAGGAGGGGGGCCATTCTCTTGCCCCCCTCTTTTCCTGCAGCCTGCCAGGTTGCGTGCTCAGATAAGGGTCTGGTATGGATTTTTGGGGGGACCCCACGTCATTTTTAAAAAAAAATTGGCGCGGGGTTCCCCTTAAAATCAAGTCTGGTATGGATTTCGAGAGGGACCCCCATGCCATTTTTTTAAAAAAATTTGGCGTGGGATTCCCCTTAATATCTATACCAGACCTGAAGGGCCTGGTATGGAATTTAGGATTAACCCCATGCATTTTTTTGGTTCCTGTAGGGGAATCCCATGCCGTTTTTATTAATGAACTCTTATGTGTATTGCCGGACCGACAATTCATTATAGCCGCGAGTAGTTTTAGATGACTTTTTTTCCTTTAGAAATTTCATTTTGCTGTCAGACTGTTTTAAACCTGGGAAACATGCGCCACTTTACAGGCATACTATAGACATCACCCAGGTACGAAATTTAAAGGAACACTTTTATTGTTTCACTTGAAGCATTGTTAAAATCACTGCTCCTGAAAAAACGTCCATTTTTAAAACTTTTTTTTTTTGCATTGATACATGTCCCCTGGGGCAGGACCCAGGTCTCCAAACACTTTTTATGACAATAACTTGCAAATTACCCTTTAAAATTAGCACTTTTTATTTCTTCCATAGACTTTTAAAGGGTGTTCCGTGGCTTTCGAATTTGCCGCGAACACCCCAAATTGTTCGCTATTCGGCGAACGGGCGAACAGCCAATGTTTGAGTCGAACTCATGTTTGACCCAAACATAAGGCCCATCCCTAATTATCACCGATCACTGTATTAGTCTCTCTGGTGATGCCAGTGTGAGTTCCCACCCAGCGTCAGTTAGTGCCCACATCATAATCCCAGTATAAGTCGCTGATCACCGCCATTATAAGAAAAAAACATGTAGCAGAATAAATTTTTTATTTATTTTTGGATATGTTTATAGCAGAGAAGTAAAAAAAAAATTTCCCAAATGTTTGGCCTTTCTTTGTTTATATAGTAAAAAATAAAAACCCAGTGGTGAACAAATGGCACCAATGTGAGTGTGCAATGTATGTGTGGAGCGCTGCGTAAATTGACAGCGCTATATGGGTACCTTAAATAAATAGGGATAATTGTAGACACACACCCACACTCACTCAGGTTGGACTGGTGTCTTTATTCAACCTTACTAACTACTGTATGTAACTATGTAAAAGAAATCGCTATTTGTGAGATAAAAGGATATAAATTTAATGTGCATACAGTGCTGCATGACTGCGCAATTACCAGTTGCAGTAGCACAATGCTAAATAGCACAAAATGGCCTGGTTATGAAGGGGGTAACACCTTTTCAGAGTTCAAGTGGTTAATAAAGGACTTTTCTAAAAGTGTGTGTATTTATCTATACCGTACACTTTTTTGTGAATGAAAACCACTGGGTGAAGGTTGTGAGGAAGAAGCCCTTGTCCTCATCCATGTGGGAATGGTTCCCCTAGCAAAGTATCCCTCTATGTTTGGGGCATGTGACCTGGCATGGTTAAGGAGAGGGGGCGGCATACCCATTCCTCTTTTCCTGGCCTGCCGGGAACATGACATCACCTGGGATGGACGAGAGGCGGGGATCAGCACGCTGTGAGAGTTATTCAGCATCGAAATAAGTGCAAGGGAGCTAAGGATAGGTATTCAAGAGTGAATCTGATTGAAGATTGTACCATTTCATGCCATTTGTGATTGGATTGAGGTCCGGGCTAATTCTTGGAAGCAGTTGGATAAAACAGTGTGTGACTTGAAGGAATCTAACCAGTGCAGGAAGGAATCCTTTGATTTATATGCCTGGGGGTCACTTTGTGGCCAAAGATATCTGGTGAGCACATTCATTTGTCACTTCGGGCAAAGCACTTTTTTTCAAGATTTGAAGCACTTTGCACTTTAGGAGGCACTTTATATTGCTATATATTTCAATATTTTTGTCTTGTTTTTGGACTTTAACACATACATCTGTGTGAATTGAAGACATGATTTAATATGCACGTTATTTATTGATTGTTTTTTATTTATTTATCGTATTAGTATATGTTCTATTTGCGCTCTTAATCACTATAATTTATGCTTTATTAGTTATCACTAATTTTTGGTGCTGCATTAGAATATTTGAAAATACTTTATTTGGCACCGTTTCTCAACTTTTTTTCACTGATGAGGCTGAGCTGATGGGCACTGATGAGGCTAAGCTGATGGGCACTGATGAGGCTACACTGATGGGCCTGGTCAGGCTGCATTGATGGGCACTGATGAGGCTGCATTGATGGGCACTGGTGAGGCTGCATTGATGGGCACTGATGAGGATGTGCTGATGGGCACTGTTGAGTATAATACACTCTTCAAATGTGCTTTAAAATGTATGGTTTTCTCTTTTATGAACAAGAAAAAATGCTGTTGGGCTGGTATAATAATGCTATGGGGCTGGTATTAAGTTATTTCCATGGCTGGTTTTTATTTCCAGTCCAGCCCTGGTCATTTGTATGAAAATTCCTTGGTAGCCAATTAGCTTCCAACTTTACATTTTTCAATTAAACTTTGAAAAAAAAATGGGAGCTGATTGGTTTCTATGCAGAGTGAAAATATTTTGCACTCTCCAGTTTTAGTAAATCAATCCCTTTATATTTATACACGGGTAGTGATTTGGAGTGGTGACAGGTTCAAAAAAATACACCCCACCTCACTGCTAAGGAAAGTCCTAGGGGAGGTATTTCATTGTTCTACAATTTCTTCAATGACAAGTCTATACTTGTGAAAACAAACTCCATGCTAGCATGAGAGAGGGATCTCAACTACTCCTTTTTGGAAGAACAATGGCACAAAGCTCTACAATACACTCACTCAGCCACTAAATGCACCAATCTTTGGGAACTCTCCCACAAGGTCACACAAAGATGGTACCTGACACCATACAGGATCTCTAAATTTGACCCCTCCACAGCCCCTTTGTGTTGAAGGAACTGTGCACAGCCAGGCACCATCTTTCATATTCTATGGACTTGCAGGAGGCTGGCTAAATTATGGTCCAGCATATTTACAATCCTCCACCAAGTGACAGGTCTACCCATGCAATACTCCCCTTCTCTAGTCCTCTTAAATGTGGGCATTGAAGACATACCACCGCTCCATAGGAAATTCACCACCCATCTATTTCTAGCGGCTAAACTAGCAATACTCAGACTATGGAACAATCCAAACCCTCCAGAGGTAAAAGAGGCAATTTGTGCACTATCCATTCACTACAATTATGAGAGTATGCTGGCGTCAATAGAGGGAAATTACACAAAAGTTCCTTCCCCACTGGCAACCATGGATAGAATAGTATAACGCTCATAAGACATTATAAGGCTAAGTAAAATCCCCATAGGAGATGGTCCTGAGCTCATAAAACATTTATTTAGATTTTTCAGCAGAGTCCTGAGTAATTATACCCTAATTAGTGTTCAAGTTCTTTCTTTTCCTTTAGTTTCTAAGTTTTATCCTTGTTTATTTCCCTTTTAGTTAGAGCTATAAGTTCTTGGTGAATGTCTGCTAACAAAACCAGACGTGTTGAACCTATTATAAAACAGGATCTCATCAAATCATTTGATCACATCTCCCACCTGTGATTGATATCATAGAGATATGGGCCTGCGGGTGCTGTCCCTCCACCAGGACACAGTAAGTTCCCAATGGGGTGGCTGGAGGAGTGGGATAGCACCTCTTGCACTACAAGTATCACTTGACATCTATACCAATGTTAATGTAGATCTACGACTTTGAATAAAAATTATCAATTAAAAAAAAAATAAAATACACCAATATCCCTGAATAGGAATTATAGACAAGAAGGAGGATTTTTTAGGTGCTGAATATACTAAGAAATCATATACAATAAAAAATATAATTTTTTATTTAAGACATATAAAAACACAGGTATTTAGTGTCAGATAAGGTATACATTGGTACAAATGGTATGGAGAAATGGCAGGTATGGAAATAGATATCTTGTCGGGTAATTGTACATTTATTCCGACATTTTTCTTACCGACCAGCCCTCAGACAACAAAGTAAACCTGTCTAACAGTATGCGTTAAAAGCAGGGGTTTAGTCTGCACACATTTGCAAATGCATGCGTAAGCCACAGAGCCTTGTCAAGGCACCCTGGTATCTGTGGTACCTAACACTAATATAAGTGTCCCCACAGTGGAGGCACATGCATTCTGATGCTTTTAATGATGCATACTGTTAGACGGGTTTACTTGGTTGTCTGTGGGCTGGTCGATAAGTTAAGCTTGGTTTTTTGCTTGGATTTATCCTTGGCCTTGTTTATAACTGTTATTAGCCTTCCAATACTTCTTACTACGATAGCCACCTATAGATGGGGGCAAGTGGTGTACCCTTTTTGTATCACTGCTGTGTTTTATGGTCAGGCAATGCACTGACACCTTTGCAGCCATTGTGCTATATGCTGGGTGTTTAGTGTGCCCCTGTACCTTTAAGAAGGGGGCTTTTAACGCATACTGTTAGACAGGTTTACTTGGTTGTCTGCGGGCTGGTCGGTAAGTTAAGCTTGTTTTGTTCCCTGGATTTATTCTTTGCCTTGTTTATAACTGTTGTTAGCTTTCCAATGCTTCTTACTGCGATAGCCAGCCATAAAAGGGTGTCAAGTTTCATACCTTTTTGTATCACTGTTGTGTAAATATCTGCCCCTGCAATTATACACTTTGGTTTCATGAGCTGATCTATACTTCGCTACAGCACACACAAGCAAGTGAGAGGAACCACAGAGTGCTGTGAAGGGAGGAGATATTCAACACACTTATAAGTGTTGATTACCTGCAGTGGTCAGAGAGCAATGAGGTTGTGCTATTTTGACACAGGGCACCGGAAAACAGAAAACTGTATCAAATATTTACCTTACTTTTTCCTTTCTTGGTGCCAACCCACGGCAGCATACGTGTGGTCTGATGCCATGGATTGGCACAAGAAAAACAGACAATTGTATCAAATACTTTGAAGAAGAATACACAAGTACAGGCACAAAATCTGGAAGAATATAAAAGCATCATGGTTTGCAACCAGTGTATTTAAATATAATAGTGTTTATACAACAATGCTATGTTATAGTTAAAGGGAATTAGTCATTTGTCCATAAAGGTCCATATATGGTGTAAAATCCACAGACAGGGCTGCCTTCCAAGGGAACTGAAACAAAGCTCCAAAGAATCTGAAGGAAAACACAAGGGGAAAGGCGCCACTGGGTACAGATAAAAAACAATTTATTAAAATCTAACGCGCAAACAACTCACATTTTCATAGTAAACAAAAGGCATATAGTAGAGTGAGGTTAATCCATCATAGGAACAATGCATCAACAATGAATTCAATAATATTGAAGAAAGGTCCTACCTCTAATTTGACGGATGTGATACAGAACAGAAAATGAGGGGAAATCCCACCAACATCATACAGACACCACTAAAATACATGCTTTAGAACCACTGTTGGAATTGTATTGTTGTTTCTGTCCTCACAAGGCAGATTTACCCACACATCCTGTCCTGTTGAAGCGTGTCAGACAGAAAAGAGTATGAGTGGGAATCTGTTAAAAAAAAATACAGACTGTGACTAAAACCTGGTGGTAGAATATAATTTACTGGACATAGCATTTAAAACCAAAAAGAAGTTGTTATACTTCCTCACTCTATCCAAAACACAAAAAAAAAGTTTTGGCAGGGGCCATTTTCTAAAAATCAAATCATTGCTAAAATTTTCCATAAAGAAGACTTACTTCCTATGTATCTGGAAATAAAATATACTAGGAATGATCCTTCAAAATAAAGTGATTATTTGTATTAAAAGAATAAGTCATTAGGAATCTTTTCCATATACTTAGTAAACAAAAGGTCCCGGTGTTTTTACTGTTGCAACTGGATGGCGTTTGTAATAAAACAAAGACAAAGAGTGTTCTTTTATTACAATGCTGTTCAACAAGTATTTTGTTATTACAATGCTGTTCAGCAAGTCCAAATTGCTTATTAAAATCTTTGCTCGGGCATTTTATAATTAGTCATATTAAATTGTGTCATTCAAAGCAAGTTGGTTTCTGCTGGGTTTATTTTTTCAAGCTACTTTTGAAAATAAAATGAACTTCCCAGTTCTTTGCAGGGATGTGGGTTGAAAAAAATTAAAAGTGTGGAAAGAAGATTTAACCTAAATCCTTTTAAAACATTAGCACAGCTAATAACAACCAATTATTCTCAAGAGATGTTAGATTTCTATTTTAATATCCATTGGGCTGCAAAAGCATACTCTTGTCCAAATATTTGGTGTAACTTGAGTTAGACCAATATCCTTTCTTCTTGCTGTTTAAAAGAAGGTTTATTGTAATTGTACCCCACGGAGAAATAATTTTGTACAAAGCAAGAAAACAGGTGTGTGGAAGGCTATTAAGCAATTAACACATAGCTAATGTCATGTCCCTTCCACAGATCCACAAATAACATGATCTAAAATACTGTAGCTGTTGTAAGAAAATGAAAGCTAAGGATCAGTGTTTGTACTTTACTTGCAAGTAGAATTGGAATTAGTAGAGCCACTAATTATATATATATATATATATATATATATATATATATATATATATATATATATACAGTATCTCACAAAAGTGAGTACACCCCTCACATTTTCCTAAATATTTTATTATATCTTTTCATGTGGCAGCACTGAAGAAATGACACTTTGCTTCAATGTAAAGTAGTGAGTGTACAGCTTGTATAACAGTGTAAATTTGCTGGACAAATGATTGGTCGTGGAAAGCACAGTCATATAATGGCACCGATCCCCAGATGAAAATGAAATTCAAAAGAGAAAAAGGGTGGGGATTTTAAAGGTGCAAAAAATGATATCAGATGCATTCAATAAAAAATATTATTGTTTTATTTCTTGTCTTGAGGAGCAAAACAAAAAATATCTATATATACATAAAATCAATGGATACAGGCAAGTACAGTGTTGTTGTCAAGATGTTGAAATGGGACAGCAAAGGAACCCGACATGTTTCGCCCATAGATCTGGCTTCTTCAGGGGAGCTGTCCTTGCAGAGGTACAGGCCTTCTAAAAGCAACAAACATACAGAAAAAAGGACAGAAAGGCCAAAAAAGGCCAGTAGAAGGAGCTGTGAGCCCCGAGCGCATAGCCTGTATTATCCCTGTATCATTCTCAACACCAGCCTGGACATTTGCCGTTCATCAGTGATGTCATTTCCGCTTCCGCGCTCCAGAGTGGTCAGCGTGGAGCTTTCCATGCACTGGATGCAGCGGTTCAGCCTGTTTACAGACTCCACACCCAGACGCCTGAAGGAATGAAATCCGAGCCGGAAACAAGATAACAGCACATCCCAGGACACTCCCCATCTCAAAGAAACACCTCCACCCTGCGAACCAGTAAGTGTAATTGTTACATTAACTTTCATTTTTGCATAAACAAGCTACCACAGTTGGCGCCTCCACACCCCTCCTTTTTTCAACATTGATTATCAACAGAGGTAATGGACACCCTCTGAGGATGGCTGCTTCCTCATTCTAGAATTTACCTGCCTTATGTTAATGTGCTATTATAGCTACCATTGTACTATTTACCTTAGACATCACATGCTGCGGAGCGCCGGAGACCCCCCCCCCCTTTTTGTTTCCCAACAAACATACAGACACCATACATATGGAAAAAAAAATATATAAGTATCAAACAACGAATAAGTAAATATAAACATTTCAAGACCTAAGCAATACACAATCACAGACCATCCTACAGAGGACACTAAATGTATACAAAAGGGGAAAATGTGATAATAAATGTAATAGTGTATGCACCTGTTGTATCCAATCCCAGAGCAGTGCTTCTATCCCGAATCAACCAAAGTGAAGGGGGCAGCAGTTCCGTTACACTCACACCCACAGCCCGCTTTCACAGTCAGGGCCACAAGCGGCTGAGGGCCACAGAGGGGACAGAAGGACCGGCTAAACATAGTATATAGAAAAGAAAATATATGGAAGTAGAGATACAATATATCAATAGATATATACATATATATATATATATATATATATATATATATATATATATACATACACACAAGTGTATAGATATAAAAATTGGATTAGATAGATATTTTATGTATAAGACAGTCTAACAACCAATTGATCGAATAAAGAAGAACTCACAATGTAAGCCTTGGAAGGATTTGAAGCCAAGGGACTTAATAGAGCCACCTTACAGCACTAGAGATATTGGGTAGATTAATACTAGAAAAAGAAAAAGGATAATGGGAAGGGAAGTTAATAGAGAGATCGATTATCCAAATAAGAAGGAATCAGTAGTCCAAAACAATAATGTAGTATTAAGAAAAGAAGGGAGTCAGAGGGAGCCAAGGTAGTCATAAGTCAGACAGCCGAGCAGCCAGTGACAACTAGGTGTATATACGATTCAAGAGGGCACATGTCCTTCATACATATAGAGCTACATGGATTACCTTAAGTGAGCAGTGGCACAACATGTCCCAAGGGGCTCCGGCAGCAAGTAAACGCCGAAGCAGCGGCATTTTTATCCCCCCATCCGGTCCGAAGAGCGGACGCAGAGCTACAGCGTGCCTGCGCACTGCTCCACCTCATCGCTTCGTTCTACATTTCACTATATTAGCAAGTTTCAGCACTGTATCTTTCACCATTTTGTAAATGCACCTGTCTATCTTTAAAACCTCGGCATTGCTCGAACACCCTGCTACACTCTGGGACTTATTCCCCCTCCTCCCATTGGATTGGTGCCTGTCCCTGCTCTTGACTCCCCGGCCACGCTGCAGCTTGTTCCCTTGGCATCATGGTGGTCACATGGACGCTCGAGGGCATTCCTGCCTATTGGCAGGACGCCCGCCCCTCTGCACTGCCCTGCGCGCTGTGCACCATCTTCCTCTGTTTATACAGAGACAAGCTCCCCTCCACCCCTGGTCACCGCTGTAGGGAGCTGCTCCATTCCATCGTGCATACAGTCCTTAGGACCCGGCGACAACGGATGAAGCGATGAGGTGGAGCAGTGCGTAGGCATGCTGTAGCTCTGCGTCCGCTTCCGGCCCCTCTTCGGACCGGATGGGGGGGATAAAAACGCCGCTGCTTCGGCGTTTACTTGCTGTCAGAGCCCCTTGGGACATGCTGTGCCACTGCTCACTTAAGGTAATCCATGTAGCTCTATATGTATGAAGGACATGTGCCCTCCTGAATCGTATATACACCTAGTTGTCACTGGCTGCTCGGCTGTCTCACTTATGACTACCTTGGCTCCCTCTGACTCCCTTCTTTTCTTAATACTACATTATTGTTTTGGACTACTGATTCCTTCTTATTCGGATAATCGATCTCTCTATTAACTTCCCTTCCCATTATCCTTTTTCTTTTTCTAGTATTAATCTACCCAATATCTCTAGTGCTGTAAGGTGGCTCTATTAAGTCCATCGGCTTCATATCCTTCCAAGGCCTACATTGTGAGTTTTTCTTTATTTGATCAATTGGTTGTTAGACTGTCTTATACATTAAATATCTATCTAATCCAATTTTTATATCTATACACTTGTGTGTGTGTATATATATATATATATATATATATATATATATGTGTATATATCTATTGATATATTGTATCTCTACTTCCATATATTTTCTTTTCTATATACTATGTTTAGCCGGTCCTTCTGTCCCCTCTGTGGCCCTCAGCCGCTTGTGGCCCTGACTGTGAAAGCGGGCTGTGGGTGTGAGTGTAACGGAACTGCTGCCCCCTTCACTTTGGTTGATTCAGGATAGAAGCACTGCTCTGGGATTGGATACACAGGTGCATACACTATTACATTTATTATCACATTTTCCCCTTTTGTATACATTTAGTGCCCTCTGTAGGATGGTCTGTGATTGTGTATTACTTAGGTCTTGAAATGTTTATACTTACTTATTCGTTGTTAGATACTTACATATATTTTTTTCTATATGTATGGTGTCTGTATATTTGTTGCTTTTAGAAGGCCTTTACCTCTGCAAGGACAACTCCTCTGAAGAAGCCCGATCTATGGGCAAAATATGTCGGGTTCCGTATGCTGTCCCATTTCAACATCTTGACAACAACACTGTACTTGCCTGTGTCCATTGATTTTATGTATATATAGATATGTTTTGTTGCTCCTCAAGACAAGAAATAAAACAATAATATTTTTTATTGAATGCATCTTATATCATTTTTTGCACCTTTAAAATCCCCACCCTTTTTCTCTTTTGAATTTCAGTGTAAATTCGCTGTCCCCTCAAAATTACTCAACACACAGTCATTAATGTCTAAACCGCTGGCAACGAAAGTGAGTACACCCCTAGGTGAAAATGTCCAAAGTGTCAATATTTTGTGTGGCCACCAATAGTTTCCAGCACTGCCTTAACCCTCTTGGGCATGGAGTTCACCAGATCTTCACAGGTTGCCACTGGAGTTCTTTTCCACGCTTCCATAGCGACATCATGGAGCTGGTGGATGTTAGACACCCTGTGCTCCTCCACCTTCCCTTTGAGGATGCCCCACAGATGCTCAATATGGTTTAGGTCTGGAGACATGCTTGACCAGTCCATCACCTTTACCCTCAGCTTCTTTAGCAAGGCAGTGGTCATCTTGGAGGTGTTTTTGGGGTCGTTATCATGTTGGAATACTGCCCTGCGGCCGGGTCTCCAAAGGGAGGGGATCATGCTCTTCTTCAGTATGTCACAGTACATGTTGGCTTTCATGGTTCCTTCAATGAACTGTAGCTCCCCAGTGTCGGCAGAACTCATGCAGCCCCAGACCATGACACTCCCACCACCATGCTTGACTGTAGGCAGACACACTTGTCTTTGTACTCCTCACCTGGTTGCCGCCACACACACTTGACACCATCTGAACCAAATACGTTTATCTTGGTCTCATCAGACCACAGGACATGGTTTCAGTAATCCATGTTCTTAGTTTGCTTGTCTTCAGCAAACTGTTTGCGGGCTTCTTGTGCATCATCTTTAGAAGAGGCTTCCTTCTGGGACAACAGCCATGCAGACCAATTCGATGCAGTGTGCGGAGTATGGTCTGAGCACTGACAGGCTGACCCCCCACCCCTTCAACCTCTGCAGCAATGCTGGCAGCACACATATGTCTATTTCCCAAAGACAACCTCTGGATTCTACACTGAGCACCTGCACTCAACCTCTTTGGTTGACCATGGCGGGGACTGTTCTGAGTGGAACCTGTCCTGTTAAACCACTGTATGGTCTTGTCCACCGTGCTGCAGCTCAGTTTCAGGGTCTTGGCAATCTTCTTATAGCCTAGGCCATGTTTATGTAGAGCAACAATTCTTTTTTTCAGATCCTCAGAGAATTGTTTGCCATGAGGTGGCATGTTGAACTTCCAGTGACCAGTATGAGAGAGTGAGAGCGATAACACACGCAATTTAACACACCTGCTCCCCATTCACACATGAGACCTTGTAACACTAACAAATCACATGACACCGGGGGGTGGTTAATTGGGCCCAATTTGGACATTTTCACTTAGGGGTGTACACACATTTGTTGCCAGAAGTTTAGACATTAATGGCTGTGTGTTGAATTATTTTGAGGGGACAGCAAATTTACACTGTTATACAAGCTGTACACTCACTACTTTACATTGTAGCAACGTGTCATTTCTTCTGTGTTGTCACTTGAAAAGATATAATAAAATGTTTACAAAAATGTGAGAGCTGTACTTACTTTTGTCAGATACTGTATTTAACACACATACATACACTATATGACCAAAAGTATTGGGACACCATGAACTTTAATGGCATCCCGGTTTTAGTCCGTAGGGTTCAATATTGAGGTAACACACTTTGGAGCTATAATAGCTTCAACTCTTCTGGGAAGGGTGTCCACAAGGTTTAGAAGTGTGTCTATGGGAATGTTCAACCATTTTTCCAGAAGCGCATTTGTGAGGCCAGGCACTGATGTTTGACGAGAAGGCCTGGCTCGCAGTCTCTGCTTTAAGTCATCCCAAAGGTGTTCTATTGAGTTGAGGTCAGGCCAGGCCAGTCTAGTTCCCCCACCCCAAACTCGCTCATCCAGATCTTTATGGACCTTGCTTTGTGCACTGTTGCCCTGCCATGTTGGAACAGGAAGGTGCCATCCCCAAACTGTTCACACAAATTTGGGTGCATGAAATTGTCCAAAATATCTTGGTTTTCTGATGCCTTAAGAGTTCTCTTCACTGCAACTAGGGGGCCAAGCTCAACCCCTGAGATGCAACCCCACACTATAATCCCCCCTCCACCAAATGATTTGGACCAGTGCACAAAGCAAGGTCCATAAAAAAAGGGTGAGAGAGTTTGGGGTGGAGGAACTTGACTGGCCTGCACAGAGTCCTGACCTCAACCTGACAAAACAGCTTTGGGATGAATTAGAGGGGAGACTGCAAAGCAGGCCTTCTCATCCAACATCCGTGCCTGACCTCACAAATGCGCTTCTGGAAGAATGTTCAAACATTCCCATCAACACACTCCTAAACCCTGTGAACAGCTTTCCCAGAAGAGTTAAAGCTGTTATAGCTGCAAAGTGTGAGCAAATTCAATATTGAACCCTACGGACTAAGACTGGGATGCCATTAAAGTTCATGTGCGAATAAAGGCAGGTGTCCCAATACTTTTAGTAATATAGTGTATATGGAAATATTGACTTTGCAATCAGTCCTCCTGAACATGCTAACCTTAAACTCAATTTTAATCATACATTCAGGCCAAAATGTATTCAGCCACATGTCTTTGGTAAAAAAAAAATGTGAACAAGCATATATTTATTGTTTTGTGCAAAAGTTATAGCGTCTACTAACTAGGGTACATTTTCTGGCATTTACGCAGCTTATAGTTTATGACTATCAAATTTCTTGAGGTGCTAAAATGGCAGGGCAGTACAAACCAACCCCCCATGACCCCATTTTGAAAAGTAGACACCCCAAGGAAATTGCTGAGAGGCATGTTGAGCCCATTGAATATTTAATTTTTTTTCACAAGTGATTGAAAAATGACAAAAAAAAATAAATTACACAAAGTGATAAATGATATCTTGCTCACACATGCCATGGTTATATATGGAATTACACCCCAAAATACATTCTGCTGCTTCTCCTGAGTATGGGGATACCATTTGTGTAAAACATTTTTTGGAGCCTGTACAGGACCCCGAAAAACAAGTACCACCTTCAGGATTTCTAAGGGCGTACATTTTTGATTTTACTCCATAAAATGCCAAGATAGCACAACCCCCCCCCCAATAACCCCATTTTGGAAATTAGACACCCCAAGCTATTTACTGAGAGGCATGTTGAGTCCATGGAATATTTTATATTTTGCCACAGGTTGCGGGAAAATGACAAACTTTTTTTTTTCAGCTGGAGTCGCTGATTTTCGTATCGTGAGAGCAAACGCTGTTGCTGTCACTATAAATAAATCAGTGCTGCAGCTGAATGGCGTACCAGAAAAGCAAACAATGGTAATGATAAAACATTATTTTGATAAAACAACTTTATTTTTTAACACAATCTGTACCTAATAAATATATGCCGAAGCATGGGGGCAATCCGCCCCTAATATTAGGAGCAAATCGCTCCTCCACCCCTGCCCCCATGCTTGACATATATTCTCTTTTTTTAGCTGTGGTGGTGAAATCACCTCCTATAGCGCTGGAGTCATGGCTTTAGGTATCGTGGGAGCAAACGCTGTTACTGTCAGAATAAATAAACCCATGCTGCAGCTGAATGGCATACCTGCTAAGCAAATGATGGTTAACAATAAAACAAAGTAACATTACAGTATAACAGTAAGTCATACCATATCTGCAAAGCAAATACAATAAAACATAGTAAAAATAAAACATTACAGATCTAAAATACAGTAACAATATGTCAGGACTGGGCTAAGCCCTTCCTTCTCTTAACTGGCCGCTCAGCTGTTGGCTAATTGCCAGTTCCTATCTCTCCACAGTTACTCACTTGTTGATGATATCCTGCTCGTCAGTCCTACCTACCTAAGCCGCCCAGCCCAGAGGATGTCTGCCTTCGCCTTGGTCAACATCACAGAGACTATCTCCTGCATTCCTGTTAAATTCTGGCTTAGCTGACATCCCTTCTGGCTCCAGATCCTGCTTGCTGTTCCACTACACTGATCCCTGACTTTCTGGCTTGGCTGACTATCCGTTCCTGTTACCGAACTTTGGCTATGTTTTGACTATGTTTGTTCTATTTTTGCTTTTACTATTAAACAAGTGTGATTTAACTGTACTTCTGTCTCAGTCTGATTCATGGTTTTTTACAGTAGGTGAAGCCCATGAATTCACAAGATACAGTCAATCCACTTGTTAGTAATATTTTTTCCAGATTGGATGAGCAGGATCACCGCATTGATCAGTTTGCCATAGCGTTACAAACGCTCCTGAGTCGCACGGCTCACCTGGAATTTCCTACTGTAGCTGCTCCGGTACAACCTGTGTTGCAGGCCATCCCTGCTGCTGCTTCAGTCTCTGTGCAGGCACCTGTCTTGAGTATTGCCTCTATAAGAGGTATGTCTGGTTCTGCTCCGCTTCCCCAGCGATTTGGGGGCAAACCAGTCCAGTGCTGAGGGTTTCTCAACCAGGTTGAGATATACTTTGAGATGCTACCCCAGGCGTTTGCCACGGACAGAAGCAGGTTTTGTGATATCTTTGCTTTCTGAGAGAGCCTTGGCAAACCATCTATGGGAGACGCAAAAACATGTTGTCTTGAGTTACCCTGATTTTGTGGCTTCTTTTAAAAGGGTATTTGACATTCCCACATGCTCTGCTTCTGCTGCCAAGTGCCTCATGTCCATCAAACAGAGTATGAGAACTGTTGCCGATTATGCCATTGAATTCCGTACTCTTGCAGCAGAGGTTGCTAGGAACAATGAGGCCCTCATGGCTGCTTTTTCTCATGGTCTCTCCGATACCATGAACAATGAGATAGCAGCCCAAGATATATACCCACTGAGCTGGAGAAGTTGATCACGTTTGCCATCCTCATTGACTCCAGACTCAGACAAAGTCTCTCTTTTAAGAAGGACTTGCAGAAGCCTCCTGTACATTTGTCTCCCATGCCTCCTGGTACTGAGTCGGTCTGTGAAGGTGAACTCATGCACTTGGGTTTCACATGTCTCTCTGCGGATAAGAGAACCTTTAGGAGGAGGGAGAGATTGTGCCTTTATTGTGGCCAGGCAGGTCACTTTTTGAAGTCTTGTCCTACCCATCCAGGGAACGCCCGAACATTGAGGTCCTGTCACGGACAGACCTTAGGTGGTGTTGTTTCGTCCCCAGTTATCCATAAGGATAAGCCCCTGGTTTCGGTCACCCTTTCTTGGGCTGAGTCACCCATCAAGATTCAGGCTATAATAGACACTGGGGCTGCAGGCCTGTTCATTGATGCTGCCTTTGTGTCAGAGCACACAATTCCGCTGCAGCTGCGTGACACTCCACTTGCCATTGAGGCTCTTGACAGGAGACCTCTACAGCCTGCCCATGTGACTCATGAGACTGTTCCATTGTCCATGGCCATAGGGGCTCTTCACCATGAGATAATCCAATTCCAATTTATTTCCTCACCTAAATTTCCGCTCGTTATTGGTTATCCTTGGTTACAGAGGCACAACCCCTCTTTTGATTGGCTCCATGCTGAGGTTTTCTCCTGGTCACCACAGTGCAGTAAGACATGCTTCCAGAAGGTAGCCAAGGTCCTGTGCACCTCTTCAATCTGCTCCCTGCCGGAGGAGTACCACAATTTAAGCTATTTCTTTGACAAAGGTCAAGCCAGTAGTTTGCCTCCACACCGGTCATATGATTGTGCAATTGACCTTCAACCTGGTACCATACTCCCTCATGGCCCGGTTTACACTTTGTCAGTCTTGGAGGATAAGGCCATGGAGGAGTATGTTGCAGATGCACTTTCTCGAGGTTTCATACGCAAATCCTTGTCTCCTGCTGGTGCTGGTTTCTTCTTTGTAAAGAAGAAGAGTGGTGAACTGAGACCTTGCATTGATTATAGGGGTCTCAATCGTTTCATGATTAAGAATGCCTATCTAATTCTGTTGATTATGGAGTTGTTTGACAGCCTCAAGGGAGCAACGGTTTTCACAAAGCTTGATTTGAGAGGGTCATACAATCACGTGAGCATTAAGAAGGGTGTCAATTGAGCTTAATGCCAGAAAAGGCCATTATGAGTACCTTGTTATGCCTTTTGGCCTTTGTAACACCCCGACAGTTTTCCAGGAATTTATTAATGATGTACTCCGAGATTTGTTGCAGTTATGTGTGGTGGTTTATTGCGACGATATCCTCATATTTTCCAATTTCCTGGAGAGCTACCACACAGATGTCAGATGACAGCCTCCTACACACACTCGGATTTTCCACAGACAAAACTGCAGACTTTTGTCCAAAGGGCATTGGCCCCAAACTTGTCTTGCATACTAATGGCACACAATTGTCGGCCAACAAACACAAACATAGTGACGTACTATGTGGTTTTTCAGTACTTTAGCGCCACCCTTTGAGCTCCTCCTGCTAATTTCATGCTAGTAGAAGTTTGGTGAGTGTTGATTCGTGCTTTTCATTTCAAGCTTTTCATTTTGTGCTTTTCATTTCATACATTTCATTTTGAACTTTTCAGTTTGTTTCTGAACTGCCGTTCATCAACCAGTCATGTTGCAGAATGGGAGGAGATAACGTGTTATTTATTATTGACCTTGGAGTTAATGCTTTGATCCAAGTCCAGTCCAGGAACAGTAGAAGGAGGATTTCTTGGACCAAAATTGGTTGCTTTATTAATCTGACCAATTATGTCATATGCCTTTGCTGCGGGAGCTCCAGGAGAATAATCCGGATGATTTTCAAAATTATCTCTGGATGACGGACCCCTGCTTTTACCAACTCTTGGCATTTTTGACCCCCTATATTAAAAAGCAGGACACATGCATGAGGCTTTTATTTTATTTTTTGGTTGAATAATGATTTGATTTGGTATATTTTCTATATTTTTGGATGCATAGAATGCACTTTTTGCTTAAGTTTTATTGGCAGATAGCATGTCTAATTTTATGTGTTTTCTTTTTTTAATGCACAATAAAAAATTGTGGAGAATAATACTTGGCTATGTGTTTTACTTCAAATTACAGTTTTGGAGTAGGCAGTTAGATTTTAAAAAATACAATGTAAAATTAACAAGGGACACCAACACAGTTGTATCTTTGATCTAAAAACTACAGATAATGGTGTTGTGGTAACTTGAACCAAAAAAAAAAAAAAAACAAGCATAATAATATTATTCTTGATATCACTAGAAAAAAAACCTTTGAAGATTTGATTGCAATAACTCCATCAGTATCACCAGCAAAGCAGCTTCATTATTATCTCATAAAAGAAGAAGAGAATGTGCGCTGCATTTTGAGATTTCATAATTTGCCACTTCACGAATGTTAATTCTCCATTATGAATGCTAGTTTACAAGACCGACCACTTCTGGCTCGTCCTTGCTTGCATGCGTGTTTGTACTTTGGACTTTTGTCCGGCGGATTTGTGTACACACGCTCAGAAAATCCGACAACAGACATTGGTCTGCAGAAAATTTTAAAGCCTGCCATCCAACATTTGTCCGCAGAAAATCTGACAACAATTGTCAGATGGAGCGGACAAACAGTCAGATTTTCTGCCAACAACCTATCATCACACAATTCCCATTGGAAAATCTGAATGTGTGTACGAGGCTTAAGAGAGAATAATCTCTACTGTAATTTGGAGAAGTGCGAATTCCATTGTGAACAGGTTAAATTCCTGAGCTATGTCATTTCCACTGCTCCCAGAGAAACTTTCAGCAGTCCTACAGTCGCCCCGACCCGTGGGTTTACATCCTCTGCAGCATTTTCTGGGCTTTGTTAACTATTATCGGAAGTTTATTCATAACTTCTTGTCTCTGGTCAAGCCCCTGACTGATATGACCAGAAAGGACGGTAACGTAACCCACAGAGTTGGTCTCCGGAGTCCATTAAGGCCTTTGAGAGTCTCAAGGCTGCCTTTGTTTCTGCTCCTGTGTTGGCACATCCTGATTCTACGTTACCTTTTATCCTTGAGGCTGATGCTTCTGAGACTGGTGTTGGTGCCTTTCTGTCTCAACGTCCTACCTCTGAGAGTGCTATGCATCCTTGTGGCTACTTTTCCAAGAAATTGTCACCTGCAGAGTGAAATTACGAGATTGGTGACAGAGAGCTGTTAGCGATCATTTTTTCTCTGAAAGAATGGAGACATTACCACTGTTCTCATTCTTACTGACCATAAGAATCTCACATTCTTGTCTGAGGCTAAATGCCTCTCTCCCAGAAGGGCGCGATGGGCTCTTTTCTTGTCAAGTTTCAATTACATTGTCTCATTATTACCCAGTACTAAGAATGTAAGGGCTGATGATTTGTAGCCGCCTGTTCGGTGTGTGCTCAGAGTATGACTCAACGGCACCTTCCAGTGGGCCTCCTACAACCCATACCCAATGGAGAGAGGCCCTGGACCCACCTGTCTATGGATTTCATTGTGGAGTTACCCAACTCCCAGGGCAACACTGTTATCCTTATGGTGGTTGGCCGGTTCTCAAAGATGTGTCATTGTATTCCATTTAAGAAGTTGCCCACTTCTAAGGAACTGGCTTCCATTTTTGCTCAGCAGATCTTTCGCTTACATGGGCTACCCAAGGTGATTGTCTCGGACAGGGGTAGTCAATTTGTGTCCCAGTTCTGGTGAGCCTTTTGTGCACAGTTGGGAATTCAGCTTGCTTTCTCCTCTGCGTATCACCCACAGTCTAATGGGGCTAGATAAAAACCGCAGAGGTGATCAAATACCACTAAAAGAAAGCTCTATTTGTGGGAAAAAAATGACACTAATTTTGTTTGGGTACAACATCGCACGACCGTGCAATTGTCAGTTAAAGCAACGCAGTGCCGCATAGCAAAAAGTGCTCTGGTCAGGAAAGGGGTAAATCCTTCCGGGGCTGAAATGATTAAGCAATAAAAAATTCTGGTCATTAAGCAGCCAAATCTTCCGGGGCTGAAGTGGTAAATACATTCCCCAGTATTAGAATCCCTATTGAATATATTGCACAAGCAAAACTTGCAAGACCCTGCACCATATGCTTATTAAAGCGGTAGTAAACTGCAACAAAAAATACAAAAAAATGGGCCCCCAGGTGATTTTAGTCATAATCTGGCAGTATGCACTGCATACTATGACATACTTACCTAAAAAACAAAGCCCTCTAATGGCACGCTGTCACGGGTCATGACGCTTCTATTTTCACCCAGTCTTCCCATCAGGTTTGCAGGCTTCAGTTGTATGAATGGCCGTGCCAAGATGCCGTCACTTCCGTGCATGCGTGCAGGAGCCACGGGCACGTCACACAGAGCTCTGAAGGAACAGAGCGCATGTGCCAGTAATGTCACCATCTGCTGCTAAAATAAATATCTCCTAAATGGTACATGTTTAGGAGATATAGTTACTGTACCTATACTGTATGTAAGCCTTATTATAAGCTTATCTATAAGTAAAAATAAGCATAGCAACTTTACTACCACTTTAAGTACAGTGTAGAAATGGTAGTATGTGAACTACATATAAGTCCTCTTATAGTAAACACCACATATGATAGATCCATGTTACATTTTTTGATCTTTTCACAGTACACATTCAAAAGATTGAAAGCATTCTCTCCCATGGGAAAGTATCATTTTTTTTTATTGCAAATGTGTACTTTATTTTGCATAAATGTATACAAAAAACAAATACTTCAACAGGGTACATTCCACTCTGTACTGCGACGCAGCGCATAAATACACTACATAACAATACACTTCCAAGCATACAAATAAATTACATTCATCCTGCGGTATGATGCCTAATGTGTTGCGCAGAGTAATAATACCCTGAAACATCACATCATGCATGACGCCGCATTACCCTGAAAGCATTAACTAAAAACATGTAACTAGCAAGTCATATACCTTTTCAGACAAATTGCATTTCAACAGGCAACGGGTGTGATGGGGGTAGGGGAGGGGAAGGTGAAGGGGAAAAAGAGTTCATAGGCCCGAAGCTTTATTAAACTGCAAAAGGAAACACAAGTGGGAGGTGGGAGGGGAAATCTTCAGACCTCCTCTTGCTCCTTAAAGTTCATCAAGTTTTAGTCTCTGAGCAGACTGTGAACTAGTCTACTGACAGTCCTCGATGGACATCCTCTCCTGCTGGTGGAGGATGCGCTACCTGGAGCACCATACAGCATCATTAAAGCAACACAGCACCAACCAGGCACTGTCAATGTCCTCCTGTGAATGAGTTCCACAGAAGAGTCCGTTCAACACACCGAAGTGTGTGATTGCAGTCTGTGGTACAAAGTCTTTAAGTTCAGGTTCCAAGGCCCTCAACAGGCCCTGTGCAAAGGGGCACTCTCAGAAAACATGCAAAGCAATTTCCTCCTGGATGATACAAAAGGGGCAGTGCCTGTAGCTGTGGGAAAGTATCATGGTGCATTATTTATTTACCATATATATACATATTGGATATTTTTGTCAGACCTTTAGAGGGAACACACCATTAACATCCCTTCTTGCTCCTCTTATGGGAATTACAATCAAGAATGCTTATTACGTTCATATACTGGACATTCTAATGCCCTGTACACACAATAGGATTTTTCATCAACAAAACTGTGGATTTTTTTCAGACTGATGTTGGCTCAAACTTGTCTTGCATACACACGGTCACACAAATGTTGTTGGAAATTCCGATCGGCAAGAACGCGGTGACGTACAATGCGTACGACGAGCCGAGAAAAATGAAGTTCAATAGCCAGTGCGGCTCTCCTGCTTGATTCCGAGCATGCGTGGAATTTTATACGTCGGAATTGTGTACACACGATCGGAATTTGCAACAACGGATTTTGTTGTTGGAAAATTTGAGATCCAGATCTCAAATTTTGTTTGTCGGAAATTCCGACGGAAAATGTCCGATGGAGCCTACACACGGTTGGAATTTCCAACAACAAGATCCCATCAAACATCTGTTGTCAGAAATTCTGACCGTGTGTACGCGGCATAAGGCCTATTTGGGGAAAAGAAAATTTACCCCGCCAATATGTTTTCAGGTTGTAGAAAGAAATTGGAGGACTGAGAGGAAACCCTAGCCATGATGGAAAGAATATAAAAACAAGTCTTTCTTGAGGGATTTGAACATATAATTGCAAAAGATTTCCAAAAGTGTCTCTAGAATGCTGTATGAGTGTCTTTTTTGAATGATTATCTGCAGTGTCCAGAGAGAGGTCACTGTAGAAAGAGACAGTGATTTACATAAACCATGCAAAATGTACTGATTTTAAACTGCTAATGACTTGGCAGTATCAGCTTATTTTTACAAAAAAAAAAAACTGATTAGTGTTTTTGATGATTTACAAGACTGTGATCTTTTTTCACATGTGATGGATTTGTTAAAGGCGAGGAGCAACTGACAAATGAGTATGATCGTTAACATTTTAAATAGAAATTTAGGCTTATATTTAACTTTGTTTATTACTTTTTCTACTAATTAGCCAATCAAGACAAAAACTCTCACCTTTTACAAATACAGTTTGCAAACATGAGGATATTTCAAACCATATTACTATCCTGATTTGTCTTCCCTCACAGACTTGGCTACATACAAACTAATCAGCAAAAGCTTAAAGATGAAGTAAACTTCCTTTACTGACTTTTACCTATAGGTAATCCTATAATAAGGCTTACCTATATGTAGTATAAATATCTCCTAAACGTGCACTGTTTAGGAGATATTTACATTACATGCAGCCAGTGACATAACTGGCACATGCACTCTGAAGGAACGGCCACTTGTGCCATTCCTTCCAAACCCTGTGCCGTAAACGGCGGCTCTGGCGTCATCAGGGCTCTGGCCAATCACAGAGCCAGGGCCCACGTACCCGGAAGCAAGACAGGTGAATATAGAAGTGACTGCAGTGCTGACATCGCGGTGCTGGAATAGCTTTGTTTTAAGGCAAGTTTCACATAATGGGGTAGTATGAGATGCATACTAGCCCATTTATGACTTTACCTTGCAGGGATTAAAAAAAAAAAAAAACGTCCAGCGATATGCAACCGTTTTATTATGAACTTGTCCTACTGTATGTACAACCTCTACATATTAAAGTGGTACATATGCTTGCACATTTAGAGTAGTTCAGAAAAATAAACTGTTATAACTTGCAGATGTGTTTACAGGGCAGGGAGATAGATAACTATGTAGAATCTTGACGACTCTATGTGAGTTGTCAAGTGGAAGTTAGAAAGATAGATACAAACCCTTGGACATGTTTAGCCTTGAAGAAAGATTAAGGAGATATCCATTGAAGATATACACTGTCAAAAATAGCAATTATTCACTTAATATAAAGGCAAGATTTTGCTTTTAAAGTTAGGCACATAGCAAAGTGTCTTTGGGAGAGAAGAAAACAATTTGTCAAGCTTAAAGCAAAATCTCAGAAAAAGTGATTGCTGCAACAAATACTACGTTCAGTACATGCCACCTATTTATTAGGAATGGAACAGTTTGTGTTGTAGAGTATGTTTTCGTTAATTACTTGGTGTGTGACATGCCTTAAATGTTCAAATGTATCTTTTTACCAGATACACATATTATGGTAGACTTTCTTGCATAAGTGCTTAAAAGGTGAAGATACTTTACTGATACAAATGTATTCATTTGAAGGCAAATGCTTCTTTTTAATAATCAGAAAAAATGAAGAAAGACGCAAAAGGATGACTCAACTGCTCCATGCTCTGAGGAAGCTATCATTTAGCGAAACATGTAAGCATCATTAAGGTGATATCCACAAGAAGGATCTACGGATGGCCACACACCTTTAATTTAATTGCTCCTCAAAACCTCTCTCCGTACTGACCGTGGAATAGCATCAGAGCCTGACACTTGCGGCTCTTTCAGCGGGTCTAACACCTGTCATAGCATTAAGGAAATGATGTCCGTATAAACAGCTGATGGAGACTGACATCGCAAACTGTGGATGAGTATATCGAGACCAGCACAAGGGATCTCCCTGTCCAACCTCAGTGACAGCGGTCTAAAGCTCGCCAAGATCTCCTTTTAAAAAGCCGGCATCTGTACGCTGATCCCGCTGACACCTGACTTGATGTGACGCTCCCTGGTCTGCTCCAGCCTACGGTAATATCAGATTTATCTCCAATATAATACATAGATGCTATTCCTTACATGCTGCGTTACCCCACTGCTGGCTACTATTGAATTGATCAGATCACTGACATTTGGTTGTACTCAAAGCCGCAATTGTTTTAAGCTACTTTCACGGAATTTATTTGGAATTGTCTCACCACACCTGCACTTCAAATCTTTCATGAGACTGCTTTAATTGTGAATATATCATCCGTGATCGGGACTGCCTATGATGATCTAGCACGTGCATCACTTCTACTGACCAATCCCACAATCATCTGATGAGAACATTTAGCATCCAGACAGAATTGACGAGCGACTCTGATTGAATGGTGTATGTGGATGTGAGGATGAGAGGTCGATGAGGTTTATCTGCAAATTGGTGGCCACCAATATTTCCTTCAGACATTAGGTCTTTTTAATGTGTTCTGGGAATAAGGGTTGTTGTTTGATATTTGATTTAGATGTATACGTTTATACTTTGGATAGTTAATTGAATAAAGATTTATACCTTTAGTACCGGTTTGTCCTTACAGAAGAGTTTCTTTGTGCTTGTCACGTGATGTTTAAATGCTTCTTTTTACACAAAATAAACATTTTTTATAATTTAAGCCACTATAGACGTGGCTAAATGCATCTAAATGCTTTTATTTGCACCTAAACCTGCTTTAAAACAGTACAATCTAAATGCAGAAAAAGGGATCAGGGAGGCATAAATGTTGTTTATACTTCCCAGATCACTTCTCCCATGAAAAGATAAATGCAGGAGAGCAAGTGTGAATGAAGGAATTTAGAACCCATTTACCATCGATTTCTTTTAGAGGGTGATTGACATTATGTTGCCTCCTCCCTGCCTGTTTTAGCCCAAAAGCCTGCACAATTTTGCCCCAATTGCATGCATAACATGATTGATGGGTGATTCTGACGCTGCCCTATTCACTTGAATGGGTCACTTTTAGTGGGTGGTACTGCACGCTACAGGGAGAATAATTTTCGCTGTGCTGAGATGCAAACTTAAAGGCAGCAACATGTGTACACCCTCATATGGCTGCCTTAGCAGCATAGAGGGGGTGATTTTGGGGGGGGGGGTGACAAAAATGCAGCTGAACAGCCTGTTTTTACTGTTCCCCAACCACAAGTGTAAATTAAACCTTACAGATTATTTTCTTTAACCAGTTCCCACCCGGCCTATAGACAAATGATGGCTGGGTGAGACATTCATCTTTCTTGGTGGACACCAAATGACATCCTCTGGGAATGGGCCAGGCTGTGGCGTGATCTGTCACCAGCTGTGTCCACCAGGTGAGACATTCATCATTCTTGGTGGATGTCATATGACATCCTCCTGGAATGGGCCATGCTGTGGCGTGATCTGTCACCAGCTGTGTCCACTGGACACAGCCAATGACAGATCACTGTACCGGGCCACTGTCGGTACCACGTGACTGATCACAGCAGATCACATGACAATTGTACACAATGGATGGTTTCCATTCATTGTGTACAATTATGTGGCTAGCTGTGGTTGGTTGCAGTGATCACATGGTACAAACAGGGCCAATCACAGCCCATATGTACCATGTGATTAGCAGTGGCCAATCACAGCTAATCACAACAAAACACACTGAATGAATCAATTTCATTCAGTAAAAATGGTTGTTTATAACAGTGTAAAAACAAAAAAAAATACCCATCTCTTCCCCAGAGTAGTACAATGTTACTATGGTAAAAAAAAAATCATATGATTTTATATGATGATGCTGTACTGCACTGGTGACAGTATGTAATAAAAATGTAACTTTTTTATTTCTTCATTTTCCAAAAAACTATGAAAAAAAAAATTACTTCAAAACACTTGCTATGCCTCTTACTAAATACCCTGGACTGTCTACTTTCCAAAAGGGAGTCATTTGGTGCATATTTGTACTGTCCTTGCATTTTTAAGCTTCAAGAAATGAGATGTCAGGCTGTCAGTACACCAGGAATGATCAGGAGGCCTGGAGATATGGAAGGAATCCCTAGGGGCCTATATATCACTTCTCATAAAAGAAGGGAAAAATCCAACAGTGTGTTCCAGCTTTAGGTCAATATCTCTGATTAAAGAAGACATAAAAATGTATGCAAAGATATTGGCCGAAAGACTGAAGCCCCATATACCAAAATGGATAGAGAAGGATCAAGCAGACTTTGTTCCCTGAAGGGAAGCAAGGTATAATATACAGTGGAACCTTGGATTACAAGCATAATCCGTTCCAGGAGTTTGTTCGTAATCCAAAGTACTCACATATAAAAGCAAGTTTTTCCATTGAAGTTTATTTGAAACGAAAATAATTTGTTCTGCATTGACTTCAATAGGATGCAATACCGCATGCGGCCAGAGGCGGGGGCGTCGGAGAGCCTCGGAAACGGCCGAAAAGGCCCGAGCACACTTCGCCTGACCTCGGCAAACCTCAGAAAGACTCCATTCATGAGCCTTTCTGAGGTTTGCCGAGGTCAGCCGAACTGTACTCGGGCCTTTCCTTGCATTTCCGAATGCCGACGATCGGCGCTGTTCGGCTCCGGCATCCCCCACCTCAGGCCAAAAGTACTGCACACTTTTTTTCTAAATATAGCAAAACAATAAATTAGAAAAAATATATTGAAGGTGCATCGATAAAAAAAATATGTAATGGAGTATACATAACAGCCAGTACTGATGCTGCAATAGTAACAAATGGATGGTATGTAGAGATAATCCTTCACCCGACGTGCTTTGGAGTCTACTAGAGGTGCTCCTTCCTCAGGGCTGGGTAAGATATGAAAACTCTACCAAGGTAAGTACAAACAATCAATGCCTATACAAATTATTAACAGTAGAATTACCATACATGTGCCATACATGTGTTGTAACATACAAAACTTACAATTTACAGCAATCCGATGCTTATAGCACACACCATTTGGTAAAAACATGAACGAACAGCACAGAGTGACCGCGGGGAACTGACATCACCCCGTGACCCAGAAGGCTTACTATATGTGGAACAAGAGCGAGGGACCACTGGGGCCCATAGACTGGAATCCTACAATAAAAATGAGATACAATAGAGAGGGAGATAAATATATACGTACATATTGTATAGTTTAGAATGTATGTGGTGATCTCATATATATTTTATGATGGTACCATAGTCACACCTATGTGTATGCTCAGAGAGAGATGGGGGAAGGTATACTTCTTTTAAATGGAGAATGGAGGAGGCACTGTAGGGTTGGAAAATATATATATATATATATATATATATATATATATATATATATATATATATATATATATATATATATATATATCTATATCTATATCTATATATATATATATATATATATATATATATATATATATATATACACATATATATATATATATAGATATAGATATAGATATATATATATATATATATATATATATATATATATATATATATATATATATATATATATATATATATATATATATATATATATATTTCCAACCCTACAGTGCCTCCTCCATTCTCCATTTAAAAGAAGTATACCTTCCCCCATCTCTCTCTGAGCATACACATAGGTGTGACTATGGTACCATCATAAAATATATATGAGATCACCACATACATTCTAAACTATACAATATGTACGTATATATTTATCTCCCTCTCTATTGTATCTCATTTTATTACACATATACACATATATATATATATATATATATATTCAGGTCTAAGTTATTACCACTAGATTGGACTATAAATAATGATATGTAATATAGCATTAGAACCGACTCTGCTGAATATACTGTATTTATCGGCGTATAACACGCGCCGGCGTATAACACACACCCCAAGTTTAGGAGAGAATTTTAAGGAAAAAAACTTTTAGGAGGGAAGTTTAAGGAAAAGAAACTTACATTAAAATGCCCATCAATGCAGCCTCATCAGTGTTCATCTGCAGCCTTGTTAGTGTCATTGCAGCCTTTTCAGTGTCAGTGCAGCCTTGTCAGTGCAGCTTTGCCCCAGTGCAGCCTTGTCAGTGCAGCTTTGCCCCAGTGCAGCCTTGTCAGTGCAGCTTTGCCCCAGTGCAGTCTTGTCAGTGCAGCCTTGTCAGTGAAGTCTTGTCAGTGCAGCTTTGCCCAGTGCAGCCTTGCCCCAGTGCAGCCTTGCCTCAGTGCAGCCTTGTCCCCAGTGCAGCCTTGTCCCCAGTGCAGCCTTGTCCCCAGTGTCCATGCCTACCGCCTGCCGCCGCCGCCGACATACACATGCATGTAGTTTTAAATATGGCGCCGTGGAGTTCGGAGGGACTCGGCGCCGGCGGAACTGAACGAACGCCACCGAGATTCACATAGTCGAGTGTATTTGGCTCTTTCCGGCGCCGCTCACAGTCCCGCCCAGTCCCGCCCTATGATGGACATAACACAGGTCCAATGGCGGGACTGGGCGTGACTGTAAGCGGTGCCGGAAAGAGCCGAATACACTCGACTATGTGTATCTCGGCTCTGTGATTTCGGCGGCGCTCGTTCAGCTCCGCCGAGTCCCTCCGAACTCCGCGGCGCCATATTTAAAACTACTCGCTATGTGAATGTCGGCGGCGATCGCCTCCGATAGCTCACAATTAGCGGGGATCGGCGTATAACACGCACCCACGACTTTCCCCTGATTTTAAGGGGAAAAAAGTGCGTGTTATATGCCGATAAATACGGTAGTTGCACTACACAGTACTCAGAGTAAAAAAAAACAAGAAAATGCCCTTGTAATTAAATCAAATAATAGGGTATACCTGTCTAGCTAGTTCAAATTGGATACTGAAGGAATCGGTAGACAAAGAATGTGAATCACCTCAGATAAACATCCAAGTCTGCTGTAAACACCTAACATATATCCAACTACCTCAGACTGACCAAAAGCCTCCCTTTACCATAAATATCTTTCCTTTGTATATCAAAAACCAGGCATTACCTATAGGCAGTTAACATTAGGCGTGTGTCTTTCTTCCTCTCTCTCTCTCTCTCTCTCCCTCTCTCTCTCTCTCTCGGGTCTCCTGTGGACAGGTTGCAATTCCTGTCCGCAGTCATAGACCCTGTTTAAATACCTGCCTCCGACTGCATCCCCGCCTCCCGCAATCGTCATCAGCTGAGCGCCACTGGTGCAGCATATATTCGTCCATACTAGCCCCTTGAGGGGCACACGCTTCCCCCACATCGTGTGCAGGAGCATTATTGCTGTGCATGCTCAACAGAGCAAAGCCACGTGCACGCCCCCATGACATGGCCAGAATTCCTTGGTGGTGAAAAACACCGCAGAGGAAAGAAAGAACAGGCAGTCAGATGGCTGGAATGGCTGGTCCGCCTGCTCTTAGATGCCACAGAAAAACTGGGCATTGGCCGTATCGGGCGATCCGCCAACATCACGCCCACACAAAGAACATGAGAAGTAAAAACATTTCTGCATTCAAAGACTAGTTATAAGGCCGCTGACATCTAGTGGGCACATTACGTAAGACATCCTATAATCTTAGAAAAAGGAAAAAAAGGAAGCCAAAGTGTTTTTTATTTTCATAATTTAGTATTTTATATTACACCGGGTCTAGAATATGATGTCACATCCCCAGGTTCATGTGTGCTGGAATACATTGAAAATAATTTGAACAAAATCATACACACTGGAAAAACATATTGGATTGTATGTCAGAAAATTAGTTTCTTTCAACATTAATCATTAATATTAGGAGCATAGTATTCCATTTATTGTAAAAAAAGAAAAAGAAAAAAGGAAGGGGAAAAGAAAGCGTAAAGGTCCATATGAAAAGAGCATAAAAGAAATACACATAGATAGAAACTTTTTTAAAAACTTTTTTAATATTCTTTTTTATTTTTCCTGCCTTTCCATGCCTCCTGAAGTAAAACCCTCCAGGAAAGGTCTGTAACATACAGCCTCATTAAGGCCTGGAGGTTGTGTGGCCCTTAGAGTATATATCTACCTAAGCTCCAGTTGTAGGAGGGACTTATTCCACTCCCCCCCTCTGGGATTGGGATGGATCCCATCCAGAATGAGGAATTACATTTTTGAAAAATTCCCATTGTGGACAATGCTTGTGTGGTGGCCTAGCGGTAGATCCAGGGTACAGGTTTGCATACTTCTAATGTGTCTATATGCTCTCTTTCAGAACCGGAGCTTAGTTTTTCCTATGTAGAAGCATCCACAGTTGTAGAAAAGCATATAGATCACTCTGAACGTTTTGCAGTTTGCAAAATGTTTTGGCCTAAAAAGGTCCCCATTGGGTAGGGTTACCCTTTTGGCCGTAAACATGTATTTGCAATACCTGCATGATCCACATATGAAGGTATCTCAATACTTGCAATGCTCTTTTATAGACTCTTCTCTGAATTCACTTCTCACAAGTCTGTTTCGAATTGAAGTGGCCCTTCTGAAAGTAAACATGGGGGTATTTGGAAGTGTCTTATCCTTGGGTCCATTAGCAGGATATGCCAATATTTTTTGACAATCCTTTTCATTTCATTGTGTTGATTCAAGTATTTTGTGACAATTTGCAGAGGATTTTCTTGTCTAGGATATATAGGATATATATAGGATATCTTGTATAGGATATCCTGTCTATCCCGTGAATTGGCCTGTTTGTAAGCCTTTTTCAGGGACGAGTGAGAATATCCACTCTGTAGCAGCCTGTCACAAAGCCTATCTGCCTTCAGCTTAAATGCCCTATCATCAGAGCAGTTGCGTCGTGCTCTGAGATATTGGCTCAACGGAATCGAATTGACCAGAGGTGTAGGGTGAAAACTGGAGGCATGCAGTATGGTATTACCTGCAGTAGACTTCCTGTACAAGCTGCTGCAGAGGGAACCATCCTCTACATATCCCAACATATCTCAACATCCAAAAAAAAAAACGGTCCCTACTATGTGACATGGTGCATTAGAGGTAAAGTAATTTCTGTTCACTCTCTCCACGCAATTCTCGAGGAGTTCCAAGGAGCCATCCCATATAATAAAAATATTGTCGATATACCGGTGCCACATCAAAATGTGGCCAGTGTATATCGACAAGGTCTCATATGATAAAAAAGTATGTTTCCACTTCCCCAGGTACAGGTTTGCATACGATTTGCGAACTCATCATAATCTTCATTCCTGTCATTTTTGCTGCGGAGCACATGTCTAACAGCTGCGAGTCCCCGGTCGTGGGGAATCGAGTGGTAAAGTGCCTCCACATCAATTGTAACAAAGTGAGCCGTATCTGGAAAATTGAGATTGTCTATGATTTGTAGGAAATGGATGGTATCCCTTACGTATGATTGAGGGCACATTACATGGGGTCTGAGATATTCGTCAACCACTCTACTGGCCTTTTCGCTAATTGCCCCGCGTCTAGAAATAATAGGCCTTTCTGTAGCATCTTTAAGGTCTTTGTGGACCTTCAGGAGGGCATAAAAAGTAGGAACTGTAGGGAAATTTGTTCTCACGAAATGCCAGGTAGCTTCAGTAATTGTCCTATTTGAAAAGAACTGGTCTACTAGAGCATAAAATGTGTTTTTATATTTTTCTACTATATTCATAGTGATGCGATGATACCAGTCCTTTTTTTTAAAAATCCGATTGCATATAGCAATATAATGTGCATTATCTATCAGGACACTGTTGCCCGCTTTGTCCGCTTAATGGTGATGGTTTTATTGCTAGACAATTGTTTCAGGGCTTGTATTTCGGCATCATTTAAATTAGTGTTCAAAGGGGATCGTATCCGTATTTTGCCTAGGTCATTATTACCTAGTTTAAAAAAAGCAGCTAGATTAGCATTCAGGCTTGGGGGTGGAAATTAGTCAGATTTTTTCCTCAATTGGGAACCAGAGGAGATTTGTCAGAACTAATCTGTTCATCTGTAGAGGCCAGGAATTTATTTAAATCAATTTGATCAATTAGATCGGATTGGTCACTTTCCTCCAAGAGTGTTATAAGTTGATCTAGAGCCTTTGCTTCATTAGGGGAAGGATCAGTGTCCACCCTTTGTTTTTTATACAAGCTACTAAGAATTAGTTTCCGGGCAAATTATTGGAGGTCCTTTGTAAATTCAAATTTATCCAAACTTTCTGGGTCAGGGGCTCTGACCCCACTCAGACATTAATTTAGGTCCTGTCTGAATTAATACTCTATGCTGGACCTTTCGGGGTGATGGTTTCCTGTGGTCACGTTATGCTGTTCGTTCAGGTTTTTACCCAATGGTGAGTGCTATAAGCATCGGATTGCTGTAATTGTAAGTGTTGTATGCTACGAACACATGTATGGTAATTCTACTGTTTGTATAGGCATTGAGTGTTTGTACTTACCTTTGTAGAGTTTTCATATCTTACCCACCCCTGAGGAAGGAGTACCTCTAGTAGACTCCAAAACGTGTTGGGTGTAGGATTATCTCTACATACCATCCATTTGTAACTATTGCAGCATCAGTACTGGCTGTTATGTATACTCCATTACATATTTTTTATCGATGAACCTTCAATAAAATTTATATATTTTTTCTAATTTAATGTTTCGCTATATTTATGCAAGTGTCACTAAAGTCCTACCCCAAGGGGATCCCTTTTTCTTTTGTATCGACATGGGGACAAGGTACTTTGGGGAGGGGGGGCGGAGCCCCCCTGCTCCAAAGCACCCCCTATGTTGATGGCATGTGGCCTGGTATGATTCAGACGAGGGGGGCCCCCTTTCCTGTCCTAACAGGCTGCATGCTCAGATAAGGGTCTGGTATGGATTGGGGGAGCCCAACGCCACTTATTTTTACTTTTTTCTATTGCCTGCAATGGGTCCACTAATTGGATTTTGGACCAAGATTCCCAAAAGCCCCTGGAACCGATGAGTTTTCATGCATGCATGCATGCTAGCATATGGACTACCTAATAATATATCATACTGTATATATGAATTACATGGACTATGTTTACTTGGCAACCAGGATTCAAGCACTATTGCTGACTAGTTTCATAGCACTAGTCTAAATATGTTGACTCTGTTGGAATATTATTCGGGACAGTAGTCTAGGATTCCCTTACATGTTACACACCCTGAATCATGTTGGAGAATTATTCTGGACATTAGCTCAAGTGTTTCCTATCTAAGTCTATACACAATTCCACTTTGG
Organism: Lithobates clamitans; assembly: GCA_037952925.1. Classification (NCBI taxonomy): domain Eukaryota; kingdom Metazoa; phylum Chordata; class Amphibia; order Anura; family Ranidae; genus Lithobates; species Lithobates clamitans. Next base: position 2,384,715 of record JBBGZY010000429.1, read on the forward strand.
GAAGCTACAGGTCCTATCCAGTTTCAGGATCACCAGTCTAGTACTTATGTTCACTCATATATACAATCTGTCAATGGACAATATATCGATTGAATATGATGTGTTACATTATATGAGTGAGGTGGATGAATGTTTTTAGATGTATGTGTATTTGTGTGTTATGGTACCTAATTTTAGTGTTTACATTATTGATATACAATAAAATGAAGATTTTTCAAGCCCAGTGAGTTGTAGTATATAAATATATACATAGAAAAAATATAAGTCATCATTTTTATTAGATTGTTGAGCAAAATCAGGTTTTCATTGAACTCAGTTTTGCTCAAGTATTGATAGTTTTAAAAGACTCTTGGACGTGCATCTGAGTGAACACAATATACAGTACAGGGATATGGGAAATGATTATAGACATGAACATACACACCCACACAAGTTGAACTGGATGGACTGGTGTCTTTATTCAACCTTACCAACTATAAAACTATGAAACTGGACATGTCGATACTGATTCAATGTCCAATGAATGTGATGATGGTGGAGAAGTGAAAGCTACATTGCTGAATCAGGAAAACTTTCATCTGCATGGCTGCACAGTATGCCAGATTGGTACAATTGCCATGCTGTTTTTTCAGAGTTCTATGTAAATTCTGTATTCTGTGGCATGTGTTCACTCCCATCTTCTACCTTTGCAGCATAAGAGGGACTGCTTGGAGGGAGGTAGAAATGTGGCTCCACTTTGTGTTTTCACTGCCGGACAACCGCAAGTGTAAACAAGCCCCTATAGCTTTTTTATAGGTGCTCTTTAACTCTAACCTGGGAACTAACAACTGCTGTGCAGCAAAACCTCTGCACATCCGGACGATGGGCGGGTACCTCTGCTGCGTCCCGCCGCATGCTGGCGGGCGCGGTGTGTGCGGTCCCCCCCACCGACGTTTGTATGACGTTGGGGGCGGAGGCTACGGCGGACGTTCGGATATTTAGGCGGGGGTTTTGGCATGGTCAGTTTTTCTTTTCCTTTCGTTTGGCTCCTTCTACACACTGGCGAGAGACTATATTGGTAGGCATCACCATTTTATTTATATACTTTTACATGTCACCCCACCAGTGTACTTACCACTTGTATAGGTACACCCTGCAATATCACTTGCATTTTATTGATAACTATTTTTGTCTATTCACCATTATATCTTTTTGTTTGTCTGCATCTTTTCCTCTTCTTCACTTTCTGTAGTTTTTCTTGTCCTTTTTCTTTGCCATCTTTTCCTATTCTTCCTTTTTTTTTTCTTCTCTTTTCTTTTTCTCTTTTTTCCTTTTCTTCCACCATTCCCTCCCACTCTTTCTTCTACACTTCCTTTTTTTCACATCCACCCCCCCCCTCCCCCCATGCTCTGCAGGACACTCTTATATTTCCTTACCATAGCCTAATACCTTACACTCCTATTACATTGTGATATGAATCATTTAAGTTATATAATACATATATCCATGTACCTTATCATGGTATACATGCCATGTAGGACTTTTAGGTTATTTAGGAGATCATACTATCCATCATTTTTATATATACATATACATCTATATATTTCATTACAGAGACTAAGCCCTGCTAGATTCATGGTTAACACCTGGGCCACACCTGGGCTCACATCTTTTTTACTTTTTCTCTGTTTTCTGTTCTGCGCTCACTCTCCTTTTCATGCTCTGCTGGACACCCTGCACCCACCATAATCAATCATATTACTGCAAACCCTTTTGGAGATGGTTACTATCATTATTTTAGATACATATATTTTTGTAATATTTTATTACAGTAAGCACGCTCTGTAACCATCGTGGGTGACAATCGGGTCCATCCTTTTTCTTTTCATTTCACCATGCCTGCCCTATGCCTGATTCTGGACCTCCACTCCGTGGTCTCCTCCCCCTCAGCTCCCGGGGGAGATGTATTTCCGCCGCCCCCTGCCTGGGGCCGCCCTCTTTGGGGTCAAGTGCCTGACAAGTAGGTATCAGATTACTAGCTTCAGGCTTCATGTTGTTGTCCAATTACAAGCTATACTTCAATACATTTTTACTTGTTATTACAGACATCAGATATACACATCAGCCCCTGATGAAGCGAGGAGAGCTCACGAAACGTGTCGGGTTAGAGATGTATCATGTATATCTGTAATTTTTATACTTTGATGTTATGTCATGATGGTTATGTTTTAGGACCATTTTATTATTTTGCTGTTCCTATGTAATTGTCACCCATGCTTATGACTTGTACTGGATGATATTTATTTCAATAAACTTTGTTATTTCAATATTCTCTCTATTTATATGGGATCACCATGGACACTTCATCTAAAGTCCCACGGGCGAATTTTTTTGTTTCTGTATGTAATATAGGGATGGAGGTGTCTCATGTTAGGGAACAGCTCTCAGACTTTTCCTTTTTTTCTATAAAACTATGAAACTGGACATGTCGATACTGATTCAATGTCCAATGAATGTGATGATGGTGGAGAAGTGAAAGCTACATTGCTGAATCAGGAAAACTTTCATCTGCATGGCTGCACAGTATGCTAGATTGGTACAATTGCCATGCTGTTTTTTCAGAGTTCTATGTGAATTCTGTATTCTGTGGCATGTGTTCACTCCCATCTTCTACCTTTGCAGCATAAGAGGGACTGCTTGGAGGGAGGTAGAAATGTGGCTCCACTTTGTGTTTTCACTGCCGGACAACCGCAAGTGTAAACAAGCCCCTATAGCTTTTCTATAGGTGCTCTTTAACTCTAACCTGTGCTTAACTGGGAACTAACAACTGCTGTGCAGCAAAACCTTTGTGATAAAGAGGAACTTGTTAGCTTCTAAAAGGTTCAGTTGCTTACACTGCAGATGCTCTCACACCATATGTTTACAAATGTCCCCAACTTTTGTTTCCTTCAGTATATCAGAGAAAATTGAGTACTGTCCGTGATACATTTTAATTTTTTTTTTTATTTGGACTAATATACAATTTTTCAGGAGAAGCTTTGTCCCCTTCTTCAAGGTACACGCAGTACTCTTCAGTATATGAGAAACCAAAAGTCTAAGCTGGCAAGGTGATCATGTCATGGATTCCTGCTTATTGTAGTAGAAAATTATTAGATTACTCTATTTTTTTACTTTTGCTGACAGTGCAAATACTGTAGATATGTAATATCTGTAATACAACCAAGTATAAAATAATTGCCCTGCTATCACATTTTAAGGAGTATGAGGCAATGAGTATTCACTGGGCACAGCATTAGATAAAATGTAAAATTGATATTAGTACATATAGCATGTTGGGTAACTAATGAACATAAACATATTTGTGCCTCTTTTGCCAGCCTCCTACTGAAAATTTTGGCTATCTGGCTTCTAGGCTAACACTCTGGATGCATTTTATATACAGTATATTCACTTGGATTTAATGTTTTTTTCACCCAGGGTTGTCCTGCTGTGTGTAGAAGGAGAGTGATCTGTTAATGAATAAGGCAAAGCTGTGTTTCATCATACAGCCATGTGCAAGTATAAATTGCATATTCCAAATTTACACTGATTTACACTATTTAATAAGCTAAACGAACATTTATTTTTTCTAAATAAGTAGTTTTAACTGACTTAAAAAACCAACCCATCAATTAACCACTTTATCCCCGGACCATTTGGCTGGCAAAAGACCAGAGCACTTTTTGAGATTCAGCACTGCGTCACTTTAACTGACAATTGCGCGGTCATGTGACGTGGCTCCCAAACAGAATTGACGTCCTTTTTTCCCCACAAATAGAGTTTTCTTTTGGTGGTATTTGATCACCTTTGCGATTTTTCTTTTTTGCGATATAAACCAAAAAATAGGGACAATTTTGAAAAAAAAGCATTATTTTTTACTTTTTTCTATAATAAATATCCCCAAAAAATATATAAAAAAAACATTTTTTCTCCTCAGTTTAAGCTGATACATATTCTTCTACATATTTTTGGTAAAACAAATCGCAATAAGCCTTTGTTGATTGGTTTGAGCAAAAGTTATAGCATCTACAAAATAGGGGAAAGTTTTATGGCATTTTTAATAATATATTTTTGTACTAGTAATTGCGGTGATCAGCAATTTTTATCGTCACTGCGACATTATGGCAGACAGATTGGACACTTAGGGGCTGTAGGGGTTAAGTGTGTCCTAGGGAGTGATTCTAACTGTGGGGGGGATGGGCTATGTGTGACATGACACTGATCACCGCTCCCAATTACAGGGAGCTGTGATCAGTGTCCTGTCACTAGGTGAACGGGAAAATGCTTGTTTACATCAGCATTTCCCCGTTCTTCATCTCTGTGAGATGTTCGTGGGTATCGAGTCCATGGGACCCACGATCACACTAACGGAGCTCACGGTGGGCCTGAGTGCGCTCGCAAACCGGTTCTTAAAGGTACAGGTACGTTAATATGCCTGTACATGCCCTTCTGCTGACGTATATCGGCGTGCAAGTGGTTAAGAAAACAATCCAAAAGAGAATTTGATTATTTTTTTTAGCAATAGAGAGTGTGCAGGGGCAATGATACTCTTATTAAGAAAAAAAAAAAAAAACAACAAAAACAGACTGGATTTGGTGGATTGGCTGGAAATCCCTGTAATGTGAGTATCTTAAAGCTGATCTTTTGAGTAGCCTCAGACTACACAGAAATATTGCTTCTTCATTCCTTTATCCTTAGCCTCTGAATTCTTATAAGACTTAATACACAAAGCTTTATTTGTAGTCATGGCTGTGAAACCGGGATATTTCTGACATCATGTGAATAGAATGCCAGGTTGATTGCTAGATTATTTCCTTACTTTTCCCAGGATGATTTACAACAACTTGTAAATGGAAGGGGGGGGTCACTACACCAGATACATAACACATGTTTCTTTTGATACAGTAAGTACTGATACAGTGAGCATTCAGAGAATATTAAACTTATCACTAAATTACAAAGTGCACAAGTATAGGCCCAAATGCACTGCTCAGTGCCAAGGATGAATTATCCTGCAAGGTAATAGGTATCAAAATTATAGCTTATAATGTGAGGTATATTAATTAGCAGCTACTGAAAAAATACAACATATATACATAATTGGCAATTTAAAGCAATCCAGTACTTCATATAACTTCAAACCACCATAGCAACGCTTATATCAGACTTCATATTTATGACATGCTTGTATACAATTCATCATATAGGTAAAAGAACGAGTCCCGTGAAGTGGTATCAGGTGAATAGATCAGGTTTTCTTATAGGTGATTGAAAAGTCCTTTAAACACAAGCAGCTGTACTCTGACAGGAACAGTCATGCACTGTTAGAGCTCCGCTCTGTGTGAGGAGAAAAGCTACTAAATAACCGGAGCCCGCCGGTCCCAGGCACACAGATACACACCAGACAACTCCTGGAACACAGAGGTATCATTTGGAGCAAAAATTATGGTGTTAGGAGGCATCCGCACCAAAAACAAAAACCCCTCCATTAAGGAAACCAAAGTGCGCACTGCAGCTAAAATGGCGTCGATACCTTCCTCCTCAAAAGCCTCAGCGCTCTCACAGAAATACCAGCCTATACAGACAGCCTCTCCTGGTGAGTCAGACTCAGAAATTAATGACATACAGTCTATTTCACAAGATTCCCCTGCCTCTCCAGCACTATTAAGGCAATTTGAAAAAATGCTTAACAAAGCTCTGAGGCTTCAGAACATATCACTAAAAGCCTCACAAAAGAGATAAGGGAGCTGGGCAGCCGCACAGAAGCGCTGGAAACCAGAGTGGATGAAATAGAAATGACAACACAGGAATACATGTATGAACTGGATAATCTTAAGGAGGAAAATATAGCTTTACAAACAAAATTAGAAGATTTTGAGAATAGAGCTAGACGCTCCAATATTAGAATCAGAGGTATCCCAGAGTCAGTGACAGACCTGCAAACTACCATTACTGCCTTATTTCAGGAACTTCTGCCTACATTGTCAGCAGACCGTTTTGAAATGGATAGAATCCATTGCACTCTTGCACCTAAGAAAGCAGAAGGTCCACCACGCGATATAATCGCGAAATTTCATTTTTATCGTACTAAGGAGAAAGAAATGACTTATCTTTTCAAGGACAGAAGTACCAACTATTTGCTGACCTTTCTCAACTCACTATAAACAAACGCAGAGCAATGAAACCCCTACTTCTGATATTACAAAATCATCACATAAACTACCAATGGGGTTTCCCCTTTTCTATACGTTTTGCATGCAAAGGCTCAAAATTCATCTGCAGATCACAGGAAGAATTACAGCAAACTTTACAAAATCTGCATTTATTGTATACCGTTTCTAACACCAGTTCCCCACACAGAAGATCAGCGTCATCTTCTTCACAAAAATCCCCCAAACTTTCTGGAAACAACGGAATCAATTCCCACTCTCACAAGAGAAGCCGTTTGGATTCCCCTTCACAACAAATTGTACAAGCCATGGACTGAATAATATAAGCAGATCCCTTGATTCGTTATAATATTAAACCATAACTTAGCCAATTTTTATTTCCTCTCCACATACCCATTATTTTTGAAACCCAGATAAAAACTCATTTGACTTCCTAAATTCAAAACAAAATATTGCAACACCTAATCTTAGTCCACTTATGGATATGTTAGAGAGCATATTTATTTATTTAAGTAAATTCAGATACTTATGTATTGAATACGTGAAGACCAATATATAAGTAGGCTCAAATGCGAAAATTATTACTTGTATGTATGTCTATTTGTCTAATTCTGTGTTTACATTTATTTAATTTCCCTTCCCCCATTCCCCACCATATATTACATTTTTTTTTCTTTGTGACCAAACTCTTCAAGACTATGTGGAAGATCTTATTGGATTTTATTCTATTTTTATTTTGTCAGTGGGAGGTGGTAAGGGGGGGGGATAAAAAATAAAAAAAAAATAAAAAAAAATAAAAAAAATAAAAAAATGGAAAAAGTCATCATCCTAGGTTGCTGGCTGGTCCTCTCAGGTTAAAAATGTATTAACAAAATTAACTAAGAGATCTATGTACTGTTTTGGTCTAGTGTTTTTGGTTCCCTTCCCCCCCCCCCCCGTCCTCCCCCTCTGGGACCAGACTTTTTTTTTTTTATCAAACAAGGTTTTATTGAATAATTGGTGCATACATAAAATGGTTACGTTAGCATATTGATGCTGTAACAATATGACAATTGTTATAACTTGAATAAAAAAAATAACATTAAGTGCAAACATATCTGACATGTAGTGATATTCACGATACATATATTTGGCTTTAATAGACTATCCATTTATACTTATAACTATGAAATCACTCTATGATCATATAATTACATTAGACACAGGTAGAAGATTCTTGAAGCCATCTATCCCATATTTTGTTGTACTTGGCTGGGCAACCTCTGTTAATATATATACATTTCTTGTACGGTAATGTATTATTTATCTCCACTTTCCATTCCACTATTTTAGGGGACTCCTGCCTCATCCATTTTTTGGCAATAACCTTTCTTGCTGCAAAAAGTGTTTCGTGTAGAAAAGTTTTTGTATATTTGTCAGTTGTGTCTGGAACTATACCCAAGAGGCACTGTTTAGGGTCCAGAGCTAAAGGTGAGCCCATTATATCATGTAAAAATGCCACAATTTGTTCCCAGAATCCTTTTATCTTGGGACATGTCCAGAGTAGATGAAAAAAAGTGACTGTCTCTCTCCCACACATCTGACATGTGGTGGTTTGTGAACTCTTATATCTTGCCACTCTGAGTGGTGTGAGATATGCCCTGTGGAGAATGTAAAGCTGTGTCAATCGATCTGAAAGTTTAGGAGATACAGTTCTGCAGGCCTCCAATGCCTCCCCCCACTCCTCGTCCTCCACCGGTCCCACCTCTCTCTCCTATCTTGGTTTAAGGCCATATGCTATTTTAGTGGCTACAGGTGTTAAAAGCAAGTTATAAAAAGCCGAGATCAATTTATGAGAGTCTGTGCTCTTGATTATAGCTAAAAGAACATTAGGTGAAGGGCTAGGGCAAGAATCAGGGAATTGTGATTGTAGCGCATGACGAATTTGTAGGAATCTGAAGAACATCTGATCCTGGATTGTAAATTCCTCTTTAAGTAGATCAAAGGTTTTAAGCTGTCCATCTTTTAATATATGGTGCAGGTAAAATATTCCCTGTATGGACCATATGAATGAGTGTAGTCGTTATACTGTGATATGTCAAGTCTAGAAGCTGCTAAGTTCCATATTTTCCTATAGTGGTATATCATGGTGTGTCTTCTTTCTCCTAGTTCCATCCCACCTAAATCTGCTGCTATTGCGTATATCGGGTCATTGGTATACTGCGCCCACTTCGGACATAGGAGCGTGAGAAATCTCTCGCTATCAGTTTTGTCTAAATGAAAAAGCTGGGATAGCTGTGCTGCGATGTAATATAGGTTAAAGTTGGGTAGAGCAGTGCCCCCCAGATCAGTCGGGTTTTTGAGGGCTTGCCATGCTAATTTGTGCCTTTTTTTACCCCACACAAATGACGTTAGGAGGGCCTCTAGAGATTTAAAATGTTTTAAGGGTAAATAAACGGGGGTGTTCCATAAAACATAAAGTGTTTTGGGTAATAGGATCATTTTAATTAAATTTATACGACCCCAAACTCCTAATGGTAATTTGGACCAAACCTGTATTTTTTTATTTAACTAGGGAAATGATAGGATCTATATTTAGGGATACATAGTCTGCAGGGGATCTGGTTATGTGTATCCCCAGATATTTAATGATAGCTACTCTCTGAAGCGGGAGCCTGGTTTGGGATTCTGGGGGTGGGAAGCTGTCAATTGGTAGAATTTGGGATTTGTCCCAATTAATTTTCAGTCCTGAGAATATTCCAAATTCTTCTATCATGCGGAGTGCATTGCATAATGATGGGCCCGAGTCTGCCAGGTATAATAGCGTGTCATCTGCATAGATGTTAATTTTTTCAGTCAGAGAACCCATTCTAAGTCCCCTAATCTCTGGATTTGCTCGAATGGACATTGCCAAGGGTTCGGCCGCCAGGGCATACAACAGTGGGGACAAGGGGTAGCCCTGTCTTGTGCCTCTGCTGAGGTCAAACAACTGAGATGACTACCCATTAGCCACCACTTTGGCCCTAGGCGCCTGATATAATAATTGGACCCATTTAATAAATTTTGGGCCAAATCCATATCCCTCCAAGCATCTCCAGAGATATCTCCACTCTACCGAGTCGAAGGCTTTCGCCGTATCTAAGGTCACAACAACCTGTGAACCAACTTCCTCATGTGTAGCCTGTAAGTTAATGTATAGTTTCCGGAGGTGTTGCGCCCAGGCATGAAACCAGCCTGATCTGCGTGTATTAATGTTAATACTAATAGATAATACTTTGGCAAGTATTTTGATATCGACCTGTAGGAGTGATATTGGACGATAAGATTCTGGGAAACCCAGATCTTTGCCGGGTTTAGGGATGAGAACTATTGTGACCTCTGTCATAGATGGGGGTAGGGTCCCAGTTTCAAAGAGATGATTATATAGTTTTAATAGTTTAGGGGTTAGTATTTCACTGAATTGGGAATAGAACTCAATTGGGAGTCCATCCGAACCGGGAGATTTGGACCGTGGTGCTTCTAGTAATTCTATCTGTTCTTCTGTTAGCTGTGGGAAAATCACCTTTTCAAGGAAAAGAGACATAGAGCGAGTCTCGGCGGGGGCTGTAGTTATGTACAAATCAGCAAAGAAATCCCTAAACATTGAGGTTACTGTAGGTGGGTCCGTGATTTTTTTGTCCTCCGGGACCATGTAATGTAATAACCACCGGGGGTCTATCCTCGCTATGTACCAGGTATGCCAGTAACTTGCCTGCCTTTTCCCCATGTTCAAACATTTTCTGTTTGGAGAAGAACATTTTTTGTCTGGCTTTCTGATACTGTATCTGGTTAGCCGCTCTAGTCTGTATTTTAAGCTTATCTGCATTTACGGATGTCGGGATGTTGGCAAACTCTCTCTCAGCAGAGGACAAGTCCTCCAGCGCCTTACCGGGGGCACCGGAGGAGTCCATCTTAATTTTATTGATAGCAGTTATCAATGTATGCCTAGCGAATAATTTGAAAGAATCCCAGACTGCGGATGGGGATGCTGACTCATCATTTTCCACAAAGTACATTCTCCATTTATCTATAAGCTCACTATCTTCTGGTAAAAGAGAGAGCCAAAATGGGTTTAATCGCCATGTCCGTGGCGGCTTTGCCACTGGAATACTTAATGTAATCCAATAAGGACTATGATCCGAAAGTATTCTAGGGCAAAACATTACCTCCGATAGCCTTGGAGTCAACCTATGGGAGATAAGTATGAAATCTATACGGGACATGGACCCATGAGAGGACGAGAAGCATGAATATGATCTAACCTGTGGGAACTTGTATCTCCACGTATCAATTAAATGGAAGGTGGAGACAAGTTTAGAGAATTTAGTTTCAGTGGGAGAATTATGAGCCGTTAAAGCCGGTTGTAGCCTGTCTAGAGCCGGATTTAAAGTGACATTAAAGTCTCCCATCCAGACCGCTGCTGTATTTGGGTGACGGGTCATGAATGATATACCCTCCTTGACTATGGAAATATTGAATGGAGGTGGCACATAAAAAGCCATTATAAGCAAAGGTTCTCCATATACTTTAGCATGGATAAAGACATAGCGGCCTTGCGGATCAGTGGTTAATTCACACAATTCAAAATGTACCGATTTGGCTATTAACACAGAAACTCCCCTGGAATGGAACGTGTGGGTAGAATGATACGTTTAAATTTTTCACGCAGGCCCCTCACATTCCATGTAAGGAACTTCAAAGATGCCATAGGTACAACTTTTTAATCAGTAATAAAGTATTTATATAAAACAATTTACTCCCCATGTATAAGGCACACAGGTTTCTAACTTTCAGGCATAGCTGTCTCAATCTCGTATCACACGACACATATGTACGTTTCCATAAATCTGGCACATGTAACGTTACCTGCTTTCTATAGTAAATATGCACATCCAAGTGTAACCGAACCATAAACATTTGAACCCCCACCCCCCTCCCTGCCCTACACTGACCCAAACTTGTGCGGGCATAATCCCTTAACTGGTTGTGAGCTGGGAAACATTCTAACTTCTTGGTGATCAATGGAATGTAGAACAATTGGTTAAGTCTCCGGATACCAAATAAGATGAGTGATATCAGCCATATCACTTGCAAAAAGTGTAGTATGGTCACCCGATCTTCTTGTTTCCATTTGACAGCAGCGACTATGTTCCGGAGAATGTTCCAATGTTCATGGTGCTGCTTCCCAGAACTGTGAGGGGCAAAGTCTCGCTGCACAGTGCATGTTGGCTGTAGGACTGTTTCCTCTTTCCGGAGCCCCGGAAGGTACTTGGATTCTTGTACTGTGAATATCCAGGATGTGTGCTTTAAACTTGCGCTGTTTAAGAACAGTTTTTGGTCGGAGCCCCTTTAATGGGGCTTAATCAATCAGCTTGTTGAGGATTAGCTCGTCGTTCCAACCAAGAGATCACCTCCTCTGGATCCTCAAAGAAGACCGCACGGCCTTCATGCTCCACCCTAAGGCGGGATGAGAAAAGCATGGAATACTTGTATTGCTGATTTCTTAGCTTACACTTGGCCTCCGTAAAGCTTTGTCTGCGGCGTTGCACCTCTGCCGAGAAATCTGGGAAAATGGCCACTTTGACGTTCCCTACTGGGATATTACCTTTCTCCCGTGCCATTCTTAAAGCAGTTTTCCCGGTCCTTATAATTAAGAAGTTTAGCTATGAACGTGAGAGGAGGAGCACCCTGCGGGGGTGGTCTTGCTGGCATACGATGTGCCCGTTCCACCGCAAACATAGGGGAGAAGGCCTCTCTCCCATAGGCAGTAATCAGGAGTTGTTCCAAAAATGTGGTAGTGTCTTTACCCTCCGACCCCTCTGGTAGGCCTATCAGGCGTATATTACATCTTCTCAGCCTGTTCTCCATATCGTCTTGCTTTATAAGGAGTTGTTGTATTTGTCTTTGTACGTGATCTGATGATGTTTGTAAGGGTGGAATAGCATCCTCCACGTCGCTCAGTCTGGTCTCAGTTTCTTTCACTCTTTCTCTGAGCTTTTGAAAATCCTGTCTGATAAGGGAAATATCCATCTTGACTTCCTCTATTTGTGCTGTGAGAGAAGTTCTGCAAAAGGTGATTGCTTCAAGGAGTTTGTCTGTGTCACCCGCACTGCGTTCTCCTCCCCCAGCCTTCTCAGTGGACCCATCATTGATCAAGTTTTGCTGCTGCAGCTTTTTGTGATTTAGTTGGTGACATACTGTGAATGTCCTGAATGACACCCAAACAGTCCCCAAGTTTAAGTTAGCGAGCTGACTTGCCAGTTGATCAGAGGAAAGTTCTGTCTAGGGTTTTGTATTCACCAGAGTGCTTAGAGACAGGAGCTGTTCTTGCAGAGCAGGTGTGTGAGGTGTCACCCCCTTTTCTGAGGTGCTGACAATCTGAGGCTGTATCATGTATGGTAAAAGGGCCTCTGTAGATACCGTTCAGAGGGCGAAAGCAGGGCCACAGTCCACGTGTATAGTACAGGCAGGAGTAGCAGGTGTGCCAAGATGGCCGCCGGTCACCACAGGCAGGTCTAGGCCGTATCCTAGGCCAGGTATGGGCGTCAGCTTTCCCGGGACACTGATGGTCAGGCAGGCTACAGATAGGTGGATTGATGTGGTCAAGCTCCCCTGGGGGGTTGTCAAGTGGCTAGGTACCTGTTCTGTGCGGCTGTCTCAGGGCCGGCTGGAGTAGAGGAGGACCAAGATGGCCGCGGCCTCCGGTTGTAGGCCGAAGCCACGGTCTTTCCTAGTTTTGGCCGCCGAGCGGGAGATCGCCGCTCCGTTCGGGTCCCCGTGCGTCCAAACTCTCCAGAAATCAGGCCAAGGTGTTCCAGGCAACCCAGGGAGGTGATCCAGCCATCAGAGTGGTACAAGCATTCAAGGATTAATGTATAAAAAGGAGTAATGGACGGAGCTCTGTGTACACGCATCCTACTCCATGCTGTGTCAGGCCACGCCCCCCGAGACCAGACTTTTAAAGATAACGTGGAAGGTCTTATTTTGTTTTACTTTATTTTATTTTATTTTTAAAAGCCATTACCTAAAGTTGCTGACTGGTCTTCTTATTTTAAGTTATTAATAAGATTTATTAAGAGATCTAGGTTCTGTTCTCTTTTAGCAAGATTTAATTTTTATTAGATGGTTACCTTTATTGCAATTTATAACATTTCATTTACTCTAGGATTAATATAACCCAACACCAAGCGGAATTTACTTGTATTAATTTTACGTCAAATCATTTAGCATTTTCTTGTTTCTTGTCTTCTTTAAATAATATTATTAGGGCTTTTCTTCCTCACACGGACGTTCAGTGTGCCCCAATTTTCCCTCCTCGTTTGCCCATACATAATATGTGGGCAGATGACGCAGGTTACGTTCCCCCTGATGGTGGCCTATTCCCACCATCACAGGTAAACCTTACTTTTCATTACATTTTTTTTGCATCTTATCTAACTTTATCCTTTTTATTTTCAGTTTTCTCTATCTTTCTATACTCCTAATGGCTCTAGTCCCTCCTCCCTATCCCTTCTTTGGGTCCACACGGGTCAATTCATCCAGTCAGACACTAACAGACACTGGTGAGTATTACCTTTTAGATCATTTATCATGGCACCCTTAAACATCCTTTCCCTGAATGTTCAGGGAATAAACACACCACAAAAAAGAACAAAAGCATTTTGTTCCTTTCAAGCTAAGAAGACTCATATAATATGCCTACAAGAAACTCACTTTGCAGTGAATTCTACTCCTAAATATATGAGTCCTTTTTACCCACAAGTCTTTACAGCCTCGGCCAGCGCCAAGAAGATGGGAACCCTTATAGCCTTCCACAGATCTACCCCGTTCTTAATCCAATCAGAAATTAAAGACCCTGAGGGGCGTTATCTTATTATCACTGGTCACATTATGGACAATGCAGTAACGATAGTATCATACTATGCTCCTAATAAACAACCAACCCCATTTTTTCACACTTATTACAAGTGGTAAATATTCATAAATTGGGTACGGTCATCATATGCGGTGACTCCAATCAGGTCCTCCTCCCATTTCTAGACAAATCGCCTTATATTCCCTCTCGCAACACAAGCAATCATTCATTTTCTAAACTACTCTCTCGGTATAATCTAGTAGACTCTTGGAGAGAATGTAATCCATCCAAAAGATGCTTTACCTACTATTCACACCCACATAAGATTTCCACGCGTATAGATCACATTTTTCTAACCACAGCTATGGTACCAGAAATTCTTACATCCAGCATAATCCCCATTCCTTGATCAGATCATAATGCAATATACACCACAATATCCTCTACCATCCCTAAAGCCCATGACTCAACGTGGTACCTTCCTAACATCATACTTAAGAACCCTTTACATAGTCAAATAATTGAACAAGGTATTAAGGATTATCTAGAACTTAACACTAACCCAGAGGTTTCTCCGCTTACTTTATGGGAAGCACATAAGCCTGTGATGCGGGGATTGATCCAACGACAAATGGCACTGATTAAAAGAGAACGCATTAGCCTAGCACGAAATTTAGAATACAACTTTAACACTGCTTTTGCTTCATTTCAAAGCAGACCCTCCTCTAAATCAAAAGAACAATTGGAAAAAGCCAGATTAGAATATGATTTATTCTTAACAGAATCAGCAGATAAGACATTACGCAGATCAAAACACATGTTCTACATGAAATCAAACAAACCTAATACCCTTCTAGCTCGCGCGCTGAAATCTATTGACAGACAATCAAATCCAATCAAACTTAAAATATCAAACAACACTTATACGAGTAATCCTCTTAAAATCGTTCAAAAATTCCGTAAATATTTAACATCATTATATTCAGAATCAAAAGAATTCAATCAGTCTGATGCAGATAACCTCTTCTCTAAAATAAATCTAACTAAACTAAACTAACACATACACAAAAAATATTGCTGGAAGAACGCATAACATCAGCAGAAGTTTTGAAAACCATAAAAGAACTGAAAATTAACAAAAGGCCTGGCCCAGATGGATATTCAGCCTCATATATTTTAAAACATTTTCTGAAACTCTTTCTCCTATATTAAAGGAAGTATTCAACACTCTAATAGACGACTACTCCTTTAGACGTGAATCATTATTATCTATTATTTGCATGATCCCCAAACCCCACTCAGATAATACATCCTGCACAAACTTCCATCCCATTTCCCTCCTAAATCAAGACATCAAAATCTTAGCAAAAATCCTAGCTACCCGACTTAACAAGATAATTGGTAAATTTATACATAATGACCAAGTTGGATTTATGCCAACAAGGCAAGCAAGTGATAACGTACGTCGAGCAACCCTCTTGGCGTACATAGCCAAAAAAAGACGAATTCCTACATGCTTTCTGTCTCTAGACATAAGAAAAGCCTTTGATTCAGTAACCTGGCCTTATTTACACTACACTCTCCAGAAATGGGGATTTGGCCCCCACTTCACTAGTTGGATAGCAGCTCTTTATAACAAACCCCAAGCCTACATAAAATACGCAGGATATAAATATAACATAGAAAGAGGCACTAGACAGGGTTGCCCACTTTCCGGCTTATTATTTGCTCTTTTAATAGAACCTTTAGCTCAATACCTTAGATTAGAACCTAGAGTCACTGGAATAGAATTAGGTGGAATCCATCATAAACTTAGCTTATTTGCAGATGATATTATATTGTTTCTATCATCTCCCCAAGTCTCACGCCCAAATTTATTACCTATTCTCAACAAATTTGCTACCATATCAGGGCTACAGATAAATTCCAAGAAATGTATAGCATTAAACATATCGCTTTCAACATTAGAATTAACTTCAGCAAAAGTAGCACTCCCCTTCACATGGGCAGAGGGATCAATTCCGTTCTTAGGAATTCACCTTACAGCCTCTTTATCAGAATTATACTCTGCTAATTACCCTAGCATTTTAAAACACATTACGAACCTAATGGACAGCTGGTCCCACCTTCCCATCTCCTGGTTGGGGAAAATAAATGTTGTTAAAATGTCAATTTTACATAAACTACTATATTTATTTAGAGTATTACCGATTGCAGTCCCCGCCCACTATTTACGTATTATCCAGAAAAGAATATCAAAATTTATTTGGGGATCCTCAAAACCGCTTGTACCTCTTAAAACATTATACTTACCTAAAAATTTAGGTGGTCTTGGAGTACTAAATTTTGCCACTTACTATAGAGAAGCCCACATAGCTAGTTTAACAAAATATCATGCCACTTAGGAAATTCCATTATGGGTTTTGATAGAGGCTTATGATTGTGACCCTTTATCGATCTCCAATATACTATGGATACATTCCAAAAACTGTCTTGGCTTAAGTAATCCTATTACTAAACATTACTTATCCCTCTGGGACAGGCTTAAATTTAAACATAAATTGCAATCTTTACACAGCCCCCTCCTCTCTTTTTTCAAAAACCCAACCTTTTACCCAGCATGGATTTATCTTCTCTCTTTTAAAGCATGGTCTTCCTTGGGTATACTGAATTTCCACAACTTTGTTAACTCATCATCTTTTATCCCCTTTCCATCTCTCTGCGAAACACACGGTATCCCTCAATCGGAATTGTTCCGATACTTTCAAATAAAAAATTTCTTTACACCTAATACCATTTCTGATATACCTTTGACCCGCTTCACTAGTTTTGAATCCACATGCAAAAACGATCCCCACGATAGAGGACGAATTTCTTCCCTCTATTCTCAATTACTAATAAACTCTGATAAGGATATACCTACTTATGTGCGGAAATGGGAGGAGGATTTGGAATACACTCTGGACGAGGCAGAGTGGGTTAAAATTTGGTCCACAATTAAATCATTATCCACTAATGTACTAGCCATGGAAACAAATTATAAGGTATTAACTCGGTGGTTCTTAGTACCAACCAAAATTGCAAAATTTACCCCTGATTACTCAAATCACTGTTTTCGCGGTTGTTTAGAAGAAGGTACATACAAGCATACTTGGTGGTCCTGTCCAATAATACAGACATTTTGGAAAGAAATATTTACACACGCTTCCAAAATGTTCAATATTACCCTTCACCCTAACCTTGCAACGACACTACTCTGCCTCAAACCAGAAAGTCTAACTCATGCCCAACTATTTGTATTTTTGCTCACAGCAGCAAAACAAACAGTGGTGAGAGCTTGGAAGACCCCCTCTTTGGAGTGGGTCGAGACCAAACAAAGAATGAATAATTTTATGGTACACGCTAAATTGGCTGCTATTGAACAAAACCAAATACCTAAATTTCGTAAACTATGGCAGGCTTGGTTAGAACACTTCCTACCATTATCATTCAATGACAATGTTTTATGGCCATGGTAGATGATTTGAACTCATGCTGACTGTGTGGGTCTGACTGTGACTTCTGGATCGACCTGGTGGACCCCTCCTTAATATGTCTTCTTCACTCTTCACTCTCTACCTTATTCTTCCTTTCTCTACTCTGACTCTCTTTAAACCTTATGATTTAGTTGTGCCTTAGGTTACAAAGATATCATTAGTATTGAAATACAATTCATTAATCCAAGATTGCTCAGGAAATCTGTACTTAGTTTTTTATAATCTTGAAAATTACACAATATTTGAATGTCTACATCACAATTGGTTTAGCTCATAATTGTTATTTAATTACTTTGATTTTTCATAAAGCCTTACCTCATGATTAATTCTAAAATTGTAACCGCATATAATTATTATATAAATACTCTAAATTGTACAATATACAGTATTAATTTTATTGTACTTAATCTTATTGAATTTAATAAAATACTTTTAACAAGGAAAGGTTCTTTAAACGTGTACACTCCACACCCAGGCTTGTCACCACGTGGGAAAAAAACCTCACCCCTTTGGGGTTAAACTCACCAGAAATCTAATAAAATCAAACCTCCCAATAACTTTTTGTTGCCACTTCTAGGGAAAATCCACTGACTCTGTTAGTATTCCTATTAGGTATGGGCAGCTCCAATAAACCAGGATCATGTGAGAAAATAGGGGAAATCACATAGCATAATCCATTTTTACATAGTTACATAGTAGGTGAGGTTGAAAAAAGACACAAGTCCATCAAGTCCAACCTATGTGTGTGATTATGTGTCAGTATTACCTTACATATCCCTGTATATTGCTGTCATTCAGGTGATTATCTAATAGTTTCTTGAAGCTATCAATGCTCCCCGCTGAGACCACCGCCTGTGGAAGGGAATTCCACATCCTTGCCGCTCTTACAGTAAAGAACCCTCTACGTAGTTTAAGGTTAAACCTCTTTTCTTCTAATTGTAATGAGTGGCCACGAGTCTTATTAAACTCTCTTCTGCGAAAAAGTTTTATCCCTATTGTGGGGTCGCCAGTACAGTATTTGTAAATTGAAATCATATCCCCTCTCAAGCGTCTCTTCTCCAGAGAGAATAAGTTCAGTGCTCGCAACCTTTCCTCATAACTAAGATCCTCCAGACCCTTTATTAGCTTTGTTGCCCTTCTTTGTACTCGCTCTATTTCCAGTACGTCCCTCCTGAGGACTGGTGCCCAGAACTGGACAGCATACTCCAGGTGCGGGCGGACCAGAGTCTTGTAGAGCGGGAGAATTATCGTTTTATCTCTGCAGTTGATCCCCCTTTTAATGCATGCCAATATTCTGTTTGCTTTATTAGCAGCAGCTTGGCATTGCATGCCATTGCTGAGCCTATCATCCACTAGGACCCCCAGGTCCTTTTCCATCCTAGATTCCCCCAGAGGTTCTCCTCCCAGTGTATAGATTGCATTCATATTTTTGCCACCCAAATGCATTATTTTACATTTTTCTACATTGAACCTCATTTGCCATGTAGTCGCCCATCCCGTTTTACATACTTTATTGGAGCAAAAATAGAAGCCCCTTACAGGTTATACGTACAAGATAAAAGAATTAAACAGGCTTTTAAACCATAGCATATGTCACCAATCGCCGGTATCAGGGAGACATCAGCGTCCAAACGAGCGCCTCACTTCATTGCTTCCTGGTTCCTCCGGCTAATGGTGACCCACAAACATCACTTCCGGCTGTTGTGGAGATCACGCAACTGACGCATTTCGTCACTTCCGACTTCGACTGAGGGCCATTAGTACACTCCATCAGACAATTGTTGTCCAACTTTCTGCCAACAAATATTGGTTGGCAGGCTAGTAAATTTTCAGCGGACAACGATGGTCTGTTGTCAGATTTTCCTATCGTATGTACACAAGTCCATCACACAAAAGTCTAAAGTACAAACACGCATGCTCGGAAGCAAGGACGAGCAGGAAGCAGTTGCTCCTGTAAACTAGCGTTTATAATGGAGAATTACATTTATGACGCAGCAAATTATGAAATCTCGAAATGCAGCGCACATTCTCTTCTTCTTTAATGGGAATAATAATGAAGCTGCTTTGCTGGTGATACTGTTGGAGTTCTGCCAAACGTATTTTCAAAGGCTTTTTTTTTTCCTAGTGATATCAAGAATAATATTATTATAACTGTTTTTTTTTGGGCAAGTTACCACAACACCATTATCCCGTAGTTTTTTAAGCTACAACTATGTTGGCATCCCTTGTTAATTTTATCTTGTATTTTTTTAAATGTACTTGCCTAATCCCAAACTGTCATTTGAAGTAAAACACATAGCCAAGTATTATTCTACATATTTTTTTTATTGTGCATTAAAAAAAGAAAAACAATTCAATTAGAGATGCTATCTGCCTTTCAAATATAAAGAACTTAACCAAAAATGTAATTCTATGCATACAAAAATATAGAAAATATAACAAATAAAATCATTATTTCAAACCAAAAAAAAACTGAAATTAGTAATTGTCGAAGGGCTGAAAATCCCCAGTCCAGTGGCCTTGTTGGGGGTCTTGTGGCTGGTATTGCCACTGTCCGCCATGCTGCTGTGGTATGTGGGGTGGCTGTGGAGGTGGTGGAGGTGGTGGAGGTGGGGCCTCAAAATCAGAAATATGTGTTTTTCCTAAATTTGGCCCCTCCCCCCCTTGTTGAGGAGCTGCAGGATGAGTTTCTCACACCTTCTCCTTCTCCTGCTTAACTTTCATCTCCCTTAATTTGTTTGCCATCAGACACCCGAATGCCTCAGCCACATCTGGGTCTGTCTGTTTGGCAGTAGTGGCCTGGCTGAGGAAGGCACCTGTGGCCTAGTCCAGATTCCTGCTCTTCCTGGCCCCTTTAGCAGGAGGGCATAGGGGATCTTGAACTCCATCTGGCTGCTGGCCACGGGCTTCTCCTAACTAACACTTTCCTGTGTATGAAAATGGGACATGATTAGAATCTTTTTTAGGATTTGGTCATCAATCACACAAAATTTTGATCTCCTCACTGTTGCAAATTGAATGTGGACAAATAGAAAAGACTATCGTTCTGACCCCAGCATTTTTTATTCTTGTACAAGTCATTTTTGGTCACTACTGTCCATTGATATGGAAACCACTTTGTTAAGGCGGAAATATTTTAACAATAATGTCTAGTTATCATCATTCTATTTTTGGATACAAATATGTTCAACAATGCTATACCTGGGTCAAGCTCGGCTCCTCCACATCTTCATCCTGTGCAGTAGGACCTGGGTGGACCTCAGGAGCTGTGGCCTCAGCAGATGTCAAAGGAAGTGTAGACAGCAAGGTTCTGTCTGGTCAGATAAAAAAACACAGGCTGTTATAATACCACAGGGTACCACATGCCTGGGGACATATATGTCATCTGCTGATGCTCCAAATCTCTGTTAGACCATCTCCTTGTTAAGCTCTCTTTTAAAAGTACTCATCAGGTTTGATATTTTTGTCTTGACATAGTTAATATCTGCCCTGGGGTACACTGGCTTCACCAACTCAAGCAGTTTCTCCAACGTTACCTTCCTCAAGAATTTATTTGAGTAGTATCGACTCTTGACCTTCCAGAGACAGGGCAGCTCCCGGTACAGTTCAATGAATTGGGGCAAAAAATCAGGCGCAGTAAATTTATCTGTCATGATAAATAATATGATGCCTGCAAGACAAAACACAAGACAAAACATAATGTCTGGCTTAACTCATAAGCTGATCCCAATCTAGGCCTTAATCTAAGCAGTATACACCACTAACCACCTATGCCCCAATTTCCAATTGTCTCTTCGTATTCTGGCTCCCTCCGTGTGTTGGCAATGGTGATCGTTCATCCTTCACTCCAAGATCGTTCTTACGGCCATTCCATGGACCGTGCGTAATGGCTTTATATACACTGTGCATGCGTGAACCTCCGCTCTCAGTGGTTCATGACGCTGGGGCGTGACCATCTCTCTTCTGCATGTGACACACACGGCGGAACATTCCGGAGGGACAACATGGTGGATTCAGCAGATTCCAGGTAGCTCCATGGTGGTGTAGCTCATAGGAGGCACAAAGCAACCCCCCATGTGCAAGGATGAGATGGTGCGCATCCTAGAGAAGCATGACTACGACTGCAAACTACGCAATTACGAAAGGTCCAACATCCGAAAGGACAGAATTTGGAGAAGGTCATCGTCATTTTGCAGGGCGATTTTTCAGTGCAACGAACAAAGGACCAAATCAGAAATCGATGGTCTGATCTCAAACACCGTAAGCAAGACCAGATGGAGTCCATACATGAGATCAACAAAAAAAGTAAGCAATATTTGTATCTACCAATATGGATATGTGTAAATTAGCTGTCTGTATATGTGCTTTTTACAAGTAGCTTGAGAGAATTATATATAATGTTTTATATAATTTTTTTCTGAATTGTTATTTTAAAGATGAAGTAAAATAGAAAGCAGATATGAACATTCTTATTTGGTTCTGTTTTTGGACATTTCTTTATTTTGGACCTCATTTTTTTCTCTTCTTTGAACAGGGAGGCACCAAAAAATTAGGCAACAGCCAACCCACCAGAAGGGGCGAAGGGAGGCTACCCTCGCTCGGGCCCCAACAGGGGAGTCAACAAGGCCATCTTCCCACCAAAAATGTAAGTGACGACTTCAAACACACTCATTTAGTCACCGACAGGGGTGATTCTAGGTGGGCCAAAGGCCATGGGCTTAGGGCAGAACTTAAGGAGTAAAGAACACTTTCTGGTTGCTGCCTGGCTCATCAGTGCCCATTAATGCAGCCTTGCCAGTGTAGACATGGCTAGAGGAGAGGCCCTGGGGATCACAGTCACACAGAATCACACCTGCTAGAATGATCATCATATATCCCCTATCCCATAGGAGACAAGAGGGGTGGTGGGCAACTGCAGGACTGTTTCAATGTTGGCACTTGTCCAGGGTTTGCCCTCTGTAAAATGACATCACCTTCTCTTTTCTATGCATTTTTCACTGTAAAAAAAACACAGTGAGGCATGGTGGAGTCCACTAGTCAGGAGCAAACATTGTCATCAGACCAAGTGCAAGGTTGGTCAACTAATGTAGACTAATGTAGCAAAATGGATGCTAGAAACAGATGGGACTAGGAGTGGCTTAATGAATAGTGTATTGTTTCTTCTTAGAGGAAAGTAAGTGTGGTCATCTCACCCAGGATGTTGGTTTGGAGGCATCAGATCTGACTCCTAGACCCAGCACAGACCTGTCCATTGTGGATGTGATATGCCCTGATGCAAGTCACACTGAGGGCCAAAGCGACCCTGAAGAGGAAGAAAGTTTTCGGGAGCCTCTTGTTTGCGCAAGTAAGTATTCTTGGAATCAGGCTTCAAATGTGTCTACATATTGAGTGTATAGCTGAACAAACAAAACACCCACTCCACACGTTAGCAAAGTATGTAGTGCCTTAACATTAGCATGGAGAAGGAAGAGGTGGAAGGAGCTGTCATTTTTGCTAGGTACCCGAGTTTTGGAGACCCAGGTACCAGGGCCAAGATTACTGAGTAGTTGCAGTGTGTACATTCCTAGTAGTGTAGGTGTCTGAAGGACACGCAGGTTGCAAGCAACAATAGACTGGGTAGGCAAGTATTTCCTGAATTTGACTAGTAGTGATCATAACTCACTATGTAGGGCCTCAGCCACTTGACCATCATTCTCTTAATCCTTTTTTGTCTTCTTACTAGGTTATGATCTTCCAAGATGCACAATTGGCCAAATGAGTGCAGATATGTTGCATTGTTTGAAGGATCTGGAGCAAAAAAAGGAGACTGCCACTGTTTTATAGCGAAGAATCAGAGATTCTGTAGACATGCTTGCCAAATTCTAATTTCCTCTTGAATGTTCGGAAGTTTCTTGTTTGACTTGTTGGCTCCTGTTTGCACTTTTAATATTTACCATGTTTTTCTGACTTTTAAATGAGAAAGTTAAATGTCCGAACTCAGTGTTTCTCCACTCCTCTCCTCTAGGCGCACCACCAGGTCCTGTTTTCTGTATTTTCCTCAGTCTAAAAATGACTGTGTGAATTACTAGCATTGAAAATGACAACATCACCTGTGCCAAATTCAACAAATATAGAAAGCATGATCTGGGTTTGCATATTGAGAAGGAGAGTTGGGAAACACTGCCCTAAGTAATGTGAATTGTAAGCTGTCTGTGTTTTGAAGAATAGCAAAGCCAAAATTTGAAGATGCACACAATTTGTGCCTTAACATTCTTATTTCCCTCATGATCCCATGTCTAAAATGTGTGTATTTCCATTTATATATTTTGCCAAAAGCCACAAAACACACAGTGTGTCAACCTGTGCTATCTACCATCACTGGGTATCAATAGACACGTTTTGGGGGTGCAACCCCTTCCTCATAATTAAAGAAGCTCAGAGGAAGGGGCTGCACCCCCAAAACATGTCCATTGATACCTGTGATGGGAGCTAGCACATGTTGACACACTGTGTGTTTTGTGGGTTTAGTAAAAAATTTGTTTGTAACTACACACATTTGTGGCATGGGATCATAAGGGTAATTTAATTGCTATACCTCTACGTGTACGTGGCTTCAAATTTTGTTTTTTAAAGGGGTGAGATCACCCCATATGAGGAAGGCAACATCCATGTTGATGGGGACAAGAACCTCATTCCCAAAACCCTTGTCCGGTGGTTGTGGGGGT
This sequence comes from Lithobates clamitans, assembly GCA_037952925.1. Taxonomy (NCBI): domain Eukaryota; kingdom Metazoa; phylum Chordata; class Amphibia; order Anura; family Ranidae; genus Lithobates; species Lithobates clamitans. The sequence goes on from JBBGZY010000429.1 coordinate 2,409,016, forward strand.
CTGCGGGTAGGGGGCTTATCATAATCTGGAAGCCCCCTTTAACAAGGGGACCCCCAGATCCCGCCCCCCTTTGTGAATGGGTATGGGGTACCTACCCCAGTCACACAAAAAAGTATCAAAAAGTAAAAACCACACAAGACAATTTTTGACAATTCCTTTATTTAAAAAGAAAAAAGTGTTCTACAATGTCCATCCATCTTCAAAAACAAGGTCTGCCTCGATGGGAGGCGCCCCGCCGACTGCTGTCTTTTCACGGTGACAACTGTTATATAGGCAAGGGCGGAGCACCTGGGGATGTAACTGAGTCACTCCGCCCCTTCCCACAGCATGTGCCGTCAGAGGGGGGTTGGGTCATCTGGTTACATCAGTGGGTGGTTCCACCCTTGCCTTTATAACAGCTGTCACAGCTAAGAGACAGCAGTCGCTGTGAGGCCTCCCATGGAGGTGGAGTTTTTTTTTTCTATTTTTCAGGTCCATCGAGCACCATGATTGACGATGGATGTACATCATGGGATACTTTTTCTTTAAAGAAACAAATTGTCAAAAACTGTCTTTTGTGCTTTTTACTTTTTTGACACTTTTGTGGAGAATGGGTAAGGGTATAAGGTACCCGATACCCATTCACATGGGGGGTGGGATATGAGGGCCCCCTTTAAAGGGGCTCCAATAAGTCCCCCACCCGCAGACCCCTACAATCACTGGGCAAGGGTTGTGGGTATGAGGCCCTGGCTGGGACCCCATGCTGTTTTTTTTTAAATTTCTATGTATATTACATTATATTATATTACAATACATTACAGCCACGAGCAAATTTACATTACATTTTTTCCTTTAAAAATTTCATTTTGCTGCGGGACTGTAAAACACATCAGACAGATGCGCCACTTTACAGGCAGACTAAGGAGACCCCCAGGCATGATATTTAAAGGAATATTTCATTTTTATTGTTTCACTTTAAGCATTCTTAAAATCACTGCTCCTGAAAAAATGGTTTTACAAACTTTTTTTTGCATTGATACATGTCCCTTGGTGCAGTACCTGGGTCCCCATGCACTTTTAATGGCAATAACTTGCATATATGCCTTTAAAATTAGCACTTTAATAAGGTTTGCATGTTTGCACAAATTTTTTGCCTGTTCGCATGGGCGGGGGGGGGGGGGGGTTCAACCCATCCCTATTCATGACCTAAATGGTGTATTTTTTCCACTTCTCCTCTGTTTAAGATAGGGATAATAGATTTTCACATAGCAATACACACAATTCTTTTTTGAACAGAAATTAGCCCAAGTATTCTTTAAGAATATGTAGGCATGCATAACATGTTAAATAGATGCAAACTGATGTTGTTGTTACCATTTGCATGTGTGGAGGTGAAAATGTTCAACAAAGACAACTGATCGATTCACCTAATTCTTTTTTTTCCCCTACAGTAGTAATAATTTTTCCCATTCTAGGCTTATTTCCATTTTTTTGTTTAAAAATAAATTAAGTAGTTACAGAGCAAAGTAAAATGCAAAATGTTTCAAGCAAAGCAAACCATCTATTACACAATGGCTGGATGAACATAAGTTATTGTGCAATTCATTGTACACAAGTATCAAATATCTGGGGCATTGAAAGATAGAAAATAGTGTCTGTAACCTGCAATTTTGTTTTACAAACTGTGGGAAAACATATTTCATTACACTCACTAAATAATGGGAAGCTTTTATGTGGAAAAGAAATAAAACAACAAAGGTAAGTGATAAGAGATTATTATAGTGCACTCACCTCACTGAGACATAATAAGAATGTCCAATATAAATTTGATGTCAAAAGAAGAAAAGAGTGTTTTCAGAAATACACTGGATACATTTAAAAACAATTTTTTGAAATGTCAACAGAACGGGAATAGAATAGAAGCCCTCTAAAAGTAAAGTATGGCCAAAACTTTTTTTTGGTCATATTTCTCTTCAGCGTCACAGGAGTTTAAAGCGGATTAAAGCCTACTGTTGGCTGAAGTCACAGAGTTGGTCCACGCTCTGGAAGGATTTCATTATTAATGTCGGAATCCACCCAGATGCCTGATTGACATCTGACTTAGCCTCTCAACATACCACTGGGAGCCAGAGCCAGCTGTTCCTGCCCCCCTCCGCTGCCCAGTGCTCTTTTAATGGGGACACTTGTCCTAGTGATGACTGAAAATGTACATTTCCCTCAAAGATTTCCTATCCCTTTCTTTCCTGACTACAGGACAAGATATTAAAGAAAATCTCCCCAATATGACAAAGACAGCAAAAACAAAAAACTGATGAGTGTTTTAACATTTCTTACTCTACCCAAAACTATGATAAAGTTGTACATTAATATTATAATACAGTATACAGTATATAGAAAAACATTCATGGAAAAACTAGATATAATAAAGTTACCAATAATGAAAAAGAAAGAAATAGAATAAATGTTAAATGTATTACTTTCTGTAATAGCATAATTATATTCTGCTTGTTTATATGAGCATAATATTATTTCAATAACATATATAATATATAATACTGTATGTAAAATTAACATTTTGTTAAACAAAAATTCCCCACATTTCTACTGAATGGTAATTATTATAGACACCCCATCATCTATCACCAATGTCTTACACTGCTACCCAGAATTATCCTTGATGTTCAGAATTTCAGGCATTCACATGCTCCACTAGAAGCCACCTCCCTGTGGCCAGCCACATCATGCACAAACTAATGAACCTATGTTAATAATAATGTATTAGTTTGCAGCAATATTTGATTAAAGCACTGTAATATGGATTCTCTTTTTATATAGTGACATGTAAAGAGTTAATGGTGGAGCAGACAGCCAGCCTGCTTAGTTATCTGTCCTCTGTATGCTCCCAGCTCAGAGCCAACCCTAACCATGCCCCTCCTAGCTCTGTAATGTGACTGACAACCACTTGTGAGCCGCTAATTATGGCAGTTTTGAGTTATGATGGTGCACAAATTTGCATTTGGCAAGGCCTCACAGTTAAAGGTAGAAGGGTTTCAGTATTGTATGCTATACAAGGACATTAAACATGTACTTAGATTTGTTTTTGTTTTTTTTTTGTTGTTGTTTTTTTTGTAGGGGGTTTATATAACCTAAGTATATACTTTTAAACCCCAACTGTCTCTTTTTGTGTGACACACATCTAATCAAAACCAATTAACTTAACAGCATAGTGATCATTTTATTATTTTAAAGCACCACTGTGGTGAAATAATGTTTCACAGTTTCCACACATTTATATTTCACAATAAATTTACTAATAAAAAAGATTGTTATAAAATAACAGATTAAAATGTAGTAAATTGGTCTTTTTTTTACCAATTACGCATGTGCAATGTGTGTAAAAGTAAATACTATACGTTGAGTATAATAATGTGCCTTTAAATTCAATGTCATTGAAAGAAAAACATGGATGAAACATAAACTTTCAAGAATTTTTAATTTTTCATTATTAAACTGTTTTGCCTAAACTTAGCAGGTCTGCCACATAGAAAACATTCTTCAAAGCATAATGTGTGGGCACTTGAGTAGCAGGCAGTCAAAACAATGCTTATATGTCATTTTAGTTACATGGCACTACTTAGCAACTGTTAAAAAATACCATCTGTGCAGTATCCATTCCGAAAGAACTAATTTTTGGATTATATTCATGTCTTTATTTGTCTCCAATGATTATCAAATTCATACTTTTTATTAAATGTGCATATATATATATACTGTATAGTATATACTTCATCGTTCTACACATTTTTATATCCCAAACTAGTGAATATAAGTTTAATACAGCAGCACTTAAATTTAAAATAAATAATCAAATTTCAGTTGAACTAGTACAAGCTTTGTTTTTGCTTTTATTGCAAATAATTAAGCAGAATTGTAAAAAAAAAAAAAAAAAAAAAAAATAATTAAAGGATAACATAAAATAGCAGCTTTTGCTACAATACTTACCTATAATATCGAACTATCCCCCATAGAACTTATTTTCCTCTTCTTTTTCCTGTTTGATGTCCACTGTTGTCTGAGTTGATTAACAGCCAGCATCATTCAACCCATTTCTTAGATCCATCCTCAGCTTGGGTCAGGACAGTGAAAGAAAATTAGCACAGTGATGAGCAGATTTCTGTATCATTTCGCTCTCTCCTTCTATCAACATGTTTCTTGTTAGCATGTTAAATAACTGGCTCTTTGTGCTGATTTTTTCCACTCACCCGTTGAAGTCTGCTATACAGGGACTGTATAAGATAAGTCAAATTCAAGTTCTTACACTGCTTTTATTTAAAAATACATCTAGTGGTGCATTAATAACTACTTAGCTGCATTCTTTTTTTTCATTTTTGCCTGCCTGAAGTTCATTCTTAAAGCCTAACTCCAGATTTCTCTCACTTCAAAATAGTTTATTTGAACCAAGCTGGTCCGAATGAACTATTACTCTCACTAATAGATGTGCCCACTGTAAGCACTGTATAAACTATACGTAGCATTAGCTACTTACGGTATAAAGGGAAGTGCTACAGCATCCCTACCAGGAGCAAAATAAATTCAGACTTTCACAGGAAGCTTTGTATTCTTGAATGAGTACAAGGCTTCTTCTGATTGGCTGAGCTGGAGAGGTGGGTGGATGACTTAACATTCTTAACAGAATAAAACTGAGCATGGATGATTGTCAGAGAGAAAGATAATTGTGGCTCGGGAAGAGGGAGGCAGAGCAGGAGCTGATTATTAAAAGGGGAGAGTTGCTGAGGTATAAAGACAAGAAAAAGAAAGACCCTGATTATATTCCACTTTAGAGGAAGCAAATAAGAAAAAAAATGGTAGGCAGGTTATACATCATGGAGGGGTCATATGTGAACTTTTATCTCTTACTCATGATTCTTCTTGGAGTTTAGCTTTAAGTTTACTACTTTGGCCTTTTTCACGTCTTTTACCAGTGAAGCAGATTATTCAGTGTGTTCTGCAGAAAACTCTTTCACCACAGAATAACAATGCATAGGAACTCATTTTGCTAGAAGGTCCCTGTGTTTTTCAGTTTCTTTGAACCCCCATCTGAAACATTTTAAGAATAGATGCAAACATAAAATTGGGAAGTCATTAATAAAAAATAATCCAAAGATTGTATAAAAAATCGATCCCGATCCACCTAGTGCACCATCAGTTCATTAAAGGTTCCATTAAAATATTATATATCAGTGACACTTGCAGTCTGGAAAGGGAAGCATCCAAGAAGATACATGCAATCCTCACCAAAACCATTATTTAGCAAATATTTCTTCCACAACTGTAGAATTGTCACATTATTTGTAAAATCTAAATAGAATAAACAAAAACATGGACATTTAACCACTTTGGCTGCCTGGGCCATTTTTTTGTACACATGTTAAAATGCACATTTTAGTCTTAATTTTATTTAAAACTCCAAAATATTTTATGTTTTATGAAAGCGGAGACCATGTAGAATAGAATGGTGGCATTTGCAATTTGTCACAACAGTTGCACCACTGTTCTATATTTTAGTAAAAAATGCACTCAAATTAATCTTAGTACACAATATAATACTCAATTTACATTAAAATATATAAGATGAGGTTTCGTGGAGTAAATAGCTATCAAATATGGCTCAAAATTGTACACTTCTGTGAAACAGTGACAATGTGTATGTATGTGGGGACAGAAGGTTTTACAATTTTGGAGTTACAATGGGATCATAGGTAAGAGGGATATCAGGCTGGGGGACAGCACCTTAACGTACATGTACAAGTTACGGGTTAGCTTTACAGCTTAATAAATCACTTTTGCAACAACGATGGTGGCTTGGGCTAAAAGGTAAACTCTAGCAGCCATGAGTCTGTTAACATGCCGGCATGGCTTAAACCAGTTGCTGAAAGCTGCAAAGATGAAGATGCAAGAAAGTATTTTAAAATAACTGATATAAACCATTGATATACTGGCTTCTGATATGTCAATATGATTCTTGCGATTCTTGTTATCTTAACTGAAAATAATTCCTGCTTCTGGCAATATTTCCCATACCCTTTGGCCGTGCTCAAAGAAATCTGCTTTTGAAGATGGATTACTCATTCAGCTCAGTGCAGCACAGGTCTCCCATTTTGAAACAGCAACCTCTAGTGGAAAAGGCTTTTTACAACCAAGATAGATGCAAATTAAGAGTCAAGCCATGCTGCTGGAGTGATATTTACCCATACGTAAAATTTTTACCTTGCATTTGCATTTTTTTCACAGGCTGCAGTGACAAGTATAAAGATTTATGTATACTGAACGTGCACATACACCTTAATTATTACTAAAATGTTTTACTTGAATGTAAGACCATTGCTCAGAAATTTATTAAAATCATCTCTTTCTCAACAAACTCTCGTTTACCTTTTCTGAATTGTGTCAGTGTTGTACTTTACCGGTTGGAGGACAGATGTTCTCTCTGTCTCTCTCTCTCTCTCACACTGCAGCACAGGTCTCCCATCTTGAAACAACAACTTCTAGTGAAAAAGGTTTTTTACAACCAAGATAGCTGCAAATTAAGAGTCAAGCCATGCTGCTGGAGTAATATTTACCCATTTGTAAAATTTTTACCTTGCATTTGCATTTTTTTCACAGGCTGCAGTGACAAGTATAAACATTTATGTGTACTGAATGTGCACATACACCTTAATTATTTTTAAAATGTTTTACTTGAATGTAAGACCATTGCTCAGCAATTTATTAAAATCATCTCTTTCTCAACAAACTCTCGTTTACCTTTTCTGAAGAATTGTGTCAGTGTTGTACTTTACCGGTTGGAGGACAGATGTTCTCTCTGTCTCTCTGTCTCTCTCTCTCTCACTATATATATATATATATATATATATATATATAAGATATAAAAAGTTAGTACACCCCTCACATTTTTGTAAATATTTTATTATATCTTTTCATGTGACAACACTGAAAAAATTACACTTTGCTGCAATGTAAATTAGTGGGTCTACAGCTTGTTTAACAGTGTAAATTTGCTGGCCCCTCAAAATAACTCAACACACAGCCATTAATGTCTAAACCGCTGACAACAAAAGTCAGTACACCCCTAAGCGAAAATGTCCAAATTGGGCCCAAAGTGTCAATATTTTTACCATTATTTTCCAGCACTGCCTTAACCCTCTTGGGTATGGAGTTCATCAGAGATTCACAGGTTGCCACTGGAGTCCTCTTCCACTTCTCCATGACAACATCATGGAGCTGGTGGATGTTAGAGACCTTGCCCTCCTCCACCTTCCATTTGAGGATACCCCACAGATGCTCAATAGGGTTTAGGCCTGGACACATGCTTGGTCAGTCCATCACCAGCTTCTTTAGCAAGGCAGTTGTTGTTTTGGAGGTGTGTTGGGGGTCGTTATCATGTTGGAATACTGCCCTGTGGCCCAGTCTCCGAAGGGAGGGGATCATGCTCTGCTTCAGTATGTCACAGTAAATGTTGGCATTCTTGGTTCCCTCAATGAACTGTAGCTTCCAAGTGCCGACAGCACTCATGCAGCCCCATACCATGACACTCCCACCACCATTCTTGACTGTAGGCAAGACACACTTGTCTTTGTATTCCTCGCCTGTTTGCAGCCACACATGCTTGACACCATGCAGATCCAAATAAGTTTATCTTGGTCTCCTCAGACCACAGGACATTGTTCCAGTAATCTATGTCCATAGTCTGCTTGTCTTCAGCAAACTGTTTGCAGGCTTTCTTGTGCATCCTCTTTAGAAGAGGCTTCCTTCTGGGACGACAGCCATGCAGACCAATTTGATGCAGTGTGCGGCATTTGTCTGAGCACTGACAGGCTGATCCCCACCCCTTCAACCTCTGAAGCAATGCTGGCAGCACTCATACATCTGTTTCCCAAAGCCAACCTCTGGATATGACGCTGAGCTAGTGCACTCAACTTCTTAGGTCATTTATAGCCTGTTCTGAGTGGAACCTGTCCTGTTAAACCGCTTTATGGTCTTGGCCACCATGCTGCAGCTCAGTTTCACAGTCTTGGCAATCTTCTTCTAGCCTAGGCCATCTTTATGTAGAGCAACAATTCTTTTTCTCATATCCTCAGAGAGTTCTTTGCCATGAGGTGCCATATTGAACCACCAGTGACCAGTATGAGAGAGTGAGAGTGATAACACCAAATTTAACACACCTGCTCCCCATTCACACCTGAGACCTTGTAACACTAACGAGTCAAATGACACCGGAGAGGGAAAATGGCTAATTGGGCCCAATTTTAACATTTTCACTTAGGGGTGTACTCACTTTTGTTGCCAGCGGTTTAGACATTAATGGCTGTGTGTTGAGTTATTTTGAGGGGACAGCAAATTTACACTGTTATACAAGCTGTACACTCACTACTTTACATTGTAACAAAGTGTAATTTCTTCAGTGTTATCACATGAAAAGATATAATGAAATATTTACAAAAATGTGAGAGGTGTACTCACTTTTGTGTATATATATATATATATATACTGAGCAAAATTATAAATGCAACACTTTTGTATTTGCTGAAATCAAAGATCTACAACTTCTTCTATCTACACAAAAGGCATATTTCTCTTAAATATTGTACACAAATCTGTCTAAATTTGTTTTAGTGAGCACTTCTCCTTTGCCGAGATAATCCATCCACCTCACAGGTGTGGCATATCAAGATGCTGATTAGACAGCATGATTATTGCACAGGTGTGCCTTAGGCTGGCCACAATAAAAGGCCACTCTAAAATTTGCAGTTTTACTGTATTGGGGGGGTCAGGGGGGGTTCCGAAAACCAGTCAGCATCTGGTGTGACCACCATTTGCCTCACGCAGTGCAGCACATTTCCTTCACATAGAGTTGATTAGTTTGTTGATTGTGGCCTGTGGAATGTTGGTCCATTCCTCTTCAATGGCTGTGCGAAGTTGCTGGATATTGGCAGGAACTGGAACACGCTGTTGTATATGCCGATCCAGAGCATCTCAAACATGCTCAATGGGTGACATGTCTGGTGAGTATGCTGGCCATGCAAGAACTGGGATGTTTTCAGCTTCCAGGAATTGTGTACAGATCCTTGCAACATGGGGCCGTGCATTATCAAGCTGCAAAATGAGGTGATGGTCGTGGATAAATGGCACAACAATGGGCCTCAGGATCTAGTCACAGTATCTCTGTGCATTCAAAATGCCATCAATAAAATGCACCTGTGTTTATTGTCCAGAGCATATGCCTTCCCATACCATAATCCCACTGCCACCATGGGCCACTCGATCCACAATCTTGACATCAGCAAACCACTCACCCACTCAACGCCATACATGCTGTCTGCCATCTGCCCTATACAGTGAAAACCGGGACTCATCCGTGAAGAGAACACCTCTCTAAAGTGCCAGATGCCATCGAATGTGAGCATTTGCCCACTCAAGTTGGTAACGATGATGAACTACAGTCAGGTTGAGGCCCCGATGAGGATGACGAACATGCAGATGAGCTTCCCTGAGATAGTTTCTGACAATTTGTGCAGAAATTCTTTGTTTATGCAAATCGATTGTTGAAAGAGCTGTCCGGGTGGCTGGTCTCAAATGATCTTGGAGGTGAAGATGCTGGATGTGGAGGTCCTGGGCTGGTGTGGTTATACATGGTCTGCGGTTGTGAGGCCGCTTGGATGTACTGCCAAATTCACTGAAACACCTTTGGAGATGGCTTATGGTAGAAAAATGAACATTCAATTCAAGGGCAACAGCTCTGGTGGACATTCCTGCAGTCAGCATGCCAATTAGACGTTTCCTCAAAACCTGCGACATCTGTGGCATTGTGCTGTGTGATAAAACTGCACGTTTTAGAGTGGCCTTAAATTGTGGCCAACCTAAGGCACACCTGTGCAATAATCATGCTGTCTAATCAGCATCTCGAGATGCCACACCTGTGAGGTGGATGGATTATCTCGGCAAAGGAGAAGTGCTCACTAACACAGATTTAGACAGATTTGTGAACGATATTTGAGAGAAATAAGTTTTTTGTGTACATAGAAAAAGTCATAGATCTTTGAGTTCAGCTCATGATAAGTAGGGGCAAACACAAAAGTGTTGCATTTATAATTGTTCAGTGTATATACACAGTATATATGCAAATGTAAACACATTAACAGTTCCTAGATTGGCCTGCATTCACCAGCTCTAAGCTGCTATTCACCCAGAATATTTGCATTACTTATAAGATTAATACATTAATCTGCTATGAGTGGATAAGATACATGCAAGAAATTGCAAATGAGAATTTTAAGGCTAAAGTCATAATTTGCAGCACATCAAATGTCTGCAGCTGTGAGAATATAGGAACGAACATGCAGGGTCCTTGATAGAAATCAATGGCCTTCAGATAAACAAAAAAAGATTATTCTAAAATGTAGAGAAGGTTGCCAATAGCCCCCAAAACAGCAGTTGTGTGTGCAATTTTTTTATTTAAATTGCTCTAGCTAATAAATACATACATGCATAAATATAATGGCATTAAGTCCTGGATGAATTGGGGTATAACCACTTTACTTCATACAACACAGTGACAAAACTAATACTAAACATTTTATTTACAAGGAAAAAATCTCTTTGAAAAATAATTGCACTTTTCCTTCCTCTGATTAACATCTTTGAACAGCTTGAACATCATTCATTATTTGATTTAAAGCTTCTCTTGCATGTGTTTCATATTTTTCTCAAAGACATAATGCATCTTGTGTCTGATGATACACTGCTAACTTATTAATTAACCACAAAATGCACTTTCATTAGAAGTCTTAATATTAGAATAAAAGAGACCATGTGTGATCCATGGTTTTTGATCAAAGAAACATTTAATGGGTTTGATAATTTCTTCCATATTATCATAGAAATCATTAGTGGTTTGTATGGTATTTTCAAAGATCTGTCTGGAACAATTTACATTGTCTGCATGTTTAATCTGTAGCTTTATTTTGACGTACAGTATAGCTTCTTATTCGGAAACATGCAAACAACAGGTGGGGGATTAATCTACCAAACATCCTTTTTTAATTTTGTGGCATTACATTATTAATACTAACTGACTTTGAGGATATGAATGTCTGGTTTAATGAGAGATGGTTATTTTCTGTCTTTATCCTTCATTATCTTGTTAATGATTCAGAAGATATGTTTCTGACATAATGGTGGATTTTCCCCGTGTAAATTCCAGCTTGTCTAGGTTTTACAAGGAAAGGACAAATTTTGTCAGTTGAAATATTTAGCCTTTGCAAATCAATTTGACATAATTAACAGATAGACCTTGATTAATTAAGTTTCCCTAAAAAACAAACAAAAAAAACCCCATACAATTGATGTTATGTATTTAGAATACAGTATACCATCTTTACATATGTATACTTAAACTTGAAAGAAAATGTATCTGTTTACCTAAAGACTATCACTATTTTTCAAAAAAAGCAAATGTCAATTAGTAAAGTTTATGCCAAAGTTTTTCAAAATATTTACTGTAATCCTGGATGGCAAACTGAGACTTTGAAAGGTCTGCAAAAGTTTAAACATTAGAGATGAGACTCCAAACAGATGCACAAGTAAGAAGTCTAAACACTAAAGATGGGACTCCAAACAGATGCACAAGTAACATGAAAAAAGTGGTCATGGTCAGGTTGCATTATTACCTAAAGAATGACTTCATTTTTGTAGAAAAAAAATATAGTGATTAAAAAAAATAATATTGCACATACAATTGCTGCACATGCCATTTTGTAATGTAATGTTATTAAAAATGACCTTTCCTTTTCAAACTTCAGCTGCTGTAATTCTCTGTAATGTCAATGCAAAATGGCTCCTGGAAATGTTTTGTACACAGATGGTGTATGGAAAGGCCCCAAAAATGTTATTTTCTGTTTATGTGAAGAACTCTGCACTACAATATAAGTGAGGTTTTAGGCATCCTCTGCAACAAAAATATAATTTTTGGTGAGATACCCCTAAGGATTATTCACTTCTAAAGGGATAAACATTAAGAGCCCTTTCACACTGACAGTTCGGGGGTGTTGGCGGTAAAGCGGCGCTAGTTTTAGCGGTACTTTACTGGCGTTTTAGAGGCTTTTTTTGGCCGCATAAAGGGTTAAAATCACCCGCAAAGCGCCGCTGCCGAGGTGCTTTGCCGGCACTTTGCGGGCACTTCAGTTGCGCTGCCTATTGAATTCAATGGGCAGGGGTGCTTTAGGAGTGGTGTATACACCGCTCCTAAAGCACCTGAAAGTAGATGCTTGCAGGACTTTTTTTGACGTTCCTCCAGGTTTAACATTGGGACTGCAGATGAGGCATTTTTGAGGCGCTTTACAGGCACTATTTTGAGCGCTAAAGCGCCTGAAAAAGCCTCCAGTGTGAAAGGGGTCTAACTGCTGCTTTCCTCATCAGGACATTCCAAATATACCAGCTGATTAAAATTATTTTGTCACTCCTATTCAGAATTAATTCCAAAAAACTTGGTGAAACATACAGCTTTCATGTCACAGCGGAAACAAGTAGGAAATTGTAACAAAGTTTGTTAAAATCACTGCAATGTACATTGATCACCCAGAGGGGATTGTTTTTTCCTCAACAAACAAAAGGTATAGCAGATGGAGGAATTTATGATCAAGGTGCAATATTAAAATAAATCTGTCTCTTAAAATTTCTCACTTTTCCTGCTTTGCGTTGTGTTGCCGTGCAATTGATGTGTCCCCCATGGTTTGCTACAAATCTCTGTAGTCAATGATAGATAATGTGTACAGTTAAAAGCAAGGGCTTAACTAATATTAATCTTTGATTTAAACAAACAAAAAGTAAATAATACAGTAAGTAAAGAAATATACTATAAGGCTAGATTCACATTGATGTTTTGTGATTTCAATGAGTTTTGTAGTGTAATTCGAAGTATCGCAGTGTGACTTCATCAGGGTTCCTATGCAATTTGAATGCATTTGCAATGCATTTTGGATGCAGCTGAGATTTTGTTTTATGGCATAATGTCTCTCTCTCTCTCTCAAGGCTTCGAGAAATTCAACAGAATCCCAGAAACGCACTGCAATAGCATTGCATGAATACTTATGCATTTTCCATGCAGTTTCCATTTAACTATATGGGGCTCAAAATCACATTGCATCACACCAAACACACACAGGGCTCTTTTTCAAATTGCATCGTGTTCAGACGGCACATCTGTAAACGGCCTCCATAGAAATAAATGTTATTTCACTTCTTATGTGATTCAGTGCATTCTGAAATGCATCCTAAATCTCATCAGTGTGAACCAGGGATAAATCAACAACCAATAATAAAATGTTTTGCAACGTTAGTTCACCATACTGATTTAAGTTTACTTTTTTTAAGTTTCATATATTGTAGGTCCTCAATAATATCACAGAGTATTATGGGATTTTCTAAAGAGAGAGAAGAGTAGCTGTTTACCTCAAGACTTTCTCTCTAATTGAAATGCGATAGAGGAGGGATGACTTGCTTGAAATTGGGCTTGAACTATTAAAGTTTTCTGGAATTATTTCAGGAAAACAGTTAAGAAAAACAAGATACAATTGTGAAACAGTATAGAATTGAACAAATGCTTGTGTTCAAATCCAAAAAGCTTACATAGAACACATGAGGTGCTAGAGGTGAGTGACCACACTATGACACTGAAAATTCTGAATTACTGTAACCCATATCACACTTCTATACACTTTGCATATTTTCAGTAAAGGTAGTCATATAAACAGGGATTCTTAGCTTGCCAGCTTGAAAGTATACTGAAATATATGCAAACTGTGTCAAAGTGATCCCTTTCTGGCCAGTTGCTACTCTATTTTGCAAAATGTCAAAACAATGACTTGTTCTTTTCATAGTTTAATGGATATATAGTACCATTAACGAGTAAACCAACACAGTTGGAGAGCTGCAGAGCCAGGACTAGTCACTTACCTACACCCTACAAAAGAACTGATCACAGAAATTGCACACAATGATGAAAATATTGGCAATGGTTACAATCATTTCATAATGTTAACATAACAAAGTGCCTCAAACCTCAAACAAAATACATTCTACCACAGCTCAAGCTTACCTATTGAACTTCCTGACCTGGATATATATGGAAAAATCTCATCAATCCAACATGAACATTTGGTCATGATGCAGTGGCTACAAATCAAATAATAGTGTGTGTATTTGGAACAATACATGTTATTACCATACAGTCCAAAGTTACATTAAATATTTTAATTGTGTTTGTTATTTTATATTAGAATTATTCATTTCCCTTCTAATTTAACCCATTTATCTTCTGTGTTATCTTCTGTGTTCCCTGGACATCTCTGGGCCTCCATCCCTTCTAATCTAACCCATGTTTCCCCTGTGTACTCTGAACATGTCCCTGGGCCTCCATCCCATCTAATCTAACCCATGTTTCCCCTGTGTACTTGAACATGTCTCTGGGCCTCCATCCCTTCTAATCTATCACATGTATCCTCTGTGTATTCTGGACATGTCCCTGGGCCTTCATCCCTTCTAATCTATCCCATGTATACTCTGTGTTCTCTGGACATGTCTCTGAGCCTCCATTCCTTCTAATCTAACCCATTTTTCCCTGTGTACTCTGGAAATGTCCCTAGGCCTCTGTCCTTTCTAATCTATCCCATGTATCCTTTGTGTACTATGGACATGTCTCTGGGCCTCCATCCCTTCTAATCTAACCCATGTTTCCCCTGTGTACTCTGAATATGTCTCTGGGCCTCCATCCCATCTAATCTATCCTATGTATCCTCTGTGTACTCTGGACATGTATCTGGGCCTCCATCCCTTCTAATCTAACTAATGTATCCATGTATGGGGAGCACACAGTGGGGTGAAGTCCTGATAAGAGTTGTCACAGGAGGGCCCTCACACAGGACACATGACAGGCAGGGCAGTGAGGTTGGCACACTTAGGGTGATCAGGTTCCTGTTCTTAGGTGAGATAGGGTTCCTAGGTGATATGTAGTCCCGTTGCCAGGGGAGATAGGGTCCTTGTCCACAGGTGGGATAGGGTCCTAGGGGAGATGGGTGTCCCTGTCCCCAGGGGAGAAGGGGTTCCTGTCCCCAGGGGATATGGAGGTCCCTGTCCCCAGGGGAGATAGGGGCCCCTGTCCCCAGGGGCAATAGGGTCCTTGTTCACAGGGGAGATAGGGTCCTTGTCCCCAGGGGAGATGGGGTCCTTGTCCTCAGGGGGAATGGGGTTGCTGTCCCCAGGGGAGATATGGTATCCCTGTCCCCAGGTGAGATGGGTGTAACTGTCCCCAGGGGAGATAGGATGCCTGTCCCCAGGGGAGAAGGGTCCCCAGTCCCCAGAGGAGATGGTGTGGGGGGTATGGGATGGTCTCACTCACCATGACCAAATCTGCAGGTCCCTCATTCATGGTCACCTGGGCTCCCTCCAGCAACAACACGGGCGGGCGGTCAGCATATCCCCAAGGAGCATATTTACGGCTTGGCATGCTCTATCTACAGGACACTTTTCAAAAAAACAAAGAGTGACAGAGATCAGAAAAGACACAGCTCTTCTTATATTAGCAACTAAACTGTAGGTCATTGTCATAGATTACAAGCTCAGGAATCAACATTCTGACAGCTATTCAGGCCCCTCCACTGGCACCGCTGTGTCAATCCGAGCCCCATTGACACATACATGGCTATGCACGGGGCCCTCCCCCCTGTCCAGAGCAGCCTAGGGGCGTGTTAGTGGTGAGGGCGGAACTGGACGCAGTGCTCCAGCTGATCTCATATATCAGCTGACACGCTGGACCCGAAAAAACTTTATGCGCATGCAACAGAAGTGACGCGGTCGAGGATTCGCATAAGTCGAGGATTTTTTTAGAACACCGGTGTTCTGCCAAAATCTGCAACCTGTCAAGAACTCCAACTGCGTCATAGGTGGGTGTATTGGCCATGCACGAGCATGTGCACAAGAAGGGGTTTGTTCTGCATGTCAGATTGTCACATAAAAGCCATCAAAAGCACTAACTGCTCTCTCCTCCGCAGTACACCTGTGCGGCCTTCGTATCACAGGCTAAAAGAATCCTATAATATACTCCAACTGAAATCACTGCACTGTGCCTGGGTGGGAAGACAGACATCCCCTGTCTGATCTTCCGATCATCTCTTTCACACATAAAGCAAAGGAGCTAGATGCAGAGTGAAGAAAAAACACAGCAGTTGGTGTATTTGATGGCATTCTTTTAGTGTGTGATATGCAGGATGCGCAGGGGTGCTGCGGTGGTGAGAGAGCAGTTGGTCTATTTGATGCCTCAGGCACGCTGCAGCAGTGAGAGCAGTTTGTATATTTGATGTCTCAGTCGAGCTGTGGCGGTGAGAGTAGTTGGTCTATTTGATACCTCAGGAATGCTGCGGCGGCGAGAGCAGTTGGTCTATTTGATGCCTCAGGCGCGCTGCAATCTCTGTATTTTTGCTTAACTGTCCGTGTATCTCCTTTGGTTTATGTGTGTGAGGCGGTCGGAAAATGTGATAGGGGATGTTAGTGTTCCCGCGCATGCGCACTGCTGCCATAACAGTTGGAGAATTCGATGGAATGATTTTCGTGTGTAACACGAAGACCGCGCAGGTGCGGTGGGGCGGCAAGAGGAGTTGGTGTAGTTGATGGCTTTTACGTTGCAATCCGACGTGCAGAAGAAAGCCTTCTCGTGCCTGCACGTACCCATGCTCAGTACAAGCTGTTGGCATTTTTGATAGGTTGGGGATTATGACAGAACACCATAGTCTCTGGCTATTACACAAGTTGGAGACGTGGGTGGATGTCTGTAAATGAGAAGCATAAGGTAGGTGCTGCACAAATGGTGAGCGTCCATGTCCTTTCTTTACTATAGGCGAGTCTTCCCCTCTGAATTCATACAGACACATAAGGCTTTCCAGGTAAACCCCTGGAGGCTGTATAGAAGATCTGCAACAGTGTGATTTATAAAGATTTGACCTATGGGAAAATAAGCACACCATACAGCTGGTAATCAACTACCTACTTCTGCACTTTTCTCATTTAGATTCTGTTGATCTCTAAGCTTGTAAGGGACCTGCCACCCACGTGTAGTGGTTCTTTAAGCCGTTTTAGTAAGTGAATTTTTTTTTTTAAGATGAACTGGGATAGAATGATAATTGGTACATTGGTTTTTGTTTTTGTCCCTCATTATGGCTTGGTCCTTATGTGTCTCCTGTGATCCCACTGAACTTCAATACTAGGCTGGATGATAGCAAACCTTATATTTTCTTAAAGTAGTATATTGAGCTCTAGGGGGTAAGCGCGTAAATGAGCAGAAAAATACATCCCCTGAGGAAGCCCAACTGAGCAAACATGTCGGGATTTCACCAATCATGCCCAACAGGAACTGTATTGCCCCGTACACACAGTCAAATTTTCAGACGGAAAATACGTGATAGGACCTTGTGGGAAATTCCGACCGTGTGTAGGCTCCATTACACATTTTCCATCGGATTTTCTGACACACAAAGTTTGAGAGCAGGCTATAAAATTTTCAGACAACAAAATCCGTTGTTGGAATTTCCGATCGTGTGTACACAAATCCGATGCACAAAGTGCCACGCATGCTCAGAATAAAGAAAGAAATGAAAGCTATTGGCTACTGCCCCGTTTATAGTCCCGACATACGTGTTTTACGTCACCGCGTTCAGAATGATCGGATTTTCCAACAACTTTATGTGACCGTGTGTATGCAAGACAAGTTTGAGCCAACATCCGTCTGAAAAAATCCTAGGATTTTGTTGTCGGAATGTCCGATCAATGTCTGACCGTGTGTACGGGGCATATAAATCAACATTTTAACCACTTGCCACCCGCCATATAGCAGAATGATGGCTGCAAAGTGGTTTCAATACCCTGACTGGGCATCATATGACGTCCTCAGGGTATTAAGCTGCTGCACGCCCCAGGGGGCGATCGTTGTTGCGGTGTTTCAGTCTGATACACCGCAACTCTGATCTATGTGAAGAGTCTCTGATGGAGACTCTTTACCACGTGATCAGCCATGTCCAATCAGATACCTTGTTTTTGTTGTTAATGTATGTGATGCATTACTGATAAAAATATTTATCATTTTCAGCTCCATGAATTAATTTTTGGGAGTCACGAAAATGGCCTGATTGTGGCAAATTATAAAGCACTGTGGGTGTTATTTACTAAAGGAAAATCCACTTTGCACTACAGTGCACTGCAAAAGAAACTGCAACTGAAACTGCACTGAAACTGCACTTGTAGTGCAAAGTGGATTTGCCTTTAGTAAACAACCCCCATTGTCACTGTAAACACCAACTTACTGAAAAAATTGCTATTGAGCATTGAAAGAAGAAGCTACACATTGTTGAGTAGAAAACTTTTTTACTCTGTGCACATTGACATGTGCATTAGAAAAGGGTTTTTGAACAAACCAACATATTTTTGGAATAAAATTATTTTTTTTTACATTAGAAATATCCTTTTTTTGGGGTAAACAGGCATGTTTAAAACCATAAAACAATACACAACTCAGAAACTTACAAAGTTCAGCTTTGATAAATTGAAGGCAATATCAGACATTAGGATGTCCAAACTGTGTGGATATTACCTTCATCAGATGGGGTGATGTCACCCCTGTGAAAGCCAAATTTTGAAGATGCACACAAATTGAGAGTCAAAATGGGGATTTCCCTCCTGATCCCATGCATAATTTCAACATGTGCTAGCTCCCATCATGGGAGATCAATGGATGTGTTTCGGTGGTGCAACCCCTTCCTTTCAGCTACTTTAGTTGCGAGGAAGGGGTTGCACCCACAAAGCGCGTACATTCATATCCCGTGATGGCAGATAGCACATGTTGACACACTGGGCGCATCTTTGAAATTTGGCTTTCAAGATTTTTTAAAAAGTTAGAAAAATATAAACAAATTGAAGATTTTTGGTGTGTTTTAGATTCTGCCTAAAACATCAATGATGTTTTTGAGTCTTTTTTCAACATCATTAATGTCTTCCTTGATCTTCTGTAAATCCCTATTGCACACCATGATCTCCACGATGAGGATCTGGGCACTTGCACTGGTGAAATTCGTTTTTTCTTCCACAACATCCACATCACCTAAAATTAAAAAGCACACCATGTATTATAAATATGCAGGCAATACATCTATTACCTGAAGCTGTGGTTTCAGACACCTGTTGTGGTCACTATTTTGCCCACTTCATAAACCTCTCGTTCCTCCACATCCTCAGGTTGTGGTATGGGGATTTCCCCTTCTTTATGATGTTGTGGGTCCCTGGTGTCCTCTGATGTCCCAAGTCTTTTCTCCCCTATGTAAATAAAAAAAGGTAAATTTAGCACACAGATATTTGAGGGCAGAAATAGTAATATGAAACATTGCTTGGAAGTGTCATACCATTGTCTGTTTTGGCAGAGTTCCAAGCTGAAGAATTTTTTTTCCCTTTCTTAAAGCTGGAATACTTACCTGTTTTGGTCACACATGGAGACACCCCTAGTATCCACTGGAGCACCAGTGTGGGACACCCTAAAAAGTTTGTTCTGGTGTCCCACATTAGTGCTTCTGCGTCCAGATGTGTAAACAGCTGCAGTGTCCTCTCCTTACACTGAATCAAGTTTGCATTTCATTCTAGTTACAAACCCATCTAGACAACAATGTACTAAACTTCTTTTAATACAAATAGGCATGACCAAATGTAGTTAACCTGCATCTGCCAAAAACATTGTATTAGTGGGCAAACAAACAATGTTTACTACAAACGATTACTGTGCACACGAACCTGAAACTTGCCATTTTAAACTGTACAACAGTAAAGAAAAGCACATGGAGCAGCATGCAAGTAATAATAATAATAGGAACACACGACAAATACTTACATTTTTGCAGAACTCTCTTAATCCTTCTGTACTGATCATGCTCCCTCAATTTCAGGTCTGACCAGAGTTTCCTCAATTGATCCTTGGATTGTCGTACCCCAAATTCCTGTGCAAACTGCTCACAACTTTAGTCATGATCTTGGTCTCACATTTGGGTTTGGGTAAGGTCCACGCTTCCCATCCTAGTCGGCCCTCTTCAAGATGTCCACCATCTCCACCATCTCTACAAAGGACATATTTAAGGCCTTAAATCTCCTCCAGGATCGGGATTCGTGGCTTCAGGCTTTCATCGTTGCTTCTGCTGTCTGCATGCACTTGTTCTTTCTCCGCCATGTGCTCTCCCACTGCGCCGAAAGAGAAGGGGTGGTCAAAATACCAGAAAGGAGGTCAGGGGTGGGCAGAGTTTAATGCATGCGCAGTGTATACAAAGCGGAACACGCATGCGTTGTGCGAATGATCTGTGAGCAGAGGAAGGAGTATCAGAAGCGCCGATCGTTCTAACAAAGGTACAATTTTAACTTGGGGCATCAGTGGCCTCTACTGCTTATGGATTGAGGCCTATATTGGGACAATATTATGCGAGTTTAGCCTGACATTAGGGTTTGTCTTGTGTTGTGTCTTGGAGATAAAATGGATCGCTTCAATGAACATGACTTTATCCCCCTATTCATCAATAAGTACAGGGAGCTGCCCTGTCTGTAGCAGGTAAAACACACCTTTTATAATAATACAAAGAAGAGGAGGAAGAGGAAGGTAGCACTGGATCAATTGCTAAAATTTGTGAAGCCACAAATCCCCACAGCAGACATCCCCTATTTGAAGGCCAAAATTGGTTTCATGAGGACTTCATATAATAGGGAGCACAAGAAGGTCCAGGACTCCCAGAGATCAGGAGCTGGAGCAGATGACATTTATGTCCCCAGGCTGTGGTACTATGAAAGACTGTGTTTTCTGTCAGACCAGAGTGAAATCATGCCATCACTCTCCACTCTTCCTTCAACGCTTCCTTCCACCCCAGCTGAGGCTTCCGACATCCAACCTGGGTCTTCCAGCCAGGAAGAAGTGGAGGAGCCCAGCTTGAGTCAGGTATAGCATTGTTCAACATATTTATTGTCCAAAAATTAATGATGTTAACTAGATGTTATTATTGATCACTAATTTCTGATTTAACAAAGTGTTTTACATATCAATAGACAGTAGTGGCCAAAAATGATTGGGACAAGAATGAAAAATGCGGGGCTCAGAATAATAGTCTTTTCTATTTATTAACATTTAAATTGAAACAGTCATGAGCTGAAAATTGTGTAATTGATGAGCAAAAAACTAAAACTATGTCCCTTTTTCATACACAGGAAAGCCTCAGCCAGGAGGAGGCTGTGGAAAGTAGCAACCAGGAGGTGGCAGGGGTAAGTGGCAGCCAGGAGGTGTCCGAGCCCAGTAGCCTGACCGAATCCCAGATCCCTCCCATCTGCCTTAAAAAAAAGGCCCAGGAAGGGGAGGAATCTGGAGGAGGCAGCATTTGGGTTAATTTGACAGGCTACTGCGGCCCTCAGAACCCCCCAATCTTCAAGAGGCCTATGCCTGCAAAATGCAGGAAATGGAGGAGGGCCAATGCCTCTTCTGTGAGGAAGTTATCTTGCAAGCCCTAAATAAGGGGTTAATGGCAAAAGCCATGTTTGTGAGTTCAACCATCGTCCTCTTCCTCCTCCACCACCTGCAACAACTCCAACACCAGAGCAACAGCCTGGAAGCAAGCGTGGAAGGAAGCGTGGAAAGAAGACAAGAAAGTGATGGCCTGAGTTCAGTCTGGTCTGACAAAAGACGCAGGCTGTTGTAAGACCACAACTTGGGGTCATATATGTCATCTGCTGCTGTTCCTGATCTCTTGGAGTCCTGGACTGGATTGTGCTCACTATTATATGGACTCCTCAGGCTACGAATTTTGCCTGTAAAATAGTTGATGTGTGTCCTGGGGTACAAAGGCTTCCCAATTTCACCAGTTTATCCAGCGTTGCCTTCCTCTTTATTTTGTTATGACCCATAATAAATGTCTATTTTTTTTCACAAATACTTGCCTATGTGTTTTACCACAAAAAGGACAGTTTGTTTGTGAGTAGGCAGGTACATTTCAAAAATACAATGTCAAATGAACAAGGGACACCAACACCAAACAACCTCTTTGAGGTTAAAAAATACAAGATAATAATGGTGTTGTGGTAACTTGACACACAAAACAACAAAAAATATTATGGAGATCACTATAAAAAAAAGAAAAAAAAACAGGAGATCTTGATTAAAAAATAATTTAAAACGATCACTATAAAAATGCAATTGGAACATTATTATGGAGATCTGACGAAAAAAATAAAAAAATATTATTCAGGAGATCACGAGAAATTATAAAGAAATCTGTTTGTGAGAACTCTGTGTGAATATCAGCAGCAAAACAATTTCATTAATCTAATATTATAAAGTAGAAGAGAATGCGCTGCATTAAAAGATTAAAAACTTTGCAGCGTGACGAATGTGCTATCTCCTTTACGAACGCTAGTTTTACCAGACCGAGTGCTTCTGTCTCGTACTTGATTCAGAGCATACATGGAATTTTGTGAGTCAGAATTGTCTACACACGCTCGGAATTTACAACAATGGATTTTGTTGTCAGAAAATTTGAGAACCAGCTCTCAAATTTTGTTTGTCGGAAATTCCGACAAAAAATGTCCGATGGAGCCTACACACGGTCGGAATTTCTGACAACAAGCTCACATCGAACATTTGTTGTCAGAAATTCCAATCGTCTGTGCGCGGCATTACACTTTTCAATCATACTTCAATGATACAAACAACTTTATAAAGCAAAAAGAGTTTCAGCAGCTAAAAAACACATTCCACAGACCAGTTGTGGTCCTTTCATAAAATAACAACATATATGTAATGTGAAGGAGGAAACCTACTTTGGCATATTCTTTGGTTTCAATACAAATGTAAATAGCTGTGACCCAGAAGATGACAGAAGAAGAAGAAAAACCCAAAGGGGGTTAAGGGGAAGGGAGATAAGGGAGGAGAAAATTAAAGCATTGCCCACTCCCAGTGATTATGTCTCAGATCCAGAGAAAAAAAAAAAGTAGAGTGAGTGCTTCAGGAGTCTGCCAGCCATCTGTAAAGTGGAAATTCAACTGCAGGCATAACTGCAGATAAAGTACTTTCAGGGCCTCCATTTCTCTCTGAATTTCTCTTTAGTGTTATACAAAGTGGCGGACAGTTCCTCCATGTGGAGAATATCATTGATTTTAGAGTACCACAGTGAACAGTTGGTGGTTTCATTTGTTTCCATAGTGTAGGGATGCGGGCTCTTTCTGCATTCACTAAATGGATGGTTAGTGTGGCTTTATATTTCGCTTTATATTTCAGGAGAGTCTCTTTGTCTGGTGAAGAAGACAGGCAGCTGGGTTCCCACTCAAATCTACAGATGTCGTGTTTCATTGTAAATGTCATGTATTCCCACAAGGACCTTAAATTACGGCAATTCCAGAAAACATGGGCAATTGTGTCCACTTCCTCTAGGCATTGCCAACATGTGTCAGATATGCTTGGATCAATTTTGTGATGTAGGTACAGGACCTGGTACCAGGATAAAATATGGTATCCTGTTTCCTGGTACCTATTTACAAATGACCATTTGTGGGACAGGTGTAGGAGCTTTTCTACCTATCACAACCTCACTCTGAGGTCAGATTCTCATTGGTTAATGTGCTTCTGCATCAGAGAGTCAGCGGGGTGGTCAATAGGCCATATGCAAGTGAAAGTGTGTGTCTAATTGATTCACCCTTCCTGCATATAGGTTCAAACTGTGTAAGTTTCTGAAGGAAATAAGAGGATTTGTGAAATGTCTGGAGGAAGAAAAGTAAGTCTACGTTGGGTAAGGCAATGGGTCTGTAATTCCCACAATTAGCCAGGTATTTGCCTTCCTCGGGTATTAACCAGATGTCCTCAGCACAGATCTTTCTTTTGCCAGGTAGTTATAAGCCACTAAGAAGTGGGGGCCAGCCTGTCAAAAAAAGTTGTGCAGTACGCCAGGGAAAAACCATTGGGGTTGGGGCCTTCAGAGGCTTAGTTTGAGCCATGGCCACCCCTAGTTCTTCCATAGTGATGGGGGGTTCAATCTCTTTCTGTATCAGGTCCAGCAGAGTGGGCATACACAAGGACTGCATGTATTCCCTGGCAGCCTCAAGCATCACAGTTTCTGAGTTTGTGAGTGAGGCATAGGTTGTAAAGCCCCTGTCACAAAATACCTCTGCCATCTCACCAGAGGATGTTACCTTTGTCCCTTGGTTGGTTATTAGGTGGGGGATATAAGTCACTTTCCTAGGGCCACACTACACTTTTTCCAGAATGGAGCCCAGTTTGCTGGAAGATTGAATCAGGTGACGTTTAGCCCATGTCAACCTCTGTGTCAACTTTTGGTTTAGCAAATTATTGAATTCTTCCTTTGCCCTGGTCAAGCCTGTAAGAAGGGATGCTGCTAGGGTCTTTTTCTGTGACCTAACTCTCAATCGATCATTCTGCTGGGTACATTTGTGTTTTTTCTGTGCCCCAAAATGAATGAATGAACCATGCACTATGCCTTTGTGGGCCTCCCCGATCATAATGGGATTAGAGGAGGACTCTCGATGTAGAAAGTCTGTAGGTGCTTATTTATTTTGGTATGGATCTTCAGCAGTTGTAATAGGGACTCATTTAGTCTCCTGAAAGGAGGCCCAGGCAAAGTCTCATCGCATTTCATAGTCAAAAAGATTGAGGGGTGATTCAAAATGAATATGATGTCAATTCGAGAAGACATGACTTTGGTAAGTCATTTTTCAGGACCAGGAAAAAAATCTAGTAAGTAAGAATAATCTTTCTCCCGGATGCATCAGTCTCCATGGGTCAAATATATTGAGAGCCTGGAACTCCTTTTTGAGCTTTTTTTAAATAGGTGTAAGATAAGTGAGATGAGCCCACGGGTCTATTACCATTTCTCTAAAGGACCAGGGAGTCATTTTAGCTAGCATTATACTGACACCTTTTGACTTGAGAGGTGTAAAGGTAGGCCCAAGGATAGTCCTTGTTGGTAAGTTTTGGCACCTTGTCTTGCTAAACATGCAGCTTTTTGTGGATTACCCAGGCCCCTGACATCAGTTACACAAGTTTAGTCATGATGAGGTGTATGTCAACTGGGAGTGGATAAATGGGGAAAAAAAAAGGAGGGTTGGGAAAGGGGGTATGTATGGAAAAAAAAGGATTAGGGGTAGAGGAGAGTGAGGAAAGGAGGAAAGAGGGGGTAAAGGGACAGTAGTAACTTGGACCCTTCTAACCAGCTAGGGTGGTGGAGCACTATGCTCTTTTAGAATGAAGATTACCCCAGGACACTAGGTAGGATAGAACAACCAGTCCTGGATCTAAGAGGGTTAGATTAGTGGTGTACGTGGGAGATAAAACACCATTGTACAAAAACAATGATTTTACTTGGAGCATGATGGTCAATTAGTAATGAACCTATGGAAGGGGAGGGGGGTAATTACAAGAAGTACTAGGGAGATGAGTTTCCAGGTGGGACTGAATCATGGAGTATTAAGAAAAAACTACCACAGAAAATGCCTGAGGGGAAGGGAACCATCAAAGTATAGATAGCAACAGCCTGACCATACCAGAACGAACAGTCTGGTGCTAATTCAGTAATACAATAACATTTTAACCTTTTCCCAAGGTAATGTAATAGCATATATGAGAGAGGACAACTCAGGGGACACAATAAAGTCAGCATCCACACGATAGAGACATGCCTTTCTTAAGATGGGGAAAAGAGGGGGGATGGGATTATTACGGTACCACCAATAAGATAGAACAATTCTATTGTAAAACCATCTTATTTATTTTATTTAGCATCAAAAGGAGCTAAAAAATTGTACATTAAACATACATACATAGAAAAATCTTAAGAACACAAAAACAAAAGTGCAGTTCAAAATATTGACCGTCACCAATGATGTTGAAGGGTGATCGTAGTCATTTATTCCCAACTAGTTTCGCCAAAACATTGGCTTCATCAGGGGAGTATATAGATATAATGCAGAGAATAAAACCACTGAAACAAAGTAAAAAGGGGTGTATTATTAAATCCACATAATCTTGCAGCGCTGAAGGTAAACCATCACATCGCAAAGCGCTCAAATTGCTGTTCAACCATATCCCCAGTCCCTCAGTCCCCACACCCAGAACATACCATGCAGGAATTCCAGGACACAAGGGAGACACAAACATGCCTTTCTTCTTGCTTACAAGTTGCCCCAAAGGATGGGTAAAATAGAGATGTGGTCTGGGAGCCTTGTCAGATCCAGAGCAAGCTGGTATCCTTTGTGTGGCCTAAAAAACTTTATGGTAAGTGGGGAAGAGTTTGTTGGTGGAGTGCATGTGGTCCTCCAGCTGGATGCGGGCATAAATTCTGTAACTGCCAACAAATTAACCATCAAACTAGCCAAAGATCGAAAAAGGGTGTACCGAAACAAAATTGACGTTCTTTTTTTACCACAGATAGAGCTTTTTTGGGAGGTATTTGATCACCTCTGCGGTTTTTATTTTTTGCACTATAAACAAACAAAAAGCAACAATTTTGAAAGAAAAAAATATTTTTTTTTACTTTTTGCTATAATACATATGCCAAAAAAATATAGAAAAACACATTCATTCATCAGTTTAGGCCGATATATATTCTTCTACATATTTTTTGGTAAATAGGTGTATATTGATTGGTTTGTGCGATAGTTATCACATCTACAAACTATGGGATAGATTTAGGGACTTTTATTTTTTTTACTTTCAATAAGTTTTTATTGAAATAGTCAGTTACAGTGCATAGTAAACAAAACTTATAAAGAAATAACGTAATAAGGTAGTAAAATATTAACTTCAGCTTCTTTACTCTAAGCATTAAATAGGTGTTTACGTAGACAAGTACATTGATGACTTTCTTATCATTTATATTCTTTGGTAATTGCATCACTCTTTGATGGAGGGTGGACCCCCCCCCCCCGGACACCCCACATGGGAGCAAACTGTGTCCAGGGTAGAGAGCCCCCAACCTCTTTATTGTAGATACACTATCTTCAGATTTTCTGCAATAAACCATGTACTATCAAGCTATGGTTAGAGTTTGTGTCAATGTTATGAGTAAGAAGGTGAGGAGATTTGGCAGTAAAATTAAGAAACAATAAATAAGTATAAAAAATGAAGTAAATTGAACCAGATTGCACAAAGTAAAATAAAAAAAAGGAAAAAAGAAAACATACAATTACAGTACACAATCTGTTGTTTCATTTTTTTTCTCTTTAGATATGTAAATCAGAAATGTAAATCATAAGGCCCCTTTCACACTGGGGCGGTAGGGGGCGTCGGCGGTAAAACAGCGCTTTTTAACCCCCCGCTGGCGGCCGAAAAAGGGTTAAAACCCCTCGTATAGCGCGGCTATAGCCACGGTATTACCGCGGTATAGCCGCGCTGTCCCATTGATTTCAATGGGCAGGAGCGGTGAAGGAGCGGTGAATACACTTCTCCTTCCCCGCTCCAAAGATGCGGCTAGCAGGAGATTTTTTCTTCTCCTGCCAGCGCACCGCTTCAGTGTGAAAGCCCTCGGGCTTTCACACTGAACAAACAGCGGAGGCTGTTTAGGGGCGGTTTGCAGGTGCTATTTTTAACTCAATAACGCCTGAAAACCGCCCCAGTGTGAAAGGGGTCTAAATGGTATTCAGCACCTTTAACTTGATACCAGTCAGTTCACAGTTTCCAGATCTTGTGTGCTATTTGATATCTACCTTGTGAGAAGGCAAACAATAGTTCGTATGTGGCATGTGTGTTTGTTGTTAGAACTATTTCACTAATCGTGGGTATTTCCCGGTCATGATTTATAGTCTAATGCTCAATAGAGCGTGAGTCAGAAATTCTATTCCTAGAGATAATATAGCTAAACCTGGGTTCTTGAAGATTCATAGATTTAGTATTTGTGCCAACAGTGCAAATACTTTGTTCCATAGGGCGCGTATGCGAGGGCAGTCCCACAATATGTGGTATAATGTACCTACATAACCACATTGCCGCCAGCAGAGTGGAGAAGCGTGGGTGTCAAATTTAGATATTCTAAATGGGTTTAGCTACCAGCGTAGAAATATTTTTTGGGTTAACTCCCATAAATTAATACTTTTGGTTGTGGAGTATGTCGTTTGTAGTGCTTTTTGCCATTGTTCTGGGGTGTAGGAAGTGTCCAGCTTCTGCCCCCAGGCGTTAATGTCAGAGGTTTTGGTGAATATTTGCTTGTTATTTAGGGTGTGATAGAATAATGAGATACCTTTGATGTTGGTATAGGGTTTGGAGAGATACAAGGCTATTCTCCAAGGTCATTGGATGGAAGTTTGGGGATTAGTACGGAGCAAGTGGATAATCTGGAGGTATCTGTAGTATTCAGAATCTCCTAAGTTGTATGCTAATTGTAGTGCCCGAAACAATTTCATGGAGGGTCCTACCATAAGGTCTGGGATGTTTGTGATCCCCTTTTCTACCCATTGTGTGATGTGGAGATCTGGAATCACTCCAAGGAGACTGGTGATGGGGATTGGTACTACTGTTGTAGTGAGGTTTATATGCTGTGTGTCAGTTAGTGTTTGCCTTGCCTGAAGTGATGCTTTCATCGAAGATGATAGGATAATAGTGTATATTGTATTGCTTTTGCTGGACATTAGAAGGTCATACGAGCTATTGTGTGGAATTTGAGATTCCTCTATTTCTTGCCATCTCGGCGTAGGTGAATTAGGGAACCATGTTCTCAATTGTGCAAGAATCGAGGCAAGATAGTAGTCCTTAAGCAATACATGCCCCACTTCACCGACCCTCATTGATGTTATTGATTTCTTGAATGTCCATCTCACCCTTTTCCCTTGCCAGAGAAACTTGTTTACCATGGATTGGGCTTTTAAAAAGTAAGAGTTGGGGACTGGTATGGGAAGTATTCTAAATAGGTATATCAATTGTGGAAGTATTATCATCTTGAATGATGCTAAGGGGCCTGACCACAAGATTTCAATTTTGGCTATGTCTTGAAGTTTTGAGCGTAGAGAGTTAAGAAATGGTATGTAATTGGCTGCAACTAATGATTCTGTTGATATTGTGAGAGTGATACCCAGATATTTTATACCTTCATCGCTGCATTTGTACGAAAACCGTAAACTGAGTTTTTGTCTTAGTTGTGTGTTTATTCCTAGTCCCATTATGTATGACTTGTTTTCTTTCACTTTGTAATAGGAGACTTTATTCAACATTTGTAACTTTGCATGTACCAAAGTCAGGGATGGTTCAGGGTTTGTAATCATCAAAATAATGTAATTTGCAAAGAGGCTGATGGTATGAGCAGATTTTTGTATTGGGAATCCTCTTATATTCTGGTGGGATCTAATATAGTTAGCTAGAGGTTCCATTAATAAGTTGAAGATTAATGGGGAGAGGGGGCAACCTTGGCGGGTTCCATTCGTAATGTTAAATGGTTTGGATAATACTCCTGACGTGTACACCTGAGCAGAGGGTTGTGAATAAAGGACCATTATTGCCGCAGGGATGGTCCAGAGAATCCAAACTTCTATAGTACTAGAGCCAGGTATCCCCAGGGGACATGATCAAAGGCCTTCTCTGCGTCCAATGCTAGCAGTAGAGAAGGACTTCGCTGGGTCTTAGCTAGATGTATAATATTTGTCAACTTCCTGGTATCTTCGGAGGTTTGAAGACCCTTGGTAAAGCCAGTCTGGACTGGATGTATCAGAAGGGGAAGAATGTCTATTAGGCGATTGGCTAGGAATTTAGCGTACAGTTTTAGATCGGAATTTAAAAGTGAAATGGGTCTGAAGTTTGCAGGTGTGTTCGGTTCTTTCCCTGGCTTGGGTAGAGTTACTATTAGAGCGTTAAGCATTTCTGGGGGAAAGGAAGAAGAGACCGCGGCATCATTGAATAGTTTCCCTAGGTAGGGTGATAATATGAGTTTGTATGTCTGATAATATTCCCCTATAAAACCATCTGGGCCTGGAGATTTATTGGAAGGGAGAGCTTCTATTGCTTTATGGATTTCTGCTATGTTAAAAGGTAAGTTCAGAGATTTAAGTTGTTCTGGAGATAGTGTTAATAGGGATATTTGCTGTAGGAAATCATTAATCAATTCAGTGTTTCTGTATCATCTTTTAGGTTATAGAGGGTGCCATAGTAATGGCTAAAGGCATCCTCTATAACCTGCGGGTGATGCATTTTGTTTTAGTTCAGGGGGTGTAAGACGTAGGGAGTTTTGGTCTTATGTCTATGGCCTTTGAGTTTATGCGCCAACAGTTTCCATGCTCTATTTCCATGAGCATAGTGGGCCATTTTCAGTTTTTTATTGGTTCTTTCAAACGCCTCCAGGAGGAGTCCTAAATCATATGTCAATTGGGTTAGTCTATTAGATAATGAGGGAGAGGATTGTTGTTTATTTTTGGATTCTAGTGTGGAAATTTCATCTGTAAGTTCCAGCAACCTTTTTTGCCGCTGTCTCTTTGCCCTGGCCCCCAGTTTTATGAAAATACCCCTTATACCCTTATATATGCTTTATGTGCATTCCACAAAATAAATTGGTCCTTCACAGAGGATTCATTAATAGAGAAGAACTGTTTTATGTTGTCTTCCAGAATTTGTTTTGGTTCTGGCTGTTGCATAAAGTATGGGTTGGCCCGCCAAAGAGGGATTGAGTTGGTGGTCCAAGCGTCACTTAGAGAAAGGGTTGTTGGAGCGTGGCCAGACCATGTGATGGTGGTGATGGATGAGGAAACAACCCTAGCCATAGTTTGTTGATCCACTAGAAATAAATAAATTCTGGTGGATACACGGTATGGGGCAGAGAAGAACGTAAAATCCCTCTCTCCTGGGTGAAGGCACCTCCACACATCGTATAGATCCTGTTTGTGGAGAGCTTCTTGTAGGGATGGAGTTAAACATTTTTCTTTTAATGTAGTGTCAATGGTTGGGTCAGGTGTGGTGTTAAAGTCCATACAGAGCACCAAGAGGTCTCTTTTGTGTAAGTCAACTTTTTTCATAAGTTTGTGAAAGAAGCTGATTTGGGGCATACACCTTCACAATTGTGTATGTAACCAAATTAATGTTGCATACTAGGATCAAGTAGCAGACTTGGGGATCCTTGATTTCCTTATGTAGGACAAAGGCCACAGTGTCACGTATTGCAGTTAGTACTCCTCTAGTTTTGGAATCTGCATTGGCGGTAAAAGTATATGGAAAATTCCTGTGTGTACAGGATGGAGGAGATATATTGCAGAAGTGTGTTGCCTGAGCACACAGGATGTCGCTTTTATTGGACAGGGCCTCCTTCCACATGGATTTCCATTTTATAGGATGGTTGAGACCCTTGGTGTTTACAGATAAAAAGTTAATACCCATAGTAGTAGGGGTTTTAGATGTGGTATTAGTGGATGTAATGTATGCAAAGCTGTATCAAGGGCTCCCTCTTGTGGTCACTGTGCGAGATCATTTTGTGTGCTGTAGTTACTGCGAATCTGGACCTGCATCTGAATGGGAACTTTTTTCACCAGATCTTGGTTCCTCCAGGGTTGCGTGTTTTGTAAAGTTTTTCATACACGATGCTTGCGATTTGAGACAGGACTGTGTAATTGCAGAAATAAGAAAAAGAAAGAAAAAAAAAACAGAAACATAAAACATAACAGATTAGGCAACTTTTCAACTTTTTGTCAACCATTCCAAGTCCCATAGGGAGATACTCCTCCAAGTTGGATTAATGGGTTTATACCCGTGTGCAGCTATCTGCTGCTCAAGTAAATTGGGGGGTGAGTTCAAGCCTAACAGCTAGTCCAGGTCTCCTCCTAAGGGACACATGGTAATTCCTGCTAGGTATGCGTAGTTACATGTGTGATTCGGCTTTTTTTTTGTGTAACTGTATTAAATTCAGGAATTGTCGTTTTTTCATCAGCATTAGTATTGTTGTCATTATTGGAGTCAGGAAGGATCTTCCAATCTGTCAGTAAGGAGATACCTTTTTCCAGAGAGTCCACAACATATGATTTGTCATTTCCTGTGATGGTGATTTTGGTGGGGTAACCCCATCTGTAAGGTATATTGTGGTTTCTGAGTACCTTAGTGACTGTGTTCAAATTTTTTCTTTTTTGTAGAGTGTGTTGGGAAAGATCCACGTAAAATTGCAGATTCTGGTATGGGGTTGGAATTAGATCTTGTTTATGCATCACCTGCATTAATTGCTCTTTAACGTGGTACAAATGGAGGTGTAGGATCACATCCCTAGGGATTTTCTCAGGGAGATAAGATGGTTTCGGCAGGCGGTGTATTCTGTCAATGGTAACTTCCATATCAGAAAGGTCAGGTTAAAGGGAGGTGAACAAATCGGTTGCATAGGACCACAGATCTGAATGTTGTACAGATTCGGGGATCCCCCTTATTTTTAAATTGTTCCTTCTGGACCTATCTTCAATATCTGCTAATTTGTTTTTTATCCATGCTGATTCTCCTTCTTGTTCCTCATTAGAATCCACCAGGTCATTTATGGTGGATGCAAATTATTCCCCCATCTTGCCTTCAATATGCTCCCCCTGGACTCCACTGCTTTTATCTCACCGCTAAATCTATGCATACAGTTCATCATGTCTGCTTGTAATGTACTTGTCAGGGACATGGCCGTCCTAGTACTGGCAATGTTGCCCAGACCCTCCATGAACGCCCACGGAGGATCCCGAGACGTGCACGAGCGTGCGCACGCTCGTGCGCACGATGCGCGACTGCACACAAGTGGTGTGACATATGCTGGTGCCAGTGGCCCTATTTAAACCAGCCTGTGACCACAGGACGTTGCTGGATTATCTCCTCAGCTCCCTTGTGTACTTTGACCTTGCTTCCTGATCTGTGAATACCCGTTGTGACCCGACTTGCCTTGATCTTGCTTCCTGATCTCCTGGTTTGACCCTTGGCCTGCTTCTGGACTCTGCTTCTGCATCCCGATCTCCCGGCTTGACCTTCGGCTTGTACCTAGACCCTGCCTGTGTATGACCTTGGCTCACCCCTGTATTTACTCTGGACTGACTTATCCGTTTATGACACCCTGGCCTGTCTCTTGGTTTCTCCATTTACCTGAACACTGCAAGTTCTGCTTTGCCAGCATTGGCAATTCCTCAGTGGCCGAGCTCATCGAACGGCAAACAAGCACCTGGCCAACCGTGCTTCTTTGGGCACCGCGCTTCCTGTTCTCAAATCCAGGAACGCGCTGCACTTAGCAGCAAGGGGAGCCCTCTTAGCATCTCGATCTCCATACCTGCATCTGACAGTATAATCCAGCCATGTCAGAGATCGACAGAGGCACTTCCCCTGTAGAGGTTATGTGCCAACAGGTCTCCGCACTTACCCAAGCAGTGCAGAAGCTGCAAGGCGCCTACGTTCAATTAGAGGGTCATCTACAACACTTACCTTCGGATCCTGTGTCTCCTGATCCAAGTTCCATCCCACCTGTACCTCGTCTGACTTGCTGCCTCGGGAATCTCCTCTCACAGTGTTGGGTCCACCTCCTGAACCATGTGTGCTGATTCCCGAACGCTTCTCGGGGGACCGAAGAAAGTTTAGGGCCTTTAAAAATGCATGTCTATACCTGGCTCTGCAACCAAGAACTTTTTCTCTTGAGAATATTAAAGTTGGTTTCATTATATCCTTGCTTTTGGCCGACCCCCACGCTTGGGCCCATGGACCATTAGAGCAGAGAAGCCCCATTACCGACTCCGTTGATACTTTCTTCAGGGCTTTGTCCCAGTTATACGACGACCCCAGTGTATAGCTGAAAATGCTCTGCACACCCTACAGCAGGGACAGTGTCCTGCAGAGGATTACACAGTGGACTTCCGCACTTGGGCTACAGACACTTGCTGAAATCAAGCTGCTCTACAATACAAATACCATCTGGGTTTATCTGAATCCCTCAAGGATGAGCTGGCCAGGGTTGCAATCCTGGAGGGCCCTATCCAGCTAACTATACAACTGGATAGGCACCTACATGAACGTCGCACTGAAAGATCTCAGAATCTTCAATCAACCCAAAGACTGCCTGAAACTCCCTTTTTCCTGGCTTCCGGTCCCTCCAGTCTTCCTGTATCTGAAGTCAGACCCAAACGGATTAGTATGTTCCGTCCTGCTGTCACCTGAAGAAAGGCTCTACCACGACAGGTGATTTGATGCTTTTACTGTGGAGACAATGGCCATTTCTTGCAAGACTGCCACCTCAGGCCAAAGAGACCATCCTACCTGCCTCCTGCCCACTGTCAAGTATCAGGACTTACCTCATCTCTGCCCGTTCTCCCTATCTCTTTATCAGTGGCAAAAGAAGAGATCTGGCTTTCAGCCATCATCGACTCTGGTGCCTGTAGCTGCTTTTAGACCTAACCCTGGCCAAGAGATTTGGAATTCCCCTTGTTACCAAAAAGCAGTAGTTAACAGTTCATTTGGCTGATGGATCTCTACCCAGTTCTGGACTGATTACCTATGAAACCCTGCCAATTCTTATGACAACCAAGTCCAATCATGAGGAACTGGTACGCTTTGATGTGTTGTGCTCCGGTCATTTTGTGAGTCCCCTGGCTATGAGCACACAACCCTCACATTGACTTGCTCAAGAATGAAGTTCAGTTTTCATCTGTCTACTGTCAGCAGCATTGCCTTGTCCCTAGTCCTAAGGACTTCACCAGCTGCCTGTCCATACAACCAGTTTCTTGTGCCAAGCCTCATGTACCCTCTGCCTATCAAGAATTCCTGGATGTGTTCAATAAGAAAGGAGCAGACTCCCTTCCACCCCACCGCTGTCCCTACGACTGCCCTATTGAGTTGCTTCCAGGCTCCGAAATTCCCTTGGGCCGTATTTTCCCTTTATCAGAGACTGAACTTGAAACGTTACGATCTTGCATCAATGAGAGCCCTGAAAAAGGATTTATTCATCCCTCTTCATCCCCTGCCGGCATATTTTCCG
This sequence comes from Lithobates clamitans, assembly GCA_037952925.1. Classification (NCBI taxonomy): domain Eukaryota; kingdom Metazoa; phylum Chordata; class Amphibia; order Anura; family Ranidae; genus Lithobates; species Lithobates clamitans. Next base: position 2,444,052 of record JBBGZY010000429.1, read on the forward strand.
TTGAGAAATAGGATAAGACGCTAAGGCCTTGTATAGACTACCGAGAGTTTAATAAAATCACCATCAAAAATCGCTACCCTCTTCCCCTCATCCCAGAACTCTTCTAACGTTTCCATTCTGCCCGAGTCTTTTCCAAACTGGATTTATGAGGTGCTTACAATCTGGTGCGCATTCGTGAGGGGGATAAGTGTAAAATGGCATTCCGAACTTGTTTTGGACATTTCGAGTACCTGGTAATGCCGTTCGGACTCTGCAATGCTCCAGCCACGTTCCAGCATTTCGTGAATGATATTTTTCGAGACCATCTTGACAACTTCCTCGTTGTATATCTGGATGACATCCTTGTTTTCTCAGCCACCCTGGAGATCCATCAAATTAGTAAGAAAAAGGTACTAACTATTCTAAAAACGCATGGACTATACATGAAAGCCGAAAAATGCGACTTTGAAAAGTAAACTATCCACTTCTTGGGTCTGGTCATTTCCACTAAAGGAGTGGCCATGGATCCCCAGAAAGTAAAAGCAATCTTGGATTGGCCTGCCCCCTCAGACAAAAAGGGCATTCAAAGATTTATTGGCTTTTCAAACCTCTATAGAAAATATATTAAGAACTTTTCAGCCATTATATCTCCCATTACCCAACTACCAGGTTCCAGTGGTCAAGCAGCTTTTGACAGACTTAAAAAAAGTATTTGTCTCAGCACCAGTCCTGCAGCATCCTGATCCCACATTAATCTACCTACCTGCTAGAAGTCGATGCATCTGAAGTGGCCACAGGAGCTATCCTTTCTCAATGGCAAGGCCCTAAATCATTATTACATCCTGTAGCTTTTTCCTCTCGGAACCAGAGAGGAATTATGATGTTGGAGATCGGGAGCTTTTGGCCATTAAAACAGCCTAGGAGGAATGGAGGTACTTACTTGAAGGTGCAGCACATCCCATCATGATTTTCACAGATCATAAAAACCTAGAGTACCTTAGGACTGCCAGACATTTAAGATCGTGCCAAGTGTGGCGGGCATTATTCTTTTTGAGGTTTAGTTTTCACATTTCTTATCGTCCTGGATCAAAAAATGGAAAGGCGGATGCTCTGTCTCGGATTGTCCCAGATACTCCAGAAGAAAACACTCCAGGCACAATCCTGTCCTCTCAAAACTTTCTTCTTATTCAGCCTGACCTAAGAGCATCTATTGTTCAAGCCTCTCTCCAGTGTACAGAGCCAGGAAGTACAACTTTAAGGAGACACAAAGGGTTCCTGTGGCATCAGGACAAAATTTTTGTTCCCCAGGAAGTCAAACTACAGGCTTTAAAAAGATTTCATGACCATCAGCTGGTCGGGCATTTCGGGGTCCGGAAGACTATTGATCTCACTCAGCGTTACCTGTGGTGGCCTTCCCTAAGATCTGACTGCAAAAAATATGTTAATTCCTGTCTGGTGTGCCAACATAACAAGGGTCCCAAAATCAGGTCTTGGGGTCTTACCAGTCCCAGAGCAGCCTTGGAAGAACATCTCTATGGATTTCATAGTTGATCTCCCTCCATCAGAGAATTTCACTACAATCTTGGTAGTAGTGGACTGACTTTCAAAAATGGCCTACTTCTTACCTATACTCGGTACACCTTCTGCCATGGATACTGCAAAAATCTTTATCAAGGAAATCGTTAGACTACATGGACTTCCTGACAATATAGTATCCGATAGAAGGGTACAATTCACCTCTGGCTTCTGGAAAAATCTCTGCAAAATCTTGTCAATTGAGTTATGCCTCTCCTCTGCTTATCATCCCCAGAGTAATGGCCAGACGGAGAGGAGAAACCAAACCCTGGAACAGTATCTGCGATGCTTCTGCTCCTTCTCCCAAGATGACTGGGCCTCTATCTTGTGCCGAGTTTGCCTATAACAACACCATTCACACAGCCACCAAGCAGTCACCCTTTTGGGCAAACTATGGCTTCCACCCATCCTTTCTACACAACACCATTCCTGAATCTCTGGTACCAGCTGTCAAGGATAGAATAACCTTCTTCCAAACTAAGTTCTCCAAAGAACCATGCGAAAGGCTCAGGAAGACTTTAAAAAACAGAAGAAGGAGAATCCCATCTACAAGGTGGGTGACAAGGTATGGCTGACTTCTATTAATCTCAAACTTTCTTGTCCTTCCAGGAAGCTTGGTCCAAGATTTGTGGGTCCATTCAAAATCAAGAGAGAAGTGAACCCTGTGGCCTTTGAACTCTCTTTGCCGGCCTCCTACAAGATCCATCCGGTATTCCACATCTCCCTACTGAAACCAGCTGTGCCGAGTCCATTTTCAGAAAGAGAGGAGTTGCCACCTCCACCAGTCACCATAGATAATGACATTGAATATGAAGTCAAAGCCATCCTGGACTGCCGGAAAAGAGGTAGGCAGACTCAATTTCTTGGGGTATTCTTCAGAGGAAAATTCTTGGGAACCATTGGCTAATATTCATGCTCCAAGACTTTTGCAGAATTTCCATAACAGGTACCCTGAAAAGTGGTCTAGGTTAGGTATCCGGAGGCTGCCCCTTGGGGTGGCATTGTCCTAGTACTGGCAATGTTGCCTAGACCCTCCATGGATGCCCATGGAGGATCCCGAGACGTGCATGAGTGTGCGCCGTGCATCAGCATGCACTGGCACACGCAGGTGTGCATCGGCGCATGTGCAATAAGGTGCATGCGCAATGGCGCGCAAGTGGCGTGACAGACGCTGGCACGTGTGGCCCTATCTAAACCAGCCTGTGACCACAGGACGTTGCTGGATTATCTCCTCAGCTCCTTTGTGTACTTTGACCTTGCTTCCTGATCTGTGAATACCCGTTGTGACCCGGCTTGCCTTGATCTTACTTCCTGATCTCCTGGTTTGACCCTTGGCCTGCTTCTGGACTCTGTTTCTGTATCCTGATCTCCTGGCTTGACCTTCGGTTTGTACCTAGACCCTGCCTGTGTATGACCTTGGCTCACCCCTGTATTTACTCTGGACTGACTTATCCGTGTATGACCCCTGGCCTGTCTTTTGGTTTCTCCATTTACCTGAACACTGCAAGTTCTGCTTTGCCAGCATTGGCTATCCCTCAGTGGCCGAGCTCATCGAACTGCAAACAAGCACCTGGCCAACCGTGCTTCTTTGGACACCGCGCTTCCTATTCTCAAATCCAGGAATGCCCTGCACTTAGCCGCAAGGGGAGCCCTCTTAGCATCCCGATCTCCATAACCGCATCCGACAGTACTTCTCAGTGATACCAATATGCCCTTGAGGACTGTATCCATTACAGGTAGATTTATAGTGGGAAATGAGGTGATTGATCCAGGGAGCTCCCTTGTGTCATCTGCTGAGTCCATGACAGGGCTCATTGCTGGGCTGCATCCAGCTACCTCCAGCCTAAATTTAGCATTGGCTGGGCTCCCTGATGGTGGAGAGGAGGGGGAGGATGAATGGCTGCCAGGGGAGTCAGTATGTTGGGGCAATGTGGGCTTTTTGTGTGTTTTCCCCTGATCTTGAGAGGCCAGGGTGGAAGAGGATCCGGCCCCATTTTGCTTACATCCATGCTGCAGGTGAGTGAAGAAATCTATCAGCCGTTGTGGCTTGGATGTCACTTTCCTCTTATGGGTCATGTCCTCCTGGTGTGCCTGGGTCGGATCACCAGCTGGAACGGGCGGAATTAGATTATTTTATGGCCATTTTGTGCCGCTGTGTCTGTGAGGATACCGGAGCTCTGGAGTTAAGCTGCCATCCGGCTCCATCACAGGCCACGCCCCACCATCTTTTTAAAATTTTTTTATTTTTTTTGTCCTAATAATGTCGGCAATCTGTGATTTTTAGCAGGACTGCAACATTGCAGACAAATCTGACCCAAATGACACATTTTGGGGACCAGTGACATTATTACATTGATCAGTGCTATTAAAATGCACTGATCAATGTAAAAATGACACTGGCAGGAAAAGGGTTAACACTAGGGGCAATCAAGGGGATAAGTGTGTTCCCTAGGTGTGTTTTAACTGTAGGGGGGTGTCACCAGTGGACATCGAGTCTGCCTGACCTGCTGGCAGAGCATGCCGGCAGTGGCACGTGCCCACCCGGAACTGCGTGAGCCAATGTACAGGTACAGCGATTCACGCAGCGCTGCCAACCTGCCACAGTATATGTACGTGAGCTGGTTGGCAAGTGGTTAGTAGTAGGGATGAGCCAAACACCCCCCTGTTCGGTTCGCACCAGAACATGTGAACAGGCAAAAAATTTGTTCGACCCCTTGAACACCGTTAAAGTATATGGGACTCGAACATGCATAATCAAAAGTGCTAATTTTAAAGGCTTATATGCAAGTTATTGTCATAAAAAATGTCTGGGGACCTGGGTCCTGCCCTAGGGGACATGGATCAATGCAAAAAAAAGTTTTAAAAAAGGCAGTTTTTCGGGAGCAGTGATTTTAATAATGCTTAAAGTGAAACAATAAAAGTGTAATATTCCTTCAAATTTCGTACCTTGGGGGTGTCTATAGTATGCCTGTAAAGGGGCGCATGTTTCCCGTGTTTAGAACAGTCTGACAGGAAAATGACATTTCAAAGGAAAAAAAGTTATTTAAAACTACTTGATGCTATTAATGAATTGTAGGTCCGACAATACACATAAAAGTTAATTGATAAAAACGGCATGGGAATTCCCCACAGGGGAACCCTGAACCAAAATTTTAAAAAATAATGGCGTGGGGGGGTCCAACTAAATTCCATACCAGGCCCTTCAGTTCTGGTATGGATATTAAGGGGAACCCCGGCCAAATTTTTTTTAAAAAATGGCGTGGGGGTCCCCCTTAAAATCTATACCAGACCTTTCAGGTCTGGTATGGATTTTAAGATAAACCCTGTGCCAAATGTTTTTAAAAAATGGCGTGGGGTCCCCCCAAAAATTCATACCAGACCCTTATCCGAGCATGCAACCTGGCAGGCCACAGGAAAAGAGGGGGGGACGAGAGAGCACCCCCCTCCTGAACCGTACCAGGCCACATGCCCTCAACATTGGGAGGGTGCTTTGGGTTAGCCCCCACAAAAAAACTGTCAAAAATGTTAAAAATGACAAGAGACAGTTTTTGACAATTCCTTTATTTAAAGTCTTCTTTTTTCCATCTTCTTTCTTCTATCTTCTTTCTTCTATCTTCCTTCGGTTTCTTCCTCCATCTTCTTCTTCTTCTGGTTCTTCCTCCGGTGTTCTCGTCCGGCATCTTCCTCCGCAGCGTCTTCTTCCCTTCTTCTTCTCGGGCCACTCCGCATCCATGATGAGAGGCTCCTGCTGTGTGACGCTACATAATGGGTGACCCCCCCTCTGACGTCATGGGAATGCCACAGGGAAGTCCCCATCAAGTCCCTGTGTGTCAGAGGGGCGGGGTCACTTGTCTTGTCATTTGTAACATTTTTGACAGTTTTTTTGTGAAATGGTTACCATTTCACACAGGGGGGCCGGGATCTGGGGGTCCCCTTGTTAAAGTAGGGTTTACAGATTCCGATAAGCCCCCCGCCCGCAGACCCCCACAACCACTGGGCAAGGGTTGTGGGGATGAGGCCCTTGTCCCCATCAACATGGGGACAAGGGTAGCCCCCCATCACAGAGTAGCCCCCCAAGGTGCTTTGGGGGGCTACCCCAAAGCACTCTCCCAATGTTGAGGTCATGTGGCCTGGTACAGTTCAGGAGGGGGGCCGCTTTCTCATCCCCCTCTTTTCCTGTGGCCTGCCTGGTTGTGTGCTTGGATAAGGGTCTAGTATGGATTTTGGGGAGACCCCACGCCATTTTTTTTTAAATTTTGGCGCGGGGTTCCCCTTAAAATCCATACCAGACTTCAGGTCTGGTATAGATTTTGAGGGGGACCCCACGCCATTTTTTAAAAAAAATTTGCCCGAGGTTCCCCTTAATATCCATACCAGACCTGAAGGGCCTGGTATGGAATTCAGGGGGATACCCACGCCATTTTTTAAAAAATTTTGGTTCGGGGTTCCCCTGTGGGGAAATCCCATGCCATTTTTATCAATTAACTTTTATGTGTATTGTCGGACCGATAATTCATTAATAGCCACGAGTTAAATGACTTTTTTTCCTTTGAAATGTCATTTTGCTGTCAGACTGTTCTAAATACGGGAAACATGCGCCCCTTTACAGGCACACTATAGACACCCCCCAGGTACAAAATTTAAAGGAATATTACACTTTTATTGTTTCACTTTAAGCATTATTAAAATCACTGCTCCCGAAAAAACGGCCATTTTTAAAACTTTTTTTTGCATTGATCCATGTCCCCTGGGGCAGGGCCCAGGTCCCCAAACACTTTTTATGACAATACCATGCATATAAGCCTTTAAAATTAGCACTTTTGATTTCTCCCATAGACTTTTAAAGGGTGTTCCGCAGCTTTCGAATTTGCCGCAAACACCCCAAATTGTTCGCTGTTTGGCGAACTGGCAAACAGCCGATGTTCGATTCGAACATGAGTTCGACTCGAAGTTCATCCCTAGTTAGTAGAAACATCATGCTAATTTCAGGGTTTGCAAACATCATGTTGTGTTAGCCAAACACAGTTTAAACTCGTCCCTAAGTTTAATCAGAATTATATTGGTATGGATATTTGTTATGTAAGCAAGATTTTGTTGTGCTTCAAAAATATATGTCTACAACCTCAAAAATCTGAAGTAATGTAAAAGGAAAAGGAAATATGCAGTAGATAGAACACACTGGTGACTCACTGATTTATAAAATAGCAAAAAGCCAACTTTGTGCCAGCTATTCATAAGAAAACAACAAGTGTGCCAATAGCAGGAAACCCTGCCCAGATGTTAGGATTTGATTACTATGCACTTGGTAAATGGGTTTTGAATGTTAGGATTACTGCAAGTCATTTTGGAGTTGTTAAGCACATAACAAAAGCTTGGTCACATGATTCATTTAAAAACATTTTTATTCTCCTAACTGTAAAAAATATTCTAGATTTTCTTTCATTTACTGCATTCAATATGTCTTATACCAAGGAAATATTTATTTACTCTCATTTTAGTGAAGTGCTTAAATTTTGTTTTCACTTTCCTCCATTACATGTTTGGCAATTTAAATATATTATGCCATTCTCATTGTGCTTTATTTCTAAAAAAAAAACTGTATGTTGATTACATGTGATATGTGCAATATTGTCCAGACATTTTATGTTCTGCCTTGTTACCACCACTGGTCTATGTCCACTGGTCAGTTTTTCAGTTTACATACAAGACAAGGAGAGCTGGTGAGAAAAAGCATTCTAGATTTTCTTAAAAGTATTCTTGTCAAAATTCAGAAATCAAAATTTAAGAAAATGTAAATGTATAATGGTAAATATATTACCTTCATTCACTAAACTGAAGTTCTATCCAGTTAACAAAGTAGAACACAGTTGAGACTTACATAGTTACATAGTTAGTCTTGAAAAAAGACACAAGTCCATCTAGTTCAACCAAAAAAAAATAATAATAATACAATCCCATATACACAAACCTATATCCACAGTTGATCCAGAGGAAGGCAAAAAAAACAGCAAAGCATGCTCTGATTTGCTACTGCAGGGGAAAAAATTCCTTCCTGATCCCCCGAGAGGCAATCGGATTTTCCCTGGATCAACTTCACCTATAAATGTTAGTACTCAGTTATATTCTGTACATTTAGGAAAGAATCCCAGCATTTTTTAAAGCAATCTACTGAGCTGACCAGAACCAACTCTGGAGGGTGTCTTTTCCACATTTTCACAGCTCTTACTGTGAAGAAACCTTTCCGTATTTGGAGATGGAATCTTTTTTCCTATCGACGTAAAGAGTGCCCCCTTGTCCTCTGCGATGATCTTAAAGTGAATAACTCAACTCCAAGTTCACTATATGGACCAATTATGTATTTGTACATGTTGATCATATCCCCCCTTAATCTCCTCTTCTCAAGAGGGAATAGATTCAGTTGCTCTAATCTTTCCTCATAGCTGAGCTCCTCAATGCCTCTTATTAGTTTGGTTGCCGTTCTCTGCACTTTCTCCAGTTCCCAATATCCTTTTTGAGAACCAGTGCCCAAAACTGAACTGCATATTCTAGACGATGTTTTACTAATGATTTGTACAGGGGCAAAATTATATCTCTCTCTCTGGAGTCCATACCCCTCTTAATACAAGAAAGGACTTTGCTCGCTTTGAAAACTGCAGCTTGGCATTGTATGCTATTATTAAGCTTATACCTAAACCCCCAGATCCTTCTCCATTACTGATTCCCCCAGTTGTACTCCCCCTAGTATGTATGATGCATGCAGATTCTTAGCCCCCAAGTGCATAACTTTACATTTATCAACATTAAACCTCATTTGCCACTTAGTTGCCTAATTAGACAGTGCATTGAGGTTGGCTTGTAAATTGGAGACATCCTGTAAGGTCGTTATTCCACTGCATAGCTAAGTGTCATCTGCAAAGACAGAAATTTTACTTTTAAACCCAGACCCTCCTATATCATTTATAAAGATATTAAAAAGTAAGGGTCCCAGCACTGAACCTTGGGGTACACCACTGGTAACCTTAGACCATTCAGAGTAAGAATCATTAACCACTACTCTCTGAATTCTGTCTTTTAGCCAGTTTTCTATCTATTTACAAATTGATTTTTCCATGCCTGTAGACTTTACCTTACGTTTGACACATTTCCCCACACACGTCTAACCCCATGCTAACGCTTTTTCAAAATCCAAGTATACCACATTCACAGCCACTCTTTTATGGACTAAGAACTTCCTGTTCCGGCACCACATGTAGAGGCAGCAAGAGACGGTGGCTCCGGCGGGGACACTGCTAAAAAACCAGCTCTGTCTCCCAGGCACAGCCATCGGGTCCTCTCCTGCTCCCCACACGCTTCCTGCTCTCCAGCGCATGGAGCAGTACCTCATAACAGGCAGATCGGCCACTACATATCCTGTGGCTCCAGATCCTCTGTCACTCGGCCTCCAGCAATCTAAGATGGCTGACGGCGTGGCCGTGAATACTACTGCACTCCTAGCCCAGCCTGAACCCACCTGTCTGACTCCTTGGAAGATCAGTACAGGAGAATAGCACATTCAGTGGCAGCTCTGTTCTCCCCCACAATCACAGCAGCCGTAGACAGGGCTGTTAATGCTGGAATCGACCAACTCAGAAGGGAGATAGGGAGCAGGCTCTTTGAGGCAGAGCATTGCATCTCTGATTTGGAAGAGGAGGCCCACAGCTCGCAGGCTGCAGCTTATTAAACCTCCCCAGCAATATATCATGGAAAAATTAACAATTTAGAAAATCATTCTCGCCGTAACAATTTACATATAATCGGTCTTCCTAAATCCTTCAACTCATTCTTCCAGTCGGTCTCTACTCACTTTGCCCCCATTCTTGCATCTACCCCCCATGATAGGAGGTGACTTTAATTCAGTTATAGAGCCACTAGAAGACAAGTCTGTAGCAAGGCCACTGCCCCACCCTGCCTCACATCATCCCCCCATGACACTATCCTCTTTTTACTACTGCCCTTCAACTCATTGACTCATGGCGGCTAGCACACCCTGAGGGCAAAGATTTCACTTTTTACTCACCCCCACACCACACTTTATCAAGAATTGACTATTTACTAGTAAATGCGGCCATCATACCATACACCTTTGGCACCCTTATTCATGAGATTGCCATCTCGGACCACGCCCCCATCTCAACGCAAATTTGATATTTTGGCTTATCACTCCCAATGAAAACGTGGCGTGTCTCACAATACTTGGCCCGCAACCCTGATCTCCAAAATATTCTCAAGGCCGCTCTGCAGCCTCCAACATCTGTAAAGTCCTCATGGTCCTCAAATATGCAAAAACAAATCCCAATAGCAACGTAGCTATAATCTCCCTCAACGCTAAAAAGGCTTTCAATAACGTCAGTTTCTCCTGGTTATCACTAGTTCTATGATGCTTCGGCTTCTCAGGCCCCTTCTTACACTTAATTTCCACCAGGAATGACTCACCTACGGCACATATAGTAGCAGCAGGCCGTATTTCAAACCTGATCAAACTTCACAATGGCACCAGACAGGGATGTCCCTATCTCCACTCCTTTTAAATTTGGCTCTGGAACCTCTTTCGCGCTACAGCCTCTCTCACCACTCACTACATAGAGTAAGCATAGGCCACCATGATCTCTGTCTAGCGCTATTTGCGGATGACATTCTTTTTTTCACTTCTGATCCTACCTCAGATATTGTGCTCATTCAGGACATTTTCATGAGTTTAGAGACTATTCTGGTCTGCTTATCAATTTCTCTAAGAGCGAAATCCCCCCTCTTTTCCACTCTAGGAACTCCCCTTGGTTAGCTCCTCACTTTTTTTCTGTCGCAAAACACCAAGTTACTTACCTTGGAATAAAGATTGGTAAATCGCCATCCTCCTTATATCATCTGAACTTTACCCCCATTTTATCTAAGATCAAGAGTGAACTGAAGACATGGATGGATCTCCCCATCTTGCTTCTAGGGAGATGCCACTTGTTTAAAATGATTTGTTTTGCCAGATTACTGTACCCCCTCCAAACCATTCCACTATTGTTACGGCATAGTGATGTACAGAACCTACAAAAAGCTTTAACAAAATTTATCTGGCACGGTTGGCGCCCCCGCATCTCCCTACACAAAGTTTTCCTCCCCAGAAGCGAGGGGGGAACAAACCTCCCCAACATAAGGGTTTATAACTTGTACTGCTTGTTAAGAATTAAGAAAATTATGAATTTGAATCCCACATGGCAGGCCCATACAAGTTTTACCTTCCCTACTACACTGCAAACTATGTTCTATTCCAACCCATCTCCAGCAAAACCTGCTGATACAGGATACACTGGTTGCCTGGCAGGAAACCAGACGAAAGCTAAAACTATCTCCATGGATATCTTGATACCTCCCTATCGATGAGAACCCTTCCTTTCAGAACGTAAAATGGCACGCTGGGTATTCTGTATGGGCTTCCCAGAACCGCACTTTGTGCAACTCTTTGACCCACCCAGAGTATCAGCACTTCCGATCCATCATTTATTGTCACACTTTCGGATATCGCAGTACCATTTCTTATATATTCATCAAGCAGTCCAGCACATCTTGAGCCTGTGTCCAAATAAGCCAAAAAGATTTCATCACACTTTCATGGACACTTTACTGGAGAAACAACAATACAAAATATCAGATGTCTACAAACCTTTAAATACGCACCTCTGCAAACAAATCCAAGCCACATCAGCTGCATACTGGAACAAAGACCTCAATTCCCCTGGAGGCCCTGGACCGTATCTTAGATGGCTTCAACACCACCTGTGCCCTGGGTATTGATGAATTTTGGCGTGAGCAACAATTTAAAATACTACACCGGGCATGTGGTGCATACAACACCAAAAATAAGTTACATAAGCCACATGGCCAAAATCATACAGCAGAAGTAGAGATGCAGATCCTTTAAGCCCAACGCATTTCTGGACCTTTGTAGAGTCCTTTCTTCAGGGGCAATTCATACGAGGAAATGCTGCTATATTGATACTCTATAAAGAGACAAAGTTGCATATCAGATTCATGTTCAAGGTCAAAAGAATGAGCATCATTGAGGCCAAGAAAAATCAAACATACCAGTCAAGTGAGTTGCAACAAAATCTGCCACATGGAGTGTGACCGCAGATAAAAACAGACACAGCTGCTGCAAAAAGGTCTAAATGGATGTCGGGCCTAAAAGAGTGTTAATCCTCAGAGGGAAAATAAGAGCCCCTATTGCACCCACGGTTGAGGCCCAAGAAGTGCTGCTGATTTATGTTATCGACCAATGCCCCTGGGAGAGAGTAACAACCCTAAGAAAAATGTTTAATAAGCACAGTGCCTGTAAATATGTGACAGAAAAAAAGGGGGAGTTTTCTTGCTGACCATTGATAATGATAGTGATTAAAAACACCATACATATTTAATTTGAACTCAGAATTAAAGGATGGGAGCAATATACATGCTGGTCAGAGGCTCATATAGAAGGTGAAAATTCCCCTAAGGGTAAACAAGCAAAAGCTTAAAGTAAAATAAAGCAGCAAATTTTCCTAATGGTGCAACATCGCATCCCAGCGCCAACGTTATATTTTTTCTATAAATTTGCTGACTAGTTGCCTTTAAGGTCCCTCAGTATCTCTTTGGGGGGTACTTTCTATATGATATTTGTTAAATTGGGATGTTGGCAACACATTGGTCTTCTCAGTTGGATCTCTATAAATCGTACTATACCGGGCAAACATTCCATTCCTGTCCTTACCCCAACAAAATCACAAAAGTTTATGCCCCCTCTGCGGAGAGAACAAACCCACTCTCCTCCACAGACTATGGGCGTCCACGGGGCTGATGTATTCATTCCTTCTCACTCCTAGCTGCTAGCAACCTAGTGATTCACTTCACAAATAAAAAAATACAATGACAAAAATTAAATAATGTGCAGTGCTTATCTACTATAAATAAATAAATCATAAATAACAATTATATGTAAAAAAAAAAATGGCATATTGTACCATGCAAAATGCACAGACCTTATAATCATACGTAAATGAGTACCCTTAAATCTCTTATCCATATGTGCTTATATAGTCTGTGAAATTCACAGACTATATAATAAAAAAAAATGCCTCAGTGCAAAGTACACTCAAATTTTCAATGTACAGTTGTGTTCTCATACACATTGAGATCCAAATCTTATGCAAATTAGTGCTGTGTACCACTTCAGACACTCATGGAGTTGATTTACTAAAGGCAAATAGACTGTGCAAGTGAATGTGGTAATCTGCTGATTACTATCATCCAATAAAGTGCAAGCAAAAATGCTGTTTTTTTTCTATTATTATTATTTTCCTCGCACCAGATTGGGTATTCTTTACAAAGTGAAGCTCTGCGGAAAATGAGTGCAATTGCACTTACAAAGTGCACAGTCTATTTGCCTTTAGTAAATCAACCTTTCAGTGTCACATAAAGCCTACTAGAGTTGTTGAACCTCTAGATTAGGGATGAGCCGAACACCCCCCCTGTTCGTTTCGCACCAGAACATGCGAACAGGAAAAAATTTCGTTCGAGCACACGAACACCGTTAAAGTCTATGGGACACGAACATGAATAATCAAAAGTGCTAATTTTAAAGGCTTATATGCAAGTTATTGTCATAAAAAGTGTTTGGGGACCTGGGTCCTGCCCCAGGGGACATGGATCAATGCAAAAAAAGTTTTAAAAGCGGCAGTTTTTTCAGGAGCAGTGATTTTAATAATGCTTAAAGTCAAACAATAAAAGTGTAATATCCCTTTAAATTTCGTAGCTGGGGGTGTCTATAGTGTGCCTGTAAAGGGGCGCATGTTTCCCGTGTTTAGAACAGTCTGACAGCAAAATGACATTTCGAAGGAAAAAAGCCATTTAAAACTTCTCGCGGCTATTGCCTTGCCGGTCCGACAATACACATAGAAGTTCATTGATAAAAATGGCATGGGAATTCCCCACAGGGGAACCCCGAACCAAAATTTAAAAAAAAATGACGTGGGGGTCCCCCTAAATTCCATACCAGGCCCTTCAGGTCTGGTACGGGTTTTAAGGGGAACCCCGCGCCAAAAAAAAAAGAACGGTATGGAGTCCCCCCAATAAATCCATACCAGACCCTTATCCGAGCATGCAACCTGGCAGGCTGCAGAAAAAGAGGGGAGGATGAGAGAGCGCCCCCCCTCCTGAACCGTACCAGGTCACATGCCCTCAACATTGGGAGGGTGCTTTGGGGTAGCCCCCCAAAACACCTTGTCCCCATGTTGATGAGGACAAGGGCCTCATCCCCACAACCCTGGCCGGTGGTTGTGGGGGTCTGCGGGCGGGGGGCTTATTGGAATCTGGAAGCCCCCTTTAACAAGGGGACCCCCAGATCCCGGCCCTCCCCCCTGTGTGAAATGGTAAGGGGGTACTTGTACCCCTACTATTTCACTAAAAAACTGTCAAAAATGTTAAAAATGACAAGAGACAGTTTTTGACAATTCCTTTATTTAAATGCTTCTTCTTTCTTCTATCTTCCTTCATCTTCTTCTTCTGGTTCTTCTGGCTCTTCTGGTTCTTCCTCCGGCGTTCTTGTCCAGCATCTCCTCCGCGGCGTCTTCTATCTTCTTCTCCTCGGGCCGCTCCGCACCCATGGCATGGGGGGAGGCTCCCGCTCTTCTCTTCATCTTCTTCTTCATCTTCTTCTCTTCTTCTCTTCTTCTCTTCTTCTCTTCTTCATTTTCTTCTCCTGGCCGCTCCGCATCCATGCTGGCATGGAGGGAGGCTCCCACTGTGTGACGGCTTCTCCTCATCTGACCGTTCTTAAATAACGGGGGACGGGGCCACCCGGTGACCCCTTCATTTTCTTCTCTGCTGGCATGGAGGGAGGCTCCCGCTGTGTGACGGTGTCTCCTCGTCTGACGGTTCTTACATAATGGGGGCGGGGTCACCCGGTGACCCCGCCCCCCTCTGACACACGGTGACTTGACGGGACTTCCCTGTGATGTCACGGGGAATGCCACAGGGAAGTCCCGTCATGTCCCGTGCGTCAGAGGGGGGCGAGGTCACCGGGTGGCCCCGCCCCCGTTATGTAAGAACCGTCAGACGAGGAGACGCCGTCACACAGTGGGAGCCTCGCTCCATGCCAGCAGAGAAGAAAATGAAGAAGAGAAGAAGAGAAGAAAAGAAGAAGAGAAGATGAAATGAAGAAGAAGATGAAGAGAAGAGCGGGAGCCTCCCCCCATGCCATAGGTGCGGAGCGGCCCGAGCAGAAGAAGATCCTGCGGAGGAGATGCTGGACGAGAATGCCGGAGGAAGAACCAGAAGAACCAGAAGAAGAAGAAGATGAAGGAAGATAGAAGAAAGAAGAAGCATTTAAATAAAGGAATTGTCAAAAACTGTCTCTTGTCATTTTTAACATTTTTTACAGTTTTTTAGTGAAATGGTAGGGGTAAGTACCCCATTACCATTTCACACGGGGGGGCCGGGATCTGGGGGTCCCCTGGTTAAAGGGGGCTTCCAGATTCCGATAAGCCCCCAGCCCGCAGACCCCCACAACCACCGGCCAGGGTTGTGGGGATGAGGCCCTTGATCTCATCAAAATGGGGACAAGGTGTTTTGGGGGGCTACCCCAAAGCACCCTCCCAATGTTGAGGGCATGTGGCCTGGTACGGTTCAGGAGGGGGCCGCACTCTCGTCCCCCCCTCTTTTCGGGGGACCTCCATGTCATTTTTTTTTACAATTTTGGCCGGGGTTCCCATTAATATCCATACCAGACCTGAAGGGCCTGGTATGGAATTTAGGGGGACCCCCACATAATTTTTTTTTTTAAATTTTGGTTCGGGGTTCCCCTGTGGGGAATTCCTATGCCGTTTTTATCAATGAACTTCTATGTGTATTGTCGGACCGGCAATGCAATAGCCGTGAGTAGTTTTAAATTGCTTTTTTCCTTCGAAATGTAATTTTGCTGTCAGACTGTTCTAAACACAGGAAACATGCGCCCCTTTACAGGGATACTATAGACACCCCCCAGCTATGAAATTTAAAGGGATATTACACTTTTATTGTTTGACTTTAAGCATTATTAAAATCACTGCTCCTGAAAAAACGGCCGTTTTTAAAACTTTTTTTTGCATTGATCCATGTCCCCTGGGGCAGGACCCAGGTCCCCAAACACTTTTTATGACAATAACTTGCATATAAGCCTTTAAAATTAGCACTTTTGATTTCTCCCATAGACTTTTAAAGGGTGTTCCGCGGCATTCAAATTTGCCCCAAATTGTTCGCTGTTCGGCGAACTTGCGAACAGCCATTGTTCGAGTCGAACATGAGTTCGACTCGAACTCGAAGCTCATCCCTTTTCTAGATTATTGGAGGTCAATTTCAGCCTCATCAGCACTCCAGAGCTCCGATTATATTTTTTCTCCTGTCTCCAAACCCACTCCTCCACAGTAAATAATGAATGCAGCTCTCTCTTCAGAGAAACATTACACAAACAGACGTGGGGTTGATTTACTAAAGGCAAATCCACTTTGCACTACAAGTGCACTGCAAGTGCACTTGGAAGTGCAGTCGCTATAGATCTGAGGGGAAGATCTTAAATAAGTGGAAGCTCTGCTGATTTTATCATCCAATCATGTACAAGCAAAAATGCTTTTTTTATTTCCCTTGCATGTCCCCCTCAGATCTACAGTGGCTGCACTTCCAAGTGCATTTCCAATTGCATTTGCAGTGCAAAGTGGATTTGCCTTTAGTAATTCAACCCCATAGTATTCTCTGCCATAAAACAATTGATTTAAATTATGTTAAGAACACTTACAGTACATATAAAGTGTCGCTTATCTCTTTATCATAAATTTTGTTTATGCATCAACCCCTGACTCCTGCCTCCCCTTCCAGTGCCCCTCTGCCTCCCACTCTTTTCTCTAAGGACAGTGTCAGGTAGGCAAGCTATAGCTTGGTAATGCCATACAGAAAAATGGAATGGACTTCCCTAGGAAGTGTGGTGATGGTGATTCCCCAGTCTCTGGGGAAGTCATAGTCTTCAATGGGGGTCAATTTTAAGCTTGGGTTTTCAGAATTCATGCAGGATTCATTGAACTCCCTACAAACTGAACCCAGGCACATTTGCTCATCCCTAGTTACATACACTTTCCCAAGTATGTAGACCAAGAGGAAATCATTACACTGTGCTTGTATGATGGGCCCACATGTGTACTGAGTGATATCCATTCACAGTTGTGATCCCTGAACCTAGCAGATGTTCAATGTATATGATGCTATCCTAGTTTGCCATGCATGTTGAGCTTTCCAATAATTCAGCTTTTATAACTTCATTTTCTATAAGGCATAGTACACAATGCTCACAGCAACAGCAAAAAAAATGTACACCTAAATGTCAGTAACTAAAGATATGCAGAACTGATGTAGATTTACAGATCAGTTGTTCTATGTATACTAGTGATGAGAGCAAATTTGCTTGAGAAATCTCTGTGGGAGGGGAGGAGGCAGAGTCGCTGGAGACAGACATGTCCAGCTGAAGCTCCACATCTCTCGGGACTCCTCGGCTGATAAAGACACCTGCAAGGCATGGTACTCTGAACATAATCTTACTATAAGCCTACTCAGTGACCCTGGTATAAATAAAATGGTCTTTGGTGCCGCCCGAGGTAAAAATAAACAAACAGTGCCAAGGATACACAGTCAAGAGGCCCCTGTAAAAGGGCACAGCCTCCTTCCTCACTCACACACAGGCACATCTCGTGCTGCTAAGCAACTGCAGTTACCTCACGATGCCTATAATGGCTATGACTGTGAATACAGCACCGCCTCACAAGAAAAACAAACAGATTCCCTACATCCAAATATTTTGAGACAAATAGAAAAAAAATGTTACAGAAAGCCTTAAAGCAGACCTCAGACTATAAAACTGAAAGTCTCACAAAAGAAATCCGTGAGTTAGGCCAGCGCACTTCTGACCTAGAAATCAGAGAGGATGACATGGAAACGAATGTACTGTCCCATGATAATGAATTAGAGATTCTTAAGAAAGAAAACCTTATTCTGCAAACACACCTAGAGGTCTTTGAAAATAGAGCACGACGATCGAATCTTCATATAAGAGAAATACCTGAGACTATTGTTCACCTTCATTCTACTATGACCGCACTTTTCCAAGAACTACTACCATCTATAGGATTCACAGAGCTTTAACACCACGCAAACCAGAAAGTCCCACTCATGATATTATTGCGAAATTCCACTTCTATCGCACCAAAGAACAACTCATGGCTACAGCTAGAGGAAAAGATTCCCTCATCTTTCAAGATCATCCTTATCAGCTTTTTACTGACCTTTCCCCAATTACTGTGGCTAAACGACGTGCATTGAAACCCTTACTTTATAATCTACAGCAACGCCAGATCCCTTATCAATGGGGATTCCCATTTTCTATCCGCTTTACCTATCAAGGTGTCAAACATTCCTGTAGATCCTCAGATGAACTACAAAACACTCTACAAGAACTACATCTTATTGAAAGATCTTCAACTAGCCCTTGTCGATGCACAATATCCAGCTCCCCTCAAAAATCCTCCAAATCTAAAAAAGATAGAGGCCGACAAAATTCCTCTAATAGAAGTTGATTCAATTCTCCTGATATAGATCCTGTAGACACAATGAACTGAATGACTTTTTACTCCTCATCTTGAAGTGTATTCAATCTTAAGGCTTTGCCTTTCTTTGGTCACTAAGTAATTTACCACCTTCAGTATAATCTGACTAAACATATTTAAAATATTACTGTTCAATTAAGTTTTTAACTTTCCCCTTTTAACCCCCACAACTTCAGATAAACATATTTTATATTTTATCGATTTACCCCCTTTCTCCCTCCCCCCCCCCTTAAACCAATAAGATACCTATTGTCTCAATTATAACCTTATTTACTTAAATAAGTAAATAATGCCCTGTACACACGATAGGATTTTCCGACAACAAATGTTCAATGGGAGCTTGTTTTCGGAAATTCCGACCGTGTGTAGGCTCCATTGGACATTTTCCATCGGAATTTCCGACAAACAAAATTTGAGATCTGGATCTCAAATTTTCTGACAACAAAATCCGTTGTAGGAAATTCCGATCGTGTGTACACAATTCAGACGCAAAAAAAATTCCACGCATGCTCAGAATCAAGCAGAAGGGCCACACTGACTGTTGAACTTCATTTTTCTTGGCTCATCGTACGTGTTGTATGTCACCGCGTTCTTGACGTTTGGAATTGTTGGAAAATCCTATCGTGTGTACAGGGCATTAGGGTGAAATCTAGTTATTTTTTAAATTGAAGTACTTCTATTGTTTTATGTTTAATGATCCTGTTTATCAATATCACTATTTTCCTTCTTCATTACTGGCAATCCTATGATAAGCATAATTGCTATGCAAACTATACAGTTTCTTATTTTAATTTATTTTTTCCCTAGGGTTACCTGTAGGTATATATACTCACCTTACAGTATAGTTGTTAATAGCCAATTAACCTTTTATTTTATTTTACCCTTGCTCATTTTATTTTTTTTCTCAATTGCCAAACTTGGGTGTTCAAGCATTTCTCTTTTTCTGGGTATAGATCTAGGCCGTTGGGGTCTCAAGAGATTGTCACTGCTCCCTCTATCTTTCTGTCCTAGGATAAACCTCCATTCTGACCTATTATTGAGGACCTCCTCGGATAGATACTCGGCCTCTGAGTTAGCGTTTTACGCACTCAGTACGTCGCCTTTTTTACTTTTCTTATTCGCACAATTTACTTACTATTATTTGACTATATAACTCTTACTCTCTCTTTCTTCCTCTTTATTTTGTCTCTACTCTCCTCTTGGTTCTTGCCCCCCCTCCCCCCAGGGTAACTGCGGACTCACAATCTATGAATGCAGTATACTACAACATTTCCTTTAACTGCTTGCCGACCGCCGGCTGTCAATAGACGGCCAGGCGGCACGGCTCTCGTTGCGGGAGGGCGTCATATGGCAGCCTCCTATTTAAACAGGGAATGCGCGCAATCGCAATCGGAGACACCGCTTGCCACCGAGGGGGGTGAACAGCCATCGGACATGGCTGTTTACCACATGATCGGCTGTGATGAAGTCACAGCCGATCACAGATTGGTCCACTCCATTGTGCATGGCACATGTACGGGATTGCGAGCACGCTGAGCGTGCACGTTGGTGGCGGAGTGTTCCTGGGAACACTACTCGTCACCGACGCCGATAAACAGCCATTGGCCGGCTGTTTACCCACGTGATCGACTGTGATCCTTTCACAGCCGATCATAAATGTAAACACAGAGCAGTAACTAGCTGATACCAGCTCTTCTCTCCTCACACACCATTTCTAGTGTGAGGAGAGAAGAGCCAGAGGCAGTGAGTTACCGATCTGTGTTCTGTAGTGTCTGCACCAACACCACACCTGTTCCATCGCCCCCCCCAATTGTCATCTGTCACCCAAAAGTCAGCACAGTCACCCAATAAAATGCACCTGTCACATAATGGACTGCCATCAGTGACCGTCAGCAGTGCACCTGTCACCCATCAGTGACCGTCAGGGGTGCACCTGTCACCCGTCACAAATCAGTGACCATGAGCGGTGCACCTGTCATCAGCCATCACCCGTCACCCATCAGTGACCGCCAGCCATCACCCATCAGTGACCACCAGCCATCACCCATCAGTGACCGCCATCCATCACCTGTCACCCATCAGTGACCGCCAGCCATCACCCATCACCCATCAGTAACCTCCAGCCATCACCCATCACCTGTCACCCATCAGTGACCATCAGCCATCACCCATCACCTGTCACCCTTTAGTGACCGCCAGCCATCGACCGTCACCCATCACCCGTCACTGTCCGTGGCCTGTCACCCATCAGTGACCATCGCCTGTCACACCGTCATCACCTATCAGTGAACGTCAGCTGCCACCCATCGCACACCCCATTAGTGACCGTCACCTGCCACCTGTCACACCACATCATGTCCAAAAGAGTATACAACAATGAGGAGGCGTTCCAAATCCTCTCCATGACCAATGAGAGCAACGGGGAGTTCTCATCAGATTCCAATTCTGATTCTGAATCAAATTCGGCATTTGAACCGAATAGTGGATCGGCAAATGATTCGGAGGAAGAATGGGTCCCTCCCAAAAGGGCACGGCACTCTGGAAACCAGGATTATATTCTCAGGCCCAGTACCAGCGCTGCCACCAGCAATAGGCCCCAGGAACAAATTCCCAGGCCCAGTACCAGCGCTGCCACCAGCGTTAGGCCCCGGGAACAAATGCCCAGTACCAGCGTTGCCGCCGGCGATAGGCCCCAGGAACAAATGCCCAGACCCAGTACCAGTCCTGCCACATCACGCCTGAGTACCAGCATAGGAAATTCCAATCCAACTACTGGAGTGTCACACCCCCCAAGAGCCAGGGCCTCTACATACATGCCAGAAGGTCTTACCAACTCAACATGGCTGCCTTCTAACTCGCATCACCAATTATTCCCCCTTTCACAGCACTGCCAGGTGTGCAGACCAACACCCAAAATTTCTCAGAGATTGATTGCTTTCACCTGTTTTTGCCCGACACTATGCTGCAATTTATTGTGGACCAGACAGATTTATATGCCCAGCAATATATTGCCAACAACCCCCAATCTTCATATGCGGAGTGAAAAGTGGAGAGATCTGAATTTGGAGGAGTTCAAAGTGTTTATGGGCCTCACCCTAAACATGGGGATTACAAAAAAAATGAAGGACATGCCTATTGGTCCACCAACCCTATCCACAACATGCCAATTTATTCTGCTGTAATGTCCAGGTCCCGATACAAGATGATAATGCGCTTTCTTCACTTCAGCAACAACACTTAGTGCCCTCCCCACAATCATCCAAATTACGACAAGTTATACAAGATTCGCCCACTGATAAATTTCTTTTCCTAACAATTTGCAGAACTCTATGTCCCTGATCAGAATATATGTGTCGATGAGTCCCTGGTACCCTTTTCAGACTGGCTAGGAAGAAAGCAATATATTCCTAGCAAAAGGGCCAGATACGGAGTAAAATTATACAAGCTATGTGAGAGAGCCACAGGATATCTGTAAGCGTTCCGCATATATGAAGGAAGAGATTCCCAGAACCAGCCCCCTGAATGCCCGGCCTACATGGGCACAGCTGGAAAGATTGTGTGGGACCTGGCATACCCACTTCTGAACAAAAGATATCACATATACGTTGACAACTTTTACACATTTTATTGATCAAATGATTCAGCCCTATTTGTCAATAAGGAGGTCCCGACTCCGGTATAAGAAGGTAGCAATTTATCTACATTTGGCCATTTACAATGCCTACGTAGTCTACACCAAATCCATTGAAAGCCCCACCCCCTTCCTAAAATTCATAGAAGAAGTTATCACGTCCCTCATCTATCACCAAAGACCCTCCCAGAAGACCTTCGCTCTGAGGCTGTTTGCCGACTTCATGAGCACCACTTCCCCTTCAGCATTCCACCATCTGAAGCATCTTTTTAAAGATAATGCACAAGGCCGGTGCGCCCTCTCTTTTCTGTTTTTTGTCTGTATGTTAGGATTTCCATATCCTTGAGGGCAGCAAGGCTGAAAGCTACCATCCATCGAGAACTTTGAACTGTCGGGCTTATACATTTATGCGCAAGAGTTTTTGTTTTGTTTTGTTGTATTCACCATCTGAAGCAGGCCGAAGACGGCAAAAAAAATGTTGCGTGTGCACCAAAAGAGGATTTAGAAAAGATACCAGCTACCATTGTCCCCAGTGTCCCTCCCAACCTGGCCTTTGTATTGGTGAATGCTTCCAACTTTATCATACATCCCTAAAATATTAGCCCATATTTTTAACCATTTCCCCATTTTCATCATCTGTGCTGACCATTTTCCATTCTTCCCCAAATAACCATGCCACTGCCTCCCACGTGAACTGACCCTGGCCTGTTTTTTGACTATGCCTCTGCCTACCGTTTGGACTGCTTCCATGTGAACTGACCCTGGCCTGTTTTGTGACTATGCCTCTGCCTACTGTTTGGACTGCTTCCACGTGAACTGACCCTAGCCTTTTTTATTAACTACGCTACTGCCTACCGCTTGGACTGCCTGCATGTGAACTGACCCTGACCTGTTTTATGGATTATGCTTTTGCCTACCGCTTGGACTGATCTGTTGCCCTGCTACTGTAGTACACAAGGGTCTCACATATGTTAGGGTCTCCAGAATTGTTTCTCCGTATAGAGAAAACAATTTTTTTTGTTTTCTCCGGGTTTCGGAATTTCCGGATTAGGGTCTGGAGTCCGGAGGCTTCATAGAGATTTGGGTGGGTCAAAGCCTCTACCCCTGTGCCCCTTGTGCACAGATCTTACCTGATTGCGACCCTCAGCCTGCTGCTGACTTACTGCCACCATGCCTCTGCCTGTCGCATGAATGGTCCACACAGCTACCTGGACTATGCAAATAATTAGCTGTAGCAAGAGGCAGTATGTTTATGAAGGACTGGAGAGCGGTACAATAATGAGTGTCTGCAGGTAACAGTGTACCAGGACCAATATTATGGCTGTGCTGGCTGTCTCTGCCTGGACAATTTCTATGGACTGTGCTGTGCTGTGCTGACAATATCCTTGTGCTGACTATAGACAATATTCCTGCCTGGATAATTACTATTGCTGTCGCTAAGCACATCCCTGCCTGCTGCCTGGACCAGTGCTTTCCTCTGTGGATACTACTAAAAGCACAGGTAATGCTTTTTTTTACTCTTTCCGCAAAAGAATTTATTTTGGATTGTACGTCTTGGTATGTGCATGCTATGTGTTAGAAATATGAAGGGTTTTCAAAAATGATAGGTTGCCAGGAAATTATATATGTCATTTATGCTCCTAGAACGCCTAGACCGTCAGTACATCAGGTGTGATCACATGTGATCAATTTTCAGTGATTGGCACCATAGTTTGTAGACGCTATAACTTTCACGAAGACGAAATAATTTACACTGGCCTGGTACGGTTCAGGAGGGGGGGGCGCTCTCTCGTCCACCCCTCTTTTACTGCGGCCTGCCAGGCTGCGTGCTTGGATATGGGTCTGGTATGGATTTTTGGGGTGACCCCACTTAATTTTTTTTTTAATTTTGGCACGGGGTTCCCCTTAAAATTCATACCAGACCTGAAGGGTCTGGTATGGATTTTAACCACTTCAATACAGGGCACTTAAACACCTTCCCGCCCAGACCAATTTTCAGCTTTCAGTACTCTCACACTTTGAATGACAGTTACTCTGTCATGCTACACTGTATCCAAACAAAAATTTTTATAATTTTTTTCTCACAATTAGAGCTTTCTTTTGGTGGTATTTAATCACCACTGGGTTTTTTCTTTTTTGCGATATAAGCGAAAAAAGAGCGAAAATTTTGAGAAAAAAAACACTTTTTTTTAGCTTCTAATGTAAAATTTTGTAAATAAGTCATTTTTCTTCATAAATTTGGGCCAAAATTTATACGGCTACATATCTTTGGTAAAAATGACCCAAATTAGTGGATATTATTTAGTCTGTGTGAGAGTTATAGAGTCTACAAGTTAGGGTGCAAATCACCGAAAATAGATCACATCTGATCACACCTGATGTACTAAAGGCCTATCTCATTTCTTGAGACACTAACATTCAAGGAAAGTAAAAAATACCCCCCAAATGACCCCTTTTTGGAAAGTAGACATTCCAAGGTATTTAGTAAGAGGCATGGTGAGTTTTTTGAAGTTGTAATTTTTTCCCACAATTCTTGGGAAAATGAAGACTTTTTTTTTTTTTACACAAACTTATTGTATTGACAGGTTATTTCTTGAACACAGCATGCATATACTTGCAACTACACCCAAAAATACATTCTGCTACTCCTCCTGAGTATGGCAATACCACATGTGTGAGACTTTTACACAGCCTGGCCACATACAGAGGCCTAACATCCAAGTAGCACCTCTAGGCATTCTAGGAGCAAAATTACACATATAATTTCATGACGACCTATCTCCCTTTTGAAGGCCCTGGAGCACTCTTCTGGCTCCTCTACTTGAGCATACACGACATCTCTTTTGGCGTCTTCTTCCGGATTCTGTGGGGGGAATGTTATAGGGAAAATGTTGCTCATGAAGTCGACTTACGCTCTCAGAGCGAATGCTTCCTGGGGCGGGTCCTTGCTGGTAAATAAGGGCAGTGACAATGTTTTCAAAGTATTTGAGGTGGGTGATGGGTTGGTTTTCGGGTGATTTTTGATAGCAGACAAATTAATTGAACATGGCCATATGAAACAGATGAAATGCAACTTTTTTATACCAATATTTGGACTTGCGGGTTGACAAATATGGTTGCAGCATCTGATCATTTAAATCCACCCCCCCATATACAGATTGTAGTCATGGACACATTCAGGCTTTACTACGGGGCCACGTCTTCTCTGAACCTCCACCAAGGTGTCATTGTGAATGGTAGTCATCATGTGAACATCCTTCTTGTCCTGCCACTTCATGGCCAACACCTCCTCATTCCTCATGAATGCGGCTTCCCCCTTTTGTAGCCGTTTTGAAAGTAAGTTCTGTGGGAAGCCCTTCCTATTTTTTTGGAAGGTTCCGCAGGCCAGGGTTTTTTCACGATACAGGTGACGGAAAAGGGGCAGGCTGCTGTAGTAATTATCTACATATAAGTGGTAACCTTTTTTGAACAGGAGGTATGCAAGGTCCCACACAATTTTACCACTGGTTCCTATGTATGTGGGGCACTCACGGGGCTGGAGCAGGGAGTCCCTCATAAATGAGAAATGAGTACACGTAACCAGTGGCTCGGTCACATAATTTGTTCAATTTCACTTCGTACCTTGCTCTCTTACTTGGGATATACTGTTTGATATTCAGCCGGCCAGTAAAGTGGATATCGGATTCGTCTACACGAATATTTTGGTCAGGGATAAAGACTTCAGAAAATCGTTTGGTAAAAGAATTTATTAGGGGGCGAAGCTTATATAATTCATCGTGGTTGGGATGATCTTGGGGAGGGCACTGCGAATTATCATTGAAATGTAGGAAACGTGTTATCATATCGTACCGTGTCCTGGACATAACATAAGAATATAGGGGCATGTTGTGGATGGGGTGGGTGGACCAGTAGGCATGCAGTTCGTTTTTCTTTGTAAGCCCCATATTAAAAGTAAGGCCCAAGAACAATTTGAATTTGTCTAGTGTGAGACGTCGCCAATGGAACATACGGGCATAGGACGAACTGGGGTTGGCAGCAATAAATTGCTCTGCATAGAGATTTGTTTGGTCCACCATGTACTGCAACAAATCTTCTGGGAAAAACAAATGGAAATAGTCCAAATATGAAAAATTTGAAGTGTTCAGCTGCACACCTGGCTGTGCAGTGAAAGGGGGGATTGTAGCGGATCCTGAGGTGGCAGGCAACCATAAGGGGTTTGCCAGGGCATCGGGAAGGTAGGACTGGGCCCAGATTCTTTGGGCTGGATGTGCAATTCCAGTACTGGTACTGGGCTCCTCTTCCTGGGGTCTGGCGCTGCTGGTGATAGGCAGGTTTTCTGATCTCGGTCCTGATCTCCTTACTCTTTTAGGAGGGGCGGCTTCCTCCGCTGACTCGGACTCCGATCCGCTACTCTCCACTGGCTCGTATTCCGAACCAGAATCGGATGATGAGAGCTCCACGCTGCTCTCATCATCCGACATGGCAAGGATGTTATATGCCTCCTCAAGTGTATAAACTCTTTGGGACATGATGGTGGTACTTTTGGCGGTACTTATGGTGGGATTGTGCGATGGTAGTGATGGCGGGCCTGTGTGACAGATGGGCTATGACAGATGGGCTGTCAGATTCAGATGTTACCGATGGTGGTACTAATAGCGGTACCGTTAATGGTACTGATGGCGGCCAGTGTGACAGATGGGCTGTCAGATCCAGATGGTGCCAATGGCGGTGCTGATGGCGGTGGTGGCGCTGATGGCGGTGGTGGTGCTGATGGTGGTGGCTGTGCTGATGGCGGCACCGGTGCTGATGGCGGTACCGATGATGGGCTGTGCCAGGTTCTGATGGGCTGTGACAGGTTCTGATGGGCTGTGACAGGTTCTGATGGGCTGTGACAGATCCTGATGGGCTGTGACAGATCCTGATGGGCTGTGACAGATCCTGATGGGTTGTGACAGGTTCTCTTTATTGATGAGGGGGGGTTCGTGTTGTGCAGACAGTAGAAATTGATGTTTAACTCACTGATCAGATCTCTCCTTCTCTCTCCTCACACGATCGGTGTGTGAGGAGAGAGAAGGAGAGATCCCTGGAAACCGCCAGTGTGTTTATACTTGTGACCGGCTGTGATTGGACACAGCCGATAACATGGGTAAACAGCCATGTCATTGGCTGTTTACCCTGATCCGAGATGCGCTGTGTCCGAGGGACACTCGCCTTCTGTAATCAGCGCGCTGCGCGCCCCCCGGCGGCGCGCATTGCGCGTGCCTGACTTGTTATGACAGGAGAACCGGCTGTGATTGGACACAGCCGATCAAGTGGGTAAACAATTGGCTGTTTACCCTGATCGGGGATGCGCTGTGTCCGAGGAACAAGTGTCATCCCCGATCGCCGTGGTGCGTGCCCCCGGGGGCGCGCAATAGCGGATAATCCTGATCACGTCATATGACGTCCGATCAGGATTATCAAACCACTTTGACGCCGTCAATATGTAAAAGGGCGGGCGGCAAGTGGTTAAGGGGGACCCCATGCCATTTTTTTTTTGGCCGGGGTTCCCCTTTAATATCCATACCAGACCTGAAGGGCCTGGTATGGAATTTAGGGGGACCCCACATCATTTAAAAAAAAAAAAATTTTCGGGGTTCCCTGTGGGGAATTCCTATGCCATTTTCATCAATGAACTTTTATGTGTATTGTCGGACCGGCAATTCATTATTAGCCGCAAGTAGTTTTAAATTACTTTTTTTCCTTTAAAATTTCATTTTGCTGTCAGACTATTCTAAACACGGGAAACATGCGCCCCTTTACAGGCATACTATAGACACCCCTCAGGTACGAAATTTAAAGGAATATTACACTTTTATTGTTTCACTAAGCATTATTAAAATCACTGCTCCTGAAAAAACGGCCGTTTTTAAAACTTTTTTTTGCATTGATACATGTCCCCTGGGGCAGGATCCACGTCCCCAAACACTTTTTATGACAATACCATGCATATAAGCCTTTTCAAATTAGCACTTTTGATTTCTCCCATAGACTCTTAAAGGGTGTTCCGCGGGTTTCGAATTTGCCGCAAACACCCCAAATTGTTCGCTGTTCGGAGAACTGGCGAACAACCAATGTTCGAGTTGAACATGAGTTTGACTCGAACTCGAAGCTCATCCCTATTCTCTAATACCCAAAACACAAGATTCTACATGGCATATTAATGACTCAATCCTATCTCATCCATCACACTAATCTGATCTAGAAATAGCCATAAAAGATTACCTGGCCAATAATGAGACCCCTGACCCTATGGGAAGCTCATAAACCTGTTCTCCATGGGGTTTGTATGCACAAAGAGAAAAATGACAACTAAAACAAAAATTAGAAGCAGAATCTAATACATGCCACACAATCTTTCAATCCAATCCTACCCCTGTGACTAAATTATAGCTTGATAAAGCACGTTTAAACCTTGACCTTTTTTTAACAGAATCTGTAAATAAAATGTTATGTAAGTCTAAACATAAATTTTATCTTAAAGCGAATAAACCAGACATTCTTTTTAGCCTGAGCACTTAAAAAACAAAATTCCCCCTTTAAACCAATTCGACTGAAATTATCTTATAATACATTTACTAGTAGTCCAGTAAACATCCTCCACACCTTTCAAAACATCTTACCTTCTTATATAAAAAGGAAGGATCTTTTGATCAAACATTAGCACAATAATTTTTTTCACAAATCAAACTTCTTACTATTCCTTTAGCCCAACGCGATTGTCTTGAAAGCCCCATTATAGCTATCCAAATGAAATTAGCAATTAACTCTCTTAAACCAAATAAACGTCCAATCCCAGATGACTTCTTTGCCCTATACTTTAAGAAATTCTCTCATATCCTTGCTCTAATGTTAGCAGACACATTTAATTCTCTCCTTAACGATCAATCCTTTCACCCCAAAACATTAAGGGCTATAATTTCAATGACCCCCAAACCTCAGTCAGACGATACATCTTGTTCTAACTATAGACCCATATCATTACTCAGCCTTGACATTAGGTTACTAGCGAAAGCCTTAGCGACCCACTTAAATAGTGTAATAGGTTCTTTAATAAATAAAGACCAGGTTGGCTTTATCCCACAGCGCCAGGTGGCAGATAATGTACGCAGGAATACTTTACTAATTCAAGCAGCTAAATCACAACACATACCCATCTGTCTCTTATCTTTAAATATCAAAAAAGCATTACCTACATTTTGTCCTGCAGTGTTGGGGATTTGGTCCTCATTTTCTTAGCTGGGTCTCCTCATTATACAAAAATCCCAAAGCTTATGTTAAATATGCTGGATATAAATCAAACCTATTTGACATCTGTAGGGGTACGCATCAGGGATGTCCACTTTCCCTTTTTTCGGTATCTTCAGATTACATTTTTTATGCCCTATATACAAGGAAGAATTCATTTATATAAATTAACGTACTTTGAAAATATATGGAAATGTGACCGACACACTAAGGGACTTGTTAGAAAATATAAGAAACCGCGCTACATAAACTTAAATAATAAAGAGATAGATGTACAT
Source organism: Lithobates clamitans (assembly GCA_037952925.1). Taxonomy (NCBI): domain Eukaryota; kingdom Metazoa; phylum Chordata; class Amphibia; order Anura; family Ranidae; genus Lithobates; species Lithobates clamitans. The sequence goes on from JBBGZY010000429.1 coordinate 2,473,484, forward strand.
CAAACTAATGAGTCCATCAGGAACAAAATGATGTCGATTGTTGTCCGACAGCAGATCACCATGGGACACAGATCTTCATCCCCAGCAATAGTGACATCACACTCAATTCACCATGGAAAGTAGTGTTAGAGATAGGACAGTCCTTCACCTTTAAAACAACTGCCTCTTACCAGCTCCCTTGATCTCTGGTCAGGAGATCAAATACGCCTTTTAGCTTATAACCCAGCCACAGTCTCAAATAGGGATGGATGTGAAGTCAGATCAACTCCTCCTATTGTCCAAAATGACCCACAAATAGCTTATCCAATGGCCAGTCATATAAAAGAGAAAAGGGGCCCCCATAGTGTAAAAACGTATAAGATTTTATTAATAAAAACAGTAATGCACTCACATGTATATGAAATGCTTCAGGCAATAATGGATAAATGAGCCGGCCGGCTCTCTCTGCAATCGCCCGTAGCTTCCGGGACCGCGTGTATGCGTTGTGGTGGCGTCAGCACGCCGCTCTCCCTACGTCGTTTCGTCAAACCTGACGTCGTCCAGGGGCACGGGCGGCGTGCTGAACACCACCAATTATATGCCAGTTGATTACAAAAGGAACCGCCCAGTCCTGAGGTCCGAGCAGTAAATGATACGGATGCCGCCATATTGCAATGGGGCAGACGCCAGTGTATTGCCAAGGAAAGACCCCGATATTAATCAATGTCCTCCCTTAACTAAAACTGTGTACCATACTGTTGTTTATATATACACAGTCCATAGTGTAAAGGACTGTGTATATCGATTGTGCATATAACTAATCATTTATAAATAATATATAAATGTACCACACGGAACACAGTGGCGGCATCTAGTGGCCAAAATTGACATGGCCTGGCCTAAATCTTATGGTCCAATTGTGGAGTCACCTAGATGCATCAGTTAAAATTTTAAAAGGCAAGAGATGTTACTAAAAACCATAAATTAGTGTATCATTCACTGACCTCCCCCTGTGAAGGGAAAGGACAGGAAGGGAAAAAAGGGAAAGAAAACAAAGGAATAATAATTAAAAAAGGAATAATGTATTAATATTTGGCCGGGTTACATAAAACCTGCAATATTAAACGGCAAATATAATACAAGTCCATCTAGAAAGTTGAATAAATCACAAATAGGCACAAGCGTATCAAATCGCTAGGGCCCATGTATTCGCTATGTAAATCATCATGTTGTCAAATAATCTACATTAATTGATACCCTATAAATCAATCCAAAAAATCCTATAATCAGAAGATAACTAAAAAATTGGAGGCATATATGCACCATCCCCATCCCCCCCCCCCAAAAGCTGCTAGGGACTCAGGACTGGTTTACATATAATCACCCTAGCTATTATCAATAAACGAGTTGACATCTGTATCTATGTTAAGGCCATAGGGGGTGTAACACCGTACCCTATGGATCCACACCATCTCCATCTTGGATAGTTCTCTAACCAGGGATCCACCTCTCCAATGGGCATTATATTTGTCAATGGCTAGAAAGATTGTATTGGCTGGATTCCGATTGTGGACCTTATCATAGTGTTTGGAAACAGAATGGAATTTGAAACCCGTTTTGATATTAGTAATGTGTTCCCCTAAACGTACCTGCATGGCCCGCTTGGTCTGACCTATGTATTGGAGACCACACGGGCATTGAAGCAGGTATACAACCCCCGTGGAGCTACATGTGATGAAAGATTCTATTTTGTGCTCTTTAGAGGTACTAGTTGAAACAAATGACAATGTTTTTTTAGTTTTGATGCGATTTAATGTGCAGATTTGACATCTGCGACATCTTTATTATTTAAGTTTATGTAGCGTGGTTTCTTATATTTTCTAACATTTTATATTGTGGGTATCTCACATTTCTGTAACCGCAGCTTATTATTTAATCCAAGGTATAGACATCAGATCAATTTATGTATGTCACATTATACACTTTCTGACAGCGCTGTATTTTTTTATATTTTGTATCTTTATTTGAAGATACAATTCATATAGCAGCAGTCGGACACATTCTTTTGTGTTTTGCAGATGTGACAAATTTTTGCTGTCATATTTGCATCTAGGGTGTGCTGCCAATCACTCCAGTTTCTCCTTATAGGACGGACTGGTGTTCTTGGATAGCACATGCAATGGACATCTTTGAATACAGGGCAACCAAGGTCGTCAACACAGATGGTGTATTCAAAGTTTACAATGACAGGGAGAACGATCTTGGAGGTTTTTTTGTCAGATTAAAAAACCTTACAATTTCTGAAATACACACGCAATGGGATGTGGTTTTCTTAGAGACATACATTAGGACAGGTATGGTCCCAAGAAGCCTCCGATGGGAAGTTTGCCCCCAAAAAGGAGAATCGGAACTGGAAGAATGGTTCCGTTACTTCAATGAGGCAGGGGTTAACTTCCTAAGATTTTTAGTAGCCAGAAAAAAGAGCAAACTGACCAGACTAGACGGTGAGATAAAAGCCCTTAAGGATAGTCTTTTGCCCTATAAAGAAGTCGAGGAATACAAGGAAAGAACCATTAACTTATTAAAGACATTAGATAAAGAAGAAAGGGAACAAAAATTCAAAAAACGTAAGAAATACAATAGAGATTATGGGGATTATCAAGCTAACAATGTGTTTGCATGGCAAAGAAAACTGGCCATGGAAGCAAGTGGGGGACAGGAACCATCTATGGAAGTTACTGTACAAGGGAGTGAGGTTCCATCACACCCCCCGGGTCAGAACCAACACCCCCCATCTAGGAATGGTGCACAGAGAACTCCTAAGAAACCCCATGTAAATAACAAACAGTCTAAAAAAGGTAGACGAGTATCCTATCAATCACCCCAGAGACCAGCCGTTTCCAATAGAGGGGGCCAACACACACGAAAGGCTGGGGGATATCAGCAGTATAATCAGAATGGGAATCGCGAACGAAGGCAGTCTCAACCATATAATCCAAATCAGCATCAGAATTATAGGACTACTCCATATCCTGATACCAATCACGATCAACCAAGGTATAATGAATATGGCTATGACACACAATCTAGCCAACATCATTATGGTGACAATCCCCAGCACTATAACACGGAGGGGGATGAGGATGAAGTGGATTATGGGGTGGATACGCGTAACCGCTTTTACCCTTTGAGGGATAGAGCAGGCCCTATCCACTATGATAGAGGGGACTACCCCAATTATGAACAGGGATATTACAGATCAGTAAAGGACCGGCCTACCAACACCCATGGCAGGAATCAGGAATCACATCCTTGGGGTTTTCCCAGACCCAATCAGGGAATAAAAAGGCCGGTAGAAAACAAAGAGGAACCAGAGGGGGGAGGAGAGCAAGACACAAAAAAGATAAGGATGTAAGGGCTGATGGGATTTTCAATCTTAGCACCCAAGTTTTAACCCAATCAGAACTGGCGCTATTAAATAAGGGTTTGAAATTTGCACCCCCAAAAAAGCTAAACAAATTCCTAACATATATGGACGTCCACAAATACGTCCGAAGGATCAACATTAAAAGATATTTTGCCAATTGTTCAGAAGGATGTAGGCTACCTGTCTTACAGGAGTATCAACACACTGGATTAGCCAATGCCTCCACCTTCAACCCTCTGGGCACTTTGGCACCCTCATTGAGGGTGTTCAGGGACGTGGTCCTTAGAGACCTAGATTCCCTTAAAGTGGCCAACCATAGGATGACTAGAACATTGAAGGAAGGATTGGATTCCCTTTGTAATAATAAGGGGATTGTAATCCGGCCCGCAGATAAAGGTGGTGGGATAGTTATTCTAGACAGGAGTGATTATTTACGGGAAATGTCTAACATCGTGGGAGATCAGGATACGTATACCCCCTTACCTGGAAATCCGGTGATTAAATATAAAAGTGATCTTGAGAAATTGGTCACTAAGGGGTTTCAAGAAGGGATACTCAATGATAAAGAAAAAACTTTTTTAGTTCCTAGGGCCCCAAGAGTTCCGATTCTGTATTGTTTGCCGAAAATCCATAAAAGTTTGACTTGCCCCCCGGGACGACCTAAAGTCAGCGGCATTGATTCGGTCACGTCCCGGGTGGGTACGTACATAGACTTTTTTTTGCAACCCCTGGTACAACAAATTCCGTCCTACATAAAGGATACAAAGCATGTGATTAATTTGCTGTCCCAGTTGAAACCCAATAGCAGAACATGTTTGGTGACGGCAGATGTAACTTCATTATACACTATAATTCCACATCATTTAGGATTTGCAGCCGTAAAACATTTTTTGAACAGCCTTTCCAAAATTCCATCAAGACAGCAAGATTACATCATGGAGCTATTGGATTTCGCGGCTAATCACAATTACTTTTGGTACAACCAGTGTTATTATCGACAACAAAGGGGTGTTGCTATGGGCGCCAAGTACGCCCCAAGCTTGGCAAATCTCTTCATGGCCAAGTGGGAGGAGGACGTCATCTATAAGGACCGTTGTCCACACCTAGTCTTTTGGGCCAGGTATATAGATGACGTCCTCCTCCTTTGGGAGGGATCTATCCCTGAACTGGAAGTCTTCTTCTCTCAAGTCAATAACAATGAGAGGGGTATCAGATTCGTTCATGAAGCCAGTCAGGAAAAGATCAATTTTTTGGATTTAACCATCTATAAAGATACAGACTCCTTTAAAACAATTACCTTCTTTAAACAGACAGATCGTAATGCGTTTATACCTCTCGACAGTTGCCATAAGGACAGCTGGCTTCAGTCGGTGCCTAGGAGTCAGTTCGTCAGGATGAGACGCAACTGCTCAAACGTTGAGGACTATAGAATCCAGGCAGACATTCTAAAAAAGAGGTTTTTGGAGAAAGGCTATGATAGAGATCCACTAGAGACCATCATAAAAGAAGTGGAAAGACGTAATAGATCTGAACTTTTGGATATGGCCCCCACAAAAAAGAAGGAGAGTCCAGTCATCCCTTTTATCACAGCTTATTCAACCCAACATTACCAGATTAGGAAAATCATTGCCAAACATTGGCACTTGTTGGGTAATGATACATTGATTAACACTTTTTTGCCTAAGAAACCCCAGGTGATATTCAGAGGGGCCCCCTCATTAAGGAATATCATTGCCCCCAATGTAGTAGACCCTCCTGGCAAGAGATTGTCTTTTTTTCAGGGTCTTTCAGGTTATCACCAATGTCGCAGATGTCAAATCTGCACATTAAATCGCATCAAAACTAAAAAAACATTGTCATTTGTTTCAACTAGTACCTCTAAAGAGCACAAAATAGAATCTTTCATCACATGTAGCTCCACGGGGGTTGTATACCTGCTTCAATGCCCGTGTGGTCTCCAATACATAGGTCGGACCAAGCGGGCCATGCAGGTACGTTTAGGGGAACACATTACTAATATCAAAACGGGTTTCAAATTCCATTCTGTTTCCAAACACTATGATAAGGTCCACAATCGGAATCCAGCCAATACAATCTTTCTAGCCATTGACAAATATAATGCCCATTGGAGAGGTGGATCCCTGGTTAGAGAACTATCCAAGATGGAGATGGCGTGGATCCATAGGGTACGGTGTTACACCCCCTATGGCCTTAACATAGATACAGATGTCAACTCGTTTATTGATAATAGCTAGGGTGATTATATGTAAACCAGTCCTGAGTCCCTAGCAGCTTTTTGGGGGGGGGGGGGGATGGTGCATATATGCCTCCAATTTTTTAGTTATCTTCTGATTATAGGATTTTTTGGATTGATTTATAGGGTATCAATTAATGTAGATTATTTGACAACATGATGATTTACATAGCGAATACATGGGCCCTAGCGATTTGATACGCTTGTGCCTATTTGTGATTTATTCAACTTTCTAGATGGACTTGTATTATATTTGCCATTTAATATTGCAGGTTTTATGTAACCCGGCCAAATATTAATACATTATTCCTTTTTTAATTATTATTCCTTTGTTTTCTTTCCCTTTTTTCCCTTCCTGTCCTTTCCCTTCACAGGGGGAGGTCAGTGAATGATACACTAATTTATGGTTTTTAGTAACATCTCTTGCCTTTTAAAATTTTAACTGATGCATCTAGGTGACTCCACAAATGGACCATAAGATTTAGGTCAGACCATGTCAATTTTGGCCACTAGATGCCGCCACTGTGTTCCGTGTGGTACATTTATATATTATTTATAAATGATTAGTTATATGCACAATCGATATACACAGTCCTTTACACTATGGACTGTGTATATATAAACAACAGTATGGTACACAGTTTTAGTTAAGGGAGGACATTGATTAATATCGGGGTCTTTCCTTGGCAATACACTGGCGTCTGCCCCATTGCAATATGGCGGCATCCGTATCATTTACTGCTCGGACCTCAGGACTGGGCGGTTCCTTTTGTAATCAACTGGCATATAATTGGTGGTGTTCAGCACGCCGCCCGTGCCCCTGGACGACGTCAGGTTTGACGAAACGACGTAGGGAGAGCGGCGTGCTGACGCCACCACAACACATACACGCAGTCCCAGAAGCTACGGGCGATTGCAGAGAGAGCCGGCCGGCTCATTTATCCATTATTGCCTGAAGCATTTCATATACATGTGAGTGCATTACTGTTTTTATTAATAAAATCTTATACGTTTTTACACTATGGGGGCCCCTTTTCTCTTTTATATGACTGGCCATTGGATAAGCTATTTGTGGGTCATTTTGGACAATAGGAGGAGTTGATCTGACTTCACATCCATCCCTATTTGAGACTGTGGCTGGGTTATAAGCTAAAAGGCGTATTTGATCTCCTGACCAGAGATCAAGGGAGCTGGTAAGAGGCAGTTGTTTTAAAGGTGAAGGACTGTCCTATCTCTAACACTACTTTCCATGGTGAATTGAGTGTGATGTCACTATTGCTGGGGATGAAGATCTGTGTCCCATGGTGATCTGCTGTCGGACAACAATCAACATCATTTTGTTCCTGATGGACTCATTAGTTTGATGTACATCTATCTCTTTATTATTTAAGTTTATGTAGCGCGGTTTCTTATATTTTCTAACATTTTATATTGTGGGTATCTCACATTTCTGTAACCGCAGCTTATTATTTAATCCAAGGTATAGACATCAGATCAATTTATGTATGTCACATTATACACTTTCTGACAGCGCTGTATTTTTTTATATTTTTTTATATTTTGTACACTAAGGGACTTATTCCAACTCTTTACACTCATCTTATTACTAAACAAAACTCAGACCGGAAGCAAAAAAATCCTGGAAAGATGTATTTCTTATGATTTTAACACTGTTTGAAATCCCTATCAATCCTGATCCTACAATAGCACTTTTAAATTTAAAACCGGCCACTCTCTCCTCCCGCCAATTCAAACTCCTATTACAGATCACTACAGCCGCAAAACAAACAAGTGCCAAAGCTTGGAAATCTCAAACCTTAATAATTGCTGAAGCTAAAAATAGAGTCAATCAAGCAATGATCCATGCCAAAACAGAGGCTATAACTCAAGATAAAATATACAACTTTGAGAACATATGGAATCCCTGGGTGACTCACTTTTTGCCTTTGAATTTTTGGGTTTTTTAACGTATCAGCGCATAGTGGCCATGCGGATATGGTTTGTGTTGTGAGTGCCACATCTTATTGTATTAGATTGGAAGAGATTGGCAAATTGGGCTTAAGACTTTTTAGGCACAATAAATACTATGTTTGTAGTTAAAAATTCTGATTTATTGAAAATTTTTAAAAATAGAGAATAAAAAGGGGAAACAGGTAGAATTCAGTTCATGATCACACAGTTTTACAAGTTATACACTCCATACATAGCTAAATGGTTATACAAAACAGTTAAAGCAATATTTAGAGATAGGAACTCTATTCAATATAGTTACATTGCGTTGAACCAGAAGCTATCAATCAAATTCTGTATTTGCACGACATGTTGCACGCCGCATGCGTTTCTTCAGGAGCACAGAACTGAATACTGTAATGAACAACATAATTGCAGTAAATAATTCATCCTGGTATGTTATAATAGACTATAGTTAGGTATAAAATAGAATGATATAGTGAGTAACAGAGAGGCTGCCTGTAAGGCCCAACGGGATGTACCCGACCCACGGATGACTCAGCGAAAATCAAACACTGTGGGGACGTATGTAACATAGTAGAAGAGTAATAGTGGGTAAGTGTGTATAACTCCAACAAGGTTGAGACTACTGAGTGGTTAAACAGGGATAATAATTAGTTTAACAATAGTATACACAGTCTATATACCTATAGGTTGTAGTTTGGAAAGGGAAAAGGGGGGGGGGAATTAGGGGGGGGGGAGGAGAGAAGAGGAGGGAATCAAGGTGTATGTGGGTATTGACGTTACGTTGAGATATGAGATTAATTGATTAAGGTAAATGATTAAGACTGGTTATACGAGTGTCATTATAAAGTATATTGTATTATATTAAATTAAAGAATTACAAGTAAATATAGATGTTTATATATAATGTCATAAAATGCCCCCTAGTGTTACATATTTACAGTAGTAATTATATTTAAAATACAATACACTTACCCTAAAGGACTTTACAACTGTGTTTAATCGTGGCAGTAACTTCCTAACTACATATGTTGCAGCTCTCAGTAATTGGCTGACATCGTAAGTTTTGGTTTGATTGAAAAAAGGGGGGGGAAATCTTGAGTCAATCAGAACTTAACAAAGGCTTGCACCGGAATTCATGTAAAACTTGCTGCTTAGAACATTGCTGTTCATGGTCCCCACTTCTGATGAAACTGCCATAGAGATAAACCCATGGAGAGAGATAAGAAGCAATGAGTGTAAGAGTATGCTAATAAGTAGAGGCGATGTATAACCATGCAGTTTAAAAATAGGAGCTTACCTTGTATTGGAGTTAAGGATAGTGAGCACAATTAGTTGGCAGCATAGAACCACACAGCCGTCTCATAAAGAGCGGCTGATAGTGTGGATCGTTCCGAGGGAGACGCTGCGAGCGTCTCTTGTACATCCGCCCCGCCTGTAGTCACCAATCGGCGAGCTGATGTGACGTCATTCAGGCCGGCCGTAGACGTACACTGCGCACACCTCAATCTTCCGCGTTGGCAAAACAGCTGACGGCGCATCGAAGAGAGAGGAGGCAGTCGTGTCGTGGTGTCCTAGCAACCGAGGACCCGCAGAGGCGCACTGCACATGTCCCAGCCCTCGGCGTCAGCCTGTGTTATGCCGGCGCAAGGGGGGGAGGGAGAGCAGCTGCGTCCAGGTAGCATCCCCGGGTATCACAGGGAGCACATCCCAGGATCTAGGGGCAGCATCAAAGTATATATATATTAGTCTAGTAACATGTAAAATTAGAATATTGTAATAGTTTTAGGAAGCGGCTGAATAACTGTAACAACAATCGGGGTAAGGGAAACCAGGCAACAAATAAGATAAAAATAAAAAATAAAAAAATTAATGGAAATACGATCTATGTATGTATTGGTTGATAACAATGAGTTATTAAATAGTAAGTGGTTGTATACACAAAAGGCATAAGCTCAGCAATACAGTACATGGACAGGGTAAGATAAGATATATATATATAATCATAAATAGCGTTGGATTATTACATTATTTATGGTTATACAAAGTTCAACAGTACAATACCTGGACAGAAAACTAGAAAGAAAGGGGTGAGACAATGCTTGTTTAGAGAAAGGGTTTATATGTTTAGGCCTCATTTATATCAGGGGGAAAAGTGGCACAAAGACGTTCTATCCACATGGTCTCTTTTTGACAAACTGTTTTGTCCCAGTCTCCACCCCTGGGATCTGTTGGGACCATTGCTAACACCATGAATGAGATAAGGGAAACATTGAATTTATGATAAAGGTCTAGATGCCTGCTTACTGCTGTCACCATTTTCCCCTCCCCCGAGTAATACACATGGTCCTTGATTCTACAGCGTAGGTGTCTAATAGTTTTACCTACGTAAAACGGGCCACATTGGCATAGCATGAGATACACCACTCCTTTTGTATCACAGTCTGCGTAAAATTTAGGGGTGAATGTTTCTCCATTTGGTAATATGAAGGTTTTCCCTTCCTTGACCCACAGGCAAAAGGAACATTTACCACATTGGAAAATCCCTACTTCCGTTTGACTGTGTTTGGTGGTGGCTCGAGGTTAGTTGGTCACCCAGGGATCTAGTTCATCTAAAAGTAATTTGGGGGGAGGGGCCAATGTATTTATTGATAATAGGGTCCTGTTGAAGGATCGGCCAGTGTTTGCTAAGAATGTTGCGAAGCTGTTGATGCTGTTGCGAGAATTTGGTGATAAATCTCACCGGAGGGTTAGTAATGGTAGATTTTTTCTTAAACAGTAGAGAGTTTCTTGACTGGCATATGGCCTTATTATACGCGCTGCGCAGTATGGTCTTGGTATAACCCCTTGCTAGTAATCTAACGCGGAGCGCCTCTGCTTGGAATTTAAATTCCTCTATATGCGTACAATTACGGTGTAATCTGAGGTACTGTGCATAAGGAATACTTTTAATGAGTGGTCTGGGGTGGGCGCTCTTCGCGTGCAGCAAGGTGTTTCCTGCGGTTTCCTTTCTAAACAGAGTGGAGGCTAAACAATTCTCTTGGTCTTTAAAAATGGTTAGGTCTAAGAAGGTTATCTGATACGAATGGGCAGAGATTGTGAATTTGAGCTTCATGGAATTATGATTGATGGTTTGGATAAAACTATCCAATAAATCTGTTACTCACTATATCATTCTATTTTATACCTAACTATAGTCTATTATAACATACCAGGATGAATTATTTACTGCAATTATGTTGTTCATTACAGTATTCAGTTCTGTGCTCCTGAAGAAGCGCATGCGGCTCGCAACACGTCGAGCAAATACAGAATTTGATTGTTACCACCGCATAGCTTCTGGTTCAACGCAATGTAACTATATTGAATAGAGTTCCTATCTCTAAATATTGCTTTAACTGTTTTGTATAACCATTTAGCTACGTATGGAGTGTATAACTTGTAAAACTGTGTGATCATGAACTGAATTCTACCTGTTTCCCTTTTTATTCTCTATTTTTAAAAATTTTCAATAAATCAGAATTTTTAACTACAAACATAGTAATTATTGTGCCTAAAAAGTCTTAAGCCCAATTTGCCAATCTCTGCCTTTCAATTTTGATGCTTCCCTACTAAGACCTTGGTAATATTGATTTATACTTCCATTCTCTGCATTCATGGTATGTGTTTATTACCATGTACTACCCCGGGGACCCCTACTACCTCTCATTTCTTTCTTCCCTATCTATTTTTTCTCCTACCTAAGATTACTTTTACTTTTTATCTTCTTTCTCTCTTCTACTTTTTCCCTCTATTCTCTCTCTTCTCTTTCAATTTACTCTTTAAATAGTTCTGGTAGCAGAACTTTTATTTCCTTGGTTATCATTATACCAATTGTACATACTTCCAATATGTAGTATACGATTTTAGATTCTATAATAAATTATTTCTTTTTTTTATTTAAAAACTATACTCTTAATAATAATTACCGTATATACTAGAGTATAAGTCTAGTTTTTCAGCACATTTTTTTGTGCTGAAAGTACCCCCCTCGACTTATACTTGAGTCAAACACTTTTCTGCAGCAAAAAATGTCATTTTCCGAACTGACTTTGGGGCCCCGTATCTCAGAGCAATTAAGTGCTAGGAACCCCAGTGGAACTGGTACCATAATATATCCAAAGCTGGGGTTCCTAGCACCAAGTAGCCCCGAGATACGGGGCCCCAAAGTTGGTTCGGAAAATGTCATTCTCTGCTGCAGAAAAGTGCTTGACATTTTCTGAACTGATATTTGGGGCCCTGTATCTCGGGGCCACTTGGTGCTAGAAACCCCAGCTTTGGATATTTTATGGTGCTAGTTCCACTGGGTTTGCATACCAAATTTGGGGTTGCTAGCTCTAAGTAGCCCCGAGATACGGGGCCCCAAAATCGGTCAACTGTGTCCATCTGCAGCAATGTCATTTCGGGACCCTTTGGGTTCAGAGACCCCAAATTTTGGCTGCAGCTAAGGGGCATCTAGGAACCCTTAACTACCGAGTTTAAAGTTCGGGGGACCTATGGCTGCAAATGGGCATAGTGAGGCATGCAAATGGGCACAGTGAGGCTGCAAATGGGCATTGTTGACCCTCTTTTCCACTTACAGTAGCCGTGCATTTCTCACCCTCGTCTTATACTCGGGTCAATAAGTTTTTCCCATTTTTTTGTGGTAAATTAGGGCCTCGACTTATACTCGGAACGACTTATACTCGAGTATATATGGTAAGACCTTTTTTTACCTGAGGTCATCTTATATTAACCTGGTCTAAGTTGTTTTTATCCCCTCTTATGCAATGTATGATGCAATCTTTTGAGTAGTTAGATCGATGCTAAAATTGTTTTAGCTAAACTACTTTTAGTTTATGTTGGAACTACAACTCAATATTATTATTATATGTGTGATCTTTTCTTTTGCTGCCACCATATGTACTTATGTATACTAATTGTTAAAATTCAAAAAAGACATTTGACAAGATAAATCTCTGTGGACTAAAGTAGAGATGAGTTTAAAGTGGTTGTAAAGCCTCCAGGTTTTTTTTTTTTATCATCATAAACATGTCATACTTACCTTCTCAGCCCCAATCCTCCTCTTCTCAGTTCCCCCACTGGCACTCCTGGCTCCTCCCCCTGGCTGAGTGCCCCGATAGGAAGCCGCTTACTAAGGGGGTACTTGTGCGTCCTGGTACCTTGACTGACAGCAGTGGGAGCCAATGGCTCCCTTTGTTCACAGCCAAGCCTGTGAGAGCAGGAATAGGGGAGAAAAGCTGTTGCAAATGTGCACGGCACTGGACAGGGAACAGGCTCCAGTTGAGTATTTAGGAAGGGCTCTGATGGGAGCTGTACTTAAAAGGGTTTTTACTTTAGTGCAGAGAATGCATCAAGGTAAAACAAACTTTTACTTTTACAACCACTTTAAGTTCATAATGAACGTTGGCGGTTTGGACTTTTGGATGAGTGCTCACTTGACAGCTTCCAGCTGCAATGGTAGTTAAGGACTATTGATGGGTCTCCTGGTGTGCTATAACCTTTAGCAGCCAATCAGTGAGCAGTAATGATGTGCACTAACCTCTTGCAACCAATCATTGAGGGGTAAGGATATGGAGTAACCACTAGCAACCAATTAGTAAGCAGTAATAATGTGCAGTAACCTCTAGCAACCAATTGGTGAGGGTTAACAATGTCCAGTAACCTCTAGCAACCAATCAGTCAATGCTGGCTGGTGCAGGCACCACCAAGTCCTTAACAAGCAGTAATGTCACAGGCCTCTTTCATTCACCTAGCTGGGACTCCCCAGCCATGTAAGCAAAGGAGCCAGGGATAGTTAAAGTAGAAAGAAAAATTGCATGGTCTCCAATACAAGCCTCCCATAAATAATGCCAGACCCTAAAGGTTCACCCTTAAAGTGATTGTAAACCCTTACATATACCCTCTGAAGTGACCAGCCTCAGGTGATACACAGAGATGAAACAATACAATACTTCCCATATAAGTTGTACCTGCTTATCTGCAGCCCTCCCTCCTCTACAGCCCACTAAAACACACATTTTACATGGCATTTGATTTCAGACGCTCATCTAGGATAAGGTTTTGGTATAGATGAAAATAATCCCTGACCACATTGTTCATAAATAGAATAAAGTGTCTGGAAGCTGTAATTTTTGCCAGCATTTTAAACACATTTTTCTTTGTAAACGTCAGTTTTGCTGTAGAATAACAGAGGATCAACCTTTGCAATGATAAAAGACTCACATCGCTAAGGCGGCTTACTAACAGTAAAATGTGATATCAGCTTATGTAATATCCTTTCTCCAAACTCCCATAGATCAGAGATGGATGGAAAAGTTAGATCAGAGACTTTAACTGTGCCACAAAAGGAACATATTAACATTCATTAGAAGTCCACAACTTTATTATATTATTAAAACATAATTAAAATTATAGACCATACAGTTGCCATCACTAATTTTTTGCAATGAGTGCATGTCTTTAATTCCAAATTAGCTTGATGGATCGACATGTTTCGCAATGGTCTCTAGCTTTTTCAAGATCGAAATTCGTACATCAAGCAATAATCTGGTTCTCAAGGCTTTCAAAGACAAGAACCCTTTGGGACTCCATCCTTTTGTTTGGAGTTGTTGTGACAATGCATGGGTAAATGAGGTCTTGTTCAGTGAAAGGATACTTGGTATAAGGTTGTTTAAAACATATGGGAGATATATCTAATGCCCCTTAAATTAGAAATATTGTGGATAAGTGCCTCTCTAGATATATTGTGGTATATCTATAGGGCCTTGGGAGCATTGATTTTAATAATGCTTAAAGTGAAACAATAAAAGTGTAATATCCCTTTAAATTTTGTACCTGGGGGTGTCTATAGTATGCCTGTAAAGGGGCGCCTGTTTCCCGTACTTAGAACAGTCTGACAGCAAAATGACATTTCAAAGGAAAAAAAGTCATTTAAAACTACTCGCGGCTATTAATGAATTGCCGGTCCGACAATACACATAAAAGTTCATTGATAAAAACGGCATGGGAATGCCCCCCCCCTCCTTTACCTGCCTTGAGGCAGATTTTCTTTTCAGCTTACACCTTGTGCTGAATCGCTATCTTTATATACCGTGCCTACAGCATGTCCCCTTATACCCACCCATGTTGTTATCCCAGCACTTATTACATACTTTGCTACTTTGACTTATCAGTCTGTAACTTGAACTTTAGCTAGCTGGCTTTATTGACCGGTGAGTCAATCTCCATATGACCTTATTACCATGTTTGTTACAGCTGTCATTGTAACTCCTCCTAGTGCACACCAAGCATTCCAGCTTACCTGGGGGGATCCTGTTCACTACCCAACAGCAACCAGTGGCCTCATTTCATCCACTATATGATCATCTGCATTTGGTCCTCATTCAAGTCCATGCGCATTTCTATGCATTTTAGGGGTGAGTGCCAGTTTCATATCTATGTGTGCAACTTCTCTTTACCCTCCTCCCCCACACCTCACCATTGGGGTTTTCCTTTCACCCACCTCACTGTCCCCCCTCTTCCCTCTCCCTCCTCTCCCTCTTCCCCCCCCTTTCTCCCGGTCTTCCCTCCTTCCCCCTTCCCTCCCCCCTTCCCCCCTCCCCCCCCTCTCCCCTCCTCCCCTCCTCCCTCCCTTCCCCTCCTCCCTCCCTTCCCCTCCTCCCCCCTTCCCCCCCTTCCCCCCCCCCCTTTCCCCCCTTCCCCCCCCCCTTTCCCCAACCCTCCCCCCTCCCTCCCCCCTCCCCCCCACCTTCCTATCCCCACACCCCCCGTGGCCTTCTCCTTACTTGCACACTGTTTCATTTTAGAGACATATCACTGGCACCCCCCCACCCTACTCCTCCTTTTGAGTGATCCCTCATTTTTTTGATTTACTCTACCTCATTACACAAATTTATCTATCCAGGGTCTGTTTAGTCATCCCCTGTGTTCGCCGCAGGGGGAACCACTTGGGGCCATGCGTACCCACAGGCAACCATAGAACGGGTGAGCCCATCCTTTTTCTATCTATATTGTATATAACTGTGCAATGTATCATTTAATGTTTTTGCTGCCTTTTTATGTTTTTGTATAACGATTGTATTTACTACAATTACTGTATGTTGTATCACAGATATTGCTCTCCTGAGGAAGCGGTAAAACCGCGAAACCGGTCGAGAATCCAAGCTCTATTTGTGTCTACCTCACTACGAGTTGTAATCTAATTGGTTGTATTCATTGCTCCCGTTTCCAATTGCAACTGTATGTGACACTGTTACAATCTTTTAATCATGTTTTCTATTAAAATGGAATTTTTATACTTTATTATTGTTTTTGTTGCTATTACCTCTTATCATAAATTTTGATTACACCTGGTACCGGAATAGTCCCCCCTTTTTCCTCCCCTCTTTAGGGGTTATTGCCTTTACTGCATGCGGTATTGAGATATTGGTCGACAGTGGCAGCTACCTGCGACCTCTCCCCACCTCATGCCTCTTGCTCTTGTATAAGATATTTGGGATGATGGTACAATGGTACATGTACTTGTTTATATCTTTTTTGATCTCAAACGCTCCCCCTTCCCATGGCATGGGAATTCCCCACAAGGGAACCCCGAACCAAAATATTAAAAAAAAATGACGTGGGGGTCCCCCTAAATTCTATACCAGGCCTTTCAGGTCAGGTATGGATATTAAGGGGAACCCCGGCCAAAATAAAAAAAAAAATGGCGTGGGGTCCCCCTCAAAATCTATACCAGACCCTTCAGGTCTGGTATGGATTTTAAGGGGAACCTTGCGCCAAAATTTTTTTAAAAAATAGCGTGGGGTCCCCCTAAAAATCCATACCAGACCTGAAGGTCTGGTATGGATTTTTAGGGGGACCCCACACCATTTTTTCAGATAGAAGACAGAAAAAAGAAGATAGAAGAAAGAAGAAGC
The DNA here is from genome assembly GCA_037952925.1 of Lithobates clamitans. Lineage (NCBI taxonomy): Eukaryota > Metazoa > Chordata > Amphibia > Anura > Ranidae > Lithobates > Lithobates clamitans. Next base: position 2,490,075 of record JBBGZY010000429.1, read on the forward strand.
ATTTAAATAAAGGAATTGTCAAAAACTGTCTCTTGTCATTTTTAACATTTTTTACACTTTTTTAGTGAAATGGTAGGGGTACTCATTTAACACAGGGGGGAGGGCCGGGATCTGGGGGTACCCTTGTTAAAGGGGGCTTCCAGATTCCGATAAGACCCCCCTGCAGACCCCCACAACAACCGGCCAAGGGTTGTGGGGATGAGGCCCTTGTCACCATCAACATGGGGACAAGGTGTTTTGGGGGGCTACCCCAAAGCACCCTCCCAATGTTGAGGGCATGTGGCCTGGTACGGTTGAGGAGGGGGGGCGCTCTCTCATCCCCCCTCTTTTCCTGCGGCCTGCCAGATTGCGTGCTCGAATAAAGGTCTGGTATGGATTTTTGGGGGGACCCCACGCCATTTTTTTTTTAATTTTGGCACAGGGTTCCCCTTAAAATCCATACCAGACCTGATGGGTCTGGTATAGATTTTGAGGGGGACCCCATGCCATTTTTTTTTTAAATTTTGGCCGGGGTTCCCCTTAATATCCATACCAGACCTGAAGGGCCTGGTATGGAATTTAGGGGGACCCCCATGTCATTTTTTTTTTTTACATTTTGGTTCAGGGTTCCCCTGTCTGGAATTCCCATGCTGTTTTTATCAATGAACTTTTATGTGTATTGTCGGACCAGCAATTCATTAATAGCCGCATATAGTTTAAATTACTTTTTTTTCTTTGAAATGTCATTTTGCTGTCAGACTGTTCTAAACAGGGGAAACATGCGACCCTTTACAGGCATACTATATACACCTCCCAGGTACAAAATTTAACTGGATATTACACTTTTATTGTTTCACTTTAAGCATTATTAAAATCACTGCTCCCGAAAAAACGGCCGTTTTAAAAACTTTTTTTGCATTGATCCATGTCTCCTGGGGCAGGACCCAGGTCCCCAAACACTTTTTATGACAATACCATGAATATAAGCCTTTACAATTAGCACTTTTGATTTCTCTAATAGACTTTTAAAGGGTGTTCCGCGGCATTCGAATTTGCCGTGAACACCCCAAATTGTTCGCTGTTCGGCAAACTCGAATCTCATCCCTACTGATGACACAAGGACCTGTGTGGTGGCCATCAGGAACACTATTGCTGGCATGCACTGGTTTGGTGACACTGAGACTGGTGTGGGAGCGATTAGGAAAATTGTTGCTGGAATCACTAGCCTGGTATCGTGGAAATCAGGAACACTGTTTCAAGCTACACTGGTTTGGTGACACTGTGACTGGTGTGGTTATGATCTGTGTCCCTGTGACTGGCTCCACTTTTAGGGCTCGTTCACACATGAGGTTGGAAGGGTGGTAAAACATTGTAGTTGAGCTACAGTTTAACCATCTCTATATCCACTAGCCCCTTTAGCTGCAGAGACAGTGGCAGGGGGTGTATACATGCCAAGGATGAGATGCTTTTATACCCCCTCTTGCTTTTGGTGGGTGTAATGTCCCACAATTGTGATACATTATAGTAATTGGGATCACTTATGTGGTGTTCAAGGGGTTAAGGGGAGGTGATACAACACCTTCTCACTGCCTGGCAAATGCTCTCTGAAGATTTATCTGAACAAAGAGTGATCTTCAGAGAGCATTGAACAAGGCCTTTTGGTGACACTGGGACTGGTTTAGCAGCAATCAGGGACACTGTGACTGGATGTAATGGCTGGCTACATTGACATACAGTGATATCAGAGAAGCCAGCCATTGTATATTATCTCTGCCACAGCAGTGCAGTGGTACTGCACTATCTCTGGTGACAGTATGTATAAAAATACATTTATATACTGCATATTTTTTTACATATATGTCATTATGGTGATCAGAGATACTAGCTGGCTTCACTGACATACAATGATATCAGAGCAGCCAGCCATTGTATATGATCACTGTCACAGCGGTACAATGTTTCTATAGTGATACTGCACTTGCTCTGGTGAAAGTATGTAAAATATTGCTATTTTCTTTGATATATTATCATATTAGCAGTTCACATTATCTTGACAATATCAAAACTAGATAGAATTTTTAACATGGCTCACGTAAAGATTAAGGCAAATAAAGATTTAAAAGTTCTGACAATTTGATTAATTGAGTTGAGCATTTCTAATAATCATTTCAGCGATAGTTTCAACAAATTTTGTCAAGTCAATTTTGATGTAAAAAAAGGCAAATTATGATCCTCTATTAGACTGAGATTAAATGTTGACTTGTCATTGTCAATTTGAGATGGGATCTGGCAGGTAAAAAGTTTCAATGCAATTCATACCTTTAGCTGTCGTTTTAGGTTAATTATTATTGAGCAAATTGCAAATGTGCCTGAGTTCAATTCACAGGGCATTCGTCAAAACCATCATACGGTCCAAAAGATGCAAACTTAAATCCAAAAGAAGCCAAAACCCATTTAAATCTAGGAGGGATAAGACTTTAAAATCAGTTCCAGACATTTTCAAGGGTAATAGGATTGTCAATGACATGAGGAGCTGAGTACTGCCATGGAGGACCATGACCAATGCAAAAAAATGAACATTTAAAAAACACATTAGAGTGGGGGGAATATGCAAATTTAAGGGTGACATAGGCAATGTCTTGGGGTTCTGGCCAGGAAGAGGAGGGCTATCCAGCCTTTTTTTTCTTTTTTTTTATCTATCATGAACAGAATAAGCCCAAAATGACCCACTCTGAGGAAGCCAGGTTTCCTGATGGTGGCTGAATCCACTGCACTGTAAGCACACTTGCAGATGCGTAATTTAAGGGCATTGGCTGGCTACCCTTTCACAAGGTTTTTTTTAGGTTTGACAGTTTTTACTGACACAGGCAAAGCTCCCCTTTGTTCGCAGCATGTTGGAACACACTTGTACAGTACAACTGTGTGCACCAAAGCACCCACTTTTTCACCATTTGTCATAGCTGCCATTAAATGCAGTCAACCCCATTTATTAGGAAAAGGTCTACCAGGCCTAAAGTAAGAGGCAGAGGCTCTGCATAATGAGGTAGTATTTTTTGTAAGGTTGTCTCTGCCCTGCTGAAGCAGGTCAAAGATAGCAATGTAACCTAGGTGCTACCTTTAAAAAATACAATCATAACCTTGCCCCTCACTATGCAAACATTTTAAAAAATTGGATTATTTGCAAGATTGTTCCTGTCCTGGTAAAACAAACACAGAAAGCAGTGGCATCAAGACTGTAACTAAAATCTTCACAAGTGATCATATCCATGGGCTATTGGGTGTCAAGGATGTAATGTTGTAAAGTGCTGCGTAAACTGTCGGCGCTATATAAATCCTGTATAATAATAATAATAATAATAATGTACAACTGACTGCCCTTCTCGTGAGTTTTCATGGTTCACAGTGTATTTACATTTTTGTTTTCAAAGGATGCAATAAGGTGTTGGGACAAAGGTAGCTCTTTAGGATAACGCAAGCAACAACTACCTAATGTGGTCCAATCTCCCCAAGCTAAAAGTTATAATAAAGAAAAAAAATGGTCAGCTGCAGGAAAGTTTTAAATAGCAATTTTAGGCCCAAAGTTACTATGGACAAACAGCACAGGTAGGGGTTTCTGTATAGAAATTAAGAGGTCACAAAGGACACAGCAATGAAAAACTGGCAAGCAGCAGGATACTTTTAAATAGCAATGCTGGCTCAAATGTACTAAAGATAAAAAACAGTAGAGCACAGCTTTGGGCTTTACTACAAGGATTAAGACCAAAGAGAGGTGAGAGTAAGTGAATTTATCGCCTGTGTCTGGCTCCATGAATCTTTTCAACATGGATGGAAGTTTTTCGTATAACAAAGTAAAGGATGTAAAAAAAAAAATATAGTGAAATCCTAGGCCTACTTCTACTATCTCAGCTCCATAGAAATATCAGGTTTCATAAAATATAGAACTTCCACAGTTGCAACAGTTAAGTATTGATACTGCATAGAACATATAAAACAGCTTAAAATGCAAATGCATAAGACAATCAGTAAAATAGTAATAAAAGGGTGCACAAGTCTAACTCAGTTGCCTGTAGTTATTACAGCAGCGCTTTACTGTCATAAAATTATCATCAGCTTTCATGTGTTAATATCACACAAGGACTAAGCAGTTGACAGATGGTGAGAGAAATCCCAGAAAACATAGATTGTAGTCCACAGGGGATATTGTGATGACGAAACGCATCAATCCTGACCTTACGGTGACCCAAAGTGACGCGTGCGCTCCACCACCAGTAAGAGACAAACCAGGAAGTAAGCGGTGGACGCTGCCTTCCTATAGTGTATGAGTTTCACTATCCCCTGGGGCGTTTGGAATGCTTGTTTTTTGCCTAGATAGTTTAAAACTGTTTGACTGAAGATTTTTTATGGAATACCTTCATTTGGAAATTCAATTAATTGAGAGAAAAAACGGAATTACGCTATATGAGCCTTTTTTCTGTCCGAGAACCGGTGGGTATTTCAGAAGCCCCAGAAAACACTGATGGTAGTCCTGCTATGATACAGAGTTATACACCCCACACCAAAGTTTGTGCATCAGGGTTCACACTCACATGAGAGATGAACACATCAGGCATAGATATGTTAACCACGGCTATCTACAGTGTCATGCAAGGTGTCACAGCATATCCTGAAATCCCCACCGGTTCTTGGACAGAAAAAGGCTTATATAGCATAATTCCGTTTTTTCTCTCAATTTATTGAATTTCCAAATGAAGGTATTCCATAAAAAATCATCAGTCAAACAGTTTTAAACTATCTAGGCAAAAAACAAGCATTCCAAACGCCCCAGGTGATAATGAGACTCACACACTATAGGAAGGCATCGTCCACCGCTTACTTCCTGGTTTGTCTCTTCCTGGTCGTGGAGCGCGCTCATCACTTTTGGTCGCTGTTAGGTCACGACTGACGTGTTTCGTCATCATGACTTCCCCTGAGGACTACCATCTGTGTTTTCTGGGACTTCTCTCACCATCTTTCAACTGCTTATTCCTTGTGTGATATTAACACATGAAAGCTGATCATAATTTTATGACAGTAGCGCTGCTGTAATAACTACAGGCACCTGAGTTGGACTTGTGCACTATTTTACTGAAAGTAAAGGATGTGCATGTGTCCCACATGGAAAATATTTAAGCAGCAAGAAGCATATTAAATATTTTAACAACCAGCTGTAAGGGCTATCTATCTGTGACTTCTGTCACCTCATTGGTAGCTAGGGTTGATTCACATGATCTGGCTGGCTAGACAAGTGTAGCCACCCTCCCTCATTGATCCATCTGCTTCTTGCTTAGTCAAAGAATTTGGACAACTAGAGAAGCGCCAATCTTTGGTCAAAGGTATATGTGTAGTTGTACTTTCTGGTAGAACCCGGTATGAAGGCAGCTTAAGGCCACCAAATTAGGCCATCTTTCAAAAAGGGAGACAATGATTTATTTTTTTCAAGAAATAATAATTAGAGTGTATTATTTCTTTCCATTATTTTTTTATTACATTTTATTGAAATTTGCAAATTACAAAAGACCAAGGTGACAAAACACTTTAAAAAACAGAGGGTTGCAGCCCCCAGTACATACAGAGAAGCAATATATAGAAGAGTTTTTAATACACGGAGACAAATACTAATTGAAGCAAATCCATAGGAAAGTAGGGATTAAAAACATTGCTGAAATCCAGGAGACATGGATGGATAAAAATATAGGAGAGGTAACCAACCTCAAAGAGGGTCTGAAAAGGCATACTAGAAGTAGTGCCTCTCCTGGCCCTAAAATATAGCTAGCAGGTATACTGCAAGACTAAAAAAAATTTTACAAAACTTCAGAACAAAACAGATTCAGATGAGAGATCCTAGACCATAAACATAATTCAGATATCCCTTGTACTTATATGGGTACGTTAGTACTTAAAACTGCTGAGAAGGGAGGTAATAGGGTACAAAACTATATCTAGCCACTGGCAAAATCTGAACGCAGGAGGAGTAGACCTTGGTCATAGCATTATGAAGTGAAAAGAGATGATGCTTCTGAGTCGGATAAGGTAGCAACGATAAAGGCTTGCCATCTGGAGTTAAAATGTTTTTAGAAGTGTTGTGGCACATATCAAGGTCAAGCGTTTCACGGTATAGTAGGATTTTCAATTCCTTCCTAATATCTGATAAGGTTGAATTGGAAGATGTTAATTTTTTGAGAATGGCCCTTCGTCCCACCAGCAAGCATACTGCGATCCAGTGCAAATGAGAGACTCTCTACCGTGTTGACTCCTGTGAAGGTGGGCTATCACAGCCAAAGAGCAAGAAAAGGGGATTTTCTGAAATATGTCATTGGGTAACTCCGTAAATGAGGATAGGTTTCGATAGTTCGGCATAGACAGACAGACCCCAAAATGGTGCGAGATGGTCCTGTTAGGCCGCAGAATGGGCAGAGAGCAGATTGAAGGTTGAATTTTGGCGAGAGGAATGGGAGAGTTTGAGCTGAGACTCTCGCTAGATTTTATTGGTAATCAGATGAGAGAGTCTATCGTAAAGTTTATCTTCCAACGTTGAAATCCTCATTTCTGCCTCATTCAAATGCACAGAATGTTCCCTCATCTCCTTCTTGAGCTGTTTGATGCCAGATTGATTGCACAGCCTTTTCCACTGCCCATTGTAATAGTGAGCAGTGGCGTCACTAGGGATGTTGTCTCCTGGTGTGGTAAAACATTGTGTCACCCCCCTCCACCAACTAAAGTCGCCCCTCAGTACAGACCCCCTCCCTCAGTACAGACCCCCTCCACTAAGTATAGACCCCTTCCATCAGTACAGACCCCCCTCCACTAATTATAGTCCTCCCTCAGTATAGACCCCCTTCACTAAGTATAGAACCCCCTCCATCAGTACAGACTCCCTCCAAGTATAGCCCCCCTCAGTACAGACCTCCACTAAGTACAGACCCCCCTCCCTCAGTATAGACCCCCCACTAAGTATGACCTCCTCCCTCAGTATAGACCCCTCCTCAGTATAGACCCCCCTCCTTCAGTATGACCTCTCCCTTAGTGTAGACCCCCCTCAGTACAGACCTCTTTCCATCAGTATAGACCCCCTCCATAAGTACAGACCCCCCTCAGTACAAACCATCCCCCTCCATCAGTACAGACCCACCTCCATCAGTACAGATCTACCTCAGGACAAACCCCACCTCAGGGCAAATCACCCCCTCCATTAGTACAGACCCCCCTCAGGAAGAACTACCCCCTCCAACAGTACAGACCCCCCTCAGGACAAACCACCCTCTCCATCAGCACAGACCCCCTTTAGGACAAACTACCCCCCTCCTCCATCAGTACAGACCCCCCTCAAGACAAACTACCCCCCTCCTCCATCAGTACAGACCCCCCTCAGGACAAACAACCCCCCTCAGGACAAACCACCCCCCTCCTTCATCAGTACAGACCCCCCTCCCCCCATGCACCTGGGTGAAGGATGGAGGAGGATTCAGTGTGCAGCCACCGGAGAGCTGCTTGCTCAGACTGTTACTCTCTGGTTGGCAGGCTTGTGACAGGAGGCAGTCACATCAGCAGTGAGAGTGACACTAAGCAGTCTCGCTCAAGGCTAGCACAGCATTGGCATGTTCCGGCTGAAAAGAGCCCTGCCTCCAGGACCCAGGACCCTTAGCGGCTCTGCTGCTCTCAAAATGGTGTCACCCCTATGCGAGTGTCACCTGGGTGCAAGTGGCAATGCCACTGATTGTGGGGGTGAGGAGAGAAGCCACAGCTTCAGCAAACCATTCATGAGTTGCATCCTCACTGACAGCAGGGTGTGCTGGCAGCTGTGTGTCACTGACTCTGTAGCGCCCACCATGTTGTGGTCTGGGGCCACTTTGGGGAGAGCTGCTGTGGCTGAATTACAGGCTGAGAGCGGGGCCCCCCTTCCTCTAAAAATTGCTCCATAGTGGTGACCCAGGAATAGGGAGAAGGAGAACCATTTCCAGGGAAGCCACTGCAGACTTTTTATTCCGACTTGTGCTGCACTTGGCAGGGACCTCAGGTAAGGAGCTGCTACTCCATACTACAACCATAAGCCCACAAGGATGGTTTTAATAAAAAATGATTATTAAAGTATATTATTTCATAGAAAGTAGACAGAAATATTGTACAGTCAATGCAGGTTATTAAAAACAGCTTTATTGGGCTTCAGCAGGGCCAGACTGGCCTATCGGGATACCGGGAAATATCCCGGTAGGCTGGCTGCACACAGTACCGCTGGGGCCGCTCACAGTGCCTGTGTCAGCAACAGCAATCTAAAGAGCAGCAGCGGCAGCCGCCGCTGCTGCACTATACCATGGCTGTGTGTCACTCACTGCCTGTGTGTGTCTCCGGGGGGGGGGGGGCGCTCACTGCCTGTGTGTGTCTCGGGGGGGGCGCTCACTGCCTGTGTGTGTCTCCGGGGGGGGGGGCGCTCACTGCCTGTGTGTGTCTCCGGGGGGGGCGCTCACTGCCTGTGTGTGTCTCCGAGGGGGGGGCGCTCACTGCCTGTGTGTGTCTCCGGGGGGGGGGCGCTCACTGCCTGTGTGTGTCTCCGGGGGGGGGGCGCTCACTGCCTGTGTCCTGACCTAAAGATCAGCGGCGGCCCTGCCTGTGTCACTCACTGTCTCCTCCGTTCGGCCGGCGCTCCGCCCACCACACTCATCATGCCTCGCTCTGTCTGTGTGCCTGTGGGGGAGGAGCAGGAGAACGCCGTGCTGCTCCATTTTGCCTCGTCCCGCGCTACAGCACAAGGTATTAAAAAATCTCTCCCTCTCTCTCCCTCTCTCTCTCCCTCTCTCTCCCTCCCTCTCTCTCTCTCCCTCTCCCTCTCCCTCTCCCTCTCTCTCCCCCCTCTCTCTCTCTCCCTCTCTCTCCCTCTCTCTCTCCCTCTCTCTCCCTCTCTCTCTCTCTCCCTCTCTCTCCCTCTCTCTCTCTCTCATCAAACGCTGCCACTGTGCCCATAGATTGCCAACACTGTGCCCTGCCCATCAATTGCAGCCACTGTACCATCAAACGCTGCCACTGTGCCCATAGATTGCCAACACTGTGCCCTGCCCATCAAACGCAGCCACTGTACCCAACAATTGCAGCCACTGTACCATCAAACGCAGCCACTGTACCATCAAACGCAGCCACTGTACCATCAAACGCAGCCACTGTACCATCAAACGCAGCCACTGTACCCATCAATTGCAGCCACTGTGATGGTACAGTGGTTGCATTTGATGGGCACAGTGGCTGCAATTGATGGGTACAGTGGCTGCGTTTGATGGTACAGTGGCTGCGTTTGATGGTACAGTGGCAGCGTTTAATGGGCACAGTGGTGGCAATTTATGGGTACAGTGGCTGCGTTTGATGGTACAGTGGCTGCGTTTGATGGTACAGTGGCTGCGTTTGATGGGCACAGTGGCAGCGTTTAATGGGCACAGTGGTGGCAATTTATGGGTACAGTGGCTGCGTTTGATGGTACAGTGGCTGCATTTGATGGGCACAGTGGCTGTGTTTAATGGGCACAGTGGTGGCAATTTATGGGTACAGTGGCTGCGTTTGATGGTACAGTGGCTGTGTTTGATGGTACAGTGGCAGCGTTTAATGGGCACAGTGGCTGCAATTGATGGGTACAGTGGCTGCATTTGATGGTACAGTGGCTGCGTTTGATGGTACAGTGGCAGCATTTAATGGGCACAGTGGTGGCAATTTATGGGTACAGTGGCTGCATTTGATGGTACAGTGGCTGCGTTTGATGGGCACAGTGGCTGTGTTTAATGGGCACAGTGGTGGCAATTTATGGGTACAGTGGCTGCGTTTGATGGTACAGTGGCTGCGTTTGATGGTACAGTGGCTGCATTTGATGGGCACAGTGGCTGTGTTTAATGGGCACAGTGGTGGCAATTTATGGGTACAGTGGCTGCGTTTGATGGTACAGTGGCTGCGTTTGATGGTACAGTGGCTGCGTTTGATGGGCACAGTGGTGGCAATGTATGGGTACAGTGGCTGCGTTTGATGGTACAGTGGCTGCGTTTGATGGGCACAGTGGCTGTGTTTAATGGGCACAGTGGTGGCAATTTATGGGTACAGTGGCTGCGTTTGATGGTAGAGTGGCTGTGTTTGATGGTACAGTGGCTGCGTTTGATGGTACAGTGGCTGCGTTTGATGGGCACAGTGGTGGCAATGTATGGGTACAGTGGCTGCGTTTGATAGTACAGTGGCTGCGTTTGATGGGCACAGTGGCTGTGTTTAATGGGCACAGTGGTGGCAATTTATGGGTACAGTGGCTGCGTTTGATGGTACAGTAGCTGCGTTTGATGGTACAGTGGCTGCGTTTGATGGGCACAGTGGTGGCAATTTATGGGTACAGTGGCTGCGTTTGATGGTACAGTGGCTGCGTTTGATGGGCACAGTGGCTGTGTTTAATGGGCACAGTGGTGGCAATTTATGGGTACAGTGGCTGCGTTTGATGGTACAGTGGCTGCGTTTGATGGTACAGTGGCAGCGTTTAATGGGCACAGTGGGTGCAATGGATGGGTACAGTGGCTGCGTTTGATGGTACAGTGGCTGCGTTTGATGGTACAGTGGCAGCGTTTAATGGGCACAGTGGTGGCAATTTATGGGTACAGTGGCTGCGTTTGATGGTACAGTGGCTGCGTTTGATGGTACAGTGGCTGCAATTGATGGGTACAGTGGCTGCAATTGATGGGTACAGTGGCTGCAATTGATGGGTACAGTGGCAGCGTTTCATGGTACAGTGGCTGTGTTTAATGGGCACAGTGGTGGCAATTTATGGGTACAGTGGCTGCGTTTGATGGTACAGTGGCTGCGTTTGATGGGCACAGTGGCTGTGTTTAATGGGCACAGTGGTGGCAATTTATGGGTACAGTAGCTGCGTTTGATGGTACAGTGGCTGCGTTTGATGGTACAGTGGCTGCGTTTGATGATACAGTGGCTGCATTTGATGGGCACAGTGGCTGTGTTTATTGGGCACAGTGGTGGCAATTTATGGGTACAGTGGCTGCGTTTGATGGTACAGTGGCTGTGTTTGATGGTACAGTGGCAGCGTTTAATGGGCACAGTGGCTGCAATTGATGGGTACAGTGGCAGCGTTTGATGGTACAGTGGCTGTGTTTAATGGGCACAGTGGTGGCAATTTATGGGTACAGTGACTGCGTTTGATGGTACAGTGGCTGCGTTTGATGGGCAAACGCAGCCACTGTACCCATAAATTGCCACCACTGTGCCCATTAAACACAGCCACTGTACCATCAAACGCTGCCACTGTACCATCAAACGCAGCCACTGTACCCATCAATTGCCACCACTGTGCCCATTAAACACAGTCACTGTGCCCAAACGCTGCCAGTGTACCCATAAATTGCTGCCACTGTGCCCCATCAAACGCAGCCACTGTACCCATTAATTGCAGCCACTGTGCCCATTAAACGTTGCCACTGTACCATCAAACGCTGCCACTGTACCCATAAATTGCTGCCACTGTGCCCCATCAAACGCAGCCACTGTACCCATTAATTGCAGCCACTGTGCCCATTAAACGCTGCCACTGTACCATCAAACGCAGCCACTGCACCCATAAATTGCCACCACTGTGCCCAATAAACGCTGCCACTGTGCCCATCAAACGCAGCCACTGTACCCATAAATTGCCACCACTGTGCCCATTAAACACAGCCACTGTGCCCATCAAACGCAGCCACTGTACCATCAAATGCAGCCACTGTACCCATAAATTGCCGCCACTGTGCCCATCAAACGCAGCCACTGTGCCCATCAAACGCTGCCACTGTACCATCAAACGCAGCCACTGTGCCCATCAAACGCTGCCACTGTACCATCAAACGCAGCCACTGTACCCATCAATTGCCACCACTGTGCCCATTAAACACAGTCACTGTGCCCAAACGCTGCCAGTGTACCCATAAATTGCTGCCACTGTGCCCCATCAAACGCAGCCACTGTACCCATTAATTGCAGCCACTGTGCCCATTAAACGTTGCCACTGTACCCATAAATTGCCACCACTGTGCCCATTAAACACAGCCACTGTGCCCATCAAACGCAGCCACTGTACCATCAAATGCAGCCACTGTACCCATAAATTGCCGCCACTGTGCCCATCAAACGCAGCCACTGTGCCCATCAAACGCTGCCACTGTACCATCAAACGCAGCCACTGTACCCATCAATTGCCACCACTGTGCCCATTAAACACAGTCACTGTGCCCAAACGCTGCCAGTGTACCCATAAATTGCTGCCACTGTGCCCCATCAAACGCAGCCACTGTACCCATTAATTGCAGCCACTGTGCCCATTAAACGTTGCCACTGTACCATCAAACGCTGCCACTGTACCCATAAATTGCTGCCACTGTGCCCCATCAAACGCAGCCACTGCACCCATAAATTGCCACCACTGTGCCCATTAAACGCTGCCACTGTGCCCATCAAACGCAGCCACTGTACCCATAAATTGCCACCACTGTGCCCATTAAACACAGCCACTGTGCCCATCAAACGCAGCCACTGTACCATCAAATGCAGCCACTGTACCCATAAATTGCCGCCACTGTGCCCATCAAACGCAGCCACTGTACCATCAAAAGCAGCCACTGTACCCATAAATTGCCACCACTGTGCCCATTAAACACAGCCACTGTGCCCATCAAACGCAGCCACTGTACCATCAAACGCAGCCACTGTACCCATAAATTGCCGCCACTGTGCCCATCAAACGCAGCCACTGTGCCCATCAAACGCAGCCACTGTAACCATTAATTGCTGCCAGTTTGCCCCATCAATTGCCACCAGTTTGCCCATTAAATCCTGCCAGTGTCCCCCCCGCCCGACACTTACCTGTCTCAGGTCAGCGCGTTGCTCCACGCTCCCTCCGATAGGCATCCAATCACAGCGCCTGTCGCTTCAGCCAATCAGGTGACAGGTAACCAGACCCAGTGCACCTGATTGGCTGAGAGGCGGGTCAGTGTTAGGGAAGCGATTTATTTGATTTCCTAACACAGCACTGTGTAAGCAGCGATCGCACAGCAGTGTGCCCGCTGTTTACCAATTTGGAAGCCTATTAGAGCTGACGGCTCTAATCAGGCACTTCTAAAAACACCCCTGCCGCTGTAATTCACATGCCCGATGCCCAACAAGGGTGCCGGACACCTGAATAGGGGGCGGCAGCAGTGACAATAGATAGATTCATGCACTGCATGAATCTGTCTATTGAAGATTGACGGGTGCAATGGACGCACCGCCACTGCTCAGCTGTTTTTCCCCTGGGTGGGGAAATACCACCATGTTTTATATTATACATTCCTATACACTGTGTGCCCTATAAAAAGGAGGTGGGCATTAAGGGACAGAGTGGTGTGCAGGCAATTTGTTTTATTTTTTGTGTGCATTACTGGGCACTTTCACCCCCTTCCCTCCCAGGCCAATTTTCAGCTTTCAGCGCTGTCACACTTTCAATGACAATTGCGCGGTCATGCAACGCTGCTCACACAAATAGAGCTTTCTTTTGGTGGTATTTATTCACGACTCAGTTTTTTATTTTTTGCGATATAAGCGGAAAAAAAGAGCGGAAATTTGAAAAAAAAAACAATATTTTCTTCTTTCTATTTTAAAAGAAATCCAATAAAATCTAATTTTGTCATAAATGTAAGCCAAAATGTATTCTGCTACATGTCTTTGGTAAAAAAATCCTGTTAAGTGTATAATAATTGGTTTGTGTGATCACGGACATATGTGTGCAGATGATCATTGGGACATATGATTTTACTGTTACATATGTGGGGGACAGGTGTTTTTACTGTGTGGGGACATGTGTGTGGGGACAGTGTTTTGGGGATTTTGTGTGTTTACATTGTGTTGGGACATGTGTGGGGACAGTAGGCTGGTGATCAATGTGTAAAAAGCTGTAAAAAACAGCTCATTCTCACTGATCACTGGCCGGCTGCAGAGATCCGCTCTCCTCTCCGACAACTTCCGTGTGAGGAGAGGAGAGCCAATTGCCTAGAAACTGGCTCTTTATTTACATCACATGATGGCTGTGATTCCACACAGCTGTCATGTGATCAGGAGGGCCAATCACAGAGCCCTATGTGCTTTTATATGTGTCTTATCTATATATAATGCACTCTTTAAAATGCATGGTTTTCCATTTTATGAACAAGAAAATAATGACGTTATGCTGTTGGGCTGGTATAATAATGCTATGGGGCTGGTATGACATTTTTTCCAGGGCTGGTTTTCATTCCCAGTCTGGCCCTGGGCTTCAGTGTAAGAGGGTGAGATGAGGCAGGTTTTAGTAAAAAAAATAAAAATGATATTGAATTATTACCCAATACAAGCAATGAGCCAGGCCTTCACATCCAACATCGGTGCCTGACCTCACAAATGCACTACTGGAAGAATGGTCAAACATTCCAATAGACACACTCCTAAACCTTGTGGACAGCTTCCCAGAAGAGTTGAAGCTGTTAACTCAATATTGAACCCTACGGACTAAGACTGGGATGCCATTAAAGTTCATGTGTGTGTAAAGGCAGGCATCCCGATATTTTTGGTAATATAGTGTATATTTTATGTAGACATATTTAGGGTTATCCAAATCCAAAATACACAAGTTAATTTATTTTAATTACAGATCGTCTGTTTCTTGTTTTTTTTTTTCTCTCCAGCTAAGCCTTGCTTTATGTGATACCATTATTTTTATTTGTATTTCCATATAATTTATGGATTAGGAAGCATCTGCTTTTTAATTTACTCTGAGTTATGAAACTGTTTTGTTTTGCTTTTCCAAAATGTAAAGCTCAGGGCCTTAACTCTTAACAAATTGAGCGTGAAAGTAGTCAACACAAAATCTTAAAACACTACAATTAGCTTGTGTTCATATGAATAAACAAATGTTAGGTCTTATATCAGAGTTAAATATAGCCATGCAAAATGTGGATTTAAAGAAAGCCAGCAAGGAATGAGAATTTATAATTATTTGAATTCTCATTCTTAATATATATTTTTATTATTATTAATAATAATAATAATAATAATAATAATAATAATAATAATAATAATATAGACCTAACTTGAAGAATCCCTGATTAAAGTATAGCTAGATACTTTACCTGTCTGTTATCAGTAATCTTCCTAGTGTTTGTTACGAACCTCAGGCAATCATAAGTTTATCCTCCAGGCCCACATCAGTACTCCCGCTTACTTCACTCAGAACTGCAAATTTTACTCAGTCCCAATCAAACCAGACATCATATTCAGGTATCAGCATCTAATCTCAAAGTCAAGTGTCAAAGTCAGGCATCAAAAATGAAGCATCAGAGTCTATTTTAAACATAGAGATTAGCTCCCAGAATAGAGTATCAGAGTCTGCAGTAAAACATAAATCAGAATCAGATGTCAGATTCAGGTGTAAGAGTCAAGTATCCGACTCAGTAATCAAAGTCATGGTAGATTTTTTAATTATTATTTCAATTGACATATAACCAAACCAGGTGTTTAGACAGTATGATTTGTTTTCAGCCAAGAGCCAGATTGTGTATTAGGGTTTATTTATTTATTATGTTTCCTTCTTTGCTAGTATTTACCTACAACATGGTGAAGAGGAGAACAAATGTTTATCTAATGTGTACGAGTTGGTAGCCTTTTCTAGGTGACTGCACCACTATTGGGTTCTCCAAGAATCTGGGAAGGATTGAAGTCCTTTGGCCTTAGGCCAAAAAAAAAACAACCCTTTTATTGATAGGATAGATTTCTGTGTGCTTTATCGATTAGTGAGCATAGTGAAAGGTGAATGTTGCATAAGAACATATAGTTTAATGTGGCACATTTTCACATCTTCCAGCAACTTCTTCCCTTGTGGCTCTCAGCATTCAGTCACAAGGTAAGTTTTCTTTCTTTCACTAGATTCTTTGATCACAAGTCTGAATGAAGAGCAGGTAGCTAAACAATGCCCAGCTTACAGTATGTTTATCTTTTCAGACCTCTATCACAGTGGCAATGACAATTGCTGAACAATGTACTTTGCTCATAGGTCATTGCAGAAGGAAGTATCCCATT
The DNA here is from genome assembly GCA_037952925.1 of Lithobates clamitans. Classification (NCBI taxonomy): domain Eukaryota; kingdom Metazoa; phylum Chordata; class Amphibia; order Anura; family Ranidae; genus Lithobates; species Lithobates clamitans. The sequence goes on from JBBGZY010000429.1 coordinate 2,506,170, forward strand.
CCTGATTTAGAAAGAAATGCTCTGCATTTATTAGTTCTGTAAGCTGACAAAAGACTTTCTTCTGCAAAGCCTTTTTAGCAAAGTAGATTGTTTAACAACTGAAAATTCTCACTAGATGAGTGTCACACTGACACTGAGGTCAGAAAATGGGTCAGTGCTACTCTGATAAAGGTCTGATTAAGTGTTTATATCTAAATAACTTGTGAAACTACATGTTTCAGTGTGAATACTGATATATATAAATATTACAATTTTTTTTATAGTTTTTTACAAAACAATATAAATCTGTTTAAATAGGATAGGTTAATAAATGTAGTTCTATGTATATACAGTACATGTCAATATCCAATACCTTATACACCAATGGTACATAAATAAAATGATTTTCCATGACAGGCAAACACTCCTTCCAATCCTTTAGCATTTGGTGCAAGCTCAGTAGTAAACTGCTCTTTGTATGCAAAATTGCTTGTGAAAGAAGAAATGGGTAAAACACTCGCCAAGAAAAGCCATTGTTCATATTTATTGAATTATCTGTTAGACAGACTGTACCACCCTTACAACACTAATATGTATCACTTACATATGGAGCTTATTTGTAGAGTCTATGAATAATATCCATGTAGGAGTAAAATGCATGAGGGTTGTAAGAGCCTGGAGGTACAGTCTGTGCATCGGATACTTCAATAAATATGAAGATTGGCTTTAAAAGAGAGGTAAGGGATTTTTTTTTCCCCATCATACTTACCTAGGTGGATGTAGCATTGGTCCAATGCTGCATCTGTCCCCTGGTGCCTCTGCACTGAGAACCGAGCCATCGAACAGCTCCCAGAGAAGAGAGCTGCTGACTGTCAATCAGCAGCTCTCTGCCCTCCTCCTCCCTGCTCATTGAGCGCTGAGCTGTGGAGGGCAGGGAGCGGCTGTCTCAGGCTCTCAGTGGCTTGCTGAGAGCCTGAGTCGTTTGTCAGTCCAGGCACCTGGCGGATCCAGACTTCCATTGTCGGGATGACGCAGTACCTGGACTGATTTCTGTGACGTCAGGTGAGAGCAGACTTCAGACCACTCTCTGCTGAAAATGGGTCACAGGAGTGCAAAACGAATTGCCCTCCTGTGATCTATAGGAGAAGCCCAGCCAAACTAGCTTTGGCTGGACTTCTTCTTTAACCACTTCCCACCCGCCCTATAGCAGATTGACGTCCGGGAAGTGGTTCTGTTATCCTGACTGGGCGTCATATGACGTCCAGCAGGATAACATGCCGCAGCGCGCCCCCGGGGGCGTGCATCGCGGCGATCGGTGGAGCGGTGTGTCAGTCTGACACACCGCTACACTGATCTTGGTAAAAAGCCTCCGGCGGAGGCTCTTTACCACGTGATCAGCCGTGTCCAATCACGGCTGATCACGCTGTCAATAGGAAGAGCCGTTGATCGGCTCTTCCTCACTCGCGTCTGACAGACGCAAGTAGAGGAGAGCCGATCGGCGGCTCTCCTGGCAGGGGGGTCTGCGCTAATTGTTTATCAGCGCAGCCCCCCCGCAGATCACCACACTGGACCACCAGGGATCGCCACTAGGACCACCAGGGAAGGGGCAACATGTGGATGGCCAGGTATGTACCCCATGGCCATCCACATGTGCCCAGTGTGCCAAATCTGTGCCAATCAGTGCCCACAAATGGGCACTGATTGGCACAATTATGTTGCAGTGATGCCCAGCAATGCCACCCTTAGGGGCATCACTGCAAACAAGTAATGCCATCAGTGCCACCCATCAGTGTCCATTCATGCCACCTGTCAGTGCCCATCCGTGCCCATCAGTGCCCATCCGTGCCCATCTGTGCCAACTATCAGTGCCACCCATAAGTAACCATCAATGCCACCTACGAGTGCCCATCAATGCCACCTATGAGTGCCCATCAGTGCCGCCTATAAGTGCCCATCCGTGCCATCTATGAGTGCCCATCAGTGCCGCATACCAGTGCCCATCAGTGCCACCTATCAGTGCCCATCAGTGCCGCCTATCAGTGCCCATCATCAGTGCCCGTCAGTGCCACCTCATCAGTGCCACCTCATCGGTGCCACCTCATCGGTGCCCATCAGTGCCGCCGTATCAGTGCCCGTCAGTTCAGCCATATCAGTGCCCGTCATTGAAGAAGAAAACGTATTTATTTACAAAAAGTTTTAACAGAAACAAAGAAAAACTTGTTTTTTTTCAAAATTTTCGGTCTTTTTTTATTTGTTGCGCAAAAAATAAAAACTGCAAAGGTGATCAAATACTACCAAAAGAAAGCTCTATTTGTGGGAACAAAATGATAAAAAATTTGTTTTAGTACAGTGTAGCATGACCGCGCAATTGTCATTCAAATTGCGACAGCGCTGAAAGCTGAAAATTGGTCTGGGCGGGAAGGTGTCTAAGTGCCTGGTATTGAAGTGGTTAATGGTGAGCAGCTTCCCTCTTTCTTCTTCCACAAGGAATGGAATATTGAATACCTTATACACCAAGTGAATTTAAAACAACTAATAACCACATATGGATCCTATTTTTTTTTAATTGCTGTTTGAATATCTCAACATTTGCATAAAAGTCACAAACAACACTCAACATGTTTGTAATATTATTATTAGTATTATTATACATGATTTATATAGTGCCAAAAGTTTGTGCAGCTCTTTACAACATGAAGGCAGACAGTACAGTTACAATACAATTTAACCACTTGCCGACCCACCCCTGTCATTATACTGTGGCAGGTCGGCTCGTTCCCGCAAATTGCCATAGGTGTACGTCGGCTCTTTTAAGAGGGGGGAGCTGATGCCACGATGTCCGCCAGCCATCTGCGATCACTCCACATAGTTACATAGTTACATAGTTAGTAAGGTTGAATAAAGACACCAGTCCATCCAGTTCAACCTGAAACCACATAAAACCAGAACGGGGATCTGTCAATGTAAACAAACAGATCCCCATTCTGACAGGGGAGTAGAGAGTGATTGTCTGTTCCAAGTGATCAGGAACAGAGATCTCTCTCCTCCTCCAGTCAGTCCCCTCCCCCACAGTTAAAAACACCTCCCTCCTCCAGTCAGTCCACCTCCCTGTTAACCCCTTCCCTGACAGTGTAATTTATACAGTAATCAGTGCATTTTTATAGCACTGATCGTTTTGAAAATGTCAATGGTTCCAAAAAAGTGTCAAAAGTGTCCGATCTGTCCACCGCAATGTCGTAGTCCTGCTAAAAATCTCTTATTACTGCCATTACTAGTAAAAAAAATAATAATAATGACCATGCAATTGTCAGTTAAAGCTACGCAGTGCTGTATTGCAGAAAATAGCCTGGTCATTAAGGGGTAAAATCTTCCAGTCCTTAAGTGGTTAATACAGAAGGAATCAGAGGCCCTGCTCATTAGAGCGAACAATCTAGGAGGAAGGGTCAAATGATACAAAAGTTAATAGCTGTGGGGGTGAACTGATGAAAAAAATAAAAGTACAGTTATTAGGTGAGGGAAGAATAGGGTTCTCTGAAGAGAAGGGTAATATGTGTGAAAAGTCAGTTTCTATTACTTTTCTTTCACAGGACAATTGTAACATTCCCTAACATTCAGTAACAGGAGAACAAGCCTTAAGAACACTTGACCAGAAGGGCTAAACAAAATTCTACTAATGGAACAGCTCAATTAAATGGGTTTTTAGCAGAAGAAACCTCCAACCGAAAAACATAGTGAAACATTTAGCAGTGTTATTAATACCATTGTTAAATGTGACAGTGTAGGGCAAACCAAATTCCCAACACTAAAAAACTAGCACGTACCTATGCTCATGCTCCATCTCCAGGAGTGTTGGGCAGGAAGAGCAAGGTAGACCTCCACAACATTCCAGTCTTCACCCGGTACATGATAGACAGCTACCTGCTCAGGGCTTCTGGGTGTTAGGGACATCACCTGCTGGTGTCCTAACAGCCAGTAGTTCAACCCCGGAATAGTGTAAAAAATGACATGGGGACCCCCCCCCCAAAATTCATACCAGATTCTTCAGGTCTGGTGTGAAATTATTTGGGGACCCCCACACATATAAAAGAAAAAAAAGAAAAGTAAATAAATACATATACACGGATTTTGACAAGTCCTTAAAAAAAAAGAAAAAAGTCACTTGTTGTAGATCCACCATCTATTACATCATCCAGTGATGCAAATCCACATCAATTACAATTAACAACTCCAGATGACCCTCCAAAAGATAAAACCCACCAACACATCACGTTGTTTCACTTGCTTGAAATGACAGCTGAATGTCTGGGATGGGATGAGTTTGAGTTACTGGTTGGTAGCAAGTTGCGGATGCCTAACAACCAATAGCCCTGAGCAGAAAGCTGTCACATGTCCTATGTGACACTTCCAGTTGCAGCTGGAGGCTCAGCTTGGCCAAACAACAATTAGTTCCGTGCCTGAACATTGAATGAACCTGCAGCTCATCCCTAGAGAGCACAGGAATACACAGTGCTGAGGTTAACCTCATATTCCTCTTGTGGTTGAATGTACTTAGCCTATAGTGTTAGGCAATTTTTCTAAAATTTTAAGGAATGTTACATTTGCCCTGCAAAAGGGAGGACATAGAAACTGACATTTCACACACAATACACACGTAAAGAGTATTATAGATTGCTTGGTATGCCTAGATAAAATTCAAACAGCTATCTATTTATTGTATAAGCCAAGTATCTAAATACGTATTTAGCCAATCAGCCATATTGTTAGATTAGATATAACAATCTTTATCGAAGAATATTTGCAAAAGAACCATATAATACATACATATATTATGGGGATTTAAGGTTTTTTGTAAAAGGTTTGTAAAAAATTACCTCTGATCCACTGCCACATGTAATGAGTACATGAAGCAATGAATATGATTTTTTTTATATTGAATAACACAGTGAGTCATATACGGTATATATAATCTGGCAAAGCCTGAATGGGGCCTTATTCCAGTAATTACCAGGTGTGGAGGAAGCATTTCAGATAACTCGATCTGCTCCCGGTGAAAAAGACGCAAAAGAAACTGCTGTACCAAAAACAACTGCAGTACAGGGGCAGGACCAAATGTCTCCTTCTGGTAAGGATACAGGAACACGTTAAGAATATAATCAAAGGGTACAAGAAATATAATTTGTCCAAACACTTTATTAAGTTTCATAACAAGATCCATCAAATCACATATTCTGGGGTATAGAGACATATAAAAGGCGTCAGTTTCTTGGCCCATCCTCTGATGAAGCCACGTGAGCGGCATAACTAAATGACATCATGCGTGACAGCTGGGAGAGCTTGGACCAGAACTTTCGATTGGTATAGTGTGATGCAGTTGACATACACTATATTACCAAAAGTATTGGGGCACTTGCCTTTACACGCCCATGAACTTTAATGCCCTCCCAGTCTTAGTCCGTAGGGTTCAATATTAAGTTGGTCCACTCTTTGCAGCTATAACAGCTTCAACTCTTCTAGGAAGGCTGTCCACAAGGTTTCGTGTGTCTATGGGAATGTTTGATTATTCTGCCAGAAGCACATTTGTGAGGTCAGGCACTGATGTGGACGAGAAGGCCTGACTCGCAGTCTCCGCTCTCATTCATCCCAAAGCTGTCCCACCGGGTTGCGGTCAGGACTCTGTGCCAGCCAGTAAAGTTACTCCACCCCAGATTTGCTCATCCATGTCTTTATGGACCTTGATTTGTGCACTGGTGCACAGTCATGTTGCAACATGAAGGGGCCAAACTGTCCCCACAAAGTTTGGAGGATGAAATTGTCCAAAATGTCTTGGTATGCTGATGCCTTAAGAGTTCCCTTCACTGGAACTAAGGGGCCAAGCCCAACCCCTGAAAAAACAACCCCACACCATAATCCCCCCTCTACCGAATGACTTGGACCAGTGCACAAAGCAAGGTCCATAAAAACACGGATAAATGAGTTTGGGGTGGAGGAACTTGACTGGCCTGTACAGAGTCCTGACCTCAACCCGATAGAACACCTTTGATGAATTAGAGCAGACACTGCAAGCCAGGCCTTCTCACCCAACATCAGTGCCTGACCTTACAAATGTGCTTCTGGGAGAATGGTTAAACATTCTTATTGACACACTCCTAAAACTTGTGGACAGCCTTCCCAGAAGAGTTGAAGCTGTTATAGCTGCAAAGGGGGGGCAGCTCAATATTGAACCCTACAGACCAAGACTGGGATGCCATTAAAGTTCATGTGCGTGTAAAGGCCGGCGTCCCAATACTTTTGGTAATATAGTGTATGTGAAGTTGCATTTTTTTTCTGTGAGTGCAATTTTAATAAAGTAGCAAGGTATTTTCGGTATACTACACAATGCGGTCCATTTGTTTCTTTTGGTATGTGGGAGCTGATGTGATGACAGCTAGCAGCAGGACCCGTTTCTCTTAAAAGGACATCCATTATTTCAACTGAAGGATATCTGGGAACAAGATAGGAGCTTGGTGTGTGGAAGGTTACCACTTATAATACCCAAAAGCCCTACATGACCTGAAATCTTTTAGGTCATATGTTTAAGGTGAGCAGTGTGTGAGCATGAAGGCAATGGCACAGTGAAATAAGCTATGTGAAGGCTGTGGGCACTGAAGTTTGTTGGTTTGGATTTCACTGCATTAAACATTTATAGCACTGGAGCTATAGACATTAAAATAAGAATTTTATTAACAAATAATTTTTTGTTAAAAATGGGTATATGATCAACAAGTGTGGTACAGTACTGGATTTATGGGATTATAATAACACAATTCTGAAACAGCGCACATTAAGGAAGACAGATACATATTGTTTGATGTAAACAATAGTGTTCATTATTTATATGGTATGCATGGTATTCAATGGGCACAATGTGACATTATGTACTTGTAAAAAAATCATATACTGTATATTAATTGGTATATGTTTATACTTGGATCATTCATTTTGATTTATTTTGTAGTGTTAGTTTTTAGCAATAATTTTGTTACATGCAGCGCCACATCATTTTTTTTTTTTTTTTAATTCGGTAACGCTTGTTTGAGTTCAGAGATAAGATTAGTAGAATTTTAGCCTACCTAGCCAGCGTCAAAAGGTACCTTAACCTCCATTTCCTGCATACTGTATATGATACCTCTTAGGTCCTAAGAACTCACATAGAAGAAATCACTAATTTCTACTCTGAATTATATAACTCCCAGGTAACAGATACTACAGAAGAAATGACCTTATACCTAGACAAAATACAGCTTCCCACCTTGTCAAGAGCCAAGGCTGCCACATTAGATTTTCCTGTTACAGTTGAAGAAATTGATGAGGCAAATGCTTCTTTTAAACTGAATAAAACCCCTGACCTAGATGGGTATCCCATTGAGTCTAAATGAATTTAATGCAATGTACAGGGAACATCTTACTCCCAGGTTATTAACCATGTACCTACCTTGATGCTTTTGAGACTGGAATTTTGCTTGCTTCTCTTAGAGCAGCAATGATGGTGTTTTTCAGTCCTCATACACAGTGGAAATAAGTCAAGATTTGCATGTCAGAGCATCCCAGGTTCCAGGGATTTCTGGACATTACAAAGGACACTGTCAGGGAAATGCTGGCCATCTTGCTTTTCACAGGCGCATGTGCAGATGTGCATGCATCCACCACTGATACTTGCACCAAGTGGATGATCGAATTCCGGTCAGATCTACAGCATTCCCTGTGTTCCTGTGTGTGTTCCTGTATCTGACTTCTGTGACTGACCTGGCTTGATTTGACCACACTTGACCACCTCCAGCCCTGACTTGGCTTGTCTCTTGATCCTGCTTGCTCTCTTGCTCATCTATCTGCTCTGATGATACTGACCTTGGCCTGTACCCTGACCATTCTTCTGCCTACTGTACATGATTGGTCTGACTGTCTGTTACTGACCAGCTTTTCTGATCACACACCCTGCCTTATCTGCCTGCTCAGCATCTCCTGTCCTGCCTGCTTGGTCCCACTCTGTCATCTGCTAGTCAGTGTCTGCCATCTGCCAAGTCCAGGGTCCTCTGTTCCTACTGCCACCTGTTGTCCCGAGCCATCTGCTCTGTTCCTGGAAAACCACCAGCCATTTACCTGCATAGTCTGCTGTACCCCCACTCATACCTCACCACACTCTTGCAGCCACTGTCTCACTACTAGTGGAGCCAAAGCTGTAAGAGAGGCCTTCCTCATTATGTGAGGCTATATAACCAGGTATGTGTCATACCAGTTTGGAGGAATCTAAAGCCCTCCCTCACACTTTCACTCACACTTTCACATTCCAAACGTGGTGTATTACCACACACATTTATGAAATTTCACACATTCAAATTTGCTACATTAAGGTAGCTCATTTAAATAAAGCAATAGGCATTAATGATCCAGTAGCATCTTTTAACCAGTTGCGGACCAGGCGCCGTTGTTATATGGCAGAAGGTTGGCTCCCCTGTGCAGATCGCCATAGCTGTACATCAGGCACTTTAAGGGGTATGAGAGCTGATGCACGTGCCCGGCGGCCGCCATGCCAGCCGGGCACCCGCGATCGGCCCTGAGAGAGACAGAACGGAGGTCTGTTAATGTAAACAGACAGATCTCTGTTCTGTAAGGGGAGAGGAGACAGATCTGCCGTTCATACTGGTTATGAACAGCGATCGGTCTCCTCTTCCAGGCAGTCCCATCCCCCCACAGTTAGAGACACTCCCTAGGACACACATTTAACCCCTTGATCGCCCCCCTAGTGTAAACCCCTTCCCTGCCAATGACATTTATACAGTAATCAGTGGCTATTTTTAGCTCTGATCACTGTATAAATGTCAATGGTCCCAAAAAAGTGTCAAAAGTGTACGATCTGTCCGCTGCAATGTCGCAGTCCCGCTAAAAAACGCAGATCGCCGCCATTGCTAGTAAAAAAAAATAATAATAAAAATGCCATAAATCTATTCCCTTTTTTGTACACGGTAAAACTTTTGCACAAACCAATCAATATACGCTTATTGCGATTTTTTTTACCAAAAATATGTAGAAGAATACATATCGGCATAGACTGATGAAGAAATAGCAGAAAGTAAAAAATATTGTGTGTTTTTTTTCAAAATTGCCGCTCTTTTTTTGTTTATAGCGCAAAAAAATAAAAACCACAGAGGTGATCAAATACCACCAAAAGAAAGCTCTATTAGTGGGGAATAAAGGACATCAATTTTGTTTGGGTACAACATCGCACGACCACGCAATTGTCAGTTTAAGCGACGCAGTGCCGTATTGCAAAAATTGGCCTAGTCATTAAGGGGCAAATCCTTCTGGGGCTGAAGTGGATGCAGCACAGTGGCATCTACTGTATCTTGCTTTGGAGTGTTAATTTAAATGAATGGCACTGCACCACACAAAGTGCCATGCATTACTACAATGCATAGGTGTGAAGGGGGCCAAAGGTTCTTGCTGTTTCATGTAAACCCTAGATCAGCTTGACAGGTTTCTCCAAAAAAATCTTCTGTAAAAAATGAGTTAGTAGTTTATATTTTTAGAAGAGAAGTCATGTTCACTAAACAGGAGGAAGGAGGAGAAAGATAACTGAGAGTTAATACATTTTACCTTGCTTTGAATGTATCTAGAAAATATTTGCCATCCCTTGCAAATGCTATTGATTTCTGCACAAGCAGACTGTCCATTTTTAATCTGAAATTCTTTCATCAGTCTATTCATTTTCTCTAAGAAGATTTGGGGGGAAAAATCCTGCTGCTTCACGCTAAAAGACTGCAGTTATGCAAACTGATATCTTTCTACAGTGTAAATTGTGAATGAAAAATCACCTGCAATTTTGGTAATGGTGGCTCATTTCACTGGTTTTCTTTTAATATCTGTAGGTTTACAGGCTAGCCTTTTTTGCCTTTGTGTATTGTAAAAAGACAAAAGCTTTTTTTGTTGCTATTTTATAGAAAGCTTGCCTTTGTGTTTTATGAATCAGGCTAGAAGGTTAAATCCATTACAAAAAGACTTAAAGCTGAAGAAACTAAAGACAGTTTTCTGGCCTGAATGAATTTTAATCCAGTACAAAATGAAATGTTAATTTAAATATGGTATCATTTAGCAATGGATAACAGACGTTGACAATGATATTATAGATACTACTGGAGCTTGGATATTCTGCATATTTTCACGTCTATTTTTGTTCACTAAAATAGTATTAGGATTTATTTAGTATTTAGAGGACAATTAATCTGAACGTTTTTCGTTATAACAGTCCTCCTTATGTTATTTACAAATATGTACTTAGGTATCCCCATAGCCATAAAGATTTGCTAATATTTTATATGGTGTTATTTTTATTATTTGTGCTTTCAAGCAGCAAAGACCTTGCTTGCAGTATAACTTAGAGCAAATTTTCTATGTTCAGGAAAAGGAGATCATTTTTTTTACCTCCATTCCGGTTTAATTTTAAGTACTCAGATTCGGAGGGGGATTTAAAAAGTCAAGAAACAAATTTGGAACAATATATATGAAATAGTCAGGGATGTAAGCATATTTTTTAGCAAATAAGCACCTATACATTTAAAAAGAATGTAATGATTGGCGAATTAATAAATGCATGAACAATTTAATTTATTGCAGTTTTTTGTTGGTCGTGTAGCGCCACCCCCGAAGGAGCCGCTTGGTGATTTTGGGTTCTCTAATCTCTGCCTCAACTCCAAGAATGGCCTCAGCCTCTCTGGCACACCTGGTTAGCTAAAATCTCTGTAAACACTTTTTAAGGACACAAGTAGAAAATACTGTTAGCCTGGTTGTAGATTGTTACCAGAAACAGACAGACTCACCAGTAGTGGTAAACAAGTTGAATATATTATCAAGGTTAAAAATATGTGAATACTTACAACACCTTAAACCTTACTGCAGAGTATCAATACAATAGAAGTGACAACCTTCAATATTTAGCAACTGTAAGTATACAAAAATAAAACAGTAATCTCTACACCCATAACATTGGTGCTGAAAGGGAGGAGAGAAGGTTTGTCAACTTCTCAGCTCCCTCTGGGTCGTGAACACTGTTGATATGTAAACAACAAAATGGATTAAACAGGTATGGTGAACTGAGTTCTGTAGTGTTACAGGTCCTGGGTTGAAGAGTACTAGTGTCTTCTGCTAGCAAACATTGGGGTCCTTTGTAAAGAAACTAGGTTCAATCAAACAAAATTTAGACAGTAATCATCTAGGATGTTCCATTAGGTAGTGGTTTGTAAGAACAGACTGGCTAAAGGTGGAAGCTCCAAACAAGCATCCTCTGACACTAGAAAGGGGAATAGGTGTCTGCATGCAGTGCCTGTACTGTGTTAAGAAGGATGTTTGGGTTTTCACCCACTCACCAATCCTCTGTGTAGTGACACAATGGAGATTCCAAATGCTGGTTCAGGCTCCTGGCAATGTCATAAGGCACACCTGTCGGCCGATCAGGATGGCTGGTAGCTAAACTGGCAAGGTGACTGGACAGCGGCCGACTGGACACCTGGATGGGTATTGCGATACCTGAAGCTGCGTATGTTGTCTCCCCTGGCCTAGGTATGTTGAGTTGCTGAGCAGGGTCTCTGGGCTGAACTGTGGTGTACCGTGTGGATGTCACTGTTCCTGGCTCCTTTCACCTCAGTCTCTTGGCAGCAGTCTTCGGCAAAACATGTCTCTCTCTCATCACACACCCCCTTATGTCAGCGTGGCTCTCTGTCTCTCGGGTGGAGTTCAAACTGTCACACCATCCAGAGGCTTTTGTGGCATGGTCTCTGTCTCTCCTCAGCCACCCCAGTCTCTCCTCTCCATCTCTGCACTTTCTTGTCAGAGACTTTTCTTTTCCTGGGCTTCTAGACTCTCTCTCTCCCTCTCAAATCTCCTCAGCTTCCTCGGCTCTTCCTGAAACTCTCCTTTTTCTCAGTGTGCTCTGTGTCTCTGAGTTTTCTGTAAGGACAAGTCAGCATCTCCATGTCTCCATCTTGTGGCCAAAAGGAGAAATTGCATTACAACATGCCTGCTACAGTCATAAACTGTAAATATACATTTTTCACATAAATAATAGGTAACCTCTACCAGTGGGTAGAGCGCTAGTTTTTTTTCATATGTAAATCATTTTAACACTTTCACCTATCCTATGCTGAAGTCCATTGTTTAAAGCATACAATATGTCAAGGCAAAAATAAAAATATTTTGAGTTCTCTGGAATACATGCACATTTCCTATTTTTTATTATTCCTTTAACTTGTTGTTGTCATTGAATGTGCTATTGACACATTAAAAAAGGGGGATGCATGCGTGGCGCGATGAGAGACGGATGCAGCTAGAAGGAGCTCCGGTGGACGCAGAGATTAAACATCCTCCCACAGGGCTATTTAGCATGATTTTCAGACACACATAGCCCCGCACCCCTGTGGGACCAATGGGTGCATGCCATCCTGCAAAAAGCCAGAGAACCACCAGCCGCAGAGGTCCCTTACCGCATAACCATAGCACACAGCAGAACAGACAGGCATGGCTAAAGATGGCGCCCAGGCCCAGCGAGGCCCTCTGTCTCCAGCGGCATCTCCTGTGACTTCCGCTCCACCACGATAAGACAGTGAGTACCCCACACAGCTTACAAAAGCAGACCTTGAGCATAGCCTATCCTTTATGTATGAAAAACTAGCAGAGAAATTCCAGACAGAGCTACACAAAACCACCAACACACTATCATTGGAAATCACTGCTCTGGGCAGCCGTACAGATCTCCTAGGGATTAAACACGATGAACTGACACTAGCTCACGCTGATCTTTGTAAGAACTATGAGTCCTTGGCAGAAAATTTCCAGTTCGTACAGTCTCAGGTCGAAGACCTTGACAACCATAACCGCAGGAATAATCTGCGGCTGCGAGGCATTACAGAGGCTGTCACAGACCTCATAGCAGCAGTTAACAAGCTATTCCACACATTCCTTCCTTCTACATCATCCATGACTTTTGTGTGCGACCAGATTCATAGGGCCCTGCACACTAAGCCCCCTGCTGATAAACCCCCACGGGATGTTATACTCTGCCTAAAAGATTACCTAGTCAAGGAAGATATTTTACACTCTTCTAAAAACACTGCTGCCATCGAACTAGATGGAGTGAAAATTCAAAACTTCCCAGACATTTTGCAGGCCACATTGGATCGTAGACGTAAGGTGAAAGAGGTCACATTTGTGCTGCAATCAGCTTACATCCGATACCGCTGGGGCTTCCCGTTTAAGCTCACAGTACCTCACAATTGCACCACGTACATGGCCTATAATGTCACTGAGGGTAAGGAGCTTTTGATGAAATTGGGCCTCCTTGAGTCTGATGCCCCACCTCGCCACCTTTCCACACCGGGACCTAGTCCTCTGTGGGCTACACCCTCCTCCCGCAGAAATCAAAGTAGATGGCGCCAACCATTTCGGGACCAGCCTGCCTAACCTACATTGACCACTGGTTCTTCAGATGATTAACTCACGACTGATTCTTACCAGATTTTGACTAACTTTTTAGGCAAGAAACTTTCTAACAAGTTTATCACCTAAATACTCCATTACAGGACCAAGCCTCATCGAGGGGAATACTCCTGCACAAACTATAACTGATAAGTTCGAGGTCAGTACAGGACCCCCCCTTAGATGAAAGCCCCTGAAGGGTCCTTCGCTTCCCCCTGCAGTCTTCTACTCCTGGCAGGACCGCCTATCTGATGGCATGTTGGCACTGAAGTACTCTTTATGATAGCCCTAGGCCTTCGGGCGGTGAGTCTGCCTGTGTCCACAGTCATCCCCCCTACGTTCAGTGTTCAGTGTGGCATGTTTTATACCCTGTTCATCATTCCGGCACTCTCTGGGTCCCTTGGTTGGTATCGGACGTCTGAGTCCAAAAAAAGTTTGTTTTTGGTCACATGGAATGTTGTCCTCTGACTCCCGTGCTCATTGTTGGTACCTGAGCATAATTTACAGTTTGTTTATGTTTTTCCAGTCATTTTGTTTTGAAAGATTATCTCTGACAGTTTTATCTCAAAAAGTATTACAAACAAGAGCCTTTCCTATCATGGGCCATGTACAATACTCTAATGCCGCGTACACATGACCGGACTTTACGGCATACTTTGCCCGGCGGACTTTTCAACGGACTTTATGATGGACTTTCCGAATGAACAGACTTGCCTACACACGATCAACCAAAGTCCGACGGATTTGTACGTGATGACGTACGACCGGACTAAAATAAGGAAGTTCATAGCCAGTAGCCAATAGCTGCCCTAGCGTTGGTTTTTGTCTGCCGGACTAGCATACAGACGAGCGGACTTGAAACATTCTCTCTGAAACACTCTCTCCCTCATATTGATGGGAGGGGACAGCGATTTAAGTAAAAGTGAGAGGAAAGGGAGGGGAAGAGGAGTGAGAGGGAAGGGGAATTTAGATACTCCCCTAGGAGAGAGATAAAGAATGGAAGGGAGTACTATAGTTATTCTCTTCAGATGTGATTTACTAACCTGCATTAAGCTCGGTAAAATTATAGTGAAGAGAAGAAGAAGTAGGGGAGGAAACAGGGATGGAGGCCTGCCCTGCTATTTTTGATAGGTCCAGATGCTAAAAAGGCATTAAAGGGCAGCATACAGATTAGTGATGTTAGGGTAAGAGGGGTGAACCCAATTAAATAAGGTCAGGGCTGAAAGAGATTCGTTTTCTAAGTAGTAGTTTAGAGAGGGAAGTGATGGAATATATACTGTACTTCATAGGTTAATGGCATGATGATAAGGGTTAACACTGAGACCGAGGAATATAGGTCTGTGATCAGGGAGCATATAACTTTGTTAAAGGGGGTCTAGAATTTGCTGATTTGAATATGGTTCTGTCTATGGTATAGATATTGGTTGCATTTATTAAATGTCATAGTATGATAAGGAGTGCACTGCTGAAGCTATTACAGCTCAGATTCTTTCCTGCTTGACAACACCCCCCATAATAAACGCCTCTCCTCTAGGTGGAGGATAGTGGACGGGGCAGAAAAGTCGCACAGGGTCAACTACCCTCCTAAGGAGGGGTTTTCTTTTCTTCTCTCTCCCATCTCTCCTTCCTCCTCTCGTAGCCGACTGCAGAAATAACTAGGATAATTTTTACATTGTATAATGTTAAAGGGTTGAATATCCCAGAGAAACGGTTTAGTCTCTTGCCTGAACTGGGAAGATTTAAATCAGAAATTATTTTTTTGCAAGAGACATGCTTTAGAAGTAACAAAATTCCAAGACTAAAAAAACAGATTCCCGACAGTGTATCATAGTACATCTCAGAGCTCTAAGTCAAGTTGGGGTCTCTATTATTTTCTCAAAGCAGATACCATGGAAGGAATCTAATGTAATTATGGATTATTGTGAAAGGAACCCTTGGCCAGCAAAAGGTTACATTAGTGAATTTATAACTACCAAATGAAGATCAGGTTACTTCTTTAGAGGCCTATCTCCGGTTGGTTCATCAACATAGGGAGGGAGTCCTGGTGTTAGGCGGAGATCTTAATATGGTCTTGGATCCCATTCTAGATGCATCAAAAGGTTCCTCTCATCTATCATATGTAAAACTATGAAGAGTGAAGAAACTCTTACAGAATCTGCAATTGTTAGACAGTTGAAGGACTGTCCATGTACAGGACAGGGATTATACGTTTTTCTCGGCAAAACACAAGATGTATACCAGAATTGACTATTTTTATATCTCAAAATGTAGTTACATCCCTGATAGATGCTTCCGTTGGACCATGATCCATTGGATCATCTACTTTGTCAGATCATGTAATGACAAACTGAGTGGTAAAATTGGGGGAGTCAGACTCCCGAGAGTGGCATTGGAAGATTAATGAGACCCTTTTAAAAGAAATGGAATTGAGTCAGGAATTTGACTCCTTTTTTTATAATGAATGATACAGGGGAAGTAACTCCTTTCTGTCTGTGGGAAACACATAAGTGTGTTAAGTGTGTTATGAGAGGTACTCTTATTTCTCTGGGTGCACATAGGAAATGGATGCGCAATGAATAGATCAACTCATTGCTTAAACATATTTGGGTATTGGAAGTGGTACATAAAAAATCCCAGTCACAACAAATAGAGGAGAAATTAGTAGGCCTACGTGAGGAGTTAAATTTACTACTTATTGATAAAGCAAAAGCCAAATTAACCACTTGCCGACCGCCTAACGCAGATATACTGCGGCAGAATGACATGGGCAGGCAAAATCACGTACCTGGTACGTGATCTGCCTCCCAAGGGCGGGGGGCGCGTCGCGCCCCCCCAGTGCCCGAGGCAGTCAGCATCATTAGGGGAGTGATCCAGGCTGAGGGGGAGACCACTCATTCATGGCCATCCCCTCGCAATCGCTCCCAACGAATGAGAATCTTCCTCTGCTGCTCTATAGTAAGCAGCGGCAGAGGAAGTGATGTCTTCGCTCCTCGGGTCGGTATTTTCCGTTCCGGCGCTGAGGAGAGAAGACATCTGAGTAAGTGCACAAACACCACACTTACAGTAAAACACACTAGGCACACTTTTCACCCCCCATCACCCCCCGATCACCCCCTGATCACCCCCTGATCACCCCTCGTCACAGTGACACCAATAGCAGTTTTTTTCTCTGATTACTGCATTGGTGTACGTTTGTGACAGTTAGAAGTGGTAGGGCAGTTAGCGTTAGCCCCCTTTAGGTCTAGGGTACCCCCGTAAACCCCCTAATAAAGTTTTAACCCCTTGATTACCCCCAGTCGCCAGTGTCACTAAGCGATCGTTTTTCTGATCGCTGTGTTAGTGTCACTGGTGACGCTAGTTAGGGGATTAAATATATAGGATCGCCGTCAGCGTTTTATAGCGCCAGGGACCCCCGTATACTAACTAATAAAGGTTTTAACCCCTTGATTGCCCCCTAGTTAACCCTTTCACCAGTGATCACCGTATAACTGTTAGGGGTGACGCTGGTTAGTTAGTTTATTTTTTATAGTGTCAGGGCACCCACCATCAGGTTAGTGCAAGCACCAGCGGCCTAGTATACCCTGGTCGTAGTCAAACCAGCACCAAGAAGAAGGCAAACACAGGCCCGTCGTGCCCATAATGCCCTTCCTGCTGCATTTGCCAATCCTAATTGGGAACCCACCACTTCTGCAGCACCCAAACTTCCCCCATTCACATCCCCAACCAAATGCAGTCGGCTGCATGAGAGGCATTTTATTTATGTCCTTCTGAGTACCCCTACCCAACGAACCCCCCAAAAAAATGTTGGGTCTGCAGCAAGCGCAGATATAGGCGTGACTCCTGCTATTATTGTCCCTCCTGTCCTGACAATCCTGGTCTTTGCATTGGTGAATGTTTTGAATGCTACCATGCACTAGTTGAGTATTAGCGTAGGGTACAGCATTGCACAGACTAGGCACACTTTCGCAGGGTCTCCCAAGATGCCATCGCATTTTGAGAGACCCGAACCTGGAACCGGTTACAGTTATAAAAGTTACAGTGACAAAAAAAGTGTAAAAAACACAAAAAAATATATAGAATAAAAAAAACAAAAATAGTTGTTGTTTTATTGTTCTCTCTCTCTCTATTCTCTCTCTATTGTTCTGTTCTTTTTTACTGTATTCTATTCTGCAATGTTTTATTGTTATTATGTTTTATCATGTTTGCTTTTCAGGTATGCAATTTTTTATACTTTACTGTTTACTGTGTTTTATTGTTAATCCTTTTTTTGTCTTCAGGTACGCCATTCAGCTGCAGCGCGAATTTATTTATCTTGACAGCAACAGCGTTTGCTCCCACGATACATAAAGCCGTGACTCCAGCACTGCCGGAGGTGATATATGCCGAAGCATGGGGGCAGCAGGGTCGGAGGAGCGATTTGCTCCTAACTTTTGGGGCGGATGCCCCCATGCTTCAGCATATATAAATGGTGCATGTATGCCCATCATTAGAAGTGGGTGGATGAAGGAAGGTATTATAATGGTGGGCATACTCACCAATCAATCTCTTTTTTTCCTTCAGCCCACAGGCTGCATGAAAAAAAAGATTACAATATATGCCCAACAAGGACCAGCAACGTACTGGTATGTTGCTGAACTTTGAGTGCTTATACCAGAATGATGCCTGCAGGTTTAGGTATCATCTTGGTATCATTCTTTTCAGCCAGCGGTCGGCTTTCATGTAAATGCTTTTACAAGCAGTGGGAGGGAAGGTCCCCCTCTTCCACCGTCTTCCATGTTTTTCTTTTGCTCTCCTGTCCCAACAGGGAACCTGTGAATGCAGCTGGTGATTCGGCCAGCTGACCATAGAGCTGATCAGAATGGCTCCAATCATCTCTATGGCCTAAGAAACCGGAAGCTATGAGCATTTCATGACTTAGATTTCGCCCGATATAAACAGCGCCATTGGGAAATTGGGAAAGCATTTTATCACACTGATCTTGGTGTGGTCAGATGCTTTGAGGGCAGAGGAGAGATCTAGGGTCTAATAAACCCCATTTTTTTTCAAAAAAATACCTATTGCTATCATAGGGGATATTTACATTCCCTGACAATAAAAATGATAAAAAAAAAAAAAATGAAAGGGACAGTTTAAAATAAGATAAAAAAGCAAAAAAATAATAAAGAAAAAAACAAAAAAACAAAAAACATCCCTGTCCCCCCTGCTCTCGCGCAAATGCGAACACAAGCGTTGGTCTGGCGTCAAATGTAAACAGCAATTGCACCATGCATGTGAGGTATCACCACGAAGGTCAGATTGAGGTCAGTAACTTTAGTAGTAGACCCCCTCTGTAAATCTAAAGTGGTAACCTGTAAAGGCTTTTAAAAATGTATGTAGTTTGTCGCCACTGCACGTTTGTGCGCAATTTTAAAGCATGTCATGTTTGGTATCCATGTGCTCAGCCTCAGATCATCTTTTTTATTTCATCAAACATGTGGGCAATATAGTGTGTTTTAGTGCATTCAAATTAAAAAAAGTGTACTTTTTCCCCAAAAAATGCATTTGATAAATTGCAGTGCAAATACTGTGTGAAAAAAAAAAATGAAACACCTACCATTTTAATCTGTAGGGCCTTTGCTTTAAAAAAATATATAATGTTTGGGGGTTCAAAGTAATTTTCTTGCAAAAAAAAAATATTTTTTCATGTAAACAAATAGTGTCAAAAAGGGCTTTGTCTTCAAGTGGTTAGAAGAGTGGGTGATGTGTGACATAAGCTTCTAAATGTTGTGCATAAAATGCCAGGACAGTTCAACCCCCCCCCCAAATGACCCCATTTTGGAAAGTAGACACCCCAAGCTATTTGCTGAGAGGCATGTCGAGTCCATGGAATATTTTATATTGTGACACAAGTTGCGGGAAAAAGACAATTTTTTTTTTTTTTTTGCACAAAGTTGTCAATAAATGATATATTGCTCAAACATGCCATGGGGATATGTGAAATTACACCCCAAAATACATTCTGTTGCTTCTCCTGAGTACGGGGATACCACATGTGTGAGACTTTTTGAGAGCCAACTGCATACGGGACCCCAAAAACCAAGCACCGCCTTCAGGGTTTCTAAGGGTATACATTTTTGATTTCACTCCTCACTGCCTATCACAGTTTCGGAGGTCATGGAATGTACAGATTTTTGTCACAAAGTTTTGGAAATTGAAAAAAGAAAAAAAATACATTTTTCTTTTCTTTCTTCATTTTCAAAAACAAATAGCTGCAAAATACTCACCATGCCTCTCAGCAAATAGTTTGGGGTGTCTACTTTCCAAAATGGGGTCATTTGAGGGGGTTTGTGCCATCTTGGCATTTTATGGCCTTCGAAACTGTGATAGGTAGTGAGGATTGAAATAAAAAATGTACGCCCTTAGAAATCCTGAAGGCAATGATTGGTTTTCGGGGCCCCGTACGCAGCTAAGCTCCCAAAAATTCCCACACATGTGGTATCCTCATACTCAGGAAAAGCAGCAGAATGTATTATGGGGTGTCATTCCACATATGCCCATGGCATGTTTGAGCAATATATCATTTAGTGACAACTTTGTGCAAAAAAAAAAGGTTTGTCATTTTCCCGCAACTTGTGGCAAAATATAAAATATTCCATGGACTCAACATGCCTCTCAGCAAATAGCTTGTGGTGTCTACTTTCCAAAATGGGGTCATTTGGGGGGGGGGGTTGAACTGTCCTGGCATTTTATGGCCTTCAAACCCCGCTGGCAGGGAGGGGCTGCCTAGTAAATTTTTTGTTTATTAAAAGTCAGCAGTTACAAAAAAAGTGTATCTTCTGACTTTTAATAAAAAGACACTCACCTGTCCCACAATCCAGCGGCGTGGCCACCCAAACCCTCCATTCTCTCCCTGCCTGTCCACGTCGCTGGCAATACTACTTTGGGCATCCGGCTGTGACAGCTTGCAGCTTCACAGCTGGGTGCGCCTGTCTCACTGCGCTGTCCTGCACAGCCGGGCAATCTTCTGGGAACTGTGATGTGTCCCAGAAGATTGCAGGGAGGAAGGGCCGCCTAGCAGAAGTGGGAGCGCGTCAGTAATCGTGATGCATCGTGATGCATCGCGGAATCAAATCAAATCGAATCGTTGACCAGATAATCATAATCGAATCGTGAGACCAGGGAAGATGCGCACCCCTAGTTACATTCCCCCAAGTACAGAAGGACAGGATTTTATTGTTTACTCATAAGGTTTCAGTGGCAAGTAGGTATCAGGAGGGAGGATATAAAATCCTTACCAGATGGTATAGAACACCGACATTATTGCAGCGGAGGGTACTATGTTACACATTTTTTGGGAATGTGGGAAAATTAAGGAGTTTTGAAGAATGGTTGCAGAAACTGTTAAAACAATTACAGGTGTGTCTCTTGGAGAAAGACCGGCAGCCTTTTTGCTGCATTATGTCCCTTTGTCTATGGAAAAATATAAAAATTTACTGTTGAAACATCTTCTTACAGCGGCTAAGGCATGTATCCTTGTTCTGTGGATGAGTGATATTCCTCCATCCAGAGCACAGTGGTTTTGGAGATGGAGAATCTTACTATGATGTTGAAAGAACAAGATGAGAAATATCGGAAGATATGGGCCCCCTTTCTTGCGTATAGGGAGGAGCTTGGAGAAGCATCACAATGGTTAGCATGAGTAACACAATGTAGAATGTCAATGTAATATGGTGATATAGATAAATGGTATTATTAATGAGATGTTACAGAGAGATGTTATATGCTTTTGGTGAACTGTAATATGATTTCTATGAAAATAAAGAATTACAAAAACAAATAAAAAACAAAACACGTTTCCACAGATCCCTGCTGTACAGACCCCATCCCCTTGGGGGTCTGGGCCTCCCGGACCTGTGACGTTATTAAAGAGCGACCAGATTAGTGCAAACGGCCAGTGGCATGTCCCTTCTACAGATATTCCTTGGCTAGCATTTAAAACATATTCTATTCCCCTCTTCCTTTTATCTGGATTATGATGGTCCAGATCTATAAAACCGAGTCACATTGTATCATTGAATACTATTGTATACCAATCTTTATATCTATGGTCCCTTTATGGCAAAAAGTTCAAATTACTCTCTCCCCTCTCCCCCTATACTCCTTTCTAGGAGACCCAGATTTCCCCCCAGCCTTCAACAACAGAGATCGCTTCCTCCAATGGTGCACGGCAGGGGTAACAATATTTCAATCCTTTAAATCAGGCTCTCACTTTAAAACTTTCCCCCAACTCCAATCAGAGCGCAATTTACCCCCCTCTGAACAATTCCGATACACACAAATCAAGCACCTTTTCCTCAGCAGGGGCACCTTAGAATCCCAAACGCATAGCACCCAATATGAACACATATGTGCAGGTTCTTCCAGAGATAAAGGTGTTATATCTAAAATCTATCACTTTCTCAATGAGTTAATATAGAAAAAACTAAACCAATGCTTAACTGGGAGAGAGAGATAGGTCATACTTTTGAGCCCCCTGAATGGGAAGAGATGCTGACAAACATGTTCAAGAACACAAGGTCGAATTCAATCCGCAAGACAGCTGTCAAACTTCACACCAGGTGGTATATGATGCCCACAAAACTTCACTCTATATACCCCACGGTGTCTTCACAGTGTTTCCTCGGCTGCCCTGACATTAACTCATATCTTTTGGAGCTGTAAATTTTTTAAACCCATTTGGCAGCAAGCAGCTACAAGGACATCTACTATTGCAGGCTCCTAATCACTCTTACCATACAAATGTGCCTTTTCTTCACTTCTATCCCTGATGTTCCCACTCCATGCGAAAGACTGATCCATACACTTTTTGTAGCCATCCACTGGGTCACAGCACTAAATTGGCGAACCTTAACTCTTCCCTGGTCACAGGTACTGGACAGAATGGAAGCAATAAAACTTTCTGAGTGTATTCACCACACTTTATATGATACTATGCATATTTATGACAAGAAATGGAAAGACTGGGATACCCCTCTGTTATAACCCTGCAATATACCTTAGTTGTATCTGCATAAGATGAATAGTCTCTTAAGACTGATATATACTGTGTGCCAAAAGTATACTATGTTTGTTGTTTCTCATTAACTTGACTACAATATCTCCTCATGTCTGATAGGCGCTAACTTTTTTATATGATTAATGGCTCTGTCTGATATACTGTATGTATATTTCTGATCTTTCAATAAAAACATTTGTAATTAAAAAAAAAACGTAATCAAAAAACAGTGTGCGCTGTACACCCTGACCTTCTACCCATCTGCTAACCCCCCCCCCCCCCACAATCCCTTGCTAACTGTCATTTTGACAGTTACCGTGGAAAAAACAGCAACTGTAGAGGCTGTTGCTGTCAAACTATGAATGTTTTATAGAGTATTTGTTAACAAACTCAAGATAGTTCAGACTCAAAATGTAATTAAAAAGTAATGGTGTTAATTTATTTTTCTCATTTATCTGCAGATCAAGGGATTGGTTTTGATCTGCATTTGATGTCTTAATCTGCACATCAAAGGGATGAGTTTTGACCTGCATTCGTTCACATAGGTGTAGTTAAGCGCATGTCCATGCGAGGGCCATGTTTGCCTGCACAGGGATGCACAGGTATTCCTTGCATCCCCGTGCATGCAGTCTTATTCATGTCAGTTGGGACACAGTGGCTGCACGGACACAAATGCTGCTCCCAATTTGACAGTTGTCCAGCTGCACAGCCCCGAAAGCACACTGTCTACATTTAGAACTGTGATGTGTCTGCACAGCCACTGCATTCCAATTGACATGAATGGGAGTGCCTGCATGGAGATGAATGGAACACCCGTGCATCTCTGTACAAGCAAACATGGCCCTAGCATGGGCTTACACTTAAGTACACCCATGTGAATGAGGTTGAACAAGTTAAAAAAAATAGCTTTCTGTTAAGAACATTTGGGTCCCATTAAACCCCTCTTACCCCTTAGTTTACCCTATTCAGCCATTATTATTGCCCTAGTATTTTTTTATTTATTTCTATTTTTATCAAATCATCATTTTTGCACTCGTCCCATGTCACTTCAGCCATGATCACATTGTATACACATTTTTTAACATATATTAATTTCACACATTTTTCATTAATTTTTCTTTCATTTATTCACACATAATCCCATGTACACCTTTTTCATTTCACTCCAGGTTACCATCTCGGGTTACCTTGGTTTTTCACCCATGCACCAGTCTTTGTGTCTTGGGTCATTGGGAGGTTCTGCTATATGCTCCCTGCTGCACATGGCTGTAATTACCTCAGCTCCCGGGGAAGACTATTTTGGGACCTTGATTGCATGGTCGCAGCATTCTATTGCATTGGACCCTTTATGAGTATTTAGGATGGGCTAACTCGCCTTTCCTTCATATAACTAATCAGAACTAGACTAATGTTATTATTTCTTTACACTCTGTAGACATATTTGAGCATCCTCCCCTGAAGAGTGTCCTATGTCTGTAATGAACATATCGACCCTGGTCTACAGTAGACTACCAATTTTGACATTCATGTATTCATCAATTACGATCCCATTTTATATATTTACACTCTTGCTGCTAGTGCTGTTTTTTATGACACATGTATATATATGAACTTATCCTATGCAATATAATAATGAATTGTTTAGAATTACTATATCTATGTAATTTCTTATCCATGCCACACCTGTATGTTATGTGTGGGTGGACCTAATACGAATCAGCATATTTACTGTATATGTGGTCTTTAACCATTGCCATATTTCATATAAAGTTCTTTATTAATAAAATTAGCATTTTTTCAACTTGCCTCCACATAGTCATCCCAAGACCCAAGAATAGGAGGATTGTGGCTGCTCTGTGCAAAACCATTGCACAGAGCAGGTAAGTATGACATTTTTGGTATTTTTTTTAAAAACATATATGGGTTTACTATAACTTTAAGAGCTCATTTACACTTGCTTCCATTTCAACACATTAAAGTGCCTTCCGCTTCAACATGCTTTTTTTAAAAGTGTTTTTAATGCTTCTGCAATGCTTCTGTGATGCTTATGTAATGCTTCAGTGGTACTTCGGTGGTGCTTTTTTGAAGCTTTAATGAAGTTGGCACATGCCCTGTGTGTGTGTTGATATCTCATACCTGAAATCTCTCCAAAACAAAGTGACGCTAAAGCTGAATAAAAGCCTCTTAAAAGCTTCATGTGCTTCAAGCGAGCTTTGTCATGGACTTCTATGGAGGCTTTGAAGACACTTTGAAGTACCACTAAAGCAACATAATTTTTTAAGGGACACAAAGCAAATGCAAAGTGTAAACATGACTGTAAGCTAACCACTTTATTTAGTGACAGAGGCTTTGACTGAATTTTAGAGAGCTTTAAAAAAAACATGGCTGAAGCCATGTTTTGAAGCAAGTGTAAACGAGCCCCAAGTATTTTTTTTGGTGGGGTTAGCTAGAGTAGAGAAGGGTTAAAACCCCAATAAGGTGATTTTTTTGTTGTCTGTGTCTTGCTATGGAAATTGCCATTAACATCCTGAGAGGAAGACTCAACAGGAAAGAAGAGGAATCTTTGCAAAGTGAGATGGATTTCAATCTTAGAGAGTTGTCATAGGAACAAGTGTCACAATTGGAGGATTTTCCCTCATTTACTGATCCTGTGATTACTTTGCATTTCTTCTCACTTTCTGTCGGAGGAACAATGGTCACCAGGACAAATTGAGAGGTGAAGTTCCCCTGTGAGTACATTAACTGCAATAAAACTTTACTTTCTCTACTGTATCCAAAACTAAAACTAAAGAAAATGCACTTACATACACTAAGCTGTAAACAAATAGAATTATATAACATCTACTGGCAGAACCAAAGTGTTTATGGATGCCTTTATGTTATATGGATATGTTTATGGATACTGCCATTTAGAGTGTGAATTTGTAATATTGCATCATGATAAAAATTGCATAATTATTATTGAGCCAAGCAGCTAGTTGCTGGTGAATGATCTATAAAAAAGTAAACACAATTATTTTTTTCCTTGTGTCAGAGTACATGTAGTATAGTAATAAAAATTAAAGGTACTCCATGTACCAGTAGGGATACTCAAAAGACCCCCAGCACTCTGGGAACCTCTGGCTGAGTTTTGGTCCTGGGATGCATGTGGGTTTTTCCTCCCTTGTTTGTGGCATGTTGTGGGGTAGTGCTATCCATTGTGGTCTATTCTGTTTATGGTTTCAGAGAGGCAGAGAAAAAAGGCAAGATTTGGGGCCTGCCCTATCATTATTTCCAGAGGACACCTCAGTTACCTGCCGCACTGGGCATGTGCGGGGCCGCCATCTTGGTGGGGATGCATGTCGTTTGTTGGCAGCTGCCATCTTGCTTTTGAAAACATGAGGGGGGAGGTGGGCTGCATTAAGGTGATTGAAACCATTTTTAACTGCCCTGGGTTTCTGTAGTCAGCCTCTTCCTGGCCAGAGGGAAAGGAGTGTGCTAACAGATGAAAGGGTGCAAGGTAATCTGCATATTTCCTGTCTCATGGGGGGCTGGGGGGTTTTATCTATGCATTTGGGAAGTCTCATCTATTTACTGTATTGCTGTCACCATTTTTTGTAGTGGAGGATGCCATCTTGTGTGGTGATGTAAGGGAAAATTTTGTTAAGTGTGTGCAGTACTGCATCACTTATATACCCCCATCTTAGGGTAGGTCTTGTTTCATCACATTCTTTTTTTACGATGGAAAATGAAGGGATTTTTGAATCTATGATCCTCTATATATAGGTTATCCTTTTTATGGGATAAGTCCAGTAAAACATATGGCCCCTTTAGATTGTAAGCTCCATGAGCAGGGCCCTCCTATTCCGTCTGTATTGAACTGTATTGTAATCTTAGTGCCCCTCTTTATATTGTAAAGCACTGCGTAAACTGTTGGAGCTATATAAATCCTGTACAATAATAGTAAAAAATAAAATGGCTGCCTTTTCATCCAATCTGCCAGAAGGTCCTAGAGTGCTTGGCTTCCTTTGAGCATCCTTAACAGAAGAGTTTATTTATTTATTTATTTATTATTTATTTATTTACTTCTTATAGGTACTTCAATACTGCTGTCAATTTACACAACACTTTACATATATATTGTACATTCACATAAGTTCCTGCCTTCCAGGAGCTTACAATCTAAGATCCCCAACTCACATTCGTTCATACATATACTAGGGCCAATTTAGACAGGATCCAATTAACCTACAATTATGTCTTTGGAGTGTGGGAGGAAACCGTAGTACCTGGAAGAAACCCACGCAGGTACAGGGAGAAAATGCAAACTCCAGGCAGGTAGTGCCATGGCTGGTATTTGAACTGATGATCCTAGAGCTGCTAGGCATTAGAAGTCCTTTAATCTTTGATAAGCATCAGAGTGACATTACTGTTTTTTTTAATTGTTGTGGCTCTTCCATACCTTTGCCTCACTTCAATTATGTATTATTAAATGTATATTCATTGTTATGATTTATATTTTCAGTATCCTATTCCTCATGAAGAAATATGCAAAACATGTTAAATCAGGGCATACCGAATACCTTCTGATTAATAGAAGTTTTCCATAAATTCTGTATATATGGACTTGAGATGTAATTTGTAGCAATGCTAAATGAATCAGTATTAAAGTGGTTGTAAAGGCAGAATTTTTTTTTATCTTAATGCATTCTATGCATTAAAATAAATAGCTTTCTGTGAGCAGCAGCCCCCTAAGCCCCCCAATACTTACCCGATTCCTCTCTCTATCCAGTGATGTCCACGAGTGCCTAGGCTGTCCGGAACTCTCCTTCCTGATTGACTGAGACACAGCAGTGGCGCCATTAGCTCCCGCTGCTGTCAAACTCAGTTAGACAAGCAGGAGATAGAGGGGGCAGGGCCAAACTGCAGCTCCATGTCTAAATGGATACACGGAGCAGTAGCTTAGCTTGGGTGCTCCCATAGCAAGCTGCTTGCTGTGGGGGCACTTAACAGGAGGGAGGGGCCAGGAGCTCCAGCCAAAGATCTAAGAAGAAGAGGATCCGGGCTCCTCTGTGCAAAACCACTGTGCAGGGCAGGTAAGTATAGCATGTTTGTTATTTTAATTTAAAAAAAAAACAAGATTTTACAATCAATTTAAACCACACTAGCAACACCCCTTGGGACTCTGAGGCAGCAACCAAACACTAAATATCTTTAAAATAATATAATTTTATTTGTACATGGTTAAAGTAATTAACATGGGATATCTCAAACTATGTGGTTCTATTAATTTTTCACCATACAATATACATCAGTCCTTATAAAAATATTGTTGATCATGGGTTCAAAACAAATTCCCATATAATATCCAAGTGAAAGCCTCAATGTGTTTCAATCAGAAAAGTCCAGATCTTCTTCAGCAGACATTGCCGGATACCATAATCCACATAAATAATGATTGAACATGACCGACCATTAAAAGCACTCCCTCCAGACCATAGAGAGCCAAAATAGACCAGAATACCCAGCAAGGAACCCTCAAGGAGTCATGTGTACCCAAGATGCTAATGGGGGAAGAACAAAAAGGGCCACCATCCCCACACAAAAAATACAGAAGACAGGCATAGTGAGGGCATCAGGTATTTAAACACCCATGTTGAAAATGACTCGATGTGACAGGAGTCACTTTGGATGAAGGGCCCCGTGGAACCCAGAATGCCTTTGAGATGTTGGGAAATCCTTGTTCCAGCTCCCTATGCACCCCCTATGTCTAAGGTACCCTGTGTCTATTAGGGGCACAGTGTGACTGAGAAAATGGACAGCTAATTAACAGACACTGAGAATGTGGTTTGGATTGCCTAAAATGGAACATAAGTATTTATCAACAATATCCCTCAAGAAATCTATAATACATTCATTTCACTGTATCGGAATGATGGAACATTGTAAGAGTTTTGTAGACTGTAGACTGTTGCCATGCCGTCTGCAATCCCTTAACCAAAGCATAGCTTGAATGTGAATTCCATGGTCTTCAATGTAGGAGACCGTCTGCTAATTCTGAGAGCTCCTGCTATTGTGAGAAGGTGTCCTGTGTTTATATTTATGGTAGTGTGTTGTGTCTTCTGAGCTCAAAGACGACAAGTCTGACCTGAAGGGTCATACCTCTGAGTCATCTAGGCTGGGTGAATGACTACTTAATTAGCTCATGTTAATTTATGTTTCTGGTTACAGTTGTATTGTTAGAAAAATATGATCAGGAGGGGGGCCTCCTTCTGAATTGTATAAAAGACTGTATTCTTGTTCTAATAAACAGTTCCATATTCAGTTTATAACTAAGCTAGTCTTGTCGGGTTCTTGGTTACAATATATGGCTGTAATATTTGATATGTGAGGATCCAGATTGGAGGAAGCAGTGTACTGACAGAAGCACTCAAGCGGAGTGCAATGGGGTTCCATTACAGAAAGGATTTAATCATCTTGGAAATCACCAATACACTTGTCCAAAAGTGTTTGTATGTGCCTTGGTCATGTGGATCCCATGGAGCAAGTATAGGTGCTGTGTCCTCTTAAGGCTCAGACTTCCAGCTTATATAAACCAGCATGGATTAAGCCTCACTTACTGGTGGAAATACTGACATTACTAAGCTCTGCCCTAATGCATTTTGTCACACTCTTGTGACTTTTTCAAATAACCACTCAATGGGAAGACACAAGGATATGGTCAATCATGAGCCAGCCCAGGTTGTGCATCACCCAAGGGGAATCAGAGACCACAGGGAAGGGGGGAGGAGACCTGGAACACCAGCGCTCACACCTCCAGAATGGAATGCAGGTGCTGACAGGTGGACTACAAGAAGTGGCTGCATGTAGCCTCTGGAATGGCCTTATTAACCATATCAAGTTCTTCATAATATTCACCAGCCAGAAAGGAAAGAGGACTAGGAAACCAGGAATTCTGCATATACTGTATACCACCTGCTCCACTTGTCAGGATTTTTTTTTTGCCTCAGGCTACATTCTGACAGCAGAAACCTTTCCAATTTAGGAGGATTTAACTCTAGTTAAGCCTTCCACCATGAGGGCACAAAATATCAGGAAACAAAAAAATTCAAAAAATCAAATGCAGGGATGTCCAAAGAAGGGTCAGGAAAAAAACACCTGGCTTTTTTTTTCTATATTAAGGGATGTCCTAAATGGGGTTGAAGGGAGGAGATGACCCATTGTGTACTTGCATGAGGAAGACCCAGGATCCAGGATTTATACAGTAGATATTGTTTTTAGGCTAGACATTTTCTGTAACAGTGGCCTTCGCATTTTGCCATAAAGGTATGGTCCATAGTAATAAGACAGATTCCAGCTGCCAATTTCTATTGCAGGTTCGAAAACCAAGAATGCTAACATGAGTAATTGCAATGGGTATCGCTGCTATGCTGCCTTATATCCAGTTTTTATAATTGATACTTAATGTATCTGCATTGTTGTAATGAAAAGCGGTCGGGCACATTTTCAAGTATATTGTTTTTTGTTTAGCCTACTGCATTATATGCTAAGATGCTAAATGCTAAAAGGCACAGCAAATAATGATTATTTTATGTTTCTTAGATATGTGTCCATATTGCAAACAAGTGTTAGCTACAGCAAATGGGAGAATAATTCAAGTTATATCTTCATGTTGCTGACTTTGTTTTGCTTTATTTCCACCTTTGACCTGCTGTTTCTGTGTTTTATGGAACTAGTGGGATGCTAGCCTGATTGCAAACTTGATTGTAAATTGCGTTTATTGATGCAGCAGTCATTAAAGTGCACATTTCAAGGATAACATTTTCATTGAAATGCCCTGTTCTAGCAAATTTTCACTTGCACTTAACATCAATATCCTTAGGAAGTCACTGTCTGCCTGTTGTTCACCACTTATTTGGAGCATAAAATGTGTCCTGAATAAGTAAGTGAAAGTCTGTTATTCTCACGAAGAAGCAATAAGAACAAATGTAAAAAATTTATATATCATGTCAATTATAGGTTGCGTAAAATATGCATCTAGTAATGAATGCAGCAGTCAGCTAGAAATTATCATAATTGTTTTACTTGTTACTAAAAGGATATAACAATATACAGTCAATAACCATGCAAAGGAAGCAAATAGGAATGCTAGAATTCAGAGAAATTATACCTATACATACAGACACAGAACTTTTGTACAGAATTGGATTTGTGAAATGAATTGAATTTACATTTAACTTCCGTCACATGCCCATAAAAAGACCAAAAAAAAAGGTATTTGCTCCTCATTTAGGGTAATGGATGGGACTGTGCAAACCATTTATTTATCCCTGTATCCAAATCCACTATTATACAGCATAGATAGAGTTTAAAACAATAAAT
Source organism: Lithobates clamitans (assembly GCA_037952925.1). NCBI lineage: Eukaryota > Metazoa > Chordata > Amphibia > Anura > Ranidae > Lithobates > Lithobates clamitans. The sequence goes on from JBBGZY010000429.1 coordinate 2,537,044, forward strand.
ACAGTAAGTTTATTCCAACCTGAAGGCTGTCTCTACTTGTTGGCACTTGTTAATTCAAGATTGTAAGATCTGAGTGGACAGGTATGTCCACTCATAACGGGGAAGCTCCCACCCGGCCATTTATATACATTGGCCGGGTGGGAGGTGGTTAAAGATACAGTATTCTCCTAAGTCAATAATCAATCATAGACAGATGTTCTGCAGTTAGATTTTGAAAAAGCTAGAGTGAGCCTATAGGCTAGAATTGATATTTAGATGCAAATAAAATTCTCCCATCCTTATAAATATTATTATTATTATTATTATACAGGATTTATATAGCGTCAACAGTTTGTGCAGCACTTTACAACATGAGGGCAGATGGTACACTTACAATACAAATCAATACAGGAGGGATCAGAGGGCCCTGCTCGTTAGAGCTTACAATCTAGAAGATAGATATATATTGATATATAGATCAAGATAGATATAAAGAGATAAAATTGTCACCTCACTGAGCCTCAAAGGAAAGTCCTAGTCCTTTGTCTACAAGCTCACAGTGGACAAGGCCTATACAATGAGAACAGGAGAACCCTAAACCGCTTGCCAGCCATTGATTTATGTCAAAGATCAGAGGAATCTATTTTATTTTCAATAAAACTAAAATATTAGTAATAGAGAGATAAAAATAAATCCTTTGATTGTACATATTTTGGGGTATGTGTACATATAAAACGGTATACATAATGCAGATAGAATCCCAGCCATCGGAACCATTCAGTGCCCATTTAACTCTTTTTTACTCTCGTTTACTTTCAAACATAGAATTGTCCTTTGGGCTGGGAAGCGAACACCCCTAAAGTCCAGTCCACATCTATATTTAAATAAATAAATTGAGGAGCATGAATATATGGACGGGTTGATTCACATGGAGCCGGTTTACCTGTTGAATTGTGATATTTCTGACATGCTGCTAACAAAGGATACGTTTATTTATGTTTTAATTTTTAAAAATTGCTGATCACCGCCATTACTAGTAAAAAATAAATAACATTAAAATGCCATAAAAATACCCCAAAGTTTGTAGACACTATACCTTTTGCGCAAACCAATCAATATATGTTTATTGAGATTTTTTTACCATAAATATGTAGCAAAATACATATTGGCCTAAATTGATGAAGACATTTGATTTTTTACATCTTTTATTGGATATGTTTTATAGCAGAAAGTAAAAAATATTGTTGTTTTTAAATGTGTTGCTATTTTTTTGTTTTCAGCGCAAAAAAATAAAAACCGCAGAGGTGATCAAATACCACCAAAAGAAAGCTCTGTTGTGGGAAAACAAGGACATTGATTGTATTTGGGTACCGCGTCTCACGACCACACAATTGTCAGTTAACATAATGCAGTGCCTTATTGCAAAAATGGCCTGGTCATTAGGGGGGTAAAACCTCCTGGGGCTGAAGGGGTTAAAGTAAAAATGAGCTACAAGTGAAAAGAGTATTTGATGGTAAAATTTAAGTTTTTGATGATGATGAAAGCAATATTACAACTTTTATATACAGTGTCTTGAAAAAGTATTCAAACCCATTGACATTTTTTACATTTGACCATGTTACAACCAAAATGTAAATGTATTTTATTGGGATTTTATGTGATGGACCAACACAAAGTGGCCCAGAATTGTGAAGTGGAAGGAAAATTATAAATGTTTTTCAACATTTTTTACAAATAAATATCTGAAAAGTGTGGTGTGCATTTGTAGTCAGCCCCCCTGAGGTAATACTTTGTAGAACCACTTTTCACTGCAATTACAGCTGCAAGTCTTTCTGTGTATGTCCCTACCAGCTTTGCACATCTAGAGAGTGAAATTTTTGCTTATTCTCTTTGCAAAATAGCTCAAGTTCTGTCAGATTGGATGGAGAGCATCTGTGAACAGCAATTTTTAAGTTTGGACGTACAATGGGACTAGAAGAAGGAAGTTCAATAGCCAGCAGCCAATAGCTGCCCTTGCGTCGTTTTTGGTCCGTCAGACTAGCATACAGATGAATGGTTTTCCCGATAGGAACTGAGTCCGTCAGAAAGATTTGAAACATGTTCTATTTCTAGGTCCGTCAGTATTTTAGAAAGAAAAAGTCAGATGAAGCGCAAACATTATCAGAATGTCTGACGGAATGATTCTGTTGGACTTTTTCTGCCGGAAAGTCCGGTCGTGTGTATACAGCATAACAGGTTTTCTTCTAAGATTGCCCTATATTTGGCTCCATACATCTTCCCATCAACTCTGACCAACTTCTCTGTCCCTGCTGAAGAAAAGCATCCCCCCCAACACGATGCTCCCACTACCATGTTTCCTTGTGGGGATGGTATGTTCAGGGTGATGTTCAGTGTTCGTTTTCTGCCACACATAGTGTTTTGCTTTTAAGCCAAAAAGTTCAATCTGACCAGAGCACCTTCGTCCACATATTTGCTGTGTCCCCCTAATGGCTTCTCGCAAACTGCAAACAGGACTTCTTATGGCTTTCTTTCAACAATGGCTTTCTCCTTGCCACTCTTCCATAAAGGCCAGATTTGTGGTGTGCACAACTAATAGTTATCCTGTGGACAGATTCTCCCACCTGAGCTGTGGATCTCTGCAGCTCCTCCAGAGTTACCATGGGCCTCTTGGCTGCTTTTCTGATTTATGCTCTACTTGAGTGGCCTGTCAGTTTAGGTGGACGGCCATGTCTTGGTAGTTTTGCTGTTGTGCCATACTCTATCCATTTTCGGATGATTGATTGAACAGTAGACATGTACATTTGTTTTCGTCCGAATGCATTTTCGTCCGAATTTCAGGTATTTTTGTTATTGTTTTAACAAACAATAACGAAAGGGCAGAATACGAAAACTGAAAGATCCGACATAAACAAATGCTTTAATTTCATATTCGTTGCGACAACAGTTCGATATAGATAGGAGATTTGACATGATGCTAACAATAACAATCTGTGTCTATCGAACCTGTGGTGGAATGTGCCTAACCTTAACTCTATTAGTCCAAGATTATTCTACATAGAGAGAAAAGATTTGACATAGAGAGAAAAGATTTGACATAGAGAGAAAAGATTGCTGCTGGAATTGGGTGGGGTAAGTAAAATAAAAATAATGATGATGATGATGAATGTTTTTGGCCAATTGTAACCAAAGAGGAGGAGCAGTAAAATAGCTAGAACTAAGTACACACGTACAGCCAACTTACTTTCACTTAGGATTTGCTAGCAGAGAGAGACACACACACTGAATCATTTCAGAAGACAGTCAATCTTAGCTGGTCCGTTTGTCAGAGAACCTGAATTATTTAGCAGTTAAGCATAAGCACAGCAGCAGAACAATAGTGAAGCAAGCTATAGTTCAACTTAACTTTTTCATAATAATATGCTGCTATTGTGTTATTGTTGTGAACTTGATAGTGATACTAGTGTTGCTAGTGTTGTGACACAACGTCAGATGCCGCGACCGCCATTGCACTTGGAGATTGAGAAACGAATGTGAACTTTGGCTGACTGTTGGGGTAGAGTAGACCATTCAACATGAACGACAAAGATTCGACAAAGCAACGAAAAACATACAAACATTGAGTCTTTGGCTTATGATGTTTGTCGAAAGTTCTAAGAAAATTTGATGGAGCAACTAAACTGTACAATGCTGCAATCGTACATTTCCGGTCAAATGCATCCAGCCATAGGCTATAGAAAAATTCTAATGTTGGTTGACTAGTAAAATAATTAGTAAATATAATTATTACTAGTCATACAACATTAGAATTCTACTATAGCTTGTAGGTGGAAAATTCGACCGGAAATGTACGATTGCGGCGTTGTACAGTTTAGCTGCTCCGTCTAATCTTCTTTTAACATTCGACAGACACCATAAGCCTTCAATGACAGATTCGACCTTAATTAATTTGGATTTTTGGACGAATGCAATTTTTAACGAAAAACTAAATACATAAAAATGAATTTTGGGAGTAACTAAATAAATGAATTTTTTTCGTACGAAAACGAAATTCCGAAACAAAATATTTCAGTGTGCACATGTCTATTGAACAGTGCTCTGTGAGATGTTCCAACTTTGGGATATTTTTTAATAACTTAACCCTGCTTTAAACTTCCCCACAACTTTATTCCTGACCTGTCTTGTGTGTTCCCTGGCCTTCATGATGCTGTTTGGTCACTAAAGTTCTCTAAAAAAGCTCTGAGGGCTTCACAGAACAGCTGTATTTATACTGAGATTAAATTACACACAGGTTTACTCTATTTACTAATTAGGTGACATATGAAGACAATTGGTTCCACTAGATTTTAGTTAGGGGTATCAGAGTAAAGGAGGCTGAATACAAATGCATGCCACACTTTTCAGATATTTATTTGTAAAAATGTTTGAAAACCATTTATAATTTTCCTTTCACTTCACAATTGTGTGCCACTTTGTGTTGGTCTATTACCTAAAATCCCAATAAAATACATTTATGTTTTTGTTTGTAACATGACAAAATGTGGAAAATTTCAAGGGTTGTGAATACTTTTTCAAGGCACTGTATAGAGCAAGGAGGTGGAAAGGACAGGCATAGTCGGCATATTAATCCCCACAGCATCAGAAGATCACAGCTGTGAGAGTGTTAAGGGGGGCAGAGAAATGAAGATTTCACCTAATGAAGCAGCCACCAGCACAAAGGACACTTTCAATCAATGTAGATGTAAGCTTTAATGTATTTTTAACTAATAATGAATAAAAAATAGTAGCTTCTCAAACATGTCAGATATTTGTTTTATCCAGAAATATGAAATTGGATGCCATAGGAAGCAAACTTATTTTTGTATTATCTATTTTTTGTAAAGGTAAAAAATTACTGTATCGGATTGAAATAATTTCTACTGTATCTATTGATCTGAAAATGGCTAGAGGGTGGGCGAAATATAAGTAGGGATGTGGCAAGAACGTCATGTAAGAAAGAACCCATGTGGCAAGAACCCATGTAAGAAAGCCTAGAGATATCAATGTATTAAAATTTAACTTTGTGCAGCTGTATTTAAATCTTCAGGAGCTTATCTGACACCACCTTGAATTTGTGCACTTGGTGTATATTTCCAGATGTCAGTTTCTTATGAAACTAATGCATAACAAAGTGCCTATAGCACTAGAAAGGTTAACCTTTACTATAGTCTGCCTTCTGGTGCATTCTAATGTCATGTATGCAACTAAAGGTCTCATTTGAGATATTATCTGAAGATAAAGATCAGAAATTAACATTAGTTAGTTCTAAGGAATTTGGATTGTGTCATAATTACATGCCAATTTCCTAGTTACAGTAACACTCTCACAAATATAAGGATATATTGTATGCTTGCAGCATAAATGTAATTTTATACTTAGCTTGTAGAGGCCTGTTCAGCCCTACAATATATATATGGGGAAAAAGTCAAGCCTTGTTATTTTGCTTTTTAGAATCGTAAGTACATACAGTGCCTTGAAAAAGTATTCATACCCCTTGAAATTTTCCACATTTTGTCATGTTACAACCAAGAATGCTAGCCAATGCGTTAATTAAAAGCTAGACACTAGACTCAATTAACTTTTTGTACACTAGAAGCCAGGAAAACATAAGAAAATAAAAAAAACAAAGCAAAAAAGAAAAACAAATTAAACCCCTTGTTGGAAAATACAGGATTGAAAATCAGTACTGATGTAATAATGGCTGGTGAATAGTTTCATACTTAAATTGAAAAATAGACTCATGCTCATTAAGTTGCTCCAAAAATTATATATAAAAAAAAATTAAAGTGGAAGTCCGGGCTAGAACTATCTAAGCTTAAAACTGCTTCCACTCATCTTCTAACACCTATACTAACTACCATGTAGAAGGAAGATGCATATACTGCCCCAACCAAGCCACGTCCATCTACAATAAATCTCTGTCCTCCCCCCTGGACAAGCTCGCTCCCATCACTACACGCAGAATGAAGCCTCAACCCCTACAACCCTGGCAAACAGATGACACTAAAATTCTCAAAAAACGTAGTTGCGCTCTTGAGCTTCTGTGGCACAAGACTAATGCCCCGTACACACGGTCGGATTTTCCGATGGAAAATGTCCGATCAGAGCGTGTTGTTGGACATTCCGACTGTGTGTGGGCTCCATTGGACATTTTCCATCGGATTTTCCGACACACAAAGTTTGAGAGCAGGCTATAAAATTTTCCGACAACAAAATCCGATCGCATCAATTCCGACCGTGTGTGGCCTGTTCCGACGCACAACGTGCCACGCATGCTCAGAAGAAATTCCGAGACGGAACAGCTCGGTCTGGTAAACTTAGCGTTCGCAATGGATACAACACTTTCGTCACGGTGCAATGTTAAAAATGGTTTAATACAGCGCACTCTCTTCTTCTTTATAATGTGAGAAGAATGAAGTAGTTTTGCTGCTCATATTCACACAGACTTCTCACAAACTTATTTCTTTATTATTTATCGGGATTCCCTTAATATACTTTGATTTGTCACATCTGACAAAAATATTTTTAGTTTTTTTTTTTTTTTAAAGGCAGATTTTTTTTTATTTTAGGTTTGTATTTTTTCCAAGGCTTATCTTTGTTTTATTTTAGTTTTAGTTTTACTCCAGAATATTTTTGTGTGTGTTTTGTGTGTCAAGTTACCACAACACCATTGATATCTTGTATTATTTAATCTCAAGGAGATTGTTTGGTGTTGGTGTCCCTTGTTAATTTCACATTGTATTTTTGAAATGTACCTGAATCCTCACAAACAAACTGTCCTTTTTGAAGGATAACACACAGAGGCAAGTATAATTGAAACCAAAAATCCTTTATTAAGGGCTCAGAACCAAACAACGAGGGAGGCAACGCTGGATAAACAGCAGAAATTAGCAAAGCCTTGGACCCCCAGGGCAGACATCAATTCTTGAACATCAAAATTGGTGGCCTGAGGAGTCCATATGTAAGGGAGTGCAGTCTGGTCCAAAAGTCCCAGAGATCCATAAAGCAGCAGATGACATCTGTGTCCCCAGGCTGTGGTACCACAAGAGGCTGCATCTTTTGCCAGACCAGACTGGATCCGGGGTCATCACTTTCTGGTCTTCCTTCCACGCTTCCTTCCTGGCTGTGGCTATGCTGTTGGAGATGTGGCAGGAGGAGGAGTAGGACCTGGAGGAGGAGGACTAGTAGGACCTGGAGGAGGAGGAGGAGGAGTAGTAGGACCTGGAGGAGGAGGACCATGTGTGAGGTCACAAATGTGGGTATCAGATGTTATTTGGGCCCTCAACCCTTTATTGAGAGCTTCCAACATTAATGACTTACACATGAGTTGTTGGCCCTCCTCCATCCGCTGCATTTTACAGGCAATTATGGCAGCAAAGTCCTCCTCCACAGTGTGTGGTGCTCCCAGGGCCTCTGTAGCCTTCCAAAAGAGGCCTATGGCAGCCTCCTCTAGGGTACTCCTCTTCCTGCCACTTTCTCTTTGCGGGTGTAGGGGAGGGACCTGCAGATCAGGCAGCCTGCTCGGGCCGGCCACCTCCTGGCTGAGACTTCCCTGTGTATGAAAAAGGGACATGGTTGTAATGTTTTGCATCATCAATCACAATCATAAATTAGTACTCCAAACTAACATCTAGTTAACATCATTGATTGGACAACCTGAAATATTTAGAGGAATGCTATACCTGGCTCAAGCTGGGCTCCTCCACATGTTGCTGCCTGGAAGGCCCAGGTTGGGCATCAGAAGCCTCAGCTGGGGGGGAAGGAAGCGTGGAAGGAAGACTGGAGAGTGATGACCTGGGTTCAGTCTGACCTGCCAGAAAATGCAGCCTGTCATAGTACCACATCCTGGTGACATAGATGTCATCTGCTGCTCCGGATCTCTGCGAATCCTGGACTTTCTTGCACTCCCTTACATATGTGCTCCTCAGGCCACCAATTAGGATCTTCAAATAGGTGATGTCTGCCGTGAGGATCACCTGCTTCACAATTTCCAACAATTGATCCAGCGCTGCCTTCCTCTTTGTTTGGTTCTTATAATGTGGGTGGTTGATCTCCCACAGACAAGGCAGCTCCCTGAACATGTCAATGAATATTGCCATGAAGTCGGTATCGTTCAAGAAATCCATTTTCACTGCAAGACACAACACAAGACAAACCCTAATTTCAGCCAAAACTCTACTAATCTTGTTACAATATAGGCCTCAATCTAAAAGCAGTATAGGCCCAAGTTTGTCTCTTACCTACGTTCTTACGATTGGCGCCTCCGATGCTCCTTCCTCCACTCACAGATCGTACGTAATACGCACGCGTGTTACGCTTTATACACACTGCGCATGCGTGTAACTCCGCCCGCCCCTGATGTCTTTTCAGTCTATTCCCCGCCCCTTTTCGTTCTGCGCAGTGGGGGAAGAGCACGTGGCGGATACACAGCAGGTGCGTGCTAATTACAGGAACGATGAGGGGGAGGAGGAAAGCCCGGATCCGGACACGTCCCGATCCAGAAGGAGATTTAAGGCCTCAAATATGTCCTTTGGGGAGATGTTGGAGATGGTGGACATCCTGAAGAAGGCCGACTATGATGGAAAGTATGGACCTTACCCCAACCCCAATGTCAGAAAGGCCAAGATCATGGTGAAAGTGGTCAGGAGTCTGCACCGGAACTTCGGGGTACAAGGATCGAAAGATCAGCTCAGGAAATGGTGGTTGGACCTCAAATTATGAGAACATGAGCAGTACAGAAAGATCCGGAGAGTGCTGCAAAAAAGTAAGTAGTTGTGCTGTGTTCCTATTCTTTTCCTGTTTATTACGTTTGTGCTGCTCCATGTGCTTTTCTTAAAAGTGTACATTTTAAAATGGCAACTTTAATGTTCATGGGCACATTATTCGTTCGTATCAAACATTTTTCTTTGGGACTATAAAACACCATTGTTTTGGCCATATGCATTTGGCCACATTTTTTACGCCCTACTTGTATGAAACTATTTGGTTGTGTAGATGGCTTTGTTACTAGAATGAAATGCAAACTAGATTCTGTGTAAGGAAAGGACACTGAGCAGCTGTTTTCACATCTGGACACTGGAGCACTAGTGTGGGACACAAGAACACCCTTTTTATTAGGGGGCCCACACAGGTGCTCCAGTGTATACTATAGGGGGGTCGCCATCTGTGAAGCTTGTACTAAACAGGTAAAGTATTGCAGCTTGACAAAGGACACTGAAAATGCTACATTTTGGAAGCCAAAATTCCCAATTGTACCCCACTTCCAAGCAATGTTTCCTATTTATAGTTCTGCCATCAAATATCTGTGTGCAGATAGTATAGCATTTTTTTTTTAATAGCATTTTTGTTTTACTTAGGGGAAAAAAGACTCGGAGGACACCCCTCATCCAAGGAGACCACAGACCCCCCACCTCTGGAAGAAGGGGAAATACCCCCAACCCAAGAAGAGCAGGAGAAGGAAGAAGATGTGGTGGAAATTGTCACCACAACAGGTGAGTGTCTGCGACCACAGGCTCAGGTAAGAGATGGATGCCGGCATATTTTTGATACCTGTTTTTGTTTGGTTTCTCTCTTTTTAGGTGATCGTGATGTTGTAGATCCAGATCCTTTCACACCAGAAAGTGCCCAGATCCTGATTGGGGAGATCATGGGGTGTAATTTAGAATTGTAAAACCTCAAGAAAAACATCAATGATGTTATTCAAAAAAAATAAAAACATCATTGATGTTTTGGGGCGAGTTTAAAACCCCTCCAAATCACTTTCTTCTTTTGTGTGCTACAAAGTTCAAAATGTTTTAGCGATTTTTAGAAAAGCCAAATTTGGAGGATGCACACAGTGTGCCAACATGTGCTATCTGCCATCACGGAAGATCAATGTAGGTGTTTTGGGGGTGCAACCCCTTCCTCAATAATAAAGTAGCTGAGAGGAAGGGGTTTCTCCCCCAAAACACATCACTTGATCCCCCGTGATGGCAGCTAGCACATGTTGACATTGGCAAATTTGTGTGCATCTTCCAAATTTGGCTTTTCCTGAGGTGACTTCACGCCTTCTGAATGCAATATCAAACACAGTTCCTAAATACTCATGTCTGATATTGCCTTCAAGTTCTACCAAATGTGAACTTTGTAAGTTCAAGATTTGTGTCTTTCCTGTTGGTTTTACACATGCCTGTTTTATCTTAAATGGACATTTCTATTTTTGATAATGCCAACCTAAAAATTGTTATACAATAAACATGTTGGTTTGTTTTAAAAACCTTTTCTAAATGCACATGTGATTGTGCAGGTATTAAAAAGATTGTTAATCAAGAATGTGTGGATTATTGTCTCAACGCTACAACACTTTTGTGGTGATGTAATTGCTGCTTTCTGTGAAAATGGGGGTTATTTCCTAAGGGCAAATCCTCTTTGCACTACAAGTGCAGTTTCAGTGCAGTTTCAAGTTCACTTGTAGTGCAAAGTGTCTTTGCCTTTAGTAAATAACACCCAACAGTGCTTTGTATAAGGTTACACAATCACGCCATTTTCAGGACTCCCCACATTTCTGTCAGGGTCAGCTAAAACAAACACAAGCAGTAAATGTCACCAAAGATTTGCTTTTTTTTTGGATTTTTATTTGATAAAGGCTTCACAAATTGTCTGGCATATTGATGGCCCCCCTACCCGCAAAGAACTCAAGGTATATTAACCGGACATCATGGACACTCAGGGAGGGCAAGCCAGGACGGCCACTTTCAAACGCCGTCAGGGTTGTTTCATTTATCATTCCAGCCTCAGGCCCAACTGAGCCAGCATAGTTGGCAGAATGTTGGCGTAAAAAGTTATGTAGAACACAGCACGCCAGGATTATATGATTAAGTTTATACTCCGCCATATGGATGGGTGTCAGAAATAGGCGGAACCGGCTGGCCATGATTCCAAATGTGTTCTCCACTACTCTTCTGGCTCTGGCCAGCCGGTAATTAAAAACCCTCTGCTCCGGGGTGAGGGTCCTCATCAGGAATGACTGCATAAGATGGTCCCCCAGCGCAAATGCTTCATCCGCAACGAAGACGAATGGGAGTCCTTCCACATTCTCTTCTGGAGGTGGCAAGTCCAAGCTGCCATTCTGGAGACGCCTGTAAAACTCCGTCTGGGGGATGACTCCACCATCGGACATCCGGCCATTCTTCCCCATGTCCACATACAGGAAGTCGTAATTAGCCGACACCACCGCCAACATCACAATACTATTGAACCCCTTGTAATTATAATAGTACGACCCCGAGTTGGGTGGTGGGACGATGTGGACGTGTTTCCCATCAATTGCCCCTCCGCAGTTATTAAAGTCCCACCGCTGTGCAAAGTGGGAGGCCACAGTCTGCCATTCCTGTGGCGTGGAAGGAAACTGTTGAGGAAAACAAAAAAAGTTAGTATTTTTGCACATAAACATGGAAAGCAGATTAGACACAAACATTCTTGGCCAACATCCAGATAACATTTATTAAGGGAAATTTTACAACACCAAAGTATAAGGTACACCTATCATATTCCCCCTCCCCCCCTCTCATGGGCCATTTCTAACATTATAGGGGGGGGTAATCTTGGACAGGTAACCCTCTTCACTTCATTGATGAGATGAATGCCTAAATAATGGGTATTACTTGGAACAGCCCCTCCTTAGTTACACTATTGGCAGCCCACTGGACAGGTAAGAAGTGTCATAATACAAAGATATAAATACACATTGTACACATTTGAGCACATTTGGACATTCTGCTATTACCTATCAAGATAATAATAGGATACAAAAACTTTAAACAGTACCATTTGAAAGTATACAGGCAGGCCCTTGCACTACATGCTTTGGGGAATTCATCCATACATCTGACCACAAAAGAGGTGGGTATAGTGTGTATGGGTTTGGCAAAGTCAGCAGATTGATGATTGACGATAGATAGAGAATTGGTATCAGCTGACTTAGCAGTTGGGGGGAGGGAGGGTTAATAAAAATGATTTGGGGACACTACAAAAAAAGCCTCTGGCACTCTGCCTGAATTTAAAGCACAAATCACATTTCTAAACATTTTAGGGGTGTTTGGGGTAAAGCACTACTATGGAACCTGATAAAATACATTGTTAAGTGACTACATGAGGTGAATATAGGGCCAGGAGAACATGCTAGGGAGGTTAGTGAAGGCAAATATGTATGAAGGACTAAAAAAATAATTACATAAAAATCCAGCATGCATGAGAACAAAGGGGACATTCACAGCATATTCCAATCATGGTAATTAGGGAATGAGGAAAGAAATACAATATATTAGCTAACATTCAATACAATAAAATGTGATATTAATGGATAAATCTTACCTTCATATACTCCTTCTGCAGGACCTGGATGATGGCAGAACAGGTCTCTGGGATAATGATAATACGTGGTGTACATGACCGCGTTGTTGGCGATTGGAAATCCCGACAACTTTGTGCGACCGTGTGTACGCAAAACAAGTTTGAGCCAACATCCGTCGGAAAAAATCCTAGGATTTTGTTGTCGGAATGTCCGATCAATGTTCGACCGTGTGTACGGGGCATGAGTCTCTCAAAGACTTCAACCAATACAAATCTGCCCTCCAAAAATACTATTCTTTCCTCCACACTGCCATGCAAACCGATTTTACAACTCTTATTAACACATTCTCATCCAATCCCCGTAAACGCTTCTCTACCTTCAACTCTCTACTTTGTCCTCCACCGCCTCCACCCACTGACTTATTCACTGCCCAGGAAATCGCTAATCACTTCAAAAACAAGATTGATACAATCCGTGATGAAATCTCCATTCTACAGGTATCTCCCCCAGCTAAGGCCCCATGTCAACAGGTACAACTGACACTCCCCATATTCAAATCTGCTACTACAGATGAAGTTGCTAAACTCCTTTCTATCGCCCACCTAACCACCTGTCCCCTGGACCCTATTCCCTCTCAAATGCTACGGTCACCCTCTGACCCCATCCTACACTCTCTAACCCACATCTTCAATCTCTCCCTCACCTGTGGCATCTTCCCCGATGCTCTAAAACATGCACTGGTCACCCCAATACTCAGAAAGCCGTCCTTGGACCCAACCAATCTTAACAATCTATGTCCGATCTCCTTGCTCCCCTTTTCCTCTAAACTCTTTGAACGCCTGGTTTACAACCAACTGAGTGACCACCTCATTAAAAACAACCTTCTTGATCACCTTCAATCTGGATTTCGCCCTCAACACTCCATAGAAACTGCTCTTTTAAAACTCACAAATGACCTACTAACTGCAAAAAACAACAGACACTATTCTGTACTCCTACTTCTGGATCTTTCAGCTGCCTTTGACACGGTTGACCACCCCCTCCTCCTCAAAAAACTTTACTCCCTCGGTCTCTGTGACTGTGCTCTTCAGTGGCTCTTATCCTACCTATCCCAACGCACCTTCAGTGTCACTTATAATAATTCTTCCTCCACTCCTCTTCCCTTCTCTGTCGGGGTCCCCCAAGGTTCTGTTCTAGGACCTCTTTTATTTTCAATCTACACCTCTTCCCTGGGTCAGTTGATAGCCTCTCACGGCTTTCAATATCATTTCTATGCTGATGACACACAAATCTGTCTCTCCACCCCTCAACTCACTCCATCAGTCTCTTCACACATCACTAACTTACTAACCGACATATCGGTATGGATGTCACACCACTTCCTCAAACTTAATTTGTCCAAAACCGAGCTTATAATATTTCCTCCCCCACGTGCCTCTTCCCCTGACTTCTCTTTTAAGAGCAATGGCAAAACCATCCACCCGTCCCCACATGTCAGGGTGCTAGGTGTTATCCTGGATTTTGAACTCTCCTTTCAGCCCCACATCCAATCACTTTCCAAAGCTTGCCGCCTCAACCTCTGCAACATCTCTAAACTACGTCCCTTTCTAACCTGTGAAACCACGAAGCTCCTGATTCACTCCCTAGTTATCTCTCGCCTTGACTACTGCAACTCACTCCTCATTGGCTTACCTTTAAATAGACTATCCCCTCTTCAGTCCATCATGAATGTGGCTGCCAGACTCATCCACCTTACAAACCACTCAGTGTCTGCTACCCCTATCTGCCAATCCCTCCATTGGCTGTCACTCGCCCAAAGAATTAAATTCAAAATACTAACAATAAGTTACAAAGCCATCCACAACTCTGCCCCCAGCTACATCACTAACCTAGTCTCAAAATACCAACCTAATCGCCATCTCCGTTCCTCCCAAGACCTCCTGCTCTCTAGCTCCCTCATCACCTCCTCCCATATCCGCCTCCAGGACTTCTCCCGAGCCTCGCCCATCCTCTGGAATTCCCTACCCCAATCTGTCAGACTGTCTCCAAATTTACCCACTTTTAGGCGATCCCTGAAAACTTTCCTCTTCAGAGAAGCCTATCCTGCCTCCATCTAACAACTGCACTATTTTCTCCATTAGCTCATCCCCCACAGCTATTACCCTTTTGTATAACTTGACCCTCCCTCCTAGATTGTAAGCTCTAACGAGCAGGGCCCTCTGATTCCTCCTGTATTGAATTGTATTGTACTTGTACTGTCTGCCCTAATGTTGTAAGGCGCTGTGTAAACTGTCGGCGCTATAAAAATCCTGTATAATAATAAATAATAATATACTTACTTATTCTCAGTCCAATCACATGACTGACTCCCAGTTGTCTCTCAGAGAGGGACAGCCAACAACTGATGCCCCTTAGTAAGCCTATGGGTGACTTCAATGCTGAGGCATTCCATTGTGAGCATTCTCTGCTTTCCCCTGAAGCTAGCTGCTGGGGGGCTCATGTGACTGGACCAAAGTGCTCTGAGAATAGGTAATTATATGCATCTTCCTTATACAGAGTAATTAACATAGGAGTTAAAAAGGGAGCAGTTTTAAGCTTAGCTAGTTCTAGTCCGGACGTCCACTTTAACACCTAAGATCTTCTAAACCTTACTTCTTCAGTTTACCCACAGAAGAGCAAAACCCCTTTTAAACCATCATCCAATTTGTTCAAACAAGGAATAAAAATATTTGATTATATTAAATTATTAAATTATATTATTATACCATGTTATTTCTTAACTGTCAATGATTATTTATATTCAGCAATATTTAGAAACACTTCCAGGCCTTTTTGAAACAGCCTATTGAGTTGGCTACAATTAGCTCATTTGGAATACAGGAGCAAAGACATTTTCACAGCTCTTACTGTAAAGAGTCCTTTTCTGGGGAGGTTTAACCTTTTTTCCTGCAGGTACAGGGATAACGTCTTTTGTAATGACCATTAAGCAAAATATTTCCCACAAAGCGTGCTATATGGACCATTTATATATTAAAACGATTCATTGTATTCAGCTGTAATTAACTCTTCTAGGGGATTAATAAGATCAGTTCATCTTTTCTGTCCTCATAGCTGGTCTTTTATGTCCCTTATTAGTTGGTAAGTTGCCATTCTCTGCATCCTTTCCATTTCAGATTTTTGTGAACTGGTGCCCAAAACTGAACTGCGTATATAAAGCCTTACAAATTCTTTCTATTATGATCCTTACCTTGAGTCTATTTTATTACAAGAAAGTATCTTGCTCACTGTAGGAGCTTAGACTGACATTGCATGCTGTTATTAAGTACAGTATGTGATCTACCTGAGAGCCATCAATCTGAGCCTTCTCTTTCACAAATTCACTTATTTTTAATTCCTTCTACAGGGCTCAAAATTTCAAGCCCTGAGCTACTAGCCAGGTCTTAAGGGTTACTCGCCACCAGTTGCCCCACCCAACCCCTACTATGCCCCTCCCCTATACACGACCTCAAAAAATTCTCATGAAATGACACGTAAATGTTTTATGCAGAATTAAGTTACACAAATAAATATTAACAACAACTTTATCACCCGTGCCCATCAATACAGCCTCACCCATGTCCATCACACAGCATGACCAGTGCCTACTAACACAGCCTCACCCGTGTCCATCATTGCAGCCTCACCCATGCAGCCTCAACTGTGTCCATCATTGCAGCCTCACCCATGCAGCCTCACCCATGTCCATCAACACAGCGTGACCAGTGCCCACTAATGCAGAATCACCCGTGTCTATCATTGCAGCCTCACCCGTGCAGCCTTACCTTTTTCCATCATTGCAGCCTCACCTGTGCAGCCTCACCTGTGTCCATTGTTGCAGCCTCACCCATGCAGCCTCACCTGTGTCCATCATGCAGCCTTACCCATGCAGCCTCACCTGTGTCCATCATGCAGCCTCACCAGTGCAACCTCACCTGTGTCCATCATGTAGCCTCACCAGCGCAGCCTCACCTGTGTCCATCATGGAGCCTCACCAGGGCAGCCTCACCTGTGTCCATCATGGAGCCTCACCTGTGTCCATCATGCAGCCTCACCAGTGCAGCCTCACCTGTGCAACCTCACCTGTGTCCATCATGCAGCCTCACCAGTGCAGTGCAGCCTCACCTGTGTCCATCATGCAGCCTCACCAGTGCAGCCTCACCTGTGTCCATCATGCAGCCTCACCTGTGCAGCTTCACCTGTATCCATCATGCAGCCTCACCAGTGCAGCCTCACCTGTGCCCATCATGAAGCCTCACCAGTGCAGCCTCACCTGTGTCCATCATGCAGCCTCACCAGCGCAGCCTCACCTGTGCCCATCATGCAGCCTCACCAGTGAAGCCTCACCTGTGTCCATCATGCAGCCTCACCAGTGCAGCCTCACCTGTGTCCATCATGCAGCCTCACCAGTGAAGCCTCACCTGTGTCCATCATGCAGCCTCACCTGTGTCCATCATGCAGCCTCACCCATGCAGAGAGGGTGGCCGGATAATTATAGCATGGAGGAAGAGGAGAGCGGACTTTATCACAGAGCGGGGTTTGCGCGCTGTATCAGCTTACATTAGAATTGCAGTCCATGCACCATCACACACAGCCCCGCCCTCCTGACCCCACGCCTGTGACAGACAGAACGCCAGTCTAATGCCAGGGCGCATTCTGTCTGTCACAGGTGCAGGGTTAGGAGGGCGGAGCTGTGTGTGACAGCGCGTGGACTGCAATTCTAATGTAAGCTGATACAGCGTGCAAACCCCGCTCTGTGATAAAGTTGGCTCTCCTCTTCCTCCACACTATAATGATCCAGCCACCCTCTCTGTTCCTCCACACTCTTTGTCACTGGGAGAACAGCTCCCATTCATCCCCCCCCCCCCGCTCCCAGGCAGCCCAGCTCCTCACCAGACCTAATTTTCCACTCGCAAAATGAGAGTGGAAAATTTGAGGGCTGTTCAAGATTGTATTTGTCACAGATAGGGGTTAATTCAGAAGCTGACAGTAGCGTATCTGAGGCAGCCTGGAGATGCAGGTGTCACGAAGGAAAACAGAGTTCATAGGTGTCACAATGTGGCATGGTATTCTCTGGGGTCATAGGCTCACACAGAATGCTCAGGGTACTCTGGAGTTTCAGGGGTTAAGGTGTGGCAAGTACACTTATGGTGCTCTGGGGTCACAGAGACACAGGATGCTTAGGGTGGTCTGAAATTCATGGGGTCAAGGAGGCACAGGATGCTTAGGGTGCTCAGGAGTCACTAGGATAATAGAGACACAGGATGCACAGGGTGCTCTGAAATCCCAGGGGTCAAGGAGGTATATGATGTTCTGGGTGCTCAGGAGTCACTGGGTTCATAGAGATACAGGATGCTCAGGAGTAAATGGTTGCTCAGGGTGCTCTGGAATCACAGGGGCAAGGGGTGACATGGATGTTCTGGCTGCTCTGCGGTCACAGAAATAAAAGATGCACAGGATGCTCTAGAATCACTGGGGCCAAGGAGGCACAAGATGCTCAAGGTTCTCAGGAGTCAATGGGATCATGGAGACAGATAATGCCACAGATGCTATGGAGTCACTGGGGTCACAGAGATGAAGAATTCTCTGAGTGCCCTCTAATCATGGGCTGGCTTAAGCACAGAAGCACATAGGTGTCAGTAGGATCACTGGAGACACAAGAGCACAAAGAGTCGCTGCAGGCACAGAAGTGAACAGGGGTCATTGGGGTCCTGGAAGACACAAAAATCATGGGTGTATTGGAGGTTACAGGAGTTCCTGGATATTTAGGATTCTTGAGGGTACCTAGGGACAAAGAAATCACAGGGATCACCAAGGACACAATATTCACAGGAGTCGCTAGTGACACAAGAGTCTCAAGGGTCACAGGGGACACAGGAATCATTTTAGCTGTTTGAGGCATCTGAGACACAAAGTTCACAGGAGTAACAGGAGTGGATGGAGGCACAAAAGTCAAAAAGGTCATGTAGGACAGAGGTAGGACACAGCAGAAGGAGGCTCAACTTAGGCATGGTGACATGTTATTAGAACGCCAACCAACATGTCACCAATCCTTTAAGACTATGCTTGTTAGCTGATTGATTGTGGTGCCAGTACTAGTAATTTTTACTTAGTAGAAATGTTCAAGATGGAAATGTTGATGTAGTAAATATCCCATGTGTTTGCTGGCATATTTGATAGTTATAACAAATTATTATGAGGGGTCTTCAAAAAGTTTCCATACTTTTATATTTTCATTGGAAACAGTGAGGAAAGGAAATTGGTGGTGTCATGTGACTAGTCTGGCAAGCCAGCTGAGCATGCAGTTTAGTATAAGAGTTGTCATGCTGTGGTGAAGATGGCTGTGAAACTTATAAAAAAAAAGTGTAGAAACCTTTAGAAGAACCCTCATATTATTGATAAAAAAGACCAAAAGTTTTAAGAACAATAATAAATGCAAATGTCAGGATAATCCATACTGGATTGTGTTGGCCTTTAGCTCCAGCACTATAGTCCAATTTTTTTCTTTTTAATTTTAGATAGATTGGGGAAGAATTTGAGCCTATTTTAGTTTTAATTGCTGTCTGTGTCCATACAGTATCTCACAAAAGTGAGTACACCCCTCACATTTTTTGTAAATATTTTATCATATCTTTTCATGTGACAACACTGAAGAAATGACACTTTGCTACAATGTAAAGTAGTGAGTGTACAGCTTGCATAACAGTGTAAATTTTCTGTCCCCTTAAAATAACTCAACACACAGTCATTAATGTCTAAATCGCTGGCAACAAAAATGAGTACACCCCTAAGTGAAAATCTCCAAATTGGGCCCAATTAGCCATTTTTCCTCCCCGATGTCATGTGACTGTTACAATATCTCAGGTATTAATGGGGAGCAGGTCTGTTAAATTTGGTGTTATCGCTCTCATTCTCTCATCCTGGTCACTGGAAGTTCAACATGGCACCTCATGGGGGCGTGGCTGGCCGGAGACTGTGATGGACGCTTAATCACACAGCTCGTCAGCCAGGGGAAAGAAATAACGACACAGGCTGCATCAGAGATCCCATCCACAGCCATCCTTGCTTCTGCCACACTGGAGAACAAAATGCATTCCTCCAGGAAGCGATTTACGGACCACAAACATCAAAAACTCACTGAATTCGCCTACAAACCGGCGATCAGTTAACATCAAGATGGCGCCGGCCCGCACGGGCCTCAAGACTCCTACACCGACCTCCCGGACAATATCCCAGAGCATCAGCTAGATCCAGGTACCCACGCTGAGACCCCCTGTTCCCCAGAAGGTGCCCTCCTGCCAGGCAGCCCAGCGAAGGCTAAAATGTGGCTAGATGCGCCGCCGCTGTGGACGCAGCGTCAGCTAATTGAGGCCCAGGCTCCAAATTCCTTCTCCATGCACCAGGCCTTGCACTCCTCCATGGCCTCCTTCCCTACCTCAGGCCAACTGGTAATCGATACCACCCTAAAGGACATGCTAATCTCCCTGCAGTCCTCACTTATGACTGACTTATCCTCCATGTTCCACAAAATCACCTCTGACTTACACTCTTTAGATAACAGAGTGCATAATACTGAAAGTGGCCTCACTGAATGTTCACCACAATTAATAAAGTCATTGACTCATATGAAGCTGTAAAGGGGGAACAATCGTGGGTTCGCGCCAAGCTGGCCAATTTAGAGGACAGGTCCCGCAGGAACAGTATTAAGCTGAGAGGTATCCCTGAGTCCATACCACCTGCAGACCTACCACGGTACGCAAAAGAACTGATGCACACCATTATACCTGAAGCGTCTCCGAGGGATGTTATAATAGATAGAATTCACAGAATCGCTAAACCATCCCACTTGGCAGCCTCGGTCCCTAGAGATGTCCTCATGAGGGTAAATTTCTATCACATTAAAGAAAAACTCCTCATGGGCGTCAAAGCTAAATCACCTCTACCTGCTCCATATACAGGGATTCAATTTTTTCCAGATCTCTCCAAGTTCACCCTCTAACTGAGACGTCAGATGAACCCAGTCGCCAAGGGCCTTCAGAATCACAAGGCGATATCCAGCCACTATCCTTGTTGTGAGGAATGGTCAATCACACTCGATTGTTGACCTCAACAAAGGTCTCCGGCTCCTACACTCCTGGGGCATAATACCAGAACCTCCCTCAGCAGCTCCAAATGGCAGAGGATCTAGTACACCTCACAGTAACGCAAACCACAAACACACCTGAACGGCGCACAAATACAAGTCTAAATGGCCGAATAATGTCACTACAGCTCACCTGAGCTCTGACACCAAGCGAACCCCTGTTCTCACACTCCCGAGTTAATAACTTTATATACCCCATAACAGAGGCTTTCAAGGTGCTACGCACCTCCTCTATGTTCTCTGCATTATATTGCTCTCATCAGTTCAGCAATTCTACCACTGTCAACGCGGTTAACAGACTTCCTACCTTTACACCCTCATGCAGTTCTCATTGTTTTTGTTCCTAACATATTGCTCTATTTGCAGTCTTTTAGCCCAACTTGCTTCCAGATATTGGACTTCCGTTTCCCTACTTCTCAATACAGCTGCCAGGCATCTTAGGCTACCGAATACATAGACAAACTGTAAGTGTTGCGCACACCACTCACCAACCTCACAATCACAAGATGGCGATCAACATTCTCTCGCTAAATGCCAACAGACTCAACCATCAAAATGAAATTCTTACGCAGAGTCATAAGCACCATCAAATCCACTCAAAAAGGCCACGTAATAATATGTGGAGACTTCCATCTAGTACCAGACGTATGCATGGATTCCACGTCACCAGCAAAGAGACGAGATTTACCCTTGAAAAAACACATCTCTTCCCAGGACCTTTTTGATGTTTGGCGCTGCCATCACGGTTCAGAACGAGACTTTACTTTCTTTTCCTCCAGACATAGCTCGTATTCGAGAATAGATTTGTTCCTAACCGACAAATACATTCTCCAAAAAATATCTAATTCTGTGATCCACACCACGACATGTGTGGATGAAATAACAGCTCAGATAGAGACCCTAGAATTAAAACACAAAAGTAACCCGCATGACCCACTGACAAACCAATTACTCTCCCTGAGACAGGAACTAAAAACTCTTTTACTTCACTCCTACGAATTTCTTCAAAGAAAATTTAAAGCGACCACTTATTCCACCTCTAACAAAGCGGGGAAAAGACTTGCACAACAACTTAAAGGTAGACGTGCAAAAACTAAAATATCCCATCTAATTCACCCCCACATGTCAACTCCGCTGAGTAACCCCCAAGACATAGCCGACGCTTTTAGTGCCTACTATGGCGACCTCTACAACCTACACCGGGACCCTCACACCCCGCAACCTACACAAGCTGACATAGGTCATTTTCTCAACAATCTAAAACTACCTGCTCTGACTGGTGAACAACTGACTGAAACTAAATGCTCCCTTTATGACCCAAGAGATTAAGAACACCATAGACTCACTACCTAACGGTAAGGCACCAGGACCCGATGGAATGACAGGGGAATATTATAAACAATACGCCAATGAACTAATTCCACACCTCATTGAACTCTTCAATTACGCTGCCTCCTCTTCCTCCTTCTCGAAGGAATACCTAACAGCATTGGTTATAACGTTACCGAAGCCAGGGAAAGAGTCGAATGTCCCCCAAAATTTTCGCCCAATATCTCTACTCAACCTCAAAATATATGCTAAAACGATAGCAACAAGACTAATCCAAATTATCTAATCCACCATGACCAGACGGGGTTCACTAAAGGTAGACAGTCTTCTGACGCCACCAGAAGAATGATTAATATCATACACCAGGCCGAAAGTACAGGTACGCCTTCTCTGCTCCTGTCTTTGGATGCAGAGAAGGCGTTCGATAGAGTCCATTGGTCCTACCTACATGCGGTCCTCCAAAAATTTGGATTTCAAGGTAACATTTTGAGTGCCATTATGGCACTGTACTCTAATCCAGAAGCCCAAGTGTATACGGAAGGCATGTTATCCCGTCCGTTTCCCATTACCAATGGCACGCGCCAGGGATGCCCGCTATCACCGCTCATATCTAACTTACTTATGGAACCTCTGGCGGAACATATCCGTTCCCACCCTAGCATATCCGGCCTATTAATTGGCACTGTACATCACAAAATCAGCCTGTTCGCTGATGATGTCATTCTCATCCTTACCAACCCGACTGGCTCCCTGGCTGCGGTACAAAAATTGCTAAACTGGTTTAGCTCGGTCTCTGATTACAACGTTAACACTACCAAATCCTTTATACTAGATATCAACATAGACGCTACTATGAAAAACTTATTACAAACACAATACCCATTTGCATGGGCAACTACAGATATAGCATACCTAGGCATTCACTTACCAAGAATGACTAAAAACCTTTACTCCTGCAACTTCCTACCACTCCTCCAGAACATTCAATCGGCCTCACAACAAATAGCAAAACATGAATTATCTTGGACAGGCAGACTAGCGGCCTTCAAGATGATTTGCCTTCCCCAATTGCTTTACTACTTCAAAACTCTTCCCATCCCAATACCAGCTACATTCTTCAGATATCTCCAAACATTGTTTAATAAATTCCTGTGGAATGGCAAACGACCTAGATGCACCCACTCCAAACTGATTAAACACAAACTAGCCGGTGGTATGGGTTCTATAGACTTTGAAGATTACTATTTAGCAGCTATTCTAGCCCAATTACCAGGTTGGTTCCAACCTAGTCCGACAACACTATGGGGACAAATAGAAGACTCCTCGCTCATCTGCCCCAATCTAAAAACCTGGTTACTAAGCATTCCTTTGGGCTCCACAGTGCTGACGTATTTATCTCCTACAATGAAAGCCTCGGCCCATTCATGGTCGAAATTGACAGCCTCCCACACATATCAACCTAGTACCCCACAATCCCACATACCCTTAAATGTTCTTTGACATTTAATGCCTGAACTCTCACTAACAGCTTGGACTCTAAAAGGTATGCACATGCTCATTGTCATATCCAGAGGTTGTCTTTTGGAAATAGACGTATGAGTGATGCCAGCATTGCTGCAGAGGTTGAAGGGGTGGGGGGATCAGTCTGTCAGTGCTCAGACCATGCGCTGCACGCTGCATCAAATTGGTCTGCATGGCTGTCGTCCCAGAAAGAAGCCTCTTCTAAAAATTATGCATAAGAAAGCTTGCAAAGCATGACATGGCAAAATAACCTTTTGCCTTTTGGAACTTCTGCTTTTTTTATTATTTTGCTGTATGTGTCCCTCTGTTACGGTGTCAACCCCAAACTCCCCCCATACCTCCTCTTTTAATATTGCTGTTTCTAACTTATATTTCTAAAACAATTTTTTAAAATAGTGCTTCTGTTGATGATGATAATAATGATGGTGATGAAAAAGGTGCATCCTAAGTATCAATAATTCACAAAATGTCCTGGGCAAAATTGTCCAGCTTAAAAGGTTTAGATATACTTCTGGTTCCCACTAATTGTTGATTTTCACTTCAGCCTCCTTCCGGCTGAACATCAATTCTGCTTCTATACAAACAGACGCTCCTTTAAAGACTCATCATGAGCAGCACTGTCTGCATGATCACTTCAATCAGAAAATGAAACTTCAACAGCTGCGCCAACCACATAAACAGCGCAAGTACTGAATTTCTATGTGGATGGCGGCAAAACATCTGGCACACTTAGAAACCTTTTCTTATATATTTAGTCTGGAGGTTCAACATATGAGTGAAGACAAGTATTCTAATATAACATATCCTGAACTATGATCATATTTCTTGTTTATTTACAGAGTAAAACAGTTACATACAAAAGATTGGAACTTTGTTGGTATTTACAATATTGAGTTAATATACTTTTTTAAAAGAATATTTCAAATAAAAAGATTATCGGCTGAAGCTGAAAATATCTCTTTCGGCTATTCTTCTGTGGGTAATAACAGGCTTAGCAGTGCATTATTATTTGTATACATGCTATGTCTGCTGGAGGATGTCCTCCTAATAGTAAATTAATAAAAGTTGTATGCTAAAAGTTAGATTTGACACATATATGTTTCTATACCTGATGGATCTAAAAACAATCATTTGTAACAACTCCATCCCAACTAAAACTTTTTTTATTGTGGATAGAGTGGAGAGGGGTTAGAAGTGCAAAGTATAAAACCAAATAATAAAAAAGTGCACAAAGGTACTGTAGACTTCCTCCTAAGAGGAAAAGCCCACATTTTTGCCCCCCCCCCCCCCCAGGGCACAAGAGTCATGATAGGGCCAAGGTATTCTGATTCACCTAGCCAAAGGCAAGTAAATCCCTAACCTCCCTAAGGAAGCAAGTCCAACAAGTACTTGGAAAGGTATCCCCACAAGGGCCACAAATCCTCTTCTTAACATTAGGACAGACCCAATAAATCTGCACCATTCAGTCTCTATGAAGCTATATATAAAGATGCCTATGACATGGGGGGGGGGGGCTTGCAGAAAGAGAACAGATTCTTCTGAGCTGGTCATAAGGCCAAAAAGTGGGTGCAGAAAAAAGTTAGAGTGATGGGACCTTATGCCACTGAGTAGCAATGGGGCACCCCAAAATCCTGGCTTTCAGGGGGACATGAGCACTGCAGGATACCCGTCTATAAAGACTCTGTCCAAACCTGGAAAATCCCTCCCTATAAAATGGTACTGCGTCCCTCAGGATCCCACCTTATCCGCAAAGCGCTAACCTTTCCCACCTATCCTAGTAGTGTAGTGGTAGGTGTTCCCATCTTCCAGGACAATAATTACTTGGAAAACTTGCTGCTGGGGTATTTTCCAGCCAGAAACCCACCTAAGGTCAGGTAACTGCAGGTTTCTACATTAACGGAAACTGCAAAAAAGTTTATCTATACCTTTGTTTTTTTTCATTTTGAAAAGAGAGGGAATGGTTAAAACCCCACCAGGCTTTTCATCACTTGTGTGCCATTGGGAAGATTTCTCACCCATTTCTGCCCTGTAAACACAATAGAAAGTGAGACAACTTGTAGCTAGAACAATTGTGCTTATTGGCGGATTTACCCTCTATTCCTATATTGGTAAAAACTCAAAATTATGATTTTTTTCCTTGCTTACAGTCCCAGTGGCAATTGTCACTGGGAGAAATAGAGAATCTGACATGGGCTCTCACTCCTCATCTTTTTAATAAAATAAAGTCTCAGCTTTATATGCACTTTAACCTTCTAGTGGATGTAGTAGAAAAAGCCTAGAAAAAATAAAAAACCTACTTTGAGTTTTATGTTTTTAGTCAGAAGTACACAGTGACTAGTCACAATATATTTTAGTAAGACCTCCATTAAACACTCATTTTACCAACAGTTTAATTAAGTATTACATTTCAAAATTATTGTGGACTCTAACAGGGTATATCCAAACACATTACTTTATCCAGTGTTTCCTTGGATTCCCTGTTCTCAGTGCCCACGACTCTGAAAGAAACACTGCACTCCCTATAACACCTGTGGCTGTAAATGGGCTTTAATGACTCAAGCAAAAGGCCTGCAGGGAAGAAAAGAGTAAAGCAACCAAAAATGATAATACAATTCAAAAAAGCATCTAAAGGAGCACGCAATCATAACAAGAGAGACAACATGCACATCTGTTATAAAGAGCTGCAAACTATCTAGGTGACCTTACTGTAAGAATGGTCAGTGGGTCTAAGTACAGTTATCCTGTGCTGGGGCTCTGGATCTCATGTTAGAGTGCTCCATCTCTCACACAAGTGTTTACAATCTGATAGGAGAACAGTAAAGGCTGCAAGGTCAACTCTCCACAGACAGCAAATTTATACAACAATAACATCAGCGCAGTCAATATTAAACAAGTGTCCAAGGGGTCTCTCACCACTCCCAATTATCCTGATGCATCTTC
The DNA here is from genome assembly GCA_037952925.1 of Lithobates clamitans. NCBI lineage: Eukaryota > Metazoa > Chordata > Amphibia > Anura > Ranidae > Lithobates > Lithobates clamitans. Next base: position 2,563,359 of record JBBGZY010000429.1, read on the forward strand.
CTAAAGCCTGGAAAGGAGTCATGCTGCATGCACAGGGTTTCCCCCAAAACTTGGCAGGCATAATGCAGTGATACAGCCTCTGGTGAACATAGCACAGCAACTTTACTCGGTGCTTACAGCACTACCCAGACTAGGATGGCAACTCCTCAGCCCTCACACCAGGCAGCGCACAGCAGGATGGGGCAACACAAGTGTCACAGTACTTATTGTTTCCCCCTTTGGAGTTCTGTAGCAGTACACAGTAAACAGACCTGGAAATTGATCCCCCCGCCGCCAGGTGCGTTGTGCACCCTGATGTTCAATGCCTATATTCAGTGACCCTTCTCTCCAGTAGCAGCCAGCCAGAGATCCTTTTCTGTTTCTTGCCTCAGTCTGCAGCACACTCCACAACCTGTGCCTGCAACATCTGTCTTTACAGGTATGTATTTCCTCCCCACATAGGCCCCCGGTTCTCTTTATTTTCCTGCTTGCTCTGCCTGCTCTACTAGGCAGCCTGGGAAATGTAGTTTCTGCTGCTCTTTCCAAGGTCTATGTCACAGCATGGAGAATACATCTCCCATCCTCCCCAATTCCTCCCAGCAGGCTTTTTGTGATTCCCAGGAAGCACAGCAATCCATATCCTCTTCCTCTGTGTCTCCTGGGTTATCGGTGGGGCTTAATCAGGCTGCTCATAGCCCTGTAGTGACAATGTTTAGTTCCTTTTACTGCAGCCATCCCTGTTCCTCTTTTAGCTACAGTGTGGGGTAAAGATGACATAGACAATGGGGTTTATTTACAAAAGACAAATCTACTGTGCACTACAAGTACACTTCCAAGTGCACTTGGAAGTGCAGCAGGGCTGGACTGGGATAAAAATTTGGCCCTGGACTTCACCCAGACCGGCCCACTTTATTTGTGCAAACAAGCACAAAAACAGTATATAAACTATACTCAATTGTGCAAAAAAACATAAGTAGCATAACATAAGGAGTCCTCACTAACCTCTTTTACTATTTCACTTAGGTGTCCGTTTATGAAGCAGTGATCAGCGGTAATCCCGAGGATCGCCGCTGATCACAGTCCATAAACAGTTTATGAAACAGTGATAATTGGGGGAGAACATGTTTGAACTGGTTCTCCTGCCGATTATCTCTACACACGGAGAATCCTCATTGAATGACACAGAAACGGCCAGTTTATGAAGCGGTGATCTCACCGCTTCACTGGCGATCTGTCTCAGAATTCACACTCCCAGGTTCACCAGCTCAGAGGTGGTGAATCGGGGAGTGAAGAGGAAATCTGGGGGGATCTGAGGGGGAAGGAGGAAGATTTTTAACTTCCTTATGCCTCGTTCAGACCCCCCAACACTGTAACCATGTCCCCCTGTCATATTTATGTGTATACATATTTATACATATATACATATAATGTGTATATGTATATATATATCATGTGTGTGTATATACATGTATATATAGTGTGTGTGTGTGTATACATATGTGTATAATGTAGGGGGACACATTATTTTATTAACATTAATCCACGCCGTTGAGCGGTGATAATTTATCACTGCTTGATAAACTGACATCTGGTACTGTAATCTCGTAAAGTCTCACGAGATTCCAGTATCAGGGGCCGTTCTCCACTATTTGAAGCATTTGTAGATCTCTTCACTCCTCCAAAGGTGAAGCGATCTACACCGCTTCATAAACAGGCACACAGAGGAGAAGATTCTTCACTGTGAATGCCGGAGAACGAAGCAGTGAATAGATTTCACTGCTTCATAAACGGACACCTTATTCTCCTCTGTATTTTTCTCATCTTTCTCACATCACTGTGTGAAGTTGAGGGCGAACCAAGAAAGCCATTACTTTGACAGGCTGTCACTGAAACCAGCCCACTGAGCCATCGGCCCACCGGGAAACTCCCTGTAGTCCCAATGGCCAGTACAGTGCAGTCACTCTAGATCTGAGGGGAAGCTCTTAGATTCGAGTAGGCTCTGTTGATTTCTATCATCCAATCATGTGCAAGCAAAAATGCAGTTTTTTATTGTCCTTGTATTTCCTCTCAGATCTAAAGCGACTGCACTTCCAAGTGCACCGATAGTGCACAGTGCTTTTGCCTTTAGTAAATAACCCCCATAGTCAGCTGGGCTACAAACTCATTTGTGAACCATTGCATATCCATGCACTTTGTTCTTGGTGACAGATGCATTTTAAATATAGGCTGTATATTATATAAATTGTGGCACTTTGCAAATTTTGGCCTTATGTATAAGTTTCATCCATGGCACTGCATCCAGTTTTTTCTCCATGTGTCTATGTGGGTATCCTCTAGGTGCTCTAGTTCCTTCCCATAATCCATAAACATATAGGTTTATTGCCTTTTTCCTAAAGGTCCCTATAGTGTGTATAGTGTATAGATAGGAACATTAGAGCATGAGCTCTTTTGGTAGACACTGAATGAGATGATTGGATCTATGTACTCTGTAAATCATCGCATGATACAGTATATTTGCACTGTAGAAATACTATAAATGTAAAAAAGTGAAATGAATGTGCTGCATTTGTATAATCCAGTAATATCACTATTTTTTTCCCATGATGAACCAACATTAAGATATCTTTGATGATTTGACTATTATTTGGGTTTACAGATATAATTTCAGTGTCAGTGTCAAACTTCATGAAATTCTATGTTTGTGTATATTATGGATGAAGGGCATAGAACAGAGTACACACAACCTAATTTTCAAATAAAAAAGCCATTTGAAACTCTTAAAACTAATAAATCCTAAATAATGTCTTTAAAAAATGTTAATGAAGAAATAGCATACATGCTAGAACTGTACTGTATATATAGTCATAAGTAGAACATTCCTAGACATTATGATGGCAAAACAAAATTAAAAAGGATTTCTTACATGTTTATGGTATATTCAGTGTTTTGATCTTGTCATGGATGTAATTGTTGAATGTGCACAATATTGTAATAGTATGTCATCAGTCAAGTAAATATATATTGTGTAAACAGAATTATAGTTTAAATGAAATGGTTCATTTTACTGAAAGTGATTTACATCGTGCAACACAGAAATGCTGAAAAATAATGGAAAACATTTACCATGCCTGTTTGTTCCAAAGTCAAATGAATGCAATTAGATATGAGTGAACCAGGTTGACCAGGCTGCAATTCAACCAAGACTATATAGATTATCAGGCCTATGAGGCTGAGGTGGAGCAAGTTAACAGATGACTGTATACTTATTTCTACACACAGATTATAGTGGAAAATTATTGGCTAATTTATTATGGATTAAGAGTCAGTCAAAACTGATCTCCCTGATGAATTGATTAGAGTTTTAAATTTATCTTTATCTCTATTTATAACATACAATTTATGGTTCATAGCCACTTCACTACTAGAGTTTTTTTCCTCCTTTAATTCCCAATTGAAGTTCTATTTTAAAATCAGCTACAGTAATTACATTCAAGGATGCATAGAAAGTTGTTTAATATCTTACAGTTTATCTTTCTTCTAAAGCATCTACAGGTATATACCAGTGGTGGCCCATCCATAGGGGGCACCTGGGCGCCGCCCCCCTCCAGGTACCCACAAAAAAAAAAAAAATGCCAAAAAAAATAAATAAACATTTTTTAATACTGGCCCTTAAAAAAAAAAAAGAAAAAAAAAGGTCCTTAAGTGCACTGTGTTCGGACACCGGACACAGTATGATGCCGGACAAAGTGCACTTATGGGAAGCGCCACATCTATGCAATCACAAGATTGCAGACGTGGTGCTGCATTTGTGGGCATTTAGCCCGCCTTGCAGCGTTTTCTGAAGTGCCAAGTAGCTTCCACCCGGCCATAGTAATATATACTACAGGCGTCGGGTGGAAGCTACTCGGCACTTCAGAAAACGCCGCAAGGCGGGCTAAACGCAGATTTGATTGACATCTGACCTGAGTTAGATGTCACTTGCTGTTTCTTTCTCCCATTGCGCCCGAGAGAGGAAACAGGAAGTATGCTGATCCATCGCCGCTGCCAGTGTAAAGGAGACACCGCAGGAGAGGATAACAGCAAGGTAAGTACCAATGTAGAAAAAATTACGCTGCGCTAAAGTGTATTGTGTCAATCAATAAATAAATAAAAAATAAAAATAAATAAACACAAAATAATATAAAGAGATATTAGAAGGCAGAAAGAATGCCGTGCCTAATGTGTTACATAACCCTATTTGGGTAAAGTGCTAATAATGCAACACCACTAATCAATCCATTAGTATATACAGATAAGGATAACAAATTTAATAAAATACCCAGTAAAGTGCAAAGTGCATAAACAATAATGCAAATCTATATACAACTATATTAAAGTGCATACAAAATACAAACAGTGCTCAGTGTCCAGCATTCAGATCCAGCATGCTTAAAATGTTCCTCTGTGCTGCAAAATCATGCTCCAGTGCTATGCAGTGACCCCCCCAGGAATTGCGATACCTCAGAGCGTGTGACCCAGCTGTTACACTAAGTCAATACACACTTATGAGCCTACACACGGCTCAATGCTGATCACTAGATGCACGACTCCAATGCAGCTCCACAATCGTAATATATGATAAAGAGAAAACTCAATAGTGTGATAACGTTTAAAAGGTTTATTGATATGATTGGACGGATGCTCTGCAGCTTAGATATACCTATCGTGGCCATTTTGTCATAGACCACAGACACTCTAGTGATAGGCTCTATAAAGCACAGATCGCTGGATCATCAAAACAAACGACCGAAGGACTACTAGTAGCAACCAGCCCTTCACAACGTAAAATGGTTCCCAACAACCATTTTATATTTAAGCTGCAGAGCGTCCATCCAATCATATCCCCCTGATGAAGACACGTGATCCCTGTGTCGAACACGCGTAGGGGAGGGGCCAGGATGGAGCAAGGAGATGTGAGTTCTACTCGGGATGAGACGCATACCTTACCCTCGTTACCGCTGTAAATAAACCTTTTAAACATTATCACACTATTGAGTTCTCTCTTTATCATGTATTACGATTGTGGAGCTGCATTGGAGTCGTGCATCTGGTGATCAGCATTGAGCCGTGGGTAGGCTCGTAAGCGTGTATTGACTTAGTGTAACAGCTAGGTCACGCGCTCTGAGGTGAACGCAATTCCTGGGGGGTCACTGCATAGCACTGGAGCATGATTTTGCAGCACAGAGGAACACTTAAAGCATGCTAGATCTGCATCTTTGGACACTTATTATATACACCTATGTGATTTGATTTACAGGATTGCACTGGTCACTCTGCAGCAATTTTTTAATGATTGATGATCACACTAAATGCTGGACACTGAGCACTTTTTGTATTTTGTATGCACTTTAATATATTTGTATATAGATTTGCATTATTGTTTATGCACTTTGCACTTTACTGGGTATTTTATTAAATGTGCTATCCTTATTTGTATATACTAATGGATTGATTAATGGTGTTGCATTATTAGCACTTTACCCGAATAGGGTTATGTAACACATTAGGCACGGCATTCTTTCTGCCTTCTAATATCTTTTTATATTATTTTGTGCTTATTTATTTTTATTTTTTATTGATTTATTGATTGGCACAATACACTTTAGCACAGCGTAATTTTTTCTACATTGGGTTGAGTACACGGTTTATGAGACATGGTCTTTGCATGCAGCTAGGTGGGGATATATTTCATTTTTTAGCCATAAGATCAGTGTGGCTCACAGGATTTTCCCTTTGTTTGTTAGCAAGGTAAGTACCACTGTGCAGAGAATGGGACAGACGGGGGGGGGGGAGGTTGAAGTGACAGAGGCTGCATTTAATGGGACACAGGCATGCTGCATTTGGGGGGGCAGAGGCTGTATTTGGGGGGAACAGAGGCTGTATTTGGGGGAACAAAGGCTGTATTTGAGGGGGGCAGAGGCTGCATGTGGGGGGGACAGAGGCTGTATTTGGGGGGGACAGAGGCTGCATTTGGAGGGGCAGAGGCTGCATTTGGGGGGATAGAGGCTGCATTTGGGGGAACAGAGGCTGCATTTGGGGGGGCAGAGGCTGCATTTGGGGGGGGACAGAGGCTGCATTTAATGGGACACAGGCATGCTGCATTTGGGGGAACCGAGGATGCATTTGGGGGGGCAGAGGCTGCATTTGGGGGGGACAGAGGCTGCATTTGGGGGAACAGAGGCTGCATTTGGGGGGGGGGGAAATGCTGCATTTGGGGGGGGGGCCGAGGCTGCATTTGGGGGGACAGAGGCTGCATTTGGGGGGAGACAGAGGCTGCATTTGGGAGGAGACAGAGGCTGTATTTGGGGGAGACAGAGGCTGTATTTGGGGGAGACAGAGGCTGTATTTGGGGGGACAGAGGCTGCATTTGGGAGGGACAGAGGCTGCATTTGGGGGGGAACAGAGGCTGCATTTGGGGGGACAGAGGCTGTATTTGGGGGGAAAGAGGCTGCATTTGGGGGGACAGAGGCTGCATTTAATAGGACACAGGCATGCTGCATTTAATGGGACACTGGCATGCTGCATTTGGGGGGGCAGAGGCTGCATTTGGGGGGGGCAGAGGCTGCATTGGGGGGGACAGAGGCTGCATTTGGGGGAACAGAGGCTTCAATTGGGGAACAGAGGCTGCATTTTGGGGGGACAGAGGCTGCATTTGGGGGAACAGAGGCTGCATTTGCGGGGGGCAGGGACTGCATTTAGGGGGGCAGAGGCTGCATTTGGGGGGACAGAGGCTGCATTTTGGGGGGACAGAGGCTGCATGAAAGGAGGGACTCCGCTGGGGGCACCTGATGTAAGGACAGACTGCTGGGGACACCTGATGGCTGGTTGTAGGCGACGTGGATAGTGACACGCTCAGGGCTCCCACTGATTCTGCATTATGGTGAGTTGAATGATTTAATTTTATATTACAATGTAATAATAGAAATAATGCGCTTTAATCATCCTGACACCATAACAACCATGGTGCCGGGATAATTGAAGTGCTAACACCAGGTGTTTGGATTATCTTTATCTGCTGATTGTTAAACTTTCTAGAATACACATATTTCTATTGTTGTGTAGGATCTGGGCCTGCTGTCCCTCTCCCTCCATCCTTGTTCATCTCAGACGCTAACCACACCACCTTAGAGCCACGCCCACTATTTTGCTGAAACCACGTCCATTTTCACAAAGTGGGAGGGGTCAAAAAGGAAGGGCGGGGTCTGGCGCCCCCATCCTAAAACTTCAGCAGCTGCCACTGGTATATACTGAGTAAGAAAGCCTATCCTCTGCCAGTAACTGCAGAATAGAATTCTTTATCTCTGATTGGAAGCAGTTTTCTCTCTGCAGAGGTCTGAAACATCCCCTACTGTGTCAGATCTAATAATCTGCAATCAGCTAAGTTTATTATCCTTGCTGATTAGAGAGCTTTGGCTCTGACTCTGGGGTTTGGATCATTGCTTCCCTACAGATCCCACTCTGACTATAGCTGCTTCGTGAAGAAAATGAACTGTAAGGACCCTTTCACACCCGCGCCCATGCGAAGCGGAATCCACTTGCTCAGCGGAGGATCTCTCTGCTGATCCCCGCTGAGCAGGTGGATAACAGGTCCATGTCCCAGCAGAGCAGACACGGACATAGTCTCACTCTCCTCTATGGGGCAATCGGTCTGTTTGCATCCGATGCCATCTAATCCACCAGGCAGATAGGGAATAGGACCCACATCACTCTGTTTTTGGCAGACAGGATCGGATGGCAGCGAGTGTCAGTGGACATGTGTCCGCTTACATTCACCACTCCATAGAAGAGACTGGGTGGTATGATCAGGTCCACTAAAAAAGCTGACAGACAAGCCTGATCAGATCGCCATTCGTGATCTCATGAATAATCTTTTTGATTTTTAATGCCAAATCTCCATAATAATGTTTAGAATCAATTTTTTTTTATTATTTGTTATTGTTTTAATCAAGAGCTCCTGTTTTTTTTTTAATTATTTTATAGTGATCTCCATTTTTTAATTTTTTTGTATGTCACCTTTCCACAACACCATTATTATCTTGTATTTGCCAGGAGGCTGGTTGGTGTCCCTTGTTAATTTGACATTGTATTTTAGAAATGTACCTGCCTACTCACAAACAAACTGTCCTTTTTGAAGAAAAACACATAGCCAAGTATTTCTGAAAACAAAATATCCTTTTTTTTCTGGGTCATAACAAAATAAAGAGGAAGGCAACGATGGAGAAACTGGTGAAATTTGCAAAGCCTTTGTACCCCAGGGCAGACATCAATAATTTTACAGTCCAAATTGGTGGGCTGAGGAGTCCTTATAATAGTGAGCACAATCCGGTCCAGGACTACAGCAGCAGATGACATATCTATCCCCAGGCTGTGGTCATACAACAGCCTGCATCTTTTGTCAGACGAGACTGAACTCAGGCCATCACTCTCTGGTCTTCCTTAGACGTTTCCTTCCAGGCTGTGGCTCTGGTGTTGGAGGTGTGGCAGGAGGTGGAGGAGGACCTGGAGGAGGAGGACCTGGAGGAGGAGGAGAACCATGGTTCAACTCACAAATGTGGGTTTGTCTTGTGAGTTGGCCCCTCAACCCCTTATTTAGGGCTTTCAAGATGATTTCCTCACATAAGAGGCATTAACCCTCCTCCATTTCCAGCATTTTGCATGCTGTAATGTATGCAAAGTCCTCTTGAACACTGTGGGGGGTTCTGAGGGCCGCAGTTGCCTTCATAAATAGGCCAATTGCTGCCAATTGCTGCCTCCTTCACATTACTCCTTGCCACTTTTTGGTTGAAGGTTGGAGGGGAGGGACCTGCGATTCTGGCAGGCTACTGGGCCCGGCCACCTCCTGGCTGCCACTTTCCATGGCCTGGCTGAGGCTTTACTGTGTATGAAAAAGGAACATAGTTTTAGTTTTTGGTTCATCAATCACACACAATTTTCAGCTCATGACTGTTGCAAATTGAATGTTAATAAATAGAAAAGACTATCCTTCTGACCCCAGCATTTTTCATTCTTGTCCCAAACATTTGTGGCCACTACTGTTTATTGATATGTAAAACCCTTTATTAAATCAGCAATTAGTGATCAATAATAACATCTAGTTACCATCATTTATTTTACGACAAGAAATTTGTTGAACAATGCTCTACCTGACTCAAGCTGGGCTCCTCCACGTCTTCCTGGCTGGAAGGCCCAGGGTGGGCGTCGGAAGCCTCAGCTGAGGTGGAAAGAAGGGTGGAAGGTAGGGTTGAGAGGGATTCCCTAACTTCAGTCTGGTCTGCCAGAAAATGAAGTCCCTCATAGTACCACAGCCTGGGGACATAAATGTAATCTGCTATTGCTCCTGATCTCATGGATTTCTGGACCTTAGTACGCTCCCGATTATATGTGCTCCTCAGGCCACCAATTTTTTTTTAAATAGTTGATGTCTGCTGTGGGGATCTGCAGCTTCACCAACTCCAGCAGTTTCTCCAGTGCTGCCTGCCTCTTTATTTTGTTATTATAATGTGGATGTTTGACCTGCCAAAGACAGGGCAGCTCCCTGTACTTGTCTATGATTGGGAGAAAGCGGTGTTCTTTGAACCTATCCATTTTTTCTGCAGGACACAACACAAGACAAACCCTAATGTCAGGCTAAACTCTCATAATCTTGACCCAATATAGGCCTCAATCTAGAAGCAGTATAGGCCACTGATGCACCAAGTTAAAATTAAACCTTCATTAGAACGATCGTCACTTCCAATACTCCGTCCTCCGCTCACAGATCGTACGTATGATGCACGCATGTTATGCTTTATATACATTGCGCATGCGTGAAACTCCACCCGTCCCTGATGTTCTTTCTAGTATATTCCCCGCTCCTTCTCTTTCTGTGCAGTGGGTAGAGAACATGGCGGAGACAGAGCAGGTGCATGCAGAGGAGAGCAGCAACGATGAAAGACCGGAGCCACTAACGTCCCAATCCCGGAGGAGATTTAAGGCCTCAAATATGTCCTTTGAAGAGATGGTGGAGATGGTGGACATCTGGAGGGCCGACTATGATGGGAAGTATGAGTCTTACCCAAACCCTAATGTGAGAAAGGCCAAGATCATGACTAAAGATGTGAAGAGTCTGCGCCGGAATTTTGGGGTACGGCGGTCCAAGGATCAATTTAGGAAACGATGGTCAGACCTCAAATTGAGGGAGCACGATCAGTACAGAAGAAGTTGTGTAGTTGTCATGTGTTCCTATTATTCTTCTTACATTCGTGCTGCTCCATGTGCTTTTCTTTACTGTTGTACAGTTTAAAATGGCAACTTTCATGTTCATGAGCACAGTAATCGGTCGTAGGAAACATTGTTCGTTCACCCACTTATAAGATGTTTTGGGCAGATGCAGGTTAACTACATTTGTTCAAGCCTATTTGTATTAAAAGAAGTTTGTTGTCTAGATGGGTTTGTACTAGAATGAAATGCAAACTTGATTCCATGTAAGGAGAGGACACTCAGCAGCTGTTTACACATCTGGATGCAGGAGCTCTAGTGTGGGACACCAGAACAAACTTTTTGGGTTGTCCCACACAGGTGCTCCAGTGGATACTAGGGGTGTCTCCATGTGTGATACTTTAACCAAAAAAGGTGAGTATTACAGCTTTTTAAAGGAATTAAACATTTCTTCAGCTTGGAACTCTGCCAAAACAGACAATTGTACGACACTTCCAAGCAATGTTTCATATTCCTATTTCTGCCCTCAAATATCTTGTCAGAAACCATGAACCAGACCGAGACAGAAGTACAGTAAAATCACACTTGTTTATTAATAAAAATAAAAAGGTAAATAGAGTAAGCACAGTCAAAGCATAGCCAGAGTCCGGTAACCAGATCGGGTAGTCAGCTAAGCCAGAGTTCAGTAACCAGATCGGGTAATCAGCCAAGCCAGAGTTCAGTAACCAGATTGGGTAATCAGCCAGGCCCGAAGTCAGGGATCCAAGTAAAGGAACAGCAAGAAGGATAAGGAGCCAGAAGGGATGTCAGCAAAGCCAGTCTTTAAACAGGAATGCAGGAGATGTTTTCTTGTGATGTGACCAAGGCGAAGGCAGGAATGAAGTGAGCTGGAGATCTTTAAGTAGGCGAGACTGACAAGCAGATCCACAACAGCTCGTTAACTGTTGAGAGAGATGAGAGCTGGCAATTAGCCGACAGCTGAGCGGCCAGCCCAGAGAAGGAAGGGCCGAGCCAGCCCTGACATATCTGTGTGCTAAATACCTTTGTTTTTTTTTCACATGGGGAGAAAAGACTCGGGACATCTGAGGACACCACGAACCCCACATCTCCTAAAGAAGGGGAAATCCCAAAACCACAAGCAGAGGATGAGGAGGGAGAGGTTTATGAAGTGGGTGAAATAGTCACCACAACAGGTGAGTGTCTGAGACCACAGCTTCAGGTAATAGATGGATGCCTGCATATTTATAATACATGGTGTTTTTTTTTTTAGGTGATGTGGATGTTGTGGAAGAAGAATCTCATTTCACCAGTGAAAGTGCCCAGATTCTCATTGGGGAAATAATTGGGGGCAATCGTAATTTAGAAAAAATAAAAGGAAAATATCAATGATGTTCAACAAAAAATGAAGAACATCATTGATGTTTTAGGCAGAATATAGAACACACAAAAAATATACCGTTTTATTGTGTATTTTTGCTTTTAAAAGCCAGTTTTAAAGACTTTTAAAAGCCAAATTTTGAAGATGCACACGGGTGTGTCAACATGTGCTATCTGCCACCACGGGATATCAAGGTACGTGTTTTGTGGGTGCAACCCCTTCCTCGCAACTGAAGTAGGTGAGAGGAAGGGGTTGCACCCCCAAAACATGAGGTAAAGAATAGGGATACAAGATACAAAGCAAATAAATATAGACACTTGGGGTATTTATCACAATTATAATTACACTAAGTTAAGTAACTTTTTCACATTATACAAGATAAATCTTATATTTAGATAATATTTGATAATATTTGAGTCGCTAGGGGATGAAGGATAGAGGGGAGTCACTTGGAATGATATTTTAAATGGAAAGGGGAGAGAGGAGGAAATAGGTCTCCTCCCCCTTGAGGGGAGGGAATTTTTTTTTCTTCACTCTCTTTTTCTTCTCCCTCCCCCCCGAATCTCGCCCTATATACAACTAAAAGTATAGTTAGTAACCAGGGATTCCACTCCCGTACCAATAGAGCTACTTATTGAAATACCCAAACTCTTTTTTTTTTTTTGCTATAAGTATTTTGATGTCTTCCCTCTCTGAGGTTGGTAACTATACCGTGCTTGTTATTAAGAAATGATTTTCAGAGAAGATGAGGCAGAACATAACAGGGCAACTAGATAAAAGTGTTATTTATGGTATATTCTCTCTCTTTTTCAATTAACTATATAAAATGGCTATCAGAGATCGCTGGGAGCTCCTCCTTTTTGGCTGTGTTCAACCACTTCCCGGAATAGGACAGCGCTCACATAGCTCAAGAATAGGCATTGGCTATCTGTTCGAGTCAAACATGAGTTTGACTCAAACATTGGCTGTTCGCCCGTTCGCCGAACAGCGAACAATTTGGGGTGTTCGCGGCAAATTAGAAAAGCCGTGGAACACCCTTTAAAATTCTATGGGAGAAATCTAAAGTGCTAATTTTAAAGGTTAATATGCAAGCTATTGTCATAAAAAGTGTTTGGGGACCTGGGTCCTGCCCTAGGGGACATGTATCAATGCAAAAAAAGTTTTAAAAACTGATGTTCTTTTGGGAGCAGTGATTTTAATAATGCTTAAAGTGAAACAATAAAAGTGAAATATTCCTTTAAATTTCGTAGCTGGGGGGTGTCTATAGTATGCCTGTGAAGTAGCGCATGTTTCCCGTGTTTATAACAGTCCGAGAGCAAAATGTAATTTCTAAAGGAAAAAAAAGTCATTTAAAAGTGCTAGCGCTAGTGCCAGCTATTAATGAATTGTCGGTCCCGACAATACACATAAAAGTCATTGAAAGTCATCGAAAAATAAAAAAAAATGCGTGGGGGTCCCCCAAAATTCCATTACCAGGCCCTTCAGGTCCGGTATGGATATTAAGGGGAACTCCGCGTCAAAATTTTAAAAAAATGGTGTGGGGTTCCCCCAAAAAATGCATACCAGGCCCTTCAGGTCTGGTATGGATTTTAAGGGGAACTCCGCACCAAAATTTTTAAAAAATGGCGTGGGGTTCCCCCAGAAATCCACACCAGACCCTTATCCGAGCACGCAACCTGGCAGGCCACAGGAAAAGAGGGGGGATGAGAGAGTGCCCCCCTGAACCGTACCAGGCCACATGCCCTCAACATGGGGAGGATGTCCCCATGTTGATGGGGACAAGGGCCTCATCCCCACAACCATTGCCCGGTGGTTGTGGGGGTCTGCGGGCAGGGGCTTATCGGAATCTGAAAGCCCCCTTTAACAAAGGGGACACCCAGATCTTGGCCTCCCCTATGTGAATTGGTAAAGAAAGTGTCAAAATGTTAAAAAACCACAGGAGACGGCTTGGACAAGTCCTTTATTAAAAATAAGCGCTATAATCCAATAAATCCATGCTCCTACTCCAGCGATGTAATCCAATTCTTGATCTCCAGCGATGGATGATCTCCAGCGACTCCAGCGAGGAACACGCACAGGATTCTGCCTTCACTGGGAATCCTGCATTGCATCAGAGGGGGGTGGGGTCACCCATACACGTCCTTGAGGGGGGTGGGGTCACGTGATGGGTGGCCCCGCCCTCAGCTACATAAGAGCTGTCAAGCTAGCGCCACATCATTGTCAGGGTGCCTCCGGTGGAGGCAGAATCCTGTGTGCGTTCCTCGTTGGAGTCGCTGGAGATCATCCATCGCTGGAGATCGTGAATTGAATTACATTGCTAGAGTAGGAGCATGGATTTATTGGATTACATTGCTGGAATCTCTTTTTTATTTTTTATTTTTTTATTTTTATTAAAGGACTTGTCCCAAGCCATCTCCTGTGGTTTTTTAACATTTTTACACTTTCTTTTTGTGAAATGGTAGGGGTACATGTACCCCTTACAAAATCACATGGGGGGCGGGATCTGGGTGTCCCCTTTGTTAAAGGTGGCTTCCAGATTCCGATAAGCCCCCCGCCCGCAGACCCCCACAACCACTGGGCAAGGGTTGTGGGATGAGGCCCTTGTCCCCATCAACATGCGGACATCCTCTCCATGTTGAGGGCATGTGGCCTGGTACGGTTCAGGAGGGTGTGCGCTCTCTTGTCCCCCCCTCTTTTCCTGCAGCCTGCCAGGTTGCATGCTCGGATAAGGGTCTGGTGTGGATTTTTGGGGGAACCCCACGCCATTTTTTTTTAATTTTGGTGCAGAGTTCCCCTTAAAATTCATACCAGACCTGAAGAGCCTGGTAATGGAATTTTGGGGGACCCCCATGCATTTTTATTTTTTATTTTTCAATGACTTTCAATGACTTGTATGTGTATTGTCGGGACCGACAATTCATTAATAGCTACAGTACCTGACCGCGAGATTGTGTTTCCAGCGCGATAGCATCGCGCTGGTTCTCGGCAACAGGGTACTGTGCATGTCGCGCTGGCTCACTCATCGGGAAAGGAAAACTTTGTTTTCCTTCCGCGATGAGTGACAGGCAGTGCTGACAGCTGTCTGGTATGAATCCTGAGGCGGGAACACCGCGCCAAATTTTAAATGAAAAAACCGGCGTGGGTTCCCCCCCCCAGGGGCATACCAGGCCCTTAGGTCTGGCATGGATTGTAAGGGGAACCCCCTATGCCGAAAAATTGGCGTGGGGGTCCCCCCAAAATCCATACCAGACCCTTATCTGAGCACGCAGCCCGGCCGGCCAGGAAAGGGGGTGGGGGCGAGCGAGCGTCCCCCCTCCTGAGCCGTACCAGGCTGCATGCCCTCAACATGGGGGGGTGGGGGGCGCCCTTCGGGGCCCCCCCCACCCCAAAGCACCTTGTCCCCATGTTGATGAGGACAAGGGCCTCTTCCCGACAACCCTGGCCGTTGGTTGTCGGGGTCTGCGGGCGGGGGCTTATCGGAATCCAGGAGCCCCCTTTAATAAGGGGCCCCCCAGATCCCGGCCCCCCACCCTGTGTGAATGAGTTTGGGGTACATGGTACCCCTACCCATTTACCTAGGGAAAAGTGTCAATATAAAAAAAAACACAGTACACAGGTTTTAGGAGTTATTTATTAGTCAGCTCCGGGGTCTTCTTCCAACTTCGGGGGGTCTCCTTCCGACTTCTCCCGGTGTTCGGCCTCTTCTCCCGGTGTTCGGCCTCCTCTCCGGGCCCCGCCGCTATCTTCTTCCAGCTCTATTGCCAGTGAGGGGCCCGGTCTGCTGCCGCTGTCTTGTCGCCGCTGTCTCGCCGCCGCTGTCTTGTAGCCGCTGTCTCTTCTTCTCTTCTTCCCCGATGTTGACACGACGCTCTCTCCGGCTCGAATGCTGTGTGCGAGCTGTGGAGCCATTTATATAGGCGGTGACCCCGCCCCCTTACGACGTCATGGTCCCAGCATGCGCAGGGACTCTGGGGTCACGCCCCCTTATGACGCTAGAGTCCCTGCGCATGCTGGGACCATGACGTCGTAAGGGGGCGGGGTCACCGCCTATATAAATGGCTCCGCAGCTCACACACAGCATTCGAGCCGGAGAGAGCGTCGTGTCAACACCGGGGAAGAAGAGAAGAAGAGACAGCGGCTACAAGACAGCGGCGGCGAGACAGCGGCGACAAGACAGCGGCAGCAGACCGGGCCCCTCGCTGGCAATAGAGCTGGAAGAAGATAGCAGCGGGGCCCGGAGAAGAGGCCGAACACCGGGAGAAGAGGCCGAACACCGGGAGAAGTCGGAAGGAGACCCCCCGAAGTTGGAAGAAGACCCCGGAGCTGACTAATAAATTACTCCTAAAACCTGTGTACTGTGTTTTTTTTTATATTGACACTTTTCCCTAGGTGAATGGGTAGGGGTACCATGTACCCCAAACTCATTCACACAGGGTGGGGGGCCGGGATCTGGGGGGCCCCTTATTAAAAGGGGCTCCCGGAATCTGATAAGCCCCCCCGCCCGCAGACCCCGACAACCAACGGCTAGGGTTGTCGGGAAGAGGCCCTTGACCTCATCAACATGGGGACAAGGTGCTTTAGGGTGGGGGGGGCCCCGCAGGGCGCCCCTCTCCCCCAAGGCACCCACCCCCCCATGTTGAGGGCATGCGGCCTGGTACGGCTCAGGAGGGGGGACGCTCGCTCGCCCCCACCCCCTTGCCTGGCCGGCCGGGCTGCGTGCTCGGATAAGGGTCTGGTATGGATTTTGGGGGGACCCCCAAGCCAATTTTTCGGCGTAGGGGGTTCCCCTTACAATCCATGCCAGACCTAAGGGCCTGGTATGCTCCTGGAGGGGAACCCACGACGGTTTTTTCATTTAAAATTTGGCGCGGTGTTCCCGCCTCAGGATTCATACTAGACAGCTGTCAGCACTGCCTGTCACTCATCGCGGAAGGAAAACAAAGTTTTCCTTTCGCGATGAGTGAAGCATCTTGGCGCTGGCTCCTGCGACGGGGCTCATAGGTGTCAAATCTCGCCGAGAAATGCGGCGAGATTGACACAATCTCGCGGTCACCTACTGTAGCACTAGTGCTAGCACTTTTAATTACTTTTTTCCTTTAGAAATGTAATTTTGCTCTTGGACTGTTATAAACACGGGAAACATGCACTACTTTACAGGCATACTATGGACACCCCCCAGGTACGAAATTTAAGGGAATATTTGACTTTTTGTTGTTTTACTTTAAGCATTATTAAAATCACTGCTCCTGAAAAACGGCTATTTTTAAAACTTTTTTTTTGCATTGATACATGTCCCCTAGGGCAGGACCCAGGTCCCTAAACACTTTTTATGACAATAACTTGCATATTAACCTTTAAAATTAGCACTTTTGATTTTTCATGTTCGTGTCCCATAGACTTTAACAGTGTTTGCGTGTTTGAACACATTTTTTGCCTGTTCGAATGTTCTGGATGCGAACTGAACAGGGGGGTGTTCGGACCATCCCTATTTAAGAAGCTGAGTGCACAAAGCAAATGCTTAGGGGCCCCTAGGGAGGTCATCGGAAGGTGCCCATCCCTAGTGGTCATAGTAAATAGGCCCCCAAAAAGGTTTTGGGATTTCGGGTGCTTTTCCTTTTTTTTTTCACTCTTCCCTCCTCCTTTCTCTCCTCTTCCTTTCCAAATCCCATCCCCTACCCTGAGATGGATACTGTCAAGATACTCTTGTTAAATGCCAAGGGGCTAATTATCCCCGAAAAGAGACGCATACTATTGAACGACCTGAAACGCTTGCATATAGATGCGGCGTTTATTCAAGAAACACACTTCAGAGATGATAAAATCCCTATTTTAAAGAATAGGTATTACCCAGTTGCCTACTATTCTACGAATAGCCTAGCTAAAACTAGGGTGTATCTATATTACTATCTAGTCGTCTCCCATGGTCTTGTCAGGATATCCTGGCAGACCCTAAAGGACGCTTTATGTTTGTCAAAGGCCTGATAGGAGAGGTGAAAATTACCTTTGCTTCCATATATGCCCCAAATGACCATCAAGATCTTTTTCTTAGCTGTACAATAGATCGCCTTATAGAATTTTCTAAAGGCCAGCTGATTTTAGGAGGTGTTTTTAATGTTCCATTACTTCCCAATATGGACACCTCTTCTGGCTCATCCTCCGTTACTCTTGGTACCCGTAAGCGAGTGGCACAAACTATCCACAAGGCTCAACTGATCGACATCTGGCACTTACAGAACTCAGGTGAGAGAGGCTATACGTTCTATTCTGCTCCTCATAAACTCTATTTGCGCATAGACTATTTTCTGATCCCACATGCACAATTACAGGCTGTTTATAGTACAGCAATCAGCATAATTACATGGTCAGATCACGCACTGATTGAGTTGACATATCGACTATGAGAGCTCTCAGCTTCCAGGACTAGATTCTGGAGACTGAATGAAAGCCTTTTGCAGATCCCCGAGGTAGCGGAAGATGTACAACATGAGAAAGGTCAGTACTTCCAAACCAATAAACAACCTGACACTGACATAGGGATCCTATGGGAAGCCCATACGGCTGTTATAAGAGGTGTTCTTATCAAACATGGAGCATGGCTTAAGTGCCAACAGACGGAAAAACTCACAGCCCTTCTTCAGGATATCCACAAAGTAGAGGCCCAACATAAACTTGCACCGAACCTTATGCTTGAACAAAATCTTTTCTCCCTCCGTAAGCAGATTACGGATCTTTTACGATACCAGGCCAAAGCTACTATACAACGATTTTGCAGACTTAGCTATGAGTCGGGAGACAAATGTGGGAGAATTCTAGCACATTCGGTTAGAGAACAAAAACTAGCTTCATATATCCCTCAAATCATGACACCTCAAGGTCAAAAAGCAGTGCTCCCTAAGCAAATTACACAGGGCTGTAGAGACTTCTACTTTTCATTATACAACCTTCCAGAGCAGTCTCTCTCCCAGATACAAATATAAGATTATATCGCCTCCTCTCAACTCTCTCAGATAACCTCAGAGGTTCGAGAAAACTTGGAGGCACCAATAACTTTAGATGAACTCCAAGATGCACTTGGGGCCTCTAAACTAGGCAAAGCCCCGGGCCCTGGCGGGTTCTCTCTGCAGTATTACAAGAAATTTCTCCCACTTTTAGGTCCCCATATGGTGGAACTGTTTAATAAAGTAAGCCTTGAAACACCTTTCCCTAGAGATACCTTAAAAGCACATGTCATAGTAATCCTTAAAGAAGGAAAAGATCCCACTTGCTGCGGCAGCTATAGGCCGATATCTGTCACGTACCTGGTTGGAGTCTGAAATTACGAGGTCAGCCTCTCTTGTATCTCCGGCCCTGGACCCGCTGAGAGTGGAGACAGAAGGAACCAAGGGACTGGAGGAACACGATTGCCTGCAGATGTAGCCCTGGAGGCCTGAAGCAGAAGATGCGACTCTTGGAAGACAGGAAGTCGCAGAAGTTCGCTGGAATGAAGATGCAGATACTCGGGTTGCAGAGAAGAGCCAAACATCAGACAGTAGCGTAGTCACAAGGATAGCCGGATGCAGTAGCAGGCGGGCAGCGAGGTACCAAGTCATCAGGCAGGAGCAGGGTCAAATAGGAGGCCGGGATCAGGAACCGATAACCAGAAGAATAGGAGAGTCCAGCAGCAAGGTCAGGGATAGCCAAGGTTCAGCAACAGGTATCAGACAGGAAACAACAACAGGATACAGGTACAGGAACAGCTGAAGATCTGTCAGCAACCATCAGAAGTCAGTGTGCCCCTTAAATAGGCCGTCTGGCGCCAAAGGGCAGCATGGACGCGCTTCTGCAAGCGTGCACACTGCTCCGCGCATGCGCATTGGCGCATCTGCGATCGGCAGAATTCTGTATGCATGTGCGCGAGTGCACCCGGAGCGCAATGGCAGCTCTCTTACAATATCTCTCCTGAATTGCGATCTCAAATTATTTACGAAGACTATTGCCACTCGAATTGCGCAACATTTACAACCACTGATACATCTTGACCAAGTGGGATTTATCCCTACTAGAGAAGCTCAGGATAATACAATTAAAGTGTTAAACCTTATTAACACTGCACAGGAGATGTCTAATCCATGCGTTATAATAGACACAGATGCTGAAAAAGCATTTGACCACGTTAACTGGAATTTTATGATTGCGGTCTTACGTCACATAGGCCTGGGGGAACATATGCTACAGTGGGTGGATATCTAAGATTTACTCACATCCGACGGCCCAAGTCAAAGTTAATGGAACCCTATCAGACCCCTTCCCTATCTCAAATGGGACGAGGCATGGGTGTCTGCTGTCCCCGTTGCTTTACGTTCTCTCCCTGGAGCATTCCTTTGTCTGATAAGGCATAATTCAGATATCACTGGAGTTAGAAAAGGAAAAGTGGGAAAGGGACAACACAAAATTTCATTGTACGCGGGCGACTTGCTCTTTTCACTCACTAACCCTTTAATTTCACTTCCGAACATTATTTGTGAATTTGAGATTTATGGCCGATTGTCTAATTCAAGGATCAATTTCAATAAATCAGAGGCTATGGGGGTTGGCACTTCTACTGCGCTGCTTCAGACCCTACAGATAAATTTCAAGTTTAAGTGGACAGATACAGCTTTGAAGTATCTGGGAACGTATATTCCCCCCTGACCTAACTCAAGTCTTTGAACTCAATTTCCCTCCTCTTTTGTTTCTCATAAAGTAATTTATTGAAGAAAATGAAGCATATATAAACATACATGGGTGCAGATAGGATCTGATATACATCAATCAACTGGTATCAAACTTAAAATCAAAGTCGTATCTAACATGTCCGTGAGTCATAGCTTTGCATTCTGACAATTAAACATGTTGTCTTTAGATTAGAACTTCTGTGTGTTGAGGAAGCTATGCCCACCTCTAGATATCTTTTTGAAATCTGCATTTGTTTGATGAGTAGGGTAAAGAACAGAGTGGAATAAGAAAAGAGGAGGTAAGAAATCTAGTGAAAAGGATAAGTGTTATGACCTATAAGTCACAGTGAAGTGAGGGAGTTATTTAGAGCTTATTGGGCTCTAACGTCTAATGTACTTACTTATATTCAATATAACAAGACAGTACAGGTTATTACATGGTTATGTATTCGATCAAGTAATGGTAAGTATTGACCAGTCATTTAATCAAGTTTTCATAATCTTGGAAGTATCTATATATGAACCAAGGAGACCAAGTTTCGTGATAACGCTCAACTTTTTCTTCTGATCGTGCCCGCGTGTCTTCCATTTCACAAATATATGAAATTTTGTGCAGCCAGTCTTTCAGAGAAGGGACTGTTGTTGATTTCCAGAACAATGGAATGAGAGACTTGGCCGCATTTAGTAGGTGTCTGGTGAGAGAATTTTTGTATCTTCTAAAGGTAAAATTTGTAATGTGAAGCAGGCAACATGCTGCGTTAAGTTTGAGCTTGGTCTCCGTGATTCGGTATATTACCTCTTTAACCCTGTTCCAGAACGGTGTTATTCGTTCACATTGCCACCAAATGTGCATTAGAGTTCCTTTCTCTTTGTTGCACCTCCAGCATGTGTCCGGCGACTGGGGGAACTATTTGTGAATCTTTGCTGGGGTTGCATACTAATGTTGCATTTTATAAGCCGTCTCCTGCATTCTCGTGCTTAAGGAGCATTTATGTGCCATGATACAGGCTCTCTCCCATTGGGTATCTGAAATCGTCATGTCAAGGCAGTCTGACCATCTCTCTCTGAGCCTATTATCTGCGGGCTTTTTCGAATTTTGTAACCACTGATAAGCGGCTGATGTGGTCTTTACAACCTGCTCCCCCTTTAGGCACACCGACTCCAACTCAGTAGGTTCTCTAGTGAAGTGTCTCTTACGGGTGGCATTGTTGACGTAACTTCTGACTTGAAAGTATGACCACAAGGGAAGGTATATTGTTGTCAGCCTTTAGATTAGTCAAGTCCTTCATTATCTTGTTGTCGAAGCAGTGGGATGTTAGAAGTGGTTGTTTTTGATCAGAGGAGCGCAAGAGGCGGTTCCCCATTCCAGGTGGGAAGTCTGGGTTATTTTGCAATGGGGTGAGAGGGCTGAGAGGAGAAGAAAGTTTGGGTTGTTTAGCTAGATGATGAAAGATTTCCAAAGTTGTCCCTATCAAAGGGTGGGCTCTCAGAATCGGGGGGTATTTGATTTTTGGTATCCAGGGGGAGAACATCAGGGGAATCGGGCTCAAATCATTTTCTAACGACACCCAATCCTTTATGCCGCCATGACAGTGCCAGTCTATGATCCTAGCAATGTGCGTGGCATGGTAGTACATTTTAAAATCCGGTATCCCCATCCCACCCACTGCTTTGTCTCTTGTTAGTAGGGAAAATGTAATACGTGGTGATTTGTGTGCCCAAATGAATCGCATTTGAAGGGCCTGGAGCGATCTAAAAAAGCTTAGTGGGATTTTAATGGAAAGTGTGCGTAATAAATATAGGATTTTAGGCAGTATGGTCATTTTTCAAATGGCCACCCTGCCAAACCACGAAAAGAACCCCGTGTGCCAGGTTTGTAAATCCTTTTCTATAGTTTTGAGAAGGGGAAGAACGTTTCGGGAGAAGATAGACGACAGCCTAGGTGTAAGCCAAACTCCCAGGGATTTGACGGCCTGTGCTTCCCACTTGAATGGACTATTGTCCTGGATTGTCTTTAGTGTTTGTTCTGGGAATGAAGTATTCATCGCCTCCGATTTCGAATAATTTATCTTAAGGTTAGAAAAATAACCATATATTGCGAACTCTTTCATAAGGGAGGGGATGGATATATGTGGATAAGTCAAGAAGAAGAGTAGGTCATCGGCATATGCCACTACTTTGAATTCACGCCCTGTGACCTTAAATCCCTTTACAGCTTTATTTGCTAGGATTCGTCTAACAAATGGTTCTAGTGATATTATGAATAGCAGGGGCGACAATGGACAACCCTGTCTTGTCCCATTGTTTATGCTTACTTTATTGGATAGTGAACCGTTTATTTTGAGTCTGGCTGAAGGGTTTTGGTAGAGGGAGGTTATCCAGGCCATCATTCCTGGTCCCAAGCCTATGTGTTTGCAAGTTTCAAACATGTAGTCCCAGGCTACTCGATCGAAGGCCTTTTCCGCGTCCGTAGACAAGAGAAGACCCTCGATCTTTCGTCCGTGGGCAGCATGAATCAGGTTTAGGGCTTTGGCAACATTATCCCTTGCCTCTCTTCCAGGCATAAAGCCCGCCTGTTCCGGTCCTATCACATTATATAGTAGATGTTTCAGTCTATTGGAGATGATTTTGGCCAGTATCTTCACATCTAAATTCAGTAGCGATATAGGCCTATAGCTATAACAGTGAAGAGGATCCTTATCTGGCTTGGGTAACACGGTAATAAAAGCTGATAAAAACTCTGGGGGGACTGTTCTTGGCTTTGATAGGAAATTTAATGCGTCTTGGAGGTGTGTAGATAATGTGTCGACGAATGTCTTGTAGTATATGGCCGTGAATCCGTAAGGACCTGGGCTCTTACCGTGTTTTAAATCTTTAATAGCGAGTTTGAGTTCCGACAAGTCCACGGGGCTCTCGAGCGATGCAGCGTCCTCCGCTGTAAGCGAAGGGAGGCCGGAACCCCTCAAGCAATCCCGCATCACCTGGAGCCTTTTTCCTTGCAAATCATGTGGTCTATGTTGGGTTGGGAGATTATATAAATTGATATAGAATTCCTGGAAGTGTTGTGCTATTTTGTCCGTTGTTCTATCCACCCTACCACCCTTATTTTGAATGCCTGAGATGTTATATTTAGGAGTGGGTCCCCTCAATGCCCTGGCAAGCAGATAGCCGGGTTTGTCACCTTGTTCGTAGTATATTTTTTTCCTAAAAAAAAGGAAACGTTTTGTTTTGGATTCTAGAAGCTGTTTAAGGGTCAATCTCGTCTCGAGAAGAGTAGTCGCCGATCTGGATGTCAAGGGTTGCTTGTGTAAGGTTTCTAGATGACGGATTTTTTGCGTTAGTTGGAGAATTTCCTTTTCTTGATCTTTCTTATTTTGTGCACCCATCCTAATTAGCTCTCCCCTGATGGAGCACTTGTGGGATTTTCAGATCACCAGTGGGTCCATGCCCTGGGTCACATTATGCCTGAAGAACTCTTTTAAAGCTGTGGTCAGTGTGGACAGCAGAACTGGATCTGTTAAGAGAGACGAATTTAGTCTCCAAGTTCCTGATCTGGCCGGGGTATCGGTCAGGTTTAGGCCAATGGAAACTGGGGCATGATCAGAAATTGTCTGTATCTCTATGTTTGCCTCTCTGACTGTATGGAGATCCATCTGTGTGATAAAGAGGTAATCGATCCTGGAGTGGCGATCATGTGGGATTGAATAAAAAGAGAAATGTTTGTCCTCAGGGTGTAGGAAGCGCCAAGTGCCAACTAAATCTAAAGAGTGGAGGAGAATTTTGATTTTTTTTAAATATTTTATAGGTAATGAAGGTTTTTCCTGTTGGCGTATCTACTAGCGGGTTTAGGGGAATGTTAAAATCTCCCCCTAAGATTAAGCGGCCTGTGCTGAAACCCTCTAACTCCCTCATCAGCTTTTCAGCTTTTTGCAAAAGGACAAGTGGGAGGTATTAGGGAAATAAACATTCGCTAATGTGGTGGGCACCCCAGAACATTTCCCTTTGACAAAAATATATCTCCCCCCTGGATCAACCAATTTGTCTGTGATCTCGAATGAGGCCTCCCTACTGAGCAGTACTGTCACTCCTTTAGATTTGGAGCTGTCGTTTGTGGCGTGGTGTGCCTCTATGAAGTAGGAGTCGGTGAGCCTGGGAACCTGGTTTGTCTTAAAATAGGTCTCTTGCAGGAAAACAATTTTAGGCTTATCTTTTTTTAAATCCCGCAAGAGAGTAGTGCATTTCTCTGGAATGTTTAGGCCCTTGACATTGTGAGATACCACCATAGGGGCTCGACCCTAACGCAGAGTAAGCCATTGTTCAGGACCAGAGAGAGACTGCAGACAGTTCCTGTAATCACAACTATAAAAAGTACTGGTTAGAATTTAAATACTTAAACGTAGTTGTACCACCTCAAACAGTGACTAAGAAAAATGGGAAGAAATAGACAGAAAGATATGAGTATAGTAAGAAATTAGAAATAAGAGTACGGAGAGTGAGATATACAACCCTCCCAGACAATTACAACGTCTGAGTGGATCAATATTTAGTGTGTGAGAGTGGGTCTATAACCCCTCTGACACACTCTGTGGGGACGCGGGAGGCACATGGTCAGATATCAGTCCCAACTTAACAAAAAGTGGAAAAAATGAAATGAACTGTCAGGGACTTAGGACATCCAGACCTCGGCCCATTTTAGCAAGTGGAAGTGCCTGATGGTCTTTTCTGGCGCTTGGACTGTTAGAGCGGAGCTCCAACCAAGAAAACAGAGCAGAACAAGCAACAACTATAATAACTTGTAGAAATATATGGGGTGGTGGGATCAGGATGTGAAAGGCATAGTCGCCTCCCTACCCTTCCCCCCCTCCCGTACGGGAGTCACATAGTGCTGGAACCAAAAAAAAAACACACAGAGGGAAGTATAAGCAGAAACTCTACATTTAACTAAGAGTCCCCATCCGGCTTGTAGTGACATTTAAAGTAGATAGGAGGTAAAAGAATCTTGCTAAGTCTCTAAGTAAGCCAAACATACACCATGGTCCATCTGGGCTTCTTGTAGAGACAAACCAACTAGCAAGATGTGTCGTGTCCTCTGAGTGGGATACGTAGCAATGCCCTGAGCTGAAACTTTGTCTCCCAAGTTCCCGTAAGGCTGACAAGGTCACAGTGAGTGGAGCAAAGGTTAGTGTGATTCACCAAAGGGATCTTGTGAGACCCCCTGGTAGGTGGTTCCCAGGTCTCTGCTAAACAGCCCACGTTATCCCTCCCATGAAAAAAAAAAAACGTAAACAAGGACGACACTAGTAATAGTAGGTCTTTTCCTCCAAGTGTCGAATGATCCGGAATGGGGAGTCATTGCGTGAAAACGTAACTGTAGAATTAACAGAGTACCTGCTCAATTAGCACACATGCTAAGGTGTGAGTTGAAACCTGAGTGAAACAGAACATTGGTAGGTGATAGGATTCTCGCGCTCATGCATCCAATAACATACTGGAGGAGTGTGCTTTGCCCCTTGGAGTGCCAGCGATTGAACCTTCCTGCCAACTCTGCTTCTGTTTCTTTGTATGAATCCTCTCTGGGGTCACCATAGGGGAGTGTGGTGGGCTTCTGTCTCCGGACGGGAGTAAAAACTCCTGATACCACTCCGGTAGGTCAATCTCTCCTAGCTGCAGGGCACTGCAAAACTCCTGAAGGTCATTTGGAGTGCGGAGAAAGTATTGTTTGCCATTGTGCGACACTGAGAGGGCAAAGGGGAAGTGCCACGTGTACCGGAGATCTTTTGCCCGCACCACCTCTAACAAGGGTCGCAGGGCCCTGCGATTTTTCAGCGTAATTTGAGAAAGATCTTGAAATAAAGTTATGTGAGCGCCGTTGAACACAATCTGCTCGTTTCTGCGTGCCTTGTACATGATCTCCTCTTTAAGGGAAAAGCTTTGCAAGCAGCAAATGATGTCACGAGGGGGAAGTGTATCTGGGCCTCTGGCTCTTAGAGCTCTATGCGCTCTGACAAATTAAATGTCTGTATCCTCTGGTCTCTCCAAGAGGCTAATAAAAACCCTATGCAATACAGGAGTTATTTGGTCTGCATCAAGTGATTCTGGTATACCTCGAACTCTAATGTTGTTCCTTCTCCCCCTGTTATCGAGATCTTCCAGGTGTTTGTTCATCTCGATAAAATGGAGTGCATTAGAAGAAACCACCCTATCCAGCCTATTTATGGCTTTGTCTCTGTGCTTTCCTGCTGTTTCAGCGGTGGCCATCTTCTCTGTGAGAACTAACAAGTTGGTTTTGAGGTCCGTGATAGCTGCAGAGAACGAGGCTTTGATGTCAGTAGCAAAGCCTGACATATCTGCATAGGTAAGTGGATGGTCAGGACGTGCACCTCTCCTACCATTGTCCTCTGTAGCAGACAGGGAGTCTTCGCTGAGATCCTCCTCACGCTGCACCGGCGCCATCTTCCCTCATGTAGTCACTTTCTGTATCACGGCTTGGTTCTTAAAAATCTCCGAAATGTTCCTCCCAGCTGATGCAGCGGTAGAGCGGTGAGAAAGAGTGTGCTGTGTGAAACGATTCTGCCTGCTCATCGTCGGTTGCTGTGCGGCAGAAAGACTAGTTTGGGCCGTTGGTCTGACAGAGCTCCTCGTTTAGGCTGCCATCTCCATTGCACGCCAAGCCACGCCCCCCTTCCCTCCTCTTTTGACTAGAACACGCATTTCTCTGGAGACGTGGAATCAGGGACTGCATTCGTGGTTTGGTAGATGCAATCTTTTAAAGATGAGTATCCTACCCAAGTACTTATATTTACTTCAAACCTTACCAATTAAGATACTCTCCCAGTATTTTAAACAGGTCCTTTCTTTATTTATCAAATTTATATGGGCAAATAAGAGACCATGCATTCCCAGATCCCAACTATCTAAACATAGTGGAGGTAGTACCATACTCCACAGATGCTACATAAATTTTACCCTGAAATGCCAGATCGCTGTTGGAGATGTCTGGAGGAGGGAAGTACGATGCTACACATTTTTTGGTCCTGTCCAAGGATAATACCATATTGGAGGGAAGTACGAAACATTATTCAAAAATTCACAGATTATAGGATACCTAAGGATCCAGATTTCTTTCCTATTACATGTTACGACTATCCCAGTTAAAAAATATGAGAAATCTATTTTACGACATTTAGTAAATGCTGCTAAAGCATGTATCCCTCTTAGGTGGAAAAACACGCTACCGCCTACTGTCGGATGCTGGCTTCAGAAGATGGAAGTGATCAATAAGATGGAAGATCTCATTCTTTCAG
Organism: Lithobates clamitans; assembly: GCA_037952925.1. Classification (NCBI taxonomy): domain Eukaryota; kingdom Metazoa; phylum Chordata; class Amphibia; order Anura; family Ranidae; genus Lithobates; species Lithobates clamitans. The sequence goes on from JBBGZY010000429.1 coordinate 2,590,949, forward strand.
CACAAAACAGACAAGAAAAGTACTCTGAGTTATGGAGAAGGTGGAATATGTTTATGCTCTATAAAGAAAGTTTGACCTTGTTTAACTCATGATTGTCAGGCATAGGGCATAGGTATCATAACTAGATACCTGACAATTAGCTATTTATTATCTATCCAGGGCTCCCTCCCTACTTATCTCCCTTGCCTTCCCTACCCTTTTCCCCCCTCCCCCTTTTTTTAAAATTTATTTTTGTTTTTGTTTAAGTTTTTGTAATTTAGAAAATGGAAAACAAATAGGGCTACCCTGGGTATAGGGACTCGGGGTGTTCCCTGTGGTAGCTGAAATATCGGCGTTAATTCTCACTGGATGTATATTGAGGGTGCTATGAATGATCTGATTTCTATTTTTGGACTATTGTTCTATTTCCTTAAATATATCTGTTAAAGTTGTGTATATATGACTTTTGTGAGAACCTAGACTCGCCTTTGATGGTTAAGAAATAAAATATTTGAAAAAAGGAAAGTGAAGATTGTTCAAGGATGGCCCATCAGCAGGGGTATCTGGAGGGGGGCGCTGGAGCCCCGAATGGGTCCCCAAAAAGCCCCGGGGCCTGCCCATCTCCAACATCAGTGCTTAGATTTGACAGCTCCACTCTCACTGCGGCTGCACGCCCTGATACCGATATGCGTGGCCCCTTCGTCCAGTACATAGAAAACTGCCTGTATACACTGTGACTGCTGGCTGGGGAAGAAGGTGGTGGGACCCATTGCAACTACTGCATGTGCATGGTTCCAGTGCATGCTGCAGAGTATCGCTGCTGGAGGGGGTGCATGGTGGATGGAGTGAATGTGCAGGGTGACAACCTGTTGAACATCCTGCCTGGGTGTCCTCTTCTATCCCGTGTAACTCCTCCTTCCCCCACCACCGCTTTCATCCTTAATAAGCAGGTAGTAGACAGAATGTCCAAGCAGAAGGCGGGAGCTGTCCAACTTTTCAAGTTAAAAAGCCTGTGATTTGTTGCTAGGGGCGGTCCTAGCAACAAATCGTCTGTCTGTTACATGGAAAGTTGAACAGCTCCTGCCTTCTGCTTGGACATGCCACACCCTCTGTCCTCTCCCTGCTGTGTAAGGTAAGGGAGGGGGCACTGACATAAAGGGAACTGTGTTTGTTGCAAAGAAAGAAGATGGCTGTAAAGGGGACCAGGATACCGGAAAGCAGGGGAATGTGAAAGGAAGTGGGTGTCAGGGGGGATCAGTGTATGTGTCAGGGGGATCAGTGTATGTGTCAGGAGGGGGATCAGTGTATGTGTCAGGGGGGATCAGTGTATGTGTCAATGGGGATCAGTGTATGTGTCAGGAGAGGGATCAGTGTATGTGTCAGGAGAGGGATCAGTGTATGTGTCAAGGGGGATCAGTGTAGGTGTCAGGGGGGTCAATGAAGGTGTCAGAGGGGTCAGTGTAGGTGACAGGGGGGATCAGTGTATGTGTCAGGAGAGGGATCAGTGTATGTGTCAAGGGGGATCAGTTTAGGTGTCAGGGGAGGTCAATGTAGGTGTCAGGGGGGTCAGTGTAGGTGACGGGGGATCAGTGTATGTGTCAGGGGGGATCAGTAGTGTAGGGGTCTGGTAGGTCAGTTTAGTGGTCAGCATGGATGGACACTGGTGAGCCAGGCAGCAACCAGCAAGTGAGCCTAACATGACTCCTCACTCCTGGATAAGTGCTTTAATTCTGAAAAAAGGAACCTATTTAAATGTACCACCACACTCTCCCCTTCATGTGATCCAAACATATCTAAGGTTTGTCAAATTCAAATGCAAAACTACTGGGTTCAAGACTGCTAGGATGGTGTTTGCTATCATCAGGTACAAAAATATCTGCCTTTTCTTTGCACAAGTTGAAAACCTAGTTTTCTGTATTGACATTAATGGTTTGTTCACTTTCATAGCTTTGAGTTATGTGCATGACTCACTAGAATAGTGTCTCTTTAATAATCCTAGTTGGCTATACTGCACACATGAAAGAAACATATTGAAGCACACTTCCAGTAAACCAAGTACAAACAGAATATCTGGAGATCTAAAAGTAGTGACCCTATTGTTTGAAATGCATCTCAGATATACCAAGTAATATTATAACATATATAAACGGAACAGCAAGAAACATATGCAACATATGCAAATGTAGCAGCAAGACAGTAACATTGCATTAACAATTAAAAGGCCACTCCAAAAGATTTGGTTCCAGGACAGAAAAACTTTGCACATGAACCATTTGTTGACTCAACAAAGATATTTTTGCTTCCACTTCACATAAATCTTGGACTTATAAAAAAAAATGGTGAAAGAGATGAACAAGGAAGGTGAAGGTTTTCATTATTTGAGACAGATATTTCCAAGAATAACTATCAAAATAAGTGTTGGCATTTTTGGTCCACAGATCAGATACCTCATTAATGACAAGTGGTTTGAAAATCTGTTAGTGGGGCCATAGAAAATTACTTGGAAAACATTCAAGGATGATGGTGAAAACTTTCTTGCAAGCAATAGAGTACCAAACTACATTTGGCTGGGTGACAAACTTTTTACAGCATACAAAACCACAAAGTGCAATATGTTACTGAAGACTTATTTCTGTATTCACACTTGGACTTCTTTCCTGAAAATCTAGGTGCGCCAATGCTGGTTGATTCGCTTTAATTTTGGGGTACATGTTTTTTGGGGTACTGTCCTTCTAGACAGCACTGCTTGACTCAGCAGTTTTGAGTTTTAGAGACACCTTTACACCCTTATTGTATATGTGAGTGGGTTTTTAGCATTTTAATAAAGAGTTGTATTTGGCAGTGAGCACTATGTTTTCTTTTTTTTTTTTTTTTGCTTTTGAGTTTGAAAACCACCTGATGCATATAAAAAGGCTGGGTTTTGGGGTTTTGTAGTTCTTCAAAATAGCCAAAGATGTGGGATTTACTATTGACATAAACTCACACACACACACACACACCACAAGTTGAACTGGATGGTGTCTTTATACAATCTTACCAACTATGTAACTCAAAACAACAGTTTTTAAGCTATGCATGCTCAAACAATTTGATGGAAGATGATTATTCCCTGCTTTAATCCGAATGGCATCTGGATCCTGGTGCTTGACACATAGTATATGCTTTTTTGATCGTTGCAGTGAAGGTCAACAGTGGAGGTTAAAGTTTGCCCTTTGGGGGGCAGTCAAGGATTTTTTTGTTTGGAGCACATCTAATCATAGCAAAAGGAGTGGATTTTGCACATGTTGGGACTGTTGACATTGTTTTTTTTCTCAAAATGTTCAGTCTTTTTTGTTTACATAATAAAAAAACACAGTTGTGATCTAATACCACAAAAAAGCTCTATTTGTGTGAAAAAATGATATAAATGTAATTTTCATAAAGTGTTGCATGTCTATGCAATTGCCAGTTAAAGCAGCATAGTGCTAAAATGGCAAAAATTTCTTGGTCATGAAGGGTGTAAAACATTTTAGACGTCAAATGGTTAAAAGTTGATTTCAAATTTCTCAGGATTCCAGTGTGATACAGTAATTGAATTGTACATGTGTTCAGTGTAAAGGGGTTAATCATAATCACCAAGCATTATTCAGGAAGAAAAATATTTGTAAAAAAATTGTTCTCCAGTCATATATGTAACCTCAAGATCTGCCTTCTAGGCTTACTATGAGTGCACCACCTCTTCTATGTTGAAAATGCAATTCTTTTGACCTGGAAAAGTCCCACTTCCTCTAACATGGCAACATGGAAAATGTTGGTTGACCAGATTCTACCCCTATCAATGTTGCCAACGCCTCAAAGTGAAATTTACTGACAGGATGCCAAAACTTTACTGACAAAGCCCAATTTTTTTGTACATAAAATGAGTGTTTTCAATTCAAAACAGTGCACATATCAATAGTTAAGCTACAGACATGTAACTAGTGCTATTAGCAATGTGTTTAAGGTATAACAAAAGGCAAAAAACATATTTCTCCATTTACATGAAGGTTGGGTTAATATAACCCAGCAGTTTTATCACCTGCATCCAACTGGAGAGATTTCCCTTCAAATTGAGTCCCATTGCCACCACAGGAGGTGAGGGGAAATCTGAGGTAGCCACCAGTATCATAGAATTCAGGTCTCCTATATTTCTGTTCTGGATTTGATCATACTTTTGGTGATAATGGTAAAAAGGGCAAATTGAGGGTGAATCTCCTAAGCTGGAGCACAGAGACATCAATAAACAATAAACTGATATTTCAGTTACCAAGTGCCAACGAGACAGTAATGCATTTTTGAAATAACAATTTGTTAGAAAACCTTGCAGTAGTGTTCATTGGAACAGGTGTCCCCAGGTGAACGTTTTCCCTCACCACCTGTTCTACTGAGAACTGTTGCAAAAGATATGGAGATAAACATTTAGGCCTAGAGTGGCCATAACCCTAACCAATATTTTTATAACTCAAACTATAATGTTATGTGTGTACAAGTATTTCTAATGCTATTACAGCACAAACATATACTTTTGGCAAAAATTGTATGAAGAACCTCATGTTAATGTTGTGAACTTCTGACTGTAACAATATTAGTCCTACACCACCACCACATCATTATTGTCCTTAGACACATTGCTAGCAGCAATAGAAACACCCAATGCTTTACATTAAGCTTGGATTCATTTTCAAACGTGTGGTCATATATTCTGGTAGCAACATGTTTAAGCATTTTCTTGTATCCAGACGTGGGAATTTAGGTACTTTCAGATTTCCTTCGGAGGGCCCTGACACAGCTTTGTCCTACCATGTGCCAATAAGAATCATATGTGTCAACCTGAGCAACATCAGTAAAACCTGTCACTTGGTTTTTAATATATTCATTATGCAGTGTGTCAAAATCAGATAGGGGAAGGAATTGTGGAAAATGCATTGCTAATTCAACAATGTCCCCAGAATTAGCAGTAAACCTGTTTGAAGGTTTTAGTAAAGCCAACAGTTGAATGATTCTGATTCCAATAGTCATCCATGTTTTAATGGCAGTTACTGCTCTTGTGTAAAATGTTGTTGCTTGGACCATGAACTGTTGAACAGCTGACAAATCATCTACTGTAGACAGAAGTTCCATTGTTTGGTAGCCAATGAACATTCTCTCTGTCAATTTGAAGTTTGCACTATAAGTGTTGTCAAATTCAGTCAGTGCATCATTTTCAAGGGAAACTAAGAGGTTTGGCCTAATAAAGTAGCCCATAAGACTTTTCAGCAGTTTGCAATATTTCAAGTATAAGCCACGTAACATAGGAGAACTGCTTTGGAAATGTTGATTGAATTGGGTAAAATTTGGCAGAACTGCTTGAAGAAACAGAAAGAAGTACTTAGTGATAGGATCCTGTAGCAAGAGACTTATCCTTTCCACAGTTACCAGGCGGGCTGCATCATCACTTGACTGAAACTAACTTAACAGGGCTTCATATTGATTGAGAATGCAGTTGACACACTCAAGCATAGAAATTCACTAGTAGGACAAAGCTGTAAGAGCTTTAGACTTTCTTCCTCAACAAATTCCTGAAATCTGTGATACAACTGTACACACACAAAGTGGTTATGTACTATATGTCTCTGCAAAGTTGCTCAACAATTTTAGGTATGGCTTTACAGGCATCACAGCACACAAGGCATCAATTTGGCAGGTACAATGAATGTAAAAGATAAAAGGCTACCCTGTTTTGAAGTGGGATAGTACAGCATTTCTTGGATCATCCATTACACTTCAACCATCTGTACAAGTGCCATAACATTTTTCAGGGGGATACCATCTTCCACAAAACATGTTTAATCTGCTCAAAAATAGCATCTGCAGAAGCCTCAGTGAGATCAACAAGGCGGTAGAAATGGTACTAGGTTTTACCAGTATTTTCATCAAAATAAATGGCCACCATGGCAATTTTTTTGGTTGTTGATATGTCTGTAGTTTCATCATTCAGTAATAAAAAGTGACAATGGGAAAGTTTTTGGCACAACAGCTCTTTATTGCACTTACCGATGATGTTTTTGATTGGCAAGGAGCCTTTGATATGCTTACAACAGAAGGAACTTGCTATTTTAAAGTCTGTAAGCAAGTGAGCCATTTTTTTGTAAGGTCATCTAAAAAAAAAACATAATAGCAATTGTTTTTTGGCAATAAAATAACTACCTTCGATCATTGAGTTTCCTTTTATGAGCCAACACTTCTGATCCTGTGCTTTGTTTAGCACACGTAACAATTCCATAGTTGGCTTACCTTATCACCTTATGTTTATCATCATTCGCTGATAACCAGTATTTGAACTGCAGATCTGTTAGCCACGAGTCTGAGAAGGAACAATGCCCCAGTTTCTTGTGTTTTTTGCCAGGAGGCTCAGGTGTTGCCCCTTCCACATATTCTATGTGTAAAGTGCAACTGCACTGCGCACGCTGTAACCCAAAACACACACCCTGAAGTGTTGTGTAACCCATAGTAGTTGTTAAATGTGTCAAACTTGAAACTGAAATCAAAGAGCCCTTTAAAATCTTGTCACAATTCTCTTGGAAAACTATGGCCAAACCAGCCCAGACTGAGCCCTCTTAAATTTCAGTAACTAACTGTATAACCTAAACCACTAGTGTTTTGTGTGCTGCAGATACATGTATGTCTGATGAAATTAAGAAAAGCTATAGTTGTTAATAAAAACTGATCTTTAGGAACTTTGTAAACCTTTTTATCAAAACATATTAGTTGCGATTAGAGATGCACCATGTGTGAAGATTGGTCTGGAGTGCTGGAAGGTGTTTAAAAAAGAGAGTAGAAAAATCATGCTGTTTGTCTGTGCTGCCCACTTAGCTTATACAGTAGGCTGCAATGACAAAATGTGTGTGTTGTACTGGTGTGAAAGATAACCACTTACTTTTAGATGAGCTGGTTATCTAATCTGGTGATGAGGTTGGTGTCTGTAGAGCCACACAGCTGGTTTCTCAATACACTGTAGACTTTTCTAGGGAAGAAACAAAAACATTTATCAGATTGCTGTGACCTTAGTGACAGTCCCCAGACTCCCAGCCCCCACCCAAGTTCCCACACACATAAAGTAGACATTCACAAAACACTGGCTTACAAAAATGACATACTTTCCAGAGGACAAAAGGGATCCAGACAGAGGCAGTGCCAGTAGCTGGTCAATAGCAGTGGCGTGATTTTCAGTCCAGGAGAACCTAACAGCAGAAAGAGAGGAATAAGAAGGAATAAATAATACATGAGACAATAGCAAATAATTTCTTAAGAAAGCACACCGCAACAAATTGTTTATTTGCTTACTGTATGATATAGCCATATGAACTCAAAGGGAATGCTTCAAGACAGGAGTTACAGCAGGCAGGTGGTACTTGTGCTTGTAGTGAATGCAGACAGTGGACCTTGTGTTTGGTGCAGTTTACTTGATGGTAGGAGGGCTGAGGGCAGCAGGCAAGGCAAGGCATTGATGGCAGTGATGGAACAGACTGGTCAAAGCAGTGTGACTGGGAGTTCAGGGAGAGGAGAACCAACTCATGGCACAAAGAGGGCGAGAGAGAGAGAGAACATCAAACATGAGATGAGACTTACTGGAGCAGATCATTCCTTGACAAAGCACACCACTGTATTTGCTTACCATTATATGAAGCCAAAGGGAAAGCTTCAGGAGGAGTTGCAGCAGGCAGTGCTTGTACTTGTAGACAGACAGCAGACCATGTGTTTGGTGCAGTTTGATGGGTGGGCTGAGGTAAGAAGACACGGCTATGCATTGGTGGCAGTGGTGGGACAGGGTAAGGCTGGTCAAAGTGGCATGAGTGGGAGTCCAAGGAGATGAGGACCAACCTACGGCACAAAGAGGCAAGGAGAATAGCAAACTCACATCACCGCAAATTGTGTATTTGCCTACCATTAGATGAAGCCAAGGTGAATGTTTCAGGAGTTGCAGCAGGCGGTGCTTGTGCTTGTAGGCAGACAGCGAAGATTATGTTTGGTGCAGTTCAGTTTGAACCAACCTACAGCACAAAGAGGGAGAAGGAGAACACCAAGCATGAAACTCGCTAGAGCAGATAATTTCTTGACTATGCACACTGCAGCAAATTGTGTATTTCCTTACCATGATATGAAGCCAAGGTAATGCTTCTCAGGAGGAGTTGCAGCAGGCAGGCAGGCAATACTTCTGCTTGTAGGCTAACAACTGACCTTGTGTTTTGTGCTGTTCCCATGATCCAAGGAGTGCAGCAGGCACATGTGTTGGAAGCAGTGGTGGCATAGACCGGTTAAATTAAGCATGATTGGGAGTCCAGGGAGATTCAACCTAACAGCACACAAAAAGGGAGGGAGAAGGAAAAAAAAAACATGATAGTATAGTTGTCACCATTGCTGAGGGTGCTCCTCCACTGTAGTCATTGCTTGCTCCCATAGACTGCTCCATTCCATTGCATGTATTCATAATTGCCCCAAAGAGAGTATCATGCTCCATTCATCCATTTTATTCATTCATTACTGCCCAGTACTTAGTATGTTGGCCATTTGCAACTTTGCATAAAAATCCACTGTTTTGCACTCATAGCATTAGTTTGCACTTGAATACAATGATCTTACAATTTGGTGGTGGGTGCTGGCAGTGTGGACACCCTCCCAATGTTGAGGGCATGTGGCCTGGTATGAATATTGAGGGAACCCCTAAGTTTTAAATTTGGCGTGGGGTTCCCCTTAATATCCATACCAGACCTGAAGGGCCTGGTATGGAATTTAGGGGGACCCCCAACGCCAGTTTTTTTTTTAAATTTTGGTTCGGGATTTCCCTGTGGGGAAATCCCATGCAGTTTTTATCAATGAACTTCTATGTGTATTGTCAGACCGGCAACTCATTAATAGCCGCGAGTAGTTTTAAATGATTTTTTTTTCCTTTGAAATGTCATTTTGCTGTCAGACTGTTCTAAACACGGGAAACATGTGCCCCTTTACAGGCATACTATAGACACCGCCCAGGTACAAAATTTAAAGGAATATTACACTTTTATTGTTTGACTTTAACCACTTGAGCCCCGGACCATTATGCTGCCTAAGGACCAGAGGTCTTTTTCTAATTTGGCACTGCGTCGCTTTAACTGCTAATTGCGCGGTCATGCAATGCTGTACCCAAACGAAATTTGCGTCCTTTTCTTCCCACAAATAGAGCTTTCTTTTGATGGTATTTGATCACATCTCTGCTTTTTATTTTTTGCGCTATAAACGGAAAAAGACCGCAAATTTTGAAAAAAATTATATTTTCTGCTTTTTGTTATAAAAAAATCCAATAAACTCAATTTTAGTCATACATTTAGGCCAAAATGTATTCGGCCACATGTCTTTGGTAAACAAAATGTCAATAAGCGTATATTTATTGGTTTACGCAAAAGTTATAGCGTCTACAAACTAGGGTACATTTTCTGGAATTTACACAGCTTTTAGTTTATGACCGCCTATGTCATTTCTTGAGGTGCTAAAATGGCAGGGCAGTACAAAACCCCCCAAATGACCCCATTTTGGAAAGTAGACACCCCAAGGAAATTGCTGAGAGGCATGTTGAACCCATTGAATATTTATTTTTTTTGTCCCAAGTGATTGAATAATGACAAAAAAAAAAAAAATTTACAAAATGATATATTGCTCACACAGGCCATGAGCATATGTGAAATTGCACCCCAAAATACATTCAGCTGCTTCTCCTGAGTATGGGGATACCACATGTGTGGGACTTTTTGGGAGCCCCAAAAACCAATCACCGCCTTCAGGATTTCTAAGGGTGTAAATTTTTGATTTCACTCTTCACTGCTATTTGCTGAGAGGCATATTGAGTCCATGGAATATTTTATATTTTGACACAAATTGCGGGAAAGTGACACATTTTTTTTTTTTTTTTTGCACAAAGTTGTCACTAAATGATATATTGCTCACACAGGCCATGGGCATATGTGGAATTGCACCCCAAAATACATTTAGCTGCTTCTCCTGAGTATGGGGATACCACATGTGTGGGACTTTTTGGGAGCCTAGCCGCGTACGGGGCCCCGAAAACCAATCACCGCCTTCAGGATTTCTAAGGGCGTGAATTTTTGATTTCACTCTTCACTGCCTATCACAGTTTCGGAGGCCATGGAATGCCCAGGTGGCACAAAACCCCCCCAAATGACCCCATTTTGGAAAGTAGACACCCCAAGCTATTTGCTGAGAGGCATGGTGAGTATTTTGCAGCTCTCATTTGTTTTTGAAAATGAAGAAAGACAAGAAAAAACATTTTTTTTTCTTTTTTCAATTTTCAAAACAAAAAGACAAAAAGTGAGGTCTGCAAAATACTCGCTATACCTCTCAGCAAATAGCATGAAAAAGTTTTTTTTTTTTTTGCAAGAAAACTACTTTGAAACCCTAAACATTATATATTTTTTTAAAGCAAATGTGCTACAGATTAAAATGGTGGGTGTTTCATTTTTTTTTTCACACAGTATTTGCGCAGCGATTTTTCAAACGCATTTTTTGAGGAAAAAACACACTTTTTAAAATTTTAATGCACTAAAACACGCTATATTGCCCAAATGTTTGATGAAATAAAAAAGAAGATCTTAGGCCGAGTACATGGATACCAAACATGACATGCTTTAAAATTGCGCACAAACGTGCAGTGGCAACAAAATAAATACATTTTTAAAAGCCTTTAAAAGCCTTTACAGGCTACCACTTTAGATTTACAGAGGAGGTCTACTGCAAAAATTACTGCCCTCGATCTGACCTTCGCGGTGATACCTCACATGCATGGTGCAATTTATGTTTATGTTTGACGACAGACCGCCTCTTGCGTTCGCCTTAGCGTGAGAGCAGGGGGCGACAGGGGTGCTTTTTTTTTTTTTTTCTTTATTATTTATTTTTTTTTTTTATCTTTTTTTAAACTGTTCCTTTCATTTTTTTTTAATCATTTTTATTGTCATCTCGGGGAATGTAAATATCCCCTATGATAGCAATAGGTAGTGACAGGTACTCTTTTTTGAAAAAATTGGGGTCTATTAGACCCTAGATCTCTCCTCTGCCCTCAAAGCATCTGATCACACCAAGATTGGTGTGATAAAATGCTTTCCCAATTTCCCAATGGCGCTATTTACATCCGGCGAAATCTAAGTCATAAAATGCTCCTAGCTTCCGGTTTCTTAGGCCATAGAGATGTTTGGAGCCACTCTGGTCTCTGATCAGCTCTATGGTCAGCTGGCTGAATCACCGGCTGCATTCTCAGGTTCCCTGTTGAGACAGGAGAGCCAGAGAAAAACACGGAAGACAGTGGGGGGGGCATTCCCTCCCACGGCTTGTAAAAGCAGTCTAGAGGCTAACTAGCCGCTAGGATTGCTTTTACATCAAAGTCGACCGCTGGCTGAAAAGAATGATACCAAGATGATACCTAAACCTGCAAGCATCATTCTGGTATAACCACTCAAAGTCGTGAATGGCGTACCTGAAGACAAAAAAATGGTTAACAATAAAGCACAGTAAACGGTAAAGTATAAAAAATTGCATACCTGAAAAACAAACATGATAAAACATAATAACAATAAAACATTGCAGAATAGAATACAGTAAAAAAAGAGCAGAACAATAGAGAGAGAGAGAGAACAATAAAACGACAACTATTTTTTTTTATTTTATATATTTTTTATTTTTTTTTTTACACTTTTTTTGTAACTAACTTTTATAACTTTAACCGGTTCCAGGTTCGGGTCTCTCAAAATGCGATGGCATCTTGGGAGACCCTGTGAAAGTGTGCCTAGTCTGTGCAGTGCTGTACCCTATGCTAATACTCAACTAGTGAATGGTAGCGTTCAAATAGGGATGAGCTTCGTGTTCGAGTCGAACCCATGTTCGACTCGAACATCGGCTGTTCGGTCCTTCGCCGAATTGAGAACGATATGGGCCGTTCGCGCCAAATTCGTGTGGCGCATCACGGCCCATAATTCACTGCGGCATCGCAGTGCATTGCTTGCTGATGATTGGCCAGGCATGCACTATGACCCGCATGCTTGGCCAATCACAGCGCCGCCTGAACAGAGAGCCGTAATTGGCCAAAGCCAAGGAGGCTTTGGCCAATTATGGCTCAGGGGATTTAGTACACGCCCCACACTATATAAGGCCGCCTGCACGGCGGCCCTGTGTAGTGTGTGTTCCGGCGTTGAAAGAGATAGACAGAGAGACAGTGTTTGATTTGAGTTAGATAGATTAGGCAGAACAGTCAGTCAGTTAGCTGCACTTACAGTGTATTGTGTATATATATGCATCCCAGGTGTTGCATATATATATATACACTGTACTCAGTTTAGCTAGATCCGTTCCTGTTATCTTCTAGACTATTTACATTTAGTGCAGTGCGTCCTGCTCACAGTGTTCAGCTAGATCCGTTCCTGTTATCTTCTAGACTATTTACATTTAGTGCAGTGCGTCCTGCTCACAGTGTTCAGCTAGATCCGTTCCTGTTATCTTCTAGACTATTTACATTTAGTGCAGTGCGTCCTGCTCACAGTGTTCAGCTAGATCCGTTCCTGTTATCTTCTAGACTATTTACATTTAGTGCAGTGCGTCCTGCTCACAGTGTTCAGCTAGATCCGTTCCTGTTATCTTCTAGACTATTTACATTTAGTGCAGTGCGTCCTGCTCACAGTGTTCAGCTAGATCCGTTCCTGTTATCTTCTAGACTATTTACATTTAGTGCAGTGCGTCCTGCTCACAGTGTTCAGCTAGATCCGTTCCTGTTAAATTCTAGACTATTTACATTTAGTGCAGTGCGTCCTGCTCACAGTGTTCAGCTAGATCCGTTCCTGTTATCTTCTAGACTATTTACATTTAGTGCAGTGCGTCCTGCTCACAGTGTTCAGCTAGATCCGTTCCTGTTATCTTCCTACTGACAGGCAGGCTTGTCTTGTTACAGTATTAACAGCTACCTAAAGAAAATTACTGGTGTTCTTTTGATCCTATTAGTACCACGGTCAGGCAGCTAGACTATTAACATTTAGTGCAGTGCGTCCTGCTCACAGTGTTCAGCTAGATCCGTTCCTGTTATCTTCCTACTGACAGGCAGGCTTGTCTTGTTACAGTATTTACAGCTACCTAAAGAAAATTACTGGTGTTCTTTTGATCCTATTAGTACCACGGTCAGGCAGCTAGACTATTTACATTTAGTGCAGTGCGTCCTGCTCACAGTGTTCAGCTAGATCCGTTCCTGTTATCTTCCTACTGACAGGCAGGCTTGTCTTGTTACAGTATTAACAGCTACCTAAAGAAAATTACTGGTGTTCTTTTGATCCTATTAGTGCCACGGTCAGGCAGCTAGACTATTAACATTTAGTGCAGTGCGTCCTGCTCACAGTGTTCAGCTAGATCCGTTCCTGTTATCTTCCTACTGACAGGCAGGCTTGTCTTGTTAAAGTATTTACAGCTACCTAAAGAAAATTACTGGTGTTCTTTTGATCCTATTAGTACCACGGTCAGGCAGCTAGACTATTTACAGTTAGTGCAGTGCGTCCTGCTCACAGTGTTCAGCTAAACCTACAAGTTAGTGGGGTGCGTCCACCTCACAGTGTTCAGCTAAAGCTACCTGTAGAAGGTTGGTGGTGTTCTCATACTACAGGCAGGTAGTTGATTTTGCTAGATGCAGTATATATATATATATATATATATATCCCAGCTTAGTGCAGCTACAGGCCATTAGTATGTCTGGAAGGCCAAGAAGGAGAGGCAGACAGTCACAAGCCAATAAGAGAGGGCAAGCAGGCTCTGTGTCTAGTGCTGGTCGTGGAGACGGTGCATCCTCATCAGCACGTGGCCATGGGACATGCTTGGCCTTTTTTTCGGCAGCTGGCCGTGTTGAGCCGCAACATGCGGAAGACTTGGTCGAGTGGATGACCAAGCCGTCCTCATCCTCCTCATCCTCTCTCACCCATGCCCAGGGTGCTTTGTCTGGCAAAGCAGCGGCCTCTTCCCTCGGCTCAATGTCATCAGTGACTCCTTCCCTAGCTCCACCATGTCCTCCTGAGGAGTCCCTCGAACTGTTTGACCACAGTGTTGGGTACATGCTCCAGGAGGATGCCCAGCGTTTGGAAGGCTCTGATGATGATACTGAGCTCGATGAAGGCAGTAACATGAGCACGGACAGAGGGGGTGCCCAAGAAGGACAGCAATCTGGCAGTCATGCTCCCCCTTCTGCAGCATACTGCCGGGTTTGCTCCAGTGATGAGGAGGGAGGGGATGATGAGGTCACTGACTCAACGTGGGTGCCTGATAGGAGAGAGGAGGAGGAGGAGGCGGTACATCACCAACGAGGCAGGATGCCCTCCAGGGGCCAGCCTAAGGGCAGCACATTGACTGCATCACATGTGCAGGGTGCTGCAGTCTCTGCGCGTTATTCAAAAAGTTCTTTGGTGTGGGCCTTTTTTGAGACGAGTGCATCAGATCGCACCGCTGCTATTTGCAACATATGTCTCAAGCGTATCTCACGTGGCCAAAACATCTCCCGCTTGGGTACCACATGCTTGACCAGACATATGTTGACCTGCCATGCAGTTCATTGGCAAGCGCATCTAAAAGACCCACACCAAAGAACAAAGAGGACCTCTCCTTGCTCCTCATCAGCTGAGATTTCCAACCCCACTAGACCTTCAGTCCTCTCTGAGACCTGCACTGAGAGGAATGACGGTGTGGAATTAGGTGTGTCACAGCCAAGTACTTGTGGGCAATCTGCTTTTGGTACACCAACGTCAGATTGTACCAGGCAAATTTCCCTGCCCCAGCTGCTGCACTGCCGAAAGAAGTTTGCTCCCAGCCATCCACATGCCCAGCGGTTGAATGCTAGCTTGGCAAAATTGCTGGCACTTCAACTGCTGCCTGTTCAGTTGGTAGACTCTGCCCCCTTCCGTGAGTTTGTGGAATGTGGGGTTCCTCAGTGGCAGGTACCCAAACGCCACTTTTTCTCACGGAAGGCGATTCCGGCTCTCTACCGGCATGTTGAAGGCAATGTCCATGCCTAGCTGGACAGGGCGGTCAGTGGTAAGGTGCATATTACCGCTGACTCATGGTCCAGCAGGCATGGACAGGGACGTTACCTAAGTTTCACGGCGCATTGGGTGACTCTGCTGGCAGCTGGGAAGGATGCAGGACAAGGTGCAGTAGTGTTGGAGGTTGTTCCGCCACCACGCCTCCAAAATGCTAATGATTGTGACACACCTCTCTCCTCCACCCCCTCCTCTTCTTCTTCCTCCATGGCCTCTTCCTCGGAACCAGCGGTGCTCCGTAGGCGTTCAAGGGGCTACGCAAGTACGCAGGCCAAAAGATGCCATGCGGTGCTTGAGTTGGTGTGCTTGGGGGACAGGAGCCACACTGGGGCAGAGGTTCTGTCAGCTCTGCAGGGGCAGGTTCAGAGGTGGTTGACGCCACGCCAACTTAAGGCAGGAATGGTGGTTTGCGACAATGGCACCAACCTCCTCTCTGCCCTCCGACAGGGACAAATGACCCATGTGCCCTGTTTGGCTCACGTCCTTAACTTGGTGGTGCAGCGGTTCTTGGGCAGGTACCCGGGCTTACAGGATGTCCTGAGGCAGGCCAGGAAAGTCTGTGTGCATTTCCGCCGGTCAAATAATGCCAGTGCTCGGCTGACGGACCTCCAAAAGGAGTTTAACCTGCCCAAGAACCGCCTAATCTGTGACATGCCCACCAGGTGGAACTCAACGTTGGCCATGCTGCAGCGGCTGCACACGCAGCAGAGGGCCATCAATGAGTACCTGTGCGACTATGGCACCAGGACAGGATCAGGGGAGCTTGTTTTTTTTTCCCCACGCCAGTGGGCCATGATCAGGGATGCATGCACTGTCCTGTCACCATTTGAGGAGGCCACGAGGATGGTGAGCAGTGACAGTGCATGCATCAGTGACACTGTCCCCCTTGTCCACCTGTTGGAGCACACGCTGCGTGGAATAATGGACAGGGCACTTGAGGCAGAACAGAGGCAGGAAGAGGAGGACTTCCTTAGCTCTCAAGGCCCCCTTTATCCAGACAGTGTTCCTGCGTGCCCGCCGATCACACAGGAAGAGGACGAGGAGGAGGAGGAGGAGGAAGATTGTGTCAGTATGGAGGTGGAGCCTGGCACTCAGCATCAGCAGCAGTCTTTAAGGGATCAGTCCCAAGAAACACATGGACTTGTATGTGGCTGGGAGGAGGTGGCTGCGGACCATGTCGTCCTTAGTGACCCAGAGGACTCCGGACCGAATGCCTCAGCAAACCTACGTTGCATGGCCTCCCTGATCCTGCAAAGCCTGCGTAAGGATCCTCGTATTCGTGGTATCAAGGAGAAGGACCAATACTGGCTGGCAACCCTCCTTGATCCACGTTACAAGGGTAAGGTTGCGGACCTTATCTTGCCATCGCAGAGGGAGCAGAGGATGAAACATCTTCGGGAGGCCTTGCAGAAAGGTCTGTGCAACGCGTTCCCAGAGACTGGGAGGTTACAAACTCCTGTTTCTGGACAACGTGTTGCTGAGGCTTCGGTCAGTCAAAGAAGAAGCAGTGGAGAAGGTGGCCGTCTGACCGATGCGTTCAGACAATTTTTTGGTCCGCAGCCCCAAGGTATGATCGGTTCCAGCAACCATCGCCAGCGTCTGTTTTACATGGTGCAGGAATACCTAGGGGCAAGATCAGACTTGGACACCTTTCCCACCGAAAATCCTCTGGGTTACTGGGTCTTGAGGATGGATCACTGGCCAGAGCTTGCACAGTATGCAATTGAGCTACTGGCCTGTCCTGCATCCAGCGTTCTTTCGGAACGCACATTCAGTGCTGCTGGAGGCGTGGTAACCGATCACAGGGTGCGTCTGTCCACCGACTCGGTCGATCGACTGACCTTCATAAAAATGAATCAGTCTTGGATCACCACCAGCTACCAAGCACCTGATGCTGATGTAACCGAATATTTTTTTTTGAAATCTCAGATCCCTTCAAAGACTGCCTATGCTGATGCTGAGTGACTATCCCTGAGTAATTATCCTCTTCCTCCTCAATCATCATGCTGATAGCTTGTAAGAACATTTTTGGTTCTGGGCGCCAGCACCAGTGCCTAAGGCACAATTTTTCAGCCCCTGTTTAACAGGGGCGTGTAATTACAATTTTTGATGTAATACTTTGCAGCAGGGCTCGTTCCTGCATTCCAACTAGAGTGTCTGTGAGGGGTTGCAGTGTTGTGGCACCAGCACCAGTGCCCAAGGCCCAATTTTTCTGCTCCTGTCTAACAGGGGCGTGTAATTACAATTTTTGATGCAATACTTTGCAGCAGGGCTCGTTCCTGCATTCCAACTAGAGTGTCTGTGAGGGGTTGCAGTGTTGTGGCACCAGCACCAGTGCCCAAGGCCCAATTTTTCTGCTCCTGTCTAACAGGGGCGTGTAATTACAATTTTTGATGCAATACTTTGCAGCAGGGCTCGTTCCTGCGTTCCAACTAGAGTGTCTGTAAGGGGTTGCAGTGTTGTGGCACCAGCACCAGTGCCTAAGGCCTAATTTTTCAGCTCCTGTTCAACAGGGGCATGTAATTACAATTCTTGATCTAATATTTCACAGCAGGGCCCTGCGAGGGCTTACAGTGTTGTGGCCACAGCAACACCTAAGGCCCAAATTTCTGCTGAGTATATAGGGCAGGACCCTACTTTCAAACATCTAACTTACAAACGACTCCTACTTGCAAACGGAAGGAGACAACAGGAAGTGAGATGAAATCTACCCCTAGGAAGGGAAATTCTCTCCTGTAAGAGTTAATGTGGGAAAAAAAATTCTCCTTTCCACTGATGCTTTCCAATCCTTGTTCCACAAAAAAACCCAAATTTTCAAAAAACATTTTTCATTGGGACAAAAAGTGAGGTGAAATCTTCTGAAGAGGAGGAAAGACAGCAAAACAAATGTCACAGGGGTGATAACCCTTCCCTATGTTTTCCAAAAAGCTTAAAAAAGATTTTTTGGCTGGAGCTAAACACGTTAAAAATGTACCCGTTCAAAATTACAAAGAGGTTCTACTTAACAATAAACCTACAGTCCCTGTCTTGTTTGCACCGCCTGTATACTGCTGTTCAGAGTATATAGGGCCTGGTGGCCCCACACCTTTCCTTATTTTAATTTGGGTGCGGGGTTCCCCTTAATATCCGTACAAGACCCAAAGGGCCTGGTAATGGACTGGGGGGTACCCATGCCGTTTGTCTCACTGATTTTCATCCATATTGCCATGACCCGACATTACATTAAACCCGCAAGCAGTTTTAAATGAGATTTTTTCCTTTAAAATGACATTTGGTGCAGGGACTGTTCTAAACACGGGAAACACGCGTCACTTTACAGGCATACTATAGACACCCCCCAGGCACTGCTCCCGAAAAAACGGCCGTTTTTAAAAGTTTTTTTTGTATTGATACATGTCCCCTGGGGTAGGACCCGGGTCCCCAAACCATTTTTAGGACAATACCGTGCAAATTAGCCTTTAAAATGAGCACTTTTGATTTAGAACGTTCGAGTCCCATAGACGTCAATGGGGTTCTAACGTTCGTGCGAACTTTCGGTCCGTTCGCAGGTTCTGGTGCGAACCAAACTGGGGGGTGTTCGGCTCATCCCTACTTTTAAAACATTCACCAATGCAAAGACCAGGATTGTCAGGACAGGAGGGAAAATAATAGCGGGTGTCACGCCTATATCCGCGCTTGCTGCAGACACAACATCTTTTTCGGCAGGGTTCGTTGGGTAGGGGTACTCGGGAGGACATAAAGAAAATGCCTCTCATGCAGCCGACTGCATTTGGTTGGGGATGTGAATGGGGGAAGTACGGGCGCTGCAGAAGTGGTGGGTTCCCAATTAGGATTGGCGAATGCAGCAGGAAGGGCACTATGGACACGACGGGCCTGTGTTTGTCTTTTTGGTGGCAGCGGGACACTACTTGTGCTTGCCACCTCACCAGCTTGAACTGCAATTATGGGACTCGCCATGTCACCAAGTGTTACTGCAGTGCGGGTTTGACTATGACCGGGGTGTACTAGGCCACTGGTGCTTGCCAGTTCAATAAAAAGCTACCAAAAAAACTGTTAGCGATCACAGGGATCAGGCCTGACTCTGCGAACGCTGCAGTTATGCGTTTAGTGTTTTTTAAGTGACAGTGATCGATCGATACTGCACTGGGTGGGCTGGGCTGGGCCGGACGGAGGGGCAAAACGCAGGTGCTAGCAGGTATCTGGGCTGATCCCACTAACACTGCGTTTTTGGGAACCCTAAACTGCTGGGGACGCTAGTATAGATCTGATCGGATCAGATATTGATCCGTTCAGATACTATACCACTAAGGGAGGTGTACGCTGTGTGCGTGGGTGTTAGTGGTACTGGCGCAAACCTGACGCTGCTTGAGGCTGGTGCTTGCCAGTTCACCAAAATGCTACCAAAAAAACTGTTAGCGATCGCAAGGATCAGGCCTGACTCTGCGAACACTGCAGTTATGCGTTTAGTGTTTTATAAGAGTCAGTGATCGATCGATACTGCACTTGGGTGGGCTGGGCTGGGCCGGGCAGAGGGGCAAAACGCAGGTGCTAGCAGGTATCTAGGCTGATCCTGCTAACACTGCGTTTTTTGGAACCCTAAACTGCTGGGGACGCTAGTATAGATCTGATCAGATCAGATATTGATCCATTCAGATACTATACCACTAAGGGAGGTGTACGGTGCATGCGTGGGTGTTAGCGGTACTGGCGCTAACCTGATGCTGCCTGGGGCTGGTGCTTGCCATTTCACCAAAATGCTACCAAAAAAACTGTTAGCAATCGCAAGGATCAGGCCTGACTCTGCGAACGCTGCAGTCACGCGTTTAGTGTTTTGTAAGTGACAGTGATCGATCGATACTGCACTTGGGTGGGCTGGGCTGGGCGGAGGGGCAAAACGCAGGTGCTAGCAGGTATCTGGGCTGATCCCGCTAACACTGCGTTTTTGGGAACCCTAAACTGCTGGGGACGCTAGTATAGATCTGATCGGATCAGATATTGATCCGTTCAGATACTATACCACTAAGGGAGGCGTATGCTGCGTGCGTGGGTGTTAGCGGTACTGGCGCTAATCTGACGGTGCCTGGGGCGACGCATATCACCGCCGGGCAATCAGGGGGCTAAACCTGTATTCGGTAATAAACGGCGGGTGCCCTGACACTATAAAAAATAAACTAACTAACCAGCGTCACCCGTAACACTTATACGGTGATCAGTGGTGAAAGGGTTAATTAGGGGGCAATCAAGGGGTTAAAACCTTTTAGGTAGTATATGGGGGTCCCTGACACTATAAAACGCTGACGGCGAACCTAAATATTTACGTCCCTAACTTGCGTCACCAGCGACACTAATACAGCTATCAGAAAAATGATCGCTTAGCGACACTGGTGACAGGGGGTGATCAAGGGGTTAAAACTTTATTAGGGGGGGTTAGGGGGGTACCCTAGACCTAAAGGGGGCTAACCCTAACTGTCCTAACACTGTAACTGTCACAAACTGACACCATGCAGTAATCAGAAAAAAAAAAAAAAAAAACTGCTTGGTGTCAGTTTGTGACAGGGGGGGTGATTGGGGGGTGATCGGGGGGCGATCGGGGGGGGGATCGGGGTGTTTTGTGTGCCTGGCATGTTCTACTGTGTGTGTAGTGTTTTTGCACTCACATTACAGTCTTCTCTCCTCGGCGCCGCAACGGAAAATACCGAGCCGAGGAGAGATAACATCATTTCCTTTGCTGCTGTTTAGCATACAGCAGCAAAGGAATGTTCCCATTGGCCGGCGGTGATCGCGAGGGGGGGCCACGAACAGATGGCCTCCCCCTCACCTCCGATCGCCGGGGGACAAAAGAGGACCGCCTCGGGCACCGGGGGGGGGGGTCCGATCGGACCCCCCACCCGCGGAAGGCAAATCACGTGTATGTACGTGATTTTGCCTGCCCGTGCCGCCTTGCCGACGTACATCGGTGTGAGGCGGTCCTTAAGTGGTTAAGCATTATTAAAATCACTGCTCCCGAAAAAACGCCCATTTTTAAAACTTTTTTTTTGCATTGATACATGTGCCCTGGGGCAGGACCCAGGTCCCCAAACACTTTTTATGACAATACCATGCATATAAGCCTTTATAATTAGCACTTTTGATTTCAAACGTTTGAGTCCCATAGACTTCAATGGGGTTCTAACGTTCGTGCAAAGTTTTGGTCTGTTTGCAAGTTCTGGTGCGTACCGAACGGGGGGGTGTTCGGCTCATACCTAATGCTATACAGTAGAAGATGGAAGCTAAAGGAAGGGAGTAAGTCAGGCAGAAAATATACAATACCTCATTCCAACCGCCTAATTCTTCAATGCCTCATTCTGTACTCTGAGATGTGCATTCCATATTTCACACTACCTTTCACCTTTCTGTGCATTAAAGTCAAAAACCTTTTGTGCTGCAGCTCCCCCCCAGACCCCACCTTTTTCTTACCTGAGCCCAATCCTTTTCAGCGACGTTCACGAGAGCAGCGGCTCCTGCCCATGTCCCCCTCCTCAATAGACAGATTGAGAGCAGTGGGAGCCATTGGTTCTCACTGCTGCCGATCAAAAGTTGTGATATGGGGGTGGGGAGGCGGGGCTGAGTCCCACTGTCTGTGTCAATGGACGCAACAGCGGGACTCGAGAGTGAGCACGCATGGGTGCCCCCATGGAAAGCTGCTTTCCGTGGGGGCACCTGATGAAGAGAAGGGCCTGAATGTACCGGCGGGGGACCCGAAAGAAGAGGATCAGGGCTGCTCTGTGCAAAGCCATTGCACAGAGCAAGTATAGACATGTTTGTTATTTTCATTTTAAAAAAAGGAGGCTTTAGTAACACTTTAAGCTCCTGCCTTGCAACAAGCAGCAGGGATGTCTAATTTCCATACAAGTTGGTAAACTGTTTAACGTCATCCAGAGAAATTTTTTTTCAATAAAAGTGGAGTTACTCTTAACTCTTTAACCACTTGACAACTGGGTACTTTCACCCCCTTCCTGCCCTTGTCAATTTTCAGCTTTTAGCTCCGCCGCACTTTGAATGACACTTGCACGGTTATGCAGTACTGTACCCATATGAAATGTTTATAATTTTTTGAGACAGATAAAGCTTTGTTTTGGTGGTATTCACCACTGGGTTTTTTATTTTTCACTAAACAAATGAAAAAAGACCAAAAATTTAGAAATAAATAAATAAATTTCTTCACTGATGTGAGCTGAAGAGGCTGCACTGATGGGCACTGTGAGGCTGCACTAATGGGCACTAATGAGGCAGCATTGATTGGCACTGATAAGCTACACTGATGTGGTGACACTGATGGACATTGATAAGCTGCACTGATGGGCACTGATGAGGCGGTACTGATGGGCACTAATATGTGGCACTGATGAATAGGGATGGGCTTTATATTCGGGTCGAACATGAGTTCGACTTGAACATTGGCTGTTCGCCCGTTCGCTGAACAGCGAACAATTTGGGGTGTTCGCGGCAAATTCAAAAGCCGCAGAACACCCTTTAAAAGTCTATGGGAGAAATCAAAAGTGCTAATTTTAAAGGCTTATATGCATGGTATTGTCATAAAAATTGTTTGGGGACCTGGGTCCTGCCCCAGGGGACATGTATCAATGCAAAAAAAAGTTTTAAAAATGTCCATTTTTTCGGGAGCAGTGATTTTAATAATGCTTAAAGTGAAACAATAAAAGTGTAATATTCCTTTAAATTTCGTACCTAGGGGGTGTCTATAGTATGCCTGGAAAGGGGCGCATGTTTCCCATGTTTAGAACAGCCTGACAGCAAAATGACATTTCTAAAGGAAAAAAAGTAATGTAAAACTACTATCGCTACTATCACGACTAACTACTGTAAAACTACTATCGCTAGCGCCGGCTATAATGAATTGTCGGTCCAGCAATACACATAAAAGTTCATTGATAAAAATGGAATGGGATTCCCCCACAGGGGAACCCTGAACCAAAATTTTAAAAAAAAATGCGTGGGCGTCCCCCTAAATTCCATAAAAGGCCTTTTAGGTCTGGTATGGATTTTAGGGGGAACCCCATGCCAAAATTAAAAACAAAAATGGCGTGGGGTCCCCCCAAAAATCCATACCAGACCCTTATCCGAGCACGCAACCTGGCAGGCCACATAAAAAGAGGGGGGGACGAGAGAAGGCCCCCCTCCTGAACCATACAAGGCCACATGCCCTCCACATTGGGAGGGTGCTTTGGGGTAGCCCCCCAAAGCACCTTGTCCCCATGTTGATGGGGAGAAGGGCCTCATCCCGACAACCCTTTCCCAGTGGTTGTGGGGGTCTGTAGGCAGGGGGTTTATCAGAATCTGGAAGCCCCCTTTAACAAGGGGACCTCCAGATCCCGGCCCCCCCTTGTGTGAATTGGTAATGGGGTACAAATGTATCCCTACCATTTCACAAAAAAAGTGTCAAAAAGGTTAAAAAACACAAGAGATGGTTTTTGACAAGTCCTTTATTAATTTCTTCTTTTTCTGCTTCTTCTTCCATCTTCTTTCTTCTGGTCTTCCTTCTGTGTTCTTCTTCTTCATCCATCTTCTTCTTCTACATCTTCTTCTTCTCCATCTTCTTCTTCCTCCGCTCTTCTCGTCCTGCATCTTCCTCCGGTCTCTTCTCTGCTCCGTCCGCACGATCCGCCTCAGTGGGAGTCTTCCGCCGTGTGACGCTTCGGTTCTTCTGACACTTCTTATATAACGGAGGGTGGGGCCACCCGGTGACCCCACCCTCCTCTGAGGTACGGGGACTTCATGGGGACTTCCCTGTGGCTTTCCCCGTGTTGTCAGAGGGAGGATCACCCGCTTACGTAAATGGGTGACCCCCCCCCTCTGACAACAAGGGGGAAAGCCACAGGGAAGTCCACGTGAAGTACCCATGCGTCAGAGGAAAGGCAGGGTCACCGGGTGGCCCCGCCCTCCATTATATAATAAGTGTCAGAAGAACCAAAGCATCACACGGGGGAAGACTCCCACTGAGGCGGATCGTGCGGACAGAGCGGAGAAGAAGCTGGAGGAAGTTGCGGGACGAGAAGAGCGGAGGAAGAAGAAGATGGATAAGA
Organism: Lithobates clamitans; assembly: GCA_037952925.1. Classification (NCBI taxonomy): domain Eukaryota; kingdom Metazoa; phylum Chordata; class Amphibia; order Anura; family Ranidae; genus Lithobates; species Lithobates clamitans. The sequence goes on from JBBGZY010000429.1 coordinate 2,615,106, forward strand.
AGAAGATGGAGAAGAAGAAGATGGAGGAGAAGAAGATGGAGGAGAAGAAGATGGAGGAGAAGAAGATGGAGGAAAAGAAGATGGAGGAGAAGAAGATGGAAGAGAAGAAGATGGAGGAAGAAGAAGATGGAGGAAGAAGAAGATGGAGGAAGAAAAAGAACACTGAAGGAAGACCAGAAGAAAGAAAATGGAAGAAGAAGAAATTAATAAAGGACTTGTCAAAAACCGTCTCTTGTGTTTTTTAACCTTTTTGACACTTTTTTGTGAAATGGTAGGGGTACATTTGTACCCAATTACCAATTCACATAGGGGGTGGGATCTGGGGGTCCCCTTGTTAAAGGGGGCTTCCAGATTCCAATAAGCCCCCTGCCCGCAGACCCCCACAACCACCGGGCAAGGGTTGTGGGGATGAGGCCCTTCTCCCCATCAACATAGGGTCAAGGTGCTTTGGGGGGCTACCCCAAAGCAACCTCCCAATGTTGAGGGCATGTGGCCTGGTACTATTCAGGAGGGGGGAGCTCTCTCATCCCCCCCTTTTGCTGTGGCCTGCCAGGTTGTGTGCTTGGATAAGGGTCTGGTATGGATTTTTTGGGGGACCCCACGCCATTTTTTTTTAAATTTTGGCACGGAGTTCCCCTTAAAATCCATACCAGACCTAAAAGGTCTGGTATGGATTTTGAGGGGGAACCGCACACCATTTTTTTTTTAATTTTGGCGAGGGGTTCCGTATTTGATCCTTAATCCATGAATCTTTGTATCCCTTGGATTTAAATCTTTCACCAATTATTAAGGCTTGGGATTTATAATCTTCATTCCTCGTACAATTTCGTCTGAGTCGGGTTAATTGTCCCTTCGGTATATTGTATAACCACGGTGTGAAATGACAGCTATCTATGGACAAGTAGCTGTTTGCATCAACATTCTTGAAGAAGGTTTTGGTGATTAGTTTTTCTTCTTCTATGCTTATGTTCAAGTCCAGGAAATCCACAGATTTCTCATCTATCTTCCACACCAATTTGATGTTTTTCTCATTATTGTTCAACTTTATCAGGAAGGATTCCAAAGTGTCTCTACCCCCATTCAGGTTTATTGTTGTATTTATATTAGAATTATATTGCAACTTCCGGTTCCGGCGCCCCATGGAGTAGCTGCTCTTCACATCAGCTCCCACAGCTCGACTCCAAAAACGGCAATATAAAACCGCCAAACCCGCAAATTACACCGGCACTTACCCCACTCTCTCCGCGGTCACAAGATGGACCAGTTTGTTGAAAAAACCGGCCCGCGATCATACGCGGCCGCGATGGCGTGGGCACCACAGCCGCAAATCGAGGCCCCGGCTTCGGCCTACATGGAGCCTCTCACAGAAACAGAGCCTGACATGGAGGTAAGCGGCGCTGCGGCCCCCTCCCCACCTGCTGATACATCTACTCCACTCACAGGCACATCCAGCACTGAGAGGATAGCACAGGCTGTGGCAGCTCTTCTCTCCCCAATGATCACAGCCTCTGTGGAGAAGGCTGTCAGCGCAGGCATGCAGCAGCTCCAGGCCCAGCTAGGGGAACATGCCTCCAGGCTGAATGAAGCTGAGAACCGCATAGCTAACATTGAGGAAGAATTATACCACTCTCAATCCTCAGAGCAGGCCCAAGACAAAACTAACAAATATATTCTTGAATAGCTGGACGATTTGGAAAATAGACCCAGAAGGAGCAATCTGCAATTTGTGGGCATTCCAGAATTGCTACAGCCTTCAGCTCTCACAGACTTATGCGCCAGACGCATTCCCGAAGCACTAGGCCTGCCAGGCCCCTGCACAGTAGAACGTGCACACCGCATGGGAACCTTTAACTCAGATCACAAATCGCACCGTTCCATAATCGCAAAGTACCTCAATTACTCTGATAAAGCTTTCATCCTGCAAAAATTCAGGCAATCTAGATCTCTTCAAATCGACGGCATGAAAATCCTGATTTTCGCGGATTACTCTATTGAGGTGTCCCAGAAGAGGAAAGCCTTTCAACAGGTTTGTTCGGAGTTACATCATCAACAACTCAAATTTACTTTGGCGTTCTCAGCTACTCTCCGACTTAAAGCCCCGAATGGTGACCAACTCTCCTTCCATGACCCAAAAGAAGCTGAGGCCTTCCTACGATCACTACGCTCGGGCCCCAACCTCAGCCCCTCTCCTAGAGCGGCTCCTGTCAACCGTGCTCTAGACCAAAGGAGCCCACGCAAAGACTCTCCAAAACGGTTTAGAGCCTCTGCACCAGACCACCACCGCTCCACACCCCGTTGAAGACCACTATCACGGTCCCAAATTGTTTACCTCACCGCCTCGCCCCTAACGCCCATGGTGGTTCATCTTTCAACGAGATGTCTTATTCAAGAGAAAAAGTTAAATTTTTCCTCCCCAGGCAAATCAGCTACTGGTAGGCCAAGCAGTATTCTAATGTTTTACATATTGTTAACTGGTTAACTTGATTTTGTTATACCTCAGGTGTTGATTTTCTCCCTGGCTCCCCTGTGTAACCCACTCCTCCTTTAATATTACACAATCCAAGCTGCCAGTACACATCACCCTCTCAATTATGGGTTTTCAGTACAGCAGTCTCTGGGTCTTGCAATGGGAGCTGGCCTACACGGTTGACTCCATGCGGAAAAAAGCGAAGTTTATTGAATATGTTTTATTGTTTCTTTTTTTTACCCCCCTCCTTCTAGACCCTTCCCTATATTGCGCACCCCCATCTTATGATACATACGCCCCCAGTGGTTGTACAAACCCTCGTTCAGACAGACTACACCCCTCCAGAATCCAGCCTCTTCTCACATCACACCACCACATATTAACTTATGAAGATCATGTAATATCTGCACATACCCCCTCAGTGACCCCCCCCCCCCTATATGAAACTGATCTCCTGGAATGTTAAAGGGCTTTGTTCACCTAATAAGAGAATGAAAATCCTCCGTCACCTTAAAAGACTCAAAACCGACATTGCCCTGCTCAAAGAAACCCACCTTTCCGCTTCTGATTTTCACCGTATGAAAAAATTATGGGTAGGCACGGTACTAGGCTCAGATTCCAATGGACGCAAAGCAGGAGTCTTGATACTCATACACAAAAACCTCCCATGTGAGGTCCTATCTGTTAAATCAGATTCACAGGGACGCCTTATCTCAGCCCACATTAAATTAGGAACCAAGGATATGATAATCTCCAACATCTATGCGCCCAATAACCCCACAAAGCAATTTTCTAGTGAACTTTCAACATGGCTCCTTAGTGACCCGACTCTCCCACATATAGCCGGCGGAGACTTTAACTCCACAATTCAACTAATAGATGACAGATCCACTCCTAAGTGCACATGTCTCCCTCCAGACCAAGATTCACAAACTCTACTAGCCTCCAAGATGGAATCCCTCCATTTACATGACATTTGGCGACTCTGACACCCAGCTGACAGAGAATTTACTTTTTACTCCAACCCCCACAACATTTTCACCAGAATTGACTATCTCTTCTCCTCAGACGACCTTCTACCACTGATATCCGACGCGGACATTCACGACATTGCCATATCCGACCACGCACCGATCTTGACTACGATCGACAACCCTGAACTACACCCGAATCCTAAAATATGGCGTTTCCCATCTTATCTCCACAACAACTTTGACTTCCGACAATATATGGAAAACGCCTGGTCAGAATACACCTCGACCAATGCTGTACACTCAGATAACCCCAATCTATTCTGGGAAGCAGGCAAAGCATTCCTCAGAGGCCGTGTAATCTCTTATGCTGCATCCTTTAAGAGAAATACACTCAAAAAATACAAACTAGCCAGCTCCCGACTGCACCTAGCCCAACGATCACTATTCATAAACAACTCCACTGATAATAGGAAGGCATGGCAGTCAGCAAAACAATCCTTTGACACTTAGGCCGAAACCCTAGAACAAACAAAAAAAGCTTACATGGATTCCACCCTCCATAAATTCGGCAATAAAGCAGGTAAACTCCTGGCCAATTCATGTAGGGGACCCTATCGTCCGACCCATATCACATCTCTACGTGACTCTTTGGGTAACATAAAAACCACTCAAAAAGACATAAATGAAACCATGCTACAATACTATTCCTCCCTTTACGCACCAGACCCCATAAATGCTTCGACAGCACAATCTTTTCTTGAAAAGGTAACCCTCTCTCAAGTATCACCTTCACAGTTAGATGCTCTAAACGCACCTATCTCCCTCCACGAAATTTCTACTGCCATTAAAAACCTAGCTCCTTCCAAAGCCCCAGGCCCTGATGGATTCACGGGAGAATTCTACAAGTCCTTACAACCAATCTTAGAACCCACACTCCACAAAGTATATCAACACATATGGTCTGGGGGCACATACCTACCCACAGGCAACCAAGCCATTATCAAACTGCTAGCCAAGAAAGGTAAAGACCCCCAAGAACCAGGCTCATATAGGCCTATTTCACTCCTAAACCTGGATGTCAAAATCCTTTCCAAAATTATTGCCACAAGATTAGCCAACATCATACCCTCTCTGATACACCCTGCCCAATCAGGGTTCGTGAAAGGCAGAACTGCTACCATGAACATCAGGAAGGTAATGATGGTCCTGGAACATGCCAAATGCAACTCAGAGGGAAACTATGCTATCATCACCCTGGATGCGGAGAAAGCCTTCGATAACGTCAGTTTCGAATGGCTTTCTTTGGTCATGACTAAAATGGGATTCTCCGGTTGTTTCGCCTATCTTATTAACACCATGTATACCGCCCCAGCTGCTTGACTGGTGGCGGCAGGCCTCCTATCTGAGGAATTCCGCCTCCATAAAGGTACTCGGCAGGGTTGCCCCCTATCACCACTTCTCTTTAACATCGCATTAGAACCATTATCTAGATATTTATCCCACGTAGCCCCACTAAATGTCATTCCCATTGGCAAACATGAGCTTCGCACCTCACTCTTCGCGGACAATGTCCTTATATTCTCAGCAAACCCCTCCTCTGACATGCTCACGATTAAATCAATTTTTGACCAATTTAGACTATGCTCGGGCCTTCGCATAAACTATAACAAAAGTGAAATCCTCCCCCTAGGCACCGTGTCCAACCCTTCTTGGACACAGAACTCCATATTCTCTGTAGCACAACCCCACATCACTTACTTAGGCATAAAAATAGGAAAACTACCCTCCTCCCTCTACCACCTTAACTACCCCCCATTACTCAAAAAGATCTCTCAAGAACTAGTCAACTGGATGGATCTGCCTCTTTCGCTACTGGGAAGATGCCATCTAGTGAAAATGGTCAGCTTCGCCTGTCTACTCTATCCACTACAAACCATTCCCTTACTCATGCAACATAAAGACACAAAAATTCTCAATGATGCAATCTCCAAATTCTTATGGCGAAATAAGCGACCACGAATTGCACTCACTAAGCTTTACCTTCCCAGGCGCTAAGGGGGTATTAGTCTCCCTAATGTCAGGATCTACAATTTAGCCTGCCTCTTGAGGATAAGTTTAGATTGGGTAGCTCAAACATCTCGTTACTCCAATTTCTACCTGGAAACTGAAATGGTTCACCCATACTCCCTGGTAGCTCTCCTTCACTGCAAGTGGAAATCCATTCCTCCGCCCCTTCAACATAACCTCCTACTTCGGGACACAGCAATTGCCTGGAGGGAGATCCGGAAAAGCCTCAAACCCTCACCTTTTATATCTAGACACCTTCCAATACAAGGAAACCCGTGTTTTCCCCCAGGTCTGGAACGCCAGCCGTATATCACCTGGCAACAGAAAGGCCTCTCTGACTTTTCCTTGCTTTGTGATTTAGAGACTGGCCGCCCCATCCCTTTCAAGTCATTAGCGCAGAAATTCCAACTTCCCCAATCACACATCTTTCAATATGGTTAATGCATCAGCTTTCTCAAAAACGCTTGCAAAGAGGATCGTAAAAGATTTGAAACGTCCCTATCGGACTCTCTCCTCTTAAAGGGCTCCTACAAAATCTCAGACATATACCAGCCTCTCCTCCTAAAAGTCATTCCCTCACTGGAGTCCTCATCAGCAGCTAACTGGGCAAAAGACTTCCCTGATACCGACTTAGTAAACAAACTACTTCAAGACCTCAACACTATTCAAAAACTTGTGCCTAACGAATCTTGGAGGGAAACCCAACTTAAGATCGTTCATCGAGCTCACATACCTTTCCTCTCGAACAAAGAAGCACAAACCGCCCACACATGCCCCTTATGTCAACACCCCAGGCCCTCTTTGACCCATCGTTTCTGGTCATGTACTTTCATATCCGCCTTCTGGGACCAAGTCCTACAGTACATATTTGAGGTGACCCTGTTAAAATTACCTAAGGACCCCTTACTCCTCATTTTCGGACACTGGAACCCCCAGCTGTTACCCTGGTCACCAAACTCTACCCTCTCATGCAAAGATTGGATCCTGATATGCCTCCTATTCGCTAGAAGAGCCATCTTGAAAAACTGGATCTCCAACGCATGTCCCAACACCTCTCAAATCAAAAGGGATCTCCTACAACTACTCTACAAAGACAGGATCAACATGGACTTAACGCACGAAAAGACCAAGTCACGCTTCCACCACAAATGGGGAGCTTTTATGACCTCAACACTCACTCCCACGGATATAGTTCTCCTTCCTATATCATGACCCCTCCCCCACACCTTAGATGGAATGCTTTCTCCAAACCAAGGATCTACAACACAAGGATTCCAATTCTTACCAAATACTACAACATAGTACAAGACCTCTTCGCGCTCTTCAAAACTCTATCTTCCCCCCACATAGGAAGGGGGTGACTACAATTGTTACAAATGACATTGATGTTATTACCATAAAAATCATAGTTTTTACCTTTATGTTTTACCCACAGGCTACTACTTCCCCCCGATATATATTTTGTTTTCTTTCTGGCTTTCCTCAACTCACCTCCCTCCCCACCCCACATCTTATGTGGGGTACATCCAGTAACATTCTTCTGGCAATCTCAGGGATCCCCCCCCCTACCTAGATCCATCCAGTTTATTTCCTTTTTCTCACATAGAAGGTTTACCTTTTTACCCCATTCCCCAGGCTAATTATCTTTATCAGCTGTTCTGTATCTCTACTCCATACCAGGCTGATGTTCTTTTGTTATTTTTGTTAAAAAAATACAAAATACAATGATACTTTTTTTTTATGTTATTCCCTGTATGTTACATCTTTCAATAAAATCTATTTAAAAAAAATGTATTGCACTAGAATTATTACTCTAACGATTGCAGTGAAAACTCATGTGTGTGGTTTGAACACAGTTTACATATGCAGGCACAAATGATGTATGCATTTGCTTCTGTGTGCAAGCATGGGCACTTTACATTTTTTTTTCTTAACAATTTTACTTTTTATTTTTTATTTTTACACTGTCCTTTTATTTATTTATTTATTTATCACTTTTTTTCCTATTACAAGGAATGTAAACATCCCTTGTAATAGAAATAAGTATGACAGATCATCTTTATCGAGAGATCTGGAATCACACATTTTTTTTGGTCAATTTGACTTTAAAAAAAAAATCATTTGTTTATGTTTGAATGCTTGAGAACCGGAAGTGACTTCAGAGGTCACTTCGGTCCTTCGACGGCATAGAGACGAGTGCGGGCCAATTGGCCCTCACTCGACTTCTTGCCCAGCAAACGACAGGATCGCTTCTGGGCTTTACAAATGGCTCCAATAGGCCTGGAAATGGCCCGGAAGTGCCAGGGGCACATCTCCCACCACCTCCAAAAGTGATCCCACTGCGAATCCGCCCACAGGACCATTTTTGACCGACGCAGAATCGCCAATAGTAAAATATGCTGCTGCCATAACAGCAAGTAATGATATGGGCCGTTCGGCAGAAAAAAGAATGCAAGTAAGAGAAGATAATTGTTAAAGGTATTCACCATTAACATCACATTCATACTTTAGCTTAGGGATCTCCAAACTATGTCCCTCCAGCTGTTGCAGAACTACACATGCCAGGAGGCATTGTAAAACTCTGACATTCACAGACATGACTAGGCATGATGGGAATTGTAGTTACTGAACAACTGGAGGGCCATAGTTTGGAGACCCCTGCTCCTTAGTTGTACAAATTGCCTGTTGAGCTGCTCTTAAGCTGCTCCAATTTTCTCATTAAATCTGCAAAGAGACCCCATGCAAAAAAAAATTAAAAAAAAAAATACAGCATGCCCCCGCCCAAAATGCTGATCCTCTTCAACCACAATGAACACTTGCTGACCTGCCAGGAAAAAAATCCCACCCACACATCTGATCCTGTCACTCACTCACAATGAACGACAGCTCCGAAGCTGACAGTGAATGTAAACAAAGGGGTGGGCTATACTCAGTGAAGCCAATGACAAAACATGGACAAAACTATATTTGGCCAATGATGTCAGTCACCTTGGATCCTCCATGACATTATTGACCAAATATGCTCATCTCTATAAGCTGTCATTTGTGGTGTCATTTGTGGTCACCAGGTTTAGATATTTCAGCAGGTCGCCATGTTTTTACTAATTATATTTTTGTTACTATGTACCCAATTGCATGGGGGAAGCGGTATCTGGGGACCCCTTTATTTTTAAAAGAGGCTTCCAGATAGCAAAAATCTTTCCACAGGCCCCAAAACCACCAGGCCAAAGTTGGGGACAAAATGCTTTGCCTGGGGGGGTTCCCTTGACAAAATACCCTCCCGAAGTTGAAGAAGGCATGTGACCTGATGTGGTTCAGGAGGGGGTGGGGTCACACACTCATCCCCCCTTTCTTGGCCAGCTAGGCCAGACCTGAAGGGCCTGGTATGGAATTTAGGGGGACCCCCACGCATTTTTTTTTTTGGTTTGGTTCAGGGTTCCCCTGTGGGGGAATCCCATGCCGATTTTATCAATGAACTTTTATGTGTATTGCCGGACTGACAATTCATTATAGCCGGCGCTAGCGATAGTAGTCTTACAGTAGTTAGCAGTGATAGTAGCGATAGTAGTTTTACATGACTTTTTTTCCTTTAGAAATGTAATTTTGCTGTCAGACTGTTCTAAACACGGGAAACATGCGCCCCTTTACAGGCATACTATAGACACCCCCCAGGTACGAAAGTTAAAGGAATATTACACTTTTATTGTTTCACTTTAAGCATTATTAAAATCACTGCTCCCGAAAAAATGTCAGTTTTTAAAAGTTCTTTTTGCATTGATACATGTCCCCTGGGGCAGGACCGAGGTCCCCAAACACTTTTTATGACAATACCATGCATATAAGCCTTTAAAATTAGCACTTTTGATTATGCACGTTCGTGTCCAATAGACTTTAACGGTGTTCGCGTGTTCAAACAAATTTTTTGCCTGTTCGCATGTTCTGGATGTGAACCGGGGGGGGTGTTCAGCTCATCCCTACTGATGAGCACTGATATGCTGCACTGATGGAAACTGATTGGCACTAATGGGGCTGCGCTGATAATCAGGTCACTGAATATCAGTGCCCTGATTACCAGTGCCCTGATTATCAGTGTAAATGTCCCCATTCACAGGATAGCCGGTTATCGGCTTTCCTTTCCTCACACAGTGACTGCGATAACCGGCATTTTTTTTACATGTGATGAGCTGTGATTGGACACAGCTCATCACATGGTAAAGGGCTGCTTCGATTGGCCCTTTGCCTCAATCTGTGTTCAACTGTGCCTCCTGCAGGGGGCAGGGTTCTAGGAGAACATCAATAAACACCCTCCCAAAACTGGACAACTGTGCTGTAGCCATCTTTTGGCTATAGCGTGCTCAACAAGTGGTTAAAGAGATACACAGATAATGGAATGCAGCCACCACACTAAATATGACAATTATATATTTTCCTTATTTGTGTGCCAGCTTTCCTTTAAAGCTCACTTTGAAAAGCAGTACACATGCAACACTGACCTTTATTCTAGTGTATTTCATGGGTACGCTATTGCAAGTATCTCTCAAAATGAAAAAAAAAAGTGTTTGAATCCACATTGAAGGGCAGCAAAATATAAAGTATCAGGTGTGTTTTAGCCCCCACAAAATAAATAAATAAAAAAGTACCGTAATATCTGAATATCTGTGAATTCATTTTACACAACTGCTGTGCAGAGCAAAATCAGATAAAAGTACACATCAGTATGTAAACTGAAATAATGTATTGTTATCTCTCATTAAGGTCCTGGATCACGTAGAAAATCTGTGCAGAGAATTTTCCAAGCCCCATGGCAACGCCAGGTCAGAAAGATCAAGTGGTGATAAAGGGAATGCCTTTATAAATTATCTATCAAGCATCCCGAGAGGAATGACATTTTGAAGCTTAGGATTATAAGAACATACAAAACAGCTGTCTAGTAGCTATAATTTAAAAGAACTGTGCGCTTTATTTTATTATCTCAATTCATGCTAAGAGGTGATAACACTTGAAGAGTTACATCCAGAATTCTACAAGATTTCAATCTTATCTTTTATTACTTTTTATTGACTAGTTATAACAGAGTATGTTATGTGGTGCTACTTTTATTTCATTTCATTGGAATAATAATATTGTTCATAAAGAATAACGAGCAAAAAAATAAATAAATCACGCTCCGTGGAGTTGATTATACTCACAATAATCTGAAAATACACAACATGGCTTCCTAAAATGTTGTGATGTAAAGCATTATGTATTTGCTTTACATTTGTAATTGTAATCTTTATTATTATTAATGGCCCTGTTTTAAGCAGGAAAGTAAAGCAAAGAAATATAATTAAACCAACACAAATTCTTGGTTTCATTGCTTTAAAATAATGAAAGACATTTAGAGAAAATCATTTTTATTTGTTTACTTAATGGGTTATTACTATGTGTTTTTGAGACCAAAAATTTTTTTAGGCTTTCTAGTGCCATTAAAATGCTTTCTTGCTTCTAGTGTAAATAAGATGTTTTAATGTGTAAATATAAAATGTAAATGGTAATTCAGATAGATAGATAGACAGATACAGTAGACACAATTCTATTAATTTGTATGGTTTTAACATGTCTGAAAGATAAAAATTATGCATTGACAGTTAAATGGTTAAAGCATAATTCCAGGCTTTTCTTTATTATATGTCCCCCCGGCACCGCTTAAAATGAAAAAGCTGTTTGGACTACTATACTTATCTCTTCTCTGGTGCTGTAGAGTGTACAGTACTTCTTTTTCACCAGAAGATGTCCTCAGTCTTTCAGACTGAATGGCGCCCAGTCACATTCAATTCAGAGGACTGAGGGCAGGATGTGGGTGACCAGAGCTACTGATAAGGGGTTCCTCTGGTCCTCCTGTACGGGGCTCAGACGAGCAGGGGCACAGGACAAGAGGATAGTGCACAGGGAGGGTGATAGGTACGGTGGGGGTAGAGTGGGCAATTACTGACTCTCTTTGCAGCAGCTGAGAGCCAGAGGGAGGGAGAGTGTTCTAGCAAGATACCCCCTTCCCCCATCGCCCCCTGCTGCACCAATCTCCATCCCCAAAATTATATCTTCAGTCCCTTTCTCTGTTTCAAAAGTGAGACATCAGGGGTCTGTTTAGATCCCTGATATTTCACCAAAGTCTACCCCAACAATAAAAAAATTAAAAATAAATAAAAAATTGTACAAAATATAAAAAAGAACAGTGAAAAAGATTTCTAAAAGGACCACCCACTGCCTTGGAAAGAACTACAAAAGCATAAAATACTTCAGAGTACTAGGGGGAAAGTAAGCTGGAGCTTGGAGTTGGCCTTTAAATTAATCATTTGAAGCCCAATCCCAACCCAAACATATTTTTTACTGTTGTTGTAGTCTTCGAAGGGTGGGGAAGGGTAAGAATTATGGAGATTTCAACTCACTTCCTAGCCGCTTTTAGGGTGTCAAAGGGACAGGGAGTTATAAGAAATCTCTTTAACCACTTGCCGACCGCCTCACGCCTATATACGTGAGCAGAGCGGCACGGGCAGGCAAAATCACGTACCTAGTACGTGATTGCCTTCCCGCGGGTGGGGGGTCCGATCGGACCCCCCCCCTGTGCCAGCTGCGGTCGGCATTTGGTTGGGAGCGATTACAGACGAGGGGGAGACCATCCGATCGTGGCCCCCCCCTCGCGATCGCTCCCAGCCACTGACAAACATCCCCTGCCTCTGTATAGTACACAGAGGCAGAGGATGTGATGTCATCTCTCCTCGGCTGTCAGTTTCCGTTCCAGCGCCGAGGAGAGATGACATGTAAGTAAGTGCACAACACTACACAACACAGTAGAACATGCCAGGCATACATTACACCCCCGATCCCCCCCCGATCGCCCCCCGATCCCCCCCAATCACCCCCCCCCCTGTCACAAACTGACACCAAGCAGGTTTTTTTTTTTTTTTTTTTTTTTTTCCTGATTACTGCATAGTGTCAGTTTGTGACAGTTAGCAGTGTTAGGACAGTTACTGTAACCCCCCTGTAGGTCTAGGGTACCCCCCTTACCCCCCCTAATAAAGTTTTAACCCCTTGATCACCCCCCCTCACCAGTGTCGCTAAGCGATCATTTTTCTGATCGCTGTATTAGTGTCGCTGGTGACGGTAGTTAGGGACGTAAATATTTAGGTTCGCCGTCAGTGTTTTATAGCGACAGGGACCCCCATATACTATCTAATAAATGTTTTAACCCCTTGATTGCCCCCTAGTTAACCCTTTCACCACTGATCACCGTATAACCGTTACGGTTGACGCTGGTTAGTTAGTTTATTTTTTATAGTGTCAGGGCACCCGCCGTTTATTACCGAATAAAGGTTTAGCCCCCTGATCGCCCGGCGGTGATATGCGTCGCCCCAGGCAGCGTCAGATTAGCGCCAGTACCCCCCCTAATAAAGTTTTAACCCCTTGATCACCCCCTGTCGCCAGTGTCGCTAAGCGATCATTTTTCTGATCGCTGTATTAGTGTCACTGGTGACGCTAGTTAGGAACGTAAATATTTAGGTTCGCCGTCAGTGTTTTATAGCGACAGGGACCCCCATATACTATCTAATAAATGTTTTAACCCCTTGATTGCCCCCTAGTTAACCCTTTCACCACTGATCACCGTATAACTGTTACGGGTGACGCTGGTTAGTTAGTTTATTTTTTATAGTGTCAGGGCACCCGCCGTTTATTACCGAATAAAGGTTTAGCCCCCTGATCGCCCGGCGGTGATATGCGTTGCCCCAGGCAGCGTCAGATTAGCGCCAGTACCGCGAACACCCACGCACGCACCGTACACGCACCATACACCTCCCTTAGTGGTATAGTATCTGATCGGATCAATATCTGATCCGATCAGATCTATACTAGCGTCCCCAGCAGTTTAGGGTTCCCAAAAACGCAGTGTTAGCGGGATCAGCCCAGATACCTGCTAGCACCTGCGTTTTGCCCGGCCCAGCCCAGCCCACCCAAGTGCAGTATCGATCGATCACTGTCACTTACAAAACACTAAACGCATAACTGCAGCGTTCGCAGAGTCAGGCCTGATCCCTGCGATCGCTAACAGTTTTTTTGGTAGCATTTTGGTGAACTGGCAAGCACCAGCCCCAGGCAGCGTCAGGTTAGCGCCAGTACCGCTAACACCCACGCACGCAGCGTACACCTCCCTTAGTGGTATAGTATCTGAACAGATCAATATCTGATCCGATCAGATCTATACTAGCGTCCCCAGCAGTTTAGGGTTCCCAAAAACGCAGTGTTAGCGGGATCAGCCCAGATACCTGCTAGCACCTGCGTTTTGCCCCTCCGCCCGGCCCGGCCCAGCCCACCCAAGTGCAGTATCGATCGATCACTGTCACTTACAAAACTCTAAACGCATAACTGCAGCGTTCGCAGAGTCAGGCCTGATCCCTGCGATCGCTAACAGTTTTTTTTGTAGCGTCTTGGTGAACTGGCAAGCACCAGCGGCCTAGTACACCCCGGTCGTAGTCAAACCAGCACTGCAGTAACACTTGGTGACGTGGCGAGTCCCATAAGTGCAGTTCAAGCTGGTGAGGTGGCAAGCACAAGTAGTGTCCCGCTGCCACCAAAAAGACAAACACAGGCCCGTCATGCCCATAGTGCCCTTCCTGCTGCATTCGCCAATCCTAATTGGGAACCCACCGCTTCTGCAGCGCCCGTACTTCCCCCATTCACATCCCCAACCAAATGCAGTCGGCTGCATGAGAGGCATTTTTATGTCCTCCTGAGTACCCCTACCCAGCGAACCCCCCCAAAAAAGATATCGTGTCTGCAGCAAGCGCGGATATAGGCGTGACACCCGCTATTATTGTCCCTCCTGTCCTGACAATCCTGGTCTTTGCATTGGTGAATGTTTTGAACGCTACCATGCACTAGTTGAGTATTAGCGTAGGGTACAGCATTGCACAGACTAGGCACACTTTCACAGGGTCTCCCAAGATGCCATCGCATTTTGAGAGACCCGAACCTGGAACCGGTTACAGTTATTATAGTTAGTTACAAAAAAAAGTGTAAAAAAAAAAAAAACACAAACAAAAATATAAAATAAAAATAGTTGTCGTTTTATTGTTCTCTCTCTCTCTATTCTCTCTCTATTGTTCTGCTCTTTTTTACTGTATTCTATTCTGCAATGTTTTATTGTTATTATGTTTTATCATGTTTGCTTTTCAGGTATGCAATTTTTTATACCTTACCGTTTACTGTGCTTTATTGTTAACCATTTTTTTGTCTTCAGGTATGCCATTCACGACTTTGAGTGGTTATACCAGAATGATGCCTGCAGGTTTAGGTATCATCTTGGTATCATTCTTTTCAGCCAGCGGTCGGCTTTCATGTAAAAGCAATCCTAGTGGCTAATTAGCCTCTAGACTGCTTTTACAAGCAGTGGGAGGGAATGCCCCCCCCCCCCCAACATCTTCCGTGTTTTTCTCTGGCTCTCCTGTCTCAACAGGGAACCTGAAAATGCAGCCGGTGATTCAGCCAGCTGACCATAGAGCTGATCAGAGACCAGAGTGGCTCCAAACATCTCTATGACCTAAGAAACCGGAAGCTACGAGCATTTTATGACGTAGATTTCGCCGGATGTAAACAGCGCCATTGGGAAATTGGGAAAGCATTTTATCACACCGATCTTGGTGTGATCAGATGCTTTGAGGGCAGAGGAGAAATCTAGGGTCTAATAGACCCCAATTTTTGCAAAAAAGAGTACCTGTCACTACCTATTGCTATCATAGGGGATATTTACATTCCCTGAGATAACAATAAAAATGATTTAAAAAAAAAAAAATGAAAGGAACAGTTTAAAAATAAGATAAAAAAATAATAATAATAAAAAAAAAAAAAAAAAAAAGCACCCCTGTCCCCCCTGCTCTCGCGCTAAGGTGAACGCAAGCGTTGGTCTGGCGTCAAATGTAAACAGCAATTGCACCATGCATGTGAGGTATCGCCGCGAAGGTCAGATCGAGGGCAGTAATTTTAGCAGTAGACCTCCTTTACAATCTAAAGTGGTAACCTGTAAAGGCTTTTAAAGGCTTTTAAAAATGTATTTAGTTTGTCGCCACTGCACGTTTGTGCGCAATTTTAAAGCATGTCATGTTTGGTATCTATGTACTCGGCCTAAGATCATCTTTTTTATTTCATCAAACATTTGGGCAATATAGTGTGTTTTAGTGCATTAAAATGTAAAAAAGTGTGTTTTTTCCCCAAAAAATGCGTTTGAAAAATCGCTGCGCAAATACTGTGTGAAAAAAAAAAATGAAACACCCACCATTTTAATCTGTAGGGCATTTGCTTTAAAAAAAATATATAATGTTTGGGGGTTCAAAGTAATTTTCTTGCAAAAAAAAATTATTTTTTTATGTAAACAATAAGTGTCAGAAAGGGCTTTGTCTTCAAGTGGTTAGAAGAGTGGGTGATGTGTGACATAAGCTTCTAGATGTTGTGCATAAAATGCCAGGACAGTTCAAACCCCCCCCAAATGACCCCATTTTGGAAAGTAGACACCCCAAGCTATTTGCTGAGAGTCATGTTGAGTCCATGGAATAATTTATATTGTGACACAAGTTGCGGGAAAGAGACAATTTTTTATTTTTTTTATTTTTTTTTGCGTAAAGTTGTCACTAAATGATATATTGCTCAAACATGCCATGGGAATATGTGAAATTACACCCCAAAATACATTCTGCTGCTTCTCCTGAGTACGGGGATACCACATGTGTGAGACTTTTTGGGAGCCTAGCCGCGTACGGAACCCCGAAAACCAAGCACCGCCTTCAGGCTTTCTAAGGCCGTAAATTTTTGATTTCACTCTTCACCGCCTTTCACAGTTTCGGGGGCCATGGAATGCCCAGGTGGCAAAAAAACCCCCCAAATGACCCCATTTTGGAAAGTAGACACCCCAAGCTATTTGATGAGAGGTATAGTGAGTATTTTGCAGACCTCACTTTTTGTCACAAAGTTTTGAAAATTGAAAAAAGAAAAAAAAAATTTTTTTTTCTCGTCTTTCTTTATTTTCAAAAACAAATGAGAGCTGCAAAATACTCACCATGCCTCTCAGCAAATAGCTTGGGGTGTCTACTTTCCAAAATGGGGTCATTTGGGGGGGGTTTGTGCCACCTGGGCATTCCATGGCCTCCGAAACTGTGATAGGCAGTGAGGAGTAAAATCAAAAATGTACGCCCTTAGAAATCCTGAAGGCGGTGCTTGGTTTTCGGGGTCCCGTACGCGGCTAGGCTCCTAAAAAGTCCCACACATGTGGTATCCCCGTACTCAGGAGAAGCAGCTAAATGTATTTTGGGGTGCAATTCCACATATGCCCATGGCCTGTGTGAGCAATATATCATTTAGTGACAACTTTGTGCAAAGAAAAAAAAAAAATAAAAAAAATTGTCACTTTCCCGCAACTTGTGTCAAAATATAAAACATTCCATGGACTCAACATGCCTCAAAGCAAATAGCTTGGGGTGTCTACTTTCCAAAATGGGGTCATTTGGGGGGGGTTTATGTCATCTGGGCATTTTATGGCCTTCAAAACCGTGATAGGTAGTGAGGAGTAAAATCAAAAATGTACGCCCTTAGAAATCCTGAAGGCGGTGCTTGGTTTTCGGGGCCCCGTACGCGGCTAGGCTCCCAAAAAGTCCCACACATGTGGTATCCCCGTACTCAGGAGAAGCAGCTAAATGTATTTTGGGGTGCAATTCCACATATGCCCATGGCCTGTGTGAGCAATATATCATTTAGTGACAACTTTTTGTAATTTTTTTTTTTTTTTTTTTTTTTGTCATTATTCAATCACTTGGGACAAAAAAAATGAATATTCAATGGGCTCAACATGCCTCTCAGCAAATTCCTTGGGGTGTCTACTTTCCAAAATGGGGTCATTTGTGGGGGTTTTGTACTGCCCTGCCATTTTAGCACCTCAAGAATCGACATAGGCAGTCATAAATTAAAGGCTGTGTAAATTCCAGAAAATGTACCCTAGTTTGTAGACGCTATAACTTTTGCGCAAACCAATAAATATACACTTATTGACATTTTTTTTACCAAAGACATGTGGCCGAATACATTTTGGCCTAAATGTATGACTAAAATTGAGTTTATTGGATTTTTTTTAGAACAAAAAGTAGAAAATATCATTTTTTTTCAAAATTTTCGGTCTTTTTCCGTGTATAGCGCAAAAAATAAAAACGGCAGAGGTGATCAAATACCATCAAAAGAAAGCTCTATTTGTGGGAAGAAAAGGACGCAAATTTCGTTTGGGTACAGCATTGCATGACCGCGCAATTAGCAGTTAAAGCGACGCAGTGCCGAATTGTAAAAAGTGCTCTGGTCAGGAAGGGGGTAAATCCTTCCGGGGCTGAAGTGGTTAATTGGGATACAAACACCAAAAAAGTTCTTTCACCACTTTAAGAGAGAATAAGTTCAGTGCTGGCAACCTTTCCTCATAACTAAGATCCTCCAGACCCTTTATTAGCTTTGTTGCCCTTCTTTGTACTCGCTCCATTTCCAGTACATCATTCCTGAGGACTGGTGCCCAGATTCTTGTAGAGGGGGAGAATTATCGTTTTATTTCTGGAGTTGATCCCCTTTTTAATGCATGCCAATATTCTGTTTGCTTTATTAGCAGCAGCTTGGCATTGCATGCCATTGCTGAGCCTATCATCTACTAGGACCCCCAGGTCCTTTTCCATTCCTTGCTTATATTAATTCAGTTTATTTCCTCTTTTTTATTTATTTTTAATCCAAGGTCATTGGGGAGTTACACCACAAGTCCCATATTTTATAATATTTACTGTATTAGGTATTCCTCTATGTTCATACACATCCTGCCATCTATCTCTTATTTTAAGTGGCATACCACATAATTTGGCCCTCAACAACCAAGAGTATAAAACGGATATTATTCATTTTTGTCTTGTGATCGTAATATGCCTATTAAGGAATGTTTGGATATTTTAGGTTCTTGATATCCAAACTGTGCCTGGATCATATGTCTTACCTGTGAATACGTATAGAAAAACTTATGGGAAATGTCATATTGTTGGCTCAAAAATTCTAATGTTTGCAAATTTTCATAATCATATATCTGCTTTAATGTAACTATACCCTTCTTCCTCCAAAATTCACTACTCAAAGTCATATTCAAGTGCTCTAGAGAGGTATTATTCCACATAGGAGTCTCTAGAGGGGTATTCTGTGTATATCTCCCATGTACCTCTCATGTATAAAATAATATCATCCGCATATAACCCTAAATGTTCTTATAGTTATACCCTTATATCATTTAGACTGTCTAAATTGTAAAGCAAGAATTTCTATTACAATAGAAAATAAGTGCAGGGATAACCGACACCCCTGCCTTGTTCCTCTATATAATCTGATCGGGGGAAACAGTTATCCATTCACCAGAAGGCTTGATACCAGGGCTGTATACAATATCTTAATACATTTCTTAAATCCTTCCCCAAATCCAAACTTTTTTCAGGGTGCTCTGCAAAAACAGCCACTCTGAGTCGAATGGTATGGCCATATCCAATGATGCCAGGGCACTCGACTCAGGGGCATACTCCCTCAACTGAATCATCAGCTGTGTTCTTCTAATATTTATTGAGGTTGATTTCCCTGGCATAAAGCCTGTCTGGTCATCATGGATAATAGAATGAATTACTGTATTTAATCTCCCTGCTAGAATTTTTGCCAGGATTTTATAGTCATTATTTAAAAGTGAGATTGGCCTATATGAGGAGCATTCATTCCCATCTTTACCTGGTTTTAAAATGAACACTGCTGTTGCTTCATCCATTGATTTGGGCAGTTCCCCTTGTTCAAGGGCCCGAGACAGAATTGCTTTCCTGACTTATACCTCAGGTATTTCTCAATCCATCATCCTCACTTGCTCCTCCATAATTTTTGGGGATTCTAGTTCCTTCAAATACTCATCTGCTTCTAATTCTGTACCATTCGGAGCGTGTTGTCGGAAATTCCGACCGTGTGTGGGCGCCATCGGACATTTTCCATCGGATTTTCCGACACACAAAGTTGGACAGCAGGAGATAAAATTTTCCGACAACAAAATCCGATCGTGTCAATTCCGACCGTGTGTGGCCTGTTCCGACGCACAAAGTGCCACGCATGTTAAGAAGAAATTCCAACACGGGACAGCTCGTTCTGGTAAACTTAGCGTTCGCAATGGATACAGCACTTTCGTCGCGCTGCAATGTTCAAAATGGTTTAATACAGCGCACTCTCTTCTTCTTTATAATGTGACAAGAATTAAGTAGTTTTGCTGCTCATATTCACACACACTTCTCACAAACTTATTTCGTTACTATTTATCGGGATTCCCTCAATATATTTTGATTTCTCACATCTGACAACATATTTTTTTTTTTTTTTTGCCATTAATGTAGAATCTTTTTTTGTGTTTCTCTTTTTTTTTTTTGGTGATTCTGATTTGTACTCCCGAAAATGTTTGTGTGTTTTTTGTGACAAGTTCCCACAACACCATTGATATGTTGTTCTATTTAATCTGTAGGAGATTGTTTGGTGTTGTTGTCGCTTGTTAATTTCACATTTTATGTTAGAAATGTACCTGAATCCTCACCAACAAACTGTCCTTTTTGGATGAAAACACATACAGGAGAGTAGAATTTACGTAACAAAATTTTATTAAGGGGTCACAACTATAAAAAAACAAAGAGGGAGGCAACGCTGGAGAAACTGCAGAAGTGGGCGAAGCCTTGGACCCCCAGGGCAGACATCAATTATTTAAAAGCAAAATTGGTGGCCTGAGGAGTTCATATCTAAGGGAGGGCAGTCTGGTCCAGAAGTCCCAGAGATCCGGAAAGCAGCAGATGACATCTGTGTCCCCAGACTGTGGTCATACAAGAGACTGCATCTTCTGTCAGACCAGACTGAACCCAGGGCCATCACTCTTTGGTCTTCCTTCCAGGCTTTGGCTGTGGTGGTGGAGTTGTGGCAGCAGGAGGAGGAGGAGGAGGAGGATCGTCGATCTCAATGATATCCATCTTGTGTGTCAGTTCCCCACTCTCCCCCTTACGTAGGACTTTATAAATCAGGTCCTCAGAGATCCTGCGTTGGCCCTCCTGCATGCCCTGCAATTTGGTGGCAGCCATGCAGGCAAAGGCCTCTGCAGAACTGGGGAAGGCTCTGAGGGACGCCGAAGCCTCCTGGATCAGCCTGTATGCTGAATCCTGCACAGGACTGGGAGTCATCTTCCTGGCTCGTTTATGTGGCAGGCGGAGGGGAGGAACCTGAGACTCAGTCAGGCTGCGACTTGTCCCAGGCTTCTCTTGGCTGACACCTAGCCCCGTCTCCTCCTGGCTGACACTAATCCCCGCCTCCTCCTGGCTGACACCAATCCCCGCCTCCTCCTGGCTGTCACATTCTACAGCCTCCTCCTGGCTGAGGTCTTCCTGTGTATGAAAAAGGGACATAGTTTTAGTATTGTTTTCATCAATCACACACAATTTTCACCTCCTGACTGCTGCAAATTCATTGTTAACAAATATAACAGACTATCATTCTGAGCCCAGCATTTTGCATTCTTGTCCCAATTTTGGGTGCCCACTACTGTCTATTGATATGTAAAACACTTTTTTTAATCAGCATTAATGATTAATAATAACATCTAGTAAACATCATTTATTTATTGCCCAGAAATCTGTAGAAGAATGCTATACCTGACTCCAGCTGGGCTCCTCCACTTCTTCCTGGCTGGAAGGCCCAGGTTGGACATCGGAAGCCTCAGCTGGTATGGAAGGAAGCGTGGAAGGAAGAGTAGAGAGGGATTCCCTGACTTCAGTGTGGTCTGACAGAAATCACAGTCTCTCATAGTACCACAGCCTGGGGACATAAACATCATCTGCTGCAGCTCCGGACCTCTGGGAATCTGTGACCTTCTTGCGCTCCCTAAGATACGTGCTCCTCAGGCCACCAATTTTAGCTTTTAAATAAGGAATGGTTGCTGTGGGGACCACCGGCTTCACCAACTCCAGCAGTTTCTCCAGCGCTGCCTGCCTCTTCTGTTTGTGGTTATAATGGGGGTGTCTCACCTGCCACAGACAGGGCAGCTCCCTGTACTTGTCAATAAACAGGGGCAGGAAATTGTGGTCGTTGAACCCATCCATTTTCTCTGCAAGACACAACACAAGACAAACCCTAATGTCAGGCCAAACTCCCCTAATCTTGTTACAATATAGGCTTCCATTTCGAAGCAGTATAGGCCCAAGTTTAGATCCTACCTTCGTTAGCACGATCGGCGTCTCCGATGCTCCTTCCTCCGCTCACAGATCGTACGTAAGACGCGCGCGTTACGATTTATACACACTGCGCATGCGTATAACTCCACCCGCCCCTGACGTTCTTTCTAGTCTATTCCCCACCCCTTTTCGTTCTGTGCAGTGGGGGAAGAGCACATGGCGGATAGACAGCAGGATCGTGCTAATTGTAGCAACGAGGAGGAGGGGGAGGAAAGGCCGGAGCCAGAAAGGTCCCGATCCAGAAGGAGATTAAAGGACTCAAATATGTCCTTTGGGGAGATGTTGGAAATGGTGGACATCCTGAAGAAGGCCGACTATGATGGAAAGTATGGGCCTTACCCCAACCCCAGTATCCGAAAGGCCAAGAACATGGCGAAAGTGGTCAGGAGTCTGGCGAAATTCGGGGTACGACGATCGAAAGATCAGCTCAGGAAGCGGTGGTCGGACCTGAAATTACGAGAACATGAGCAGTACAGAAAGATCCGGAGAGTGCTGCAAAAAAGTAAGTAGTTGTGCTGTGTTCCTATTCTTTTTGTGTTTATTACGTTCGTGCTGCTCCATGTGCTTTTAGGAACTGTTGTACATTTTAAAATGGCAACTTTCATGTTCATGGGCACATTATTCGTTCGGATCACACATTTTTCTTTCGGACTATAAAATACTATTGTTTAGCCCATATGCATTTGGCCACCATTTTGAGGCCCTATACTTGTCTTCAAAGAATTGGGTTGTGTAGATGGCTTTGTTACTAGAATGAAATGCAAACTAGATTCTGTGTAAGGAGAAGACACTGAGCAGCTGTTTTCACATCTGGACACTGGAGCACTAGTGTGGGACCCCAGAACACCATTTTTATTAGGGGGGGCACACAGGTGCTCCAGTGTATACTATAGGGGGGTCTCCATCTGTGAAGCTTGTACCAAACAGGTAAAGTATTGCAGCTTGACAAAGGACACTAAAAAAGCTACATCTTGGAACTCGGCTAAAATAGATCATTGTACCCCACTTCCAAGCAATGTTTCATCTTTATAGTTCTGACATTAAATATCTGTGTGCTAAGTATACCATTTTTGTTTTACATAGGGGAGAAAAGACTCGGAGGACACCCCTCATCCGAGGAGACCAGAGCCCCCCCCTCTGGAAGAAGGGGAAATCCCAACAACACCAGATGAGCAGGAGGAAGAAGACGTGGTGGAACTAGTCACCACAACAGGTGAGTGTCTGCAACCACAGGCTCAGATAAGAGATGGATGGTGGCATTTTTTTGAAACCAAATTTATTTTGGGTTTCCTCTCTTTTTAGGTGATCGTGAGGTTGTGGATGAAGATCCTTTCACATCTGAAAGTGCCCAGATCCTGATCGGGGAGATCATGGGGTGTAATTTACAATTGGAAAACATCAAGCAAAACATCAATGATGTTATTCCAAAATATAAAAACATCATTGATGTTTTGGGGCGAGTTTAAAGCCCCTCAAAATCACTTTCTTCTTTTGTGTGCTACAATGTGCGAAATGTTTTTGTGATTTTTCCCAAAGCCAAATTTGGAGGATGCACACAGTGTGCCAACATGTGCTATCTGCCATCACGGGAGATCAATGGACGCGTTTTGGGGGTGCAACCCCTTCCTCAATAATAAAGTAGCGGTGAGGAAGGGCTTTCTCCCCAAAACACGTCCCTTGATCCCCCGTGATGGCAGCTAGCACATGTTGACATTGTGAAATTTGTGTGTATCTCCCAAATTTGGCTTTTCCAGGGGTGATTTCCCCCATCTGAACGCAATATCAAACACAGTTCCTAAATACTCATGTCTGATATTGCCTTCCAGTTCTACCAAATGTGAACTTTGTAAGATCAGGATTTGTGTCTTTCTTGTTGGTTTTACACAGGCCTGTTTTCTATAAAATGCACATTTTGATTTTGGATAATGACACCACAAAAATTGTTATACAACAAACATGTCGGTTTGTCAGAAAAACCTTTGGTAAATGCACATGTGATTGTGCAGGTATTAAAAAGATTGTTCATCAAGAATGTGTGGATTATTGTCTCAACGCTACAACATTTTTGAGGTGATGTAATTGTTGTTTTATGAGAAAATGGGGGTAATTTCCTAAGGGCAAATACTCTTTGCACTACAAGTGCAGTTTCAGTGCAGTTGCAAGTGCACTTGTAGTGAAATGTGTCTTTGCATTTAGTAAATAACAGCCAACAGTGCTTTGTATAAGGTTACACAATCACGCCATTTTCTGCACTCAAAACATTTCTGTCAGGGTCAGCTCAAACAAACACAAGCAGTAAATGTCCACAAAGAAGAGCCTGGGGGGAGATGCCTGTCGAGAACTTGAGGTCCTGCAGGCTTCTCCCTGTGGCCAAATACCACAAGGTAGCGACCAACCTCTGCTCCGGAGTGATGGCTTGCCTCATGCAGGTATCCTGCCTGCTGATATAAGGGGTCAGCGAAGCCAACAAACTGTGAAACACGGGGTCCGTCATCCTGAGAAAGTTCCTGAAATCATCAGGATTATTCTCACGGATCTCACGGAGCAAAGGCATATGAGAGAACGGGTCACGCTGAAGCAACCAATTCTTGGTCCATTAACTCCTCCCCACCCTGTTCATGGACTGGACTTGTGTCAAGGTCAGGACCCCAACACCAAGCCCCCACACAGCACGAACTCTACGAGGAGTACGCATACGAAACATGGCTAGAAAACAGTCGGCTTCTCAGAACGAAGTAACAGAATGCACTGAAGAACAGCAAGGCCTTTGAAGAGCGACCTGAAAACCAGTAACGAACGAACAAGAATACAATGACTAAAGTCATGCGGAACTTGCTTGCACGCACTGAAGAGCAGATACAAACCCACAAGCACAAACTGAACGGCAGAAAATGATCTGAAAGCCACGAGTCTGAAAAAGCGCGAATCGTCTCTCACCAAACTTTTACTGACACGAGATTAGCAAAAGGAGCCCAAAGGGTGCCACGCTTGGTTCTGAACCGGCCTTTTCTAGTCTCGTCGTACGTGGTGTACGTGACCGCGTGGTTGTCGATCGGAAATTCCGACAACTTTGTGCGACCGTGTGTAGGCAAAACAAGTTTGAGCCAACATCCGTCTGAAAAAATCCTAGGATTTTGTTGTCGGAATGTCCGAACAAAGTCCGACCGTGTGTACGCCCTATTAATATTTATATGTAGCGCTGGGATTTTTGCCATCTAATGTCATGCAATGTTAATGTTGTTTTGTTGATTGGTATTTGGCTCCCTCTAGTGGTATATAATGTGAATAGGACTTGTTTACTTTTCACATAAGAATGTGAGCAGGAAGTGATTTAATTGTTTTACTGGAAAGACTCACCTACCCACAATGCTCACTCACCTTCCCATGAACATTGAGTGACTGAACTGCATGCTGAGTAGGTAATAAAAGGCCCAGCATGACCTTTTTCTTTCTGTTCTGGAAGCGTGGCCTGCCTGCAGGGATCTGTGGGGGAATGTTCCGAACAGCGCGGGTTGCATGGAGCAGAGCGGAACAGCAACCACTGAGAGTGACTTACCACAGTGTGCTGGAGAAGCTGTGTGATCGGGTCTGAGAATCCAGAACACCTGACAGAGCCAAGCGCGGGTCCCGGTCTTCTTGCGGAGCAGAGCAGCGTGACGGTGCTGGCTGGCAGGGGGACTAAGACCACCGGAGCGGAGTCATCCAGCTTTCCAGGCCTGGTGTGGTGAGAGGGCTGTTGCCCAGAAGTTATATACAGCACTTCACACACTTAGTCTAATCCCACAGTGTTGCTGAGACCTGCAGTTCTACAGAGAGGTCTCATTTAAATGAACTGAGTTCAACCAGGCCTCAAGCCTATACTCCACTAGGTACTGATTGACGGCTTGAGTGTACTTTCACCGGAGGCAGTTATAGGTATGTTTCATAACCAGGATTGCTGTCATCCATCACTTTGTTACTTTATTATCTGCTAAACCTTTGGATTACAAACACTGTAGTATTATGGCTAGCTGAAGACGGAAGACCAGAGACTATACCACTTGCTGGGAGACTTTGTGTTACAGTCACATGCAAGGGACTGCATCATATTTCAAGGGGAACCATTGAGCCATTATGCTGTGTTGTGTTGTTTAATAACCTTGCATGGTGTGTCCATACGGCCGTACTGGAAGTGGGAAGGTGTCCAGGGTCAAGGTTTGATCACCTTGAGCACTAGTCCAACTTGGAAACACGCCCGCAAGAGTCATTTAAGAAATCTTGGAGTGTTAGCCATTTAAAGATACGCATTTCATAATTGTATTGAATTTGTGTGTTAATACAGTTGTTATAGCTACTGTTTATACCTGTTTCAGTAAACTTACAGTCTGGTTAAAAGTATAATTGATGTGAGGCTTGTTCATTCTCATAGCAGGTGGAGCAACGGAAACCCAGGTAATGATAGAGGTACAATATATGTATATTGCTATGGTTGGGTTCTTTCTTGTCATTGGGTTTCACACCAACACTGTGACACAGCTGTGTCAAGGGGATTGAACCAATTCATGGAGTGGAAAAGCAGAGTACAGGTCCCATCAATTACCAGCAGTTCTTTTGGGGTAAATGCTCTTACTACCTCCCCTTTCTCATTCCTGATATTTAGAATTGATGAGGATGTTGTTTGTTGTTTGGCCAGAAAGGCCAGTAGTGCTCCCAGTTGATTTCCCCATTCACAATATTGTTAGCTACGGAATAAATTCTTCCGCTTAGCATTCGCAGCTGACTGATTTTCATATTGGCGTTGAAGGGATTCCAATTTTCTCTGTTTGCTACTTGTAGGATTTAATATATATTCCCTCTCTACCTGAGCACATTTCCCTGCTAACTCCTCCTCCTCTTGTCTTGTCACCTGTTTTAGAAATGAAATGTTTGATTTCAATACTCCCCTAAGATATACTTTAAATGTATCCCAAAAAAGTTCCGCTTTGACTATCTACATGTGCCTACAGAAACATCTCCAATTGATCCGTAATTCGGTCATTGAAGCTGATCTGGGATAGCCAAAAAGACTGTATCCTTCCGGCCGGACCTATTGTGATTTCAGCAAGCAGTGGTGAGTGATCAGAGATTCCTCGTACTAAATATTCTACTGACTGAATTAAAGGCAACACTTTATCATTACCCAAAAGATCTATCCGTGATACATACCCTCTGGTCATTGCAGACCAAGAATATGTCCTTGTGTACGGGTTCCTACTCTTCCATACGTCCATTAGTCCTACTTCTTCAATACATTTTGTTTATGTATTCGAGTCTGAGCAGACATTCCATGCCTGTCCAGAGTCGAATCTAACCACATATTGACATCCCCCGTACACAAGATGTATGACTCAGGGTATTGAGCCATAAACATCACTACTTCTTTCAATACTTGCATACTAGCAGGGGAAGGGTTATATATGCAGAATATTACAAATGGAAGAGAATATAGGACAAACAGATATCTGCTCTCTGGGTCTCGTTTAACCCATATACATTCCCACTGCAAAGTTTTGTGTATTAATAGTGATATGAATATGTGGTGTGAAATAATGGGTCTCCCACTGAACCCAAGTTTTTTTTTAAACACCTGGAGTGATCTCTTATTAAGTGGGTTTCTTGCAGATATAATATTTTAGCCTGTGTTTTATTTATCACTGAGAAGACTAGTTAAGGTTTTGCTACTGTTCCTAATCCCCTAACATTCCATGATAAAATTGTACATTGATTGCTCATTCTTTACATATTTACATATTTTCCAAGACAACATGGTGTTCACCCCTTCAGAGTCTGGATTCTCCTGTGTTTTTTTATCATGAAAGTTGTCTACATATATTTCCTGTTTACTATTTCCTTTTAACCTGGGCCATATACCAAAGAAAAAAACAATAAAAAGTATATCTTCTATAAATAAAATAGAGGCATTCCCATTGTGTTACTCTTATACTCTTCAATACGTAGTGCTCCGGCATTCCACCCCCCTCCCTGACCTTCCTTGCTGAAAAAAAAAGGAATACAAACCCAACCAAGAAAGACAAACGAACAAACAGACAAACACACACAACAACAAAAATTCAGTCCTGTGGTGTAAGACATTCTATTAATTATTCAATAATTTCCCATTTTTTCACGTCTTTTTTCTTTTCTTAATCTTCATTTTTTGACCTGCTGTTATCTCTTATGATCTCTTATCAAATGCCCTAAGCCATTCCTGTGATCTTGGGTAGAGAAAAACATAACTTTGTCCTTATCCACTACTCTCAGACGAGCAGGGTATGCCATTGATAAAATCATTTTTCCCGAAGTCTTCGTTTGACCTCATTGAATGTTGTTTGTTGTTTTTGAAGTTCCAAAGAAAAGTCTGGAAATACGGATACTTTAGCATTTTCACATTTAATTATCTCCTTCTGTCTTGCTTTGAGAAGCACCAAGTCCCTATCTTTACAGTTCAGTAATCTTGCCAGTAATGGTCTAGGGGACACGCCAGGTTTAAGGGCTATAGCTGGTATCCTATGTGCCCGCTCAATCGCAAACGCTAGTGAAAAATCAGCATCAGGGAACAGTGATCTCAACCATGTTTCCACAAAACCACATGGATCCTGGCCCTCTGCCATTTCAGGCATCCCAACAATCCTGACATTATTATGCCTCATACAGTTCTCTAAATTGCCATCTTTTTGTCGACATATTAGCATTTGCTTTTCATACGCTGCAATTTTGTCAGAGACTGGAGCTACTGTATCCTAAAGATTAGAAATACTATTTTCATCTTCCCCCACACAGTCACGCATTGTTTGCATGTCTTGTCTTATAAGCCCAATGTCCATTTTAATCCTCTCCATTTTGCCTGATAATGTCACATTACTTGTTTGAATAGCATTTAAAAGCTGAGCATTTACCTGCTCCAGGGTCATCTTTGCTGGTTTATCTGGTTTCTCCATCTGTTCATCAGTGTGTCTCTCTGCAGCTGGCTTCTCAGATTTCCCAAACTGTATGCTGTTGGGCTTAGGAACTCCCTGAACTCTCTGTGCTGATAATACAGCACTGCGTGTGGCAGCCTACAACCTCTTTCCTGCTTCTCACTCCTTGCAAATACTTTCAGTCGATCCTTTGGGGTCAGTGTGCGGTCAGCAGGGTTTACTGATGTATTTAGCAATGTACTCACTCTGGGGTTTGAATACACTTATTTTCTCCACTTCAGCGGCACATACTGTGTGAGACGTGCACGTGTTGTCTAAGGATCCACGTCGGTTAGGTCAGGTAGGGGGGCGGGTTATCTTCAGGATATTGCCGGGTCCTTCATGTAGAGCACAGAGCACTCGCTAGTCACTTCTGTCTGTCCATGGTAGCGGAAGCCACACCCCAGCCCATTATATGGAATGATGTAGGTAAAAGGATAAGATAAAGAATTACTGTATTGGAAATTGTATATATACTTTTATATTTGATTGAAATTTGAACACTCTCTTTGTTTTTTGGCTGTTATAACATGTCTCAACCATTTATTTCAGTTCTAGAAAGAGATTTGAAATATTTTGACTGGGAACTGAACTGATTTTAATAGGGAGTTAGTGAAACAGCTACTTATGTATACTTAACATAGAGTGCTGGTAGCCCTATATTAGACACATTCTGACCAAATGTTTGTTTGCTTTGGATTAAATGCTCAAACTGACGTTTCAGGATATTAATATTGACTGTGAATGTTACGTTTTCCAAGAGGCAGTTATAGGATAAGTTATAATTATACAATACTATTCAGACATGTAGCTTGTGGTACAACTACATGTATTTTCCCTTCAGCTGACTGGTGCAACTTTCAGTGTCAATGCACATGTCATTTTATCAGAGAGAATATTTGGTTTCTGAAAATATGAAGGCTAAGACATCAACAATGACTTTAACTTTCAGTGAAAAGCAAGACCCCACCAGTGATCAGGCACACCTTTAGAAAGCCTTTTTATTAGCCTGTAATGTGTTTAATTTTAAAGGGATTAGAAGTGAAAATGTTACAATAACCAAGCTAAGTCACTATGCATTCCACATCTCCCCACTTCACTTATCCAGATATCATTTCTCATTACAAAATAAAAGGCTGCTTCTGGAGTCTGAAAAATCAGCATTTTCTTTTAGCACACAGACACACAGATTTATGGTAGCTGAGTAAAGAAAATTAATAGTTTGAGGTTTTCAGTTTGGTATCTTCATAAGGAAAAAGCAACCTTCATGAGCGAATCCTTGCTGAGTCACATGATACACTAATTTCCTTGCTCTCTTGTGCATTTTGCTGTTCTTTTTTTAGCACTCACCATATAGCTTGTGCAATATATTAACATGCTTACCCTTTGTTTTAATTTATTATGTT
The DNA here is from genome assembly GCA_037952925.1 of Lithobates clamitans. Taxonomy (NCBI): domain Eukaryota; kingdom Metazoa; phylum Chordata; class Amphibia; order Anura; family Ranidae; genus Lithobates; species Lithobates clamitans. Next base: position 2,645,313 of record JBBGZY010000429.1, read on the forward strand.
TGTGACAGCAGTGAGTCATTTTCTGCTCATAATGTTGTAAATTTTTCAGAAATCTTTTGGTTGTTGCCACAGCTGATTTTTTTTAATGAAGACTGCTTTCTAAATACTTTCACTCCTGAGATGCTGTAGGTCTTTTTTCTTCACTAATGTTTTTATTTAGCCATCTCTAAATCCCAATTCCTTTTTTTTCTTATAAAATATACATTAAAATGTCCAGTTATAAAATAAATACATAAATAAACCCAACTTTACTGCATTACTCATTTTCTCCCCAGCATTGGGGAGAAAATGGGGAGACTCATTCTCTATAGTTTGGAGCCTGTTCACTTGGTCATTTCCTTTTTAGCCCGTGGCATTTCACCCTCATCCCCTAGGGGTAAATCTTCATAACAGCCTACAGTACAATGCTACAGAGAGCAGTGACAATGTTGTTAATTAGGCTCCCTTCTCTGCATCACTGAGAATTGTCCAGCATTGGAGAAGAGGTACAGGACACTGCAGGTCACAAGCTAATTCTTTGAAACAAAACAATTCAGTTAATTAGTGGTTTGCACATTTTTGATGCTTCTGAATGTATGTATGCAGATATCTCCAGTTTGGATGATTCCCATATTTCTGTCAGAATCCTGTATTGTGTGAATAATGATTACCTGGATTCCTAAATATCTAACCCAAACTACATACAGTAACTTAAACTAAATCAGAAAATAGATAGAGTTTCTTATGGTGGAGTGGGCCTTTAGTGTTTATTTAAATCCAAGATTGCTTTTTTTAGTCCTAAAAAGGAAGGCCTAAAACTATTGTCACCATTTCACGGTTTTTCAGGACTTGGTTAGAGAGATAAATCTTTACTTCCAGGCTTGGTGAGAACTGTATCAGGAAATCTGCAACAGGGACTGTTTTGCTTGCCTTTATCTAGCAAGGTTACTTTGCAATATAAGCAAGGAAGCTCAGACCTGTGCAGTGTATAAATGTGCTTTTACTATACAAAAATGCTGCATATTACAATATGAGGAATACAGTATAATACTGACAGATATATGAAGCAAGATGCATAGCAAACTATGATCTGTAACAGTAGAAATAAGAGGAGTTACTTAAAGAGGAGTTCTGCCTGCCACAAAAATAATTAAAAGTCAGAAGCTGCAAATACTGTAGCTGCTGACTTTTAATATTAGCGAGAGAGAATGATGTGGTCCAAGGGACCATAAGTAATTGGCCTCCATCCCAAATTTGAACGAAAAGAGAGAAAGTTTGGTCGGTGGGACTTGAATGAGGCCAATCATTATATAGAGTAAGCATGTGGAATATAAAACACTGTATTGCTTTTATGGGTTCCGACAAAAAGGAGGGAGTCTTTTGGGGACTTTGAATGAGAGATGTATACCAAAGAGCAGTCTTGGCAAAAAACATTTTATTATACCTTGTGAAATCATGTACAGCATACTGAATGACACAAAAAATGGCATACACAGAATCGCATAAACGCAGGACATGCTAAAAACCACATATAAATATTGATGCCATGGTATCATGGGGTAAAGACAAGTCCTGCACAACATGGGCCACTAGAAGGGCTGGATGGTGTTGGAAAATCTAGAGTAAAACAATATAAGAGACATAAAATCATCTGTATGGACATCATGCATCTATGTAAGCCAACTTGTTTCGTTGGGGTATACCAACTCTTCAGGGGTGAATGCAATGGTGATCTATAAAGAAACATAACCATAAGGTATAATATTGTAGCTGAATAATAGGAATAAGTAATGAGTATAAGGGACAAAATGGACATCCCTATGAATACTCCTGTCAACTGCATAGATGAGAACAGAGGATCTGAGCTGTTAGGAAGGTCTGGCATGGGAGCTGAGGTAGAGACACGTGGACAAGCAGGGAGCACTGTGGATTCTCCAAGGTCAATGTGCAAATGTAGGTGACAGTGAGCCAACACTTCTGTGGATTGAGATCAGTAGTATATATTGAATGTATAATATTATTGAAGAGAAGTGTAAAAAGCCCATATACCAGGTCAGATGAAGGGAAGAACTGAGCATAGATAAAAAAACATACTAAAAAAAAAACACCAAATATGAAAGAGGAAGAAAGAAGAGAAAAGAAGAGAAAAGAAGAGAAAAGAGAAAAGAAGAGAAGAGAAAAGAAGAGAAAAGAAGAGAAGAGAAGAGAAAAGAAAAGACAATTTTATCCTGGGTGAGATAGTGAAGGAACCAAAGAGAAAGATGAACAAAAGGCTAAAAGTATAGGTGAAACCTTTGGTGATTTACCTTGTTGGCTCACATGGAAATTGGGAACCAAAATCACAAGTGAATACTTGCATATGAGGTCTTGCCAAAGATACACATAGACACCAAGTGAGGTGAATTGAAATGCTCCCAGCTGATACAGCGTGTCCCGCCCAGCGTCACGTGGGCGTGGCAAGAAAGGGGAGGCATTCATGCCAGAGTGAAAAAATACGCCCATACAAGCTCAAGTACCTCCCCAATGTCAGCCTAGATAGAAAGAAAACCTGCTCAGGCGGTGCGACATCAAAAGGTGTCGCACACACAGAGCGGTAACATGGCGCCGATGCAGTAATGGTAAATTACACCTCTCCACCCCTATATAAAAATATTAAGAACAGTTTGGAACTTAGCATAAAACGCATGCACCCATGCGATTCCACCCCTATATGGGAACAAAGAAAAAGAAAAATGGGGAATTACTGGAAAGGAGGGAGTAGTGCCATCCCTGGCCAACGCAAGTGCACCCCTGGCGCATTTGAAAATATACCCCTGGTTCCCCTTTATGTTCCAAGTGGCAGCAATTGGTATATGGTATATGCAGCCCTGCGTTTATGCTATTCTGTGTCTGCCTTTTATTGTGTCATACAGTATGCTGTACATGATTTCACAAGGTATAATAAAATGTTCTTTGCCAAGACTGCTCCTTGGTATACATCTCTCATTCAAAGTCCCAAAAAACTCTCCCCTTTTTGTTGGAACCCATAAAAGCAATACAGTGTTTTATATTCTACATGCTTACTCTATATAATGATTGGCCTCATTCAAAGTCCCGCCGACCAAACTTTCTCTTTTTGTACAAATTTGGGATGGAGGCCAATTACTTATGGTGCCTTGGACCACATCATTGTCTTTCGCTGAAATTTTGGGTGGAAGACACCCCCTGGTCATTTAATGGTCTGGTGCACCATATACCAATTTCTGCCACTTGGTACATAAAAGGGGAACCAGGGGTATATTTTCATATGCCCCAGGGGTGCACTTGCATTGAGCAGGGATGGCACTACTCCCTCCCAGTAATTCCCCGTTTTTCTTTTTCTTTGTTCTCATATAGGGGTGGACTCACATGGGTGCGTGCGTTTGCTCCACATGTTTTATATTCCACATGCTTACTCTATATAGTGATTGGTCTCATTCAAAGTCCCGCCGACCAAACTTTCTCTCTTTCTGACTTTTAATATTAGGACACTTACCTGTCCAGAGTTCCTGCAATGTCAGCACCCCAGATGATTTTCAGATTGGCTATCTGGGTGCTGCTGCCACCATTCATGGTAAGGGAAACTGGCAGTGAAACCTTTCAACTTCACAGCCAGTTTCCTACTGTGCATGTGCAAAGCACATGGCGCTTTCTAACTGGCCTGGCAGTGCAGGAAGGAGGAGGGGGAAAAACTTCCAAGGGAAGGCGCCACGGCGCAGTCTCCCAGAACTGGTGAAGGGTACCTGTCAAAAACAGTTACCCTTTCCTCCCTCCCCACTGAAAGGTGCCAAATGTGGCACCTTGAGGGGGGAGGAAGCAGATAAGCGGAGGTTCCACTTTTGGGTGGAACTCCACTTTAACTCTGGTTACTGTGTGATAAAAGAATACGTTTTGGGACTTTGCGTGTGGATAGTGGGGCCGTTCAATACCCCTCCTCCATCCCGGTTAAATAATTAAATAAGGGGAGAACAGTTGCGGGACTTTGAATGAGGCACAAGGGAGCAGAAATATGCATTGAATAAGAATGTGATTTATTATTAAAATGATACAAAAATTCATATAATTACATATTTAGGCACAAAGCTCTATATATGTTGGCACATTGCTCTATAATGATATATCTGTAGTCATCAAGAAAATACATTCCGACAAAAATTTCTATTGCAAACATAAACATACAATAAATTAGGAACATTCATACGCATATGATTGATCATTGTGTACACATAACGGTAGTTGTAAGCTCTACGTCATTTCGGGGCCTTATAGCCACTCATCAGGAGCATAACTGTAGTGACCACCTAAGAATAGGGGAAATAGCAGTATTGAATAATATTGAAAATGGGTAATGGTGGGACATAACTTTTTCATATTGTCACCAAAAACATGGACTCACAGCCTGCATGCGCAGAGGTAGCGTAGCCCCACTGGCCCATACCAGCCGGTATGCCAGGGTCCGAAGCTGAGGGGGCCTGTCCCGGCAGCACCAACACAGAGAGCCCCCCCAGACTGGATAAGTGTGTGAGAACTGGATGAGGGGATGATGTGAGTGGAGTGATGGAGAGGATGATAGGTGAAGGGGAATCCAACCTATAAAAGCAAACAAATATGGGGAATGAAGTGTGTGTAAAAAAGTGAAGTGTGACATTAGAAAGAAAAAAGTGTGTGATAGGAAGAGAGTGGGAAAAAAAGGGGGGAGAAGAGAAAAAGAGACGGAAAGGGAAAGTAAAAGTAAAAGAAGAATAGAACAGAGAGGAAAGGGGAGAAAAGGAAGAAAGGGGGAATAAGAAGGAGGAAAATCTAGAGGGAAAAGTGAAGAAAAGAGAAGAATGAGGGGAGAAAAAGGGAGCGAGCAATGAAACAAGAAAAGAAGAAAGTGCAGATAGAGGCTGAAAAAAGAGAGATGAAAGCGGTCAGAAAGAGAGCCTAGAAGGTGGAGAAGTGAGTGATGGAAAGGGGGGAAAAAAAACATACCTGAATGTGAGGATAGGGGCAAGACTGCCAGCAAACTCGTGATGGAAGTGAGTGGTGAGGAAAATGAGATGATGGGAACCCACACTGAGAGAGGACGCTGCGGGGGCGCCGCCAAGCAAGGGGCCCCCAACGTCAGGCACCAGCTGCCCAAAGGGTGGCTAGGAAGCACCCCGATCCCGCCAGCTAAGAACCTAGACCGGCCGCATGTTTTTGGTGACAATATGAAAAAGTTATGTCCCACCATTACCCATTTTCAATATTATTCAATACTGCTATTTCCCCTATTCTTAGGTGGTCACTACGGTTATGCTCCTGATGAGTGGCTATAAGGCCCCGAAACAACGTAGAGCTTACAACTACCGTTATGTGTAGACCATGATCAATCATATGCGTATGAACGTTCCTAATTTATTGTATGTTTATAATAGAAATTTTTGTCGGAATGTATTTTCTTGATGACTACCGATATATCATTATAGAGCTATGTGCCAACATATATAGAGCTTTGTGCCTAAATATGTAATTATATATATGTTTGTATCATTTTAATAATAAATCACATTCTTATTCAATGCATATTTCTGCTTCCTTGTGCCTCATTCAAAGTCCCGCAACTGTTCTCTCCTTATTTAATCTGGTTACTGTGTGTTTGACAATGAGGACTCAGGCTTCTTAAGCAGTTGCTGGAGATCAGGCAAAAGCTTCTTTAGGTATCTTCTGGCTGGTTACAGACTGTCCTTGGTGTTTAAGGCATGATAAGTCCTGTCTATCGGTCTTTGCTGCTGGATTTTATTTGGACTTTTGTTGACACCGGTTACAAACTTGTTTACCTTAACAACAGACTGCTCCAACTGTCAACATTTCCCATTGTTTGAAGACAGCCTGTATTACCAAGGCATTTGTTTGAGAAGTATCTACTTAAACAAAACCTGATTTTCTGCTTCCGTGACAAACTACTAAACAGATTGTCCCATGTACAATTATAGATAGATGGATGTGTACAGCGCTGCGCAGACCAAAGGGAACGCTAGAAATAGCCACTAACACACCCTTAGACTAAAGGTAGAAAATGCAAAAAATATATAAAAAGTGTAGCGCTATAACTGGCAAGCATATAAATCAAAAAATGGGTGCATATACACATTAAATAAGTCTAAAACAAACTAGATGTGATCATAATTGTAAATTACACTATATAAGTGTGCAGTGTTATTCTGCAAACATGATTAAGTGAAACAGTGAGCGGTAAATGCAATCATCAACAGATAATTAAACACTAACTGATAGTGAAAACAGTAACAATTTCAAAAAACCTAAATTAATATAAAGAAAGACATTACGAATGGAAACGTGGATTAGGACAAGAAAAGATATTTGACATGATCGTTTGGCCTATGCCGGAGTTCTTATTGATGTGGAAGTTGTGATGTCACCCTCCCTTCCCATTGTATTCTGACGACATCTAACAAGCTATATTATTCGGACCGGGTGGTCAACCAGTTTTTGTGACTTGGGTGACGTATGTCATTTAAGTCATTGAATTCCGGTAAGCCTCCAGATGCCCCTGGTGATGGTTCTGGCACTGACGTTGACCCTCTGTTCACCTGTGGTTCCTTCAGTATCGATCTACCTGTCAGACTCTGATAACTCATTAGCCATTCACCTGTGAACCTGTGATCTACCTGTGGGACTTTGAAAATTATTCATTCACCTGTGAATTTGGGAGTTATATTTCCATTAGGGGTTACGTTCTACCCCCATAGACTTTTGATGGTGGTCTTCACGATTTTCTACATTAACCTTATTATGGACTGTTGCTGTTCAAGTTTTTTATATTAATTTAGGTTTTTTGAAATTGTTACTGTTTTCACTATCAGTTACTGTTTAATTATCTATTGATGATTGCATTTACCGCTCACTGTTTCACTTAATCATATTTGCAGAATAACACTGCACACTTATATAGTGTAATTTACAATTATGATCACATCTAGTTTGTTTTAGACTTATTTAATGTGTATATGCACCCATGTACAATTTTGTCTGAATAATTAAAAAAAAAAATCATAAATATGTATCAAACGCAACACAGGGACACAGACAGAAATAAAAAAATCACAGGGGTTCTAGCATTACTCAAGTAGCAGTAAAAAGATAAGGGTTTTAACGCTTCCCCACTCTATCCAAAACTAAGAAAATAGTTTTGGCTAGACATAAACTTTAATTTAGAGAATGTTATGTTGTGATTTCTATCTATGTTGGAGGCATTTTAAACCTGCCTTACAATGTACTTTAAATAACAGCTAAATGTGTCTGCCTACAGACTGTAGGAACATTGAAAAGGTACAGTGTTTAGTGCTATTTAGCACATTTTGCCATCTATGGCATGCAACTTAGTCTAAGTATGTAATTTACACTGCTCTCTGCAATGTTCACCTTTTTTTGCAGTTTTAATAAACTACAGCCTTAGCATTAGATCAGTCTCTTTATTCAGAGGTGCCCTAGAAAAATGACTAAAAATTGCCCAAAAAATGTTATACAAGCCAGCGGGTGGCTCAAGCCTGCCTTTTACTTACATAAAGCCAAAGGTTTTATTGTGCCCCATTACAACCTTACAGCTGCCAGCCTCATAACAACCAATGATGTCATCAGTTGATAAGGAGGATGTCAGCTGCCTGCACAGCATCTTTGTTTTTGCCCCCCCACCTCTCTCCATCAGCATTGGGACCACATACAGTAGCTGTGTGAGTAGGAGAAACTAAAGAAGAACACAGGAACCATGGAATACTAGTCAGTACCAGTGTACAAAGGTGTACTGCTTTCAAAGAATAACATCTAAGGTTGGGTGTCCCATGTGTGTGGATGTTGCGGTGTTATGTAAAACGTTTAGTTTCATTTTTAAACACTGCATTAGCTCACTGTACTAAACATTATATCCTTCCACTTTTCATAGCAATGAACACAAACAGAATAAGCAGGCATATAAAGAGAAATGAAGAGACACACACCACAGCTGGTGGTGCCCTAAATGTGAAGTTCCACCAGTATCAATGAAAGATTTATCCATCTCACACACATACTGCTTTTCTCCAAGCATCTGGGGGGCACAGTCAGTGGTGGTGCCACCAAAGTTTCACCATGAAGGCCAGAACACCAAGATACAGCTAACTGATTTCTGTTTTGAGGGCACACAGATCCTCTTTGTCAAGGCATAACAGTTACTACAACAAACACAAATTAAAGGATTTTATAAACCAGACCAATATACATATTCAACTTTGTTGTCACCTTAAAGCTGTCCCACGCTAAGCTGTCCAAGATCAAGAAATGAATGATCATACAATCAGCTCTTGGTCTGCTTATAGTAGAGAAGAGAGTCACTGCTCTCCTCTCTGCTGCTCCACTGACTACTGGAAAGCCAGGCTGGGGAGGGGGAAGTGCGGTTGCTTCCAGCTCTCAGCTGCACAATGATAGGTGGAGTCAGCTATCAAGCAGTCAGCTGGATCCTGACAATGTTGTCTAAATCCTCCTTGAGTGTGGTGTGGATCTGCCCCATCAGTTGATAGCAGGCAATAGTAAATGTACTCCTGTGACCATAGAGAAAAGAGAGAAAAAAAAGTTTTGGCCATACTCCACCTTGAAATACTTCCGTCCAGTGCTGGGACAAGATCATCTGGTGTCCAGGGCAAAGATGTCAAACTGCACCCCTCCTCCCCCCAGGTGTAGTAGTGGACATGGCTAACAACAGTGCAAATAGCACTGAGCTGAATCATATGTAATGGGTATGGTATGAGCTAAAATAGTGGCAATGGTTTGTTCATACCACAGCCAACTGAATAGTTTAATAACAGTACACATTCTGTACCACAGAAAAATATGGGGCTCACAGTGGTGAAGGAAAGAATGCTATGGCATTGGTGTGAGGTAAAAATGCCAGAGAATTCTCCCCAGCAGCTATGGAGGTCCATGCTCCTTTTTACATGAGTGATATTGTAGTGACAATGAGGCAACCAGAGAATTCAGCTGCCACAAGCTCCCAATGCATTCCCCTCAATTAAATATTGGGTCCAGGAAAGGAGGACCCAATAACAGGATACCTCTGTACTGGAGGATAGAGCTAAAATAATGGAGGAATCAGAGACCCCTACAATTGATTGGGGACCCTCATAATGGAATAATAAAAGCTCTCCCTCAGTGGCAATATATGAAGGAATGAAGGGGGTGATGTGGAGAGCCCCCTTCCTCCTATCCAGGAATGCTGATCCCCTCCAGTAGAAGGAGAACCCCAGAATAAATGCAGGGGTGATCAGAGGGGACCTTTAATCAGGAGGAGTGGAGGGGGAACCCCTGTTCAAGAAGAAGAAAGTGTGGAGGGATAATCAGAGGATATCCCCATCCAGGAGAAGTGAAAGGGGTTATAAGACGGTCTCCCATCCAAGAGAGGTGCAGAGGAGGTGATCATAGTGGTCCCCATCTAAGTGAAGTGCAGGAGGTGATCAAAGGGGCCCACATCTAGGAGGAGATTGGGGGTGATCAGAAAGATTCCCACCTAGGAGGAGTGAAGGGGGTTTATCAGAGGGTTCGCTCATCCAGGAATGCAGGGGGTGATCAGAGTCAATCCATCTACTAGTGGCAGGGAATGAACAAAGGATGCCCCCCCCCATACAGGAGTTGTTGGGGACGTGATTAGTGTGGCCCCATCCAGAAGGAGTGTGGGTGAGGGAGTGGGGGATCAGAGGGGCCACCATCCATGAGGAGTGCAGGGAGTGATCCAAAAGGAGTGCAGGGGGGTTTTCAGATGGGCTCCAATCCAAGAGAAGTGCAAGGTGCTGATCGTAGGTGACCATTGTCCAGAAGGAATGCAGGGGAGTGAGACAAAGGGCCCCCATCCTGGAGGAGTGCAGGAAGGTGATCAGAGGAGATCCCCATCCAGGAGTAGTACAGAGGAAGATCAAAGGGGCCTCAATCCAGGAGGAGTGCAGGGAGGTGATCAGAGAAGGTCTACATTGAGGGGGAGTGCAGAGGGTGATTAGAGAGACCCCCATCTAGAAGGAGTTCAGGGAGTTTGTCAGAGGGTTTCCCCATTCAGGAGGAGTGCAGGGGGTGATCAGAGGGTATCAATCTACTAGGGGCTGATCAAAGGAGGGCCCCCATCCAGGAGGGGCCGGGGTGATCAGAGGGGCCCCTATCTCAGTGGAGTGTGGGTGGGTAACCAGAAGGGCCCCATCCAGGAGAAGTGCAGGGGGTGATCAGAGGGGCCCCTGTCCAGGAGGAGTGCAAGGGGCGATCAGAAGTGCCCCCACCCAGAAGAAGTGCAGGGGGGTAATCACAGAGGACCATTGTCCAGGAGGAATATGGGGGGATGGTGAGCTGAGGGGCACCCATTCTTGAGAAGTGCATGATGGGTGATCAAAGGACATCCCCTTCCAGGAGGAGTGCAGAGGGCGATCAGAGGGGACCCTATCTAGGAGTGCAGGGGGTGATTAGAGGGTACTCCCATTTAGGAGAAGTGCAGGGGTGTGATCATGGAGTCCCCGGTCCAGGAGGAATGCAGGAGGGGGGTGATCAGAGGGGACTCCTGTCCAGGAGGAGAAGTGCATGGGGGTAATCAGAAGGGACCCTATCCAGAGGAGTACAGGGGGTGATCAGAGTAGAACCCATCCAGGAAGGGTGCAAGGGTGTGATCAGATGGGCCCCATTCCAGAAGAAGTGCAGGGTGATCACAGGTGACCGTTGTCCAGAAGGAATACAGGGGATGAGACAAAGGGTCCCCATCCTGGAGGAGTGCAAGAAGGGTAATTAGAGGAGATCCCCATCCAGGAGTTGTACAGAGGGTGATCAAAGGAGCCTCTATCCAGGAGGTGTGCAGGGGGTGATCAGAGAAGATCTACACCCAATGGGAGTGCAGAGGGTGATTAGAGAGTCCCCCATCTAGTGCAGGGAGTTTGTCAGAGGGTTTCTCCAATCAGGAGGAGTACAGGGGGGTGATCAGAGGGGATTCATCTACTAGGGGTATGGGGTGATCAAAAGAGGGCCTCCATCCAGGAGGAGCTGGGGAGGATCAGAGGGACCCCCCATCCCAAAGAACTATGGGTGGCTAACCAGAAGGGCCCCCATCCAGGAGGAGTGCAGGCAGTGATCAGAGGGGCCCCTATCCAAGAGGAATTCACGGGGCTGATCAGAGGGGGCCCCAACTAGGAGGGGTGCAGGGGGTGATCAGAGGGGCCCCATCCAGGTCCAGGAGGAGTGAAGAGGGTGATTAGAGGGGACTGCCTGTCACGGAATGGCCCACACTCCGCTTGAGTGCTTCCGTCAGTATACCGCTTCCTAAGTTCTGGAACACGAGTCCAATGGATCTGCCTATAGGAACCCCCAAGAACTAGACAACACCAGTCTTGGAGTACATCAGGACTAACTCTTTATTTGAGATCTCACACAAATTTATACACCAGGATGACTCAAAGCTAACCTAATTACCATGAGCTAATTTACTATTAAATTCACCCAGACCAGATGACTCAGAGACCTGACCTGTAGGACACAGACTTGTGGGCACCAAGCTTCACACAGTAGTATAAACACAATAGCAGGAGCTAATTACAATTAACAATACAAACAACAATCTCCCTCCCTCCTCAGCCTAGTCATCAACAGTTCGTCTCCTAGCCAGTCCTGGAAGCTAATGTGATCAGCTCACTCAATTAACAGGTTGAGTTCAGAATCAAACAAACCAATAATAGTCTCTACATACATCCTGGGAGATATTGTGGACAAATATTACTGTCCCATTTTAAGTAGTCCAAGATATATGTTCTCACTCACCCTGTGCCAGGATAGCACAGGGTGACTTACACATAAGAGGTGGATGAGGAGCTGAAACAAGGACATCCCCTACTTTCCAAGGGATTCTGAGTTCCACGGGCCCTCCCGTCACACTCCCATTTATGAGACGTGCAGGGATGTGATCAGGGAGTCCCCTGCTCAGGAGGAATGCAGGAGAGAGGTGATCAGAGGGGACCCCTGTTCAGGAGGAGTGCAGAGGGGTGATCAGAGGAGATCTCCATTGAGGAGGAGTGCGGGGGGGGTGACCAGAAGAAACCCCCTATCCAGAGGAGTACAGGGGGTAATCAGAGAAGACTCCATCCAGGAAGGGTGCAGGGGTGTGATCAGATGGGCCCCAAACCAGGAGAAGTGCAGGGGGTGATCACAGGTGACCATTGTACAGAAGGAATGCAGGGGGTGAAACAAAGGACACAAAGGACCCCCCTCCTGGAGGAGTGCAGGAAGGGTGATCAGAGGAGATCCCCATCCAGAAGGAGTACAGAGGGTGATCAAGGGGGCCTCTATCCAGGAGGGGTGCAGGAAGTGATCAGAGGGGCCCCCAATACAGGAGGAGTGTAGGGGGGTGATCAGAGAAGATCTACATCCAGGGGGAGTGCAGAGGGTGATTAGAGAGTCCTCCATTTAGGAGGAGTGCAGGGAGTATGTCAGGAGGAGGAGGAGGAGGAGTGCAGGGGGGTGATCAGAGGGGGTCCATCTACTATGGTCCGGGGCTGATCAAAGGAGGACCCTCATCCAGGAGGGGTTGGGGGGGTGATCAGAGGGATCCCCTATCTCAGAGGAGTGTGGGTGGGTAACCAGAAGGGCCCCTATCCTGGAGGAATGCAGGGGTGATCAGAGGTGCCCCCACCCAGAAGAAGTGCAGGGGGCTAATCACAGGGGACCAATGTCCAGGAGGAATGCGGGGGGAAGGGTGAGCTGAGGGGCCCCCCATCCTGGAGAAGTGCAGGATGGTTGATCAGAGGAGATCCCCATCCAGGAGGCGTGCAGAGGATGATCAGAGGGGACCCTATCCAGGAAAAGTTTAGGGTGCTGATCATAGGGGGCCCCATCTAGGAGAGCAGCGGGAGGTGATCAGAAGGGGGGCCCATCCAGGTCGGGGAGGAGTGCAGGGGTGATTAGAGGGGACTTCCATTTAGGAGAAGTGCAGTGGTGTGAGCAGGGTGTCTCTTGTCCAGGCGGAATTCAGGAGTGGGGTGATCAGAGGAGACCCTGTCCATGAGGAGTGCAGAGGGGTGATCAGAGAAGATCCCCATTGAGAAGGACTGCAGGGTGGTGACCAGAAGGGACCCCATCCAGAGGAGTATAGGGGTGATAAGAGGAGACCCCATCCAGAAAGGGTGCAGGGGGGTTGATCAGAAAGGCTGCCATCTAGGAGGCGTGCAGGTGTGTATCAGAAGATTCCTTTATCCAGGAGTGCAGGAGGTGATCAAAGGGGATCCATCAGCTAGGAGTGTAGGGGGGTGATCAAAGGAGGGCCCTCATCCAGGAAGGGTTGGGGGGTGTGATTAGTGGGACCCCATCCAGAAGGAGTGTAGGGAGTGATCAGTGGGGCCCCTATGCAGGAGAAGTGATGAGGGGTGATCAGAAGGGCCTCCAATCAGGAGGAGTGAAGAGGGAGGGGTGATCAGAGGGGGCCCCATCCAGGAGGGGTGCAGGGGATGATCAGAGGGGCCCCCATTCAGGATGGGTGCAGGGAGAAGGGACTCCTATTCAGGAGAAGTGCAGGGGTGTGATCAGAAAGGCTCCCATCTAGAAGGAGTACAGGGGGTTTATCAGAGGATTCCCTCATCCAGGAGTGCAGGGGGTGATCAGAGCAGAGGGGCGTGATAACAGGTGACCATTGTCCAGGAGGAATGCAGAAGGGCCACCATCCTGAAAGAGTGCAGGAAGGGTGATCAGTGGAGATCCAAGAGGAGTATAGAGGGTGATCAGAGGATCATCCATCCACGAGAAATGCAGGGGGAAAATCAGAGGGGCCCCTCATTCAGGAGGAATGCAGGGGGGTTGATCAGAAGGGATCCCATCCAGGAGGAGTGTAGGGGGTGATCAGAGGGGCCCCATACAGGTAAAGTGCAGGGGGAGTGATCAAAGGGACCCCCTTCTAGGAGAAGCGCAAGGGTATGATCAGAGGGGCCCCATCTAGGAAGTGTGATCAGAGCGGCCCCAATCCAGACAGAATGCAGGGGATGATCATAGGGGCCCCCATCCAGTGGGAGTATAGGGGGGTGGATCAAAAGGAAGGAGTGCAGAGGGGTGATTAAAGGACACCTCCCCCCTCCACACCCATCCAGTAGAAGGAGACACCAAGCTAGGAGAAGTGCAGGCAGCTGCCCACCCTCTCAATGTTGGAGAAGGTAGATGGAGACAGAGGATACATACACATTGATACACACATATAAGTCCTAGTCCCAGGGAAAGAGATCACACACACTGGAGGTTGTCCCCACTGCTGGCTCTGCTTTCCATGCTGCCTGTAGTTGTTCCACCTGCTGTAAGCAATAACACCAATCCAGGCGTCAGGTCTCTGGGCAAGGTGGGAGGCAGGGAAGGTACTGTGCAGCAAGCATCCAGTGCACCCTCTTCTACATAATAAAGTTGGACCCAGTTCATGTGACCCCTCTGCCCCCGGCGCTTTTGCAGCCCTACATACATCACCCAATCCAAATACAGCTTTAGATCCCCTCTTCTGATGCATATAGTGGCCCAGTTTGAGCCTGTGGATATGATATATACCAGGGGCGGCTGGTGCTCAACATTTTTGAAGGGGCATAAACAAACTGAAAAATACTGAAAAAACCCCATCAATTGCAGCCTCACTGTGCCCATCAAATGCAGCCATTGTGTCCATCAAATGCAGCCACTGTGCCCATCAATTGCAACAATTGTGCCCATCAATTGCAACAATTGTGCCCATCAATTGCAGCCACTAAGCCCATCAATTGCAGCCACTGTGCCCATCAATTGCAGCCACTGTGCCCATCAAATGCAGCCACTGTGCCCATTAAAAGCAGCCACTGTGCCCATCAAATGCAACCACTTGTGTCACATCAAATGCAGCCACTTGTGTCCCATCATATGTAGCCACTTGTTCCCATCATATGCAGCCACTTGTTCCCATCATATGCAGCCACTTGTTCCCATCATATGCAGCCACTTGTACCCGTCATATGCAGCCACTTGTGCCCGTCATATGCAGCCACTTGTGCCCATCAAAATTAGCTAGTTGTGCCCATCAAATGCAGCCACTTGTGCCCATCAAATGCAGCCACTGTGCCCATCAAATGCAGCCACTTGTGTCCCATCAAATGCAGCCACCTGTGCCCATCATATGCAGCCACTTGTTCCCATCATATGCAGCCACATGTTCCCATCATATGCAGCCACTTGTTCCCATCATATGCAGCCACTTTTCCCATCATATGCAGCCACTTGTTCCCATCATATGCAGCCACTTGTTCCCATCTAATGCAGCCACTTGTGCCCGTCATATGCAGCCACTTGTGCCCATCATATGCAGCCACTTGTGCCCATCAAATTTAGCTGGTTGTGCCCATCAAATGCAGCCACTTGTGCCCATCAAATGCAGCTACTTGTGTCCATCAAAAGCAGCCACTTGTGCCCATCAAATGCAGCCACTTGTGCCCATCAAATGCAGCCACTTGTGCCCATCATATGCAGCCACTTTTCCCATCATATGCAGCCACTTGTTCCCATCATATGCAGCCACTTGTTCCCATCAAATGCAGCCACTTGTGACCATCATATGCAGCCACTTGTGCCCATCAAATTTAGCTAGTTGTGCCCATCAAATGCAGCCACTTGTGCCCATCGAATGCAGCCACTTGTGCCCATCAAATGCAACAATTGTGCCCATCAATTGCAACAATTGTGCCCATCAATTGCATCAATTGTGCCCATCAATTGCAGCCACTGTGCCCATCAATTGCAGCCACTGTGCCCATCAATTGCAGCCACTGTGCCCATCAAATGCAGCCACTGTGCCCATCAAATGCAGCCACTGTGCCCATCAAATGCAGCCACTGTGCCCATCAAATGCAGCCACTTGTGTCCCATCAAATGCAGCCACTTGTGTCCCATCAAATGCAGCCACTTGTGTCCCATCATATGTAGCCAATTGTTCCCATCATATGCAGCCACTTGTTCCCATCATATGCAGCCACTTGTTCCCATCATATGCAGCCACTTGTTCCCATCATATGCAGCCACTTGTACCCGTCATATGCAGCCACTTGTACCCGTCATATGCAGCCACTTGTGCCCGTCATATGCAGCCACTTGTGCCCATCAAATTTAGCTAGTTGTGCCCATCAAATGCAGCCACTTGTGCCCATCAAATGCAGCCACTGTGCCCATCAAATGCAGCCACTGTGCATATCAAATGCAGCCACTGTGCCCATCAAATGCAGCCACTTGTGTCCCATCAAATGCAGCCACCTGTGCCCATCATATGCAGCCACTTGTTCCCATCATATGCAGCCACATGTTCCCATCATATGCAGCCACTTGTTCCCATCATATGCAGCCACTTTTCCCATCATATGCAGCCACTTGTTCCCATCATATGCAGCCACTTGTTCCCATCAAATGCAGCCACTTGTGCCCATCATATGCAGCCACTTGTGCCCATCAAATTTAGCTAGTTGTGCCCATCAAATGCAGCCACTTGTGCCCATCGAATGCAGCCACTTGTGCCCATCAAATGCAACAATTGTGCCCATCAATTGCAACAATTGTGCCCATCAATTGCAACAATTGTGCCCATCAATTGCAGCCACTGTGCCCATCAATTGCAGCCACTGTGCCCATCAAATGCAGCCACTGTGCCTATCAAATGCAGCCACTGTGCCCATCAAATGCAGCCACTGTGCCCATCAAATGCAGCCACTGTGCCCATCAAATGCAGCCACTGTGCCCATCAAATGCAGCCACTGTGCCCATCAAATGCAGCCACTGTGCCCATCAAATGCAGCCACTGTGCCCATCAAATGCAGCCACTGTGCCCATCAAATGCAGCCACTTGTGTCCCATCAAATGCAGCCACTTGTGTCCCATCATATGTAGCCAATTGTTCCCATCATATGCAGCCACTTGTTCCCATCATATGCAGCCACTTGTTCCCATCATATGCAGCCACTTGTTCCCATCATATGCAGTCACTTGTTCCCATCATATGCAGCCACTTGTTCCCATCATATGCAGCCACTTGTTCCCATCATATGCAGCCACTTGTTCCCGTCAAATGCAGCCACTTGTACCCGTCATATGCAGCCACTTGTACCCGTCATATGCAGCCATTTGTGCCCGTCATATGCAGCCACTTGTGCCCATCAATTTTAGCTAGTTGTGCCCATCAAATGCAGCCACTTGTGCCCATCAAATGCAGCCACTGTGCCCATCAAATGCAGCCACTGTGCCCATGAAATGCAGCCACCTGTGCCCATGAAATGCAGCCACCTGTGCCCATCATATGCAGCCACCTGTTCCCATCATATGCAGCCACTTGTTCCCATCATATGCAGCCACTTGTTCCCATCATATGCAGCCACTTGTTCCCATCATATGCAGCCACTTGTTCCCATCATATGCAGCCACTTTTCCCATCATATGCAGCCACTTGTTCCCATCAAATGCAGCCACTTGTTCCCATCAAATGCAGCCACTTGTGCCCGTCATATGCAGCCACTTGTGCCCATCATATGCAGCCACTTGTGCCCATCAAATTTAGCTAGTTGTGCCCATCAAATGCAGCCACTTGTGCCCATCAAATGCAGCCACTTGTGCCCATCAAATGCAGTCACTTGTGCCCATCAAATGCAGTCACTTGTGCCCATCAAATGCAGTCACTTGTGCCCATCAAATGCAGTCAATTGTGCCCATCATATGCAGCCACTTGTGCCCATCAAATGCAGTCACTTGTGCCCATCATATGCAGCCACTTGTGCCCATCATATGCAGCCACTTGTGCCCATCATATGCAGCCACTTGTGCCCATCAAATGCAGCCACTTGTGCCCATCAAATTTAGCTAGTTGTGCCCATCATATGCAGCCACTTGTTCCCATCATATGCAGCCACTTGTTCCCATCATATGCAGCCACTTGTTCCCATCATATGCAGCCACTTGTTCCCATCAAATGCAGCCACTTGTTAACATCAAATGCAACCACTTGTACCCGTCATATGCAGCCACTTGTGCCCATCATATGCAGCCACTTGTGCCCATCAAATTTAGCTAATTGTACCCATCAGATGCAGCCACTTGTGCCCATCAAATGCAGCCACTTGTGCCCATCATATGCAGCCACTTGTTCCCAACATATGCAGCCACTTGTTCCCATCATATGCAGACACTTGTTCCCATCATTTGCAGCCACTTTTCCCATCATATGCAGCCACTTGTTCCCATCAAATGCAGCCACTTGTGCCTGTCATATGCAGCCACTTGTGCCCATCAAATTTAGCTAGTTGTGCCCATCAAATGCAGCCACTTGTGCCCATCAAATGCAGCCACTTGTGCCCATCAAATGCAGCCACTTGTGCCCATCAAATGCAGCCACTTGTGCCCATCATATGCAGCCACTTGTTCCCATCATATGCAGCCACTTGTTCCCATCATATGCAGCCACTTGTGCCCCTCACTTGCAGCCACTTGTGCCCATCAAATTTAGCTAGTTGTGCCCATCAAATGCAGCCACTTGTGCCCATCAATTGCAACAATTGTGCCCATCAATTGCAGCCACTGTGCCCATCAATTGTAGCCACTGTGCCCATCAATTGCAGCCACTGTGCCCATCAAATGCAGCCACTGTGCCCATCAATTGCAACAATTGTGCCCATCAATTGCAACAATTGTGCTCATCAATTGCAACAATTGTGCCCATCAATTGCAGCCATGGTGCCCATCAATTGCAGCCACTGTGCCCATCAATTGCAGCCACTGTGCCCATCAAATGCAGCCACTGTGCCCATCAAATGCAGCCACTTGTGTCCCATCAAATGCAGCCACTTGTGCCCATCATATGCAGCCACTTGTTCCCAACATATGCAGCCACTTGTTCCCATCATATGCAGACACTTGTTCCCATCATTTGCAGCCACTTTTCCCATCATATGCAGCCACCTGTTCCCATCAAATGCAGCCACTTGTGCCTGTCATATGCAGCCACTTGTGCCCATCAAATTTAGCTAGTTGTGCCCATCAAATGCAGCCACTTGTGCCCATCAAATGCAGCCACTTGTGCCCATCAAATGCAGCCACTTGTGCCCATCAAATGCAGCTACTTGTGCCCATCATATGCAGCCACTTGTTCCCATCATATGCAGCCACTTGTTCCCATCATATGCAGCCACTTGTGCCCCTCACTTGCAGCCACTTGTGCCCATCAAATTTAGCTAGTTGTGCCCATCAAATGCAGCCACTTGTGCCCATCAATTGCAACAATTGTGCCCATCAATTGCAGCCACTGTGCCCATCAATTGTAGCCACTGTGCCCATCAATTGCAGCCAATGTGCCCATCAAATGCAGCCACTGTGCCCATCAATTGCAACAATTGTGCTCATCAATTGCAACAATTGTGCCCATCAATTGCAGCCATGGTGCCCATCAATTGCAGCCACTGTGCCCATCAATTGCAGCCACTGTGCCCATCAAATGCAGCCACTGTGCCCATCAAATGCAGCCACTTGTGTCCCATCAAATGCAGCCACTTGTGTCCCATCATATGTAGCCACTTGTTCCCATCATATGCAGCCACTAGTTCCCATCATATGCAGCCACTTGTTCCCATCATATGCAGCCACTTGTTCCCGTCATATGCAGCCACTTGTACCCGTCATATGCAGCCACTTGTGCCCATCAAATTTAGCTAGTTGTGCCCATCAAATGCAGCCACTTGTGCCCATCAAATGCAGCCACTGTGCCCATCAAATGCAGCCACTGTGCCCATCAAATGCAGCCACTTGTGTCCCATCAAATGCAGCCACTTGTATTCCATCAAATGCAGCCACCTGTGCCCATCATATGCAGCCACTTGTTCCCATCAAATGCAGCCACTTGTGCCCATCATATGCAGCAACTTGTGCCCATCAAATTTAGCTGTTGTGCCCATCAAATGCAGCCACTTGTGCCCATCAAATGCAGCCACTTGTGCCCATCAAATGCAGCCACTTGTGCACATCAAATGCAGCCACTTGTGCACATCAAATGCAGCCACTTGTGCCCATCATATGCAGCCACTTTTCCCATCATATGCAGCCACTTGTTCCCATCATATGCAGCCACTTGTTCCCATCAAATGCAGCCACTTGTGCCCATCATATGCAGCCACTTGTGCCCATCAAATTTAGCTAGTTGTGCCCATCAAATGCAGCCACTTGTGCCCATCAAATGCAGCCACTTGTGCCCATCAAATGCAACAATTGTGCCCATCAAATGCAACAATTGTGCCCATCAATTGCAACAATTGTGCCCATCAATTGCAGCCACTGTGCCCATCAATTGCAGCCACTGTGCCAATCAAATGCAGCCACTGTGCCCATCAAATGCAGCCACTGTGCCCATCAAATGCAGCCACTTGTGTCCCATCAAAT
Organism: Lithobates clamitans; assembly: GCA_037952925.1. Lineage (NCBI taxonomy): Eukaryota > Metazoa > Chordata > Amphibia > Anura > Ranidae > Lithobates > Lithobates clamitans. Next base: position 2,665,737 of record JBBGZY010000429.1, read on the forward strand.
GCAGCCACTTGTGTCCCATCATATGTAGCCACTTGTTCCCATCATATGCAGCAACTTGTTCCCATCATATGCAGCGACTTGTTCCCATCATATGCAGCCACTTGTTCCCATCATATGCAGTCACTTGTTCCCATCAAATGCAGCCACTTGTACCCGTCATATGCAGCCACTTGTACCCATCATATGCAGCCATTTGTGCACGTCATATGCAGCCACTTGTGCCCATTAAATATGCAGCCATTGGGGCCGTCATATGCAGCCACTTGTGCCCGTCATATGCAGCCACTTGTGCCCGTCATATGCAGCCACCTGTGCCCCGTCATATGCAGCCACTTGTGCCCGTCATATGCAGCCACTTGTGCCCGTCATATGCAGCCACTTGTGCCCATCAAATGCAGCCACTTGTGCCCATCAAATGCAGCCACCTGTGCCCATCATATGCAGCCACTTTTTCCCATCAAATGCAACAATTGTGCCCATCAATTGCAACAATTGTGCCCATCAATTGCAGCCACTGTGCCCATCAATTGCAGCCACTGTGCCCATCAATTGCAGCCACTGTGCCCATCAATTGCAGCCACTGTGCCCATCAAATGCAGCCACTTGTGTCCCATCAAATGCAGCCACTTGTGTCCCATCATATGTAGCCACTTGTTCCCATCATATGCAGCCACTTGTTCCCATCATATGCAGCCACTTGTTCCCATCATATGCAGCCACTTGTTCCCATCATATGCAGCCACTTGTACCCGTCATATGCAGCCACTTGTACCCGTCATATGCAGCCACTTGTACCCGTCATATGCAGCCACTTGTGCCCGTCATATGCAGCCACTTGTGCCCATCAAATTTAGCTAGTTGTGCCCATCAAATGCAGCCACTTGTGCCCATCAAATGCAGCCACTGTGCCCATCAAATGCAGCCACTGTGCCTATCAAATGCAGCCACTGTGCCCATCAAATGCAGCCACTTGTGTCCCATCAAATGCAGCCACCTGTGCCCATCATATGCAGCCACTTGTTCCCATCATATGCAGCCACATGTTCCCATCATATGCAGCCACTTGTTCCCATCATATGCAGCCACTTTTCCCATCATATGCAGCCACTTGTTCCCATCATATGCAGCCACTTGTTCCCATCAAATGCAGCCACTTGTGCCCATCATATGCAGCCACTTGTGCCCATCAAATTTAGCTAGTTGTGCCCATCAAATGCAGCCACTTGTGCCCATTGAATGCAGCCACTTGTGCCCATCAAATGCAACAATTGTGCCCATCAATTGCAACAATTGTGCCCATCAATTGCAACAATTGTGCCCATCAATTGCAGCCACTGTGCCCATCAATTGCAGCCACTGTGCCCATCAAATGCAGCCACTGTGCCTATCAAATGCAGCCACTGTGCCCATCAAATGCAGCCACTGTGCCCATCAAATGCAGCCACTGTGCCCATCAAATGCAGCCACTGTGCCCATCAAATGCAGCCACTTGTGTCCCATCAAATGCAGCCACTTGTGTCCCATCATATGTAGCCAATTGTTCCCATCATATGCAGCCACTTGTTCCCATCATATGCAGCCACTTGTTCCCATCATATGCAGCCACTTGTTCCCATCATATGCAGTCACTTGTTCCCATCATATGCAGCCACTTGTTCCCATCATATGCAGCCACTTGTTCCCATCATATGCAGCCACTTGTTCCCGTCAAATGCAGCCACTTGTACCCGTCATATGCAGCCACTTGTACCCGTCATATGCAGCCATTTGTGCCCGTCATATGCAGCCACTTGTGCCCATCAATTTTAGCTAGTTGTGCCCATCAAATGCAGCCACTTGTGCCCATCAAATGCAGCCACTGTGCCCATCAAATGCAGCCACTGTGCCCATGAAATGCAGCCACCTGTGCCCATGAAATGCAGCCACCTGTGCCCATCATATGCAGCCACCTGTTCCCATCATATGCAGCCACTTGTTCCCATCATATGCAGCCACTTGTTCCCATCATATGCAGCCACTTGTTCCCATCATATGCAGCCACTTGTTCCCATCATATGCAGCCACTTTTCCCATCATATGCAGCCACTTGTTCCCATCAAATGCAGCCACTTGTTCCCATCAAATGCAGCCACTTGTGCCCGTCATATGCAGCCACTTGTGCCCATCATATGCAGCCACTTGTGCCCATCAAATATAGCTAGTTGTGCCCATCAAATGCAGCCACTTGTGCCCATCAAATGCAGCCACTTGTGCCCATCAAATGCAGTCACTTGTGCCCATCAAATGCAGTCACTTGTGCCCATCAAATGCAGTCACTTGTGCCCATCAAATGCAGTCAATTGTGCCCATCATATGCAGCCACTTGTGCCCATCAAATGCAGTCACTTGTGCCCATCATATGCAGCCACTTGTGCCCATCATATGCAGCCACTTGTGCCCATCATATGCAGCCACTTGTGCCCATCAAATGCAGCCACTTGTGCCCATCAAATTTAGCTAGTTGTGCCCATCATATGCAGCCACTTGTTCCCATCATATGCAGCCACTTGTTCCCATCATATGCAGCCACTTGTTCCCATCATATGCAGCCACTTGTTCCCATCAAATGCAGCCACTTGTTAACATCAAATGCAACCACTTGTACCCGTCATATGCAGCCACTTGTGCCCATCATATGCAGCCACTTGTGCCCATCAAATTTAGCTAATTGTACCCATCAGATGCAGCCACTTGTGCCCATCAAATGCAGCCACTTGTGCCCATCATATGCAGCCACTTGTTCCCAACATATGCAGCCACTTGTTCCCATCATATGCAGACACTTGTTCCCATCATTTGCAGCCACTTTTCCCATCATATGCAGCCACTTGTTCCCATCAAATGCAGCCACTTGTGCCTGTCATATGCAGCCACTTGTGCCCATCAAATTTAGCTAGTTGTGCCCATCAAATGCAGCCACTTGTGCCCATCAAATGCAGCCACTTGTGCCCATCAAATGCAGCCACTTGTGCCCATCATATGCAGCCACTTGTGCCCATCATATGCAGCCACTTGTTCCCATCATATGCAGCCACTTGTTCCCATCATATGCAGCCACTTGTGCCCCTCACTTGCAGCCACTTGTGCCCATCAAATTTAGCTAGTTGTGCCCATCAAATGCAGCCACTTGTGCCCATCAATTGCAACAATTGTGCCCATCAATTGCAGCCACTGTGCCCATCAATTGTAGCCACTGTGCCCATCAATTGCAGCCAATGTGCCCATCAAATGCAGCCACTGTGCCCATCAATTGCAACAATTGTGCTCATCAATTGCAACAATTGTGCCCATCAATTGCAGCCATGGTGCCCATCAATTGCAGCCACTGTGCCCATCAATTGCAGCCACTGTGCCCATCAAATGCAGCCACTGTGCCCATCAAATGCAGCCACTTGTGTCCCATCAAATGCAGCCACTTGTGTCCCATCATATGTAGCCACTTGTTCCCATCATATGCAGCCACTAGTTCCCATCATATGCAGCCACTTGTTCCCGTCATATGCAGCCACTTGTTCCCGTCATATGCAGCCACTTGTACCCGTCATATGCAGCCACTTGTGCCCATCAAATTTAGCTAGTTGTGCCCATCAAATGCAGCCACTTGTGCCCATCAAATGCAGCCACTGTGCCCATCAAATGCAGCCACTGTGCCCATCAAATGCAGCCACTTGTGTCCCATCAAATGCAGCCACTTGTATTCCATCAAATGCAGCCACCTGTGCCCATCATATGCAGCCACTTGTTCCCATCAAATGCAGCCACTTGTGCCCATCATATGCAGCAACTTGTGCCCATCAAATTTAGCTGTTGTGCCCATCAAATGCAGCCACTTGTGCCCATCAAATGCAGCCACTTGTGCCCATCAAATGCAGCCACTTGTGCACATCAAATGCAGCCACTTGTGCACATCAAATGCAGCCACTTGTGCCCATCATATGCAGCCACTTTTCCCATCATATGCAGCCACTTGTTCCCATCATATGCAGCCACTTGTTCCCATCAAATGCAGCCACTTGTGCCCATCATATGCAGCCACTTGTGCCCATCAAATTTAGCTAGTTGTGCCCATCAAATGCAGCCACTTGTGCCCATCAAATGCAGCCACTTGTGCCCATCAAATGCAACAATTGTGCCCATCAAATGCAACAATTGTGCCCATCAATTGCAACAATTGTGCCCATCAATTGCAGCCACTGTGCCCATCAATTGCAGCCACTGTGCCAATCAAATGCAGCCACTGTGCCCATCAAATGCAGCCACTGTGCCCATCAAATGCAGCCACTTGTGTCCCATCAAATGCAGCCACTTGTGTCCCATCATATGTAGCCACTTGTTCCCATCATATGCAGCAACTTGTTCCCATCATATGCAGCGACTTGTTCCCATCATATGCAGCCACTTGTTCCCATCATATGCAGTCACTTGTTCCCATCAAATGCAGCCACTTGTACCCGTCATATGCAGCCACTTGTACCCATCATATGCAGCCATTTGTGCACGTCATATGCAGCCACTTGTGCCCATTAAATATGCAGCCATTGGGGCCGTCATATGCAGCCACTTGTGCCCGTCATATGCAGCCACTTGTGCCCGTCATATGCAGCCACCTGTGCCCCGTCATATGCAGCCACTTGTGCCCATCATATGCAGCCACTTGTGCCCGTCATATGCAGCCACTTGTGCCCATCAAATGCAGCCACTTGTGCCCATCAAATGCAGTCACCTATGCCCATCATATGCAGCCACTTTTTCCCATCAAATGCAACAATTGTGCCCATCAATTGCAACAATTGTGCCCATCAATTGCAGCCACTGTGCCCATCAATTGCAGCCACTGTGCCCATCAATTGCAGCCACTGTGCCCATCAATTGCAGCCACTGTGCCCATCAAATGCAGCCACTTGTGTCCCATCAAATGCAGCCACTTGTGTCCCATCATATGTAGCCACTTGTTCCCATCATATGCAGCAACTTGTTCCCATCATATGCAGCCACTTGTTCCCATCATATGCAGCCACTTGTTCCCATCATATGCAGTCACTTGTTCCCATCAAATGCAGCCACTTGTTCCCATCAAATGCAGCCACTTGTACCCGTCATATGCAGCCACTTGTACCCATCATATGCAGCCATTTGTGCCCGTCATATGCAGCCACTTGTGCCCATCAAATATGCAACCACTGGGGCTGTCATATGCAGCCACTTGTGCCCGTCATATGCAGCCATCGGGGCCGTCATATGCAGCCACTTGTGCCCATCATATGCAGCCACTTGTGCCCCATCATATGCAGCCACTTGTGCCCGTCATATGCAGTCACTTGTGCCCGTCATATGCAGTCACTTGTGCCCGTCATATGCAGCCACTTGTGCCCGTCAAATGCAGCCACTTGTGCCCGTCAAATGCAGCCACTTGTGCCCATCAAATGCAGCCACTGTGCCCATCAAATGCAGCCACTGTGCCCATCAAATGCAGCCACTGTACCCATCAAATGCAGCCACTTGTGTCCCATCAAATGCAGCCACCTGTGCCCATCAAATGCAGCCACTTGTTCCCATCAAATGCAGCCACTTGTGCCCATCAAATGCAGCCACTTGTGCCCATCAAATGCAGTCACTTGTGCCCATCAAATGCAGTCACTTGTGTCCATCATATGCAGCCACTTGTGCCCATCATATGCAGCCACTTGTGCCCATCATACGCAGCCACTTGTGCCCATCAAATGCAGCCACTCGTGCCCATCAAATGCAGCCACTTGTGCCCATCAAATGCAGCCAGTTGTGCCCATCAAATTTAGCTAGTTGTACCCATCATTTGCAGCCACTTGTTCCCATCAAATGCATCCACTTGTTCCCATCAAATGCAACCACTTGTACCCCTAATATGCAGCCACTTGTGCCCATCAAATGCAGCCACTTGTGCCCATCAAATTTAGCTAGTTGTGCTCATCATATGCAGCCACTTGTGCCCATCATATGCAGCCACTTGTGCCCATCATATGCAGCCACTTGTGCCCATCATATGCAGCCACTTGTGCCCATCAAATGCAGCCACTTGTGCCCATCAAATGCAGCCACTTTTGCCCATCAAATGGCACCACTTTGACTGCCGCCCACTGGCTGTCAGCCACCTGTGCCCATCATATGCAGCCATTGTTCCCATCATATGCAGCCACTTGTTCCCATCATATGCAGCCACTTGTTCCCATCATATGCAGCCACTTTTCCCATCATATGCAGCCACTTGTTCCCATCATATGCAGCCACTTGTTCCCTTCAAATGCAGCCACTTGTGCCTGTTATATGTAGCCACTTGTGCCCATCATATGCAGCCACTTGTGCCCATCAAATTTAGCTAGTTGTGTCCATCAAATGCAGCCACTTGTGCCCATCAATTGCAGCCACTGTGCCCATCAAATGCAGCCACTGTGCCCATCAATTGTAGCCACTTTGCCCATCAATTGCAGCCACTGTGCCCATCAAATGCAGCCACTGTGCCCATCAAATGCAGCCACTTGTGTCCCATCAAATGCAGCCACTTGTGTCCCATCATATGTAGCCACTTGTGTCCCATCATATGTAGCCACTTGTTCCCATCATATGCAGCCACTTGTTCCCATCAAATGCAGCCACTTGTACCCGTCATATGCAGCCACTTGTGCCCGTCATATGCAGCCACTTGTGCCCGTCATATGCAGCCACTTGTGCCCATCAAATTTAGCTAGTTGTGCCCATCAAATGCAGCCACTTGTGCCCATCAAATGCAGCCACTTGTGCCCATCAAATGCAGCCACTGTGCCCATCAAATGCAGCCACTGTGCCCATCAAATGCAGCCACTTGTGTCCCATCAAATGCAGCCACCTGTGCCCATCATATGCAGCCACTTGTTCCCATCATATGCAGCCACTTGTTCCCATCATATGCAGCCACTTGTTCCCATCATATGCAGCCACTTGTTCCCATCATATGCAGCCACTTGTTCCCATAATATGCAGTCACTTTTCCCATCATATGCAGCCACTTGTTCCCATCATATGCAGCCACTTGTGCCCATCATATGCAGCCACTTGTGCCCATCAAATTTAGCTAGTTATGCCCATCAAATGCAGCCACTTGTGCCCATCAAATGCAGCCACTTGTGCCCATCAAATGCAGCCACTTGTGCCCATCAAATGCAGTCACTTGTGCCCATCAAATGCAGTCACTTGTGCCCATCATATGCAGCCACTTGTGCCCATCATATGCAGCCACTTGTGCCCATCATATGCAGCCACTTGTGCCCATCAAATTTAGCTAGTTGTGCCCATCAAATGCAGCCACTTGTGCCCATCAAATGCAGCCACTTGTGCCCATCAAATGCAGCCACTTGTGCCCATCAAATGCAGTCACTTGTGCCCATCAAATTCAGTCACTTGTGCCCATCATATGCAGCCACTTGTGCCCATCATATGCAGCCACTTGTGTCCATCATATGCAGCCACTTGTGCTCATCATATGCAGCCACCTTTGCCCATCAAACGATGCCACTTGTGCCCATCAAACGATGCCACTTGTGCTTAACATATGCAGCCACCTGTGCCCATCAAACGATGCCACTTGTGCCCATCAAACAATGCCACTTGTGCCCATCAAATTCCACCACTTGTGCCCATCAAATGCCACTTTGACCGCCGCCCGCCCACTTTCTGCCTGGCACTTACCCCATCTTAGTGGTGGGTCAGGCAGCGGGTGATGGCAGTGAGCTGTGGGACAGCTCCTGTGTCCTCCATGCTTCCCCCCTCCTCTCTTCTTCCGTTCTGCTAGGTGTCCAATCGGGGCACCTGTGCCTTCAGCCAATCAGGTGATTGTATTAGACCCACACTACATGAATGGTGGAAAGGCGGTTCAGTTTTAGAAAAGCAAATATTCATTTGCTTTTCTAACTGGACTGCGAGCGCAATGCTCTGTGCCATGAGTCCACCTTTTTTTAAGCCTATTAGAGCATATGGCTCTAATCAGGTGCTTCAAAAAAAACACCCCCGCCGCTGGAATTCAGGCTCCCGGCGTCCGAAAAGGGGCCAGACTCCTGAATAGAGGGTGGCAGCGGTGGCCATGGATAGATTCATGCACTGTGCCAGCAATTGCAGCCATTGTGCTCATAAAATGCAGCCACTGTGCCATCAATTGCAGCCAATGTGCCCATCACATGCAGCCACTTCTGCTCCATCAAATTCAGCCACTTGTGCCCATTATATGCAGCCACTTGTGCACGTCATATGCAGCCATTGGGGCCGTCATATGCAGCCACTTGTGCCCGTCATATACAGCCACTTGTGCCCCGTCATATGCAGCCACTTGTGCCCGTCATATGCAGCCACTTGTGCCCGTCAAATTTAGCTAGTTGTGCCCATAAAATGCAGCTACTTGTGCCCATCATATGCAGCCACTTGTGCCTATCATATGCAGCCACTTGTGCCCATCATGTGCCCATCATATGCAGCCACTTGTGCCCATCATATGCAGCCACTTGTGCCCATCATATGCAGCCACTCGTGCCCATCAAATGCCACCACTTTTGCCCATCAAATGGCACCACTTTGACTGCCGCCTACTGGCTGTCAGCCACTTGTGCCCATCAAATTTAGCTAGTTGTGCCCATAAAATGTAGCCACATGTGCCCATCATATGCAGCCACATATGCCCATCAAATGCAGCCACTTGTGCCCGTCATATGCAGCCACTTGTGCCCATAAAATGTAGCCACTTGTGCTCGTCATATGCAGCCACTTGTGCCCATCAAATGCAGCCAATTGTGCCCGTCATATGCAGCCAATTGTGCCCGTCATATGCAGCCAATTGTGCCCCTCATATATAGCCAATTGTACCCATCAAATGCAGCCATTTGTACCCATTAAATGCAGCCACTTGTGCCCATCAAATTTAGCTAGTTGTGCCCATCATATACAGCCACTTGTGCGCATCAAATGCAGCCACTTGTGTCCATCATATGCAGCCACTTGTGGCCATCAAATGCAGCCAATTGTGCCCGTCATATGCAGCCATGGGTCAGGCAGCAGGTAATGGCAGCGAGCTGTGGGACGGCTCCTGTGTCCTCCATGCTTCCCCCCTCATCTCTTCTTCCACTCTGCTAGGTGTCCAATCGGTGCACCTGTGCCTTCAGCCAATCAGGTGATGGGTATTAGACCCGTGCTACCTGATTGGTGGAGAGGCGGTTCAGTGTTAGAAAAGCAAATGCATGTTTGCTTTTCTAACATCTGGGTGGACTGCAAGGGCAATGTTCTGCACCACGAGTCCACCTTTTTTGAAGCCTATTAGGGCCTATGGCTCTAATCAGGTGCTTAAAAAACACCCCCGCCACTGGAATTCAGGCTCCCGGTATCCAAAAAGGGGCCGGACTCCTGAATAGGGGGTGGCAGGAGTGGCCATGGATAGATTCATGCACTGTGCCAGCAATTGCAACCATTGTGTGCATAAAATGCAGCCATTTTGCCCCTCACATGCAGCCACTTGTGCCCCTCACATGCAGCCACTTGTGCCCCTCACACGCAGCCACTTGTGCCCCTCACACGCAGCCACTTGTGCCCCTCACACGCAGCCACTTGTGCCCCTCACACGCAGCCACTTGTGCCCCATTAAATGCAGCCACTTGTGCTATCAGAGCACTAAGCAAGATGTGTCTGTGGTACTCTTAAACAGAAGAAACAGACAACGCAAAACCTAATTACTAAAACTCAGCAGCTGGACACTATAGGTCAATATACAAAACCTAAAAAGACATACACAAAATATAGCAGTGCAGCGCTCAATACAGGCCAGATGTATACACATAAAATGTACATATTAAACGTACATAAAATGCATGAGGCAAAGTCCCAAAAAGTATATCTTAGTCCGAGGAGATCAAAAGCTGCCCACTTGCAGAAGGGGGATCCCTCAGTTGGCAAGGAAAGGGTGCAGTGATAGGATAAGATTGTATTCGTTGTATCACCACCAATGTGAACCTCCACCAAGGGTCTAGGCTGCTCACCTTATTCAGTGGACCTTCTGCGTTAACAGCAAGGTCACTCATGCATTCCCTTCCACAGGGTAGATTATGGAGATAGGAGATAGGGGTCCACAGGCAGTATCCCAAATTCAGTCTCATCGGTTGAAATATATCATGTTAAAAACAAAAATAACAGGACATAGTGCTCTCCATACGAAAAGGTATAACATTTATTAAATAAGAAAAATATTACTCACAAAACAAGCACTGTTTCCCAGTGCAGGAGTATACAGCATAAAATGAACCAGATGGGTGGCTGTACTGACATCACAGAGCCCCTCGCACGCGTATCGTCCGTGTGGACTTCCTCAGAGAATCTGATTGGGGGCCCGTGTGTCAGCTCTTATATCTAATCCTGGTTCCACATACAATTCATGATGATACTGGAAACCCCGCCCATTCTCCAATAATACACAGGTGAATGGACTTAACTACTAAGTAGTAGAGAATCAGGAGTAAATACAAATCTAATAGGGCACAAGCAAGCTGAATACACTGATAACTTACTGATAGGCAGCCACCATTCCTCCCATGTTATGAGCTAAAGCATTTCCAGGTCAAATCCTTATCTTCCAATAGCAGTGAACACTGCTGTGTCCTGAAAGACAGCCCGCCCCCATTTCCGGGTCAAAAAAAATAATTTTTTTTTTTAAGCCTACAGCACCTGGTATTCCCAGGCGGTCTCCTATCCAGGTACTGACCAGGCCCCATCCTGCTTAGCCTCCAAGATCAGCCAAGATCGGGCGCTTTCAGGGTGATGTGGCTGTAGGCAAATCCATCTCGTTCAATAGCAGCTGACGCTGCTGCGTCCTGGGAAGAAGCCCGCCCTCTAAAGGGGCGTTCGTATGGAGATGGGGATGGGGGGCGGGAGCACCACAAACAAACCGCCCCTTTCATACACCTCGCTCACAGACTAAGTGAACGGCAACAGGGAGCGCAGACGCAATGCGCGCTCCGCCCCTCCCTTCCACGTCACCTCCTGGACAGATCGAGATGCAAACTCCAGTCTCCTTGGCAACGACATGAAATCGCTCCCAAGAGCGCCTCCTTCATTCCTCTGGCCTGTCAGCGTGGGTAATAACAACATTCACCCACAATGGCAAGCAGGCTAACATAAAATTAGCAACTAATCAGAGCCATAGGGAGCAGAAACAAGGCTAACGTTAATAAAAAAATAATTATAATAAAGTAAAAATGATTATAAAATAATGTAATATAGTTATAAAGCTAAGAGGAGGGAGGCTACTCAAAAAGTACCTATGGGGATAACCCAAAGAGGCTATAATTGAAGCATATGGGGGAAGTTCATAAAATCACCCCCCTCCCTTATGGAAGAATCCATCCTAAGGTGTCCTACACACCTGGCCTGTTGGTGGGTCCTGAGGACTGGAGTTAAGAACCACTGTTTTAGGGAATATTAACAATGTTAGTCAAAATCTTTATAACTGTGCAATTCCAAGCCAATCATTCTTTAATGTGGGCCGGGTCATTTCTAGATAAGCAATATGTTATCTGGGTGCTACCAGGTGATGTGCCAAGGTAAATTATGACTCTATATTTGTGCAGTCAGCATCCAGGACTTTATTTGTTCCATTAATAATATTTCTTGTAAAAAGGTTGGGACAAAACAATCAAATTATGTTTAAAATGGGGCGTGGCTAACCGCCGAGCAAGATGGACGTCTTAGCCCTCAGCTCCTGCACCGACCGGAACGAACATCAGAGACATCGCCGCTCAGACAGCTTCTACCAACCTCTAAACACACAGAGACACTGCCACAGAGCCCAGCAATGTCTCAGCCGAATCGCAAGAGAAAAGAATACCGGCCGCCAAAGTGACAGATTACTTTACACTGCAGCCGGACACAGAAATCCAAGATGGTGCACGCGACCTAGCACAAGAATCATCTGCTTACACAGGACTCCCTGACGCAGATGACAATGAAATAATGCCTCACCTGCACTCCTCAGAGTCATCCCTTCAATATACATCCACCTCAGCCTGCAACAGCCCAGCAAAAGCGAGGATGCGAATGGATTCAGCAGGAAACGACACTGAGGTAAGCCCTGCATCTCTCACTACCTCACCTCAACCATCAGCCATAGCAGCTTTCCCAACTTCTGATCAACCTGTCCTAGATACTACCATGAAGGAGATGCTCATCTCCCTGCAGAGCTCCCTGCACACTGAGATAGCATCCATGTTTAAACAATTCTCCTCTAATGTACAAATGGGGAACAAAATTCACCATATTGAAAACCACATGAGTGAGTTGACTACAACTGTGAATGACCTTGTGGATGCACAAGACCATACTCATGTTGAACAACAATGGATGAAATCCAAGATGGCGGCCCTCGAAGACAGGTCCCGATGTAATAACATCAAAATCAGAGGCATACCCGAAACTGTCATGCCACATGACCTTAACCACTTGCCGACCGCCTCACGCAGATATACTTTGGCAGAATGGCACGGGCAGGCAAAATCACGTACCTGGTACGTGATTGCCTTCCCACGGGCGGGGGGTCCGATCGGACCCCCCCAGTGCCCAAAGCGGTCAACTTTGGTCTGGGAGCATTCAGAGATGAGGGGGAGGCCATCCATTCATGGCCCTCCCCTCACGATCGCTCCCAGCCAATCAGATCATTCCCCTGCCTCTGTATAGTACACAGAGGCAGAGGAAATTATGTCATCTCTCCTCGGCTCGGCATTTTCCGTTCCGGCGCCGAGGAGAAAAGACTGCAATGTGAGTGTAAAACACACACACATCATAGTAGAACATGCCAGGCACACATAACACCCCCCTTTACCCCCGATCCCCCCCCGATCACCCCCTAATCACCCCCCCTGTCAAACTGACACCAAGCAGTTTTTTTTCTGATTACTGCATGGTGTCAGTTTGTGACAGTTAGTGTGGTAGGGCAGTTAGTGTTAGCCCCCTTTAGGTCTAGGGTACCCCCCTAACACCCCCTAATAAAGTTTTAACCCCTTGATCACCCCCCATCGCCAGTGTCACTAAGCGATCATTTTTCTGATCGCTGTATTAGTGTCACTGGTGATGCTAGTTAGGGAGGTAAATATTTAGGTTTGCCGTCAGAGTTTTATAGCGACAGGGACCCCCATATACTATCTAATAAATGTTTTAACCCCTTGATTGCCCCCTAGTTAACCCTTTCCCCAGTGATCACCGTATAACTGTTACGGGTGACGCTGGTTAGTTCGTTTATTTTTTATAGTGTCAGGGCACCCGCCGTTTATTACCGGATAAAGGTTTAGCCCCCTGATCACCCGGCGGTGATATGCGTCACCCCAGGCAGCGTCAGATTAGCACCAGTACCGCTAACACCCACGCATGCAGCATACGCCTCCCTTAGTGGTATAGTATCTGAACGGATCAATATCTGATCCGATCAGATCGATACTAGCGTCCCCAGCAGTTTAGGGTTCCCAAAAATGCAGCGGGATCAGCCCAGATACCTGCTAGCACCTGATCCTAGCACCTAGCGCCTGATCCCTGCGATCGCTAACAGTTTTTTTTGGTAGCGTTTTGGTGAACTGGCAAGCACCAGCCCCAGGCAGTGTCAGGTTAGTGCCAGTAGCGCTAACACCCATGCATGCACTGTACACCTACCTTAGTGGTATAGTATCTGAACGGATCAATATCAGATCTGTACTAGCGTCCCCAGCAGTTTAGGGTTCCCAGAAACGCAGTATTAGCGGGATCAGCCCAGATACCTGCTAGCACCTGCATTTTTCCCCTCCGCCCGGACCAGCCCAGCCCACTCAAGTGCAGTATCGATCGATCACTGACACTTACAAAATACTAAACGCATAGCTGCAGCATTCGCAGAGTCAGGCCTGATCCCTGCGATCACTAACAGTTTTTTTGGTAGCGTTTTGGTGAACTAGCAAGCGCCAGCGTCCTAGTACACCCCGGTCGTAGTCAAACCAGCACTGCAGTAACACTTGGTGACGTGGCGAGTCCCATAAGTGCAGTTCAAGCTGGTGAGGTGGCAAGCACAATTAGTGTCCCGCTGCCACCAAGAAGAAGACAAACAGGCCCGTCGTGCCCATAGTGCCCTTCCTGCTGCATTCGCCAATCCTAATTGGGAACCCACCACTTCTACAGCGCCCGTACTTCCCCCATTCACATCAACAACCAAATGCAGTCGGCTGCATGAGAGGCATTTTCTTTGTCCTCCCGTGTACCCCTACCCAATGAACCCCCCCAAAAAAGATGTCGTGTCTGCAGCAAGCGCGGATATAGACGTGACACCCGCTATTATTGTCCCTCCTGTCCTGGCAATCCTGGTCTTTGCATTGGTGAATGTTTTGAACGCTACCATTCACTAGTTGAGTATTAGCGTAGCGTACAGCATTGCACAGACTAGGCACACTTTCACAGGGTCTCCCAAGATGCCATCGCATTTTGAGAGACCCGAACCTGGAACCGGTTACAGTTATAAAAGTTACAGATACAAAAAAATGTAAAAAAAAAAAAAAAAACACAAAAAAGAATAATAAAAAAAATAGTTGTTGTTTTATTGTTCTCTCTCTCTCTCTCTCTCTCTCTCTCTCTCTCTCTTCTCTCTCTATTGTTCTGCTCCTTTTTACTGTATTCTATTCTGCAATGTTTTATTGTTATTATGTTTTATACAATAATAATATTTATATTTATGTTTCAGGTATGCAATTTTTAATACTTTACCGTTTACTGTGCTTTATTGTTAACCATTTTTTTGTCTTCAGGTACGCCATTCACGACTTTGAGTGGTTATACCAGAATGATGCCTGCAGGTTTAGGTATCATCTCGGTATCATTCTTTTCAGACTGCAGTCAGCTTTCATGTAAAAGCAATCCTAGCAGCTAATTAGCCTCTAGACTGCTTTTACAAGCAGTGGGAGGGAATGCCCCCCACCACCGTCTTCCGTGTTTTTCACTGGCTCTCCTGTCTCAACAGGGAACCTGAGAATGCAGCCGGTGATTCAGCCAGCTGACCATAGAGCTGATCAGAGACCAGAGTGGCTCCAAACATCTCTATGGCCTAAGAAACCGGAAGCTACGAGCATTTTATGACTTAGATTTTGCCGGATGTAAACAGCGCCATTGGGAAATTGGGAAAGCATTTTATCACACCAATCTTGGTGTGGTCAGATGCTTTGAGGGCAGAGGAGAGATCTAGGGTCTAAAAGACCCCAATGTTTTCAAAAAAAGAGTACCTGTCACTACCTATTGCTATGATAGGGGATATTTACATTCCCTGAGATAACAATAAAAATGTTTAAAAAAAATGAAAGGAACAGTTTAAAAATAAGATAAAAAAGCAAAAAAATAATAAAGAAAAAAAAAAAGCACCCCTGTCCCCCCCTGCTTTCGCGATAATGCGAACGCAATCGTCGGTCTGGCGTCAAATGTAAACAGCAATTGCACCATGCATGTGAGGTATCACCGCGAAGGTCAGATCGAGAGCAGTAATTTTAGCAGTGGACCTCCTCTGTAAATCTAAAGTGGTAACCAACCTGTAAAGGCTTTTAAAGGCTTTTAAAAATGTTTGTGCGCAATTTTAAAGCATGTCATGTTTGGTATCCATGTACTCTGCCTAAGATCATCTTTTTTATTTCATCAAACATTTGGGCAATATAGTGTGTTTTAGTGCATTAAAATTTAAAAAAGTGTGTTTTTTCCCAAAAAAATGCGTTTGAAAAATCGCTGCGCAAATACTGTGTGAAAAAAAAATGAAACACCCACAATTTTAATCTGTAGGGCATTTGCTTTAAAAAAATATATAATGTTTGGGGGTTCAAAGTAATTTTCTTGCAAAAAAAAATATTTTTTCATGTAAACAAAAAGTGGCAGAAAGGGCTTTGTCTTCAAGTGGTTAGAAGAGTGGGTGATGTGTGACATAAGCTTCTAAATGTTGTGCATAAAATGCCAGGACAGTTCAAACCCCCCCAAATGACCCCATTTTGGAAAGTAGACACCCCAAGCTATTTGCTGAGAGGCATGTCGAGTCCATGGAATATTTTATATTGTGACACAAGTTGCAGGAAAGAGACAATTTTTTTTTTTTTGCACAAAGTTGTCACTAAATGATATATTGCTCAAACATACCATGGGAATATGTGAAATTACACCCCAAGATACATTCTGTTGCTTCTCCTGAGTACGGGGATACCACATGTGTGAGACTTTTTGGGAACCTAGCCGCGTACGGGACCCCGAAAACCAAGCACCGCCTTCAGGCTTTCTATAGGCGTAAATTTTTGATTTCACTCTTCACTGCCTATCACAGTTTCGGAGGCCATAGAATGCCCAGGTGGCACAACCCCCCCCCCCCCCAAATGAAGCCCCATTTTGGAAAGTAGACACCCCAAGCTATTTGCTGAGAGGTATAGTGAGTATTTTGCAGACGTCACTTTTTGTCACAAAGTTTTAAAAATTGAAAAAATAAAAAATAAAATTTTTTTCTTGTGCCACGTGGGCATTCCATGGCCTCCGAAACTGTGATAGGCAGTGAAAAGTGAAATCAAAAATTTACACCCTTAGAAATCCTGAAGGCGGTGATTGGTTTTCGGGGCCTCGTACGCGGCTAGGCTCCCAAAAAGTCCCACACATGTGGTATCCCCATACTCAGGAGAAGCAGCTAAATGTATTTTGGGGTGCAATTCCACATATGCTCATGGCCTGTGTGAGCAATATATCATTTAGTGACAACTTTGTGCAAAATAAATAAATAAATAAATAAATGTGTCACTTTCCCGCAAATTGTGTCAAAATATAAAATATTTCATGGACTCAACATGCCTCAAAGCAAATAGCTTGGGGTGTGTACTTTAAAAAATGGCGTCATTTGGGGGAGTTTTGTGCCATCTGGGCATTTTATGGCCTTCAAAACTGTGATAGGTAGTGAGGAGTAAAATCAAAAATTTAAGCCCTTAGAAATCCTGAAGGCGATTGGTTTTCAGGGCCCCGTATGCGGCTAGGCTCCCAAAAAGTCCAACACATGTGGTATCCCCGTACTCAGGAGAAGTAGCTGAATATATTTTGGGGTGCAATTCCACATATGCCCATGGCCTGTGTGAGCAATATATCATTTAGTGACAACTTTTTGTAATTTTTTTTTTGTGATTATTCAATCACTTGGGACAAAAAAAATTAATATTCAATGGGCTCAACATGCCTCTCACCAACTTCCTTGGGGTGTCTGATTTCCAAAATGGGGTCATTTGGGGGGGTTTTGTACCGCCCTGACATTTTAGCACTTCAAGAAATGACATAGGCAGTCATAAACTAAAAGCTGTGTAAATTCCAGAAAATGTACCCTAGTTTGTAGACGCTATAACTTTTGCTCAAACCAAAAAATATACGCTTATTGACATTTTTTTTACCAAAGACATGTGGCCGAATACATTTTGGCCTAAATGTATGACTAAAATTGAGTTTATTGGATTTTTTTTAATAAAAAAAAGTAGAAAATATCATTTTTTTTTCAAAATTTTTGGTCTTTTTCCGTTTATAGCGCAAAAAATAAAAACCGCAGAGGTGATCAAATACCACCAAAAGAACGCTCTATTTGTGGGAAGAAAAGGACACAAATTTTGTTTGGGTACAGCATTGCATGACCGCGCAATTAGCAGTTAAAGAGACACAGTGGCAAATTGTAAAAAGTGCTCTGGTCAGGAAGGGGGTAAATCCTTCCGGGGCTGAAGTGTTTAACTCGTACGCCAGAAAGATGATCTCCACTATCTTGCCAGACCTATCACCAATGGAGACCATAATAGACTGCATCCACCGCATTCCCAAACTGGCACACCTAGCGGCAGATATACCCAGGGATGTACTAATGAGGATTCATTTCTTCCACACTAAAGATCAACTCCTATTCAAAACCAGACATCTGAGCAAACTCCCTGCACCATTCAATAACCTGCAGCTGTTTGCAGACTTGTTGCAATACACACAACACCTTCGAAGACAAATGAACACCATAACCAAACCGCTAAATAAACACAAAATCCCTTATCAGTGGGGATTCCCAACAAAAATCATTATCACCAAAAACGGAGTCAAACACATCATCACCACAGTCCACGAAGGAAGAATACTCCTCAAACAATGGGGCATCGGGGGCGTGGCTTGGCAATGGCGCTGTGAGGCTGCTTTTCCAGGGAGCTCCGTGCCTCGTTTAGGCTGAGAACTGGATCTAGCGCACGTACCGGCTTTAAAACTGCATGTCCATGACGGACAGACCTCCGGGATCACCCGCAGCTAACAGAACCGCGGACATTGCTGCCTATTTTCTAAGGAATTCAGCAACTCCGTCACAGGCCCCGGAGTCCAAGATGGCGCCGCCACGCACTGGCAATGCAGGAACAGCATCGCTCAAGAAGACAGGCAAGGGGCTCCCTAATGCCCCACAAGGTAATGGGTCTCTTCCTAACAGACCGGACTCCCCGATCCTGTCCCCAGAAATCCCAGGGGCTGATAGCTGCTCATCCATACAGTCTGCTAACACCCAGGAGAAATCATTCCCTGAATGCTGGAAAGGGATAATCGCCCTCCTCCCCACTAAACAGGACATCACTGAATCTGCAGCTACTATTGTGAATACCTTGTCTAAAGAGATTTATGATCTAAAGCAGAGAATAGATACTGTAGACTTCAGAGTATCAGAGGTAGAAACATCTACTTCTCTGCTGGAATCAAGAATGTCAGACATGGAAAAGGCTCATGTGGATTATAAAAGGCGCCTGATCCTGATGCAACTTTCAATAGATGATGGCGAAAATCGCAGCAGGAGAAACAACATCAGAGTGCGCGGCCTGCCTGAAGCCACTTCAGGAGGTGATCTCAGAGCAACGATTGTGGCCATATTCAATCGATTACTGGACAAGCCCCCTACCGCAGAATTAGAACTGGACCGCGTGCACCGTGTGCAGGGTCCTAGGGGAGGAGATGATCTCGCACCGAGAGACATATTGGCGAGAGTCCACTATTACACAATTAAGGAAGAAATTCTGAGAAGGGCATGGTCCCAGGGCCCCTTGAACTTTGATGGGGCGTCTGTGCAACTTTTCCCTGATCTATCGCGGCTTACCCTGCGTATGAGAGGCCAAATACGACCATTGCTAGAAGCAATCAGAACGGCAGGAGCCACCTACAGATGGGGTCATCCCTTCCACTTGATCGTACTGAAAGGGAACAACTCTTTTGTGCTGCATTGGCCAGACCAACTTCCGGACTTGTTCAGGTTCCTGGCGATCCCAGGGTTCTCGATACCCAACTGGTTGGACTTCCCGATCACCTTCAACAGCTCGCGATCTATATCAACGAGCCAGCAGGCGACAATGGCGCTCAAGATCCAGGACAACTCCTAGAGACAATCCTACCTCGCCGGAGTCTTAATTGACCACACTGACACAGAAGGCTACTTACTGAGAAGCAAGAAGGGGACTCCTGTGGTCCTCAGAATTCTAGACCACACTGATATCCTTTTTTGACCGCACAAAAAAAAAAAACTCTGAGTTTTATGAGTAGAACATAAAGTGCTTCAGGGGTATATTATATGTATGCTTGAGGGACTGTTTACTCCTTCGTGAAAAGATGAAGTGCCTTGGATAGGTGTTTTGATTTAAATGTTGCGGGGGAGTCTCGCCGCACCTCCACTTCATTGTTCCACAGTTTTATTAAGGGCAGTTTTGACACCCCTTGTTATTTTTCTTTTTTCCCCTTTTTTATGTGGGACATGAGGTGGAGGGGTAGGGGGGGCCCTAATTCAAAAAGGCACGGAGTCGTGTTTAGTTTTTTTTTTTTTTTACCCTCTTGCTCCTTGTCAAGAGCGATAGTTGCAATACTTATACTGTATTACGAATGTTGGTACACATAGATCTCTTAGTTGATATTCATTTCATAGTAGGTGGTTGCATACACACAATCTGAAAATTCTATGGCATAGAATCAAGTTGTTTATGGATTTTTATTTTGTCTTCTGTTTATAACGGTAATAGTCAGGTATTCCTCATCATGCCGGTTCTCTCCTGACGACACGTCTCCCATTGTGTCGCAGAGTCTAGTCTTCCACACCAACTAATAGGAAGCGCATATTTGCGCAAGGCTTAGTATAGCAACAGTTGGATAATTATTTATCCTTCCTAGTATTTTTCTTCATCCTTTTTCAACTCCATTTCTTCCCTTTCTCCTGCTCTCCGTTCTTCCCTTTATATGTAGTCTTCCTTTTCTTCTCTACCCCATCTTTCCACCCCCTTCTTTTTCTTTTCATTAAACCTCCCCCATTTTATCCCTTCCCTATACCTCTCTGTTTTATTTTTACCCTCCCCCGATTTGATATTGGTGCGGGACATGGCCCCTCCGAGAAGGCCTCCGGGTTCACGATCTGGAGGGGAGATAAAATTTACCTCCCTCAATGTCAGAGGCCTAGCTACACCGGAAAAGCGCTCCAGACTGCTTTCAGACCTCAAAAAAACGCACACACAGGTGGCGCTCATTCAGGAAACGCATTTCAAACAGTCGGCAGTCCCCAGACTCCGTAATACTGACTTCCCCAATGTATACCATGCTCCCTCCCCTCTATCGAAATCAAAGGGGGTCAGCATATTGATAGCCAGATCACTGCGGTGGACGCTATTAGAAGAGAGAGCTGACCCACTTGGCCGATTCTTGCTCCTAAAAGGCAAAATCATAAATACCACAGTGACCCTAGTAAACGTCTATTTCCCTAATTCTGACCACCTGTCTTTTTTGCGATCTCTCATTCCCTTAATCTTGGATTTCAGGGAGGGTTTGTTCTTGATGGGCGGAGATTTCAATTTTGCTCCAGAACCATTATTAGACGTATCGAGAGGGGCATCTCATTTGTCTTTTTCATACCTTAAAAAACTCAAGGTAGAATTGACCAATCTACAGTTGGTTGACCCCTAGAGGATCATGCACCCAGGGGAGAGGGATTTCACCTATTTTTCTGCGGTGCATGGTACATACTCCAGGATAGATTTCTTTCAGATCCAACATAAAGATCTTCCATATGTTACCGCATCCCAGATTGACTACATTTCCCTCTCTGACCATGCCCCCACGCACGTGACCCTTTGCTGGGATACAGAACTCAGGTCCCCTCCAACTTGGAAACTAAACGAGTCACTACTACAAATCCCCGAGGTACGTGAGGAGATAAGCAGGACACTGACCAATTACTTCTCAGAAAACATAGATCCCTCGCTGTCCCCAATGACAGTTTGGGAGGCCCATAAATGTCTAATAAGAGGGGAATTAATTAGGATTGGGGCAGCGAAAAAAAGAGAAAGGACTAAACAGATTGACCTCTTGATCTCCCAGGTGCGGACTCTCGAGCTACTTCACAAGAAGTCTTTAGCGGAAACACACCTCAAGGCCTTATTGAAGGCCAGGGATGAATTGAAAGACCTCTTGTACCATAAAACGGTACAAAATCTGGCCTGGGCTAGAAGGTCCATGTTTGAATTCTCTAACAGGCCAGGTACCATGCTGGCCAGACTACTTCGTGGCCCGAGACAACGCACCTACATTCCCTCTATAGTGACCTCACAGGGACCTACAGTCCACACCTCCAGGGATATAGCTAATGAATTTGCTGCATACTATCAACAATTATATAACTTACACAAGGGGGAACCTGCTGGGCTTTTGACAGAGAGGGAGGTGGCAGCGGGTGAATACATCAGGTCTTCGGGTATGCCTACTTTGCCAGCTGATGTAGGAGACTCCTTTGAGGCGGACATTACCCCTGAAGAACTCTAAATAGCCTTGGCTCAAACGAAGCCCAGGAAGGCACCCGGGCCGGATGGCTTCACCCTGACCTACTACCAGACCTTTGGGTCTAACTTGTCGACACACTTTCTGAAAGCCTACAACGCATTAAAAGAAGGTGGCATCAATATGGTAGACTCCTTATGGGCATTTATTTCTTTGATCCCAAAAGAGGGGAAAGACTCTAGCCACTGCAGTAATTACCGTCCGATTGCTCTACTAAACGTGGATCTTAAATTGTTCTCCAAAATTCTGGCTAACAGAATACTGCCACATATTCCTCATTTGATCCACTTTGACAAGGCAGGGTTCGTGCTGCTGAGGGAGACGAGGGACAATACCATAAGAGTTCTCAACCTTATTCACAAAGCCCGGTCCGTCAAGAAGCCTATTCTGCTACTTTCTACAGATGCAGAAAAGGCTTTTGACAGGGTGGCCTGGCATTTTATACGGGCCACTCTGGAACATATTGGTGTCGGCCCAAACATGAGAGGCTGGATATCGTCTCTCTACTCGGCTCACTCGGCGGCGGTAAGGGTCAATGAGTGGCGGTCGGACTTTTTTGACATTTCTAACGGGACGAGACAAGGGTGTCCCCTGTCTCCACTGGTTTTTATTTTGACTCTTGAGCCATTCCTGTGTAGTGTTCGTAGGAATCCCAATATAACTGGGATCACGAAGTCCTCTGGACATCACAAAATCGCGGCCTTCGCCGACGATCTGATTTTCTTCGTCTCCAACCCACGAATCTCATTACCTAACATCCTGGCAGCTCTACGGTTGTGTGGCGAAGTTTCAAATTTCAAGGTCAACTGTGCCAAGTCCGCAGTGTTGAATATCACAATACCAGCAGTAAATATGAGCAAATCCTTCCCGTTTCGATGGGCGGAGAAATCTATCTGCTACCTGGGGGTGGACATCACTCCGGACTTGGCACACCTGTACACATGTAACTTCCAACCCTTACTCCAGAGACTTAAAATAGACCTTCAGACTTGGCACAAACTCACTTTGACCTGGTTTGGGCGATGCAATGCCCTGAAAATGACAGCCCTACCCCGGGTTTTATACATACTTCAAACACTACCGATAAGGTTACCAATGACCTTCTTTAAGCAAATACAGTCCATTGTGAGGGAGTTTATCTGGTCTCATAAATCCCCCAGAATAAACATGCAAACACTGTCCAGACCCAAGGAGAGGGGGGGCATTGGTTTCCCAGACATCTCTCGGTATTACCGAGCTGTACACCTTGCCAGGATTGTTGATTGGCATTGCAACAAGGATTTAAAACAATGGGTGGGAATGGAAATTGAGGACTCCTCCATCCCCTTGCTCCCATCCCCGTGGCTCTTGTCCCCACTTCCAGAAGACCAGAAAACTCACCCGCTAATAGGAGCTACCCTTCAGGTAGCGAGGAAAATATTCCGTAATACGGACATATCACCGTTACCTTCTCCCTTGACACCTATCATAGGTAACCCAGATTTTACTCCCGGACTTACAAGTCGTAGATTGAGACAATTAATTACTTATGAGAAACAGTCCCTGGATGAGGTTTGGCCTCAGGGGGAGCTTCCATCTTCTTCCACCATCTCCAGACTCACAGAACCTCCGTTAGACAGCCTTAGTACCATCCAGCTTAGACACTTTCTGCAGACTCTTCAGAAGGCTCCCTATATCCCACGGGGTCACACTCCTCTGGAATCTCTGTGTAAATCGGGGAAACCGATAAGACACGCACTCTCATTTCTATATAGCCTCCTCACTACCCAGGGGGAGGACAAGACACCTGAGTTTTTATTGAAGTGGGAAAGAGACCTGGAGACTCAGTTTACCACACAACAAAGGGAGAAGATCTTGGCTTTGGCTCACAAGTCCTCGATTGCGAGCCATTATCAAGAATCGGGATACAAAATCCTGACCAGGTGGTATAGAGTCCCATATATGTTGCACAAAATGAACCCTACGCTGTCGGATAGATGTTGGAGGTGTGGCACAGAGGTGGGGAATATGCTGCATGTCTTTTGGTTGTGTCCGGTCCTGAGACCCTTTTGGGAGGCGGTGACTTCGACCATTCAAAGTTTGACTTTGGTCGAACTTAAAGACAACCCAGCTGCATGCCTTCTACACCTAACCACCAGACCTACTTGTAAATACAAGAAAACTTTGACAATGCAACTCCTGAACGCAGCGAGAGCCTGTATCCCTGTGTTATGGCGGGATCCCCTCCCACCTACCAGGGTCCTGTGGTATTCGAAAGCAAACTGTATCCTACGTATGGAGGAACTGACTGCAACTCTACAAAACAAGGAGGAACAATTTATGGACAAGTGGAGACCCTGGAGATATTTTGTTGGTACTAACACATATCTACAGGAGTTGGCACAAGCACAAACCCAACCTACTTGAGAGGGCATCCCCGTAGGTATTACTAAAACAGGCACCTGTACCTGCCCCTTTGGGGTCTGGCAAGTGGGTTCAATGGGGGGCAATGTCGCAGCCATATCCTTCCAACCCCCTTCTTTGACCTCTTCTCCCCCTCCTCCCTAAGCCTCTCTTGTCTTTCCTTCCCCCCGCTTTCCCTCTTATTCTTTACTATATCCTCCTTCTTCTGTTCTTTTGTACTGATAAGCTCACCAGGTAGCCGTGGTGACGGCGTTAACGAATTAATGAGAGTATGTTATTCACGGTGGGCGGGAAATACATACTCGTACAGCATTAGACACATCTGTCTTAAAATATTTTAAGCATTACATTATATACCAATACTGTTTAAGATCTGTTCAAGGCTTATGCAAGGAGGCCCATGTGTAGGCTACCTTGCTTTATTATGTTTAGGAATGATGTATAGTTGGCTGGAACACACATGTATTACCCCACTTGTTTGGTGGATAACGTGAAATTGGTCTACGGTCTCAATCTACTGTATCCAAAACATGTTAATGTATGAAAATGTATGACCTGTTTTATACTGGACTATGTATCCATGCCTTCTTTATAATAAAATAAAGGAATTAAAAAAAAAAAAAAACAATGGGGCATCATCCCGGATGCACCTGAAACGCCAATCAATACCCACAGAGGACCAACACAGTCCTCAAGTGTCAAGCAACCTCCTACTGCACGTTGACATGACTCTGACAGGCAATGCCAATTAAAACACAAATACCATACCATCCAGTCAGATGCCTTGCTCATTGCAGCTTAAACCACAAACTTTCACCCCACTAAGTTAACACAGCCTGGTGTTGATAGGCTGTTTGAAGCAGTAGTTACATTACACTTGCATACAGTTCTGCTTGTATTGATACGCACTGTTTAACCTACCTTCTTCTTCTCATCTCTACCTCATCCTCATCTCCTTCTTCCCTGAGAGCTCCTACTGAAAAAATGCCAGAAACTCGCTCCACAAAATCTTCTGGGACCACACAGTAATCTCTTCCAACCGTGAGTATTACTTATTTTCATTGACACTACCACAAGCCACACAAGATGCCAAAATTCCTTTCGCTTAACGTTAAAGGACTTAATCACCCAGCCAAGAGATCCTCCATGTGGAAAACAGCTATAGATTCTAAATGTGATGTCCTTTGTCTCCAAGAGACTCACTTCAAGAACTCAGCTGAACCCCACTGTGCACATCACCAATTTACCCACATTTTTAAAGCTTCAGGCCCGAACAAGAAAAATGGGGTCATGATAGCAGTCAAGAATTCAATCACCTTCACGCTACACAATAGCTTGATAGATGATGAGGGGAAATATCTGGCGTTGGACTGTACCTTGGGCAAAACTAGATATACCATCATCAATATCTACACACCCAACACTGGCCAAATTAGATTTCTATCCAAACTTCTGAAAAAACTTGATAAATTTCACCAAGGATGTTTCGTTGTTTGTGGTGACTTTAACATAGCGCCTGATACCGAATTGAACACCTCATCCCCTACCTCCAGACCCTCATCCCCTATGAATTCCTTCATAAGAAATAACAACCTATATGACGTCTGGAGATGTCACCATACCACAGAACGGGACTACTCCTTTTCCCACAGACATAATTCATATACCCGGATTGACTATTTTCTAGTAGACAAATGGACTCCTACCAAAACTAAAGACTCTTCCATTGGATCAATCACATGGTCAAACCATGCCCCAGTATCGATTAAAATAGCTGACCACCCTTATCCTCCTCGTCACATAATGTGGAGAGCCAACGTGTCAATCATCCAATCCCCAGAACATTCTATTTACATACGGAATCACCTCGAGGAATTCTTTGAATTAACAAAGGATCGACTTCCAACAACACCATCCTCTGGAATGCCCATAAGGCGTTTGTTTGAGGAATTATTATACAGCTTAGTGCAAGAGAGAAAAGGAGGAGATCACAGCGTCTAGATACTATCATATCTAATATTAATTTATTGGATAAACAAAATCAATCTATTCCTGATCCTACAATAAAAGAAAAATTGGTTCTCCTTAGACAAGAACTTAGGAACATACTTTTAGAATCCCATACCAAAATCCAAACGAAATTTAAAGCAAACCATTACACTACAGGCAACAAAGCAGGGAAAGCATAAAAGGACGCCACATTAAGTCAAAGATCCCACATCTCTTTCACCCAACTACGAAACAAAAACTCATTGACCCGCAAGCTATTGCGGACACTTTCAGCCACTACTACCAAACACTCTACAATCTGAAAGAAGACACTAACACCAACCAACCATCCATAGTAGATATCAACACATTCTTGCTGGAAATTAAGCTTCCAAAACTCTCACATCAGCTTCATGAGCTAAACAAACCATTCACCCACCTAGAGATTCTAAATATCATTTCTGCCTTACCATCTAGAAAATCACCTGGACCAGATGGCCTCACTAGTGAATATTACAA
This sequence comes from Lithobates clamitans, assembly GCA_037952925.1. NCBI lineage: Eukaryota > Metazoa > Chordata > Amphibia > Anura > Ranidae > Lithobates > Lithobates clamitans. The sequence goes on from JBBGZY010000429.1 coordinate 2,692,542, forward strand.
ACAATTTAGTACCACCTTAGCACCTTACCTTTCACAAGTGTGCAATGACGCTGCCTCCTCCTCTTCTCTCCCCAATGAAATGCTTAATGCACTAATAATCACTTTGCCGAAGCCTCAAAACTTCTGACCAATCTCACTTCTTAATATAAATACAAAAATTTATGCCAAAAGCATAGCCGCTAGACTAGTACAAATTATGCCCAAGTTAATACACCCAGACCAATCTGGCTTCACAAAAGGCAGACAAACTCACGATGCAACCAGAAGACTTATAAACATAATTCATTATGCTGGGACCAACAGAACGCCTTCTCTGCTCCTATCTATTGACGCAGAGAAGGCGTTCGACAAAGTCAACTGGGACTACCTGAAAGCAACGCTCCACAAATTTGGTTTCCAGGGTCCTATCCTATCAGCAATACCATTTATACTCATCCCCCCCCTCATGACCATTCCCGATTACAAATTGTACCCGCCAGGGATGCCCCCTTTCGCCACTTATTTTCAACCTAATAATGGAACCTCTGGCGGAGCACATCAGAATTAATAGAAATATTACCGGCTTCAAAATAGGACACATAGAACACAAAATTAACTTATTTGCTGATGATGTTATAATGATGCTCACCAACTCAATCTCTTCCCTGGCTTCGGTTCAAAATATCCTAATGCAACTCAGCTGTATTTCGTATTATAAAGTAAATGCAACCAAATCCTACATATTAGACCTAGGTCTCGATGCAATAACCAGTAATATCTTACGCAATCTTTATATATACCCTTGGGCAGAAACAGGTATATCGTACTTAAGCATCACACTCACCAAATCAATGAAAGGATTTTTCAACAGTAACTACTTAGATACTAAACAAATGTTACTAAAGGAAACCACCAAATTAGCCAAGTTCGAACTCTCGTGGTCAGGTAGGCTGACAGCTTTTAAAAGCTCATACTACCTAGAATACTCTACACCTTTCGCACACTTCCTATACCACTATCCAATTCCTACCTTGACTCCCTACAAACTATAATTAGCCTCTATAATGGCAGAGTAAAAAACCGAGATCCAGCCACTCTAAACTCATTAAACACAGACTAGTGGGAGGAATGGGATACCCAGACATAAAAGATTACTATCTAACCACTATTCTCTTTCAACTCCAAGAATTGGACTCAAACCCACCAAAACACCCTATGGGGCAATATTAAAAACAATGCCACACCTGGACCAAATCTCACATACTGGCTGTTTAGTACCTCTAGTCTGATCACAAATATTCACTTGTACTCTCCAACCATTCAGGCATCAATTAAAGCCTGGAGAATTCTCCACAACACTAAGTGGTCATCACTCACCACTAAACCTATACATGTACCACTACAAACCCTCCGTCTACTATCTCCCGATCTAAACATCCTCAACTGTCTGCTTAGACAGGCGTCATCCACTGAAGAACTTAGAAACACAATCAAACATAAACCATTTTAATTAATCCAATCCACCCACAAAGCACCCACATCAGACTTTCTCACTTACCATCGAATTCAAACATGCCTGTCTAGGTACCCAAATATAGAAGGATCCTTACCTATCAAGCTCTGGATCTTCTATTTCTCACAAGAATCCCACTCAAAGGGCATCTCTCTCATCTACTCCACATTACAAGAAAAAAAATACCTTTTACAAATCCAAACCATTAACTGACTGGGAAACAGACACCCAGGAACATATACTCAGACCAACAATGGCAACAGGCATTAAAATCGATATATAAAGCCACACGATGCACTTCTTTATGGGAACTAATAAACAAAATTACACTCAGATGGTACTTGACACCACTTAGACTGGCTAAATTCCAAACCAACACCACAGCCCTCTGTTGGAGGCATTGTAACCGCATAGGAACTCTATTCCACATTCTATGGCATTGCCCAATAATAGCAAACCTATGGAAAGAAGTAGCACACCTGATACAATCAATTGGCCACTTCCGCATCACTCTCACACCACAGCTGGCTACTAAACATGATCCCGAATACAATTCCTCACTCATTCAAAACAATCCTCACTCACATTCTCCTAGCAACCAGATTACTTTTAACTAGAAATTGGAAAACACCTAACGTCCCTACTGTACTAGACTAGGGATGAGCCGAACAGCCCCCGGTTCGGTTCGCAGAACCTGCGAAAGGACCGAAAATTCGCACAAACGTTAGAACCCCATTGACTTCTATGGGACTCGAATGTTCAAAATCAAAAGTGCTCATTTTAAAGGCTAATTTGCATGATATTGTCCTAAAAAGGGTTTGGGGACCCGGGTCCTGCCCCAGGGGACATGTATCAATGCAAAAAAAACTTTTAGAAACGGCCGTTTTTTCAGGAGCAGTGATTTTAATGATGCTTAAAGTTAAAAAAAAGTGAAATATTCCTTTAAATATCGTACCTGGGGGGTGTCTATGGTATGCCTGTAAAGTGGCGCGTGTTTCCCGTACTTAGAACAGTCCCTGCACAAAATGTCATTTTTAAAACTGCTTGCGGCTTTAATGTAATGTCGGGTCCTGGCAATATGGATGAAAATCAGTGAGACAAACAGCATGGGTACCCCCCAGTCCATTACCAGGCCCTTTGGGTCTTGTACGGATATTAAGGGGAACCCCGCACCTAAATTAAAAAAAGGAAAGGCATGGGGCCACCAGGCCCTATATACTCTGAACAGCAGTATACAGGCGGTGCAAACAAGACAGGGACTGTAGGTTTGTTGTTAAGTAGAATCTGTTTGTAATTTTGAAATGGTACATTTTTAACATGTTTAGCTCCAACCAAAAAAATCTATTTTAAGCTTTTTGGAAAACATAGGGAAAGGGTTATCACCCCTGTGACATTTGTTTTGCTGTCTGTGCTCCTCTTCAGAAGATTTCACCTCATTTTTTGTCCCAATGACAAATGTTTTTTGAAAATTTGGTTTTTTTTGTGAAACAAGGATTGGTGATAAAGCATCAGTGGAAAGGAGAAACGTTTTTCCCATATTAACTCTTGCAGGAGAGAATTTTCCTTCCTAGGGGTAGATTTCATCTCACTTCCTGTTGTCTCCTTCCATTTGCAAGTAGGAGTCGTTTTTAAGTTGGATTTTTAAAAGTAGGGGCCTGCCCTATAAAGTCAGCAGAAATTTGGGCCTTAGGTGTTGTTGTGGCCACAACACTGTAAGCCCTCACAGGGCCATGCTGTGAAATATTAGATCAAGAATTGTAATTACATGCCCCTGTTGAACAGGGGCTGAAAAACTGGGCCTTTGGTGGTGGTGGAGCTAGTGCCACAACACTGTAAGTCCTCACTCGCTCTTGGTGGGCGTAGAAACGGGCCCTGCTGTGAAATATTAGATCAAAAATTGTAATTACACGCCCCTGTTAAACAGGGGCTGAAAAATTGGGCCTTAGACACTGGTGGTGGCGCCCAGAACCAAAAATGTTCTTACAAGCTATCAGCGTGATCATTGAGGAGGAAGAGGATAATTACTCAGGATAGTCACTCAGCATCAGCATAGGCAGTCTTTGAAGGGATCTGAGATTTCAAAAAAATAATTCGGTTATATCAGCATCAGGTGCTTGGTAGCTGGTGGTGATCCAAGACTGATTCATTTTTATGAAGGTCAGTCGATCAACCGAGTCGGTGGACAGACGCACCCTGTGATCGGTTACAAAGCCTCCAGCAGCACTGAATGTGCATTCCGAAAGAACGCTGGATGCAGGACAGGCCAGTAGCTCAATTGCATACTGTGCAAGCTCTGGCTAGTGATCCATCCTCAAGACCCAGTAACCCAGAGGATTTTCGGTGGGAAAGGTGTTCAAGTCAAATTTTGCCCCTAGGTATTCCTGCACCATGTAAAACAGACGCTGGCAATGGTTGCTGGAACTGATCATACCTTGGGGCTGCGGACCAAAAAATTGTCTGAACGCATCGGTCAGACGGCCACCTTCTCCAACGCTCCTTCTTTGACTGACCGAAGTCTCAGCAACACGTTGTCCAGAAACAGGAGTTTGTAACCTCCCAGTCTCTGGGAATGCGTTTCACAGACCTTTCTGCAAGGCCTCCCAAAGATGTTTCATCCTCTGCTCCCTCTGCGATGGCAAGATATGGTCCGCAACCTTACCCCTGTAACGTGGATCAAGGAGGGTTGCCAGCCAGTATTGGTCCTTCTCCTTGATACCACTAATACGAGGATCCTTACGCAGGCTTTGGAGGATCAGGAAGGCCATGCAGCGTAGGTTTGCTGAGGCATTCAGTCCGGAGTCCTCTGGGTCACTAAGGACGACATGGTCCGCAGCCACCTCCTCCCAGCCACGTACAAGTCCATGTGTTTCTTGGGACTGATCCCTTAAAGACTGCTGCTGATGCTGAGTGCCAGGCTCCACCTCCATACTGACACAATCTTCCTCCTCCTCCTCATCCTCATCCTCTTCCTGTGTGATCGGCGGGCACGCAGGAACACTGTCTGGATAAAGGGGGCCTTGAGAGCTAAGGAAGTCCTCCTCTTCCTGCCTCTGTTCTGCCTCAAGTGCCCTGTCCATTATTCCACGCAGTGTGTGCTCCAACAGGTGGACAGTTTAACTGATGCATGCACTGTCACTGCTCACCATCCTCGTGGCCTCCTCAAATGGGGACAGGACAGTGCATGCATCCCTGATCATGGCCCACTGGCGTGGGGAAAAAAAACAAGCTCCCCTGACCCTGTCCTGGTGCCATAGTCGTACAGTTACTCATTGATGGCCCTCTGCTGCGTGTGATTGGGTAGTTCTTGGGCAGGTTCTTGGGCAGGTTAAACTCCTTTTGGAGGTCTGCCAGCTGAGCACTTGCACTATATGACCATCGGAAATGCACACAGACTTTCCTGGCCTGCCTCAGGACATCCTGTAAGCCCGGGTACCTGCCCAAGAACCGCTGCACCACCAAGTTAAGGACATGAGCCAAACAGGGCACATGGGTCATTTGTCCCTGTCGGGGGGCAGAGAGGAGGTTGGTGCCACTGTCGCAAACCACCATTCCTGCCTAAAGTTGGCGTGGCATCAACCACCTCTGAACCTGCCCCTGCAGAGCTGACAGAACCTCTGCCCCAGTGTGGCTCCTGTCCCCCAAGCACACCAGCTCAATCACCGCATGGCATCTTTTGACCTGCATACTTGCGTAGCCCCTTGAACGGCTACAGAGCACCGCTAGTTCCGAGGACAAAGCACAGGAAGAGGCCGTGGAGGAAGAAGAAGAGGAGGGGGTGGAGGAGAGAGGTGTGTCACAATCATTAGTAGTGGCATTTTGGAGGCATGGTGGTGGAACAACCTCCAACACTACTGCACCTTGTCCAGCATCCTTCCCAGCTGCCAGCAGAGTCACCCAATGCGCGGTGAAACTTAGGTAACGTCCCTGTCCATGCCTGATGGACCATGAGTCAGCGGTAATATGCACCTTACCGCTGACCGCCCTGTCCAGCGAGGCCAAGACATTGCCTTCCACATGCCGGTAGAGAGCCGGAATCGCCTTCCGTGAGAAAAAGTGGCGTTTGGGTACCTGCCACTGAGGAACCGCACATTCCACAAACTCAAGGAAGGGGACAGAGTCTAACAACTGAAAAGGCAGCAATTGAAGTGCTAGCAATTTTGCCAAGCTAGCATTCAACCACTGGGCATGTGGATGGCTGGGAGCTAACTTCTTTCGGCGGTGCAGCAGCTGGGGCAGGGAAATTTGCCTGGTACAATCTGACGTTGGTGTACCGAAAGCAGATTGCCCACAAGTACTTGGCTGTGACACACCTAATTCTACACCTTCTTTCCTCTCAGTGCAGGTCTCAGAGAGGACTGAAGGTATAGTGGGGTTGGAGATCTCAGCTGATGAGGAGCAAGGAGAGGTCCTCTTTCTTCTTTGGTGTGGGTCTTTTAAATACGCTTGCCAATGAACTGCATGGCAGGTCAACATATGTCTGGTCAAGCATGTGGTGCCCAAGCGGGAGATGTTTTGGCCACGCGAGATACGCTTGAGACATATGTTGCAAATAGCAGCGGTGCGATCTGATGCACTCGTCTCAAAAAAGGCCCACACCAAAGAACTTTTTGAATAACGCGCAGAGACTGCAGCGCCCTGCACATGCGGAGCTTTGGGGTGTGATGCAGTTAGTGTGCTGCCCTTAGGCTGGCCCCTGGAGGGCATCCTGCCTCGTTGGTGATGTGCCGCCTCCTCCTCCTCCTCTCTCCTATCATGCACCCACATTGAGTCAGTGACCGCATCCTCCCCTCCCTCCTCATCACTGGAGCAAACCTGGCAGTATGCTGCAGCAGGGGGAGCATGACTGCCAGGTTGCTGTCCTTCTTGGGCACCCCCTCTGTCCGTGCTCACGTTACTGCCTTCATCTAGCTCAGTATCATCATCAGAGCCTTCCAAACGCTGGGCATCCTCCTGGAGCATGTACCCAACACTGTGGTCAAACAGTTCTAGGGACTCCTCAGGAGGACATGGTGGGGCTAGGGAAGGAGTCACTGATGACATTGAGCTGAGGGAAGAGGCCGCTGCTTTGCCAGACACACAAGTACCCTGAGCATGTGTGAGAGAGGATGAGGAGGATGAGGACGGCTTGGTCATCCACTCAACCAAGTCTTCCGCATGTTGAGGCTCAACACTGCCAGCTGCCGAAAAAAAGGCCAAGCATGTCCCACGGCCACGTGCTGATGAGGATGCACCATCTCCACGACCAGCACTGTTGCCTCTAGACACAGAGCCTGCTTGCCCTCTTTTATTGGCTTGTGACTGTCTGCCTCTCCTTGTTGGCCTTCCAGATACACTAATGGCCTGTAGCTGCACTAAGCTGGGATATATATATATATGTACTGATACTGCAGCTAGCAAAATCAACTGCCTGCCTGTAGTATGAGAACACCACCAACTTTCTACAGGTAGCTTTAGCTGAACACTGTGCAGAGCTCGCAAAAAACTAACTTGTACCTTATTTAGCTGCCTACAGTAGTGATAGGATCAGGAAAACACCACCAACCTTCTAAAGGTAGCTTTAGGTGAACACTGAGCAGAGCTCGCCAAAAAATAACTTGTAGCTTATTTAGCTGCCTGCGGTAGTGATAGGATCAGGAAAACACTACCAACCTTCTACAGGTAGCTTTAGCTGAACACTGTGCAGAGCTCGCACTACACTAACTTGTAGCTTATTTAGCTGCTTGAGGTAGTGATAGGATCAGGAAAACACCACCAACCTTCGACAGGTAGCTTTAGGTGAACACTGTGCAGAGCTTGCCAAAAAATAACTTGTAGCTTATTTAGCTGCCTGCGGTAGTGATAGGATCAGGAAAACACCACCAACCTTCTACAGGTAGCTTTAGCTGAACACTGTGCAGAGCTCGCAAAAAAATAACTTGTAGGTTTAGCTGAACACTGTGAGGGGGACGCACTACACTAACTTGTAGCTTTAGCTGAACACTGTGCAGAGGTCTCACTACACTAATTTGTAGCTTTAGCTGAACACTGTGCAGAGGTCGCACTACACTAACTACACAGTCTCTCTCTCTCTATCTATCAGCACGCTGGAACACACTACACAGGGCCGCCGTGCAGGCGGCCTTATATAGTGTGGGGCGTGTTCTAAACCCCCTGAGCCACAATTGGTCAAAGCCACCCTGGCTTTGGCCAATTACAGCTCTCTCTACCGACGGCGCTACACTAACTTGTAGCTTATTTAGCTGCTTGCGGTAGTGATAGGATCAGGAAAACACCACCAACCTTCGACAGGTAGCTTTAGGTGAACACTGTGCAGAGCTTGCCAAAAAATAACTTGTAGCTTATTTAGCTGCCTGCGGTAGTGATAGGATCAGGAAAACACCACCAACCTTCTACAGGTAGCTTTAGCTGAACACTGTGCAGAGCTTGCAAAAAAATAACTTGTAGGTTTAGCTGAACACTGTGAGGGGGACGCACTACACTAACTTGTAGCTTTAGCTGAACACTGTGCAGAGGTCTCACTACACTAATTTGTAGCTTTAGCTGAACACTGTGCAGAGGTCGCACTACACTAACTACACAGTCTCTCTCTCTCTATCTATCAGCACGCTGGAACACACTACACAGGGCCGCCGTGCAGGCGGCCTTATATAGTGTGGGGCGTGTTCTAAACCCCCTGAGCCACAATTGGTCAAAGCCACCCTGGCTTTGGCCAATTACAGCTCTCTCTACCGACGGCGCTGTGATTGGCCAAGCATGCGGGTCATAGTGCATGCTTGGCCAATCATCAGCCAGCAATGCACTACGATGCTGCAGTGAATTATGGGCCGTGACGCGCCACACGAATTTGGCGCGAACGGCCCATAACGTTCGCAATTCGGCGAACGATCGAACAGCCGATGTTCGAGTCAAACAGGGGTTCGAGTCGAACAGGGGTTCGACTCGAACGCGAAGCTCATCCCTATACTAGACATAATCACTTTGGTTCACTCACACTACACCTACGAACTTATAGGAACAAGAGGTTTTGCATCACACTACAACATCCAAACAAGATGGATGTAATGGCAAAACTGCTATAATGGAAGAATAGCATAATTTCCCTTTCACAAAACTATCCTTCTGAAATTATGTACACATGTATGGATGACCTAATACATGCATATTCCAAATAGTGCTCTCAACATCCTCTCTCCTTTTTTTCCCCTTCCTCTCCTCCTACCCCTATTATTCTATTCACCCCCTCTCTCAAAAAGCTCCTCCATTACACTATTGTTATTGTACCATCATTCCTGTTTTCTACAATACTGTTCCTAAATGACTAAAGCATGATACAATATCTTCGGATATACTGTAAATATGTATTACGTTATTGTCAAACTGAAAAATTTAATAAAAATCTATTTTGAAAAAAAAAAATATGTTTAAAAAAAAAATGTTTAAAATAAATAAAATAAATTCCTTTTTTTGCCTCTTTTTAACTGCTGTAGCTGGAAAGAAGAGGTACAAAAATAAAAACGGAGGCCATTATTCTGCATAGAGTGAATTACTATGCCAAACTGTGGCAACAGTGGGCACAACACTTTCTCCATCCTCACTTTGATGAAACCCTTTTGCTCCCATCAGTTATTCGGGCCCTCACCCAATACTGCAATTTGGCCTGCCCACAGAGCCGGACCCTGGTCAGAACTCTCCACTCCCCCTTACCTTGATTTCCCTCTCTCTTCAACCCCATCTATTTTCTAGTCTTCACTCCTCTGCTTTATCTACTCCTAAAACTTTAGTATGGTTACAAAATTACATGACAACACTGGGAGTCTACGCTACTCCTTATGCTTATTCACAACCCTAATGTGTTTACGGACATCCTATCTTAACCCCGGATCTATGTTCACTGTGCATACTCTATAAAGATATTTGATGCCCTGGGTATTTGTTTATTTTATGATCTATATTATTTATATTAGATTATTCTGACCATGATGGTACAATTATATGTTATACCCATTGTGTTGGAAAGCAACATAATTTAATATCATATTTCTAGAGTTTTACTTCCTGGTTGATACAGCCAGGTGGCCTAAATGAAAGTTTCAAGTTGACCCAGCAGGGTGTTGATTCGTGCCCCCTGCAGGGGAGTAGAGCTTGGCTCCAGACCACCTGGTGTAATAAAGATGGAAGTGCTTGATTTACCCGTCTGCAAACAAAGCTTCAAAGAAAGCCAATGCTGCCAAGATGACTGATGGGCTGAGTTCAAAGAACAGCTGTCATTGAGGATTTGACCAGGGTCAGATGGCAGTGATTCATGGACAAACACTGCCCCTAGTGGACACTACAGCATGCTTCCTGGAGAATGGACAGATATTTTAAAGGACTGCCTCTTATCTCTTTTCCATTGGAATAGGAGGCTAGATGGGTGTGGTGTATGGGGGGGGGTCTGAATGCAGTTTAAAAGTGCTCATAGAATGGAAAGTCTCTCTCTTGTCTCATGGCTCTTCTGCCTGATGGCTCTCTTGCCATTGAGCCCAGCTGAAGGATACTGACCACTGAGGACGACCTTATGCAAAGTATCATTGATGTTCTTTTTAGACATGGGCAATTTGTTTCATAACAAATCGAAATTTTCAGACATTCGGATGCATCCGAATGTCAGAATAAAAATACAACCAATTTTTAACTAATAAGAAAGAAATTACAGCGGATATAACAAATGAATTCGACATGATTCGGTAATTCGTTAAAGATCTAATGAAACAAAAGGTCAACTCAAAGTAAATCTTACAGTCCAATCAGTTGATTAATTTTGTGCTGGAGGTTGGATTACTGGCAAAGTGCATTCCTGAGAACTGTGTGAGAAGGGTGTTGTATTGTATTTGAGCAGAGGAGAAGAGATATTGTCATTGTGTGTGTTAACAGATTCAATAAACAAACGACTTTTCAAACTATGAATCATTATCACTAATATATATACATACATAAATATCAAATTTCAACTAATACGAAAGAAATTATAGCGGATATAATGAATAAATTCGACATGATTCGAGATTCAGTACAATGAATATCAACACTCTACAGAAATAAGGAATTATCTGAAAATTAATTACCTTAACATAACGCATATAACAGAACGAAATTATGTATTTTATAAATGACAACGAAACAAAGCTAAGAGAAATGTTCAGTTGTGCACAAGTCTAGTTCTTTTGTTTTTTATGCTCTGTAACATTTTCTTTTTAGTATTTTATGTTATCATTCCTTGGTTCTTGGGAATAAAATAAGACCCTTGTTTTATTATGCAGTGTGTTTATTTAATAGCTAACCTTAATATTGTAATATCAAAATTAACATTATCAGAGCTTTGACAGACTAGCTAACTATAGGAATAGACAAGTTAATACATATGTAGAAAGGTGTTTTCAAGGGCCCAAAAGTACACCACTAAGCGCCAGGGACCCAAGCAGCTCCGAAACAGTGATACAACAAAGAAAAAAATATATATAAAGATAACACCAATTTGCTGTCACAAAGAGGAGAAGACTCAAAATATTGATAGAGCAGCAGCCGTTTAAAAATGCAGGTAAATCATCATAAATAGTGGCATACCATAATCAGCAAATAAGACTATAATAACACACTAAAAACAGCGCTAATGTTGAGCTATAACGGATATATGTGGCCAACTTCACAAACAAAAAGTCCTTTGAGAGAAAAGGGCAGTAGACACAGTGGTTTAGAAAGTGTTCATAGGTGATCAGAGTATAGAAATTCAGTGTGCACCTTCCACCGATCCATCCACTTCCACCCTGTGAGAACACACTCCCCTTAGGGGGTTAAACCCACCAGAGCCTAATAATCATATGCTTCCAAGGAAAGACAAATCCAAGCCACAGGTCACTGTCAGCACCCCTCCGGAAGAATCCCAGACGGTCAGGGCTCACAAATCACCAAACAACAAAAGAGAAGCGCACATAGCGTAATCCTGTTTATTAATTAAAAGCCCTTCACATCACACAAAGACCCCCCTTCAATGATTATACGTACATTAATGTTGCAATCAAAAGAGCACATCAGAAGGAAGTATTAAACCGTTTGTCAGACCGTTTTGTACACACAGCACCCCATATTGACAGAAAAACACAGAATTGTTGACATTTTTGCAGATTTATTAAAAAAGAAAAACTGAAATATCACATTGTCCTAAGTATTCAGACCCTCTGCTCAGTATTTAGTAGAAGCACCCTTTGATCTAATACAGCCACAAGTCTTTTTGGGAAATATGCAACAAGTTTTTCACACCTGGATTTGGGGATCCTCTGCCATTCCTCCTTGCAGATCCTCTCCAGTTCTGTCAGGTTGGATGGTAAACATTGGTAGACAGCCATTTTTAGGTCTCTCTAGAGATGCTCAAATGGGTTTAAGTCAAGGCTCTGGCTGGGCCACTCAAGAACAGTCATGGAGTTTCTGCACACAAAAGGTTTTTTATCTTAATGCATAGAATGCATTGAGTTAAAAAAAAACTTCTGCCTTTAGAACCACTTTAATGCAATGTGAATCAGGATATCTTATAATAAAAAAATAAAGTGCACTATACATATAATCACATCATATCGAAAAAATATATCATCAACAAGATCAAATATAACACAAAATGGGAAAAATGAAGTCCAGCGATGGAGACCTTAGCTATAGCGATTCGTCAAGATTCTAATATATTAGGGATCACGAGTGGAGATCAAAACCACAAATGTGCGCTTTTCGCAGATGACCTGCTGTTATTTCTCACCTCCCCACACACCACTTTACTGCAGTTGTTTGCCCTACTGGATCGCTTTGGCCAGATTTCGGGCCTAAAGTTTAACTGTGCCAAATCAGTGGCCCTGAATACTAACCTACCAGATGCAGTGCAAAAAAGCCTACAGGCAGTACTCTTTCTTGTGGCAAACCACGTGACTTCCCTACCTTGGGGTCAGGTTGACTCCACAGATTTCTTCCCTATATAAGGCCAACTATCTGGCACTATTTACTAAGCTGTTGGAGGATGTGAGGACTTGGTCTGATGCAACCATTTCTTGGATGGGTAGGATTGCCTCTGTAAAGATTATTTTTTTGTTAAAATACTATACTATTTTAGTACCCTACCTATATGAGTACCAACAGGGGCCTTAAGGCCTTGTTTGATTCAAAACAAAAATCTTTACATTTATTTGGGGTGCTAGGGGCAGTAGACTGCCCCGGGCCACTATGTATGCACCCAAAGATTTTGGTTGACTTTCGGAAATATTATATTGCATCCCAACTTACACAGCTATGTCAACTACACCATACTTATTACAGGCCAGACTGGGTCATTTTAGAGGCCCAAGCATGCTCCCTGCTGCCCATAGACTTAGTGGTTTGGACCCCCTCCAGATATGGAAAGGCCATTTTGTGCCCCACACTCTCCCATTCCCTTTTCCTTTGGGACTCAACTTGTAGACGATCGCCTCCTGCTCCCCCCACACTCCAGTAGCGACCTTATTCAATAACCCACAATTTCCTTGAGGTATGTCACCTGCTCAATTTAGTTGGTGGACAAATAAGGGACTTTATCGCATAGGAAACTTCCTTGACCATAGAGAGGTGCGCCCCCCTTCGTATTTTGTTCAGGATTTGGAGATGCTCCCAGCTAAAAGCTTCCGCTTACAGCAAATAAATAATTTTATTTCAGCAGAAAAGTCCTGATTTAGTAGTTTGTACACAATTTAAAAACAAATGTATACAAAAGACTCTCCAGCTGGGCTTCATCTCCATGCTGTACAAATCTTTTGTCTCCTCTTCATTGAAACGATTCTATCAAATTGCTTGGGAGAGAGACCTGGGCATGGCCCCTGAGTTCCTTGCAAGATGGTACTTGGTACCAGAACACCTCTCTAAGATGTACCCGGATTCAATACCCTTCTGTTTCAGGGGCTTTGGCCAGGTGGGTTCTGTCCTCCATGTATGGTGGACCTGCTGCAAGGTCCGGCGTTTCTGGATACGGATCCACTCCTTAATTTACTCAGTCACTATGGTTAACATTACAAAAGATCCTTGGATTGCGCTACTCAACGAACCTGTCGATAATATCCCAAGATCCATTCAGACTCTGATATACTACATGTTCTTGGCAGCAAAAATAGCCATTGCAACCTCTTGGAAAAGCCTCTTGATTGATTTAGCCCTCATGAAGCGAAAGCTAACCTGGATCATGTTACACGAAAAAATAGTCACTGTCCTGAAGAACAAACAATTTGAAAGGATACGGACCCCCTGGCATTCTTATCTTCAGGTTTTGGACACCTAAGACTGACACCGGTTCGATGGCTGGATGGGATTCTGGATGAACAGGCTCTCACTCTTTTCTTTGACTTGCCTTGTTTTTCTCCTCTCCCTGTTTTCTATTCTTTCGCCTCTTTTCTCTCTCTTTATATCTTAAGTTTTTACATGTTTTACTTTTCTGGTGTTTGCTTAACTGTTGTTGGCTCAACAGTTGTCCTTTATTCTTGTTCTAAGGTTAAATGTAAGGTTTTGCTCATGACAAACTAACTCAGGAGTTTTTTCCTTTGATGTCTGGGTAGAGACACAACTTTACTGATGGGTACTATAGAGGTTACACTTGGTCGATCACATTACTTTAGTTTTTCACACCTACTTGTGAACTGTTTATGGGTTCATAGCGAAACCCTTACCATCTTTTATCAACTATTGTCATCATATTTTGTTTTTCTTTTATTATGTACTGTTTATGTTGACAATTATTAGACTTGTGCACAACGGGAAATTTCATTTGGTTTCGGTTCGTTGTCATTTGTAAAATACATCATTTCATTCTGTTATATTCGTTATGTTACGTTAATTCATTTTCGGATAATTCGTTATTATTCGTAGAGTGTCGATAGTCATTATACTGAATCTCGAATCATGTCGAATTCATTCATTATATCTGCTATTATTTCTTTCATATTAGTTGAAATGCAATATTTATGTATGTATGTTGATTCGTGATAATGATCCATAGTTTGGAAAGTCGTTTGTTTATTGAATCTATTAACACACACATTGACAATATCTCTTCTCCTCTGCTCAAATACAATACAACACCCTTCTCTCACTCAGTTCTCAGGAATGCACTTTGCCAGTAATCCAACCTCCAGCACAAAATTAATCAGCTGATTGGACTGTAAGATTTACTTTGAGTTCACCTTTTGTTTCATTAGATATTTAACGAATTACCGAATCATGCCGAATTCATTCGTTATATTCACTATAATTCTTTCGTATTAGTTGAAATTCTCTATTTTTATATTCGGACATTCAGATGCATCCAAATGTCCAAAAGATGCAAAATTTGTCCAAATTTCGTTTCGTTACGCAACAAATTGCACATGTCTAACAATTATATTTTGTACTACTCTATGCTTCCAAACAATGTCCTATCTTTAATAAAAAGATAGACACAGAAATATAAAGCCCATAAATAGTGTGCCAAAAATACTGTGCAAAAAAGATTAATATTAAAGTGCAAAAAGTGTTCAATTCAAAGTCATCCACACTTCTTTGCTGTGAGAAATTATAATGTGCACCACCATGAAAAGTGTTCCCAAAAGGTTTTTACCACAAATAGTTAAATGAGCTCCTTGCCAGATGCTCTGAGCCCACAAGGAGATTACGAAATGCTTTGCTGATATGCAGCCACATATACCATGATCCAGAGTGCAAAGACTCCCTGAACTCCTAAGCCAAAATAGACTCAAAGGAAGCGATTTAAATACAAAAGGAGTTCCACATAGTTTAGTACTTTACCAAATGGATTTATTAAAACAATAGAAATGCACTTACAAACTGCATGATGCTAAACAGCGCGTAATACAAATGGCCAGCAGGTCTGAGCATTCAAATCGACTTGCAGAATATCACGTGTAAGCCCCCCCCCCAACGTGTTTCCCTGTAACAAGCGTCGTCTGGAGACCTGGAGAGCATTGTATAAATATTGGCTGGGTCCACACCATTTTTTTACACTGTCCCTGCACCCTTTTTTACATTCACCTGTCAGTCAGAAGTTCCTGGCAGGGATGAGTCACTGTTTATTAAGATAGTGGCAGGTTCCAATTAACCAGGAGCCCTGAGCAAGAAACTGTCACTTTTAGCACCATTAGTAATACGACTGCTAAATGGTTAAGTTCCTGCTGCAGATGGGGCTTCCTTCAGCTGTTCCCTAAACCTCCCAAAAAGTGAATGAACCAGCAGCACTGTACATGGTGCAAAGATATCATATTATTGTTGAATGTTCTTAGCATATAGTGTTAAGCCAGTCAAAGATGGTGCAATTTACTTTCCTGCAACAACAGGTAAGAAAATCACTTGATCCCCTCATCAACACAGTCAGTGTTGATGGGCAATCCCTCCTGTGGAGCTTTTGTGGGGGGGCAGATAGTGATTATTGCTAGCGGCTATAGCCTCTGGCAATAATTGCATGAAAAATCTGACATTCTGGTTGTACCCAAGTTGATTGATCATTCAACTTAGGTATAATCAGCCTGTCTATACATGCTTTGAATCTCTGCTGGTCCCTGCTGAACCGTCTGAGATTTGAACAATCTATGGCCGGCTTAAGGCTATTTTCTTTATTGGTTGAATGTTCTTGTGGAATTTTACTAATGATCAGAAGAGGAATGTTACATTCACCTTGCAAAAGGCAATAGAAACTGGCATTTTGCACATATTACATTACCGGTATAATTCATGACTGTTGCATAAATGTGGAGACGTTCAAAAAGCAAATTTCTTATAAATAGACTAACAAGTGTTGATGTAAAAATTCATTGTCATCAGATATATATAGTGCTTTAGGTGCAGTTGTTGAAACATGAATCATTATAAATATAAAAGCAAATAAATACAAACTTTGTGTTTAAGGAAAAAAAAATTCCAATACCTGGTAGTAACAAACTTATTGAAACCATCATGTAATAATTTGATCACGTAATAGTTTTAGTTCTTAAACTTAAAAAAATATCTTTTACACGTCAGTTTAGAAGTTTAGTGTGCATATTAAACCAAAACCACAAGAAAGTAAATATACAATATTCATACTTTTAAAACCCCTTTTTATCATGTTTGTGAAAAAGCAGGCTTTTCAAAGACATTCTCAGGTAACAGGAATTTGCAGCATATACATTTATTGTTACCACATTTTAAATCAGCTTGGAACTGAAAGGAATTTGCAGAGCGGGTATTATTTATATACAACGTAAAATAGAATGGACAGCATAATTAATACATTCCATTAAACATTCTCATATGTTTTCAATATGACAGACTTTATGGTATAGTGTGCAAAGAGCAGTGCTGCTTAGGTACCCAATCACAGATGAACCGTTATTGCTTTGCGACCTTTAAATGGATAAAAGCAGATATTTGATTTGCTTTAGTGGAAAGTCACATCATTGATTATGTTTTCACTGGCAATTTAGCTACTTTGGTATATGCCCTAAGATTTAGTGCGACTAGAAGATTTGCAGCCACCTGATATGGCCTGCTTGTATTTACATTAAGCTTTTCATTTTTAAAACATATGTCAAGCCAAAATAAAAATAAAAGTCATGCAGTGCACATCTGCAGCACATACACATTTCCCCAAGTTTTATTCCTTTAAAAAACTTCAAGGTTTAGAAAAATACCTGTTAAAAATGCACTAAGCTCTGAAACCTGGTTTTGGCTGACAACACATAGCATTCTGAGGACTAATGCCCCGTACACACGGTCGGATTTTCCGATGGACAATGTCCGATCGGAGCGTGTTGTCGGAAATTCCGACCGTGTGTGGGCTCCATCGGATATTTTCCATCTGATTTTCTGACATACAAAGTTGGACTGCAGGAGATAAAATTTTCAGACAGCAAAATCCGATCGCGTCAATTCCGACCATGTGTGGCCTGTTCCGACGCACAAAGTGCCACGCATGCTCAGAAGAAATTCCGACACGGGACAGCTCGTTCTGGTAAACTTAGCGTTCGCAATGGATACAGCACTTTCGTCACGCTGCAATGTTCAAAATGGTTTAATACAGCGCACTCTCTTCTTCTTTATAATGTGACAAGAATTAAGTAGTTTTGCTGCTCATATTCACACACACTTCTCACAAACTTCTTTTGTTACTATTTATCGGGATTCCCTCAATATATTTTGATTTCTCACATCTGACAACATATTTTTTTTTTTTTTTTTTACTTTAATGTAGAATCTTTTTTGTGTTTCTCTTTTTTAATTTTTTTTTTTGGTGATTTTGATTTATACTCCCGAAAATGTTTGTGTGTTTTTTGTGACAAGTTCCCACAACACCATTGATATGTTGTTCTATTTAATCTGTAGGAGATTGTTTGGTGTTGTTGTCCCTTGTTAATTTCACATTTTATGTTTTTAGAAATGTACCTGAATCGTCACCAACAAACTGTCCTTTTTGGATGAAAACACACACCGGAGAGTAGAATTTACCGAAAAAATTTTTATTAAGGGGTCACAACTATAAACAAAGAGGGAGGCAACGCTGGAGAAACTGCAGAAGTGGGTGAAGCCTGGGACCCCCAGGGCAGACATCAATTATTTAAAAGCAAAATTGGTGGCCTGAGGAGTCCATATCTAAGGGAGGGCAGTCTGGTCCAGAAGTCCCAGAGATCCGGAAAGCAGCAGATGACATCTATGCCCCCAGGCTGTGGTCATACGAGAGACTGCATCTTCTGTCAGACCAGACTGAACCCAGGGCCATCACTCTTTGGTCTTCCTTCCACGCTTCCTTCCAGCCTTTGGCTGTGGTGGTGGAGTTGTGGCAGCAGGAGGAGGAGGAGGAGCATCGTCGATCTCAATGACATCCGTCTTGTGTGTCAGTTCCCCACTCTCCCCCTTACGTAGGACTTTATAAATCAGGTCCTCAGAGATCTTGCGTTGGCCCTCCTGCATGCCCAGCAACTTGGTGGCAGCCATGCAGGCAAAGGCCTCTTCAGGACTGGAGAAGGCTCTGAGGGACGCCGAAGCCTCCTGGATCAGCCTGTATGCTGAATCCTGCACAGGACTGGGAGTGGCCTTCCTGGCTCATTTATGTGGCAGGTGGAGGGGAGGAACCTGAGACTCAGTCAGGCTGCGACTTTTCCCAGGCTTCTCTTGGCTGACACTTAGCCCCGCCTCCTCCTGGCTGCCACTAATCAACGCCTCCTCCTGGCTGACACTAATAATCCCCGCCTCCTCCTGACTGCCACATTTCACAGCCTCCTCCTGGCTGAGGTCTTCCTGTGTATGAAAAAGGGACATAGTTTTAGTATTTTTTACATCAATCACACACAATTTTCACCTCCTGACTGCTGCAAATTGAATGTTAACAAATATAACAGACTATCATTCTGAGCCCAGCATTTTGCATTCTTGTCCCAATTTTGGGTGCCCACTACTGCCTATTGATATGTAAAACACTTTTTTTAATCAGCAATTAATGATTAATAATAACATCTAGTAAACATCATTTATTTATTGCCCAGAAATCTGTAGAAGAATGCTATACCTGACTCCAGCTGGGCTCCTCCACTTCTTCCTGGCTGGAAGGCCCAGGTTGGACATCAGAAGCCTCAGCTGGTATGGAAGGAAGAGTGGAAGGAAGAGTGGAGAGGGATTCCCTGACTTCAGTGTGGTCTGACAGAAATCGCAGTCTCTCATAGTTCCACAGCCTGGGGACATAAACGTCATCTGCTGCAGCTCCGGACCTCTGGGAATCTGTGACCTTCTTGCCCTCCCTAAGATATGTGCTCCTCAGGTCACCAATTTTAGCTTTTAAATAAGGGATGGTTGCTGTGGGGACCACCAGCTTCACCAACTCCAGCAGTTTCTCCAGCGCTGCCTGCCTCTTCTGTTTATGGTTATAATGGGGATGTCTCACCTGCCACAAACAGGGCAGCTCCCTGTACTTGTCTGTAAACAGGGGCAGGAAATTGTGGTCGTTGAACCCATCCATTTTCTCTGCAAGACACAACACAAGACAAACCCTAATGTCAGGCCAAACTCCCCTAATCTTGTTACAATATAGGCTTCCATTTCGAAGCAGTATAGGCCCAAGTTTAGATCCTACCTTCGTTAGCACGATCGGCGTCTCCGATGCTCCTTCCTCCGCTCACAGATCGTACGTAAGACGCGCGCGTTACGATTTATACACACTGCGCATGCGTATAACTCCGCCCGCCCCTGACGTTCTTTCTATTCTATTCCCCGCCCCTTTTCGTTTGGCGCAGTGGAGGAAGAGCACATGGTGGATAGATAGCAGGATCGTGCTAATTGTAGCAACGAGGAGGAGGAGGAGGAGGGAAGGTCGGAGCCTGAAACGTCCCGATCCAGAAGGAGATTAAAGGACTCAAATATGTCCTTTGGGGAGATGTTGGAGATGGTGGACATCCTGAAGAAGGCCGACTATGATGGAAAGTATGGGCCTTACCCCAACCACAATGTCCGAAAGGCCAAGATCATGGCGAAAGTGGTCAGGAGTCTGCACCGGAATTTCGGGGTACGACGATCGAAAGATCAGCTCAGGAAGCGGTGGTCGAACCTGAAATTATGAGAACATGAGCAGTACAGAAAGATCTGGAGAGTGCTGCAAAAAAGTAAGTAGTTGTGCTGTGTTCCTATTGTTCTTGTGTTTATTACGTTCGTGCTGCTCCATGTGCTTTTAGGAACTGTTGTACAGTTTAAAATGGCAACTTTCATGTTCATGGGCACATTATTCGTTCGGATCACACATTTTTATTTCGGACGATAAAATACCATTGTTTAGGCCATATGCATTTGGCCACCATTTTGAGGCCCTATACTTGTCTTCAAAGAATTGGGTTGTGTAGATGGCTTTGTTACTAGAATGAAATGCAAACTAGATTCTGTGTAAGGAGAGGACACTCAGCAGCTGTTTTCACATCTGGACACTGGAGCACTAGTGTGGGACCCCAGAACACCATTTTAATTAGGGGGCCACACAGGTGCTCCAGTGTATACTATAGGGGGGTCTCCATCTGTGAAGCTTGTACCAAACAGGTAAAGTATTGCAGCTTGGCAAAGGACACTAAAAAAGCTACATCTTGGAACTCGGCTAAAATAGATAATTGTACCCCACTTCCAAACAATGTTTCATCTTTATAGTTCTGCCATCAAATATCTGTGTGCTAAGTATACCATTTTTGTTTTACATAGGGGAGAAAAGACTTGGAGGACACCCCTCATCCGAGGAGACCAGAGCCCCCCCCCCCCTCTGGAAGAAGGGGAAATCCCCCCAACACAAGAAGAGCAGGAGGAAGAAGACGTGGTGGAACTAGTCACCACAACAGGTGAGTGTCTGCAACCACAGGCTCAGATAAGAGATGGATGGCGGCATATTTTTTAGGCCTAATTTATTTTGGGTTTCCTCTCTTTTTAGGTGATCGTGAGGTTGTGGATGAAGATCCTTTCACATCCGAAAGTGCCCAGATCCTGATCGGGGAGATCATGGGGTGTAATTTACAATTGGAAAACATCAAGCAAAACATCAATGATCATCATAAATAGTGGCATAACATAATCGACAAAATGATCATTATAACACACTAAAAACAGCGCTAGTGTTGAGCTAAACGGATAATGTGGCCAACTTCACATGCAAAAAAAGTCCTTAAAGAGAGAAGAGCAGTAAGCAAAATGGTTCAGAAAGTGTTCATAGGTGATCAGAGTACAGAAGTTCAGCGTGCACCTTCCACCGATCCATCCACTTCCACCCTGTGAGAACACACTCCCCTCAGGGGGTTAAACTCACCAAAAGCCTAATAATCATAAGCATCCAAGAAAGGAGAAATCCAAGCCACCAGCCACTGTCAGCAACTCTCCGGAGGAATCCAAGATGGTCAAGGTTCATAAATCACCAGACAACAAAAGAAAAGCGCACATAGCGTAATCCTGTTTATTTGATAAAAGCCCTTCACATCACACAAAGACCCCCCTTCAAACATTATACGTACATTGTAAATGCAATCAAAAGAGCACATCAGAAGGAAGCATTTAGACACAGCACTTCACCATAATCAGCTCCAGCCGGTTCCGCTTTCCAAGCAGCAATCTCTAACTTCCTGGTTGCAGCACAGGCTGTGGTGGAGCGCTTTTCTTTTGTTGTCTGGTGATTTATGAGCCTTGACCATCTTGGATTCCTCCGGAGAGTTGCTGACAGTGGCTGGTGGCTTGGATTTCTCCTTTCTTGGATGCTTATGATTATTAGGCTTTTGGTGAGTTTAACCCCCTGAGGGGAGTGTGTTCTCACAGGGTAGAAGTGGATGGATCGGTGGAAGGTGCACGCTGAACTTCTGTACTCTGATCACCTATGAACACTTTCTGAACCATTTTGCTTACTGCTCTTCTCTCTTTAAGGACTTTTTTTGCATGTGAAGTTGGCCACATTATCCGTTTAGCTCAACACTAGCGCTGTTTTTAGTGTGTTATAATGATCATTTTGTCGATTATGTTATGCCACTATTTATGATGATTTCTCTGCAATTTTAAACAGCTGCTTTTCTGTTTAGTCTTATCTGAGACTTTTTTAAACATATCGGTGTTATCTTTATATATTTTTATATATTCATATATGTTTCCTTTTTTCATTTATTTATTACTGCTTTGGAGCTGCTAGGGTCCCTGGCGCTGAGTGGTGTGTTTTTGGGCCTGTAAATACACCTTTTCACAAAACATCAATGATGTTATTCCAAAATATAAAAACATCATTGATGTTTTGGGGAGAGTTTAAAACCCCTCCAAATCACTTTCTTCTTTTGTGTGCTACAATGTGCTAAATGTTTTTGTGATTTTTCCCAAAGCCAAATTTGGAGGATGCACACAGTGTGCCAACATGTGCTATCTGCCATCACGGGAGATCAATGGACGTGTTTTGGGGGTGCAACCCCTTCCTCAATAATAAAGTAGCGGTGAGGAAGGGCTTTCTCCCCCAAAACACGTCCCTTGACCCCCCGTGATGGCAGCTAGCACATGTTGACATTGGTAAATTTGTGTGCATCTTCCAAATTTGGCTTTTCCAGGGGTGATTTCCCCCCATCTGAACGCAATATCAAACACAGTTCCTAAATACTCATGTCTGATATTGCCTTCAAGTTCTACCAAATGTGAACTTTGTAAGATCAAGATTTGTGTCTTTCTTGTGGGTTTTACACAGACCTGTTTTATATAAAATGCACATTTTGATTTTGGATAATGACACCACAAAAATTGTGTTACAACAAACATGTCGGTTTGTCAGAAAAACCTTTGGTAAATGCACATGTGATTGTGCAGGTATTAAAAAGATTGTTCATCAAGAATGTGTGGATTATTGTCTCAACACTACAACACTTTTGGGGTGATGTAATTGTTGTTTTATGAGAAAATGGGGGTAATTTCCTAAGGGCAAATCCTCTTTGCACTACAAGTGCAGTTTCAGTGCAGTTGCAAGTGCACTTGTAGTGAAAAGTGTCTTTGCATTTAGTAAATAACAGCCAACAGTGCTTTGTAAGGTTACACAATCACGCCATTTTCTGGACTCCACACATTTCTGTCAGGGTCAGCTAAAACAAACACAAGCAGTAAATGTCCACAAAGAAGAGCCTGGGGGGAGATGCCTGTCGAGAACTTGAGGTCCTGCAGGCTTCTCCCTGTGGCCAAATACCGCAAGGTAGCGACCAACCTCTGCTCCGCAGTGATGGCTTGCCTCATGCAAGTATCCTGCCTGCTGTTATAGGGGGTCAGCGAAGCCAACAAACGGTGAAACACGGGGTCCGTCATCCTGAGAAAGTTCCTGAAATCATCAGGATTATTCTCACGGATCTCACGGAGCAAGGGCATATGACAGAAGTGGTCACGCTGAAGCAACCAATTCTTGGTCCATGAACTCCTCCCCACCCTGTTCATGGACTGGACTTGTGTCAAGGTCAGGACCCCAACACCAAGCCCCCGCAAAGCACGAACTGTACGAGGAGTACGCATACGAAACATGGCTAGAAAACGGTCGGCTGCTCAAAACGAAGTAACAGAACGCACTGAAGAACAGCAAGGCCTGTGAAGAGCGACCTGAAAACCAGTAACGAACGAATAAGATTACAATGACTACTTAAAGTCACGCGGAACTTGCTTGCACGCACTGAAGGGCAGATACAAACCCACAAGCACAAACTGAACGACAGAAAACGATCTGAAAGCCACGAGTCTGAAAAAGCGCGAATCGTCTCTCACCAAACTTTTACTAACACGAGATTAGCAAAAGGAGCCCAAAGGGTGCCGCGCTTGGTTCTGAACCGGCCTTTTCTAGTCTCGTCATACGTGGTGTACGTGACCGCGTGGTTGTCGATGGGAAATTCCTAGGATTTTGTTGTCGGAATGTCCGAACAAAGTCCGACTGTGTGTACGGGGCATAAGTGTTGTCAGGTCTGCCCATTACCAAAACCCAAAACTACTCAACCACTCCCACTCTCAAATTTCTACAACATGAAAACAAATCATTCTGTAGTCCATGATAAGAACTAGGGAGTCTCTAAGCTGTGCAGAGGACCCAAAACAACTCTGAATTTCTGACAAGATGTTCAACAGGCTCTTGCACCTATCAAACAGATATGGTGAAATGTGTTTATTGGTATATTAGGTCGACCAAAGGGAACAAATAAAAGATTTTCAATGTTAAGGTTTCCATACAATTTAATAATATTTCAAAATTCTCTAATGCCTGTATGCAATCTACTAGTCTGTATATAAATATGAATGTGGATTGAAATAATTAGGTATGTCATTGTTGAAACCTTGATGGCTGAGTTCTTTTTGTTGTGTACTGAAGTCCTGACTTTCTGTTCTCTGTTGACATTAACTGCTTTGTAAACTCCACTGGAAAAGTCTGTTTTCTCCTTTATGCATCTGAGTTATAGCTTACCGCTCTCATTTGGCATGACCCACTTTGGCATGTCCCCTGAGAAGGTATCAGTTCTTATCTTTGTAAACCGCAGTCTTGACTTGTGTGTTCCTCTCTCTTGATATAACCCTTTTTGTGATACTCGTTATAGTAGCTCACAAGGATTTTGTTAATCGAGTGAGCAGTAATAAACAGTAATAATTACTTAATGCAGCAAAAGTGGTTGCTGATAACCTCTTCAAAATCAGATTTTGAATCACTCCTTTTTACTTCCAGAAAACAAAACAATCCATTCAGGTACACCAAATTATAGGAAATAATTACATAGTGGCAATCATTTAGCTTATTTAAAAGCATAACTAAACCTTCCTCTTCTTTACAGCCAAGCATCTGTTGGATTTGCAGTTGTCATTGTACTGTGCATGTGATCAGTTATGACACCAACCATTTCATGGCTTGACAGTTCAGTTAAGAGCACAAGCAACTGTGTCAGCGATCATTCATGCCTTGAATGTAACTGTTTTGGGAAACAGTTAAATCATTTATGCCTCGTTTCCACTGAGTGGATCGGTTTGGTTCGGTACGGTACGCTATTTTGGGTGTTTCCATTATGAAAGCGGCCCATACAACTGAACTGAACCATTCCATTCAGGGTCCTGATTCAGATGTGGGGCCATAGAAAATGGAACGGTTCGGTTAGGGCGGAGCTACAACACATTCCACTGATTGGTGAACGTGTGACGCCATGCTAGGCATTTTTTCTAAACCCACGTATGGCCCCTGTCGGTCCGACTTACAGTGGAAACGAATAGGCCGGACCATTCTAGGCTTTCCAAACCGATCCGACCCGAACCGATCCGCTTGGTGGAAACAAGGCGTTTTAGTGGCTCCACTGTACACTGGAAGTTCAGTTGTTTTTATGCTATCTCCTAGGATGCATTTGATCCTCTTCAAGCTGCTGTAGATGGGAGGAGGCATCAAAGAGTGTTTCCTGCAATGCTTCTGCTAGACATAAGTAGTGGTAACAAGGAGTATTATTAGAAATAATGATATTGATAGCCATCAAAATGCAAAACTGCTGTACTCAATGCTGTAGTGAATTCACTTCAAGCTATTTAGAGTTGTCATCCTGCTGGAGGAAGAGGAATTAACTGGTAGGATCATCATATACGTATCAATGGATTCAAAATGTATATAAAGGCAAGATTATTTTTATAGTTTTTGAATAGATTTGTCATCTTGGTGTTGCTGTCTGTTTCCTATTTCTTCTAGAATCCATTCTCACTACAACTGAAAATGAGGGAAAATCGTATGATTAGATTTTTTACCAGAAAAGAGATAGAGGAGAAACCTTTCAATAGAGATACATATTCTGGTGACAACTGTCGGAGAAATGTTTTCTCTCATTTTGGAGAGACATTTTATCATTTCCTATTGTAACCATGGGGCAGGAAGGGATGAGAAATCTCCCCAAGGGAACACAGATGGCAAAACACATATACTTTAAATGTTAAAATTAAGTTGGAACAACACAGTTTGAACAACACAGTTTGCTTTCAGACTTTCATTGGCTTTGATATATATATATATATATATATATATATATATATATATATATATATATATATATATATATATATATATATATATATTATATATATATATGTATATTATATATATATATATATATATATATATATATATATATATATATGTAAAAAAAACAAAACAAATCAATATTTGGTGCGACTTCACTTTTACTTCAAACTGGCATCAATTCTAATGCCTCGTACACACGGTCGGATTTTCCGATGGAAAATGTCTGATCGGAGCGTGTTGTCGGACATTCTGACCGTGTGTGGGCTCCATCGGACATTTTCCATCGGATTTTCCGACACACAAAGTTTGAGAGCAGGCTATAAAATTTTCCGACAACAAAATCCGATCGTGTCAATTCCGACCGTGTGTGGCCAGTTCCGACGCACAAAGTGCCATGCATGCTCAGAAGAAATTCCGAGACGGAACAGCACGGTCTAGTAAAATTAGCGTTCGCAATTAGCGTTCGCAATGGATCCAGCACTTTCGTCACGCTGCAATGTAAAAAATGGTTTAAGACAGCGCACTGGCTCTGGTGTTGGAGATGTGGCAGGAGGAGAAGTAGGACCTGGAGGAGGAGGAGGAGTAGTAGGACCTGGAGGAGGAGGAGGAGGAGTAGTAGGACCTTGAGGAGGACTATGTGTGAGGTTACAAATGTGGGTAGCACATGTTATTTGGCCCCTCAACCCCTTATTGAGAGCTTTCAAAATTAAGGACTCACACAGGAGTCGATGGCCCTCCTCCATCTGCAGAATTTTGCAGGCAGTCAGGCCAGCAAAGTCC
Source organism: Lithobates clamitans (assembly GCA_037952925.1). Taxonomy (NCBI): domain Eukaryota; kingdom Metazoa; phylum Chordata; class Amphibia; order Anura; family Ranidae; genus Lithobates; species Lithobates clamitans. Next base: position 2,719,364 of record JBBGZY010000429.1, read on the forward strand.
TCCTCCACACTGTGTAGGCTTCTCAGGGCCTCTGTAGCCTTCCAAAAGAGGAATATGGCAGCCTCCTCCAGGTTACTCATCTTCCTGCCACTTTGTCTTTGAAGGTGTAGGGTAGGGACCTGGATATCAGGCAGCCTGCTTGGCCCGGCCACCTCCTGGCTGAGACTTCCCTGTGTATGAAAAAGGGACATGGTTGTAGTTTTTGCATCATCAATCACAATCATAAATTAGTACTCCAAACTAACATCTAGTTAACATCATTGATGGGACAACCAGATATATTTAGAGGAATGCTATACCTGGCTAAAGCTTGGCTCCTCCACATGTTGCTGCCTGGAAGGTTCAGGTTGGGCTTCAGAAGCCTCAGCTGGAGGGGAAGGAAGCATGGAAGGAAGACTGGAGAGTGCTGGCCTGGGTTCAGTCTGACCTGCCAGAAAATGCAGCCTGTCATAGTACCACAGCCTGGGGACATAAATTTCATCTGCAGCTCCTGATCTCTAGGAATCCTGGACCTTCTTGTGCTCCCTTAGATAAGTGCTCCTCATTCTACCAATTAGGATCTTTAAATAGGTAATGTCTGCTGTGGGGATCACCGTCTTCACAAATTCCAACAAATTATCCAGCGCTGCCTTCCTCTTTGTTTGGTTCTTATATTCAGGGTGGTTTATCTCCCATAGACAGGGCAGCTCCCTGAACATATCAATGAAGATTGCCATAAATTCCTTATCTTTCAAGATATCCACTTTCACTGCAAGAAACAACACAAGACAAACCCTAATGTCAGCCTAAAGTCTTCTAAAATTGTGCAAATACAGGCCTCAATCTAGAAGCAGTATAGGCCAAATGTTAAATCTTACCTTCGTTATCACGATCGGCGCCTCCGTTACTCCTTCCTCCGCTCACAGATCGTATTTACTACGCACGCGTGTTACACACTGCTCATGCGTGAAACTCCGCCCGCTCCTGACATTCTTTCTAGTCTATTCCCCGCCCCTTCTCATTCGGTGCAGTGGGGAAGAGCACATGGCAGAGTCAGAGCAGGTGTCTGATATTTACACCAACGAGGAGGAGGAAAGCCCGGAGCCTGAAACGTCCCGATCCAGAAGGAGACGATATAAGGCATCAAATATGTCCTTTGGGGAGATGTTGGAGTTGGTCGACATAATGAAGAGGGCCGACTATGATGGAAAGTATGGACCTTACCCCAACCCAAATGTCCGTAAGGCCAAGATCATGGCGAAAGTGGTCAAAAGCACCAGAATTTCAGGGTACGTCGATCGAAAGATCAGCTCAGTCGGACCTAAAATTAAGAGAGCACGAGCAGTACAGAAAGATCCGGAGAGTGCTGCAAAAAAGTAAGTATTTGTGCTGTGTTCCTATTCTTTTTGTCTTTATTACGTTCGTGCTGCTCCATGTGCTTTTCTTAACTGTTATCCAGTTTAAAATGTCAACCTTTATGTTCATGGGCACATTATTCGTTCGTATCAAACATTTTTCTTTCGGCCTATAAAACACCATTGTTTTGGCCATATGCATTTGCCCACATTTTTTCGGGCCTACTTGTCTGAAAATAATTTGGTTGTGTAGATGGGTTTGTTAATAGAATGAAATGCAAACTAGATTCTGTGTAAGGAGAGGACAATCAGCAGCTGTTTAGACATCTGGATGCTGGAGCACTAGTGTGGGACACAAGAACACCCTTTTTATTAGGGGGCCCACACAGGTGCTCCAGTGTATACTATATGGGTGTCTCCATCTGTGAAGCTTGTACCAAACAGGTAAAGTATTGAAGCTTGACAAAGGACACTAAAAATTCTATATCTTGGAACTCTGCCAAAATAGACAATTGTATCCCACTTCCAAGCAATGTTTCATATTTATAGTTCTTCCCTCAAATATCTGTGTGCTAAGTATACGATTTTTTTTTACATAGGGCAGAAAAGACTCGGAGGACACCCCTCATCCGAGGAGACCAGAGACCCCCCACCTCTGGAAGAAGGGGAAATCCAACCAAGACAAGAAGAGCAGGAGGAGGAAGATGTGGTGGAAATTGTCACCACAACAGGTGAGTGTCTGTGACCACAGGCTCAGGTAAGAGATGGATGCCGGCATATTTATGATACATGTTTTTTTTTGGTTTCTATATTTTTAGGTGATTATGATGTTGTGGATTCAGATCCTTTCACCTCGAAAAGTGCACAGATCCTGACTGGGGAGATCATGGGATGTAATAGGGACTTGCAAAACATGAAGAAAAACATCAATGATGTTCTTCAAAAAAATAAGAACATCATTGATGTTTTGGGGAGAGTTTAAAACCCCTCCAAATCCCTTTGTTTTATGGTGTGCTACAATTTTAACATTTTTTGTCAAATAGTAGAAAAGCCAAATTTTGAAGATGCACACAGTGTGTCAACATGTGCTATCTGCCATCACGGGAGACCAATGGACGCGTTTTGGGGGTGCAACCCCTTCCTCAATAATAAAGTAGCTGAGAGGAAGGGGTTGCTCCCCCAAAACACGTCCCTTGATCCCCCATGATGGCAGGTAGCACATGTTGACATTCGGCTATTTGTGTGCATCTTCAAAATTTGGCTTTTCCGGGGGGGACTTCACCCCATCTGAATGCAATATCGAACACAGTTTCTAAATACTCATGTCTGATATTGCCTTCAAGTTCTACCAAATGTGAACTTTGTAAGTTCAAGATTTGTGTCTTTCTTGTTGGTTTTAAACATGCCTGTTTTATCTTAAATGGACATTTCTACTTTTTCTAATGCAACCCCAAAAATTGTTATACAACAAACATGTTGGTTTGTTTTAAAAACCTTTTCTAAATGCACATGTGATTGTGCAGGTATTAAAAAGATTGTTAATCAAGAATGTGTGGATTATTGTCTCAACACTCCGACACTTTTGTGGTGCTGTAATTGCTGCTTTCTGTGACAATGGGGGTTATTTCCTAAGGGCAAATCCACTTTGCACTACAAGTGCGGTTTCAACTGCACTTGTAGTGCAAAGTGTCTTTGCCTTTAGTAAATAACACCCAACAGTGCTTTGTAAGGTTACACAATCACGCCATTTTCAGGACTCAACACATTTCTGTCAGGGTCAGCTAAAACAAGATGAATGGGAGTCCTTCCACATTGTCTTCTGGAGGTGGCAAGTCCAAGCTGCCATTCTGGAGATGCTTGTAGAACTCCGTCTGGGCGATGACTCCACCATCGGACATCCGGCCATTCTTCCCCACGTCCACATACAGAAATTCATAAGTAGCCGACACCACCGCCAACATCACAATACTATTGAACCCCTTATAATTATAATAGTATGACCCCGAGTTGGGTGGTGGGACGATGTGGACATGTTTCCCATTAATTGCCCCTCCGCAGTTAGGATAGTCCCACCACTGGGCAAAGTGGGAGGCCACAGCCTGCCATTCCTGTGGCGTGGAAGGAAACTGTGGAGTAAAACAAAAAAAAAATTAGTGTTTTTGCACATAAACATGGAAAGCAGATTAGACACAAACATTCTTGGCCAACATCAAGATAACATTTATTTATGGGACTTTTTAAAGACCAAAGTATAAGGTACACCGATCATATTCCCCCTCCCCCCTCTCATGGGCCATTTCTAACATTATAGGAGGGGGACTCTTGGACAGGTAACCCTCTCCACTTCATTGAGAGATTAATGCCTAAATAATGGGTATTACTTTGAATAGCCCCTCCTTAGTTACACTATTGGCAGCCCACTGGACAGGTAAGAAGTCTCATAATACAAAGATATAAATACACACTGTACACATTTGAGCACATTTGGACATTCTGCAAGATAATAATAGGATACAAAAACTTTAAACATTTGAAAGTAAACAGGCAGGCCCTTGCACTACATGCTTTGGGGAATTCATCCATACATCTGACCACAAAAGAGATGGGTATAGTGTGTATGGGTTTGGCAAAGTCAGCAGATAGATGATTGAGGATAGATAGATAGAGAATTGGTATCAGCTGACTTAGCAGTTGGGGTAAGGGAGGGTTCCAAATGATTTGGCGACCCCCAAAAAAGCCTCTGGCACTCTGCCTGAATTTAAAGCACAAATCACATTTCAAAACATTTTAGGGGTGTTTTTTGGGTAAAGCACTACTATGGAGCTGACAAAATACATTGTTAAGTGACTACATGAGGTGAATATAGGGCCAGGAGACCATGCAGGGGAGGTAAGTGAAGGCAAATATGTATGAAGGACAACAAAAATAATAACAAAAATATCAAGCATGCATGAGGACAAAGGGGACATTCACAGCCCACATTCCATATGGTATGGTAATCATGGTAATTAGGGAATGAGGAAAGAAATACAATATATTATCAAACATTAAATACAATAAAATGTGATATTAAAGGATAAAAATCTTACTTTAATATACTCCTTCTGCAGGACCTGGATGATGGCAGAACAGGTCTCTGGGATAATGATTCCCAGAGCCTGGGGGGAGATGCCTGTCGAGAACTTCAAGTCCTGCAGGCTTCTCCCCGTCGCCAAGTACCGCAGGGTGGCGACCAGCCTCTGCTCCAGAGTAATGGCTTGCCTCATGCAGGTATCCTGCCTGCTAATATAAGGGGTCAGCAAAGCCAACAAACGGTGAAATACGGGGTCCGTCATCCGGAGAAAGTTCCTGAAATCATCAGGATTATTCTCACGGATCTCACGGAGCAAAGGCATATGACAGAACTGGTCACACTGAAGCAAGCAATTCTTGGTCCATGAACTCCTCCCCACCCTGTTCATGGACTGGACTTGTGTCAAGGTCAGGACCCCAACACCAAGCCCCCGCACAGCACAAACTCTTCGAGAAGTACGTATATGCAACATGGCTAGAAAACGGTTGGCTGCTCAGAACGAAGTAACAGAACACACTGAAGAATAGCAAGGCTGTGAAGAGAGACCTGAAAAACAGTAACGAACGAACAAGAACACAATGACAAGTCAATGGTACTCGCTGCATGCACTGAAGAGCAGATACAAACCCACAAGCACAAACTGAACAGCAGAAAACAATCTGAAAACCACGAGTCTGAAAAAGCGTGAATCTTCTCTCACCAAACTTACTAACACAAGATTAGCAAAAGGAGCCAAAAGGGTGCCGTGCTTGGTTCTGAACTGACCTTTTCTAGTCTCGTCGTACGTGGTGTACGTCACCGCATTCTTGGCGATCGGAAATTCCAACAACTTTGTGCGACCGTGTGTACGCAAAACAAGTTTAAGCCAACATCCGTCGGAAAAAATCCATGGATTTTGTTGTCAGAATGTCCGATCAATGTCCGATCGTGTGTACGGGGCATTACACTTGTACACTTGCACAAAATCAGGGATTTTGTAGGATTAGTGTAAGGTGTATGATTAACCAATTGTACCAAGCAGGTGCTAATGATCACCAATTCCATATGTAGGTTGAAACACGGTCCTTAACTGAAACAGAAACAGTTGCGTAGGGGGCTTAGTACTGGGTAAGGAAAAGCCAAACTCTGCTACTAAGGTGAGATTGTGGAAGAGAGTTTCATGTCACAGGTCATACACCATGGCATGATAGAGCACAGCAAGAAGACACAAAGTAGTTATACTGCATCATCAAGGTCTTTCCCAAGCAAAGATTTTAAAGTAGACTTCTTTGAAGAAGCACAAAGAATTGGGCAACATTGAGGTCCATAGACGCAGTGGTTGGCAAAGGAAACAATGCAGCAGATGAAAGTCACATCATGTTGACTTTCCTTTAGCATTGGAAGATGTCCAGCAGTGCCATCAGCACAGAACTGGTGAAAACCAGTGGGACCCAGGTACGCCCAGAGAAGTCTGAGCAGAAGTGGTCTTCATTAAAAAATTGCGGCCAAAAAGCCATTCCTTCGATGTGGAAACAAAGCTAAGTGACTCAACTCTGCATGAAAACATAGGAACCGTGGTGCAGAAAATTGCAGCAGGTGCTTTGGACTGAGGAGTCAAAATTTGAAATATTTGGCTGTAGCAGGAAGCAGTTTGTTTGCCAAAGAGCTGGAGAGCATTACAATAATGAGTGTCTGCAGGCAACAGTGAAGCAGGGTGAAGGTTCCTCAATTCTGATAAATACAGGCAGATACTTATCCATCATGCTTACCATCAGAAAGATGTGTGATAAGCCCCAACTGTATTCTGCAGCAGGACATTGACCCCAAAAATATAGCCAATGTCATTAAGAACTATCTTCAGCGTAAAGAAGAACAAGGAGTCCTGGAAGTTATGGCTTGACCCCACAGAGCCCTGATCTCAACATCATCGAGCCTGTCTGGGATTATTATGAAGAGACAGAACTAATTGAAACAGCCTACATCTACAGAAGATCTGTGGCTATTTCTTCAAGATGTTTGGAACAACCTACCTACCGCGTTCTTTCAAAAACTGTATGAAATTTTACCTAGAAGAATTTATGCTGTTTTGAAGGCAAAGGGTGGTCACATCAAATATTGATTTGACTTAAATTAATCTTCTATTCATTTACTTTTAATTTTGTTAATTGATAAAAATAATCTATTAACACCTCTATCTCTGAAAGGATTTTTAATTTCTGGCATTTTTTCACATCTGCCTTTATATATATACTTTTATACACAGTATCTCACAAAAGTGAGTACACTCCTAACATATTTATAAATATTTTATTCTATCTTCCGAATTGGGCCCAAAGTTTCAATATTTTGTGTGGCCACCATTATTTTCCAACACTGCCTTAACCATCTTGGGCATGGAGTTCACCAGAGCTTCACAGGTTACCACTGGAGTCCTCTTCCACAGACGACATCACAGAGCTGGTCGATGTTAGAGACCTTGCGCTCCTCCACCCTCCATTTGTGGATGCCCTGCAGATGCTCAATAGGGTTTAGGTCTGGAGACATGCTTGGCCAGTCCATCACCTTTAACCTCAGCTTCTTTAGCAAGGCAGTGGTTGTCTTGGAGATGTGTTTGGGGTTGTTACCATGTTGGAATACTACCCTGCGGCCCAGTCTGCGAAGGAAGGGGGTCATGCTCTGCTTCAGTATGTCACAGTACATGTTGGCATTCATGGTTCCCTCAATGAACTGTAGCTCCCCAGTGCCAGCAGCACTCATGCAGCCCCAGACCATGACTCTCCCACCACCATACTTGACTTTAGACAAGACACACTTTTCTTTGTACTCCTCACCTGGTTGCTGCCACGCACGCTTGACACCATCTGAACCAAATAAGTTTATCTTGGTCTCATCAGACCACAGGACATGGTTCCAGTAATCCATGTCCTTAGTGACTGAGCGGCCAATCACGGCGCGCAGCGCCGCTCGCGCATGCGCAGTGGGTGCCAGGCTGTGAAGCCACTTCCCGGCACCCACAGTTGCAATGCCGGTGCCACTAAACGGAGGGGGAGACGAGCAGGGCTTCGATCCCCCGCATCACTGGACCCTGGAACAGGTAAGTGTCCAATTAAAAGTCAGCAGCTGCAGTATTTGTAGCTGCTGACTTTTAATTTTTTTTTTTTCGACTGGCCCTCCTCTTTAAGCAAACTGTTTGCAGGCTTTATTATGCATTATCTTTAGAAGAGGCTTCTATCTGGGATGACAGCCATATAGACCAATTTGATGCAGTGTGTGGCATATGGTTTGAGCAGTGACATGCTGGCCCCCCACCCCTTCAACCTCTGCAGCAATGCTGGCAGCACTCATATATCTATTTCCCAAAGACAACCTCTGGATATGATGCTGAGCATGTGCATTCAACTTCTTTGGTCAACCATGGCAAGGCCTGTTTTGAGTGGAACCAGTCCTGTTAAACCGCTGTATGGTCTTGGCCACCATTCTGCAGCTTAGTTTGAGGGTCTTGGCAATCTTATTAAAGCCTAGGCCATCTTTATGTAGAGCAACAATTCTTTTTTTTTAGATGCTTAGAGAGTTTTTTGCCATGAGGTGCCATGTTGAGCTTCCAGTGACCAGTATGAAAGAGTAAGAGCAATAACACCAAATTTAACACACCTGCTCCCCATTCATACCTGAGACCTTGTAACACTAATGAGTCACATGACACTGGGGAGGGAAAATGGCTAATTGTACCCAATTTGGACATTTTCACTTAGGGGTGTACTCACTTTTGTTGCCAGGGGTTTGGACATTAATGGCTGTGTGTTGAGTTATTTTGAGGGGGGGGCAAATTTACACTGTTATACAAGCTGTACACTCACCACTTTACATAGCAAAGTGTAATTTCTTCAGTGTTGTCACATGAAAAGATATAATAAAATATTTACAAAAATGTGAGGGGTGTACTCACTTTTGTGAGATACTGTATATATATATATATATATATATATATATATATATATATATATAAATGTAGCAATAACTCACGGTGGAGCTGCTGGTTTATTATCGGGCCCGTCCTCTATTCTCTTCACCCCTCGTAAATTGTTCAATCCCCTTGACACAGCTGTAGTACAGTGTTGTAATTATATTAACACCAACTTTTACCCACAATATACACTTATATTTATATTTACCTCTACCTGGGTGCTTGTAGCTCCACCTGCAGGAGAAATAACAATACTGCACACAAACTTCTGTAATAACCAAAATAACTTATTTTTTGTGGGTAAATGATATATTTATATAAAGAGTTATTACAGTGACTACACTATCACACCAACGTAGTGCAACAGTATAGTAAATAGTTATGACAGTCTTGTTAACATACACAAATATACCTAAATATATATATTTATACCAGGGAGATCCCCCTGCTCTAAACCGTAAAGTCACTACCCTTTGTAACTAGATGCAGGGCCCTGAAATAAAAGAGATAGTCTTAACGTCTTCAAGCTTCACTAGCTATGAAATGGTAACTTGTAATCCAGAGAGAGTTCTTCTGAGGTGTCACGCAGTTTAAGGTAATACACAAAGGCAATTATAATCCAGCAAACTGATTAAGTGTTCTTATACGAAGAAGACAGACATCTAGTGTCAGCTCTTGAATATTGTAGTCTATGCAAATGTAATATTCTCCAACTCAACTTGTTCCGTGGGACTATCTGTCCCAGCAACAATCTGTAAAAGTTCTAAGTGTGCGTAGTATTAAACAAACGTCTGGGTGTTAACCCTCTCACCACATGGGATCCAGGCAGATGGATGTCTCCATTTCCGCAGTTCTCAGTCCGTATGGAGCCACCACCACGCTGTCACACTGTTCCGTTTCCTAATGACCAGGAGTCCTCGGTTACCTCCTCCACGGGTCTCTGGAACAATCACTTCTGCTGCTTCAGCACTCTGTGATACGATGGCAGAATCCTTGCTGCTGCTCCGCTCCTTCGCAAGGTAGGCCGCAACCCTGTGGGACACACACACCCACAGAGTTCTGCTAGCAGGCCACGCGTCCCAGGAACAAGAGACTTAAAATGGCCACTCCCAACCCTTTTATATCCTCCCACAATGCAGTTCAGTTCTTCCCTTGTCCAGGAGCATTGTGGGTAGGTCATAGTTAATGTTTAGAAGTAAACAATCAATCACTTCCATATCACTTCTCTTAATCATGAAACATAAAAGTGTTGTACCTTTTCAATTGTCCACTAGATGGCACTAGATCAGCTTATAACTTTATAACACACATATGACTAAAAACAAAAGTTGTCAGCGCTACATATATATACAGGTTCAAGCTGGGCAAAAACAAGCTTTAAAAAAAATCAGCTATGGCCGCTATACTCACCTCCTTTCTGGCCCCTGTAGACTCCCCTGATTACCGGTTTTGCATTGCTTCATTCTGGGTTAAATACCACCCAATGCCATTCAAACCCTCTATTGTGAGCCCAAAGCATGATTGCTCTGCACCCCCCTCCTTACCTATACTCGCAGAAAAATACTGCAGAGAATTGCATCCACTACAACCACTGCCAGAGGAAAAAGAGGTTGAAGAAGACCTGTAATGTCTTTGAACTAGAGTAAAGACTCCTGAAAAAACATATGTATACACATTTGTAAGCTGTTGGGCAAGGCTTGTACAATAGAGGGAAGTGGGCAATCAAGGGGGGCTAGCAAGTCCATAGTTGTGCTCACTTCTCATGGGTGGTGGTATCCATGGAGATACTACAACCCATGAGATATCTCACATCTCATGGGTTGTTGTATCTCTATGCTACTGTTACTCTGTGGATTTTGAGTGGACAGTTTACACTAATCTGTCTGATCCACCTCACCTTGCAAACACTGCCTATGTTTTCAATAAAACTAATACAATTATACTTGTATTGGGGAAATATATATATATATATATATATATATATATATATATATATATATATATACTGTAACATCATAAGCATATTTAAAACATTAGAAGGCTTTCTCTTCTCTACAGGCAAGTCATGGACTAGATTTGTTAAAAAAAGGTATTAGTTTATTAATAGAAAGAATATTACTTAAAACCATATATGTTAATGAACTTAAGCATGTAACACTTAACCACTAGCAGCTCAAATGACAGGTTACAAAACTCCAAGAAGAACAATAGCATCTGCTGTCAAAGCTTCACAAGAATCACTTTCAACATTGTCAGCTATAACAGAACTTCCTCCCACATGTATTTCATATCCACATGTTGAGATATTATCATCCTAAGTGTTCATTTACTAAAACTATTCCTGGCATATTGGAGAAATATAGACTTTATTGATTTTGACAATGAAATTAAAACAATTTGGATAGATTAAATAGAAAATTACTGTACAGTAATACCTTGGTTTACGAGTAACGCTGTATACAAGCATTTTTAAAGACGAGCAACATTTTTTTTTAATTGTGTCTTGATATACAAGTGCTGTCTTGATATACGAGCAGTAGTTTTACTGTTAAAACAAAAGAATAACACTCACAATGTTAAGGGGTCTGATGTTTATCCATTTAAAGCCGCTGTGTACAGTATATGTACAGTAAAGCTGTCAGAGATACTCAGAGACACTCCCAACTGGGTGGGGGGTGTGTAATGTGTGTTTGGAGCACCCAGAAGTGATGTCAATAGTTCCTGAGTGTCTCTGAGTTCTCCAGGAAGTGCTGGGAGCCACCATTACTCCCAACCTCTGGCCACATATAGCGCTGTATACTGTACACCAGTGGCTTTACTGTACATATACACAGCCGATTTACGTGAATGAGCTCCAGCCTCCTTAACATTGTGAGTGTAATTCTTTTTTTTTTTTACATTAAAACTGTGATTCTTCTTCTTTTTTTTTTTTTTTTTCAACACAGAGGTATGGTAGAGTACAGTATTCCTATTACAGTACTGTACAGTATTAATATGAGCTTTTGCTCATATTTTGATCATTTTTATATAATTAAATGGTTGTGGAACAAATTATTTGAGTTTCCATTATTTCTTATGGGAAAATTTGCTTTGATATATGAGTGCTTTGGATTACAAGCATGCTTCTGGAACGAATTATGCTCGCAAACCAAGGTATTACTGTATATAATAAAATCACACTTAATGATATAACTATATATCCGGGCATATACAGTATTTTACTTTTATCCAAAGACTAACATAAATACTGTACTGTTGCTCAGGAGGATGAGAGCCTGTGCTGTAGTGCACTATTGTTGAAAATGCATTTTAACTTTAAAATAGAGCTTCAGCCTAAGCATAACCATTGGATGGTAGGTCATCGTGATTAACGATAGATTTAAGGCCGATCAGACAATCCCACCCCCAGCAAGAAGCCTCCTGCGACTCTAGCCTTGTGCGTGGACACCATGTTGGCTGAAAGACTCCATGCCTTGCTTGGGGAGCTTGAGGCACTGAGCAAATGGCCATTTCTCCTGCACAATTATCAGTGGGCGATACAGCTATTATTCTTGTGCTTTATATGCTGCCTACCTGGAGGGGGGCTCTACCTGCCTCTATGTAACAGGCACATATTGTCCCAAAGCCTGGAACATATGCTATGCACTGTTCTGCATATAAATCCATCCATGGCTTGGTGCTATATGACAGCTGTCCTTAAGGCCTTTAGGTTTGGTCCTGTGTTCTGTAAATAGATGAAGTTCCTTTACCTTGCACCTACAGCCCAAATTAAAAATGGAGGAGATCTATCTCCCTCATTTCCAATTTATGGGGGGGGGGGGCACCACCAGGTGAACGGCATTCCTGTTCGATCTATGGAAGAGAAAGTTACACTGACAACCTTATCCTCTTTCTTAGGGATCCAGGTCCCTTGCTCTGGGCAGCTCTAGAGGTTCTTTCCAGTTTTCCAATGGACCATTCTGGCTCAGAAATTAATTGGGATTAATCCTTTATTCTCCTGGTGGACCCTGGGGCGGCTGGGTTGTTGGACCCGCCCCTTCCCCTGGGTTGGATGGATGTTATCAAATATTTAGGAATCGCTATTTCTTCTAGAGTGGGTGACTATTTTAAATTAAATTTGTACCCACTCCTAGAAACAATTTAACAGTAATTGGGGGCTTGGGGGACCCTTTTCTTTAAATAGGGAGGATTAAATTGTTAAAGATGAAAATACTTCCATTATTGCTGTATGTGCTAGGTCATTCTCCAGTATGGATTCCTAAAATCAGTATTTAAATGGTTAGACTCCCACATTACCAATTTCCTATGGGGGCCCCATCCCCCTAGTTTCTGCCAGTTCATACTTCATTGACCGTGGACTTAGTTGTGCTTGGCATGCTCCCTGATTTTTATTTATTTTATCTAGTCGCTATGCTTACTCATGCTCATAATTGGTTGATTTCTGACAATACCGATTCCTCGGTGGTCTTAGAGACCGCCTATTTAGGTTCTTTTGAGGCTTTCTGGAACCCTCTTTATCGGGGGGGTCAATGTTATCCATTAAACCAGTTGTAAGGGCTTGGAATCAGGTACTGCCTAGGATATAAGACCCCTCTAGTTGAAGCACACCACACATGCTGCTATGGGTTAACCACAATCTCTTTCAGTTTATTCTTTACCTTTCCTTATGGACATCTAGGGGTGTAAAATACTTGAGTCATATTTGTAAGGGTGGAAGCTTAAAAACCTTCGATACTCTAAAATCACAGTTTAACCACTTCAATACCAGGCATCTTCCTGCCCAAGCTAATTTTCAGCTTTCAGCGCTGTCGCTTTTTAAATGACAATTGTGCAGTCATGCTACACTGTACCCAAACTAAATTCCTATCATTTTGTTCCCACAAATAGAGCTTTCTTTTGGTGGTATTTTAACACCTTTGGGGTTTTATTTTTTGCTAAACAAATAAAAAAAGACCAAAAATTAAAAAAAAAAAAAAGTTTCTCTACGTTTCTGTTATAAAATTTTATAAATAAGTAAGTTTTCTCCTTCATGATGGGCACTGATGAGGCTGCATTGATGGGCACTGATAAGGCGGCACTGATGGGCACTCATAGGGGGCACTGATTGGCACTCATAAGTGGCACTGATTGGCACTGAAAGGCTGCACTGATGGGTACTTATGGGAGCACTGATGGGCACTGATAGGCGGCACTGATGGACACTGATAGGAGCACTGATGGGCACAGATGAGCACTGATAGGTGGCACTGATGGACACTGATGGGAGGCACTGATGGACACTGATAGATGGCACTGATGGGCACTACTGTACAGGCATCACTGGCAGGCATTACTGATGGGCACCATGTGGCATCACATATGGCTGGCCACTGATTGGCAAATTTTTTGGCCACAGATTGGTATCCCTGGTGGTCATAGGTGGCATACCTGGTGGTCATCAGTGGTGGCCATCCCTGGTTGTCCTGGTGGCATCCCTGGTGGTCCTGGGTGGGCATCAATCAACGCAGACCCCCCATCAGGAGAGCAGCTGATCGGCTTTCGCTTTTCTCTACCTGCGTCTGTCAGATGCAAGTGAGAAAAAGAGGATAAATGGCTCTTCCTGTTTACACCGTGATCAGCTGTGATTAGATACAGCTGATCACATGGTAAAGAGTCTCCATCAGAGATTCTTTGCCGAGATCGGTGTTGCGGTGTGTCAGACTGACATGCTGCACAACGAATCGCTGTGCTTCATGCCCCAGCTGGCGCATGCTGGCCGTTATCTTAACCACTTCAGCCCCGGAAGGTTTTACCCTCTTCCTGACCAGAGCACTTTTTACAATTCGGCACTGCGTCGCTTTAACTGCTAATTGCGCGGTCATGCAATGCTGTACCCAAACGAAATTTGCGTCCTTTTCTTCCCACAAATAGAGCTTTCTTTTGATGGTATTTGATCACCTCTGCCGTTTTTATTTTTTGCGCTATACACGGAAAAAGACCGAAAATTTTGAAAAAAAATGATATTTTCTACTTTTTGTTCTAAAAAAAATCCAATAAACTCAATTTTAGTCATACATTTAGGCCAAAATGTATTCGGCCACATGTCTTTGGTAAAAAAAATGTCAATAAGTGTATATTTATTGGTTTGCGCAAAAGTTATAGCGTCTACAAACTAGGGTACATTTTCTGGAATTTACACAGCCTTTAATTTATGACTGCCTATGTCGTTTCTTGAGGTGCTAAAATGGCAGGGCAGTACAAAACTCCCACAAATGACCCCATTTTGGAAAGTAGACACCCCAAGGAATTTGCTGAGAGGCATGTTGAGCCCATTGAATATTAATTTTTTTTGTCCCAAGTGATTGAATAATGACAAAAAAAAAAAATTACAAAAAGTTGTCACTAAATGATATATTGCTCACACAGGCCATGGGCATATGTGGAATTGCACCCCAAAATACATTTAGCTGCTTCTCCTGAGTACGGGGATACCACATGTGTGGGACTTTTTGGGAGCCTAGCCGCGTATGGGGCCCCGAAAACCAAGCACCGCCTTCAGGATTTCTAAGGGCGTACATTTTTGATTTTACTCCTCACTACCTATCACAGTTTTGAAGGCCATAAAATGCCCAGATGACATAAAACCCCCCCAAATGACCCCATTTTGGAAAGTAGACACCCCAAGCTATTTGCTTTGAGGCATGTTGAGTCCATGGAATGTTTTATATTTTGACACAAGTTGCGGGAAAGTGACAAATTTTTTTTTTTATTTTTTTTTTTGCACAAAGTTGTCACTAAATGATATATTGCTCACACAGGCCATGTAGACACCCCAAGCTATTTGCTGAGAGGCATGGTGAGTATTTTGCAGCTCTCATTTGTTTTTGAAAATAAAGAAAGACGAGAAAAAAAATTTTTTTTTTTCTTTTTTCAATTTTCAAAACTTTGTGACAAAAAGTGAGGTCTGCAAAATACTCACTATACCTCTCATCAAATAGCTTGGGGTGTCTACTTTCCAAAATGGGGTCATTTGGGGGGGTTTTGTGCCACCTGGGCATTCCATGGCCTCCGAAACTGTGATAGGCAGTGAAGAGTGAAATCAAAAATTTACGGCCTTAGAAAGCCTGAAGGCGGTGCTTGGTTTTCGGGGTCCCGTACGCGGCTAGGCTCCCAAAAAGTCCCACACATGTGGTATCCCCGTACTCAGGAGAAGCAACAGAATGTATTTTGGGGTGTAATTTCACATATTCCCATGGCATGTTTGAGCAATATATCATTTAGTGACAACTTTGCGCAAAAAAAAATAAAAAAAATAAAAAATTGTCTCTTTCCCGCAACTTGTGTCACAATATAAATTATTCCATGGACTCAACATGACTCTCAGCAAATAGCTTGGGGTGTCTACTTTCCAAAATGGGGTCATTTGGGGGGGGTTTGAACTGTCCTGGCATTTTATGCACAACATCTAGAAGCTTATGTCACACATCACCCACTCTTCTAACCACTTGAAGACAAAGCCCTTTCTGACACTTATTGTTTACATAAAAAAATAATTTTTTTTTGCAAGAAAATTACTTTGAACCCCCAAACATTATATATTTTTTTTAAAGCAAATGCCCTACAGATTAAAATGGTGGGTGTTTCATTTTTTTTTTCACACAGTATTTGCGCAGCGATTTTTCAAACGCATTTTTTGGGGAAAAAACACACTTTTTTACATTTTAATGCACTAAAACACACTATATTGCCCAAATGTTTGATGAGATAAAAAAGATGATCTTAGGCCGAGTACATGGATACCAAACATGACATGCTTTAAAATTGCGCACAAACGTGCAGTGGCGACAAACTAAATACATTTTTAAAAGCCTTTAAAAGCCTTTACAGGTTACCACTTTAGATTTACAGAGGAGGTCTACTGCTAAACTTACTGCCCTCGATCTGACCTTCGCGGCGATACCTCACATGCATGGTGCAATTGCTGTTTACATTTGACGCCAGACCAACGCTTGCGTTCACCTTAGCGCGAGAGCAGGGGGGACAGGGGTGCTTTTTTTTTTTTTTTTCTTTATTATTATTATTTTTTTATCTTATTTTTAAACTGTTCCTTTCATTTTTTTTTTTTTAAATCATTTTTATTGTTATCTCAGGGAATGTAAATATCCCCTATGATAGCAATAGGTAGTGACAGGTACTCTTTTTTGCAAAAATTGGGGTCTATTAGACCCTAGATTTCTCCTCTGCCCTCAAAGCATCTGATCACACCAAGATCGGTGTGATAAAATGCTTTCCCAATTTCCCAATGGCGCTGTTTACATCCGGCGAAATCTACGTCATAAAATGCTCGTAGCTTCCGGTTTCTTAGGTCATAGAGATGTTTGGAGCCACTCTGGTCTCTGATCAGCTCTATGGTCAGCTGGCTGAATCACCGGCTGCATTTTCAGGTTCCCTGTTGAGACAGGAGAGCCAGAGAAAAACACGGAAGATGTTGGGGGGGGGCATTCCCTCCCACTGCTTGTAAAAGCAGTCTAGAGGCTAATTAGCCACTAGGATTGCTTTTACATGAAAGCCGACCGCTGGCTGAAAAGAATGATACTAAGATGATACCTAAACCTGCAGGCATCATTCTGGTATAACCACTCAAAGTCGTGAATGGCATACCTGAAGACAAAAAAATGGTTAACAATAAAGCACAGTAAACGGTAAGGTATAAAAAATTGCATACCTGAAAAGCAAACATGATAAAACATAATAACAATAAAACATTGCAGAATAGAATACAGTAAAAAAGAGCAGAACAATAGAGAGAGAATAGAGAGAGAGAGAACAATAAAACGACAACTATTTTTATTTTATATTTTTGTTTGTGGTTTTTATTTTTTTTTTTTACACTTTTTTTTGTAACTAACTTTTATAACTGTAACCGGTTCCAGGTTCGGGTCTCTCAAAATGCGATGGCATCTCGGGAGACCCTGTGAAAGTGTGCCTAGTCTGTGCAATGCTGTACCCTACGCTAATACTCAACTAGTGCATGGTAGCGTTCAAAACATTCACCAATGCAAAGACCAGGATTGTCAGGACAGGAGGGACAATAATAGCGGGTGTCACGCCTATATCCGCGCTAGCTGCAGACACAACATCTTTTTTGGGGGGTTCGTTGGGTAGGGGTACTCGGGAGGACATAAAGAAAATGCCTCTCATGCAGCCGACTGCATTTGGTTGGGGATGTGAATGGGGGGTAAGTACGGGTGCTGCAGAAGCGGTGGGTTCCCAATTAGGATTGGCGAATGCAGCAGGAAGGGCACTATGGGCACGACGGGGCTGTGTTTGTCTTTTTGGTGGCAGCGGGACACTACTTGTGCTTGCCACCTCACCAGCTTGAACTGCACTTATGGGACTCGCCACGTCACCAAGTGTTACTGCAGTGCTGGTTTGACTACGATCGGGGTGTACTAGGCCACTGGTGCTTGCCAGTTCACCAAAACGCTACAAAAAAAACTGTTAGCGATCACAGGGATCCGGCCTGAGTCTGCGAACGCTGCAGTTATGCGTTTAGTGTTTTGTAAGTGACAGTGATCGATCGATACTGCACTTGGGTGGGCTGGGCCGGGCCGGGCGGAGGGGCAAAACGCAGGTGCTAGCAGGTATCTGGGCTGATCCCGCTAACACTGCGCTTTTGGGAACCCTAAACTGCTGGGGACACTAGTATAGATCTAATCGGATCAGATATTGATCCGATCAGATACTATACCACTAAGGGAGGCGTATGCTGCGTGCGTGGGTGTTAGCGGTACTGGCGCTAATCTGACGCTGCCTGGGGCTGGTGCTTGCCAGTTCACCAAAACGCTACCAAAAAAACTGTTAGCGATCGCAGGGATCAGGCCTGACTCTGCGAACGCTGCAGTTATGCGTTTAGTGTTTTGTAAGTGACAGTGATCGATCGATACTGCACTTGGGTGGGCTGGGCCGGGCAGAGGGGCAAAACGCAGGTGCTAGCAGGTATCTGGGCTGATCCCGCTAACACTGCGTTTTTGGGAACCCTAAACTGCTGGGGACGCTAGTATAGATCTGATCGGATCAGATATTGATCCGATCAGATATTGATCCGATCAGATACTATACCACTAAGGGAGGTATACGGTGCATGCGTGGGTGTTAGCGGTACTGGCGCTAACCTGACGCTGCCTGGGGCTGGTGCTTGCCAGTTCACCAAAACGCTACCAAAAAAACTGTTAGCGATCGCAGGGATCAGGCCTGACTCTGCGAACGCTGCAGTTATGCGTTTAGTGTTTTGTAAGTGACAGTGATCGATCGATACTGCACTTGGGTGGGCTGGGCTGGGCTGGGCGGAGGGGCAAAACGCAGGTGCTAGCAGGTATCTGGGCTGATCCCGCTAACACTGCGTTTTCGGGAACCCTAAACTGCTGGGGACGCTAGTATAGATTTGATCGGATCAGATATTGATCCGATCAGATACTATACCACTAAGGGAGGCATATGCTGCGTGCGTGGGTGTTCGCGGTACTGGCGCTAATCTGACGCTGCCTGGGGCGACGCATATCACCGCCGGGCGATCAGGGGGCTAAACCTTTATTCGGTAATAAACGGCGGGTGCCCTGACACTATAAAAAATAAACAAACTAACCAGCGTCACCCGTAACAGTTATACGGTGATCAGTGGTGAAAGGGTTAACTAGGGGGCAATCAAGGGGTTAAAACATTTATTAGATAGTATATGGGGGTCCCTGTCGCTATAAAACACTGACTGCGAACCTAAATATTTACCTCACTAACTAGCGTCACCAGCGACACTAATACAGCGATCAGAAAAATGATCGCTTAGCGACACTGGTGAGGGGGGGTGATCAAGGGGTTAAAACTTTATTAGGGGGGGTTAGGGGGGTATCCTAGACCTAAAGGGGGGTAATACTCACTGCCCTAACACTAACTGTCACAAACTGACACTATGCAGTAATCAGAAAAAAAAAAAAAAAAAAATACTGCTAATGTCAGTTTGTGACAGGGGGGGGGTGATTGGGGGGGGATCGGGGGGTGATCGGGGGGGGATCGGGGGTGTAAGGTATGCCTGGCATGTTCTACTGTGTGTGTGTGTGTTGTGTGCACTCACTTGTCTTCTCTCCTCGGCGCTGGAACAGAAACTGCCAGACCGAGGAGAGATGACATCACATCCTCTGCCTGTGTGAAACGACACACAGGCAGAGGAGGATTCCCATTGGCTGGGAGCGATCGCGAGGGGGGGGCCACGATCGGATGGTCTTCCCCTCGCCTCCTGACGCTCCCAGTCAAATGCCGACCGCCGATGGCACCGGGGGGGGGTCCGATCGGACCCCCCGCCCGCGGGAGGCAGATCACGTACGGGTACGTGATTCTGCCTGCCCGTGCCATTCTGCCGCAGTATATATGCGGTAGGCGGTCGGCAAGTGGTAAAAGACATCATGTGAAGTCCAGGAAGGATAATGGAACTACCGCCCGGCCGTCATTTTGCTATCAAACTATTTTAAAGCCTTGCAGCCTTTGGTGCATCATAGATTGGATAGGCTGCGTGCTTTTTGGCTGGCAGATTTGCTGGATTTGAATGGGGAGGATTGTGAGGAGATATGGGAGTCTCCCTTTCAGCAGGGAGAAAATTTGAAAGAGATATTTGCAATGTTTGGACTGGGGAAGTCTTTAAGTGGGCCAAGGTTCCAAATAACAAAAAGATAAAAATGTGCCTAATACCAGGACTAAAAATAAAAATAATAATAATAACAACCACAACTGAGATAGGATCAAAAAATAATAAGAATATAGACAATAACTAGAATACCTACAATCAGAATCCCTTTTCATGTAATGTGGGCAATCTTTCCAAAATAATGTCCAAACCACTTAGAAGTATCTAACCTAGAAGAAATGCTTCTTGGAGTCCCACTACTTCACTCCCAATAAAGCTTTTTAAAGAAAAAAATCCACATGATAAGACTCCCGTAAAGACCCTATCATAGACTCCCAATGATTCCATAATGGTTAACAAGGAATGGGAGAAAAATTCTAATAATCAACACAGGGGTAAAAATTTGAAAATTAAAAATCAGGAATCTGAGCATCTTATAGCCACACCCTATGTTCTGCCCTCACAATGTGTTCAAAGTACAAGGCTTGGCAGACAGCTAACAGCTTCCCAATAAAGACTCAGGAGGAAGGGCTAATAGTTGTAATCTTTACTGAGAATAAGTTTTTTGTAAAACTGCAAAACACAAATTATAAAAATATGCATTAGCATTTAACATTACATCACAAATGCAAATAGTAACAGGCATGCTACATTACTGTTAAGGCACTAGCTAGCACAAATGAGGCCTAGCTGAATGAACTCCCTGACAGAAACATTCTACCAAACAAACAGATGAAATGTATTTGAATTAGTAGAACATATACTAATTAATTGAAAACTAATGACAGCCTACTTACAGACTTATGCTTCCAAGGCCAGGATTAAGAAATAGTGGAGGTCTTTATCATGCTTCCTTCACTGTAGAAAGATTATCTGCTGGACAGGAAGTGGGAGTAATATACTACACTTCCTGTTAATAATGGATGCCAAATTAAAGCAACAGTACGATCAGTAAATGTATACCTTATAATGATCAGAACACTCCCCACCTGGCATAATGAACATTATACCACTATGTTTCATTTTTAAGAAGTAAAACGACTTCAGAGATAGGTCTAAAAGTACACCTTAGGGGTGCCCTGTCTCATGACTTTAACTCTGACCTTTCTAACCTTACTATCATTACTAGGTACAGTCTCGACAATGAGTCCAACTGGCCATTCGTTTCGGTGGACCTGAGCGTCTTTTAGTAGGACAACATTTCCGACTTTGTAGGTTAGGCTTGTCAACTTGCCATTTTCTGCGTGACTGTGTTTGGAGATCCCTTCTCCTTTTAAGAAGGCACTTGATGTCTTCTTTGAAAACTTCTTGCTGAACACATCCAATGATGATGATTTTGGCTTGCATAAGATGATTACACTTGTCAGTGTTTGTAGCTCTACAGAAGGATTTGGCTAGGTGAATAAGCTTTCTTATAGCTCGAATGAGTGAATTCCAGCTGGAGAATCTTTCAAACCTGTGTGCGCCAAGGTTACCTCTAGTAGTTATGGTACTAAACGCTGTTACTTGTGCACGTACTTCTTTGTCGTTATCTGGTTCTACAAGTTCAAATGTCTCAAACTGAGTGGTCTCTTCGATTTCTGATCTAGTCAAAAAAGATGGTCCTGAAAACCAGTTAGTGTGCTTAAGAGCAGCCGCTAGAACCGGTCTAGTCCCATGATCGGCTGGATTTTTATCCGTACTGATGTAGTTCCACTGTTCTAGCTGCGTGGACTTTCTGATGCGTATCACTCTGTTTGACACGTACATGTAGAATCTTCTTGAAGCATTGTGAATATATCCTAACACAATCTTGCTGTCTGTGTAAAACTTCACTGCATGAATTTCAATGTCAAGTTCTGCAACGATCAAGTCTGCCATCTCCACTGCTAAGACAGCAGCACAAAGCTCCAAACGTGGAACAGTGTGAGCAGGATGTGGAGCTAGTTTGGACTTTCCCATGATAAACCCAACATAACTTTGTCCTTCAAAGTCCATTACATTAAGGTAGGCTACAGCTGCTATAGCCATAGTGGATGCGTCTGAGAATACACACAATTCTCTTTGCTTCGTGGCAGACAAAGAAACAGGGACATATGACCTTTGGATGATAAGTTGTTCAAGCTCTATTAATGAGTCCTTCCACAACTTCCACTGCATTTCTTTCTCCTTAGGTAGAGGCGTATCCCATTCACTTTGTTCATGTTCAGTAGTAATTTCTCTCATAAGAGCCTTGCCTTGCATGGTTATGGGGGCTACAAATCCTAGGGGGTCGTAAAGGCTGTTGACCCTGGACAAGACACCTCTTCTCGTGAATGGCTTCTCTTCTCTGGATACTCTAAATGTAAAGCTGTCGGTTTTGAGATCCCAACTGAGCCCTAAACTTCTTTGAAGGGGCAGTGAATCTGTTCCTAGATCCAGGTCCTTGAGGTCTTTTGCACGGTCCTCTGAGGGAAACGCTTCCATGACTTTGCTGCTATTGGACGCTATTTTGTGTAACCTTACGTTAGATTCTGCTAACATCTCTCTTGTTCTTTTCAGGATGTCGATAGCCTCTTCGTTGCTGGAGAAAGAAGCGAGTCCATCGTCTACATAAAAATTTCTCATGACAAACTGTTTAGCATCTGTTCCATGCTCTTCTTCACCTTCCTGTGCTGCTCGTCTCAGGTTGTAGATAGCTACAGCTGGGGAGGGGCTGTTCCCGAACACATGTACTTTCATCCTATATTCTGTAACATCTTTGTTAAAGTCATTGTTTTCATACCACAGGAACCTCATGTAGTCTCTGTGATCTTTGCGGACAAGGAAACAGTAGAACATTTGTTGTACATCTGCTGTTACTGCAACGCGTTCTTTTCGGAACCTGATGAGGACTCCAAGGAGTGTATTATTCAGGTCAGGTCCACTGAGGAGGACATCGTTTAGGGAAAGGCCTTCATACTTTGCACTGGAGTCAAATACTACTCGTATCTGTCCTGGTTTCTGAGGATGATACACTCCAAATATTGGTAAGTACCAACATTCTTGTTTTTCTTCCAATGGTGGTGCTATTTCAGCTTGACCACTGTCGAAGATCTTTTGCATGAAATCATGGAAGTGTTCCTTCATATCTGTCTTTCTGTCTAGAGTGCGTCGCAATGAGGTGAGACGCTTTACTGCTTGTCTTTTGTTGTTAGGAAGGTGTCGTCGTGGTGAACGGAAAGGTAGTGGAGCTACCCAGCTGTTTGACTCATCTATAAAGACTTCTCTGTCCATGATCTCAAGGAAGAGGCTATCTTCAACAGATGGTGCAGGTTTGTCATCATCTCGCGTTCTTTCAAACACCTTGCATCCTAGCTCATCTGTATCTTTAGATGAGGTTATGGCCTCCATGTAACTCTGAACTTTCTGCTTTTGTATTGGGTTGACTAGTCTCTCTTTAATCTGTATCCTGTTGGTACAGGGGCTAAGACATGATGTGCGGCCATTTTGCAACATGTTTGTTTTGTAGACATTCACTTTTGCCGGCTTGTGAGCTCCATCCAGACATACATCACCAATGATGACCCATCCAAGGTCAAGACGCTGTGCAAATGGTGCATTGTGTGGCCCATTGTATTGCTCTCTGACCTTGTGCACTCTCAGTATGTCTCTTCCAAGTAGAAGGATAATTGCAGCACCTGGATCCAGTACTGAAATCTTGTCTGATATTTGAATAAGATGAGGGTAGTAACATGCAATTTCAGGTGTGGGTATCTCTGATCTATCATCTGGTATCATATCACATTCTATGAGAGTGGGCAGAGTCAGCTGCGTTTTCCCATCTAATGACTCGATGATGTAGTTGTTTGCTCTTCTCCCTGATGTCTCCAGAACTCCTGAACATGTCTTCAAAGTATACGGAGTTGGACTTCCTCTGTCCCCGAAGAGGTCAAAGAACTCTGTTCTTGCCAAAGATCTGTTACTTTGTTCATCCAAGACTGCATACATTCTGATTGTCTTCTCTCTGAGGCCTGCAGGATACACCTTGACTAAACATATCTTGGAGCATGATCTAGAGCTAAATGTGTTTGTGCAGATCTCAGTGCACTTTGAGGTTATTGCTGGTAATGCACTCTCATTTTGCTCCCCACCATGATCTTCTTGGGTTACCGGATTCTCTGTTTTCCATGGTGCTGGTCCTGGGTGTAAAGCAGACAGATGGTTGTCATTATTGCATTCTTTGCATCGAATTGTCTTCACACAGTCTTTAGCAACATGTTGAGTTGAACCACAGCATCTGAAACAAATGCGCTTGTCCTTAAGATAAGATTTGCGCTCCTCTATTGTCTTGCATCTGAAACTGCGACATTTTCTCAGTGGATGAGGCTTGTTATGTAGTGGACACTGCTTATCTGGGTCCTCAATTTGCATTCCTGAGCTTTTATCCTGGTTGGCCTCAAACTCAGTCGGTACTTCTGTCTTCCGTACAGACACTGTTGCTCTGCGTTCTTTATTGTGCACTGAAGGTTGTTTCTCTGTCTTTACAGAACTGGAGCCTCCCATGTTCAAAAAGGCGAAGCTTGGGTCATTGCGTATTTTAGCTTGATTCACAATGAATTTGGCGAAGAAGGAGAAAGGTGGAAATGCTACCTGATGATCTTCCTTGTATTTTGATGCTTGCGTGATCCATCTTTCTTGTAAGCTGTAAGGAAGCTTCTCGATTACCGGTTTCACTCCACGTGCTGTATCCAAATATGAGAGGCCTGGCAGGTATCCACCAGCCTTTGCTGCCTCCAGCTCTAAAAGTATGTCCCCAAGCTCTCTCAGCTTCTGATTGTCTTTGTTTGTTATTTTTGGATAATTTTCAATTTTCTTCAGAAGTGCATCTTCAATTACTTCAGGTGACCCATAGCAGTCTTCCAATCTCTGCCATAACATTGTAAGCCCTGCTGTCGCATCATGAACATGTACTGACCTGATTCTTTTGGCTTGCTCAGTGGACTCTGGTCCGAGCCATTTGGAGAGTAGATCAAGCTTTTCCCTGTCTTCCATATTTAATTCTTGGGTGCTGCTTAGAAAAGATGACTTCCAGGCCCAATAGTTTTCTGGACGATCATCAAACTTCAGGAGACCAGAGCTCACCATTTCACGGCGTATCAAGTATTTTGTCACATCTGTGACTCCTGCTGCCTCAGGTGGGCATTTTCTGGGAACAAACACAGGGCATGTCTGTGGCTGGTAAGACGGTTGGGATGTTTGGTTAAACCCACTATAGTCATGTGGTTGTTCTCGTTTACTGCAAGTCTTTCTGCTATAGGCCGGATTTTTATTTTCCCGTGGAGGGATTATGTCACCATTCGTTTGATTTCCTGAAGGACCAACAGATTGGTCTCTGAGTATGTAACTACTTGGCTTGTTATAGTAAAGTTCTGGTTCAGTCTTGTAGCATCGAGCGATGTCAAAGTTGCCTGCTGCTAGCGGGACCCTGGATGATTCTAATGCATCATTAGACTGTTGATCAGTGTCCATGTTTGCGTGCAATTGTACATACTCACAAGTGCGTTGGATTGCACTAAGTGGTGTCATCTGGGTATCTATCACCGAGTGCTCTCTGTGCTGTTCTGCAGCTCTCATGAGCACCTCGGCTTCAGCTAAGGCTGCTGAAGCTGTTTTTTCTTGCTTGATAATATGTAAAGATGCTTTCACCTCTGCTTTTCTTCTAAGTGCTTCAGCTTTACTTTTAGCTTTAATCATATGATGTTCTTCATCTATGCAGCCCTGTTCTCTTATCATTTCAGCTTCACGTATTGCATAGGAAGCCAGTGCACGCGCAGCTTCTGCTTTTGCATGGGCCCTGGCTGCTGCAGCACTGGTGGATGACAGGTTAGAGCAGCTTGAATGTCTAGAGCTAGTGCGCTTGGACCTGGCAGATTCAGCACTAGCTGATGTCTGATCCGACTGACTAGAGACTCTGGAGCTTGTGCAGCGTGACCTGTTGGTTGGCATATTGTGTATGCTTTCCTCTGCTTGTGTATGCTGAGGGATGACTGGTGTAGTATCCTTGTCTGTGTGCTGCATGATGAAACAGATTACTTCTTTGTAATGTCTGTGGCTGTAGAGGTTAGCTGATGATGAGCAGAATGAATCCACTCTTCTTTAGACTAGGCCCGCTGTGTTAAAAGTCTTTTTACTGTTCTGCCCTCACAATGTGTTCAAAGTACAAGGCTTGGCAGACAGCTAACAGCTTCCCAATAAAGACTCAGGAGGAAGGGCTAATAGTTGTAATCTTTACTGAGAATAAGTTTTTTGTAAAACTGCAAAACACAAATTATAAAAATATGCATTAGCATTTAACATTACATCACAAATGCAAATAGTAACAGGCATGCTACATTACTGTTAAGGCACTAGCTAGCACAAATGAGGCCTAGCTGAATGAACTCCCTGACAGAAACATCCTACCAAACAAACAGATGAAATGTATTTGAATTAGTAGAACATATACTAATTAATTGAAAACTAATGACAGCCTACTTACAGACTTATGCTTCCAAGGCCAGGATTAAGAAATAGTGGAGGTCTTTATCATGCTTCCTTCACTGTAGAAAGATTATCTGCTGGACAGGAAGTGGGAGTAATATACTACACTTTCTGTTAATAATGGATGCCAAATTAAAGCAACAGTAGGATCAGTAAATATATACCTTATAATGATCAGAACACCCTATATAACCGAAGGAGCATGGCCAAAAATCCCTTAAGGGAAAGGAGTTCATGTACCTTATTTAGGGGCCGCTCCTCTGCCTACAGGCAGCAAAGATTAAAAGCACAAGAATAGATTTTTGAGATGGAATCGGGAAGAGTCTCCAAAAGTAAAAAAGAATATCCCTTCAAATAAGAAAAATCCTCCACCACAAGTCACAGCATGATCAAATTATATGATCAACAATCCTAATTTTTGACAGCAGCTACACTTTCCCCTTTTACGAAAAGGGCTAAACTTTGCTACCATTAATAAACAAAACCTATTTAATCTTTTCCAAAATTTAAAAAAATGTATCATAAGATTGCTCACTCAAAAATTCTTATATTATGAAAAAAACATCTGAAAAATAATTTTAGCAATTTTAACAAATTGAACACCAATGCTTTTGCTTGGATGATAAAATGATCAAGTGTGCCCGGCTATTTTGTGAGAATTAAAAAAATGGTATATAATTAATACATCTTTCTTCCTACTGGGGACAATATGGGAACAATGAGATATTACAAACATTGGTTTTAAGCCATAGTCCATCTTCCCTCCATACCATGTGAAGGGTCCATTCACCCAAACTTAATACAACATGGTCTACAAGGACTTTACTGATCTCTGCAAACCTTAGTAGATTAATTCTAACCTAACAAAACTAAAACAACAGGTGCTAAATCTATTAGAAAACACTGAATAAAATGTTATCAAAGTGGCTGATAAAGGTGGCAGCATTGTCATTCTAAAGTGTGAAGATTTTGTCAAGGCTTTGGTCATCTTATCTGACACAGCCACTTATGTCTTTCTGTCCAATGATCAGTTACATATCTATAAAGAGGAGTTTTCCTTGTTAATAAAATGGGCACACAAGAATGGGATCTTTAATAAGGCAGAAAAGAGGTTTCTCTTACATTGTTTATATAGTTCCCCCTATTTTTATCAACTCCCTAAATTCATAAAAATGAAATTAAAATCCCTGGGCCATCCAATAACCTCCACCATTGATTGCTTAACCAGTGGCCTCTTGGATCGGTCATGTTTTGAACATTTTAAAAAGTGATAAGTGGGAAGATGTTTTATATGGGTCTATTTGGGAATGCTTTCACTTTATATATCCATACTCCACCAGATAGGATTCCTAGGCCCCCAGTATTTTCTGACCAACGATCACTCTTTGCATAGCCACCTGGCTAATTTTTTAGTGGAGGCAATTGAACGTATTCTATATCATAACTACTTTTTTCTTCTTGGACAAATATTACATCCAGATTCTTGTCACAGCGATAGGGACAAGTTTTGACTAAGAATGAGCTCCGGCATGTTCGCACAGGCCACGTGCAGAGCCCGCCAGGAAGTCAGCACTGCACTGCGCTAATCACAGGCAGTGAGACATTGTTCCGATGCGTGGCTGCAGAGATCAGGAAATGTCTCACTGCCTGTGATTAGCGCAGCGCAGTGCCAACTTCCTGGCGGGCTTTGCATGTGGTCTGTGCAAACATGCCGGAGCTCATCCTTATTGTTGACCAACAATCCCTTTGACAATCATCTGGTCCAATATGGCAATTATATAGTTAATGTATTTATCATCTGGCAGGAAAATCAGTTTGAACAATATTGCAATGATAACCCTTTCAGCATCAAATTTACTTCATTTATCAACCATGATAGTTTGGTGTTTCTGGATTTGGAACATATGCATGATAATAGTGGCAATATTTCTTCAAGGACACACTTCAAGTCCACTGCATAAAATTTGTACTTGCAGCAGGTCATTTGCCACTATTTCTGTTGTGAGGATAATATTCAGTTTTTTTTAGACTAAAAAGAAACTGTACCTTACAAAAAGATTATGAAGTCCAAACTAATATTCTAATTAGGAAATGTATGAAAAAGAATACTTTAAAAAAACTACAGATAAAGCATGTCAAAGATATCACAGTCTATATACTGTACCACCAAAGTTGAGGGGCACCAAGTACACAAAAACTATAGCAAAACATCATTAGGTCCTGTGTTCATTACACAATTCAATGACAAACATTGTGCTATAAAGAGAATAATCCAAATAAACTAGAGCATCCTTCTTAGTGACCTTAAGCCCAAAAAAGTGTTACAAAAAGCCAAAGGTATCAAGAACATTATTGCCCCAGTAAACTGAAACAGAAAAATCTTCTCAAGAGTCTACACATACCTTCTTTTTAGTTCTTCATGGACAGTTTTCAATGAAAGAAAATGGGTTTCCTAGCCTGTTGTCACATCTCACATGGGTAGATGTATTTTCAGTATGGCACATGTAGAATTTATAAGACTAAGGAGTGTATAACTTGTTCCATGTCTTATGTTGTCCCTTTGGCTTTTTTTTAGATTGGCAGAACCATCATGTTTGCATCATTTGCATCATTGTTGCAGTGATAATAAAGGGTCTAAGTGTTTCATTCACATTACCCAGTTTCAGCACTTGTAACCCCATCGTCCTGCACACACCCACATTTCCAAATGCGCACACAGGGTGTGTATGTAAACCCATGTTACTGCAAATGACAGAAGGAGAGCAATAGTTCTAGGGTCATCATTTATGACTTACTCTAAA
Organism: Lithobates clamitans; assembly: GCA_037952925.1. NCBI lineage: Eukaryota > Metazoa > Chordata > Amphibia > Anura > Ranidae > Lithobates > Lithobates clamitans. Next base: position 2,748,648 of record JBBGZY010000429.1, read on the forward strand.
CTGATGAGCTGTAAAAACATTAAAGCATTCCCAATTGAAAAATGTGGATACTATAATGTTTCACCATTTTGTGGATGCACATTCTGTATTTTTTTACTCTACACTACCTCTCCTTTTATTATATGCACACAAATATTGGGATTACATTTTCCTTGCATGCAATAAAATTAATTTTAGTGTATTTTTCCTGAAAATATAGATTTGATAAACAATTGCTTAAATAATTGTGTGGCATAAAACATTTAAATTACTATATTTTTTATTATATAAGGCCTCTTTCAGAAAATTTATAACACTCTGGCGGCTTTAAGCAACTTTATAGCTAAAAAAAGCAAGTTTTACCATGTGTGCAAGAAATTAAAAAAAATCGATCTAGAGGGCAACTAGTTAAGAAGGAGCTACAGGCTCCCCCCAAAAAATGAAAAAGGCAGCAGCTACAAATACTGTAACTGCTGACTTTTAATATAAGGACACCTATCTGTCCAGGGATCCAGCAATGTCCTCACCCGGGCTGATTCTTCAATCTTCTTTGATTGCAGGTGCCAACATCTCAAGTAAGGGAAACTGGCAGTAAAGCCTTGTGGCTTCACAGCCAGTTTCCTACCACACATGCGTGAACCATGCTGCACCTTGTGAATGCTCCCATAGTCTTCTGGGACCTGTAATGTGTCCCAGAAGACTATGGAGGAGGGGGGAGAACTTCCGTCTCAGATTTCTGCATGCGCATCTGATTGGAGGTGGGAGCTGGTACCTTTCAAAATCAGGTTCCCACCCCCCCTAAAAAGTGCCAAATATGGCAGTGGAGCGTGAAAACAAGCAGAACTGCCCCCTTTTTGGGTAACGTTCCATTTTAATGTCGTTTGACTGTAAGTTTGATGTTCATTAACAATAGCTTGCTTAACCCAGTTTGAATTGAACGTGGCCAGATTCGCTCATCATTAGTGCTTGGGGTTAATGCACTGGACATCTGCCTAAAAAGTTTCCTGCCCACCCTCCCCAGATTATGGTGGTTGTCACAGCTTGTTTGGTGGTTATTACCCTGCCGGCTTTTGTGTTGGTCCCTATTGTTTAGGCCCTCAGTTGGGTTTTAGGGTAGGTAAATGCCTGTCTAATGCCGCGTACACACGGTCGGACTTTCCGGCATACTTGGTCCGGCGGACCAGAGTGTGCCGGACAATCCGCCCGTGTGTGGGCGGCGGCGGACTTTTCCGGCGGACTTCTTCCCAAAAGCCCGCCGGACCTAGATTTAAAGAAAGTTTCAAATCTTTCCGTCGGACTCAGTTTCGGGCGGAAAGTCCGCTCGTGTGTGTGCTGGTCCGACGGAAAGCCCGCTCGTGTGTAGGCTGGTCCGACAGACCAAATACGACACGAGGGTAGGGTATTGCATCTCGCGCTCGCTGCAATAGGAAAAACAAATCTTCCTATTGCGGCGAGCGCGGGGCATACCAGGCCCTTAGGTCTGGTATGGATTATAAAGGGGAACCCCTACGCCGAAAAAACGGCGTGGGGCCCCCCTAAAATCCATACCAGACCCCGATCCGAGCACGCAGCCTGGCCGGTCAGGAAAGGGGGTGGGGACGAGCGAGCGCCCCCCCCCCCTCCTGAACCGTACCAGGCCGCATGCCCTCAACATGGGGGGTGGGTGCTTTGGGGGAGGGGGGCGCCCTGCGCCCCCCCCCCCCAAAGCACCTTGTCCCCATGTTGATGAGGACAAGGGCCTCTTCCCGACAACCCTGGCCGTTGGTTGTCGGGGTCTGCGGGCGGGGGCTTATCGGAATCTGGGAGCCCCCTTTAATAAGGGGGCCCCCAGATCCCGGCCCCCCACCCTATGTAAATGAGTATGGGGTACATGGTACCCCTACCCATTTACCTAGGAAAAAAGTGTAAGTAATAAAACACACTACACAGGTTTTTAAAATATTTTATTAAACAGCTCCGGGGGGGGGGATCTTCCTCCGGCTTCGGGGGTCTTCTTCCGGCTTCGGGGGTCCCTCCGCTTCATCTTCTCCCGGCGTCCGGTTGGTTCTTCTCCGCTCTCCGGCCTCTTCTTCCGGTGTCGCAGGTCTTCGGCCGGCCCCCTCCACTGTCTTCATGTAGCTCTATTGCCAGCGGAGGTCCGGACTTCTTGGCTTCTTGGCTTCTTGGCTTCTCTTCTCTTCTCTTCCCCCAGATGTTGACACGACGCTCTCTCCGGCTGGACTGGTCTCTGAGGGCTGCGTTGTGACTTATATAGGCGGAGACCCCGCCCCCATATGATGTCACAGTCCTTGGGCATGCTGGGACTGTGACGTTTTAGGGGGTCGACCACGCCCCCTAAAACGTTACAGTCCCAGCATGCCCAAGGACTGTGACATCATATGGGGGCGGGGTCTCCGCCTATATAAGTCACAACGCAGCCCTCAGAGACCAGTCCAGCCGGAGAGAGCATCGTGTCAACATCTGGGGGAAGAGAAGAGAAGAGAAGCCAAGAAGCCAAGAAGCCAAGAAGCCAAGAAGTCCGGACCTCCACTGGCAATAGAGCTACATGAAGATAGCGGAGGGGCCGGCCGAAGACCTGCGACACCGGCAGAAGAGGCCGGAGAGCGGAGAAGAACCAACCGGACGCCGGGAGAAGATGAAGCGGAGGGACCCCCGAAGCCGGAAGAAGACCACCGAAGCCGGAGGAAGATCCCCCCCCCCCGGAGCTGTTTAATAAAATATTTTAAAAACCTGTGTAGTGTGTTTTATTACTTACACTTTTTTCCTAGGTAAATGGGTAGGGGTACCATGTACCCCATACTCATTTACATAGGGTGGGGGGCCGGGATCTGGGGGCCTCCTTATTAAAGGGGGCTCCCAGATTCCGATAAGCCCCCGCCCGCAGACCCCGACAACCAACGGCCAGGGTTGTCGGGAAGAGGCCCTTGTCCTCATCAACATGGGGACAAGGTGCTTTGGGGGGGGGGCGCAGGGCGCCCCCCTCCCCCAAAGCACCCACCCCCCATGTTGAGGGCATGCGGCCTGGTACGGTTCAGGAGGGGGGGGGCGCTCGCTCGTCCCCACCCCCTTTCCTGACCGGCCAGGCTGCGTGCTCGGATCGGGGTCTGGTATGGATTTTAGGGGGGCCCCACGCCGTTTTTTTCGGCGTAGGGGTTCCCCTTTATAATCCATACCAGACCTAAGGGCCTGGTATGCCCCGCGACGGGGCTCGCAAGGTGTCAATCTAGCCGATAAAAGCGGCAAGATTGACATCCTTTTCTAGTCCCGTCGCACCTGAGTCACGTTCAAAATGAACGGACTTGTCCGTGTGTGGGCAAGTCCGTTCATTCTGAAAGTCCGCCGGAACTCCGGCGAAAGTCCGTCGGAAAGACGGGCGGACTTAGCCCGCCGGAAAATCCCGGTGTGTGTGGGCAAGTCCGTTCTTTTTAAAGTCCGGCGCACCTGGCGGACAAAGTCCATCGGAAAGTGTGCCGGACCAAGTAGGATAGAAAGTCCGACCGTGTGTACGCGGCATAACACTCATGGTAAGGACAGGCATTCTGGCTATTGTTCAGATTAAGATTCAATTGTGCTTACATTGTACCTGTGAAAGGCAACTGTTTTCTTTGTAATAATGTTTAAAGCGGAACTCAACTGTTTCTGAACACCACAAACTGAAAACACTAATAATTACATTTTTAATATTCAACACAAACTCACCCATTCATCCATGTCTCTGTGCATCATTTTATTGTTTTTTTCAGGTTGGAGGGTGTGCTTAGCTAAGAAAGCCCCTTGTCCCCACCTCCGGGTAAAAGAAATAATGCCCATGAAGACTCATGGGATGTATGACATCATTTTGGACTAGGCCAGAAAGCAGGAAGCAACTGAAGGAGCGTTGAGGAAAAGTCTAAAACAAGTAAATATACGGTAATATACCTTCCTATCTATTTACTAATGCTAGCAGCATAATGATTAATTTTATTTTATTTCTATTATCACAGTTCTGTTTTACCATTACACTTAGAAATAATTTATTAAACTATAAGACAATTTAGACAAAACTCTTCATGCATTACAGTCTGCTCCATTACATATTCTGCAGAACGTAGCATAAAACCAGTATGATGTAAACTCTCATTTGCATTTATCCATAATTCACCTCTCTAAGGACCATTACTCTATTGATTTTGAATGTGTGAGTAAGGCATGACCAAATTCCTTAGCATCTGAATGAGCAATATGAAACTTCTATAACAGCAGGAAGTATTTTATAGTTGACAAACTACATTCTTCTGTAAAGCAGTGCTGTGAACAGTATTAATATTTTAAATAAAATTAGCAATATTTTTACTATAGAGTCACTGCTTTGCAATTTTCAAGCAAAATTTTGAGTAAAAAATCCAAAATTACAGTGTAATATTTACGTTATTTAAAGGGGCTACAATTTAGCATGTGGTTATGTAAATGATAGAAAGCATGTGTGACTAGGTTTCTACACCTGTAAAAAATCATACAAAATGGAACTGAGTTGCATGACAGAGCAATAAGACATAAAAACATTTGCCTGTAGTTTATGTGGTTTACTTACATAATAGAGAAAATAAACTGTGGTTCGATGTATAGATTGCTTTGCTACAACACTTTGTTAACATAGCAAATGCCTATGTACCAAAAATGAGTCTCTTCAATTTCCTGCAATATCTTCGTAAAGAGTCACTAAAATCATCAATTCAATGTTTTTTATTGGGTTTTCTGTGTGTATTAAGCTGCAATTTGCTCTGTAGAAATATCCAAGTACAAGGTTTTTATTAAAACCAAAAATTGGCTAAGAAAATTCACTGATTTTAGACTTGTATAGGCAGGGTCCTCTTCTCTTTCCACATCATGTCTTTGTACTTGTTTTTGTCTGGAGATTTCAGATTGTGCCCCTTTTATTTTTAGATGTGCAAAGCTGCATTATATTACACAATAATAATAATGAATGATAAAAGCAAACACAGGATATTAATTATAATCATGTTCTTTACAATTTGACATGTGGCCAATCCCAAGATAATTTTTTTTTTTTTTTTAGTTTTATATAATACTCACTGATAACTTTATGTTACTATTGGAAACATAAAGCACATTTAGATGCAAACATGATTTTCTAGATGCAAAAATTTGCCATTTTGTATTTGTGCTGCTAAGAAACCTAAACGAGCATACACTCTGTGGCTTAAACTGTAATCTCAGCACCTGTGGGGATGCTAAAGTAAAAATTTAGTACAGCACTGCGTTTGAGCCAAAAAAGGTAGAATAGCAGCCAACACACCTATAGACTCAAGGCAAAAAATAACATTAAAGAAATAAAAGTGTAGCACTTTATTCCACATCCACAAACGTGTGTATCACAATACATAAGTGCATATATAAGGTGAATACTACCAAAACATGTATGACCATAAATATGGATAATACCAAATGAATAAACAGTGTTGATCACAAGGAAAATAAAATAAACAATAATTATAATTTGTTATCAGATATACCAGTGATTAGTGATAAGAAACCCGTGCTGGTTCCATGAACCAAACACCTCAAAAATAAAAAATAAAAAAATCATATAACATAACAGTCCATATTGAGTATGTAAAAAATAGTGAAAAGAACGTCATCAAAGGTCTATGGGGGTGATAAATGGCCAGTGATGGAAAAAACTCCCAAATTCACAGATGGATGGTTTCACCAGATCTGGCAAGTGGGTAGAAAGAAGACCACAAGTGTGCAAAGATTTTACATCAGTGCCGAGGCCATCACCAGGAGTAGAGGAGGCTTACCGGAACTACATGACCTGAAATGGCGTACGCCAAACAAGTCAGAAAGGCTTAATGACCAACGATTCTGAGGAGTGCGTCTTGTCAGATGTCATCAACATATGGTGGAGAAAGGGGTATCAGCACGGCTTCCTCACCCATGGACAATCCAGCATAAGCCAAACGTATAATTCATATGCCATGCGAGGAGCAAAGAAAACTCACATAGCATAATAACGTTTTTAAAACACTAATTTATTAAAAAATAAAAAACAAGCTCACATTTTAGAAGATCGGAAAAAGCTCAGATATCATATAGTGGGAATCGTGAGAGGTCCACCCGACATGTTTCAGCTAAGGAGCCGTCATCTGGGGTATAGACCACCCTCACCTCACCTATTCTCCTCTACGTGATCATTACAATGAGAACGTTTATCCTTTTCCTAACGTTGGGTACGATCCATCCCCCCATACACAACCTTACTCTGATTCACGGACCCCACAGGCTTTTCGTGAGGACCCTCAAAACAAAAAAAGAGGTCTGGAAACAAGAGAGGGTCCAGAGGAGGGAGGAGGGTCCAGAGAAGAAAAACGAAAATGAACCTAACATGTCAGGGGGTATTTAATTTGAGCGACGCTATTCTCACTCAAGAAGAGAAAATTGTTTTGAATGAAGGTCTCAAATTTGCCCCCCCCCGTACAAACTTAATACATTTGATACGTTTATCGACATTCAAAAGTTCATCAGAAAAATCAACGTCCAAAGGTATATCATCTCAAATCCCACTAGGAATGTGGCCAGGGCGGCAACGTCTGGCACTGTCCATTCGGGCCTATCCAATCCCTCACTCTTCAGTCCCCCAACACAACTTCCACCTACCATTAATTTGTTTAAGGAATTAGTGCTGAGGGATTTGGCAGTTATTCCACTTAAGCATAAATTTTATAATCCTCTACCCTCAGTGGGTCTAAAGACGCTATGCAACAACAAAAATTTGGTCATTCGCCCCGCCGACAAAGGCGGTGGGATTGTTCTATTGAATAAATCTGACTATATGGATGACATGCTTCGCATTTTGGGAGATCGAGAGACCTATATAGAATTACCAAAAAATCCTACACATGAGTACAAAAAGGAATTGATGAACTTAATAGCTAAAGGTTTTGACTCTTGTACTTTGAATAAAAAAGAGAGATCTTTTCTAGTCCCCCTTGCCCCACGTATCCCAGTTATATATTACCTGCCCAAAGTCCACAAGGACCCTCTCCACCCCCCAGGTCGACCCATAATTAGTGGTATTGACTCGATCACCTATAAAATTGGGAAATACATTGATTTTTTTCTACAGCCATCCGTACTTAAGATGCCGTCCTATTTAAAAGACACCAAGGATGTGATTAAACTGTTATCGAATGTTTCCCATTCTGGTGACCTCATCATGGCCACTGTGGACGTTGCGTCTCTTTATACCTGCATTCCACACCATAAAGGTGTGGATGCGGTACATTGTTTTTTAAATAGGGATGCCTCCCTTGCTTCACCCCAGATAGACCTTATCGTTGATTTAATTGAGTTTGCAACGCAACACAATTATTTCTGGTTCGATGGTAAACTCTATCGTCAACATAAAGGGGTGGCTATGGGAGCAAAATGTGCTCCCAGCCTGGCCAACCTGTTCATGGCCAAGTGGGAGGAGGATGTCGTCTATGCCATGGAGAACCCACACCTACTGTTGTGGGCCCGGTACATAGACAACATCCTCCTCCTGTGGACAGGTAGCCATGATGGTTTGGTTGATTTTTTTACAACCTTGAATAACAATGATAGGGGTATTGCCTTATCTTTTGAGACCAGTACCACCTCAATCCATTTTCTAGATCTTGTTATTGAAAGAAGGGAGCATACATTTACATTCAGTACCTATTTTAAATCTACTGACAGGAACGGGTATATATCGACTGATAGTTGCCATCACAGTTCCTGGATTAGATCTGTTCCTAAAAGCCAGTTCTTACGACTACGTAGGAACTGTACTGACCTTGACAATTTCAGGGTTCAGGCCACAACCTTGAAAGATAGGTTCCTGGAGAAGGGCTATAACTCTGTAGATTTAGATAAAGAGATTGAAAATGCCTGTGCAATGGATCGCCAGATACTATTAGAGGATAGACCTCGACAATCAAATGACGAATTCAAATGGTCTTTTCTGACGTCTTTTTCCATGCAGCACAAGCATGTTAAGAAAATCTTTGAAAAACTGATAAAATCTTGGGACCTTTGTTGCCCAAGACCCCGAAAGTAGTGTTTAAAGGTGTTCCATCTCTTTGGAATAGGTTGGCACCTAATGTCATCAACCCACCAGGGAGACCATCCTTTTTTCATGATTTGATTAGAGTTTATCCCTGTAAAAAGTGCTTGGTCTGCAAATTTAACACCTGCGGCAGAAAGGCCAGTCATAGTTTTTCTTCTACTGTAACCAGCCGTACATATAGGATTAAACAGTTCTGTACGTGTGCCACCACAGGAATAGTTTACCTCCTGACTTGCCCTTGTGGCAAGCAATATGTCGGCCGGACCATCAGATCTTTCACTACACGGGTTTCGGAACATATCAATCTCATTAAAGCAAGCAGTACTAAACACACTGTCCCTAGGTACTACAGGAAGTTCATGATCGGAACCCTCATTATTGATAGGTACGTGCCCCCCTGGCGGGGTGGGTCGACTCTTAGGGGTGTCTCGCGTTTAGAGACATATTGGATATATGAGTTGGGGTCCCATTTTCCGCAGGGTATTAATGTGGAGTGGGACATCAACTCTTTCATTAATCAAGCTTAAATACAAATATGATCTCTCCTTTACAATCTAACTAGTAGAAATCACTGTTATATCTTTACCATTTAAGTTGATCATTGGTTGATTTAATATATGATATGGAATCTGGGGTGATTATTGCTTATTTCAATATGTATTATACATTTTTTGATATGTATGCAATCGATGCCCCCCATTGGCAGTGTCACTCTAGTATCCCATTTTATTATTTTAATGTAGAATACTAATAGATTCTAGTAAGATGCCCTTGTATCATCTTTTTCAGGGTAATGTTATTTTGGACATCAGCCTTTTGTATCTTTTTTTATTCCTCATTTTTATTTTTATAAGTGCCCCTTTCTGGTACTTTTATCTATAGTTCTTCTCTGCTGACACTCTGAAGTTTGTGGTCTGCCTCAGATTGAGGCTTGGTTCCACCCTTTGGAGCGCAGCGGCGCCAGTGGGGGTCATTTCTTGTTTATAGAGCGGTGAGGTGAGGGTGGTCCATACCCCAGATGATGGCTCCTTAGCTGAAACATGTCGGGTGGACCCCTCACGATTGCCGCTATATGATATCTGAGCTTTTTCCGATCTTCTAAAATGTGAGTTTGTTTTTTAATATTTTAATAAATTAGTATTTTAAGAACGTTATTACGCTATGTGAGTTTTCTTTGCTCCTCGCATGGCATATGAATTATACGTTTAGCTTATGCTGGATTGTCCATGGGTGAGGAAGCCGTGCTGATACCCCTTTCTCCATCATATGTTGATGACATCTGGCAAGACGCACTCCTCAGAATCGTTGGTCATTAAGCCTTTCTGACTTGTTTGGCGTACGCCATTTCAGGTCATGTAGTTCCGGTAAGCCTCCTCTACTCCTGGTGATGGCCTCGGCACTGATGTAAAATCTTTGCACACTTGTGGTCTTCTTTCTACTCACTTGCCAGATCTGGTGAAACCATCCATCTGTGAATTTGGGAGTTTTTTCCATCACTGGCCATTTATCACCCCCATAGACCTTTGATGACATTCTCTTCACTATTTTTTACATACTCAATATGGACTGTTATGTTATATGATTTTTTGATTTTTGATTTTTGAGGTGTTTGGTTCATGGAACCAGCACGGGTTTCTTATCACTAATCACTGGTATATCTGATAACAAATTATAATTATTATTTATTTTATTTTCCTTGTGATCAACACTGTTTAATCATTTGGTATTATCCATATTTATGGTCATACATGTTTTGGTAGTATGCACCTTATATATGCACTTACGTATTGTGATACACACGTTTGTGGATGTGGAATATAGCGCTACATTTTTACCTGTGGGGATGCTAAATGAATCTCCTAAACTAAAGATAGCCACTAGAGGAAGAATTTACAGCTATGAAAATATGGAACAGCAAGCATGCACAAATGTAAAATTCACACAGAAAATATTTTCAGTCAAATATTTTAGTAAAATGGCAAAATGTGTACTCACTGTAAATACAACATAGTTTGTTTTTAAGGGTCAAGGTTTTCCGATAGCTAGAAACCCAAATGTGTATTTCTTTCTAAATCTCTTGTGTGTAATTTCCATGTTCTACACAAAGGTCAGAGTGCTGATTATTGTGTTTACCTTGTTGCCAGTTTCAATAAATCCTACTGACTTCTTGCTTTTGGTAATGTTCATTTATTATAAAACAACTTGTATGAGCAAGAAACTATTGTGATCTTTTTAAAATAATATGTGTGTGTAAGGTATGGTGTTTATGAGCATAGTATTTTATTTTTATTTTTTTGCATAAGGCTTAATTTGCTAATATCCTTAATAGGGAGGAGCTTCGTGTTCGAGTCAAACCCATGTTCGACTCGAACATCGTCTGTTTGACCATTCGTCAAATTGCGAACGATATGGGCCGTTCGCGCCAAATTCGTGTGGCGCGTCACGGCCCATAATTCACTGCGAAATCGCAGTGCATTGCTGGCTGATGATTGGCCAAGCATGCACTATGACCGCATGCTTGACCAATCACAGCGCCGTCAGTAGAGAGAGCTGTAATTGGCTTTGGCTAATTATGGCTCAGGGGGTTTAGAACACGCCCCACACTGTATAAGGCCGCCTGCACGGCGGCCCTGTGTAGGGTGTACCGGCGTGCTGAGAGATAGAGAGAAAGACAGTATCTAGTTAGCTAGATTAGGCAGGACAGTTAGTCCATTAGCTGCACTTACAGTGTATTGTGTATATATATATATGCATCCCAGGTGTTGTATATATATATATATATATATATATATATATATATATATATATACACTGTATTCAGTTTAGCTAGATCCGTTCCTGTTATCTTCCTATTGACAGGCAGGCTTGTCTTGTTACAGTATTTACAGCTACCTGAAGAAAATTGCTGGTGTTCTTTTGATCCTATTAGTACCACAGTCAGGCAGCTAGACTATTTACAGTTAGTGTAGTGCGTCCTCTGAACAGTGTTTAGCTAAAGCTACAAGTTAGTTTAGTGTGACCTCTGCACAGTGTTCAGCTAAAGCTACAAGTTAGTTTAGTGCGACCTCTGCACAGTGTTCAGCTAAAGCTACAAGTTAGTTTAGTGCGACCTCTGCACAGTGTTCAGCTAAAGCTACAAGTTAGTGTAGTGCATCCTCTGAACAGTGTTCATCTAAAGCTTTAAGTTAGTGTAGTGCGTCCTCCTCACAGTGTTCAGCTAAAACTACAAGTTAGTGTAGTGCGACCTCTGCACAGTGTTCAGCTAAAGCTACAAGTTAGTGTAGTGCGTGCTCTGAACAGTGTTCATCTAAAGCTACAAGTTAGTGTAGTGCATCCTCCTCACAGTGTTCAGCTAAAGCTACAAGTTAGTGTAGTGCGTCCTCTGAACAGTGTTCATCTAAAGCTACAAGTTAGTTTAGTGCGTCCTCCTCACAGTGTTCAGCTAAAACTACAAGTTAGTGTAGTGCGACCTCTGCACAGTGTTCAGCTAAAGCTACAAGTTAGTGTAGTGCATCCTCTGAACAGTGTTCATCTAAAGCTACAAGTTAGTGTAGTGCGTCCTCCTCACAGTGTTCAGCTAAAACTACAAGTTAGTGTAGTGCGACCTCTGCACAGTGTTCAGCTAAAGCTACAAGTTAGTTTAGTGTGACCTCTGCACAGTGTTCAGCTAAAGCTACAAGTTAGTGTAGTGCGTCCTCTGAACAGTGTTCATCTAAAGCTACAAGCTAGTGTAGTGCGTCCTCCTCACAGAGTTCAGCTAAAACTACAAGCTAGTGTAGTGCGTCCTCTGAACAGTATTCATCTAAAGCTACAAGTTAGTTTAGTGCGACCTCTGCACAGTGTTCAGCTAAAGCTACAAGTTAGTGTAGTGCGTCCTCTGAACAGTGTTCAGCTAAAGCTACCTGTAGAAGGTTGGTGGTGTTTTCCTGATCCTATCACTACCACAGGCAGCTAAATTATTTACATGTTAGTGTAGTGCGACCTCTGCACAGTGTTCAGCTAAAGCTACCTGTAGAAGGTTGGTGGTGTTTTCCTGATTCTATTACTACCGCAGGCAGCTAAAATATTTACACGTTAGTGTAGTGCGACCTCTGCACAGTGTTCAGCTAAAGCTACCTGTAGAAGGTTGGTGGTGTTTTCCTGATCCTATCACTACCGTTCCTGTTATCTTCCTATTGGCAGGCAGGCTTGTCTTGTTACAGTATTTACAGCTACCTGAAGAAAATTGCTGGTGTTCTTTTGATCCTATTAGTACCACAGTCAGGCAGCTAGACTATTTACAGTTAGTGTAGTGCGTCCTCTGAACAGTGTTTAGCTAAAGCTACAAGTTAGTTTAGTGTGACCTCTGCACAGTGTTCAGCTAAAGCTACAAGTTAGTTTAGTGCGACCTCTGCACAGTGTTCAGCTAAAGCTACAAGTTAGTGTAGTGCATCCTCTGAACAGTGTTTATCTAAAGCTTTAAGTTAGTGTAGTGCGTCCTCCTCACAGTGTTCAGCTAAAACTACAAGTTAGTGTAGTGCGACCTCTGCACAGTGTTCAGCTAAAGCTACAAGTTAGTGTAGTGCGTGCTCTGAACAATGTTCATCTAAAGCTACAAGTTAGTGTAGTGCGTCCTCCTCACAGTGTTCAGCTAAAGCTACAAGTTAGTGTAGTGCGTCCTCTGAACAGTGTTCATCTAAAGCTACAAGTTAGTTTAGTGCGTCCTCCTCACAGTGTTCAGCTAAAACTACAAGTTAGTGTAGTGCGACCTCTGCACAGTGTTCAGCTAAAGCTACAAGTTAGTGTAGTGCATCCTCTGAACAGTGTTCATCTAAAGCTACAAGTTAGTGTAGTGCGTCCTCCTCACAGTGTTCAGGTAAAACTACAAGCTAGTGTAGTGCGTCCTCTGAACAGTATTCATCTAAAGCTACAAGTTAGTTTAGTGCGACCTCTGCACAGTGTTCAGCTAAAGCTACAAGTTAGTGTAGTGCGTCCTCTGAACAGTGTTCAGCTAAAGCTACCTGTAGAAGGATGGTGGTGTTTTCCTGATCCTATCACTACCGCAGGCAGCTAAATTATTTACATTTTAGTGTAGTGCGACCTCTGCACAGTGTTCAGCTAAAGCTACCTGTAGAAGGTTGGTGGTGTTTTCCTGATCCTATCACTACCGCAGGCAGCTAAAATATTTACACGTTAGTGTAGTGCGACCTCTGCACAGTGTTCAGCTAAAGCTACCTGTAGAAGGTTGGCGGTGTTTTCCTGATCCTATCACTACCGCAGGCAGCTAAAGTATTTACACGTTAGTCTAGTGCGACCTCTGCACAGTGTTCAGCTAAAGCTACCTGTAGAAGGTTGGTGTTGTTTTCCTGATCCTATCACTACCGCAGGCAGCTAAAGTATTTACACGTTAGTGTAGTGCGACCTCTGCACAGTGTTCAGCTAAAGCTTGCTGTAGAAGGTTGATGGTATTCTCATACTGTAGGCAGGCAGTTGATTTTGCTAGCTGCAGTATCAGTATATATATTTATATATATACTGGAAGGCCAACAAGGAGAGGCAGACAGTCACAAGCCAATAAAAGAGGGCAAGCAGGCTCTGTGTCTAGAGACAATGGTGCTGGTCGTGGAGACGGTGCATTCTCATCAGCACGTGGCCGTGGGACACGCTTGGCCTTTTTTTTGGCAGCTGGCCGTGTTGAGCCACAACATGCGGAAGACTTTGTCAACTAGATGACCAAGCCGTCCTCATCCTCTTCATCCTCCCTCACCCATGCTTAGGGTACTATGTCTGGCAAAGCAGCTGCCAACATGGCCTTTTCCCTCAGCTCAATGGCATCACTGACCCCTTCCCTAGCCCCACCATGTCCTCCTGAGGAGTGCCTCGAACTGTTTGACCACAGTGTTGGGTACATGCTCCAGGAGGATGCCCAGCGTTTAGAAAGCTCTGATGATGATACTAAGCTAGATGAAGGCAGTAACGTGAGCACGGACAGAGGGGGTGTCCAAGAAGAACAGCAATCTGGCAGTTATGCTCCCCCTGCTGCAGCATACTGCCAGGTTTGCTCCAGTGATGAGGAGGGAGGGGATGATGAGGTCACTGACTCAACATGGGTGCCTGATAGGAGAGAGGAGGAGGAGGCACATCACCAACGAGGCAGGATGTCCTCCAGGGGCCAGCCTAAGGGCAGCACACTGACTGCATCACACCGCAAAGCTCCGCATGTGCAGGGCGCTGCTGTCTCTGCGCGTTATTTCAAAAGTTCTTTGGTGTGGGCCTTTTTTGAGATGAGTGCATCAGATCGCTATTTGCAACATATGTCTCAAGCGTATCTTGCGTGGCCAAAACATCTCCCGCTTGGGTACCACATGCTTGACCAGACATATGTTGACCTGCCATGCAGTTCGTTGGCAAGCGTATCTAAAAGACCCACACCAAAGAACAAAGAGGACCTCTCCTTGCTCCTCATCAGCTGAGATCTCCAACCCCACTATACCTTCAGTCCTCTCTGTGACCTGCACTGAGAGGAATGAAGGTGTTAAAATAAAAATGGAAAAACCGCGCTACGGAGCCAAATTTGAAAAAGCAAACTGTTAGCTGCACCAATAACACACCAATATCTGTGTACAAACTCAAGAAGAAAAATAAAAAAGTGCACTTACAATACTATACAAACGTGTAATGTTACAAATTAATAAATTTGCAAAACACACAATATGTTGAAAAAATAGCAAACACAAAAGGCCCAATTTTTCTGACCCTGTTCAACAGGGGCATGTAATTACAATTCTTGATCTAATATTTTCACAGCAGGGCCCTGTGAGGGCTTACAGTGTTGTGGCCACAACACCACCTAAGGCCCAAATTTCTGCTGAGTATATAGGGCAGGCCCCTACTTTCAAACATCCAACTTACAAACGACTCCTACTTCCAAACGTAAGGAGACAACAGGAAGTGAGATGAAATCTACCCCATAGGAAGGGAAATTCTCTCTTGTAAGTTAATATGGGAAAAACTTTTCTCCTTTACACTGATGCTTTATCACCAATCCTTGTTTCACTAAAAACCCCAAATTTTCAAAGAACATTTGTCATTGGGACAAAAAGTGAGGTGAAATCTTCTGAAGAGGAGCACAGACAGCAAATCAAATGTCACAGGAGTGATAACCCTTCCCTGTGTTCCCTGTTTTCCAAAAAGCTTAAAAACAGATTTTTTGGCTGAAGCTACACTTTGAAAATGCACCTAAATTACAAACAGATTCTACTTAACAACAAACCTACAGTCCCTGTCTTGTTTGCACTGCCTGTATACTGCTGTTCAGAGTATATAGGGCCTGGGGGCCCCACACCTTTCCTTTTTTAATTTGTATTCGGGGTTCCCTTAATATCCATACAAGACCCAAAGGGCCTGGTAATGGACTTGGGGGTACCCATGCCGTTTTTCTCACTGATTTTCATCCATATTGCCAGGACACGACATTACATTAAAGCCGCAAGCAGTTTTAAATGACTTTTTTTTCCTTTAAAAATGTCATTTTGTGCAGGGACTGTTCTAAGCACGGGAAACGCGCGCTACTTTACAGGCATACTATAGACACCCCCCAGGTACGATATTTAAAGGAATATTTCACTTTTTTTTTTTACTTTAAGCATCATTAAAATCACTGCTCCCGAAAAAACGGCCGTTTTCAAAAGTTTTTTTTGCATTGATACATGTCCCCTGGGGCAGGACCCGGGTCCCCAAACCCTTTTTAGGACAATACCATAAAAATTAGCCTTTAAAATGAGCACTTTTGATTTCGACGTTCGAGTCCCATAGACGTCAATGGGGTTCGGTCCGTTCGCAGGTTCTGGTGCGAACTGAACCGGGGGGTGTACGGCTCATCCCTAATCCTTAATATTAGATTTGCTCATCACACTGACTATCTCCAGTGTTGCCACAGAAAATCTCTACCCTGGTTTACTAAAAGCAAGCATGATGAACAAATAAGTGCATGGAATCCATCTGCATGTTCTGCTCTCAACTATACACATGTGTATTCACTAAAGTATAGTATGCATCTCTGTGGACATAACCTGTTCAGAGAATTCCTCTTTACTTGTGATGACACAATGACATGTCCCATGGCCAGCTACATTACGTTTTTTAAGACACACATCACAGATAATGAATAGGATTCTTACTTGCTCATGTGTTGTCAACATTACTTTCACGTATTTCTCAATTGAATCCATTATTAAAGTTCAAAAAGAGTATGGCCTCATGCGTGCAAAGCTTAAAGTGTCAGCAGGGCTGGTGCAAGGAATTTTTACACCCTAGGCGAAACCTCATTTTGCCGTCCCCCTTGGCTTCACCCTTGACTTCACCCCTTGGCCCTACCCATGTATACCCCACCTTTTTAATGAAGCACCCAGCAAATGAAGCATCACCAGCGCCCATTAATGCAGCCTCACCAGCACCCATCAAATATAGCCTTCCAGAACCCATAAATGCAGCCTACCAGCACCCATTAATGCAGCCTACCAGCGCCCATCAATGAATGCTTGCTTGCTTCTATTCATTTGGGTGTCATGACACAGACACAGTCCTCCGCTGCGTCTCTGACACTATGTGCGAATGGGGCAGTGGCTGCCTGCTGATGCTGAGACTTAGTTGCTTGCTGCAGAGAGAAGAGAGTAGGAACACCAGTGGCCAGGCACTCTAGGCAGCATTGCACCCTAGGCGGCTGCCTAGTTTGTCTAGTGGTAGCACTGGCCCTGAGTGTCAGTCTGGGTTCACACTGGAGAATGCAGTGGCTCACAGCAGGAGTCTGAGGCATCTCCATTCACCTTTCCAGGTCCAATTTCAGCCCACATTTTGGGCTGAATTCAGACCTGAAACAGACCAAAAGACACACAGGGCCCCTGTGCAATTCGCACTGGAGCTGCTGCGGAGATGTGTGAACCGGCACCATGGAGAGCTGGTCACAATCTCCTGCTAGGCGAATTGGATGCGGGTTTCCCAATTTGCAATAGTGTGAACCCAGCCTAAACTGTTTAACTGAAAGTAGATAGCAGACATTCACTTCTATTACAACATAAAAATTGAGACAACAAGTATACAGAGAGTAATCAAGGGTAATCAGATCCCAGCATTAAAATCAGGACAGGTGGAAAAGTTCGACAATCAAGGTAAATTAAAAACTGCTAAAAAATCTCACCCACAAGCCAGAAAACTCTACACTGAGAACCAAATATTTTGCCCTTAAAAAGGAAATGTCAGCACTGGGCACATGCTTCAACTGTTAAGATCTTAATCATAGCTAAGATATGATAAAAGCCATAAAGTGTATCTAAACGCAAAGCAAAATAATGTATTATATTGTAACGTATTAGTCCTTGGTATGGTGTCTGCATTTGATTTCGTTTTCAAGCTTCTTTTGCTTTTTTTTCTTCTGGTAACCCTGTAAATAACAAACTTCTTGTTCCTGGGTGACTAGGTCACTCCTTCACTGTATCTATGGAAGGAACCATAGTTGTCTCCCTAGGCAGCTCTCCTTATACTATATGGCCTACAGACATGTCCCTATCTCTAAATCTCCCATACATAAGGAACAAGGAAGCTGGTAGTTTACAGAAGATAGCTGAGAAGGAAGATATGCTTCGGTGAAGCTGACAGGAAGTGACCAGGAAACTGCATTTCTAACAAGAGAAGATATTCACTTAATTTTCTATAAATTTTCATAGCTTAACTACTTCCCACGCAGGCCAATTCTGACATTTCTCTCCTACATGTAAAAATCAGTATTTTTGTTGCTAGAAAATTACCCAGAAACCCCAAACATCATATATGTTTTTAGCAGAGACCCTAGAGAATAAAATGGTGGTCATTGCAATTTATTTTGTGTGGTATTTGCGCAGCTATTTTTCAAACGCAATTTTAATGTAAAAAACACAATACATAACCTGCGTTTTTTGTAAAGTATAAAAGATGATGAGGTTATGGCAAGTAAAGATATCTGTCACACTTTAAAATTGTGCACACTCGTGGAATGGTGCCAAGTTACAGCACTTAAAAATCTCCATAGGCGACATATTAACATTTTTTACAGGTTACCAGTTTAGAGTTACAGAGAAGCTCTAGTGCTAGAATTATTGCTCTCGCTATAATGTTCACGGCGATACCTCACATGTGTGGTGCAAACATCATTTACGTGTGCGGGTGTGACCTATTTCTATTGCTTTCACATCTGAATGTGAGTAATAGGTTACGGGGCACTTTAAACATTTTTTTATTATTATTTATTTTGTCTTTTTTATTTTTATTTTTACACTATCCCTTTACATTTTTTTATCACTTTTATTCCTATCACAAGAAATATAAACATCCCTTGTGATATAAATAATGCATGACAGGTCCTTTTTATGGAGTCATCTGACCCCAGATATCTCCTCTACCCTGCAAAGCATGAGATAAAAAAAAAAACAAAAAAAAAAACATTGATCTCTGCTTTCTAGGGGGGAAATTGGCAGTGTTTACACCTGGCCTCCCAGGGTCACAAAGATGGTCCATCCAGTCCCCAGCCAGCACTGTGGTAGCCCAGCACTTCCGGCGGATCAGATCCCCGGCTTCCTGACCGAATGGTAGAGCCTGGAGAGGCTCCGATGGGCAACAGGAGAGGGTAAAAGCAATCCAGGGGCTAATCAACTTCTAGCATGGCTTTTACAGTGTAGGGAATCGGTACCTGAAAAAAAGATATCTGGATGATGCCTGTAGCTGCAGACATTATCCAGATATAGCCACTTCAATTTCACAACATAAAAGGATGAAAGGACGTCATGCAAGCGAGAAGTAGTTAAAAAATGAAAACTAGTTCTGCCAACACATATAAGGACTGCAAGTCTCGATATATTTCATTATTGTTCTTGGTTTGTTTTTTGTTTTTTGTTCTTGGTTCTTTAACTGGACAAACTATGTTAGCATACCTGACATGTTTGGGTTTTATTTTAGCTTTTACATTAAAAAACTGTTGATATGAATCTTCACTGTGCCGACAGTTATCAACTTTAGATTATGTCATATGTGGCTGACAGGAGATTTGCTGCTGCACTGGCAATCTACAAACAGGAAAGGAGAGAGAGTTGAGCACCTTCAAGCATTGCTTGTTCACATCTGAATAGGAACCCTGACCATTCAGGATGAGGGCCCAGAATTAATTCCTACACAGGAGGTTTTTATCATAACCTCTAAGGCATTAGGGGGGTGATTTACGAAAGCCTTGCGCCATCAGTAGAGGTGCACGGCGAGGTGCAACGCACATTTCCATATTTACAAAACAGTGTGCCGGTAACAGAGCTCAAATCCCCCATTTACTATAGCGATCTTGGTGCACGGGAGAATGCAATCTGTGCGCTACTATGGACATGGCGCATGGCATCTCCAATTCAATATTGACAGAAGATGGAGGTGCCAATATTATGGAGTGATGTGAGAAAGCTTAGTAACAACTGCCCAAGTAACAAATATGCACAAAATAGAATGAGAAAGTAACTTTTTCAGAGAAAGCCTGCTGTGCCTATAAGTACGTTTAGAACTGCATGAGAGCAATGTAAGCAGTGCTCATGCGCAAGCGGCTCTTGCACTCGTTCACATGAGTTTGTTCACTGCGCAGCCAAAATATTAGTAAAGCAGCGTACATGCAATTGCATGGGTTGAACGGGCGCACCTCTAAATTTGACATTTTTTTTCTACGCTGGTTCACCTCTATGTATTTTTTTAAGGAGATTTGCATACAGGTCATGTTAACATGTTACGTTGCCAACATGTGACATGCACCTTGCTAAAAGTATGTAAAAAGACTTGCGCTCCTCTAGCTCCTCCTAAAAGGGCATTTAACCTTCCCCCTCTAATGCATGTGATTTCCTTGGGCTAGCTTTTGCTTTTAAAGGGGAACTCCACACTCCAATCTCCAATGCTCTTGTCTCCCCCCCTCTAACCCCTTGGATTTCCATGGGCTAACTTTTGCTTTTAAAGGGGAACTCCACACTCCATTCTCCAATGCTCTTATCTACCCTTCTAATCCCTTGGATTTCTATGGGCTAACTTTTGCTTTTAAAGGGGAACTCCACACTCCATTCTCCAATGCTCTTGTCTCCCCCCTCTAATCCCTTGGATTTCCATGGGCTAACTTTTGCTTTTAAAGGGGAACTCCACATTCCATTCTCCAATGCTCTTGTCTCCCCCCTCTAATCCCTTGGACTTCCATGGGCTAGGTCTTGCTTTTCAAAGGGGAACTCCACACTCCACTCCATTCTCAAAAGGCTGTGAGCTGCCTTCACCACTCCAAACCACATTCTTTTTCAGAGCATACAACAGGGCCAGCTAGGAAAGGGGGCAAGAAGAGAGATCGCCAGGCAAGTACTGGCCATCAGGACTACCGGGACTTTCCCGGTGGGCCGATGGCTCAGTGAGCCGGTTTCAGTGACAGTATCCTTTCATTCAGTGTCCCTGGATTGCCCCCTGTGCCGATCTGATGCCCCCTATAAAGGCCACCATCACTGCTTTACCGACTGTCACTTGTTCTGGCTGGGCAGGCCGGCCGAGACCTGCTTTAAGTTGTAGTTCCACAGCTGCTGGCTCACAATGCTTGCTAGCCTCCTGCCGCCTGGCGTGTAGCAACCAGTGACGTCACCAGAGCGATGCCCCAGAATACATAGCGGAGGAGTATTTAACTTCCTCCTTCTCCATGCGCGCCTAGTACTTAGCTCCACCCACCTCCTCTGAGCTGAAGCCGAAACTAGTGGAGCCTGGAGAACATGTGCGGGACCGGGACACTGTGCACAGGGAGCCGCCACGCCAACCTCCATTTCCTGGTTCTCATCTGACAGGTATAATGTGATCTGTGTGCTCTGCTGCTGCAGCTACACTTTCTTCCCTCACAGTCTCTCCACCATGTATAGTTCCAGCACTGCTGGAGAACTCTTTCTGTGAGTGGGGGATCTGATGTTGAAGAGGGGTTCATTCTGTGAGTGGGGGATCTGATGGTAAAGGGGGGTACTTTCTGTGAGTGGAGGATCTGATGTTAAAGGGGGGTTATTTCTGTGATTGGGGGATCTGATGGTAAAGGGGGGTCCTTTCTGTGAGTGGGGGATCTGATGGTAAAGGGGTGCTCTTTCTGTATGCATAGGACGACAGTGGCAGTCAGGGACGTATCCAGTTGCCTTGGGGTGGGGGGGTGGTAAAATGCACCGTTGCCTAAGTACACAAAAATTCTTGCACTGGCCTGTCCTCAGGAACATGGATCAGGAGGCTATGTGTGAGTGGCCAGAGCCAGCTGTGCTGGAGCTGTCAGTGTCAGTTCAGTGGGGGGCATGGCCGCCAGCTAGCTGTTGCACCCTGTTGCATTCTGGGAGTTGTAGTCCACATGCTCAAGCTCCCAGGGGGGTGAAGGCATTGCTGAGGTAAAAGACCCTGACACCCCCAGGGCCAGCTAACCCCAAATCCAATCTATCCACTCCTCCATTTACCCTGTCCCAGTGCCCACCCAGTACCTCAAAAAAGGCCTCAACACTGTGGGTCCTGCTGGAAGATGGCCATGGCCTGTGGCCAGCTCCTTGCAGGGCCCACAAGTCAGTGGGCGGATCCCAGCAGGACCCACTGGCTGCTTTGCAGGGCAATCCTCGAGCAATTGCGTATAGTTTATATACTGTTTTTGTGCATGTCTGCAAAGTTAAAGTGGGCCAGTCTGGAAGAAGTCCAGGGCCAAACTTTTGTCCCAGTCCAGCCCTGGAGATTGCCCAACCCTCTCCTGACCCATACAAGGCCACATGCACTCAACATAGCTGGCTGCCTTTGGGGCATGTTGGGCTCAGCCCAATACCAACCATAAAGAACCTTGTACCCACTAGTTTAAAGGGGCTTTCCACATTCAGTAAAGCCCCCTGTCTGCAGCCCCCCACAACCCTAGCCTAGGGTTGTGTGGAAGAGGCCCTTGTGCGCCAGAATATGGGAACAAGGTCGTTGACTTTTTGGGTGCCCCAGCCCCTCCTGCCCCCAAGCATCCATCCCCCCTTTCATGGGCTGGCTTGCTGTGTGTTTGGCTAGGGGTTTGTTTGGGAGGTGTGTGTGAGTGTGTGGAAGGGGCACAATATTTTTTTAATTTTGGGTGGTATTTTTCAAATGGGGGTTCTGATTTTAAGCCTTGACAGACCCGAATGGCCTTATATGTATTGGGGAGGGGAGGGCAGGCTATTTTTTGTTTTGGGTTAAAATCCTGCAGCTGCAATGTAGATTTGTAAGTTTTATCTAAAGCTGTACATCTAGCTGCATTTGGGTTGGTCTGGGCTTGCTCAGGGACTTTGTTTTTTTTTGGAAAAAAACAGGAGTAGTATGGCGCTGCCCTTATGGAGACAAAAATATATTTTTCTTCTTTGTAGTAAATGTGTTACCTAGTGACCTTATTCCTAAAGAATTGCTTCTAAAGCCTGTATGTGTGAAAAGGTTGAATAAAAACTGTAACTGGTGATGGATTTTTTCTATTAAAAGTGAAAAATGCAACATATGGTGCTCCAATTATTCAGCAAAGGTGCATTGTGTGCTTTAAATTAGGTAATGAATTAGGTAAATGGATATGGATCCAATACCACCTAAGTGGAAAGTATATAAAAAAGAAAAGAAGGAAAACAGGAGTAGTATGGCGCTGCCCTTATGGGGACAAAAGGACCTTTTCTTTAAAATAAACAATAGCTCTATAATTCCTAAAGTATTGCTTCTAAGCCTGTGTGCGCCAAATAATTAAATAAAATCTGTGACTGGTGATGAGTACTTACTACTAAAAGTACAATTGCAACATAGGGTGCTTCAATTATTCAGAAAAAGTGCATGGTGCAACATCACTAAAGTGACCAGTGTTAAACCATAAAAATGTATACAAAATTGTGCGAATTATCCATCATATATAGTGACTGATGTGCTGTGACCAGTAATTGTTGGATAGGAAAAGTTCCGTTTATGAAAAAACAAGTTCTTTTTAAAATTGTTTTGAAGTGTTCAATCTCTGAGGGTAAAATATATGTAGGAAAACTTCTTATCCAGGTGCTGGTTTCTTTAATTAGTGCCTTGTCTGCATGCTCTGACAATGCTTGCACTCACCGGATTTTTCTTTCCCCTGCAGGGATATGCGTGGTCACAGTGTCTGCCATTGTGCAGCAATCAAGGATATCTCCCAAACTTTACTTGCATATTGTGGTGTAGTAATTACATGTAAAGAAAAGAAGGTATGCCCATCGCCTAAAACCATAAGAGAACGTTTATTAAAGCTTAATAAAATATATGTACTAATATTTCAAATGAAAAAATCAAGCATAGAAAAAGTTAACGAATTCCCTTTGTTAGAGGTACTGCAAGACCTCCGTAGCCCGCCCTATGCGCGTTTCGTCGTCAGACTTCTACTGGGGCGTTCATCTTGCTGTGCCTCCTGGGTTTAAATAGTGTGGCCAGTAATAAGTGCAACTATTTTTGGATCGGAGGCCATTTTTGCTAAGGTTTTGAGGATCGAAGCCTAATGGGATTGTGCATTGGGTTGTTAGCGGCCATTTTCTTGGGGATATTATAGACCGGAGCCTAGTGGAACTATCCATTGGGTTCTTATGGCGGCCATTTTCTTGGGGATATTGTGGACCGAAGCCCGGGTAGTGCGCATTCGCTTAGCTATTAATGAGGGAACGTTAAGTCCGAGCTGTCAGCAAAGAACGTCACCGTTGATGCTCGACCGCATTCTTTCCTCCCCCACTTCTTATTAGAATCTAAGCTGGCTTTCGGGTCGGTGACACCCCCCAGGGCACTGCTAATCGATTTTTTAGAAAAAATATATGCACATACTGGTCCCACTATTACCCTATGTTCTAATGGTTTAAACATACATGACAAAGATTGACATTTTAAACATTGTAAAAAATTTAAATTAAATGAAATATAATAAAAGTACATGTAATATTTTAATCTTATATATATATGTATATAACTACATATAACCAGGGGAGGTTATCCTTATACCATTTTTACGTCGTTATTTATTTATATATGTTTTAGAACTAAGGTTGGAAGCAGTAATGGGTACTGCATTGGATAAGGGAAGAGGGTGTGTGTGTTACACATAATCTATATATAGTTGGGGGCTTTAAATTATATTCTGTATGTGTGCTCCTAAGTGACCTTAATTTGAATTAGAGTGGGAGTTG
The DNA here is from genome assembly GCA_037952925.1 of Lithobates clamitans. NCBI lineage: Eukaryota > Metazoa > Chordata > Amphibia > Anura > Ranidae > Lithobates > Lithobates clamitans. The sequence continues at coordinate 2,772,909 of JBBGZY010000429.1, forward strand.
AGGAGTTTCTTAGGGAGTTAAAGTGCATGTTTCAGATCTCATGGACAGTGAGAAATAGACAATCAATGGGACATTAAAAATAAAAATAAAAAATATAGATATTATTAAAAAAAAATTTTTACATTTCTTTAAAATTCTTTCAAAAATTTTTTTTTTTTTTTTTTTATTGTTAAAAATTATGATTAGAGTTCTAGAAATTTGTGAGGAAACAGTTTAGATGCACATCTATGTTCATTCCTGTCAGTTGGAGGGTGTCCAGCAGGAAGATCCATTTGGTCTCATTTTGTGAGATTTTGATTTTTTTATTCTCACCCCTCCAATGTCCTTTAATTTTATCGATCCCATAGAATACCATACATGACGGGTCCTTATTGTGATAGTCTTTAAAATGTCTTGAGAAGCTGTGTTTAGGATATCCGTTTTTGATGTTTGTTACGTGTTCCCTGATTCTAATGTGTAGCTGACTTGTCGTCCGACCCACGTATTGTATAGGGTGCGGGCAATCCAGTACATAGGTCACATGGGTACTGTTGCAGGTTATGAGCTCTTTTATGTTATATTCTTTGCCATTATTTGCTGATCTGAATGTTGTTATTTTCCTATTGGTTTTTTTGGTGCTTTTACACGGTAGGCATTTTCCGCACTTGAAAAAACCTTTCAGGTTTTTTATTATTTTAATCTGTTTTGGTGGGTCCAGAGCGTTATGCAGCAATTTATTTCTAAGTGGATGGGCTTTTCTGTAGATGAAACTAGGCTTTTTTGGTTATATGGAGTTCAGAATTTTATCTGATTGTAAAATAGACCAGTGTTTCTTGATTATGGACTCTGTGATTTTATATTGTCTATTATAACCCGTTAAGAAGGCCATGCCTATATTTTTGTCCTTTTTCTTGGTGTTACCGGCTGGTTTTCCTTCTATTAGTGTGTTTCTGTCCATTTTTTTCACCTTCTCCTTTAGGTTTATTAGCTCTCTTTTGTTATAGCCTTTTTCAACAAACCTCTTGATTATAATGTCTGCTTGTTCTTCATAATCGTTTCTATTGCTACAGTTTCTGTGTATCCGCATTAATTGTCCCTTTGGAATGTTTCCAATCCATTATGGATGATGACAGCTGCTGGTTGGGATGTACCCATTCCTGTCAGTGCTTTTAAAGAAAGTCCTAGTATTCAGATTTCCATTTTCTTTGTAAATCTGTAAATCTAGGTAGTTGATACTTTGTTTGTTCCAGCTACCGTAAAAGGAAATTCCATACGCATTGCAGTTAATTTCATCGAAAAAGGCTTGTAAATCTCCCTCTGTACCTCTCCACACAATAACTATGTCGTCTATATATCAACGGTATAGTTTTAGGTTTTTTCTCCTTATGCTAAAAATTTGTTCCTCCTCCCATCTTTTGAGAAAAATATTTGCTACGCTCGGGGCATATTTTGCCCCCATGGCTACTCCCTTGGTTTCCACTTAGGTGGTATTGTATGGGTAGAGGCAGCAGCCATATGCAGAGATTGAACACTTCAAAACATTTTAAAAAGAACTTGTTTTTTCATAAACTGAACTTTTCCTATCCAACTAATACTGGTCACAGCTCATCAGTCACTATATATGATGGATAATTTGGACAATTTTGTATAAATTTTTATGGTTTAACACTGGTCACTTTAGTGATGTTGCACCATGCACTTTTGTTGAATAATTGAAGCACCCTATGTTGCAATTGTACCTTTAATAGTAAGTACTTAGAACCAGTCACAGGTTTTATTTAAATATTTGGCGCACACAGGCTTAGAAGCAATACTTTAAGAATTATAGGGCTATTGTTTATTTTAAAGAAAAAGTCCTTTTGTCTCCATAAGGGCAGCGCCATACTACTCCTGTTTTCCTTTTTTTACTTTCCACTTAGGTAGTATTGTATCCATATCCACAACTATTTACCTAATTTATTACCTAATTTAAAGCACACAATGCACCTTTGCTGAATAATTGGAGCATTATATGTTGCATTTTTCACCTTTAATAGAAAAAATCCGTCACCAGTCACAATTTTTGTTTAACCTTTTGACACATACAGGTTTTAAAAGCAATTCTTTAGGAATAAGGTCACTAGGTAACACATTTACTACAAAGAAGAAAAATATCTTTTTGTCTCCATAAGGGCAGCGCCATACTACTCCTGCTTTTCTACCATTTTCTAATACTTTCTACTTAGGTGGTATTGTATGTGTAGAGGCAGCAGCCATATCCACAACTAAAATACCCAATTAATTGCGCGGATTTACCCCATACACCTACTATTCAGTGTTTACGTTTATTACGTCAAACAAAAAATCTGCAGCAATGGATATTTTTAAATATACCAATAATAGAACTATCAATCTAATAGAGGTTTTTAACCAAGAACAAGTGGTCAACAAACAGGATATAGACGGTCTTTTTAAACAGCTTAAACATAACATTGAGAAACAATTAAGGGTTTGGTGGGATGTGGCCACCTTGGGAATGTACATTTCCCAAAACATTACACCAAGAAGACTCAGGTGGGACATCTCACCAAATGATGCAGTTAATAACAAAGAACTGATGGAAGAATGGTACAGGTTTTTCAATGAAAGCGAAAATGCTTTACTACAGAAACTAATAGTACGGAGACAACATAAACTAAAGAATATAGAATCTGAAATCCTACAATTAAGAGATCAATTGATACCGTTTCAAGAATCAAAGGAATGTAAGGACAAAGAAAAAAACCTACAGGAAGCAATGAAGAAATATGACAAGGAAATACAACAGAAAAAGCAAAAAAAGTTTAAGCCAGATGTATTAGATTACAAAAATCAACACGTCTACAAGTGGCAATCAGATGAAAATTATATGGAAGAGGATCTTAACATCTCATTAATGGAAGAATCGAGGGGAAGTTCAATAGAAAGGGACAATGCACCATGGCAGGAAGTAAGACCCAACCAAGCAAGAAACATCGCTGAAGGATGCAACAACCCCAAGAATTAGAAGGGAAAGAGAAAACCGGGGACGTAATTTTAGACAACCAGGAAGATATGATAACAGAACACAACATTACAATACCGTTCCATTCACACCCAGGACCCTGAGATATCATAACTGATATTCTCCATTAAGGGATGATTATGAACATCACAATACCCCATATGGAGAAACGCAACAAAGAAGGGTTTTTTTTTTCCAACAGAATACAGAGGGAGACCTCCAACACCCAGGAGAGGACCACCAGTACACAGGGGATACAACTAACCCCAAAGGGAGAGAAGGCCCTACAGAGGACATAGAGAGTGGAGACCTTTCAGATTTCCCTACAGAAGCCAAAATTATGAATGGACAGACAGATCATACCTACAGACCACCGAAATGGGCAAGAAGAAACGATACAGAGGAAAGAGAGGGGGGACTAAGAAAAAGAAGAAGGGAATATTAGGAAGTGGCATCTTTAATCTAAGTGAATTAAGTTTTAATGAAGAAGAAATGAAGGTATTGGCCTGGACAAATTCGAGGTGTATATAGACCTACAAAAATTCGTAAGGAAATTAAATATTAAAAAATTCTTTGCAGTAAAAATGAAGGAAAAAGACCAAATTAATCAGGAGATTCCCTATTACAAACATTCAAACCTGAAGAACAACTCCATTTTCAATCCTAAAACACAACAAAATGAAAGTCTAGTAGTCTTCAAAAAAATGGTAGAGAGAGATTTAAGGAAAATCAACCCAAAGAGAAATAAAAATACAAAAATTTGGAACACCATTAAGGAAATTGAGAAAAAGAAGAACATAGTGATACGACCAGCCGACAAGAGGGGGGGGGGGGGGCTTGTTTATACTTAATAAAAAAGACTACAAACAGAAATGGAAAGACTATTAAAAACACCAGACTACAAACAGAAATGGAAAGACTATTAAAAACACCAGATACATACAAGAAACTAAAAGGGAGTCCAAAAGGAGAATATGGGAAAAAATTAAAGGAGTACATCCAAAGAGGAGAAAAAAGAGGAATATTAACAAAAAAAGGAGCCACGTACCTAAGTACCTAACCCCAGAAACATACATACTTAGACGGATTTCTACAACCACTCGTATCAGAGGGAAAATCATATTTGAAGGACAGTAGACAATTGATTAAGGAATTGAAGGATTTTAAGGTAGAACAAGAAGATTTTTTAGTGACCATAGATGTTGATTCCCTGTATACAAACATCAGACAGGAGGATAGCCTTAGCAGTATTGAGTGGGCTCTACACAAGCAAACTTATCTAAAAGGAGAGCAAATTAAATATATCACAGAAGGCTTAAAAATGGCCATGAGCCATAATTATTTTTGGCATAAAGGGGACTACTATACCCAAACCAAGGGAGTAGCCATGGGGGCAAAATATGCCCCGAGCGTAGCAAATATTTTTCTCAACAGATGGGAGGGGGAACAAATTTTTAGCATAAGGAGAAAAAACCTAAAACTATACCGTCGATATATAGACGACATAGTTATTGTGTGGAGAGGTACAGAGGGAGATTTACAAGCCTTTTTCGATGAAATTAACTGCAATGCGTATGGAATTTCCTTTTCCGGTAGCTGGAACAAACAAAGTATCGACTACCTAGATTTACAGATTTACAAAGAAAATGGAAATCTGAATACTAGGACTTTCTTTAAAAGCACTGACAGGAATGGGTACATCCCAACCAGCAGCTGTCATCATCCATAATGGATTGGAAACATTCCAAAGGGACAATTAATGCGGATACACAGAAACTGTAGCAATGGAAACGATTATGAAGAACAAGCAGACATTATAATCAAGAGGTTTGTTGAAAAAGGCTATAACAAAAGGGAGCTAATAAACCTAAAGGAGAAGGTGAAAAAAATGGACAGAAACACACTAATAGAAGGAAAACCAGCCGGTAACACCAAGAAAAAGGACAAAAATATAGGCATGGCCTTCTTAACGGGTTATAATAGACAATATAAAATCACAGAGTCCATAATCAAGAAACACTGGTCTATTTTACAATCAGATAAAATTCTGAACTCCATATTACCAAAAAAGCCTAGTTTCATCTACAGAAAAGCCCCTCCACTTAGAAATAAATTGCTGCATAACGCTCTGGACCCACCAAAACAGATTAAAATAATAAAAAACCTGAAAGGTTTTTTCAAGTGCGGAAAATGCCTACCGTGTAAAAGCACCAAAAAAACCAATAGGAAAATAACAACATTCAGATCAGCAAATAATGGCAAAGAATATAACATAAAAGAGCTCATAACCTGCAACAGTACCCATGTGACCTATATACTGGAATGCCCGCGCCCTATACAATACGTGGGTCGGACGACAAGTCAGCTACATGTTAGAATCAGGGAACACGTAACAAACATCAAAAACGGATATCCTAAACACAGCTTCTCAAGACATTTTAAAGACTATCACAATAAGGACCCGTCATGTATGGTATTCTATGGGATCGATAAAATTAAAGGACATTGGAGGGGTGAGAATAAAAAAATCTAAATCTCACAAAATGAGACCAAATGGATCTTCCTGCTGGACACCCTCCAACTGACAGGAATGAACATAGACGTGCATCTAAACTGTTTCCTCACAAATTTCTAGAACTCTAATCATAATTTTTAACAATAAAAAAAAAAAAAAAATTTTGAAAGAATTTTAAAGAAATTTAAAAATTTTTTTTTAATAATATCTATATTTTTTATTTTTATTTTTAATGTCCCATTGATTGTCTATTTCTCACTGTCCATGAGATCTGAAACATGCACTTTAACTCCCTAAGAAACTCCTCAACTCCCACTCTAATTCAAATTAAGGTCACTTAGGAGCACACATACAGAATATAATTTAAAGCCCCCAACTATATATAGATTATGTGTAACACACACACCCTTTTCCCTTATCCAATGCAGTACCCATTACTGCTCGATTCCACCTTGATAGGACTTTATAATTCTTCTCTTGCATGTAACTCGAAATAGAGGTCTTACTCGTGAAGAGAAAGGCTTTACTCCATTCCCCCTCGGATATTTCAGTCCCAACCTCCGCTGACCATTTTGTTGTGTAAATAGGAAGGACATCGTGAATGCGTTCTAAGATTTGTTTGTATATGAGTGATAAAGGGTGCCGTGGAGTCTCCGGTAGAATGCAGAGTTGTTCAAATCCAGTTAAAGGTCTGTGAGTTTGGTTAGAGTCGTGGATTTGTTTGCAGTATACATTCAAATGTCTACGGGTGAGCCAAGTCACTTTAGAGGTTGTGTCTGTTAGAGTGGATACAAAGGTACCTGAGGTGGGGTCAACGAATTGTCGTGCCGTGGGCCAAGACTCTCTATGATAGTTGTCTATAGAGTGTGTGGAGTGGCCCTCCGGAAGTTTTGGGTTGTCAAACAAAGGGGTGAGTGGACTGGGTTCCGAGGTTAGAGCATAAGTAAGTTTCCTACGATACCAAATCGTCAAGGCATCTCTAGTGAGGGGGGACATTGCAGTGATTGATTTAAATGAAAGGTCATATCCCCAGAGGAGGGCTCTGAGGTCGTACGTGGATAGGTCTTGCTCTACGAATGTGGTAGCTTTGGTCATCAGGCGAGGGAACCATTCGAGGATGCGGGAAATGACTGCGGACGTATGATTTAGTTCAAAGTCCGGTAGACCCAACCCACCTTTTGTAACTGGAGAGCACAAAAGTTTATGTTTCAGCCTCGGATGGCTACCCTTCCAAACAAAGTAAATTGCCATTGATCGAAGGGAGCGGAAAAAGGCCGGGGGGAGGGCTATGGGGAGGGCCTGAAACAAGTATAGGAGTTTGGGGAGGATGTCCAATTTTAGTGTATTAATATGACCCACCCAGGATACAGTTAAATCCATTCGTTCTTCCATTAAGTGTCTACGTTTTTATAGGAGAGGGCTAAAGTTCAGTGCGTAAATATCTGAGGCGTTTTTCGGAATAGCCGTACCTAGGTAGGAAATGGAATTCGGTTTCCAATGAAATAAAAAGTTACATTGGAGGGTTGAGAGTGTAGGTTGTGGTAAAGATATGTTTAGGGCCTCCGTTTTAGAGATGTTTAATTTATAATTACTAAAGCGTCCGAATCTGTCTATCTCTGCCAGTATTGAGGGTATGGATATATGAGGTTTGGTTACGTACAGTAGTAAGTCATCTGCATTAAGAGAGAGTTTACAATGAGATGAAGGGGTCTGAATGCCCTGTATGTTAGGGTTCGATCTAATAGCTTGGGCGAGATGTTCAATAACTAGGGCAAATAGGAGAGGGGAGAGGGGGCAGCCTTATCTGGTGCCATTAGCGATCGTAAAGTTACGTGATTGGATACCGTTAACTAGGACAGTGGCGGAGGGTGTAGAATAGAGTGCCATAATTAGGGATGAGCTTCGAGTTCGAGTCGAACTCATGTTCGACTCGAACATTGGCTGTTCGCAAGTTCGCCGAACAGCGAACAATTTGGGGTGTTCGCGGCAAATTCGAATGCCGCAGAACACCCTTTAAAAGTCTATGGGCGAAATCAAAAGTGCTAATTTTAAAGGCTTATATGCAAGTTATTGTCATAAAAAGTGTTTGGGGATCTGGGTCCTGCCCCAGGGGACATGGATCAATGCAAAAAAAAGTTTTAAAAATGGCCATTTTTTCAGGAGCAGTGATTTTAATAATGCTTAAAGTCAAACAATAAAAGTGTAATATCCCTTTAAATTTCGTACCTGGGGGGTGTCTATAGTATGCCTGTAAAGGGGCGCATGTTTCCCGTGTTTAGAACAGTCTGACAGCAAAATGACATTTCGAAGGAAAAATTCCATTCAAAACTACCCGCGGCTATTGCATTGCTGACAATACACATAGAAGCTCATTGATAAAAACAGCATGGGAATTCAACACAGGGAAACCCCGAACCAAAATTAAAAAAAAAAAATGACGTGGGAGTCCTCCTAAATTCCATACCAGGCCCTTCAGTTCTGGTATGGATTTTAAGGGGAACCCCGCGCCAAAAAAAAAAAAAACGGCGTGGGGTCCCCCCAAAAATCCATACCAGACCCTTATCCGAGTACGCAACCTGGCAGGCCGCAGGAAAAGAGGGGGGGACAAGAGTGCGCCCCCCCTCCTGAACCGTACCAGGCCACATGCCCTCAACATTGGGAGGGTGCTTTGGGGTAGCCCCCCAAAACACCTTGTCCCCATGTTGATGAGGACAAGGGCCTCATCCCCACAACCCTGGCCGGTGGTTGTGGGGGTCTGCGGGCGGGGGGCTTATCGGAATCTGAAAGCCCCCTTTAACAAGGGAACCCCCAGATCCCAGCCCTCCCCCTGTGTGAAATGGTAAGGGGGTACTTACCCCTACCATTTCACAAAAAAACTGTCAAAAATGTTAAAAATGACAAGAGACAGTTTTTGACAATTCCTTTATTTAAATGCTTCTTCTTTCTTCTATCTTCCTTCATCTTCTTCTGGTTCTTCTGGCTCTTCTGGTTCTTCCTCCGGCGTTCTCATCCAGCATCTCCTCCGTGGCATCTTCTATCTTCTTCTCCTCGGGCCGCTCCGCACCCATGGCATGGGGGGAGGCTCCCGCTCTTCTCTTCATCTTCTTCTTCATCCTCTTCTCTTCTTCCTTCTTCTCTTCTTCTCTTCTTCATTTTCTTCTCTGGGCTGCTCCACATCCATGCTGGCATGGAGGGAGGCTCCCGCTGTGTGACGGCGTCTCCTCGTCTGACAGTTCTTAAATAACGGGGGGCGGGGCCACCCGGTGACCCTGCCCCCTCTGATGCATGGGACATGACGGGACTTCCCTGTGGCATTCCCCGTGACATCACAGGGAAGTCCCGTCAAGTCACCGTGCGTCAGAGGGGGGCGGGGTCACCGGGTGGCCCCGACCCCGTTATTTAAGAACCGTCAGACGAGGAGACTCCGTCACACAGCGGGAGCCTTCCTCCATGCCAGCATGGGTGCGGAGCGGCCCGGAGAAGAAAATGAAGAAGAGAAGAAGGAAGAAGAGAAGAGGATGAAGAAGAAGATGAAGAGAAGAGCGGGAGCCTCCCCCCATGCCATGGGTGCGGAGCGGCCTGAGGAGAAGAAGATAGAAGACGCCGCGGAGGAGATGCTGGACGAGAACGCCGGAGGAAGAACCGGAAGAGCCAGAAGAACCAGAAGAAGAAGAAGATGAAGGAAGATAGAAGAAAGAAGAAGCATTTAAATAAAGGAATTGTCAAAAACTGTCTCTTGTCATTTTTAACATTTTTGACAGTTTTTTAGTGAAATGGTAGGGGTAAGTACCCCCTTACCATTTCACACGGGGGGGTGGGATCTGGGGGTCCCCTTATTAAAGGGGGCTTCCAGATTCCAATAAGCCCCCCGCCCGCAGACCCCCACAACCACTGGCCAGGGCTACCCCAAAGCACCCTCCCAATGTTGGGGGCATGTGGCCTGGTACGGTTCAGGAGGGGGGGCGCACTCTCGTCCCCCCCTCTTTTCCTGCGGCCTGCCAGGTTGCGTGCTCGGATAAGGGACTGGTATGGATTTTTGGGGGGACCCCACGCCGTTTTTTCTTTTTTTTTTTTTG